>JAHRHY010000007.1:0-1230926 GCA_019671135.1 Linnemannia hyalina | reverse complement strand
GAGAGATACAGGCTTTCAAGCTCCCACTCCCCATCCCTTTCAATTCAATATGCCCCTTTCTTTTTTTGTCTTTTCCTTGACCATTTTCTTTGTCCCCTTTACTTCTTCCCGTTCACCTTTGCCCCGTTCTCTTCTCGTTGTTACCTTTTCATAGCCCCCTTTTTTCCATGGCCAACCCCTTGGTTTTTTCCTTATCTGACTGTCACTTTCGACACTTTCCGTCCCGCTCGTACATTGGGGTATAATTTTCCAATCGCGGGTGGGTGCCTAAAATGACGAGGACCATATGGGTTGAGATGTGATATGGAGCATGGGCATTAACCTCGTTTTTGGCCGTCTCTCTTGGCGGATACTTGGGCCAATTGGACCAAAAGTTGGCGCGCAGGTCCCAGAGTAAAATAAAACAAGACACCTTCCATTCTTGGGAGAATGAGAGTAGGGCACCACGAGATGCCGGGAGCTAACTCCTCTTTTTTTTTTTGCTCCTCCTCCTTTCTTTTAGTTTCTCCTCTATCTGCGCGAACAATATAAAAGATAAAATAAAGGAAAATGAATTCATTGTATTGGCAAGGGGGTGGAGGTAAACTGAGAAGAACAGCATGAGTGATGAGGAAGTAAGGACGACTTGTGCAACATTCGTATATTCATATCCTGCTAAAAGACTCCTCAGTCTATTTCGCTTCTCTTTCTTCTTTCCCTTTCTCTTGTGCCTTTGGCTTTCTTTCCTTATTTCTCCAGCCCCCCTTCATCCTCCTTCTCCTCCTCGTTTTGCTCTCCCTCTCCTCGCTGTGCACACATCGTTTATTTCATTGCGTTTCTAGTTGCCTACCTGTCACTTTTCTTTTTGTCCCTTTTTCCTTGCCGTCCCTTCGCTTCCCTTCCTTCCCTTCCCTGCTTTCTCTTCCCATTCCCTCCCATTCCATTTCGTTCGTTGCTCTTTTACTTGCTCTCTGCTGTCTCTCGCTCTCTTCCCTTATTTCTTCTCTCTCTCTCTGTCTGTCTGTCTGTTCTCTCTCTCTCTTTCCTTCCCTTCCTCTCTTCTCCGACATACCTTCTCTCTCTCCGTCTGTTTCGCCTTCCCTGTCTGTTGGACCTTGCCTGTTATTGAGACCGATTGACTAGCGCGCGTTGTATGTCCGAAAGCGTTTTTTTTGTACCTGTGCTCTCTTCCCTCTCCTTCCCTCCTTCCTTCGCCCTCAACCCATCCACTCATCCACACATCCACACACGCACATATACACAGGCAGCATAAACACACACGCTCGCTGATGCGTGTCGTTAAATTATATTCGCAATCCCTGGCTTTGCCAACCAACACACAACAAACAACCAAAGGAAAACTCTCCGAACCAACAAACAATTCCACGAGTTGTACCTTCCTCTTCACAATACAACGGCACAAGCATACCACAGCAAATGACCATGCATTATTACATCCTTGGATATACACTCGTCTTCTCTGCTCATCTATCTTGATTGTGTCGTGCGCTCCTGTCAATTTTGCTTCAATCTCCCAGTCCTTATCGCGGGTCCTTTTTCATTTTTTTTCTGCATCCTTATTCACCAATCGCCTCCTCATGTTCCTTTTGGTGTCTGGAATCCATGGTGTTTTCATGACGAACTGTGCAGCATCTATACGCGCGCACGGTTCGGTCAGGTCATCACTGGTAAGAGGTCATTCAAACCTTCTAGATTTGTGTGGTGTCATGGAGTAGTTGACAGGGTTTTCAAATGTACAGTACAACATTGTACCGACAGAGCAGGATGTGAGTGTGAAGAGAGACCATGCTACAGGGCGATAAGGTGCAGATAGTTTGCACAGAAGGATATGAACTCTGCTTGTGTTTACATGTTTCTATGGCACGCCAACACTCGGTTTCAGCCAAACCGCCCCCAGTCAAAAGGATGCAGAAGCAGAGCATATGAAGAGGAGAGAGTGTACTAATAATAGGCATGTTAACACAAAACAAGCAAAAGAATCTTCCTTCTTTCCTCTCACCCTTTTCTATCCTCACCTCTACCTGGTCATCTATACCATTATTTTTTATGGCAAAATCGTAATAAGCATCAGCTTTACGACTTTTTTTTTTTGTGAATGAAAACTTTCATGGTTATTACACATGCTTCGCACCCGTGCCCGGCGCAGCAGCCATAATGCGAGTTGAATTCGCCTCTTCCACACCAATTGATGATACTTTTTCCGCTACTTCAGAAGGTACTCTAACACATCCCTTCTTTTCCCCCCTTCTCTCGCATCCAGGCACCAACTTGATACACATAGACAGACCTTATATATATATTTCTCTCACACACACACATATACACACACACCTATTCTCCGAGTTAAGAAAAGGTAAGCACTCCAAGCCAGAAATATGCCACACCAAGAAAAAAAAACGCGTCCAGACGCGTTCTTCCTTCTCTTCTTGAGCTTTAATTTTCCACATCCCGTTTGTCAATTGGACACAACCCAAAAAGCATAACAAACATGCACCAAAGGAAAAAAACTTAGCGTAATGTACTGTACCCCCCTACTATGACCCCTTCCCCCCCCCCCCCCCCCGTTTGTCATTGTACACAAGTTTCGGTACGACAATCATCTTTTTTAGCGTGATATCCAGAAAGGAAGGGGTGCGAGCAAACAAGGAAAGAAAAAGATGGGAAAAATACAAACAAGGCAACACCCCCCATCAGCCGCGCTTTGACATTTTCTTCATTGCACATGTACAATTTTTGAATCCTGATACAATGGAGGGTTGAAAATAGTGGCAAGTCGAATATCGGGGAATCTCTTGAATCCACGCACTATTTCTTTTTTCACTCCTTGAAAACACCACATGAGAGTTGAGAAAGTACGCGAAAATAAGGTGGGCTTTCGTTGTGCAGAACTGGGGTGGCGATGGTTGGCAGTAGGTGGGATAGAAGGGTGAGGCGTGAGAGGAGAGGTGTGGCAGTGGATTCCTTTTTTCGATTTCACCATCAAAGTGAGTGGAAAACAGAGAAGTCTTATGAAGAGATAACAACGATATTTGCGAGAGTCCGACACTGTTGGGTGATCTGTCTTGTTGGAACGAGTCTATGTGCGCATTGGAACGTCGTCGGCTGAGGACATCAAGGACAAGAGGGGAAGATGTGAGAAGTGGGAGTGAGAGAGGGTAATAATTCGGTGATGGAGATGGACTAAGCGAGAAACTTACGTGTGTAGGTGCGTGTTCATGCCAAGCGGTGGACAAAGAAAGAAAAAGAAAAGAAAATGGCAGAATGGTACACTTTTGACAGTAGTAACGGGATCAAAAGAAAGGCGTACTGTAGTGGTGCGCGATTATCCTTCTCACCCCCTATGCTACTGTTTGAGTCTCCTCCCGCCTTCCGCACCTTCTTACGTTTCTTTCTTTCCTTCTTGGTTTCGGACACTGCCAGTCAATTTAATCTTCCATTTGATGCCATTACATTTGCACCTCGCGTCACATCCTAACACGCCCTTTTCATTGTTCCTTTTTCTTTTGTTCACTTTCATCGTTCCCATTTTCATCCCCTTATCACCGACACTCGCCTTCTCTTCCTCTCTGTCTCACTTCCTGCACTCCTTTCACTCTCCTCTGTCATTGTGTCTTCATCCTCCTGCTTCTCGACTCTCCCTCCACAAAACAATAGACACTCTTTCTTTCCCTTTAGCCAACTGCTCTAGCCTAAAAAGTCACTTCTGGCAAGCCCTCTTTCAACAAGCATATGGCAAACCCCTCTGCCCATTTTGAGTCGGATCCATCGTCCTTCATGGCAGGCCAGAACACCACTACTTCAACCACCCCAGGAGGACACTCTTCTTACGGCAGCTACGGATCACTCTACGGCGCCATGAACTCGAGCATGAACTTTGGAAGCCCCTATCAACAAGCTCCAGGGCCTTCCACACCCCCAGTCCTTCCACCACTTCATTCAAACTCTTATGTTAACGCTCCAGGTAGTGGCGGCGGCGGCAACGGCGGAGGTGGTCCCTTATCGTCATCTTCTTCTTCGGGAGGCGGAGATCTTGGATCATCGATGGGGACATCTGGCTCTGCAGGGGCTTCTCACGGCGGCGGACCACATGGACATGGAGGACACCATGGCGGACATGGAAACGGCGGGCACAATTCGAGTAATAGCGGCGGTAATAGTGCCGGCGGAGTGGGTACACCAACGGGAGCACAGACATCGAACCCTTTGGACGACCCTTCGCGACGCAGCTTGGACGACCCAGATGGCCGCCGGTCAGGGCAATTACCACACCCTCAACAGATCTTGGATGACGCCCTTCACAAAGGCGGAGGAGGAGGAGGAGGTGGTAGCGGTGGAGGGAATCAGCCGTATCAGAATCACCCACACTCGCCTCACCTCCAGGGACACCAGCCTGCGCCAATACAGCATCCTCAGACGCCTCAGCAGCAGCAGCAGCTTCAGAAGCAACAGCAACAGTTGCAACGACAGGTTCATACCTCCCACTTGCCATCGACAGCACCTTCACCTTATCAGAATGTCCTATCCCACCACACCACGCCACAGCAGCAGCAGCAACAACAACAACAACAACAACAACAACAACAATCACTACCCCAACTGATGCACTCTCAGTCGAGTGGGAACCTGTATTCTCAGCAGCAGCAACAGCAATTACAGCAACAGCAACAGCAACAGCAACAGCAACAGCAACAGCAACAGCAACAGCAACAGCAACAACAGCAACAGCAGCAGCAGCAGCAGCGGTACATGGATCCCATTATGGGTCGATCTCGCTCTGGAGAATACCCTTGGCCAACACAGCAGAACGCCATGATGCCCAACAACAATAACAACGGCAACCATCCTGGATCTGCAGGAGGCGGTGGAGTCTCCAACGGTGGTGGACCCATTCGACATACAGTTGGCGCCCAGCAAAGCCGAGCCGCTGGCAACAAGCGGAGTCGAGACTTTAGTGCCATGGACCCTTCTGGTGGCAATGGCGGAAATATCGGCGGTCTGGCCGGCATGGGCGGCATGGGTATGAACACCTCGATGGGAGGAATGGCTGGTCTGTCTGGGATGAACCCCATGGGAGGTAATGGTGGCGGTGGAGGAAACGATAATCGTATTGGATGGGGAGGCATGGTTGGCGCTGGAGCCAACCCCTACGACAACCACCACTACGCACAACAGCAACAGCAACAGGTTCATTCGCATAGCCTGCAGCAACAGCAACAATTTAATCATCTCCAGCAACAACAGCAACAACAGCGCATGGGAGGTCCCCATGGAGGAAGGATGGTCGGTGGGCCCATGGGTGGACCCATGGCAGGAATGGCAGGCATGGCAGGCATGGCCGGGATGGCAGGTATGAATATGGGTGGTATGGGCGGTATGGGTGGATTTGGAGGGATGGGCGGTATTGGAGGCATGCCTGGTGGTCCTGGATTGCATGGTAATTTGGGTCCCATGTCCAAGAAGAAGATCAAGAAGGCGGCTGCTCCTGTCATCAAGGACAAGAACTGCCCCAAGCGGCCACGGAACTCGTACATCTTTTTCACGCTCATGAAGAGGTAAAACTGCTCACTCTGGGTCTTTCCCCCCGTCCTGATTGTGTCCGGCTATACCCTTTCATGAATGCTAACGCGTTTCTTTACATATTTTTTTTTTCACTGGTCCATTTAACTCTTGCAGGGACGATATCAAAAAGAAGCATCCGGGATTCAAGCCGACAGAGATCACAAAGATGCTCGGCGAGGAATGGCAAAAGCTATCCGAGACCGAGAAGGAGTCGTACGGATCCATGGCCGAGGACGACAAGAAGCGTTACCAAACAGAGATGGAAGAGTACGATTCCTCCAACACGGGTGGGCCTATGCCTGGAAGTGGGGGTAACAGCGGTGGCGGGCATGGGATGATGGAGAACATGGGTTGGTAGGTGTATTAGTACCAGCTTTACATAGACAACAAACGCACTCGAATGCAAGTATGAAAAAAAAATGAAAACGGATGCAAAACAAATATTAAAAAACACATGCCATGCCACTCTCGGGGTTCGTATCCATGGGCTATCTTTGTGTTTTATTTTGTTGGCTCGCCATTTACCTGTATTCTTCAGACGAGGAGACATTGCGAGAAGATCGCGAGCCAGGTGGTACCTAAAAAAACCTTTGCTTTCTGGAATGTCTCTCAAAGATTACCATATCCTTTTCTTCTTTGTTTGTCACATGGACCCCTGAGACTTGCCGCATCCAAGCCTTCACCGCTCCACGTGTGGCGATGGCAAGAATTAACATTGAGACAGGCAGTCTTGTCAGTGCCCTCAATTAGTTTTTTTTTGCTCAACACCCTTCTCGTACCTTTAGTTCACTACTAAGCCATTTCAATCTCGCGTCAATCAAACTAACACGGAAACGAAGCCAATTGCATATATATGTATTTTAGATGATGGGATGCTGAAGTGATGCAAGGGCCTAGACACAAACGAAGCATTTTTGAGCATGAAGATGAAGAAAAAGTACTACTTGTCATTCGTATTTCCTGCGTGTCAACACCTTGCTCGCCTTGAAAAAACAGCATTTTCGTTTAGTAACGGACAGTGGTTCCTTGCTGAGGCTGCTTTGCCTGGTATTGGGAAGGCTGCTGCTGCTGAGCTGCACCTCCGTAGGTGTCGTAGGGGTGGCTGCCAAGCAGAGGCTCCGTGGGCAAGCCTGGGACGTTCGAGTCGTAAGGGCGGAAAGTGACATAGTGCGAATCTTGACTGTTAGCAGCTCTGACTGCCAAACGATCCTGTCTTCTTGCCTCCTCGATCTCATCAGCAACCCAAAGTGCGGCACCTACAGTATATCATAAGTGAATAATGAAAATGACTTGTTAGGACGTCCATTCGAATTAGGCTGTTGTTAGGCATGGAGAGGGTGCGAATGTTTCATTTTACTTACCGACAACGTTGGTCCAGAAGAACAATATGTTGAGCACGGGCGTCATCTCGAGCAGCACGGCCACGGCACCAAACTCACAGAACTCTGCCCGGTGCTTCCATGCATACTTTCTTGACTGGTTCACTCTAAAGTAAAGAAGCGAGAAGGGTCAGATCAATTGATCGTTTCAATTGCGTCAGCCAAAGGGGTTTAATAAGCAAAGCGGACAAAACAATAATAGAAATGAAAAAAAGCGCCAAGCCCTAGCTTTGTCCTTACCCCAGCTTGCACAGCTCAACATCGTAATGAATGCGCTTGGAAAAGGAGAGGACCCAGCCATTGAGGTAGCAGTAGACAATAGTTCCCACAACCGGGACCGCATGCAAAGGGAGAAGCACAATCAGCGACACAACCTATGTATTCGACGATGTCAAGGAAGGGAGGTTGTTAGTGCATTGTTCGGACAAATGGGACCAAGGGAAAGGCTGGAGTAGTGTTCGTTTTGGGGAGGATGGGGGGTCATATGGTACCTGGAAGACCAAGAGGACAATGGACTGGAAGGCAATAATGTAAACACCTGCAAGGACTCCCTGAAGGCACGAACGGTAGTCACCGTGGGCAGCATCAATGATGTATCCCAGCTTCCTGCTCCTCAACACGGCGTCAAACAGTGCTACAATCGTCAGTTGAATAAGAGAGATAGAAAGAGGTCAGGGGATTGTTTTATGTTTCCTTGTGTCCCTGTTTTCCCACATCGATGAGTGAACTTGTCGCTTCCTTTCCTGTTCCTGTGCAACAGACCGCAAGTGATGTTTTAGTGTGTGTGTGTACGCGCATGCGTCTAAGTTGTGCCTTACCGTCTTCCCAGAGGGGCATGAGTGCGAGGTAGGCAATGAGTGCTCCAAGAGCAGCCTCGATCAAGGTGAGGAAGACAGCGACGGTGTAGGCCAGCCATGAGGGCCAAGAATGGTCTTGGAAGAAGTCGACTTGGAAGGGGAGGAGGTAAGTGAATGCGAGTATGAGGAGGGTGATTGTGATGGCAGCGAGGATCAGGAAGGGGATAATAACACGGGGCCAGAGACCAGGGTTTGAGAGGAAGTAGGTGATTCCCTTGAGAGGGTAGAAGACGCGAGGCTTGTGTGCCATGGTCAATGGGTATGGGTATGAAGGGGAGGGTTGAGAGGAGGAAGAGGAAAAGGAAGAAGAAAAGAGCAAGCGAAGACAGGGCAAAAAAAAGGAAAAAGAAATTGTAAAGCGGCGATGCTTGGAGGGGAGAGGGATAGGGTGGGATGGGATGGGATGGGATGGAAAGGCGGGATAAAAAAAAAAAAAAAAAAAAAATGGTGAGAAGAAAGATGAGCCTGGGATGGATGGTGTATGGACGGGAAGGAGGAGGATTAGATACAAACGCAAGAACAAGGGAAGCAATGGTGTACACCAACCATTGGGGACACAGCTGGTTCACACACACACGTTTTATCGATCACATCTTATTTTTTAAACAACATCCATGCAAACGAGAACCCATGCATTCATTATTGCATGTGCGAGACGTAGCAATATGCTCCAACTGCCTCTACTATGTCTCTTACTACTTAGCACTCGCTAGACCTCGCATGGGCCTCCTCTGCGATATATACCTTTGGTCATGTCGACCAGCTCTTGTTCTGGCCCCTGCCAACATTTGAACACTTGAACATTTGAAATGGCATCTCCTCGGGGGAACGAATGTGTTCAGTGGCATGTCTCCCACTCACCATAATCGACTGTCACCCAACCCCTTTTTCACCCCACGCTGACTCTTCTGCTCCACAATCGTTATTCAGCTCGTTTGTTGCTTTGATGCATTGTTGCTTTGCTGCTCTTGCAGGGAGAACGTGGGTTGATGTCAGCCACCACCACTCCTCCCCTTTTCCGTCCCTTCTCCATTTTTCACTCTTCTTCTTTTCTTACAACAACTCACAAAGAAGACCACTTTACATACCCTAACGCACTCTTCTTCATCTATACCCTCTTTCACCCCAAACACTCATCCAATCGACTGCCACTGCCGCTCAACAACTATCCCTCTCTCTCTGTCTCTGCCTCTCCCTCTCTCTCCCGCAGCTTCCTTCCCTCCGTTCCTAGCTCCACTTCAATCATCAATTCTCTTGCCCTCAGCTCTTTTTTTTTTTACACAACACCCTCCTTCTCCCTTCTGTGAGTGTTTGGTCCAAGGGACTACACTTTTCTTTTGTGAATGAATCTGCTTCGCCATGCCGTCTCCAAGCAAAAGGTGAGCTCATTCACCTTCCCGTATGCTTATTTTTTTTGAGCAAGGACCATCCAATTGCGTACAAAATCGCTCTCTTTTTTTTTTCCCTTTGCATTCTTCCAGCCTTCGCTCACACCTCGGACAACCTTCCTACCTTTTGATCTGCATGCTGCCTGAAAATAACAACAAAATTAATAGCGCCGCTTTATCGACAAGGAGGCCGGCTTGGACCTGGATCTGGCCTACATCACGACCTCACTGATCGCCATGGGTTACCCGTCAAAGTCTCTCGAGGCTTTCTACCGCAACCCAATGAGCGACGTCGAAAAGTAAGTGTAGAGCAACGACAAAGGAAAAAAGTGGCAGCGAGAGGCGTGGTGCCGTTCCATGTTTTTCTTTCACTCATTCGTCGTCCCTCAAAACCCACTGCGGCGCTAGTGTGTTGTCTTGAACTGTCGATCGCTGCTCGCAATTGCTCAGTTCTTGTTTTGTCTCCAACAGGGGATGACATAACGAAACATGCGCACCACCCACAACCCACGTCTCAGGGCCATCGCTACTTTTCATATTTACTAACATCCTCCTCATACTCTTCCTTTACTTCTTTTTTATCTGCAAGGTTCCTCGACTCTCGTCACGAGGGAGCATACAAGGTCTACAATCTGTAAGGAGATGAATACGACAGGAAAAAAGAAACGAGTGACACCCTCAAAAGGGGCGAGGCTGTTGGTCATCTCGATATGTACTTACCTGACTCTGACTCGGACTGAATTGAGAACTGACTGACTGAATTGACTGAGGGGAACAATATGCAGGCTCAGCTCATCCCATGCCACACACAAACAAACAAACAAACACCGACGACAAAAGGAGAAGAGGGAGGGGGTGTGATGACCAACACACCAGCCAGACTGACGGATTTGTCGGAGAAAAAAAGAGACCCTTTTCCTTTACCTATTTTTCCACCCGTTATGTCCATGACGTGCCTCTGTAACTCTCCTGATCTGTACTAGATACAATATCTCTTCGCCAGATCCCACCTGTTCTCACTTCTGCAACTGACGACTAACCATACCTTTGTTCATTCACAATAGTTGCTCAGAGAGATCATATTCAGACCAACGGTTTCACGGACGAGGTAAAGAGCACATATCTCAACTAAAATACATTCACATTCACATTCTTTGTCAATTGTTAACTGACACCGCCTAGCGAACCACTTTCTCTTCACATACTAGTGGCTCAATTCCCCTTCCCAGATCACTCACCGCCACCCTTCCAGCTCATCCACCCCTTTTGCGAGGACGTATCAGACTGGCTCCACACAACATCGGGAAATGTAGTCGCTATCCATTGCAAGGCAGGAAAGGGGCGCACAGGAGTCATGATCTGCTCGTTCCTGGTTCACTGTGGAGCGACTGCGGAAGAGGCCATTCAACTCTATGGACAAAAGCGGACCCTTGACGGATGTGTAAGTTTGGCAGCAATGCTTCTGTCTTCGCAATCGAGACGTGCATGCTTTGCGTATGACCTACCTTGAACTGATAGACTCGTCCTTACTTTTTATGGCGAACCTGTTTTTCCTTGTGGATTTCAGGGCGTTACTATTCCGAGTCAGCTCCGATACATCCGCTACTACGAGCAGTTTTTGGAATCCAGGACACTCAACTATGACCCGCGTCTGCTGGTCCTTCAGGAGCTGGTCATCGACACGATACCCAAGCCATTGCTGAACGTGGAGCTATCATCAAAGTATCTCATCCTCACCATTATGTCTAGCGATGTCAAAATCTACGAGTCTGTGCCTCAACACGTAAATTGCATGTTTTTGTTGAATACTTTTCAGGTCAAGATGCTTGGATGCTGTTGTCATGCAACCATTTCAGCTATTCATAGTAATATCTTTTTTTTTCCAGTGCAAAGTAGACAGTCAAAAGCAGCAACTCAGGATCAGCATTTCTGACAAGATTGTGCTTGCAGGCGATGTCAAGATGATGCTTTGGTACGACAGTCCGTACAAAAGAGCAAGTATTCCCTCTCTTTTTTTCTCATGCGATCTCCCTTTGCAAAACGAAGCAACAGGCGCACAGCAAAACTAACCTTCCCCATCTATCTCCAACCGGTCTTTTGTTATTAGTGCCACCTGTGTCACTTTTTCTTTAATACGACGTTCATCGACAGCAATGAGAACGCGCTCTCGCTCACAAAGAACGAAGTTGACAAGGCGTGCAAGGATAAGCTCCACACGATATTCGACAAGGATTTCGGGATCAAAGTCCAGTTCTCTCCAGCATTGGCGCAACAGTCCCCACTCCCCACCTTGGACAGTCTCCCCAACAGAGCCATTTTGCTCAAGTACAAGAACCATGAAGGGCCTAACAGCGTTCAGATCTCGCCACCATTTTTCTCGACGTTGAAGCTCTCGCCGGCAAGGAATGGGTCAAGCCGGCCGGCATTTAATTTCACGGATCCGGCTTCTGAGACCGCTACTGCAGCGCCGACGGCGACTTTGACATCCATATGGACATCCCCTTCTGTTCCTACTTCAGGGAATGGGTCTGGCCAGGTACAGAACCGTACGCCGCCATCGTCTTCAGGATCGACAGGATCTTTGTCTGCGCCTTGGAGTGCTCCCAAGGTCGCCGCTCCCGTGATCCGGAGTCCAGTCCTGGTGCACAGTAAGGCACCCTTTAAGCCTGTCTGGGACAAGGACCGTGACCGGGACGATAACTGGGATGCAGCCTCTATCAGCAGCGACTGCTCAGAGTCGGACGCGAACCTAGAGTGGTGGTACACCAAACCACCTCGCCCCTCCCTTCACCCAAACTCTGGAACTGCGGTCACGACTGTCTCGGCCAGTATAGTCCAGCCCGAGACTACTGTCCGTATAGACCCAGAGACGAGAACACTAGTACTGGCAGATTCGCAAGTTGAGACACCTTCTTCGGATACAGGTGGATACTATGCTCGACCGATCCTTTCGTCGATCACGAGTAGTTTTGTGGGCGTCGCGACAGGGGGGTTGATCTCGCCTAGTGCTGCATACAAGAGTCCACCTCATTCGGCGTCTTCCCCACTGGCGCGCGAGATCAAGTTTGAACGCGAGGCTAGTTCCACGCCTCCTCCTCCGCCTCATTTCGGTGCTGTTGCGCATTCGGCATGTTCATCTTCGCCGATCCTGTACAAGTCCAAGGCCGAGTCCTGTCATTCCTCAACATCCCTGGAAGAAGAGCGCACGGCGCTCAGGAGTCGACGTGGTCCAGCCCCAGGAGTCCACAGACTCCAAGAAGTATCCAACGAGAAATGTGAATTAGTTCTAGGAGGAGTATACCTAAATGATGAGGGACATCCAATCGGAGGAGATGACGACGGTCGAGACTCGGGGGTCGAAAGCCTAGACTCGAGAGAGCAGGAAAAGGATCGAGGTTGGGTTGATTCTGTCTCGCGTTGGCTTTGGTATGCCGATGGCAAGAAGGCGCCTGATCTGGGTGGACCCAGATGCGAAAGGTGTGACGAGTGAAGCCGGGTTTTTTTTTCTTGTTCTCACCCGTCCATCAAGTCGCTGTAGTATTCATTTTTTTTTCAGTTGTACGACACTTTTTTTTCATAGACATTCAACAATAATATTTGATATGACATCAACAGTATCAAAGTCCGTTTATTGTACGACTCGATTGTATTCACAAGACACATTTGCAAAATGCAAAGGTACAGTGAGCGACAGAGAGAAGCGAAAAGAGAACATGTTAACTACGGAAGTGAAGGTGCAGAAGCAAAGTGAATGGCCTTGGTGTAGAAGCGCGGGATCTCGTCATAAAGCTGCTCCCAGATCTCGGTGACAATCCTCTCGGCGGCCCATCGGGGACTGTACCGTTTGATTGGGATGACTTCGGGTTCGGGTGTTGGCAGGTACGACGAGCTGGGCAAGAGGGGTGCTGACAATGTGAGCTTTGGATACTCGTCTGGGAACGAGTCTGACAGGTAGACTGGATGACATGAAAAAAACACACGGTCAGTATGCACACAAACAAAGGCAAAAATATGTGCCAATATAAATAAAATTGGCAATTGTCTTTCTTATTCTTACATGTGGCGATGGCACTTGCTGTTCCGTCGCGGCCCTTGTCCCTGTTGGCGATCAACATGAATGAGGCGAATGTATAGTTCACAAGGTCACACTCCAGCAAGTTTCTATAACAACCATGGATGAAATCGCTGGGATTAGTATCCAAAAAGAGTAGAAAGAATAAGATCACCGATGCTCGTATAAATGTACATGGCAAAATGACTTACTGTCTGAAAGTCCCGACAAGGGTCTCGATCATCTCCTTCTTCATCTCGCGTCTCCTCTGTAACTTGTCGTAGTGTTCTGTGATCCTCTTTGAAACCCGCTCAATGTATTCCATGACAGGCTCGTGTTTGCCGATATCCGGTACCTAGTATATGCAATGATCACGCTCAACGTTGTGAGTCGCGCGTACTCTCTATCAAACATGTAGAACATCACACAATCATACGTGTATCGTCTGGAGCCTTACGCCGCGCAAGAGATCTGGGTAGTCGAATGTGGAAAGTGGTTCAATGTGGCTCTTGACAGCCGCCACATCGTTCGGTACCAAGGAGCTGATCAAAAACTGAATCTTGGCCACCACTGTGCATATGATGAGCATCGAAAAAAAAGCTTGTCAGTTGTCGAAACGTCCATTGAGTAATAGCAACAACCGCGACACAGCATGAATCCTGTGTTGTCCATAATCCACATTACATTTGATCTGTTGGTTCACTCCCTGGTCCTGAAAGTTGATGTAGAACGGAACTGCGAAAATGACCTACATAAACAAAGGTGGAAGCGTGATTCAGTCAGATTACAAGGCGATCTCAGATGTCCCGCTTGTACAGTTGAGGAAGTAGCAGACCCCAAAGCAGCAAACATCCAAGTTGTTACCTTTGTAGGTCCATCGACTCCAGGGATCAAACAACAATCCATCTCCTGTAAAGGTGGAAAGAAGTGCCGCGTTATTGAACTATCACTGTCCTAGTACGCGTCACACATCCAAAGTTCCAGAAACGCGTGCGGAGGAAATTAAATAACGCCAACTTGCCTCTTGGTCCTGAAGGCACCCAAACTCGATTTGTATCCGCTCATTATCGCACCGAGCCACTCTCTGTCGCTCATCATGCTACAGTTCGTACAATCACAAAGAAAATGAAGTCATTAGAACACTGACGGCGCTTTTTGAATACATTTCAAGGCTTGAGCAATGAAAAAGGTGCGGTGGTATTTTACCTGCATCATATACGAGAGTCTCTTGAGCACTTTGCTCAAATTGGCAGGGTCCTCGTGATCCCAAGTATCGTCCAGTCCCAGATCGCTGAGTGATGGCTTCATGAAGAGGCCATGGAGGATAATGTCTGGAGGGAAGGACCAGTCGTATGGATCATAGAACAGCTGCACTAGTGAGATACAAATGAAGGGAATATATGGAAGGCAAATGTTACTTGGGCTGCTGTGTGTGATAAGGCAACAAAAGAAAAAAAGGCTTGGCGAGAAATGCCACGTAATACAGTGGGCAACGCGCGCGTGTGGGTGAACTGTGTATCAGCACTGTGCTACTGTTGTCCAATGCTGACGTGTTGTTGCAAGAAAAAAAGGAAGTAGGTCTTACAGTCGACAGAGTTGCTTCCGATGCTGCTGGAGCGCATGGTCAACTGAACGTTGTCTGCGATAGGTGAGCCGTCAGGGTTGAAGACCTTTTGTGAGGAGCCGACGTTGAGTTTCCTGACGGAGAAGAGGGTCATGGAGGCGTGGTCGGAGAGGTAGCTGAGTGCCTGGCTGAGGTAGAGACTCAGCTGGAGGTCTGAGTTCTTTGGCATTGTATAGATGGACATTGTCGGGATGGTGGCGTTTGAATGGTGTCGAAGTGCGAAAAAAGAAAAGGAGGAAGAAGAATGCGTGGGCGAAAGAAGTAGGACATCGCCAAGGCAAGAAGACTGCTCTCTGGTCTGTCCCCGAGGTGAAGATAGCGTGCATGGGACACAATGTCCCTGGCCCTTAACTCCAGACAACTCCCTCCCTGCTCTCAGTTGTGTCTTAATTCAATCGTCATTTCTTTTTTCTTTTTTTTGATTTAGGAGTGTGGGTTGTGAGCTTCATTTTTCATATCACTTTCTCTCTTTTTCATCCTCTTCTCCTTGTCCATTCGATCCTCACATACGCATACACACACCAACAACATCACACTCGTCCGTCCAATGGAAAAGAGTGCATGCTGAGATGAACTCACAGCAACAGCACACCCCTCCTCCTCAAGAGCACCGCTCGATCGAACACCTCCATGACCCCACCTCCCTCACCCCTCGTCCTCTTTTTTTAACAACAAGCGATGTCTCCTCTTCCTCACTCGACTCCATTCCTCTCGCAAGACTCCATGCATCATCAACAACCTCATCCCCAAGTGAGACCACCACTCCCTCTGCAGCGGGTGTCGCCCCAGAGGTGACCCTGACAGAGTCCGCCACCCCCTCGACGTCGCACCACAACTCCAGCATTAACCGTAGGGGCAAGACTCAGGAATCGAACGAACCTATACTTTTTGACGACCTTGCCAACCGCGACTCTGAACAGGGGCCCCGCCCTTCTGAGGACGATGATCTAGAGCGTGGTGTGCAGGAGATTACGGTCGCGATGAACGAGCCAAACGGATCGTTAGCTGGACTGACGACGGACGAGGCTATCACGTATGGACCCGCTTGCTACTGTGTGTCGTTCGCTCTTTGTCTTTTCAGAGAAAAAGAGAACAACAGAATGAATTGATCCCTTAACACCCAAAGAGTATTCTCAATTACATGGTCATTCATTCACACAATAGGAAACTTATCGATCTGGCCATCGAAGTCCTTGACAAGTACCACACCCCCGCAACGAATATGCAGCGTAAGAACACAGCGAATCGGTGCTGTTGCAACCCAAAGAGGAGGATCAAGCTTCCCTCTTTCCCCTCGTCCATGGTCTGTGCGACTTGTTGCTTATTTTTCAGGCACACGTTTCTTACCAACATGCACGCCATCCCCTCTGTCTTACTCTTCTTTCCTTCTAGACTTTGTCAAGTACATCACCTCAGTCCCTTCAATTACCTCCATTATCGCCATTCTCGGCCTGCTCATCTTTTACGTTTACGGCACTCTCAACGCATCACCACGGCAGTTTCGACTCACAGGGACCATTGTCGAAATCGCCATTCTTGCCACTATCTTTATCTGGAATGCATTTATCCACAGGCGCGACCTTCAACTCCGAGGTCGGGAAGTCAAGGATCGCGTTCGAGGTGTGATCCTAGAACTGGAGACCATCAGAGTGCAGCCCGGCCAGGTAACGACCACTAGACACTTTGTCACTTGCCTGTCACTCGTATTCAAACGAATCGACAATTGACCCACTGGGACTATGTCTGCATATATTGAATAGGAGCTTAAAATCCCGTCGATCCCGTCGGTCAGCACTGTCAGGGTTATCCGTTCAGGCATTGTCAGGACATTGCCTAGTAATTTGATTGTGAAAGGCGACTTGGTCGAGATGGTCTACGGCGATGCGGCTCCTTGCAACATCCTCTGCACCTTGTCCAAACACGGAGTCGAGAGCACCAGTCAGACACTACACCCACAGCATCACCACCATCATCGCCATTCGCACTCTCGCAGGTCCTCTCCCACCAGGGAGTTTTTTCTCAGTAGGAGAGAAATCTTTCAGCCATCATTATTCGGGAATCCACCCTCGGAGGTGTGGCAGAAGCGTCATCACGAACTTCGGGGACGATACACATTTGAGGTCCTGGAGACGCCGCTGGAGCAAATTCTTCATACGGCATTGGATCCAACACCCCGACCCAACAGTTTGATTCAGAAGCAGCTCCTTGTCATCTCTAGGATAATATTTTTCAAGGTCGTTATGGCGATTGCTCTCCTGGCGCTTGTGATCAACCTTTTACGCTATGTCCTCAAGGAGGTTCTACAACTGAATCACCCTTCTCAAGGGCCTGAACAACTACTCGCACTGCCTATCTACGCCGTCCTGCCTCTTTTACCGCTCTCGCTGCCAACACTACTTCAGTTCTCCAAGGCGTTCACCAACGCGACCATCCTAGTCCTATTCAACACCCTTCAGATCTCCAAGACCGAGTACGAGGATGAGAAAGATGTCGACGAATTTGATGTTGAGGCGCCCCCGCCCACCAAAAACGTCGACATTGCTCGGAAGGAGGTCTGGAAACGGTTTTGGCGACTGTTGACGAGATGGGGCAATAGTGGACAGGATTTTGATGACGGCTTGACACGGAGTACCAACTTGGTAGAGAGTTTGGGAGGGATCACCGTCATTTGCAGTATCGACAAGGAAGGAACCATTGCCACTGCATTCCCGGCAGTTGAGCAGCTTTTGGTTGCAAAAGAAGATGAGGACACGGTTGTGCTGGATGTTTTGGAGGACGATCTGTCACCAAATGGACTCCGGTTCGAGGACAAGGACTGGGAGAGTTATATTCAGTCGCTCAAACCCATCGGATTGAACCAGCTTCTCAACACCAACTGCAGCACACTCTCGGCGGTCCGGCGACGGGAATCTCACCGAAAATGCAACACTCTCCATTACCATTGCAAGACGAGGGCGGCTCAGCAGACTTGCCTCTGTCGACTGGGCAAGGAGATTGGATTCACCAGTGAAGCACTCCGCCCGTTCACGCTTCAAAAGGAGATTTTTTGCTATCACCCCTATGTCCCTATGCCGCCAATGACCTTTGGCAAACTGACAACATTCGAGATCCCAACCATGATCAGTACAATCTACCACGAGGGTGCCGGCGACGGTTATATGGTTTTGACGGACGGTCATGTCGAGTGTGTTGTGGAGTGCTGCACAGAGTATTGGGATGGCACCGGGCTTCAGGACCTTAACGACGCTGTAAGTTTTTCGGTTGCCTGCATGACTATTACTTCGTGATATATGCGGATGAAATTTTAAGACCTAACCCACGTTGGTTTTGCACACTATAGATGCTGAAAAAGATCTCGGATTTCTATCAGACGGCAGTTGTCAATGACTTGCAGTGTGTCGCCTACGCTTACCGACCCTTGGCGATTGAAAAGGGTCCTCAGCCACTGGACTTTAACTCTTCCGCAAATGGATTCATCACATTGCCCTTACGAGTGCTTCCTGAGACAGACAACAAAGTCGACCCTCAATCTTCTGACAGCGGGCACCTTTCGAGTCAAGGACATGATGAGATCGAGGAAGACCCTATTCCAGTGACTATGCAACGGTCGGGCCAGGGCCGCAAGATGGACTTGAGCAGTTTGCCCGATCCGGTCAACATTGTGATTCATATCGGTGGCGATAGCGACGTCGAGGATGAAGAGCAGGACATTGGGGCGTCGGTCGAGGATCAAGGCGTGAGCACAGCCAAGATCGACACAGGACCATTGCAGAGGTGGCGAAGATTGCGGGAAATGGACTTGGCGCAAGCTGAAAACGAGGAGGAGGGGTCAGAGGAACATCTTGATTCCACGCTACAGGTCGATTCTCAGGAGTTTATTGAAGAGGCGATCCAAGGTCAGATCTTCCTTGGCATGACCACCCTTGCTCACCAACCCAAAACGGTATGTTGTTCGCACCTCATGCTGGTATGTGCAAGTTTGCTCCTCATCCAACTCTGATATTTACCACCATCGAACTCTCTCCCTCCATAGAACGTGTGCGATTTTATTGAGGATTTGGGGCTGGCTGGAATTCGGTTCGTATACTTTTCACCTGCGAGCGAGAGGGAGAGCAAAGCGTTTGCAGATCGCTTGGGGTTAGAGACGGACTGGAACAGCTGTATTCTCTTGTCGTCGGCATCGGACCCATTTGGCGCCAGCACAGGATACTTGGAGTCGTATGACATCAAGGCTCAGCTGCCACGGGGAATTGAAAACATCCGCCCCCATCTTGAGGCCGTGGACGATATCCCTCTGCACGTTTCTCTATTTGCGGAATGTGGTCCTGAGGCAGCGACGGAAATGATCAAGATCTTCCAGGATTATGGCGAAGTCGTCTGCTGTATCGGAAGCTCACTCAACATCAACAACACCGCCGCCTTCGCTAAGGTAAGACTTTTCGGGTGTTTTTTTGGCATTATGGGAACTGAATGTCAGGGCATCAGACAAGGTCAACAGACGAAACTAACGCAGGGTTGTCATTTTATGTGCACATTGTTCAGGCGGATATTAGTGTTGGCATGGAACCGATTAAAATGAACTCGAGCCCAGAGTCGCGTTCGGCCTTCTCGCTTGGCGCCAAAATCAACAGTCTGCCATGTGGTCTTACCATGCACAGTGAAACAAGTTTGTACGCGTTGACTCAGGTTGTCCGTGAAGCCCGTCGACTTTTGAACTCACAACGCCAGGTAAGTTGTCAATACTTTTAAGTCCGAAATGACAACGCAAGGTTATTCAAGTGGACTGACTTTCTAGCTTTTGCTCTTATTTCTTGTACCTTCGCTATGGTAGGGTGTGGTGTTCATGATTGCTTCTTTCATGTCAGTCTCCTTACTGCTCCTGATCTCGTACTGCTTCCTGTTGCCACCAGCCATGACGGGATACCAAATCCTTTGGGTTATGTGGGTCATTGTCCCACTCTTGATTCTCTCCTACTTTTTCTCACCTCACGAGCCAGATACCATGACCATGATGCCCAGTAAGTGTTTTCATTCTTGTGATGTATGCTCGCTCATTGATGTTTGAGCGTAAGTTCCTGTCACAAGGAAGAAAGCTAAATTTTGCCACCAATCTTTACCTCTCTTAGGCAAGAATATGTCGCCACTTCGCGATCTCCCACGCTTCATCTATTACTTCCTTGCACGGTTTATCCTCCCCACCGGAATGTGCGTCTTTGTCTTCCTCTAGTAAGTATATGAGATCCCTGTACTTTGTTACCGCTCTGTTAACTTTGAAACTCAAGCGATACGCACAAGACAACATGCCGTCTAATATCCACTTCTTTGTGTCATACTTCAAACAATAGCTCGCTACATATATATGACGGCCAGGAAGGATACCACTTTTTGTTCAACAGTTTCGGGAACGGGACGCCTTGGCTGCAGTGGTCAGTGAATGAGCAGTGGGCACTGCTGTATGCCCAGAACTATACTATGATCATTTGGGTCTGGTACATGGTTTGGATGTCCAGCACGTTCATGAGCCGCGCCCTTTCCCTCCGCTCATTCCAGCCCTGGAAGAACCGTACCTGGATCGGCGCTTGCATTGTTTGGTAAGAACAGTCCCTGCATTTCATGCTGCCGCAGCATGACGATTTTATGGGGTCCTTGTTAACTCATTTTCAACCTACCACACTTCTTTTTCTTCCTATCTTCATAGCCTGGCGCTGCAGTTTGTGTTCTGTGCAGTGTCGCTGTTCAGGGGCCCACATAAGGTGAATGATGTTCCCTGGTGGCTGTTTGTGATCTCGTTCCTCTGGCCGATCGTGTTCATACCGATCCAGGAGGTCGTCAAGGCCCGCGATCTGAAAGAGTGTATCCGTGCTCAAAAGCTGGCCAAACTTGAGTTCAACACCAAACTCGGCATGCATTCCCCTCTGTAATTTTTTTTTTACTCTTTCTTGTTTTTAATGAACCTCTTTTCTCCACCACCCCACTCTTTCACATCCGTATTATTTTGCTCTTCACTTTTCCACTTTTTACCGCCTAATTCTCGTTTTGAACAAAACGCCAGAAAAAGTAGCCAGCAAGCCATAGAAAAAAACACGCTCAATAAATAATTAATGCTGTCGCAAAGTGTCTATTTACCGAATACTCTTTTTGTTTTTTTTTTTCTATTCTCAATTCCAGTCGTTACTGTAAGTAAACCCAAACGAAGTATGTGCTATTTTCGTTGCATACCCGCCAAAACTCTGTCTTTGTGCCACATCTGGTCGAAGTCTCCGCAACAGTGCAATCAGAGCATCGATCTTGGGGTCGGGCTCAGCTCCAACGTAGCTATCCGTCACCAAACCGCGCGTCTCTTTCAGTCTAGGGAACTCTCTCGCCATCCATTCGATCTCGGCAGTGTCAAGGCGGTGGTCTATGGATTCAAAGCTGAGAAACTCTAGCTTCTTTAGACAGGCGAGTTGGTCGAGTCCTGTGTCGAGGCGCAGATGGAGGGTGTCCGGTAGGA
The DNA here is from genome assembly GCA_019671135.1 of Linnemannia hyalina. NCBI lineage: Eukaryota > Fungi > Mortierellomycota > Mortierellomycetes > Mortierellales > Mortierellaceae > Linnemannia > Linnemannia hyalina. Next base: position 1,209,575 of record JAHRHY010000007.1, on the reverse strand, counting down.
CGTCGTCGTATCGGATATAATTCCGTCCGTCCCGCGGAGACTTGTACACATGCCTCAAGCCCAGTCGGTTCCCGAAAAGGTCGTCTCTGGTCTTGAAATCTGGACTAAGGGAAAGGTACTTGAGTGAGGTCAACTTTGCAAGCTGGGCCATGATCTGCTTTCTTGTAGAGATACAACTCTCATGGAGTTCCATGAGCTCTCCCTCCTTGTCCGTCCTCCTGGCATATTGTTGGTAAGACCCCTTCGCCCCTTCCTCTTCCCTCCGACGAATCTCTTGGGTCTTCTGCTCTTCCTCTGCAGTCAAATAGGGAAGCTCGACAATCTGGCACCAAAACTCCTCCAGATCTAAACAGACCCAAGGCCGCTCCAAAACATTCTCTGCCTTGACCACTTCATGAGGCATCTCCAGGACCCGGAGCCTCGGAAGCGTTGTCAACAAAATCGACACACAGTCAGTCACAGGACCTCCCACCTGACGAGATACAACCTTGGGCACAGACACAAACGGTGACCCAAATAAACCGGCGTCTCGAATGACCCAAATGACCTCCAGGAGCGGACAATGTTCGACCAACTGGGTAGCGAGAGCTGGGGACCACATGTTGTCATGGTACTCGACTAGCAACGGGAAACTCTGAAACATGCTAGGATACGCGGGGATAGTAATCGAGGCACCTCCTCGACTATGTTGACATTTCAGGACCGTGATCCGAGAGAGCGGCCAAGGACTCGAGACTGGGATGGCGGCGAAGGCTGGGAGGGGGAACCGATGGATTTTCAGGGTCTTGAGGGCAGGTGCTTGGGTCAGGATTGTCTGGAGATGGAGTTCGGAATCGATGCAGGTCATCTCCAAGACCTTCAAGGACTTGTTTGTAACATTCATTTGATTGGCATGGTGAGGGGCGCCAGCAGTGCCGAATCCACCAATCAATTTGAAAATTGTCACGCTGGGCGGTAATACCGGGATCCGATCGTTGCTGGCCACGATGGAAAGGTTCCTGAGTGACCTGAATACCCTAGCACCTCCGACACCATCACCATCACCATCACCACCACCTGTTTCTCCCATCGCTTGCAGCCTCGCCTGTATCCCATAAAACATATGTGGGGTGTATCCGCAATTCAAGGTCTTCAACCCCGGGTTACAGAGGATCAACCTCTGACAGGCTTCGATAAGGAGTGTTTGAGGACTGCGGCTTGCCTTTGTCATCATCTCCCCTGCTCCAGCAGCGGGCTCCGTCGTTGCTTCGACGCCGTAGTCGCGTTCAGTGCTGAAAAGACTCATTGGATTCGTTCTTGTGGCCAATTCTGGTAAGTAAATCTCCAACGCCAGACCAACGATTTCGTTCGCGAAGGACTCTAGGTTGGTGATTAACGATTGACCGCCGACAGCTGGCATAGTCGCAGTTCCTGCTCCTGCTCCTGTTCCTGAGGCTCCTGTCATATAGTCGTCCAAGAGCGACGGTGCGAGCGGCTCAAAGGCACCTTCAAGACAGGCGTCGAGGATGACAGGGATGAAGAGTGTAAGGTGTCGAATATATTTCGCATGGCGACGATAGACATCCTTGTACCATTCGAGTTCCTGAGGGCGATCGAATCGTGCATGGACGGCGTTTGTGAGATTATGGGACCAAGTGACGCATCTTGAGGGGTCTTCGGAGAAGGACCTCCAGAGGTGGGGGATGAAGGTTGTGTGCCAGACTTTTGAGACTTGGACGCATTGGTAGAGGGTTGAGAGGGGGAGGTGGGAGGCGATTGCGTCGAAGAGTTCTGGGAGGTCAATGATCCTTTCTGTGTTCATCCTCTGTGTGTGTATATGTGTGTTGGTATGAAGAGACGGAGCGAGAGAACAAGTGAGTGGATGAATGAGTGAGCGAGTGAGATGGTGACTAAGTGAGTGTGTAAGTGAATGAACGAATGAATGAATGAGAGGTTGTTTTATGCATGAGCAAGGGTGAGTGGCAAAATCAAAATCAGTGGCAAAAAAATGGTGGCGAAGGGGATAAGGTTTAGACAATCGGCCCAGAAAAGGCCAGGGGTCCCAAACGTTCCAGTGTGGCACGTTTTTTTCTAATTTTGCAGGATATGATATTCCAGCAGGAAACGTGACCCCTGAAGATGCTGTTCTACAACATCAAGCTCGAAAAATGGATGAATAAGGCGGCCGAAATCGTTTCTTCCTCCCACAAACACTACCTCTTCTTTTCCCTTCACCACCCTCGGGCAGCACACACGACCGGTCCCGGTTCCAATTACGCAGGCCTATCCAACACCGACCACCTCCTTCAAAGAGCAATGTTGCAGCCATTGGAGGCGGCATCTCCGTCATGGTTGGATTCACCTTCTACCGTTGGCCCCCCAAGCAAGCAGGGGCAAGAAGAAGCACTCCCAGACAATTAACCTCAACTCCTTACCCGTATCCGCTGACGTATACGGCGCGAGAGCAGCTTGAAGGATTGCGCAAGCAATGCAGTTGATCAACAGCAACGGTAACAGCGGCAGACATGCCGATAGAAATAAAAGCGGAGTAAAAAAAATATCGATCGTCGAATTGTTCCCACTCTCTCTCTCTCTCTCTCTCTCTCTCTCTCCCTTCCCCAACAATAATATCACTTATGAACATATCGACGGCATTGTTTGTCTTGACGACACATAGACCTCGTGTTTAGGTATTAATCGATGGCCCCCCCCCTTTTTGTTGATTCTCAAACCTGTGTCTGTTGTCACTCGTCAGGGCCCTTCAGCAGTAAAGCAAATACCGTCATTCGCATCATCATGCCGTACCATAGTCGCATCATTCTCAAATCATATGTTTAAAGGAAATGTACATTGTTGGAGGTTGTCTATCTTATTGCTAAATAGCGAATAAGTGTTTTACGAGAAGGGGACCAAACCACCAACGGGGGCAATGCCATCCCAACCAGAGGGGCACCCAAACTCATACCGACGCTCCCAGAAGGAAAGTGCAGCAGAGAAATTAAAGTACACACCTCCAAGGACGCACAGATGCCACAACTGGTGAGAGGAACCCAGGTGATCGAACCGTCCGGGGAACAGCTTCTCGGGGTACTGGTTGGCATAGACAAAGACTCCCAGGAGATAAGAGCCCATCGACTTGAGGAGAGGGAAGATCCACTCCACCGTGGGGGCAGCGCCCTGGATCAGCATCAAGTGGAAGACAGGCAACAAGGCTGACGCTGCCATCGAGATGAAGAAAGTGATACGAAGCCAGCGTGTCTCTGTTATTCATTCAAGAAGGGGATAAAAAAGAAGGTTAGAAACAAGAAGACCTTTTGGTGTTTTGCTCACACGGTGGGCGAAAGGACAAAAAGAAACACCGATGTTCCGGTTTATTATTATTTTTTTTCATCCATCCCACTCCAACTGTCACAATCAAAGATAAAAGACGCAAGCAAACCCTGACATACCCCACTGACCCCACAAAATAAAATAAAATAAAAGACAACCGGAATGCAAGTAAATACCTTTTTGATCGAACCAGGACAACCAAGGGACGACAATACCAGCGACACCAAACAGGGCGGTGGCAGCAATGTACGAGTTGCGGAAGGTCGACTCGCAGTAAAAACCATAGTACTCGGTCACAACAACACTGGCGGCAATCAAGATCGAAATACCGACATAATCCAGACAGGCCATGCACTTCATCGTGCCTTCATGTGCAATCTGAGCAAATGTGTGCCAGAGCGAAGACATGAGGAGACACTTGTACACAGCCAAGAAAAAGACAAGGAAGACCAGCTTGTCATATCCGTCTGCGGGCACATAGGGCAGGTTATATGTTGGGGTCATGGTCGTCGTCGAAAAGTATGGGTTGGATCCTGAAAAGAAGTAGATGCCGACGGCCAAGAAGTAAAAGAAGCCGAGGAGATGGGTCCAGATGTTGCCAGACTCGTTGTGGACGTAAAAGATGGACTTGAAGCACTGTGTCTTTGAGGAGAGGAAGCGATAGCCCGAGAGGATGTACTTGTTCTCCTGCCACTGCTCAGGCAATTCCTCGAAACGCAACAGCCTCTTGGCGCCAGCGAGTGCAGCCCGCCGAGGGGCGTCGATGGTGTCGATAGTGTAGTCAATAATAGCACGGCTGTCGACCTTTTCGAGCATGTCCATAGCGTCGTCCATGCGCTCGAACGAGGTCTGTTCGAGCTCGACGTACTTGTCCTCGAGGATGGAGATGGCTGTGCTGAGCTTGTCCTTGAGGGTCGACTTTGCCTGGAGGGCGTGCTGGTAGGTTTGTTCCATGATCTTGAGGGTTGCGTGGATTTTGTCGTCGAGGGAAGGCATCTCGAGGGTGGCATAGGTCTCTTCGAGCTGGCGGAGGGTGAGATCGACCTTTTCGAGGGATGGGGCCTCGATGGATCTGAGTTTTGATTCGATCTTTTGGAGGAGGGTGTCGAGCTTGTGGAGAATGGCGGCGTCGATGCCTTCGAGATCGAGGGACATGTGAGGCATGTGGGGCATATGGGGGAGCATGGAGGCGGCCTTGTCAGCGACGGACTGGACACCCTTCCTGACGGAGCTCGAGCGGGTTCTCTTTTTCAGCTCAGCCATATTGTTATCTTCTTTGGTTGGTTGGATAGGGAAGGAAAGGATAAGAGTTGAGGTATAAAAATGCAAAGAGTGGAGGGGTAAAGAGTGTAAAGATGCAAAAGAGAGTGGGAAGTAAGGATGGATGGATGGATGGATGGTATGCAAGAGTTATTAGAGAGAGTGAAGGATGCAAGAATAATAAAAAAAGACGGAGTGTATGTGTGTCAGAAGTGTGAGAGATGTAAGAAGTGTGTGTGAGGTGCGAGTGAGAGCGGACGGAGGGGAAGGAAGAAGAGGAAGGAAGAGGAAGAAGGAGGAGGAAAGGGAAGTAGGAGGGGATCGAAAAGAGATGATGAGAAGAAGGAGAAGAAGAAAGAAAAGGAAAAAGAGGAAGGAGGGTAAAAAATGATATAGCCTCGAAGAAAGGAAGGAAGAAAAAGAAAAGGTTCATCCTGCCCAATCACATTAGAGCCCTTCGGCTGACTGAGCGGAAGCTCTCTGTCTGTCTCGCTGCGTGCTCTGGCAAAATAAACGGCCAGGCAGAGCAAACAGGTTCATGCGCAGCGTGGCACTCAAGGTTCAACTCTTCTCTCAGTGTCTCTCTCTCTCAGACCAACATGCCACGGCAACACAAGTACAAACATCCAAATCAACAGGCTCTCTTTCTTCTTTCTCCATATTGGCTAGGCCAGGCTTTTACTAATGCATTGGACCATTGGAAAACACATCTTAATCAGTCACTTGCTATGATCTCATAAACACCAATACCAGGTTCAGAAATAGCAAAATACCCTTTGTCAGGGTTCCCTCCATCATCATCATTGGACGTCATTCATTATTAACACATGTAGGATATCTCATTCACCCGTCCACAACCGTGTATATTTCACCCTTATCACCCCGTCGTTTTTTATTTATTTCCTTACATCATCAAAACTCCCGAGCACAGACATCCAATTGTTTGTTGTTTTGTTTTGTTTTTTTTTCTTCTTTCTTTTTCCGCCTTGCATTTCAGAACCTCTGTCAAGCACGCTGTACAACCACAACGCATGATGCAACACAAGAGATGTCCAGCCGCCATGTGGCCCATGCATTGGCCATAAAAACCTTTTCGAGGAATATTTTTTTTCACTCTTTCTTTCCTTCCTTTTACCCTCCTTTTTCAGATGCCATTGAAGTGTGGCAGAGTATACAAAGTTCACTCCCACACTCTCATTCTCATGTCCTCTATCTATTTATCCCACCCAATCCATCTGCTTTTTCACAAGCTGGGGGACGGGGCGAGTGGTCTGGGCAGGACTAGTAGTGAATAGACAAAAGAAACGACAAAGTAACACAAAAAAGAAGAAAGGAGAAAAGCGCCAAGGTAAACCGAGTGATAGATAACCTTGGTCGGTGATGTTGGGTGAACTTTCAGTGGCCAATTGGATCGTATTTTTCTTAACACGACCCCTTTCAGCGATTCGCGGATAAGATAACTTGTTTGTTTGTTGACTTTCCTTGTTTGCTGTGAGAGATTGTTGCCCATATCTTTCCTCTTTCTCTTGGAGGGGTGGGAGGGGAGAGAGGGGTGGAGGCAGGTGATGCGTCAGGTTTGAGTGGGAGGTTTGTGCTGAACTGGCAAATCGTGGGGATGGTAAGAGTAGTGGTAGAGAAGGGAAGAAGAAATAAACAAAAATAAACTCGCTTTATCGAGATGATGGACGATAGCAGGAGAGAGAAGGGAAGAAGAAGAATAAGAAATAAACAAATAAACTCACTTTATCGAGGTGATGGACGATAGCAGGAGAGAGAATTGTTACGCAGTCAGCAAGGAAGGATTTGTGGGGTAAATGGGAAGGATGAATGAGAAACCCGAGATGACAACTGGTCTATTGGGGTAAGAACAAAGAGAGCATAGCCCTGGTATTAGGGAGGTACAACGAGTGGGGTGCATGTTATCGTTAAATCCAGTACGGGTACAATTGCTTTCTTTGTGAGCAGTATGTTTTGGATCATGGTCCCTGCCAAAGTATCCATATGGCTTTCTGTCAATTGCCCTTATTAACGAGCTGGTGTTGACTAAGGGGCAGGCGCTCAATGAATAAAGAAACGGATAGGAAGTGAAAGGAACACCTGCAGCGATTACAAAAATTTTCCTTTAATCAATAATGATGTCATCGTCATTGCCAGGACTGAAATCGCCTCTTATCATTTTCTTATAAAAAGAGAAGGCAATCGCCTCTCTAGTTCTCTTCTTTTCTGTTTTCTGTTTTCTGTTTTCTGTTTTCTGTTGTTGTCTGCATTATACCCAATACCCACAAAAAACAAACAACACAGCGGCAACCCTTTGGCTTTTCTACCATCGCTGCTACTCATCCTTCTCTCCTCTCCGCCCTACACAATCATATACATAAGCCATAAAAAGCAGATGGCGGTTGGTCAAATCCCACAACAACACACAAAAGACAACATCCCCACCATGCAAGAATACCAACAACAGCAACAACAGCAGCAGCGGATAAAGGGTGCCCAGTTCAAGGGCACCCTCGACACCTCCCTCGCCCAACGCTCCCTTGCCCAACAATTCAAATCAAAATCAGACTCCCGTTCTCCTTCCCCTTCCTCGGCCACATCATCATTATCACCAAGGAAACCCCTCGTTTTCAAGAAACCAACAAAACACCAATTCTCCTGGTCGGAGCTCACAAAGATGGTCGCCTCTAAGGATCTCGGCCCCATGGGTCGCTCTGAGGCCGTCCAGGCCGCATACCAAAAGGCCATCAAGCGCAGGACGATAAAATACGGCTCTCCCGACGAATATATCCGCCAGCGGATACTCCACTGGCCTCCCGCCGAAAAGACCGACGATTCTTCCTCACCCCTCTCTTACTCTGATGGAAACGAATCCTCCACTTCCTCATGCTCGTCATCCCTCTCTCCACCTACATCCCCTACCGGTCCTGTCGACCCGCTCGAGGTCAACCTGAAGAAGAACGAGTTCCCTTACTCGGTCAAACCAGGCATCGAGCATTGGTTGATCTGGTCCCGTCAACCCCTGACAGACGAGGTATGGATCCGTCGGTACCTCCAGGAGAGATTGCCCGGCCGCGATTACTTGTACTTTATCAATCCTCCAGAGCTCCGCAGTGTGCCCACAATTTCGCATGTCCAAGTTTTTACCAAGGGTGAGGGCGAGGTTCTTGATGAGGAGGATATGGAGCTCAAGAAGGAGGAGAGGGAAGCTGCCACTGCCTTATTTTCTCCTGTTTCTGCCATCGCCGCTGCCGAATAGCCTCTCTTTCTCTTTCTCTCCACTCTCAAACACCTACCACAGACATTCTAACTAAATTTGCACATCTACAAACAACCGCAATGAGCATCTAGAACACAGCAAATAAATAACCAGCATCCCTTTCGGCATCTTGCATTTGGTATTAGTCGACCTTCATTCCTTTCTCCCAATTGTGTCTTTCGTGTGCCTGTTTGTTTGTCTTTGTAGCACTAGATATGGCGTAGAAAGAGGAGCAAGGGATGAGGGAGAGAGAATGAAAAGTAGGAGGGAAGGACCGAAGGTGTCATCCATCCTACCCCCTACCATTTTCTCCCTGTCTCCTTGTTCGTGAAAGAGGGGTGTGAACAATGTTGCATTCTTGTCTTGTCCTTTCTTCTTGTTCTTGTGGTTGTCCTTTCCTCTTTTCTCTTTTTCTTTCTCTTTCTCTTTCTTTCCTGTTTTCCTTGACTCCACTTTCTTCCCCATTCCACCCATTCCCCCTCATTCCTTCACCTTAAACCCAGTTGTGACAAAGCACAAAGAGAGATTTTATTTTTTCCACACTCAGCCAGGACCACCCCCATTGTATGACATCAGACTGCCTAATCTCAAAAGTTATCTTCCACCAATCAACGCCCATACGCCCTTCTAACCGAACCCTCTTTTTCTCTTCCCTTCTCTCTGACTCGTCTCTTTGTCCAGAGAGCGGAAAACGGAGAAGGAAAACATTAAAAGATCAAAACGGAAAAGAACCCTCCTTTTCCCGCGTGGCAGGACAAACAACTTCCATCTCCCCCATTGCTCCGATCCTCTGCCCGTTTTTTTTTGCTGCTCAGCATCTGTCAGCTTGGTCCCCGCACAAATACGAAACACAGAAGTAGTATTACTTTTTGCAGGTCGCAGATCGTAGTCTGGAAGTGCATACACTCGACTCTCCATTTATCGCGACTCAACAACAACTCAGCACCAGGTAAATTACATAAGAAAGTGGAAAGACGAAATGAAATGAAAAAAGGACAAGATGATGCTTCAGTCAAAACCATCCAAAAAAAAAAAAAGCTATCCTCAAACGCAAAAAAGAAAGACCACAAAAGAAAACAGAAAAAAAAAAGGCGCGCGGGAGGCAAACCATAAACCATACCAACCATGTCCTTTCAATTCCTTTTCTGCCCATCCTTCCCCCCCCCCCCCTCTTTTTAGTGTCCAGACTTCTCCGCCTAGACCTAACCATCTCCGCCCAAACAACCCAACCCATGGCTCAGATTCAGGTTCAGAAGGCCCTGGAGAAAACTCTTCTAGGTCCGCCACACCAACCAAAACCATCCTCCACAAAACCGCCGCCAGCAGTATGCCCACTGGTCTCGGATGAAGTAGACGACGATCGAATTGAGACCTCCACTGCGACTGTAACTGGGGTCGCGGAGAACAGTAACAGCTCCTTTGTCGAGTCCTTCAGGGTCCACGTGGGATGCTCAGTCATCCAAGGAGCAGTAACTGAAAGAAGAGAAATGACGATGAATTCAGCAGCAACAACGACAGTGCAGGAATGCATTTCTCGGACCATGTGCCGACGCCTTCAAGATACTTGCTGGACTGGGTCGCTTTACTCCGACAGCCAACAACATCGCGCTACTACTGTCGGCAGGAAGAAGAGGGAAGTCACTAGTATGAAGGGATGGAGGGTAGTGTGGGCGCTCTTTGTACTAGTCAGCTCCGTCTCTGCTGCAACAGTAGGAGGAGGAGGAGGAGGAGGAGGAGGAGGAGGAGGAGGAGGACCGGAAGGATACACGCGACTCGAGAACCCAGCTGGAGTACCATACGATCCACTCCAACCCTACAGCGACCAATTACTCCTTCCCGTCGTCGCCGGTGTCCCACTAGCCGCCGCAGCCAGCACCAACAACAATAACCCAGAAGAGCTATCCAAACAGCAACAGGACTACATGAACCATTTGGAGATGGAGCGGTTCGAGCATCAGGGCTCCTTCTATCTCGAACTCACACCTTACGAACGGGGAATCGCCGCTTCTGCGGCCTATGCGTCTGGTACTGGTGAGGGTGCGGCGGGGAGGATGCGCTACTCGAAGGAACCCATGCCTTGGGAGGGGTTGGAAGATGAGGTTGAAGGTTGGGAGTTAGATCAGGATGCGCTGGATTGGAATGGGATTGATAGCGAAGATGAGGATTCTTTGGGGTGGTCGTACTCTCCTTGGGGTGGTGAGTTCCGGTATGAGATATCCTCGCCTGGCGGTGACACTGAGGATAAGGAGGATAATTATGGTGATGAAGATGAGTTTTGTTACGAGGAAGAAGAGGAAGAAGGTGGAGAGGGAAGAACGAGACGCAGGACGCGTCTTTCTGTGTCACCATGGCGCCAGCAACAGGAGAACAAGTTCTCGGCGATGACAGGGGCCGACAACGATGATGGGTCGGTCGTCGAGGAACAGGACTTCTCACAACTCGAGCTCATAACTCCACCATCCCAGAACAACCACAACGAGAACATGAGCAATGACACTATCGTACAGGCCAAGGAAAAGACCCAAACCCTCAAGATGGAAGAGCTTGGCGAGTTTGGAGAATCAGTCACGACTCGGGACCCCAACGTCATTGACAACACATTCGAGGCGATTGTGGATTCACAGGTCTGGGATGCTGAGGGGGCTGCACAACAAACGGGTTCGACTGGTGGCGGTGGCAATACGCGTGAGTACGCCCAGGCGCCTGTTTCTGGATCTGTCAACACTGCCGCCATACAGGAGGAGAAGGAGAAGGAGATGGAGACTGTGAATGCGCCAGGAGGTGGCCGTTCTTTCGAGGCAGAGCCCATGGGATCAGAAACGGTACTATTGGACATGGACGGGTCGATGGAGGCAGAGGTGGAAACGGTGCGACCCAAGTTGGACCAGATCGATTTGTTGGGTCATGAGGCAGAGGTTGAATGGCTTCAGGAGCAGGATGAGATTCAGCGTACTTGGAGCGTGAAGCATCATCATCGCCCGAGTGGTGGGTACGAGGACGACTATGACGACGACGAAGAATCTGGTGATGAAGAGGAGGCGGCGGAAGATGAGTATGATCAGGCGGAGGAAGTTGGACAACGAGGCAACGAAGAGCAGGATATCAATGGAGATGAGGGCTTTTGGTCGTATGCGCTCCCTCTGGATGACCCCGACTGGCAAAAGAAGCACGGTAACTTAAACAGGGGAGAAAGAAGTCCCACTCGGCAATATCACATTTCTGTTGTCGTAACAGTTCCCTACGTTTGACAAATGGGTACTCTTTTATTTTGCTCATCATCATCATATTTTTTCTTCTTCTACCTTTCTTCTCAGGAGGACTGAATCCAAAGCACGCAGGGATCTACAAATCCCAACGCAGCCCAGATAACTACAGCAAGAACCGCGCCGAGCGACCCCAAGACCGCGATGAGGACGGAACAATCTTCCCACGCGCCTACTCCAAAGACCCATACAGCGCCATCGTCTACCCAACTACCCTCCGTAACCCTCTCTCCCCCCTGGGTTATGTCGCTTATAACCGTCAAGGTGACAGAATAATGGATTTCAGTATGGTCGGTTGGAATGAGGGGAATACCGAATTGCCGGATGCGATCAAGGATGTGCCGGTGGTGGAGAGACTTTTCCCGAGGCGTGGAGCGGATAAGGATACTGATACGGGAGATGACACGGAGAGAATTCAGAAGGCTTTGGATCGGGTTGGACAGAAGGCGAAGGTGGGGGTTGTGCAGGGAAAGACCGTGGTGCCAACGGGGGCGTTGGCGCTTGCGAGGGGTGTGTATCGGATTTCGAAGCCTTTGAAGTTGAGGGATAGTGGCATTTTGTTTAGGGGTGACCCTAGGGGTGGATCGAGGATTGTTTGTCAGTGGGAGTCGACTGGGCCGCGATATGCTATCGAGATCGAGTAAGTTTTTCTTTCTGTGTGTCTGTTCTGCATCTGTTGTTTTCTCCACATTCCAGTTGACTGTGTGAAAAGCTAACATTATTATTTCCTTAACGACATAGAGGACAGAAAGACAAGATGTTTGATAACACGAGGGTCCCCGTGGTCTCAGACTACACCCCCGTGGGCTCCTTCTTCCTCGCCCTCGACCCAACCTACTTCCCAGAATCAACCCTCGCCGTCGGTGACCAAATCATGGTCACCCGTGTCGGAAACGACCGGTGGGTCGAAGATATCGGCATGGACGATTTCAATTCCTCCAAGGAGGGCGTTAAACCTTGGAAAAAGATGCTCGCCCACATGTTCCGTACCATTCGATCCTTGGACCCGCATACGGGGATTGTGCGGTTGGATGCGCCATTGCCGATTTCGATTCGACGGTATTATGGAGGTGGGTGGGTGACAAAATATGAAGACCGGAAGATCCGGGCGATAGGGGTTCAGTTCTTGGATTTGGTGTTTCCAAAGAATATAGGGAGGACAACGGAGGAGATGTTGGATGAGAAAGGGAGGGGGAGTGGGGATTATAGGTTCTCGTATGAAATCTTTGCGAATTACGCGTTGAGATTGGATCTTGCCGCGCATGTGTACTTCTCGCACATCACTACCGCATTCTTCCACAATTTCATCTCGATCGGGAAGGATGTGCACCATGTCACCCTCGACTCGGTCGTCCATTCCTACCCGGATGACATGCTCTCTGGCCAATCCGCGTTTCAACTCTCGGGCCAATTCGTCCTTATCAAGAACTCTCTCTCCCAAGGTTCCTTCCACTTCTTTGTCGACATCAACCACGTCCCCGGCCCCAACGTCGTCCACCGGTCCCAAGCAACCAACATCGGCAAACCCCATCAGCCCCTCCCCCTCGACTTTGCGCCGGGAGAAGTCGGGCCCCACATGAAATTCTGTACAGGCATCCTCTTCGACCAAGTCATAACCGACGGATCCATCCAAATCGTCAACCGCGGCGACATGGGTACTGGCCAAGGCTACTCAGGCGCAAACTCTGTGGTTTGGAATTCGAGGGCGAGGGAAGGGATCTTGACGCATAGGGCCCAGGGATTCCAGAATTTCGTGATTGGGAGTGAGGATTTTGAGGCGAAGAATCGACAGCCGTGGGATGCGCAGGGGTGGAAGGAGCATTTGGGGAGTGAGGTGTTACCGGGGAGTTTGTATTTGAGGCAGTTGGCGGATCGGTTGGATCGACGGGCAAAGGGGTGGGTTTCTTAGTTTGGGATGGACTTGGAGGATGAGGGGGAAGGACCCTTTTCTTTGCATGCATGCACGAAATAAACTGTCACAGGGAGTTTTTCGTTTCCATTCCAAAGATGGAGCAGATCGAAGGAAAAAAAAACTACAGTCTGAGTACGGCGCAAACAAAAATCACAAACACAACAAATCAGCAACATTAAAGGTTTATTATGGAGGTATGATTATGATAGCCTGGACCATCCTCGCCCATCATGGACCTCTTGGACTTCTTCCTCAACAGGTCCTACTCAAACTCAGTTCAACAACCCAACCTCCTTCAAAAACAACGCCTGATTCTCTTTCTGCTCCTCAACCTCCTTGGCCGTGGCATTAAGCTTCAAAGAACCATACCAAAGCGTAAAGAACTCTGAGATCCTTACCAACTTTTCCCGCTCGAATCCAAATCGAATATACCCCACCAAGGCCTCGCTCTGGTGAATCGTCGTCGACAAGATCACTCGCTTGAACCCTTGCTTCTTTGCAGAGTCCTTCAAGGTCTGGATCAGGAGTTTGGCGATACCGAGACGACGGTAGTTGGGGTGGACTGAGAGACGGCGTAACTCGGCATCGAATTCTGAGGGCTCTTCGAAAGAAGTGGCGGGAGAACCTTGTTTGAGGTGCTTGGAGAGAAGGGATTCAGAGTGGAATGCCACGTCGTCGAGGGAGATGCAGCCCAGGACCAGTTGCGGGTGGGATTCGAGGCATGCAACCCAAAACTGCGATCTGTTCTTCTTCTTGGTCTGCTGTCCCGTTTTGTTCCCGTTTGCCTTGCTGTCCTTGTCCTGCTTCTCGACAGTAGAGACGTCCTTTTGGTAGTAGGCAACAATATCGCCCAGATCCTCATCCAAACAACCTTGGATATAGGCCTGAGTTTCCTTCAGGTTACGGGAATAGATCGAATAAAGCGTCGCCAGCGTCACCAAGACTGTAATCCCAGCTCCCAACAGCAAGAACGAGGGCTTCAAGAACTGACCCACCATCCCCTGGACAGTCGTAGGTTCCATCAATGCCTCCTGCAGCGCCGTGAAATCACCCATCATTCCTCCTATTCCTGTTCCTGTGGTGGAGTTGTTGCCGACGGCGGAGAGGGTGACGAGGAGGAGTTCGAGGACGAGGGTATAGATGACGGATTTGGTGAGGATGGAGAGGGCGGTGGTGCGGTGGCGGACGGTCTTTTGGACGATGCGGTCGCCGACCATGGAAAAGCCTAGGAAGAGGGTCTCGTGGACTTGGCCCCGGTCTGCTTCTGTGTATGGGCGGATCCGGATCGCAGACTTGTCAACCATCCTTGTTGTATGGGGTTTGTGCTACTTTGTTGGAGATGGGGTAATGAGGTGTGGATTGGATCGTTTGGAGTGTGTGGAGGGTATGGAAGATGAGATAGGGATGGATGGAGGATGGTAGCAATTGAGGAGTGTAGAGGGAGAGCGCAAAGAAAGAAGAAAAGAGAAAAGGGAAAAGAGAAGGAAAGAAAAGAAAAAGAAAAAAGAATCAGATTAATAAGTGATAACTCCCCCACCTTGGAGGCTGGCTTCAACTTTCAGGTCCGCTTCATTTCTGCTTGAGTACCTGTTAACAGTGGAACACAAACCCTTCCCCATGTGTTGTTGTGTGTGTGTGTTGAGTGGGTGGCTGGGAGAACTCGCTCCGCAGACATAACGAAAAGAAAAAAAGGAGAAAAAAAATAATCAAGCCCCGCTTTGAAAATCATCTTTCCTGTTTCGCAGCACAACGCCGTCCTGCACTGTTCATACCTCTCTCTGTATCACTGCGCACAACAATTATTTCCCCTCTTCCCTTTCGGCCTTCCCTTTCCTTCCCCATCTTGTCAAACACACATACTCACGCACATACACACACATTCATCCTTTCCCCATGAAGCCTCCAGCAGTCCCCACATCTCTCTCCCGCGCCGCACGAAAGATCTCTGTCAAGGACGGACCCAACCTCGAATATGTAATTACCTTCACTCACCTTCACCTTCATCCCATTCCGGGAATCGGCAAACAATATAAAGCGCCTGAACTAATCTCCGGACCCTTCATCCCCACTTCTCGCTCTCCACTTCCCTTTTATTAATAACAAAACAACCTTATCTCCAAACCAGTTCCTTACTCGCGCAAGAGTACTGTCGTTGTATAGAGAGATCCAGAGGTCACTCAAGGGGATCAAAGACCCTCGGGACCGTCAAGAGCTCCAGCATTGGGCTCGATCAGACTTTGAGCAATTCCGCCATGAAACCAACCCGGTATGTTGTTGAACACATTAACCGGTTGTTTTTTCTAGCAATTAAGTTAGCCCTTGATACCCCTCGTCTTTTCACGTTGCTTCATTACTGTTTACTGACGTGCCTTTGTTGTGGTCAACCTAAATATACTTAGGACAAGATCAAGTCGCTGATCTCGCAAGGAAAGCACCAGTTCCACGTCCTCCAGACCAACCTCACCCTCTCGTCCACCATTGCGCCACCAAAAAACAGCAAAAAGTGATCTCCGTTAACATTCATCCGTACCCTCCTTCATTCAATCTCTCTTCACTACCATACTCAACAGCCGCCATCATCAATCCTCAATTGCACGCACTCTTATCGTATTGATAACTTGTACCATAGCACATCCACAACAATAATACATCATCCAGTCCATGTATCGACACTCTGAATATTACGATATATATTTACTTTTTGTTGTACATATGCTGTTGGTTTGTGTTATGCATGCGTCCTTATTCAATTGACCAGCCAAGGTGCTTACTCTCCTCGGTAGACAACGATGTTCTTGTCAGTCTCATAGACCTTGAGTTCATGAAGTTCGTAAGAAACTGATGGAGGCAGATGTTCCTTGATGCTCTCCCACAAAAACACTGCCAAGTTCTCAGTCGTACTAGATAGAAGAGTAGACAGAATATAATCCGTGGTAAGTCATTGTGGAACTATTGGATAGCAGAAAAGGGCTTCGTTTGCTCGGGTGAGCAATTGGCACAGCAAAAAAATACATGTGCTCTTATTTACCTGGGCGTGGAGTGAAAGTAGGGGACGTCGATATCCTAATCGAGTTATTTCGGATGAGTAAAGCACAATAAAAAGTTAACATAAACTTAGCCCTAGCAGGTTACATGAAATGACGACAAAATAGAGAGTCGTCAACAAAAGAATGTGGACGTACAAGGTTGCGGTGGTCGCATGGGTCCATGACGGCGGTCTGTAGAGTCTTCTTCAAGTCTGTGATGTTGATCACCATGCCGGATACTGGATTGATCTGCATTGACAACCGGCCAAGGATGGGATCAAACATGGGGTGAAGAAGTAAGGCAGGAGAGGAAGAGAAGGTCATGCGGGGAGAATGGAAGTGAGAGATTAAGAGAGAGAGAGAGAGAGAGAATGTCAGTAAAGGAAGAGAACAGTAGCCAAAATGCATCGTGTGCAGCCCTCTGTTCCTCTTATTGTTTTGAGACTGCATTCAAATGGGACCCTATGCGCAGTTGTCCTGGTTGTTATTTACCTGTCCCTTTATCGTCACTTCAACTATGAAAAGGAGGAAGTGTGAGTATGGTTATTTTGATCATTGTTTCTGCATTCGGCAACAAAATTTGTTCGAGGTTGAATGACGCTGAAAAAGAGTGAATGAATGCACACCCACCTTTGTAGTTGTGTCCATGACCAGAGGTGTGGTTGCATTTGCCGTAAAGGGCAATGTTCTCTGATGCGCTGAGGTGGACCGAGTTGAGTCGGTGTGCGGCTGAGAAGCGCTCGATCCTTGTGACATAGCCGATGCGAATGGGTGTTGAGGTTGTCATCGCTATGCTTGTCCTTTGTTCCGTGTTGAAGGAAGAAAAGGGTAAAGGGTTGGGAGGGGAGAAAGAGAATGAAAAAAAGAATGTGGAGAAAAGAAAAGAGAAAGAGAGAAGTTTTGGTGGGACAAGTCGGTATTGGGCGTGGGAGATTTGAGAGAGACGTGTGCCTAGTTGTTACTTCTGCGTCCAAGCCACGGGTTGGGAATTCGACACTTGGCACTAAAAGAAACAGGCACAAAACAACGAACATGCGTGGTTGCTGACAACCTTGGCTCTCTTACTTTCGCTCCCTGTCGATCCTTCTTAGTTTAACAGACTGTTCTCACACACTCTCTTAGCCACTTCTTACTCTTGTACACCCCCAACAATCCACAAAACAGAAACAATGGAGGTACAGGAACACACCGCAGACCCCCAACAGCAAGATTCTCAAGACTGGGAATGGGTCGAGGAGACAGAGTACATCGTCCTCGACTTTGGTGGCTCAAACCTCGACGCATCCGACATGGAGCACCTCACCATAAAAGGATACAGTCTTGTCGTAAGTCAAGACACGCCATGTTCTTGCTCAGTTTGCATGCGACGACAGTGGTGTTTGTTGTCTTCCCATAAAACACAACTCATGTGTTAATCCTTGCAACCCATCGCGTGTTTTTAATAACGACCGCTAGGGCTTGGAGACAGGGACGCCTTATTTCAAATGCGGTGCTCATACATTCAAGGGCTGCTTCGAGGAGAACGCCTTTACCGAGGATTTGATCTTCAACATGAAAGGTATGCCTCATTGCTACATTTTTTTCCCTAGGCGGGTAATTAATTCATGACTCAAATTCCAACCTAACCTGATTCCCGTCGCCCTTCTTTGACAAAATAGTTCGCGAGGATGTAGAGGAAGGCATGGAAGACACCGAGGAGAATAACACGGATGCACTGGAACTTTTGGCCATCACTACCAAACACGTCATCTTTGACCCTGTAGAGCTGGTCCGGAATGAACTTATGACGCCCGTCGATATTGATGTTCATGTCGAGAACACTCAGCCTCAACAATTGGACGAAGTCGCCTCCAAGACACTGGCGAGAGGCTCATCACAGTCTATTTGGAAAGCTGCTAGACAGGCGGCGGGGATGTCCACTGTCGCAAAGCGGAATCGGGTCATCGGGACCAACACTGTGGTGAACAAGCCATCCGCTTCAGGAGTCGCAAAGAACGCGACAGCAGGTCCACAGAGAGGGGCAACAACAGGAACATCGGGACCAGGATCAGCGGCAGCGAGTTCTGGAGCAAGAGAGGACATTCCTATGGAGCTGGATTGATCCTCTTTATCGTCACCTGCATACGCACCAGCAATCACAACACGGGGAAATATGGGTCGCTGGCGACCCCTCTATTTCCACTCTGCATTCCTTCTACCGACTCGACGCATTAATCATCTGACAACCCTGCGATTGCTCTTTTACATTGACACCAGTCCCTATCACTCGCATCTATACGCGAAACCTGAACGAGCTGTCATTTCCCTTATGGCATTCGGGAGCAATTGGGCCAGAGCGAGCAGCACTTCTATGTGCCGTTGTTATAGCATTGTAATAAAACTGTCGAAAAGTAGAGTCTTAATTTCGTGTTATGTCAACGTCATACAAATGGTATCCTGTCGACGGACCCTGCAGATCATGCTTTGAAAGGTATTAAGCAATATGTTTTGTTCCGAATCGAATCGTCGAACAAGATCCTTTTTGAAGGTTGCTGAGGAAGATAATGATGAAGAAGGATGAGTACTACGATGCGGACATTGCGCATAACACTTGCCACATGCAGATTTGAGCGCGCCTATTTTTTTGTCCGTCGCAGTTGTTGACTACGGCTTCCTTGGTACTGCGAAAAATAAAAGAGATGAATATTGTTATTGTGTATGTCAATGCTCATTTTTTCACCCTCGATCTCGGATAAAAAAGTCTCCGTAAAAGTGGAATCCGGCAACATGATTGCTCAGCAAGCCTGCTCTTCTCCCCTTCCCTCTCTCCTCGCCTCCAAAGGAACACCCTCTACCTCATTCCACCTCATGTGTCCTGCTTGTTGGCTCGACCAAATTTGTGGTATTGTTTTCTTCAACTGCCCCAACTGATGCTCAAATAAAAAACATAAGGCATGAGAGGTTCAATTGATACGGACTGTATCAGAAGGAGTCGTAGTACGAGTGCAAAATATGGCATGTTTCAAGAGTGGGTGTGATATCTTACTTATCCCACATCCCACATCTCATATCTCTCATCCCACAACTCATATAGCCAAGCTAAGCTCACTTTGCAAATCTGATACTGAGTTCATATCCCGCTTGTCAACGTTCAGGCGCAGTCCACTTCAAGTCGTTCAAGGTCAGGAAGATTTTTTTTGGGTCTAGAGATGGATAGGTGTAGCTCCAAGCAAAACAAAGACTTCATAGAATCCCACATCTCGAGTGTCACAAAAAATGGCCGCAAAAAAGGCTTTGGATGAAATGTCAATGCAAACAGGGTACAATTGGTTACGCACAAGCAATAACAACCAATTGGCAAGGACGAGACGGACGATTGTATGTTCATGTGAAAAATGAAGAAATATGGGCGTGGAGGTGTGAGGTGGAGAAGTAGAAGTGTGAAGAGTGGATGAGCAGTAGAGAAAGTAAGGGAACGATTGATGGCTCCTCGTAGGAATGAAAGATAAAAAGACAAAGGAAGAGGAGAGATGGGGTGTGGGTAAACCTAAAAGAGAATAGAGGCGGTGCGCTTAATATGAATGGGCACTTGGAGTTGGAGGTCATACAAGAAAGGCACCACTCGTGCAGGGTGGGGGACGAGAAAAAGGAGAACGACACGACCAATGAGCACAAGAATTACTTGTTAATTCCAGGAGCCCAGTCCACTTTCAAGCAAAGGCGGGACTTTCTTTTTTTATGTTTTTTTTCTCACTCCGTCCAGTTTGACCGGCCGTCCTTTTCTTCCTTTTCGCTTGCCCCTGTCTTTTCTCTTCTTTCTTCTTTTTTTTTTTCTTTTTCTTCATCCCCGACACTACAAACACACCACCCTCATCATCAACAATGGCCAAGAACGCAACGAGGTCACAACAGAAAGACCCCAAGGTCGCAAAGCGGTCATCCAAGAAGGCTACCGCCCCCGTCTTTGCCGGATTCGTCAAGACCCTTGGTCTCCAGAAATTCTTCCGCGATGACAGAGGTACTTTTCATCATCATTTTTTTTCATCATCCTTCGGTTACACTTTTTCATCATCCTTTGAGGTTCATCATCTCCCTGGGGTTCGCTACTTCTACATCTTATCATTCTCGTCTACATACACTG
Source organism: Linnemannia hyalina (assembly GCA_019671135.1). Lineage (NCBI taxonomy): Eukaryota > Fungi > Mortierellomycota > Mortierellomycetes > Mortierellales > Mortierellaceae > Linnemannia > Linnemannia hyalina. The sequence goes on along the minus strand of JAHRHY010000007.1, from coordinate 1,189,429 downwards.
GACATATGGATTGGCCCTATTTACCACCCCCACACACTCGCCTTATTAGAGTAAAGAGTGAGAAAAGTGGAAAACTTCAAAGGACACAACCCAGGAGTGCTCGGACAAGGAGCGCACTCAACATGGAGACTATTTTTCACTGTAGGGACGAATAACAACTAGGACGAAGACAAAGGACATCAATAGGGGAATGGAGGATATGGTCATACTGGACCGCTCGGGAAAAAAGGAAGGCAGCGAGAATGGGAGTAGATCGTCGCAAGCTCGACCGCTTTTCTCCCATACATACATTGCTTCTTTCTCTTATCAATGGAGTCGATGTCTCGATTCTTCCTTGCGAGCTATATACAGCACGCCTCACCCCTTTACCAACCAAGGAGTCCATCCATGTTCATAAGCACTAATTCCTCTTATTTCTCGTCATCCCTTCCTCTCTCCTTTCGTTCCATCCCTACCAAATTTTTTTATCCGCGTGCGTCTCCGGTCAATTCGGCCCGTTAACAACTACCATTTGACAACGACTTATCAACAACACATTCCAATAACAACAAACAACAAAAAAACCCTCCTTTTGTCAATCACACACCCCTTTCGCCAACAATCCGCACTACGCAAAACACACAAACCTATACTAATATAGACTTGGCTATCAAGATGGTCGGCTCAATCCTGCTTGGATCTTTCCTCGGCAATGGCGTCTGCAGGAAAATGACCAGTCTGTCGTACCCTGTCCAGGACGAGCTCACTATCGAGGGTGAGCCCTGGTACACTGCTCGCTTCACCAAGGGATGGGACGATTTGTACCTTGTCGGCTTTTGGATCATCGCCTTCACCTACATCCGTATCGCCATCATGAAGTCCTTCCTCAACCCCTTTGGAAAGAAGTTGGGCATCCGTGGCTCCAAGCTGGAGCGTTTTGAGGAGCAGGGTTACATCGTCTTCTTCTACATTATCTCCTGGTCTTGCGGCGTGGTAAGTTGACAAAGATTTCCGGATAACTTATGATCCAGACAATGCATGCTGCTTTGTTAACACTTCCTACACTAGTTCGTTCTTCACTCTCTGCCGCTGTCAAACTAACCAAGAAACGCTTTCTCTTTTATGAATTTGTAGGCTTTGATGTACAATTCCCCTCATTGGTTGAACACTGACCATTTCTGGATCGGATACCCCCACAACAAGCCTAATGGTGCCTTCAAAGCCTACTACTTGATCCAGTTTGGTTTCTGGCTCCAGCAGTTCTATGTCCTCAACACCGATATGAAGCGCAAGGATTACATGGCCATGTTGATCCACCACTTCATTACCAGTGCCTTGATCGGATTCAGTTACATTGTCCACTTGACCCGTATCGGAAACGCCATCTTGATTGTCATGGATGTCTCTGATGTCTTCCTTGCGGTAAGTCCATTACAGCCCATTGACCCCCTACTTTTTCCATGTGAAATGTTTGGATGGCAGATGACAGACAACAGACGCATTGCGACAAAAAAAGTCCGAAGGATCAAAATAATCAAAACAATGCCCAATGCGCGCCCATCCCCTTTGTCCTCCCCTTACTTTCCCTACACCCTTTCCCATTTTTACAACTTCACTAACCCACATGTCCTTTCTATTCAACACCTCTGTAGGTCCCCAAGATGCTCAAGTACCAGGGCTACACCACGATCTGCGACGTCCTCTTCGGCCTCTTTGTGATCTCATGGGCCTACACCCGCCACTACCTCTTCCCTATCATCATCATGTCGCTCTACAACGGACCCCAAAAGTTCCTCGACATGGAATGGGCCCCCGAACAGGACAAGTACATGTCCTTGAACGTCCAGCGCGGCTTCTTGGCCCTCCTCTACGGATTGGAGGCCGTTCTTTGCTTCTGGTTCTTGATGATCTTTAAGGTTATTTACAAGATGTTCAAGGGTGGCGCTGCGGATGATAACCGGAGCCATGATGAGGAGTCCGAGGAAGAGGAGGTCTCGGCGGAGGTTGTTGAGAAGTTGGGTGTCAACGGCGCTGCTGCTGCTGCTGCCGCTGCCAAGGCCAAGGCCAAGAAGGCATAAATTGCTTAGCTTTGCAACCAACCAATATAGTATCGCTTTTTTGTTTTTGTTATCTTTCTTTACCTCTGCTTTTTTTTTTGCTGTCATTTTTTTTCTTCTCGTACCCCCCCCCCCCTCCTTATCTACCTAATAACATATCACTTCAACATACGACCATAGCACAATTGGATAGTTTCTTAATTTAATTGCGACATGTGCCACGGTGGATGTTTTTACTTCTAGTACTTACTCGTCCTCATCATCCGAGGCGATCAAAAACTCCTGGATCTGGGCACGCAAACTCTCCTGAGGATCCACAGCCGTCCCAGATGCCGACACTCCACCATCAGACCGGTGCTCAAACTCGTCCAATGACGCAAACCCCATCCGGTGAACAATCGTCTCGACCACATAAGGAGGCAACTCAAACGATAAAGAAGAAACGTCGTCTTCCTGGCTCGCCATCGATTTCAGGTTCAGATCACGCAGGTTGGTCAAGCAGCCGTAGCACAGGAGCGACGAAAATGGTGTCGATGTGGATGAGACTGTTGTTGTCTGTGGAGTGGTGCATGAAGGGCGCTGTGATGATGATGATGATGAGCAGCAGCCCCCTGCGTCAGAGGAGCAGCATCCATCTGATATCTCCGTCGTCTTGGCCTCTGTGCTATTGCTGGTAGTGGTGGTCTCAAGTTTTCCTGGTGCAGTCGTCACTGTGATCCTGCGCTTCCACTCCTGAACTCCGTCTTGGACAGGTCTAAATAATGGAATAAAAAATATTATGAAATTTAGCAAACAACCCATTATCAGGTCACGCTCACCACAACAACAGCAGCTTGCGCCAATCGCAAAAAAAAATGCTCCATGAAGGACAGAACTTACCCATGGCAGAGCGGACACTTCTGATCATAAGTAGCCTCAGGAGGCGTCAACTTTGCAGCAGTCCTACAAACAGTCGCCACGGTCGACGGGAACTCCTTATCCAATCCTGTAATAAACTCATCCGTTAACCTCCTAATAGACTTGACCTCGGCCTTCGTCTTCATAGTCCAGTCCAACTGCGCATGATGGCGCTCAATCAGCATCAACCCATTGAGCCTACAAAAGGTATCCAGCTCCTTGACAAGACAGTCCTTGAGAGGTCGGATCACCTTGCAGTCCTGAATCCAGCTTGACAAGAGCGAAGTCTCGTGAGGGAGTGAGTATCCGCGCCCAATCGCTGTCAGTTCAATGATCTGGATCGCTACACGGGTGGCAGAATCTCCGAGTGCCAGGATCGTGCATTCGCCGCGTTTGGCCAATTGAATCAGTAGGCTAGATCGGAAATGTTGAAGGACTGTCTCCTTGGCGGTCAGGGTTGTGCAGGCGCCCAACAGCGCCCTCATCTTGCTGATCTTTTCCTGACGGCTCAGCTTGGGTGCTTCCTCCTCTGATGCAGCTGTCACAGATGTGGGGATGATCCGGGAGAGAAGTTCTGGTGCCTGTCCTGAGGTAGTCAATTGATCCTTGGGAAGAGAAGTGATCAGAGTCGCAACTGCCTCAAAGCACCGAGAGTCCGTCCACTCTGGATCATAGATATCCTCAATGGCCACTCCATGGAAACTGTACCCGTATCCCCCAGCAATGGACCGTGCCTGCTCCATCGTCGATCCAGAAGATGTAACATCCTGTACTGGTTCCAATAAGCAAGACTCATCAATGTGACACACGTGGATGTCGTTATAGATCTTGGGCTGCTTTTTGTTGGTGGCGACCTCTGGAGGCAAAGAGTGGAAGACATCGAAGAGGTGGATCAAGGCCCTATTAAATGACGGGAAGGCTGTATAAGTAAATAATTTGTAGTCGCCTTAATTTGATCCGCTACATTGCATATTTGCAACATTTTTTTTTTTGCTTTTTACCTAGATGAAGGGCCGCCCGAAAAGGCGAGCATGACATTCTCAGGCGTGATGACCCTGTAAGCTCGGGCGTTGCGAAGAGCGGTCCTGAACTTTGAGTCAAGTGCGATAAGAAAACAAGGGCTACGATTTGGGGATAGGTGATTCGGAGAAAAAGAAGCAAGCATGTCAGCCTTTTACATTCTTCCACGAAAAAAAACGTCGTTGAAGTACATATAAGAGAGCTGGCAGAGATAGCACATACTCGCAGTATTCGGCATATCGGACGGTAACGGTGGACTTTGCAGTCTTGCACTTGCAGCAGAATCCGACGTGCACAGCCCTGTCCTTGGCTATTGCATGGAGCGAGAAATTGAATAAATGAAAGAGTTGAGTCGATTTGTCCGAAGTGGTGTCACAATCCACTTCCTGAAGAACGAATGTGTGAATGTCTATGTACCTCGCTTCTCAGCGACGGTCATGGTGGGTTCCTCGACTGAGCAGGACATGGTGGATTCGATTGTTGAAGGGATGGATGATTAAGGTACAGGTGGGTGTGAGAGAATAAAAAGACTGAGCCGCAAATCAGAAAAAAAAAAAGCGCCACCAGAACCTCCTCCAAGAGCATCAAGTCATGTGACGGCTAGAGCCAGAAAGCAAAGGAGTGAAAAAACGAGCTTTATATGACATTGGTGCTTGCTCACGGCAACAACATATCTATACGGAACACGGCCAGTGTCGGCACTGGCAAGCCATTCGAGTAGATTGGGCATGGATAGACGTCAAAGAGAAAACTCGATGGCGTCAACGTCGCTGCCCCTGAGGACGACCTTATCATATGTTCCGAGTGGCGTCTGTAGCCGGTTGATACGGATGCGATGCTCCTGCGTGTCTGTTGCAATGAAAATACCATTCACCGGTTTACTGCATGAGTTGCCAAGTTGAGAATGGAGAGGATGTTTGTTAATACTAGCTCGGGCAATCAGATAACATCCAGAGCAGGTCATAGATGTCATCGGTCAATAAGAGTTGATCCTTTAGCTTACCTATCAGGGATTGTAATCTTGGCGGGATAACTTTCTTGAGAAGCTGCTATCCAGAAGTGAAGGGACCGTTGGCGAAGGGCCATGGCAATTTCTGAATCAGTCTTGTCGTTCATGGTCGAAATGGAGTTGAAAATGTGAAGGAGATGCAGAATGAAGAAGCAAACAAATAAGTTTGGTGGCGCATTTAATTTATTTCTCAACCTCATTTTTTTCTTTACTTTCACACACGCTACTCGTCTGAAATGTCCACAAGGTCCTTTCCTCCGCTCACAAATCTTGGCGACTTGAGCTGACGCACCAAGGCCTGCTTCTGAGCTTGAAGTGCTTCCAGCTGATATGAAGTGCAATTGGAAACCAGTTAGTCACTGTATTTAAAGGTGAAAAAATGCAAATGACAAGACCAAACCAATTTCATTGAGGCGTACCATGGACTGGTTGTACTGTTCACGGTCAACCAGCATTTGGAGGGTTGGGCCGACCAAGTTGTCAACGAGACTCGACAGCGACTGCACATATACTCCAGAGTTGCGGATCAAAGTCATCCTGTCCGGCAACGACATAGCCCTGTGGTTGATCATCCTATGAGTAGCAACGAATAATTAGTCGTCCATTACACCGAAATGTCCAGCAACTCTCCAATCACTACAAAACTCATCCCTGACTGTACGATCCCTACTTGGTGTTGAGCTCATCTGCTGGAATGTCATCCATTGAGCCCCTACCGCCTTTGCTCCGGTTGGTAGCCTGTTCGTCGCTGGAGTGGTCATCTACTGGTGACATGACCGTATCGCCTTCCTGATCCTTGGACGAAGATGATGAGAACGAAAACGCTCTAGTAGGTGAAAACGAGAAGAGTCGGCCACTCTTGCCTTTGGCGCTTTCTTTTGCAGCAGCAGTAGACGATGGGTTGGTGGTGGCAGATGTGGCAGATACGGGTATAGACTTGTAAAAGGATTGGCGCTGTTCGTCGAAAATGCGCTCTGGGATCTCCAAGAGCTTTGGAAGTGTCAAAGAATCAAGTGGGTTCTCGTTCAGGACGCTGAAAGGAAGCTTGATGTGTTGGCATCTATTGTGCGTGATGAGGTGTGTTATAATGTGTGGTGGGTACTGAGATTCTCGAATCCCTCTGACGGTTGAGCAGAGATATTTAACTTACGATGTGCTGTCATCTGGTCTAGATTGGAAGCATGTCACTTGGATCTTGTTTGACTAAAGAGTGTCATTGCAAACTCCTCATCAGTTTTTCTTATAATCTTAGGGGTTCACCCTTATGCCACAACACATTGAAGAATGCCAGGCAAGACCATTACCAGCTCACTGTCCTTGTTGAAGCAGGAGACAATCATCCCAATGAATCTCGAGTCCATAAGTTGCTGTGAGAGCTGCGTCCTGAGATCTATCAGAGAGATACATCGTATAATGTCAGTTGTCGAGTCTGGCGGTTTTCCACATCAGCCTTCCGTCGTGCAAAGTAACTCCCGTGAACAAGGTACCCACCGACGTGAGACGGAAACACCGTAATGTGTGGATGACTATGATACTATTGAGCGGAGCAAATTATCAATGGACATGTCCATGTATCCATACTCAAGGCCATCCGTGTTGCTCCTGTGTGAATTGCTTACCCAGCCGATGACGCGTGTAGTCTTTCCTGTCGCCTTTGTAATTTCCTACAAAATCACCAGATAAATATCACAGTGTTAAGAAAGGCTTGGCGATCAGTGAAGCGTACGAATGACAACAACCTTCTCGGATGATAAGCATATGTACCTCTGCTTCGATGGCAGCCATAGTAAGCTGCTCAGGACCAATCTCGACGCGATCTTTCCGCTTCTCGGAGCGTGTCAACAGCGACACTCCGTCAACCCTTGCAATCTCTGTGGTACCTTCTGTCTATCAAAACAGGTCAAAGAGAAAGCGATACTACCATCAGTCTTTCCTTCCTGAACGCGATAGACTCTGTCCTGTCACAAAACGTCTGTGCTCGCTTCTTGTTGTCTGTCGCATTCCGTTTCTCATGTGTCCATGCAAAGGCTTTTGACTTACAATCCAGTCGCCCATGAGCATACCCATGATTTCCTCCTAATAGGTGACAAAGAGTCGACGCGGTTAGAGGTGGTTGTGTGTCTTGTTGTTGCTGAGTGTCTGCAAGCAAGGCTGATGCCAAGAGTTTTCTTTCTTGGTCAAGGGTCAAAAACCTTTTCAGTGGAGAGAGCATGGGCGATGAGAATGTGAAGGACGTTTGACTGGACGAGGACGCGCGAGAGTGTTGCAGAGCGAGTCATGTTGTCGGGGTGGAATGGGTTTGTGCTGTTGTGATAGTTTGACATTGTTTGGTGAGAAAGAGGTAGCAGCAACCAGTGAGAAGGGGACAATGTCAAAGGAGTAGGAAAGAAAGAAAGCCCAAAATGATTTTTTATTACTTTTGTGCGTGAGCATGATTCCATGCCACGCAGTCGTCAAATTTGACTGTCTTGCCACCAAACACATCCAACGCACTCCCATACGTCAGGTCAACCTTGCCACTCGACAGTCTGTCAACAAGCTCCAGATCGCCCAATGCATTCGCACCTCCAGCGTATGTCGTAGGAATAGTCGTCCACTCGCCCAATGCTATTATCCGCATCATGAAGATTAAATTAGTATATACTATTAGGTATGGTCAACATACCAAAACGAAAGGAGTAAGCAAGGCTTGGTTGTTACCTTTGACAAGATCCTCGTCGATGCCCTTGCACAAGCCTTCGACATCGGCAGCATGGACCAAGAACTCTGAACAGTACTGGGTCAAGATGTCGAGAGACTCCTTGTTGACCTTCATATCGGTCATGGTCTGCCACTTGTCCATGGCAACGATCCACTCTGTTCCTCGTTTCCTGCAGCTGACATCGACCACCAAGCGATCCTTGCCTACCGCCTCGGAGATGGCTTGTAACCGCTCCAACGAGAACTTGGCTCCTGGGAACAGGTACGATGTCACAATGACCTAGGAAAACAACGCCACCCACGTAGACATTCTGTCAGCTCACTGAGCGAATTCCAAAAGACCACAACATAGTGGCATGCGCATTCCAAGAAAAGAACAAAGACAGCCACCCTCTCCTCCTCTACGCTCAACACTAGTGCAATATATATGTGGCTCTCACCTTGGCAGCTCCGGCATCAATCCAGAACTGGGCATTATCGAGAGTGATACCTCCCCCTACTTGAAGTCCATCTAGGAGTTATCGTTTATTGCGTAGTAGCCCAATCGGAGAAGCAAGCACAAGTTAATAAAAGCAAAATAAAATAGCTCCTGCATTATCTCACTTTTCTTGTGCTAATATCAAGGCTGTTGAGGTTTTTTTTTATAGATAGAGAGAGAAGGAAACAAGGGAAAACCAATTACCTGGCCAAGTGCGGAGACACTCCTTCGCGGCATCATCATTCCCAGGACCGAGTTTAATGACATGGGCTCCTGTGAGATTGTGCTTTCGATAGAGGCTGGCGTAGTAGCTTGGCGGTTCACTGGGTTGTTGTTGTTTGTATGTTGAGAGAAATGAAAGAATAGAACAAATGAGTGAGTGTGCTGTGTGAGTGAGTGAGAGCGAATTACCGGATGAACGGAGAAACGTGATAAGGTAATAACAGGTATCGAGAAGTGAGTGAGCAGCAAGCATAGGACGATAGGAGTCCATTCAATACATTTATAAGTATGATGATCGAGAATATGAACAAAGAGAGAGAGAGAGGTGTGTGTGTGCGCACCTGGAGACAAAGTTGGTCTTGAGTTGAGACTCGTCTTTGTCGTTCAATGAGCCGCCGACGATCTGTTTGACCTGGCCTGAATGCAAGTCGATGCAAGGTCTGAATGCAGTGCGTGGATGGGGAGAGGTCATTCCTGTTGTTGATTGTAAAGGTGGTGGGTTAGTGGCAAAGAAGGAAGGAAAGAAAGGAGCGAGGAAAATAAGGACTGAGGGTTGATAACAGGGACAAGAAAAAAAAATCCTCCGGGAATGCCTGAGTCACAGAAAGGGTCCCTTCGCGATTCTTTTCTTTGTTCATTATCCCCAGTCCCAAAATGGGGTTGTCGATCAGATAACTCGCATACCCTTCTGTCTGCCAAATGAAGGGTGGCAACTGTTATTGATGTATGCCAAGTAAGACCATATGCAACTGTTTTGTTGAAGGCGGCGCCACTGCTGTGTGCAGTACTCGCACAACAACAAACGCACTGTCCTTCATCAAAAGGACGCGTCTCCCTTCTTGGCGCCATCGAACTTGAGTAAAAGATGTTTCCACTTATCCAATACCTCACACTCTAGTCTTCTTTTCAATTGAATGAGCATACTAAGCACAGGGGTGCCTTCAGGCTGTGTGTTTCTGAATCGTTTATGTGAAATAGTACCTCACTTGTGTACTCTCTCTCTCTCTTGCTGCGTCTACTCTTCTTCCTTCTTGCGGTTCATATTTTTGCGCACGCTCAGTCTTTTTTTTTTCCTTTTCTTGAGAGAGAAAGAGCGAGCTCGTTTCTCCGTCCAACCCGTTTCGCTTTTTCTTTCTTCCAGTCGCATCCCTTCTTTCTCATTCCTTTCTTTCATTCTTATTCTTCTTCTTCTCTCTTTTTCTTCCTTTATTCTTCACATCCGATTCATTTGTCATCTTTCAACACTCCTCTCTTGCTCATCACACTCCACTTTCTCTGCCACCCCGACAGCTGGCTCCAAATAACCACTCCAAAAGAATAAAATCCCAAAAGAAGCGTCGCCGTGTATTGCTCGCTTTGATATCGCAAAACAAAAACCCTCACTGACACCACACCAGATGGGAAACGTCTCCTCAAAGTCTCTGCCAGATAACAACACTTTCCCTTCAACACCCTCTTCTTCCTTCTCGACCACGCCTCCTGCAGAAGTCCCCCGCTCCACAACTTCCGCAGTCTCATCGGCATCATTATCATCGTCAACTGCCGATTCGCCTTTGAAAGATACAGAAAAAACAACAGTGGCAAAAGCACACCGATCCTCTGTTTCTTTCTCTCCTTCTACATTCTCTTCTCCTCCCTCCTCTTCAACTACCCCTCCTTCCACTCGACTTGTCCCACCCCCAACCTTCCATTTCATCCTCCAACCCAACAACGACAGCGACAACCAAACCAGAAACAACAACAACATTCATATCCACAGCGGGAACGACAATGATCTTGCCTCCGTTGTCAATAATCCCCATAGTATAGAACCGACAACATCCTCCACCTCCACCAACACATCATCCAATACCCCCATGCCCTCTCCGACCCCCGTCTCACTGTTGGACAAACCACTACCGGCCTCGCCTGCCTCAGCGTCGGCAAGCCTTCTTCTTTCTCCCTCTGCTTTTCCCGACCAGGAGACTGGCAAACCTCGTCGAAGCGACAGTCTCAATGCTCACCAACACCTTGGCCTCAGCAGTCCAGGCTCAAGGATCAGCGGAAGGGTGAACTCTCTCTCCCAGCAGAGTATGCACTCCCAGTCATCATTGTCAGGACGGAGTATCGCTAGCAACAGCAGTGGGAGCAGCAGTGGCCACGGCAGCGGGACAAGTGGCAGTGGGAGTGCCACGAGAAGCCACAACAGCAGCGCCAACACGGTCACGACTAGAACAACGTCAATGAGCGGAGGCACCACCGAATCAGTGGGTCAGCTCAGCCTACAAAGGTTCCCGACGGGCGAGAGCGAGTACAAGACCAGGCCAGTGTCGGGCTCGAGTTCGAGCACAGGTCACGGCCTCGGCGCCCAGACCAAGGCTTCACGAACCACTTCTATAGTTTCCACCTCTTCGGCCCGTTCTTCTTCCGGCAGCTCTGGATTTAAATTTTCCTTCAAGCCTTTGCTCTACAATCATGGCAACGACAGCAAACAGCAACAACACCTCTATCACCACCACAATGGAAGTAGTCCTGCGACCTCGTCCAATGGTCATCGTCAAGCCCTTGACCCCTTTGCCAACTCGCCCTTCCCTTCTATCCTTATGTCGATCAGGCTGCCTCAGTCGCTTCTGGACAAATATGTGATCGATCAGGAGAGCTTTCGTCAAGGCAAGGCTGTCTGGGGAATCGGGAAGTACAGCTGGACCATCACTGTGATCTCCAGGGCCAATGGCAAGAAGGTAAGGAGACTCACTTTTCTTCAAGTAGGATCGCTGTCAGGATAGCAGGGTTCACATTGATGTCTTTGTTTCTCTCGCATCGACGCTAACGTGGTGTCTGTTTCCTCCTATTGGTAATCGTATCGTTGGCCCTCAGTATGTAATCAAGAGAGTCTCAAAGTCGCTTTTGCCACCCTCGGCGTATTATCATTACCCGACCACCGCGCATCGACTGTGCACCTGCCCTGCCTGCAAGTCTCTCAGAGAACAATTGCTCCTGACAGGTCAATTGCCCGACAACGAACTCGAGAACCTTCAAGAAGTGCTCGTCATCCACAACAAGGGCCGCAGGAAAGAGTTGCCTCAACTCCCGCCATCATCTCCGCAGCAATCCCGCCAACATCAGCCACAACGACCGCTATCAGCCTCTTCCATCGCCTCACCCACCTCCAGCAGCAACAACGCAAAGGAGAGCAAGGAAAAGCAGCGGAGATCGTTCAACCTCTACAGTTGTCACAATGCCAGCACCCCCAACCACACATCCAAATTCTCAGCGTTCAGTCCCATCACATCACCTCAAGATACCCCCGTCAACTCTCGACCCTCGACACCTGTCCCTTCCCCTTTACGCATCCTGTCAACTCCCTCTCCTCCTCCTTCATCCTCCACTCATACGTCTTCTCCTCTTCCTGCACTCCCCGTCGGCCATGGGAAAATCCACAACAGCAACAGTAGTAACAGCATCACCAACAAAAGCCAGACCGCACAGTCCTCTCTGACCCCAACTCCTTCTCTATTGCTGCCCGCCGAGACGCCGCTTATTTGGTCACAAAAAACGGGAGATTCAATGGTCTCACAAGGACCAAGAGACCTTTCCCGCTACAATCAGCAGCATGATGCACCCAGGAGTCCTAGAATCCCACCGCGATCGGCGGGTACACCTTCTTCAAGTCTGCGGGCAAGACCTACCCTTCAGAGACACGCCTCTACACCCAACATGTCTCGCGCCATCACCGGTCTGGATGTTCTGGAAACGGACCCGGCACAAGTGGATCAATTGAGACACCTTTCTCGACTAGGGAATCATGGAGGTGGAAATGGTGGAGGAGTAATTTCGTTTGGCAGGGATCGGGATCACCACAGGGACATAGACTCGCGGCTAGCTCCATTGAAAGGCGATCGACCTCTATCCGACTCACCGCTCAGCGTGACGATGACGATGCAGGCATTGTATGAGAGCACGCTTACAGACGGAAACTACCTGGATACCGACGACGACGGCAGGGAAGCGAATGTCGAGTACGAGAAGACACCGACGACGATGACGCACTCCGCTCTGTATCTTCAGGCATCGATGGTCACAACAGAGAGGAACGTGAGCCCGTTTGACACCAACGATGGAGAGTTCAAACAGATGGAACCAGAGTCTCCTGAATCCTCGACAGCTCGAGCTCGTAATGGTGCTACATCGGCGCCATTGATGTTCACACCGCCACCGCACGCCTTGCCTATGGAACTGGTGCTCTTGCAGACGTACAATGATTCGGATCATCTGCCTGAGCACCACGAATGGACGCAGGATGAGGACTATTGGTACTATGTGACTAAGGCTCATGGTGTGAGGAGGCGGAAGCTGAAGAAGGTCAGCAGCTGGTGGTTGGATCTGAGCAGTCTTGGAGGCGCCCTTTTGTCGGCCGGGTCGTCGTCTTCACACGAGCCGATTGCAACGGGACCCATCTACAACATGGGACGTGCTCCAGGAACAACCTCCACAACACCCCACATGTCATCCCCACTTTCGTCCGAGCTGGCTCTGGCAAGTCCATCCTTGACGGCGACGGATACGACGAGGCGAACCCATGCAGCCAAGGAATCGATCTCGTCGATGGCCAGCCAGGAGACTGTGAATCCGAACTCTGCAGCTTTCAAACGGCAGAGCTCGCCCAGGAACAGTACCAGCCTCATGGGCAAGTACTATTATGTCGACTGGGACGAGTACTTGTCCCTGTAAGGGAATGTCAGCTAGTTCTTTGTCATTTTGTTTTTATTGTTTTCTTTGTATCTGCTTCCTTTGTAGACATTCCCTTTTTTTTTTTCTTACCGATACCCCTGTTGGATTTGCATGCTGTTTTCTGTATGTTTGTTTAACAACCTTTTTGCAAGCAAAAAAAAAAAAAAAAAACTGTACAAAATAAAACGAAAATTTTCATCCTACACAACAAAACAAGAGACCTTGGTCGTCGTGGCATTAGCTTTTATTCATGCGATGCTATTCATTTGTTCATTATTGTTCAATTGGGTACTGGACGCGGGGAAGCGGGAAAAGATTAGATATCCAATGGTCCATCTTGGTAGCCATTGTAAAAGTTGTGGCCGTCATCGCTGCCATCCTCACTCATCAACTTGAACACCGTTACTAGCAAATAGTCAAGCGATAGAAAGAATCAGTTAGTTAGCCTTTTTTTTTTTTTTTTTTTTTTGCAACTTTCAGTTTTAGCAAAGGGGCAAAGCACAGCACAGCGAGGAGAGAGGGAGAGAAGAAAAAAAAAGTATAACTTACGGGCAACATTGGTGGCAAAGGCGACAAAGAGCGCCATAAACAGAACCGAAGGCCCCACACGATCATAGTACAACACATCCAGCCTAAACTGCTTCATCCACCGATCCCTCAAATGGAAAATCGTCGTCGCATACACCAACGACGACATGGCTACCAGGACCAAAAACAGCCCCACTTGCATACCCATGGACTTTCCAAAGCTCAACAGGGTGAGGGCCATGGAACCGAGGAGGAGACCGAATTTTATCCAGTGCATATAGGTACGCTCGTTGGAGAAGAAGGCTTTTGCGTCGGGCCGTTTGGGACCCTTTTTGCCGTTCCTGCGAGGTGGGCCGTGAAGAGATGTGGTGTTGCTGCTAGAGGTGGGTTGGCCTTTGCCGTAGAACCGGTTTTCGCGACTGGAGATTTCTTGGAGTGGAGTAGTAGAGCTTGCGTCCCGCTTGACTCCTGATTTCTCAGAGTGTTCCGGAGTTGAGGATGAAAATGGGCGGAAAGATACGTCGAGGTGGGTCCAGCGGATGAATCGGCGCACGCCTCGCGCGCGGAGCGGGATCTTGTTGTTCGAAGAAGTAGCAGCCGTATTTCCACAAAGTGTCGACGACTGTGATAAGGCAGTCGTGGTACGAGTGATGGATATCTCGGATGGATCCGAGGACGACAGCGTATAGACAGAAGAAGAGGTAGTCCCAGAGATGCCCGAGGTGGTGCTTGAAGCATACGAGGTCGTATCAGACCCAGCAGTCATGGCAGAATGCATCGAAGTTGTGGTGGTGCACGAGGCAGGGGACATGGTCGCGCTGGAGAAGGTCGAGGGGCTACTAGCGTCCATTGCATGCCCTGATGGTCGTCTTCCATAACTTCCATTGACTTGTTGTTGGACGCGTTGGAGGTGGCGGTTGAAAAAGTGCATAGAGTGTGTACCGTCCATCTCTTGAGTGTTTCGTTTCGCGGTCGCCAAACTTGCAGTGCTAATGGCCAGGATTGAGGACGTTGAGTCATCAACGTCAGGGTGGTTAAAGTCGTACAAGCTGCTCTGTTTCTGCTCATGTTGCTGCTGGACTGCTTGTGGTTGATGGCTTTGTTGTCGCTGATTTTCCTGCTGCTGGTCAAGTTGAAGGTTCTGCAATTGACTGATGCTTTGGATACGTCGACGGTAAGCCGAGTAATGGCTCTTGCCACCAGTGCGACCGCTATTGGTACGACGCGCTGGTCGATGGACGTGCAAGCTTCCGGCTTGGTCATCCGCCTCCAATTCCGTATCTGTAGACGCCGATGAGGATTGGTCATCATCATCCGACCACGGCCCTCCTCCTGTGGCGGTGGTAAGGGGTACGGCGATCCCAGAGGATATGGTCGATACTGGAGTGGAAGGTGGCAAGAGGACTGGTCTCGAAGACGACTGGCGGGTAGCGTTGCACTCTGACAACGGCGCGTTGGGCTGCTCAGTCCTGATGTCTTCTCCATCTTCTGCGGCGGGATTCATCTCGACCTCGACGTCCTTCTTGTCCAACGGCGCTGGTGCCGGTGTAGGGAGGGACTGGCTGGAGAGTGCATCGATCCCAAACATCGACCCAAGAGGTGTCTTAATCGACCCAGCCGACGCCAACACCTGCTGCTGCTGCTGGTAGTGTTGCTGCTGTCGCTCCTGAGATCCAAACGTCGATCGAACATGGCTCCCAAACGCCGAAGCAATCATACTCGCCGCTGCACCCGCCACCATCCCAGCACCCGATCTCATCGACGAACCCGACGAAGAAATAGCGCCCGTGGATTGCGATCGTTGGCGGTAAAGCATCCAAGGGATACCCTTCTGATCTGGCGAGTTTGGCTCAAACACCAGATCACCATGGATGTTAATATCGTTTTGACCGGATGACGAAGCGCCAATGCCAAAACTGTGGGAAGAAGATAGCTGATGGTGTGGGAGGTTGGTGTTGACAGGTGTTTTCAAGGACTCGACGACGACCCCATGGAGTTGGTTGGGACTGAAGAGTGCGTGACTGGATTGGGAGCGCCAGAGAGGGTTCTTTCGGAGCGTGTCGACCTTCAATGCGAGCTGATGGCCATTGTTGTTATCATTTTTGTTGTTGTCGACGTTTGGTTGTGATGTAGGGGAATCCTGTAGAGGGATAACAGGCGAGATTGAAACAGAGCAAGACTCAACTTTTACAGTCTGATCTACATGTCTCGTTTCTGCTGGTGGTGCTAGTGCTCCAGTTGTATCTTTTGCTGTCGAGTTAGGAAGTAGTTGAGATTGCAATTGGGGCGAAGACTCTGGCCTTGTCACTTTCGCAGGAGGATTGATCGTTCTTGGGGGTCTAGGCGAAGGTGCTTCAAGTAAGCAAGGTTCCAAAAATGTTGATGAGTACATTGATATTCAATTTGCAGAGACAAAAGGAAATGAGTAAGCGGGGGCAATGAGAGGGTGTTATACCATTGGCGAGGGTGTTGAGGGAGGTAGCAGAGGATGATGTGGTAGTGCTCTTGGTCGATGGGGACCCGAATGGGTCGGCAGCGACACTCATAGGATATGTGAGGATATCGATTGGAGATGGGCTGAGGAGTCAGATATGCGAGTTGACAAAGGAGGAGGGAGTGAAATGAATGGTGGCGGTGAGAGCGAGGGGATGGTGGTGGGTAAGAAAAGCAAACGAAGGAGAGAAGACAAGATGGAGGGAGAGATAGAGGGGACGAACAAGGCCAAGGCCGGGCGTAAAAAAAAGAGAAGAAAGAAAGAGGGAAGGGAGAGTGAGAAAGGATGCCTGCCAACGACGAAGACGTCGATTAACACAAACAGCCAACTATCTGTGTGATACCAAGATGTACATAGCACGGAGTAAAGGACGCGGAGGGAAGAGTATTATCGATTGATTGCCATTCAGGCTGGTAGGAACACAAACATCGCGCACATCCGTGTTAGAATCTGGAATCGTTCCTTGCTCTTTCCTGACCGCGCCTTTTTTCCTTATCTTTTCCCCCTTTTTATGTTCTTTTCACGGATGCCTGTAGGAGAAAACATTGATTTTTTGTCGTCTTCTTTTCTTTCTTCTCATCGCTTTATTTCTTGTTGCCGACTTGGGCGTTCAAATGTGTTTTGATCGTGGTTGCACCATTGAACAAGGAAGCTGAAAATAAAGACAAAAGGATAGTGTAGTATTGCCACAACGGAAGAATTTAATTACAGGTGTCTGAAACGACTGGTGGTAGGATTATTTCTATGGTTTTGTTATTGTTGTTCACTAAGTTTTTTAGAGGGCAAAAAAGACGGCGGCGGCTACGGCTCCGAGAACAGTCCATTGGCTCTTCAAGGACTGGGCAGCGCTGGCGGTCTTGGTAGACTTCTGAGCAACACCGTTGGTTGATAAGGTCGTAGAGGAATCATCCTTCATGGGAACAGCGTCGGCAGGGGCGCCATCCTTAACGTCATCTCCTGTACCGGGTACTCCAACCTGGGAAACCGTAGTCGCCTGCTTGGCAGCAACGATGCCAAAGGGAGAGCTGAGCGTGGTCATCTTGTGGAGGGCAACCTTGCTGGCAGTACCGGCCTGGACCTTGAACTTGAGACTCTTCTGGACCTCATCTGTGCGCTTCTCAATCCAGTTCATCAAACCCCAGTTGCCCTTGGCACCCGTCTTGAGACCCCTATGCAAGTCCTCAATAGTGAACTTCTCGCTCTTGCCCTTAGAGACTCGGGGCTGGGCACGGTCCCAGGCGACATCCTCCTGGATCATCTTCTTGTAACCCTCGATACGAGGGCCAAGGGCCTCGGGCTTGAAGACAGTGTTGATGGTGTCCTTGAGGATCTGCTCAAACCTGGCGTTGATCAGAGGGGTCTCGATGATCAACTTCTGGGCCAGTGGGGACTCGAATCCTTCCTCGTTCTTTTTGGGGATCGCGCGGTAGGACTCGATCTTGCCGTCGAAGGATGTTCCAAAGGTGTCGTCAAAGTCAGTAGGGAGCCAAATCCACTTGTTGGTGATGGGGTCGTGGTAGATCTGGTAATTCGAGCCAGACTTCCAGTAGCCATCCCAGGTTCCAGCAAGGTGCTCCATCGCCATGCTCTTCAAGAAAACTTCTAGGTCCATTCTCTCCTCCCAGTAGGCAATGGGGTCCTTGACTTTCTTGGGATCAAAGTCCTTGAGATCTTTCATAAAGGTAATCAAGTCAGCCATCTGGTCGTCTTTGGGGTTCTTTCCGGGCAGAATGTTCTTGTAGATATCCTCCACCACGTAGCTCTTGGTGGTGGGTCCAAGCCACTCAAGGTTGCCTTCGAATCCGCAGCAAGAGTTCATCTTCCAGAGAGCACCAGCCTTGACCTTCTTGACGTTGGGGTGGAGGACTTTCTTGATCCAGTGCTTCTTCATCTCTTCCATGGCAACATAGAGACCGATGGGTTGGTTGTTGAGGAAGAGGCGGACATAAGTAGCTTGCTGGGCGGGGACACCGAGGGAATTGAGGATGTCGACGTAGAGCTTCTCGCGCATCATGGTGGCATCGGTCTCTTCGCTGCGGAGCTTGAGCGTGGCGAGATCGAGGAGGCGATTCTTCTTGGGGAACTTGAGCTGGTACGCGAGCTTGGCGTACTCGCGAGCAGACGCGCCGGAGAGGTTGAAAGTGACATTGCTAATCTTAACGTTTTCATTCGCGCTGAGGAGTGGCAGTAGAAAATAAAAAAAGCGATTAAAAAGGAGCGTCGCGTAGGTGATAGTTTTTCTTGCTGCTGTTTGCATGATTGCTGTACTACATAGTATCAATAGCAAGAACTTACCCAATGTACTGGACCTGAACTTTGATAGGGTCGGGGTGGAAGTCACCACCACCCTTATTAAGGTACTTGATCTTGGCAGGATCGCCCTCGACGAAGATGTTTCCGATAAACCCTTCTCTGAAGAAGGGCGAGTTCTGCTCCAGCTTGTTATCATAGACCTGAGGAAGGGGAGGCAGGTTGTGGAGGGTATGCGAGCGATCAAAGAACTCGTTGGGGGTATGGATGGCACCTTGGGGCAAATTGCGCTCCTCCTTTTCTTTCTTGCCAACTTTACCGTTCTTCTCCAGCTGGACATACTTGTAGGTTAGGGGTGCATCAACGTCAGCGACGTTGGCGGACCAGAGAGGGTAAGTGTCCTCGGTGGTGGTGAGTTTTGTGAGCTTGCCGTTAACCATGACACCGAACGAGTCTCCGGCATCTTCGCGCAGACCGACAACATTGAATGTCACTGTAGGTAAATGGAAGGGAGAAAAATACGGGGTTAGTCGCCAAGGCAGATTGAGTATCTCCTCTGAAAGGAAAGGACGACAGTCAAATGTTTTGGTTCTTTTCGTTCTTACCATCGGCCATAGCCATGGCGGCGCAGGCTGTCAATCCGAGAAGGAGGCGAACCATTGTGTAGTTTCACGTAGTAAAGGGTATAGAAATTGGATATTGAGTGAATGGGTGTGAGAGTGGTAAGAAGAACGTCGTGGAGTGAGGAAGAGAGAGATGGTGTAGTATGATAACAAAGACAAGCGTGAGGGGAGAGGTGAGAGAGTAGAAGAAGAAAAGGAAAAAGAAGGGCGAGAATGGATAACATATATAAGAAAAGAGAAAGTGGGGAATGTCTGAACTATGAATGGCAAGGTGGTATGCACCAAGAAGTGTCTGAATGAGCGAAAGATGAGGTGGTCTGAAGAGAATTCTCTTTTGACCTTGGAGTTGTTATCTCCATACTTTTATATGTCCATCGTTTTGCAGAGAAGTAACCAAAAAAAGAAAGTCGTGTGCATACATTTACATACACCTACATACCGCCCATACCCCACCCCACTTGCATGACCAAAAGTGCAGGCATTTTTGTCGAGTGCAAACAGAATCTGCTGTCACCCACCCCTCCTTTTTTTCTTACGATCTCGAAAAGGGCTAGAAAGAGAACGAGAGAAAGAACGAGGGCATGACAACAGACTGATTGTCCAAGCCTCCAAGGAGGGGATCGAACAATGGAAGAACACCGTTGTCTTTTTCTCTTTTTCCTCCAAGATACAAGAACCAACCAGGATCGGATGGATAGACATAGACTGCATGTACCTTTGCACCACGGTTCTGCTATCTTTTCCTATGCACACGAAAATTTGACGGGCGCACAGGCCAACTCCTGTCCCAACTCCGATCCGGTAGTCGTCACCGGAGAAGAGGTTAATGCTTGAACTTTGAGACGCGGGAAGACTTGATTACATCACATGATGGAATGACAAATCGATCGCACAAGCTACCCATCCATCCATCCAACCACCACCCATAACCCTTCCAGTCGTTTTTTTTCGTTTGTCTTCCTTCTCTCTTCTCATCTTTTGCCTCGCCAACCTTTTCCCCCTTTGCCTTTATTCACTCATCACACTCTCACACACACGCACTCACACACACACGCACTCCTTTACTTATACACTTACACACTCACACACACGCAAGCCTCCCTTCCTCCTCCTTTCCCTTTGTTCTCCCTCTTCCCTTTCTTCTCTCTTCTCTTTCTTCTCTCTTCTATCTCTTCACTCTTTCTCTCTCGTCACTCTTTCTCTCTCTACTCTCTCCTCTCTCCTCTCTCCTCTCTCCTCTCTCCTCTCTCCTCTAACCCTTTCCTCTCCTCCTCAATGGGTGACAGTCCATGCTTTGCAATCCCGCACGCACACTCGCCCTCCGCGTTCCAACACCCGCACCAGTTCAACGGCTCCCTTGCCCAGCCTCGTCTGCCCCTCCACCATCACCACCGCCACCTCGGTAACCCTCACCACACCATGGACACTCCTCGCTGTAAGCTTTTTTGTTGATGGGGTGTACAAGCTCCCCTTTATTCCCTCCAATACATATATCAAGCACAAACACAACGCAAGCATCCACATTAACCCAACGCTTATTTTTTGTCTTCTTTCCTTCTCTCTTGTCCTGACCTCTACCTTACCGTACCCTCTCCTCTCCTATCCTGTCCTACTCGTTTCCTCCTCCTCTCTCCCCCCCTCTCTCCCCCCCCTCTCTCTCCCTCTCTCGCTCTTGCCCATTCGAACCTTTCTTGCATATGGATTCACCAGCGACGCTTAAACGCAAACCGAGCGAGGACATCGACAGCCCCATGCCTTCGTCTGGTCCTCCATCGCCCTCCGAGAACAACAGCGACAGCAACAACGATCAGGCTAAAGTCAAGCGCGTCCGTACCACCATTCAACGGGTCTCGAAGCAAAAGACTGTCTCAAAGTTGATTGGTAAGGTCCATGAGTTTCTTTTTCTAGCTTTTTTTAGCCCTGTGGTATTCCCTTTGCCCTTCCTCCGTGCGACTCGAAACGTGTTCCTTTTACACACACACACACACTCCAAACGAGCAACAGGAGCAATGCACTCACTGGAGTGAAGTGGGATCTCCGCCTTTCTTTTCTTTTTTTATTTTGAATGCTGCGGGTTTTCAGGTGAATTGTCCGACTTACGCCATCTCTTTTCACCTTTTGTTTTAACATGTTTGCTTTGCTACTTAGGTACTCTTACCAATGCACAGTTGATAAACCTTGTCAACACCCTCGTCGATAGTCACCCGTCTCTCGCAGAGGACATTAGCAACCTTGTCCCCCGTCCCACCATTGGCTCTGTGCAACCCTACCTTGCCGCACTTGAGACAAAGATGCAGGAGTCCTTCCCCTACACAAAGTGGGGCCCCAGCCACGATGACTATTCGTTCAACAGAGTTAAGCCTGCCTTGGACGAGCTTATCGTAAGTTAAAGCAGAGTAATTAATGCCCTTCATGTGTTTCTTTTGGAGTGTGCATTTGTGCTCATGCATGATGGATATAATGGATATGGGGGTGGAAGGGTAGAGGGACTACGCAATCTTAGCTTACGCAGCCAGACAAACCAAAATGCTAATTGTGAGCTAAACAGGAAGAAAAAAAAAAGTAGTCCGCCTCACCACGAAGCAAACAATGGTTGTCACAACGAACACACCCTTACGCAAACATAACCGTTGTTTCTAACCCCTGTGTTCTTTTTGATCTTGCATTGTAGGAGAATCTCGTGGACTATACCAACCATTTCACATCGCCTCCAGAGTTTCCGACCACATCGTTCTCGTTCCTTCATATCGCTACAGAGTTCTGCCACCGCCTGCCAAATTGGGACAACCCCGCCAACAACGAGCACAAATCGAACCTGTACAAGTCCCTTGCAGACTTCTGGATCAAGGCCATTCAGGATGCCAGCAGCAAACTGGAGGAGGGCAAGATCTATGGCCAGATGACTGTCCAGGAATGGGCCAAAAAGTAAGCACAATGATCATGCTTGTGGGGTTATGGACCACATGCATATGTCAAACTTTGTTAGTGGTGAACGAAAACACCTTTTTACTAACCAATATTGATTGTTTCGATTGATTTTATTAGCTTGGAGCAACACAACAACACATCTCAGGGCATGTTTTCTTCTGCAATTGAAGAGTTCAAGACCAAGCTGGGATGGATCATTGGCATTCACACACCCGCGCCCAGCTTCTCGAGCGCATTATCTTCTGGAAGTCCACGCCCAAGCTACGGCGGCGTAACTTCAAATCACAACCACGGAAGCAACGGCAGCAACCACACCAACAATGGTAGTAATGGCAACAACTCTTCGGACGGGGCAGGATCCCCATATCAGGGTCAACACCATTCACAGCAGCTGCAGCAACAACATCAACAGTCGCAGCAGCAGCCACAGGCACTTGGACGCAATGCCGGCCTTGGATTTCACACTAGACGATAGACGTGGTGTCCTGCTGCGCCAGGATGTTAATGGGAGTATTCCGGCTTCGATTGTCCTCCTATTGCATCAAACAAACCATTGCGTCGTATTGTCTGCTATTTCTTTTTCTTGGGTCACTATCGACTTGCCTGTTTTTGTACATATCAAACCATTATATCCCTATCCCTCCACTCCTCTCCTCGCACTTTCGTAGCTCCTCGCTCATTTTCATATTTTTTCTATTGCTGTTTTTTACGTCTTTCATCATTTTTCATTAGTATTGTTTCCTTGTACGCTCATTGTTCTTTTTCTTCCTTTCTTATTCTCTCAGACGCGTTATTACTTCTCTTGTGCTTTTACTATCCCATTCATTTCATTCATGACCCTCTCTTGCTCTTTTGCTAAAGAAACAAAAGTCCAATAAAAAAACAAAAACTATATTTACAAAGGTGACAAATAGGTACAGTACATAATGCAGGATTTTCTAAGGATTGTAACGAAGGTTGCGGAACTGGGTCTTCACCTCCTTTCCTCCAGAGGGCAACGAGAAGCGACCAGCCCACTGGTCATTGCCCTGGTTTGTCCAAGAGTTCAAAGCCAGCTTGTACAAGTTCTTGCGCGGGTCCAGTGTAGCGACATCGGATCGTTTGTAGACCAGCTTGTTGTCGACATACCAAGCCAAATACTCCTTCCTCCACTCGATAGTATAAGTGTGCCAACCCTTGGACGCATCAAAGCCCAGCGGGATCTTGATAGGATGTTGGGCCCCATTCTTCCAGACATTCATCCACCCGACTGTTGAGTTCAGACCCGTCAACTCGATATCGATCTCTGAGGCGCCATTTGGGGCGATGAGGAAGAAGCCCGAGACGTGGCCCTTTGTATTTGTCGAGATCATGTCGACCGAGTAGCGGCCATAGTTGAGGTTTGTCTCGCGCGAGATGAGCTCTCCGCAAGAGAATTGTTTTCTGTGAGATTTCTTGCCGATGGCGATTGAGGTCCCCTGGGAGGTTGAGGTGATGGATTGGGTCATGTAGCTGCAGCTCCAACTGGAGGGGCCGGTTTCGTTGGGGATTATGAAGTTTTTGATGAGGGGGTTTGAGGCTGAGGTTGCGTGGCTGCCGGTGGTGGTGGAGGAGGAGGGGGATTGGAGGGACTCGAAGAAGCCTGCACGGGATGCGGTGGCGGCGGTTGAGATTGTTGTGTTGTCGTTGTTGGAGGATGAGTTGAGAGGGTGAGGGAGTGCGGCGGCGGTTATTGGGTGGATGGTGCTGAGAGCGAGGGTAGTGAGGAGTGCCAGGGACAGAGTGGAAATGGACTTCATTTTGTTTGATGGTGGAGGAGGGGGGTTGAGGAGGAGAAGTGAAGAAGTGAAGAAGAAGAGGAGGGAAGCAAGCAATTAGCAGACTTGACACTTTTATTAATCAAAAACAATTACTCCGACAGAAAACGCACCATTCAGGCACCTTAACTCAAGGGTACCTCGCGGCTCTTCATTGGCTACCCGAAGTTAATATAACTTTGTTTCTAGGCAATCAACATCGATATTGAACGTGGTGGCGGCTACCCTCCGCTATGCTGTTGTTATTCTTGTTGTTGTTGACCCTTATAGACTGGCTCCCCGTTCATGAAGTCTGGGCTGGCCTGCTAATGGCTAAGGGCCTTGAGCGCGTTCTTTGAGTACTTTTTTGTCCTCCGATGGCCAAGGACCTGTCTGTGAAAACCTTCGTTCGTGTGCTTCCTTCTTGAAAAAAAATATCTGGGATCTCTAGGCCCTCCCCCTGCGCCTCAGCCTTTTTTTTTCGAGCCTGAACAACGTGTGATCGATTTGCCCAATTTCGATATGCTTGTATTGTAGGTGAGCTCTTGTCAATGGCGCGTCTTTTATAGTATCGCCATTTGTTTTTTTTCTTAGTATCTCGCGTTTTCATTGTCCCGCCTTGGTAGTTCTCATCAGAGTTCCTCCTCAACCACACGCAAAAGAAACGCGCATTCAATAACAGCTTATCATTTCAATATTGAATATTATTATTCTTTCGTACAAAGTAAATCTTTTAAAAGAGGATGGTGAAGGTGAGGGCGACGGCGATGATAGCTGTGAACCCTTGAGTAAATAGAGCCTTGGTATCATCCGCACCCGAACGCTGCCCATCCTTCGTGCCACCGTCATGGTTGGTGTTCATGTTACTGTTTCCATCCTGCTGATTCGCGTTGTTGGTGTTGTTGTTGTTGTTGTTGTTATTGTTGTCGGTGTTGTTGTTGTTGTTATTGTTGTTATTGTTGTTGGTGTTGTTGTTGTTGGTGTTGTTGGTGTTGTTGTTGTTGTTGTTGTTATTGTCACCCACGGCGGGGTCGGGCGAGCTCTCCAACGGGTCATCAAAGCTCTCCTCGCCATCGGGTGTTATGAGTCACGGAGAATACTTCATGTTCTTGAACTGCGCCGACGGAATGGACCCATCCTCCGGGTACCGAAACTTGCCCGCCCAGTCAATATTCACCTCCTTCTGCACCTGGGTCCACGAATTAACCGCCAGCTTATAATTCGCATCCTCCGGCCTGGCCGTCATAACATCTGTTCGGTTCAGAACCACCTTTCCATCGACAAACCAAACAATACGGTTCGGAAGCCATTCGAACGCATAGTTGTGCCAACCCTTCGAGGCATCAAAGGGTAGATTGATGGCGACCGGGTTCTGTTTATGATCATGCCAGACGTTCATCCATCCAACTTTGTTGTTGAGTCCGGTCAGTTCGATGTCGATTTCAGAGACCTCGTTGGCGATAAGGAAGAAGGAGGTGACTTGGCCGACGGTGTTGGAGGCGATCATGTCAATTGAGTAGCGGCCGTAGCCGAGGTTATGGCGTTTGTGGATTAGTTCACCACAGGAAAAGGGTTTGAGGTCAGAGTCTTTGCCTATTGTGATCTTTGTCCCGCCGCCTGACGCGTGTACTTGTGTGCGTGTAAACGAGCAACCTTCAAAGGGAGTGTCATTGTTTTGATGTAAGAGTTGGTTAGTAACAATGCTCATTATTCCTTGCAAGTTCAATGGGGAAATGAAGAGCAAAAGGCTTACCCCAGCGTTCGGGCCCCCATCCGTGGGCGACGATAAAGTTGTCGTGGTTGTCGAGCGATTCGTAGAATCCAGAAGCCTGGACGGAAGCTGGCGATGTGGCCATCATCAACAGTCCACTCGCAAGAGTGCTCAAAGATACGAGTGAGAAAGGTAACTTCATAATACGTCTGCTTGAGAAAAGATGTATGAGGGTACAGTGTTGTATGCTATCTGGATGGAAAGAGAGTGTGTGCTTGTCGCAGTTGATGAAGAAGAAGAAGTATCAGAGAATTGATACAAGTCGTAGGAGTAAAGATCACTTTTTATACTAGAACATCCTAACGAGTGAAACCGGGGACTAATAGTGAGCGTAAGACTCCAATGCCCCCCAAAAGGCGCGTGCGGAAGGTGATACACAGAAGGCGACGCAAAGAAAATGTTTCATGAGAAAATATCGCGTTTCATCGAAGAATGTGGAGATGAGAAAAAAACCTCGCCCATGGTGGAACATGCATTTTTTTTGGCACCCGCCATCCCTTCCCATGGATTGTTCCAATGACCGCATGGTGTCGATCTTGTCTTCACCTACCACGTGCTTCTGTTGATACGTACACGACAGAGGAGGACAAGAGATAGGAAGGAATTTGCTTCTCAGGAAAAGTAGGCGAAAAAAAATGTCTATGTTTCGGGAACAAGTCAACATCCTTTCAAGGCGGCGAAGATCACATACCAAAGAACGCCACGTTGGGAAAAAAAGTTTTATTTATTTGTCAAGACCTATTTGACAGCACAAAAAAAAAAAAAAATAGAGTCTGGGCACCACAACACAAGGACCGTGGGGTCAGGCAGTAATTGCTTCAACTTGTTGGTATATGATTGTTCTCTGGTAAAGACAATAAAGAAGGGTAAAGTCTGGAAGCTAATGTAACTGTCTGTTAAAAAATTCTTGGATAGTTGAGTGCGGTGGAGGGTAAATGACTAAGCGAAAGGACGAAACAAGGAATCAACGAACGCAAGGAAAGCAAAAGAACGCGATTAATGATGCTGGAGACTGGACGAGGGAGAAAGCAAGATGGGCGAATGAACTAGATGATTAAAAAATGCTGGTGGTTGGAGGTTCGGGGAGTGCCCGAGGGGTTGAATCCATTGGTGGGATCGATTAGATGTTGGAGATCACAAACTGAGAGGGGACCAAGTGGGTGAATAGAGCGGGGCATCTTTCTTAACCCTGGAGCCAAGGATCGTTGCATGCCTCGGCTGCTGATGGGCGATGCTCCGCGGTGAGGTTCATCAGACGCTGGGTGAACGCAATGTACTCTCGTGACATGCCCGACGATTCGAGTGCTGCCCAATTGGGTGGCGACTGAGCCTCAAGCGCATCGTGTGTGTGGTATGGGTATATTCCACTCGCACTATAAAAAGAAAAGGTAAAAGGTACACCATTAGTCAAAGCATCCAGAAATCGCTGACACAAAAAGAACGAAAGATATAGAGGCGTAACTTACACGACAAACATGGTGACGCCCAAACTCCAGATGTCGCATGCTCGGTAGTTGATCCATTCGCGACGACGAATGCGCTTCATCTTGCGGACGACCTCGGGCGCGGCATAGAGTGGGGTTCCGACTGGCTTCCGACCACTGTTGCAGTCATGCTCAACCGCAAGACCCCAATCCGCCAAGAAGGCATCAAACCGATGGTCAAAGTTGTACAGAGTCGAAGAGTCAATGGACGAACGGCCATCGGCATCGTCAGTCATGTCCATGTAAGAGCTCTCGTTGGCGAATGTACTACTCAAGATGCTCGAGCTGTCGTTGAGGATGCGGAGACCAGCTGTGTGGTCGTTGCGATGGTTATTGTTGACCATGGTGTTGTGGCTGGTGTAGGTGTTGAGGGTGTTGAGGGTGTTGGCCTTGCTGCTGCTACTCTTGGACTTGGGGTGAATTGATCCCTCGGTATGCCCATTGTTGCGAAGCCAATCCTTCTTGGTTCGGAGCAAAATGTTCTCAGGCTAGAGGAATTCATATTGGATGCATGCAATAGAGTATCAGTTCCGGTGGTAGTACATGCAATGGTATTTGCAGTTGCAACCTATCGCGCGAGCTCTCTTCTCTCTAATGCATACCTTGATGTCACGGTGGGTGATGTCCTGACTGTGTGCATACTTGAGACAATCAAAGATGGGCTTGAGGATATGCCGGATCTCCTCCTCGCGCATGTTGATCCCGTTGGAATACGAGTTGAGGTCCGACTGAGCTAGCTCCATAACGAAGTAGAACTTGGTCGCCGTCTCGACCACACTGATCATTTTGCAGATGCCAGGCTATTGGAGGAAAAATAATAAATGGTGAAATTGTGAATGAGTAAGAAGGCCTTCTATAGCCCTTATGGCTTAACTTCAAAAGATAGAAAATGGCAAGATGACTTACTCCGTCTTTGAGGTAGTCGATGAACCAGGCCTCGTTTAAGAGACGACGGTTCTTGACTTCTTGCATAGGATCCTCGTTGACAAAGCCGAACCGACGGTTGACAGTCTTGTAGATGACCTTGATGGCCAGGTCTTGGCCAGTTGTAAGGTCCATCCCCTTGTAGACATCCGCATGATGACCCTTGCCGAGGACCTGATTCTTAAACAGCTTGTAGTTATGGGCAAGAATCTTTGTCTTTTCGAACCAGTTGTTCTTAGTCTGTTTGCAGGTTTTGTTCAATAGGAGAGAGGTAGGGAATGTAGCTGTCAGTAAATGCTCTATGCATATTCACAGAAAGGCATGAAATCAGAAAAGGAGTGAGAAAGGTGAGTTGACTTACCCGACGGCAGTAGACCCAGTTCGCTGGACGGGGATAGACATCGCGACCTTTCCATCGACGAGCAGGGTCAAAGAAGCCGCGAGCCTCGAGCTCTGCCTCTTTCTGTTCAGCTGCAAGCTATGACAAGAGGATAAGAAATTGTAAACGGAATGTAGGTCAGTTCTGTGGACGAAGACGCGTTACCATTGGTCAATCATAATGCTCCCATTATGTTCCCTTTGTGCCACCAAGAAATCACCAGCCCACTGGTTGGGGGAGAGTTACTTTAATGTGTAACAACATCAGAACAAAAAAAAAGACTTACTCGCTCTTTGGCGGCTCTGTTCAAGGGCCGTTCTTTGTTGATGACACGGTCGATACGTTCTGCAGTGGCCATATCGAACTCCTTGATCACCTATATTGTCAACAGCAGTTTGAAAAAAAGGAACGGCAGTTCGAAAAGAAAACAGAAGAGAAAGGAGGGGGGAACAGACCAGAAAGGAGGATTCAAGTGAAGAAAGGAAAAGGAAAAATGGTCGGTTAGTATTTAGGGCCATTATGCAAAATGCATGCACCTCACAAGATATCGGGTCTAGGCAACTCAAGAAAAGGAGTTCAGGGGACAGGGCAAGAGACAAAGGGCCATGGATTGCAAAGAGGGAAAGCGAAGAGCGAGGGATGAAGGCAAGATGTCACTTGACCGTCTGAATGTTGACAGTACCAAAAGAAACCGAGTGATGGAGAATGGCAGTAGCAGAATCAACCACCCTTTTTCTGTCTTTCTTTTTTTTCTTTTTCGTTTTGTACACCCACTCCTCGTAAGGATAGATCCTCATCGCCTTGCCTGTCTGTCCAGCTCTTATCCCCTTCTGACAATTGCCCTGGCGTTCCCGCACTTTTTCTTCTTGCTTCACTGCCCCCTAGACTACCTCCAACCTTGGACCTTGCTCTTTTATTTCCTTTGCTCCTCTTCTGCTTCCCCCGACCAACTTTTTTTTCCTGGTCTCAAAGTTTCTTTCTTGTCCCTTGCTAAAGACATAACCGCAAAATTCTCAAAATGCATACGAATTAAGAATCGTTGGTGTTGATTTGAGGCCTTACCGGTGGTGCCTTCTTGTTAGCCTTGGATACATAGTGGTGGTGTAGCGTCTCTTGCGAGGCAGGCCATTGGCGGGGAATCTTGTTAAAGATCATCAAGTTCTTGGTGGGCGTGTCCAATTCAGCGGGAGTGGGCGTCAAAGGAGTAGTGGGTGCAGTCAACGGTGAAGAACCTTTGGTGCTCTGCTGTTGACTGTGCTGGTGGGAGGTAGTAAGACGGTGGTGGTGGTGGCCGGACGCGGGCCGGATGGGAGTAGAAGGTTCTATTTTTAATCGCGCTCCCGTCGTCCATGACGGACTGTCACCACACGAATTGGTACTGGCCGTATCTTGCGTGTGGATCGAACCTTTCTTGTCGGTCGTGTAGCTCTGATCGTAGTGATCTTGCTGCTGGTGGTGGGGGTGGCTCGACTGGTCAAGAAAGACGATGACCTGTTTCTTGGGAGGCTGTTGAGCCTGCTCATAGTGCAATTGCTGCTGGTGTTGAAACGTTTTGTTGGTATGAAAGAGGACCGGGCTGGATTTAGGGCTGTCGGAGCCGTCATGCTTGGAGTGGTATGAGCCTTGGTTAGAAGGAGGACGGGCCTCGTCAAAGAGGGTGGAGGACGAACAGCGAGCGCGGGCTTGTCGAGTGTGGTCGGAAGAGTAGGGATCGGAGGAGTAATGGTCCCAGACGTCGCAGTCAGACATCTCGATCTCTAACACTTCCCCCTCCGCGAATGCGCCAGCTGGGACCTCGGAGAGATCGCTGGCATTAGGCGGGAGCATGACTCTCTCCTGGCTCATACGTGCACGGGCAGTGGGTGTGGAGTCGGACATGGACAGAATGGTGGCGACAGGGTGAGCAGGATACTCCTGGTAGTGTTGCTGGTAGTGTTTCGAGGAGGGGCGATGGCGGGAAGAAGAAGAGGAGTTGGGGGAAGGGAGGTGGTTTTTGTTGTTGTTGTTGTCGTGGTGGTAAGAGGGTGAATATTGTTGTTGATGATGCTGCTCTGTAGAAAAGACAGCGGGGAGGGGGGTGAGGGACGCTGCCGAAGGGAATCGGGTGAGCATCGGAGGCGAGGTGTGTTCGTGAGAGAAAGAGGCTCCCTTCTGGTGGCCGGAACCTATCCTAGAGTCATAGGAGTGCACAGCATTGTCGATGCCCTGGGAGGAGTGTGGGAAGCGGTTCTCCTCAGCGACGTGCCCTGAAGGCCTCCTCCCCTTGTCTGTTTCTGTATCGTCGCGATGGTGATGGTGTGACTGAGAGTGAGACTGATAGGATTCGAAATTGCCCTGACCCTGATTCGCAAACAAGTTGGCACTCAGCACCGAGTCATGTTCCACGTTGACACTGGAGTGTTGCTGCTGCTTCTGTTGGCACTCCTGGATCAGCCCCATTGGACAGTCATTCATGACAACAATGGTCTCCATCCTCTATTGTAATATCAATAATAAAGCTGCTGGGTATCGTCGTAAGTGTACTAAGAAGAAGAAGGAAAAACAGGAGGAAGAAAACAATGCGAGAAATGGTCGAGTGTGAGTTGTGCTTGTTTGTTTGTCATTGTTTGTGTGTGTATTTTCCCGCCGCTGGGGTTTGGAGAAATATGAAGAAAGGGAAAACAATGAAGAGGGCAATTGAGGTTGCACAGAGTCGAGAACAGAAGTGCAGTGGCCGACTATCTGGCGTGCATGTGTGTATGCGTTTTCTGATTCAGGACACCGAAGTCAGACGAAATGGAAAGAGGAAACAAAGAGAAGGGAAGAAAAGATATCTCTTTTCGAACAAAGAAGAGAACAATTAAAAAAAAAGGAGGAAAGGTGCACTCACGGAGAAGGCGGATGGGGCGGAGGGAAAGGGCGAGAAGGAGTTGTTGGTGGTGGTGGAAAGGAGAGGAGAGGAGAGGAGGGCAGAGAGGAGCAGGAGAGAAAACGAGACAAGGCATCCAAAAAACGCCAGATTGTGGAAACAAGAGGGTAAAAGGAATAAGTATAGGAAACGTACAGGTAGAGAGAGAGGCAGATGTGATGTTATCCAAGGGGACCATGGAGTGGGAACCATGCGATAGGTTGTTGACTAAAGCCCGGTTATTATTATGAGTGGAGACGTAGCGAAGGATAGGGGAGTTGTTTGCTGTTCAGGTCCAGCGAGGTTTGCAAGGACAGTGGAAGTAGAAGCGGACGTGAGAGTGGGAATGGAGAGTGGAGAGGAGGAATGAGTGAATGGCGGTTTGTGAAGGAAGGGAGGTGAATGAGTATGGAGTGGAGAGTGGAGAGGGGAGAAGGGGACCGGTGCGAGGGAATGGAGAGAGAGAAAGAGTGGAGAATGAAGAGGGAGTAACGAAATAAGAAAGAAAGAAGTGCGCCTCTCACTCCAACTATCGGGCTGTAAACCCCTTCGATGGCCTATATCATACCATGGCGGTGGCCTTTGTTTTGTTTTCTGCTTTTTTTTTTAAACAAAAAAAAATGCATTGACCGTGGCTCCGCTTGAGCCATTTTTATCCACCCCTTGCTTTTCACCCCAGCCCATGCCAGTTTAGCTGCTCTTCGTTTCCGTTTTGTGACCCCGGACACCCTCTTTTTTTTGCTGTTCCTCTTCCATTCGGCGGCTAGGGAGGCGGAGTGAATAAAAAATGGCGGAAAAGAGTCATCCTTGGTGCGCCCAGTCAACAGCCAGTCGGTTAAACCGCGCAAGCTTAAATATACATCATATTTCAGACCCGGCGTAAATGGCTCAAAAGGTGAAAGAAACGGAGACGAAAGCGCAAGGGAAGGACACTCACACAAGGCATGCTTGGTGGTGTATGCATGTATATCTGTTTGTTTGTATGCAATACTATGATTGTAAGCCCGATGCACTTTTGGGGGGTGAAGAGCAGGCCACTGTCTTTTTTTTTCTTAGGAGCAATTGCTCGAATGAGGAAAAGGGATGAGTGGCAGTGAAATATCAAATGCGGGAAGAAAAATATTGCGTAGGAGAAGGGTATGGACGCGTTGGCAGTTGACGGTGTGTGTTGCACAAGAAATAGTAGAAGGGACAAACACTGCCGCAAAAGGATTTTTTCGGGCGCAAGAGAGAAAAAGGAGTGATGAGATGTGATGTGTTTCGCCTACCTTTTTGTGTACGTGGATCCAGGCGAATGTAAGTTCTGGAAGGAAGTGATGGTGGGCGAGAATCGGGTACAAAAGGAAAGTTGTATGTCGATAGGTTAGGTGGTCAAGGAGACAAGGGGTAGGGGAATTGTTGGCTGCAGAAGGATGTGAACGATGGCTGCACAATAGCCAGCTTTTTTTGTTGTGTTTTTTTGGGTGGGCGAAGGTGATCGTACAAAGTCGGTTCAGTCGAATGAGGAGAGTTGGAGCATTAAATTCAGGGTTGAGAGTGGAGGAGAGGGTAAATGGGAGGTGGTTGTGATGGATAGGTGAAGGTGGAGCTGAGGGGTGGATATGAGATTGAAGGATGATGAGTGGTGGGGGTAGGGCTAAGCTGAGGCGGTTCCTGGAGAACGTGCAGCAGAAAAAGAGATGGCACAAGGAGTGTCGAGAGAATGGACGACCGCCAAGTGAGGAAGAAGAGGATGGACTAGAGGGACAATTAAGAGAAACAAGAAAAGAGGAGGAAGAGAAGAGAAGAAAGATGAGTAAGAAAAGAGGTGAAGAAAGAAAGAAAGAAAGGAATGAATGGATGTGAGCAAAGAGAAAGAAAAGAGAAAAAGAATGAGTGAGTGTTGAAAACGGAGAAAGAGCGAGAGACAGAGGGAACTCGAATGCAGTTCAATTATTGAAAGCAAAAAAAAGGGAGGGAAGTGAGAAACAAATAGCGAGAAAGTAATACAAGAAAGAAAAAAAAAAAAGGCGGACAGAAGATTCTCGCGGCAGGCACGGTTTAACCAGGACCAGGATAAAAAAGAGTAAGGAAGGCAGTGAGAGGGAGAGAAAGAAAGAAAGAGAAACGAAGAGAGGAAGGAGAGCGTAACGATGAGAATGTTGTTGCTGCCGCCGCCGCTGCTGTGTAGTTCATCTACTTTTGCAGGGTTGTGATGAGGATGATCACGATGGAGGTGAAGGCAAAAGCAAAGAGTTAAAGAAAGCCATTCATTATCCATCATTAGGCACATCAAACGAACGACTAATACAAATTGCTTTGACATCTAGCATCAGTATCTACATTGACACGAGTAGAACAGTAGAACTGCGCCAGCTGCTAGGATCCCTTGGTCAACCTGTCTTGGCGGACTTACGTTTATCTTTTAAGACCATGTTGCCTGCCATCGAGGCATTGGTGTGCTTAACAAGCCGCCAACAAAAATGGCCGACCAAGAAAGGATCCCGAGCACTCCATAAACGTGAACCAGTGACGAAAACGACTCGACGTACACAAGACGGCCTTGTGGAGAGGACGCTTGCTGTCCATGAGGCCGAGGCAACATCGAACTCACATCCAAAAGGTGAGCCGACGTTTTTTTTACTCTTTCTTCAGTTCATGCGGAGTTAAACCGCTTTTTGTCCGGCCTATTGACATTTCACTCTTTTCTCGTATTAGTTTCTTTTTGCTTTCGAAGATCCATCCTATCTCCGTTTTTTCTTTCTTTAGTTGTGTCATGCTTAATGAGAAAGTAAATGACGAACGGTAACTGGACTATTATGTCCTTGGCAGCCTCGGGTTAAAAAAGCCCTTCCCCTTTGGCCCATGCTTTTCAGTAAACTAGGTCATCTCTCTACCTCCACATCTCACAACCATCCAGGTACTCGAACATTACTAAAAAAGAGCCAGTCAACCCATAACCCAGAAAAGAAAGTAAACCATGTGCGAACATGAACAAACCATTGAGCCAAGTGGCTCAACCACTCAATCGGAACGTTGCATTGATTGAACACGACTAGGGAACATACATAGCTGGAAACAAAAAAAGCTATTTGCGTTCATGTACAACCTCTCTGGACATCTCCTGTCTCCTTACAATAAGTTCTCTCCTGAATAAAAAGAAATATTATGAGCATTGACCAGGAGCGCGAAGAGTTTGGAACTCCTTTGATTTTTTTTTTCCCTTTGTCATTTATCGTCTTTATATGTTTCGTTTTGTATTTTGTGAGATATGAATAACAAAGGATGTCCAGCGTCGTGCTCCTGACCTTTTCTTCTCTGTTATTCATTGACTCTCGCCTCGCACTTCGGCATGTTCAGCAAAGGAAACAAACAACTAAAGCACAATGTACTGGGTCCAATAAATACGCTCGTCAGCCCAAGGCAGACCAAAAAAAAAGGGAGAATGAAAAGATGTCAACATCACAAAGAGC
Source organism: Linnemannia hyalina (assembly GCA_019671135.1). Taxonomy (NCBI): domain Eukaryota; kingdom Fungi; phylum Mortierellomycota; class Mortierellomycetes; order Mortierellales; family Mortierellaceae; genus Linnemannia; species Linnemannia hyalina. The sequence continues at coordinate 1,154,862 of JAHRHY010000007.1, read as the reverse complement.
TGGATGGTCCGTCCATCTACTCCCGGAGCATAATTTAGCCCTCTTATCTAACGTTGCAAAAGAACACGAGCGAGCAAGTGCTATGGAACCAAGGCGGCTACTACAGTTAAAGGGCGGAGGGGGTGAGTCCGTGCCGATGGTCAAAAGGGAAAGCCGCAAGGAGAGGATCAGGAGAATGACGGTTCGGATGCGGGTTGGCGATTTTTCTTCCTTTTTGCCACATCCATAGATCGTTAGGAGAAGGAGTTGACGGAAGGTGCTTGAACCACAAAGCATAAGATAGATGAACGTGCGTTTTACGCAATCTTTCTTTTTTTTTCTTTTTGTTCACACTTCATTCTCAAGCAGCCTTTTCTTTCTAATCCCATTGTTTGCCAGATGAAGGTACTATATGTATCCATTCGAGGAGAGAGAGGAAGAGAGAAGGAGAAAGAGTGAGAGATGTCGAGTCCATTAGTAAACAGGCCTCATTTTTTTTCCGTACTTTCTCTCCACAACAGTCCCCTCGGTCTGTTGATCGGGTACCGTAGTATGGGAGAATACGCGTTAAGGTATTCGTAGTTTATGGAGTACTACAGGAGAGGCATGGATTGATGGTGATCAGTGATGGATGGATATCGTGTCCAGAGAGGAGGCGTAGGTGATCACCTCCGCTGATTGCCGTCGATCTCCACAGTCAGGCACAGACATTGCCCGTCGTCGCGAAGAGAGAGAGAGAGTAAGCGTCATGTGATAGCAGACCCTGGCCAATCAAAACCAGGCCCATGTGAATCCATTTCGACCGATCGGTCTACCTGATGCTGTCTGACTCTCTCTCTCCTCCTTCTCCCCTGCTGCTCTCAAAGCGTCTGGATTTTGTTCTTTTAGCTTTACTCTTCTTCACTCCTTCCAACCACTTTGTCCTCCATTCTCCACTCTCCAGTCTCTCGGTCGTTTTCTTTCTTTTCTTCTCCTTCTCCCCTCTCTCGCCCCCTCTCATTCTCTTCCCCTTCCTTTACTTTTCGACAAACACATATATAAAACATGCCCGAAAAGCCATGGGAAAGAGCCAGACAGGCTAACCCTGCCGCCACCTCTGCTGGCCCCGCACCACCCGCCCTGCCTGCCTCCTCACCCGCAGCTATGTCCTCCAGCACAACCGACCTTGCTGGTCCCCCTGGCCTCCCCGCTCGCTCCAACGCCATGGGTACCATGGGTGCTACTTCCACCGGATACCGACCAGGTAAATACTTAATTTCAGCTTGTCTTGTAGACGATGGAATGAAGGAGCAATCAGGAAACAACGGGAAATAAAGACAACAAGAAAAGATCAACTAGACTTCGACTTGACCTATACAAGAAACGGGAACACACCACACAGGACAATAATAAGAATGACAACGGCAGCAATAAGTAAAGGAAGCGAGCGCAGAAAGTGAAAAGTATTTATCAGCCGGCGACAGTGCTCATGTTTATTGTTGTTATTATGGTGTGTAATGTATGTGTGAGTTAGCACGATTTTTTTTGGCAGACCAAAGAGAGAGTTCAGTTTGCGGCGAACTCGTCAGCCGAAGCCGACGGCCTTCGTATGATTCGTCTTGGCTTATTTCACTCCACTCAACCCACGAGCAATCCACATACACACACACCGACACCCACCCGGAAGGACGGAATATTTTTTACTTCTAAATCCCCGTGTCTGTCCTCCCGCTATCCGTCCATTTTTTACACTTTACCCCACAACATTTTTATCTGTCTTGTCTCTCTTTCTTTCTACTTTCTCCTTTCTTCGTACCCTCCCCTTCCTCCTCCCCCCTCCCCCTCCCCCCTTTCTCACTTCCCTCCTTCCTTCCCACACCTTTCTTCAATTGCTTCTCTCTCTTCTTCTAATTCGCTATTAGCAAACAATAACAAAAACCTTCCTCTTAACCATCTCCCCTCCTCCTCTCTCACTCTCCACCTTACCGTACACTTTAAAGGCATGAACGGCTACGGTTCTGGATACGGAAGCACTGGATACGGAAGCACCGGATACGGAAGCACCGGATACGGAATGTCTGGCTACGGCTCAAGCTACGGATCCTCGATGTCCTCACCCTACAGCAGAATGGGTGGCTACGGCTCAAGTTACGGGTCATCTATGTCCTCACCTTACTCCCGCATGGGCGGATACGGCTCCTCCTACGGTTCGTCCTACAGCGGATACGGCTCTAGCTATGGTGGCTATGGCATGAACAGGATGGGAATGAACGGCATGAATGGCATGAATGGCATGAACGGCATGAACGGCATGAACGGCATGAATGGCCCTATGGGTCCCGAGGAGATGTCTCTGATGCAGCGTATGGAACAGGGTTCCGCCCCCACCTTTCAGTTGATCGAGTCCGTGGTCGGCGCCTTTGGTGGATTTGCCCAGATGCTCGAGTCGACCTTTATGGCCACCCACTCGTCCTTCATGGCCATGGTCGGTGTTGCAGAACAGTTTGGCCACTTGCGTGGCTATCTTGGTCAAGTTTTGAGCATCTTTGCCCTGCTGAGATGGGCCAAGAGCCTCGCCTACCGTATGGTCGGCATGAAGGCTCCCGTCAACACTCAGGAGCTCACTCCCGGCAACTTTCAGGAGTTCCAGGCCCAGCCGAGATACTCCAAGCGCCCCATCGTCATCTTTTTGCTCGCCGTCTTTGGCTTGCCCTACCTGATGGGACGCCTGATCCGTGCTCTTTCCAACAGAAACCCCGCTCCTCAACAGGGTCAGTTGCCCGCCCAGGAGGGCCAAGTCGCTCAACCTGGAGCAGTCGCCCCAGTCAACCCCCAAGGCTTGGACTTTGCCCGCGCCCTCTACGACTTTACGCCCTCCAACACTCAGCAGGAGTTGGCGTTCCGTCGTGGCGATATCATTGCCATCTTAAGCCGACAGGACCCCATGGGCCAGGATTCGCTCTGGTGGAGAGGACGTCTTCGCAACGGTGAGATGGGTCTCTTCCCCAGCAACTATGTTGAAATCATCAACAAGGGCGGTAATGGCAACAGCAGCGGTAACAGCGGAAACCCAGCCGTCGGGCCTACAGGTCTTCCTGGAGCACCCGGCGCACCCAACATGATGTCGTCTTCAGCAGCTGGACCAGCCGCAAACGGATTCCCTGCTCAGCCAACATCTCAACAGTCTGCTGATATTCAGGCTGCCCTTGCCGGTTCTGCCTTTGAAGAGTTCAAATTTTAAACGACAATCCTACGAACTCCTGTAACATCACTTTTTTATATTTCGAGCTGCTTGAACCAATTGGTTCACAGGCGCTTGTCATCTCTTTCATCCTTCCTTTTACGACATCTTGTTCTCTCCCTCTCTTCTCATCCCTCTTACTTTTTTTTGTTGCCATGCCCAACATTTTATACCTGTACATTACTCCACTCTGAATAAAAAAAACGATGTTGATCTCTATCGCTCGAACAGAACGTGGATCTCTCGATATAACCCTTTTGAGCGTGTTAGTTAAAACACCAATGCTGCATGCAACGTCTGATACTTCTGTCCTTCCTCTCTTGCTTAGTTCACAGCCTTGTAAGAGCCTTTTCTACTGGGTACGAAGTTTAGAGACGTTTGATTGTAGACGAGGTGCATGCAAGGACAGCTGGGTGGCAGACAACAGTGAATTCATTCTCGCCTGACACGCCCTAAATTTCGGACTCCTTGAACACACACTCGATGGCGAAGCAGTCACATGCCTGCTAGCCTGCCTGCCACACCTCTTTGACCTTTTTCCCTTTTTGCTTTACTCCACAACTCTACCATTCCAGCACGACCGTCCACAACACCATGGCTTCCACATCCGCACGCCTCTTTGTCTGCCAAAAGTGCAATCAGCAGCTTGGGATCGACGAGTCCTTGCAGGACATTCATTCAACAGCCTTCGACCTCCTCTTGGGTACTCATTGTTGCCAAGTCTTATTACCCCGCTCTCTCGCGTGGCTAACAACGACTGACGTAGCCTCGCTTCGCTTGATTTCTTACCTCGCTTTTCTCCTTTCTTTCTCATAGGGCCACTTTCTGATCACTCTGGAAACAATTCTGGAGCATCCTCAGACAAAAAGACGGCCACTTCACAAGGCACCTCAGTACCAAGGAGCCAAGGCGGATCTTCGGGAGACCCTTCCCGCACGGAAGCAGTTTATACTCGTTCAATTCCTCCCTCCAATGTCCAGCCCGGATCTCGACTCGGTATCCACGATTATTCAGCCTCTCCTTCTCACCACATGCACCCCCCCATGGATACAGCAGAGTCGTTTGTCATGCTCTCCAAAGGCAACACTCTCGATTCAACCCATTTGCCACACCTCACCAACAACCAACCTTACTATGCCAGAGGGACCCTTTCCTCAGGGAGCACAAAATCATCTGGTGGAAACATCATCAATATCAACAACAGTAACGCTGCAGGAACACTAAACGGCGGTCCTTCAAATGGAGGCTCTAGTGCCGCCAGTCGCCTCAAATCTCTTTCTGGAGGACAAGGAATGGATGGCATGGAGAGTTTGCACACCGAGAGGACTGTCAAGGCAAATCGACTGCGGACAACGGGAAAGCTATTTGACCTCATGTCGTCCAAATCCGACATCGACCATCCGCTCTGTCATGAGTGTGCCGAAATGCTGTCCGACTCCTTGGCGAGACAGCTGAGAGACGTATCCATGGAGCGGGATTGCTACATCAACTTTTTGCGGATAGTTCATTCGAATGTGGCGAGCGATGACGAGATGGAGGCACTGGAGACAGAGATCAAGCAGATTCAATTGGACGAAAGCGCATCTATCAAGGCACTCCGGGACATCGAGGAGCAACAGCGAGCGGTCAAGGAAGAGATAGCGCTTTTGGAGCAGCAGTCTTTGGAGCTGGACAAAGAAGAAGAACAGTAAGAACAGTCTGCTACCTCACCTGTCTTGATGGTATTGCTTCATTTTCCCTTGTCATTAATACCCAGTCCGTTTATCTTTGGGATTTAGGTATTGGCAGGAATGCAACGAGTTCCAGCAGACTCTTCAGACATTTCACAACGAACGGGATAGCGTCAACCTCAAATACGACTACGACTCCCGACAACTGGAAAAGCTCCACAAGACAAACGTGTACAACGACACGTTTTGCATCTCTCACGACGGGAACTTTGCTACGATCAATGGGTTCAGACTGGGAAGACTTCCTACGCAACCCGTGGACTGGGCCGAAATCAATGCCGCTTGGGGTCAGACGCTGCTGCTGCTTCATACGATTGCCAACAAGCTGAATTTTGAGTTCAAGACATATCGTCTGGTACCCCTGGGATCATTTTCAAGGATTGACAGGATTGAAGGCGACCGAGCGAGTTACGAGCTGTATGGTTCGGGCGAGTACGCGATCGGCCGCGTGTTCTTGAACCGACGGTTTGATAATGCCATGGTGGCGTTTTTGAATTGTCTACAGCAGCTCGGGGATTACGCTGAGCAGCAGGGTGGCCAAGGGCCAAGGCTGGAACTCCCTTACAAGTACATTACCGTTTCTGTTTTAACTCATCTTATGGGTAGTTTAGTTTGGCTGTGCTGTGCATCTTCCTGACATATACGCACTTTTCCTCCTATCAAATAGAATCGTCAAGGACAAGATTGGCGATGCGTCAATCAAGCTCCACTTCAGTCAGGGCGAGACGTGGACCCGTGCCCTGAAGTATATGCTGACCAACACGAAGGTAAAAATAAATAGAATGCCAGTGCCATTGACTATCGACCTGTAACATATCTACTGACTGACACCATTGTTACACCTTGATGTATGTCTATGTGACATAGTGGATACTTGCGTATGCCTCGAGTGCGGCGGCATCGAACATGACATCGTACACGCCCTCTGTGCCGTCGCTGCCCATCTCGCGGAGATCTTCGCCTGCGGTCAAGAGCCAGCAGTCGAGGGACTTTGAGCAGGAGCGAGAGCGAGATCGATAGCGTGGACAAGAGTGTGCCTGAGCCAAGTCCTAATAAATTTCGGTCAATGAACATTGCAGCGTGACCTCTTACCTCCCTTTGACAAGTCTCATTTGCTACAAGACTCTCTGACCCATCATCCTTCGCCTTTCCTTTGCTCTTCACATCCTCTCGTCTCAAAGGAGTCGCTCACCTCTCGACTGCCGCATACTCTCACCTTTCACTCTACTCAAAGCTACAACTGCAAGAACACTTTACCAGACCTACGACACATTCATCACTTCCATCTCACTCACTCACTCACACCCTCATTGAGGTTTAACACATTAAAGCAACACATACAACAACGTATAGCCTGCAACCCTCATTTTCACCATGGATCGCCGAGAAGAACTGGAAAAGAAGAGACTAAAGTTGGCGGAGCTGAGGAGGGCCCGCCTGGAGCGACGAGACGCCCTTATGGCGCCTCAACCTACAAGGGCAAGTGTATATTCTCTGACTGTACACCTTATTCTTTCATTTTACTTTCTCTTTTTTTCACCTGGGGTCATACAAGAGGGTGTTTGTTGTGTCCGGTTGACATGTGGTTTTCCAACTTGCCTCTTATCAATGACATCCGTCTCATGCTATTTCTTCTCTGAACAAAATAGACCTCTACCCCAGGAAGTACGAGTTCTCGTCGTGACCTGGACGACCTTGTCGCCTCGCTTGTCGACCGACCAGCTACACCAACATTGACCATTGATGGGAGCTCGGACGCAGGATCCGACAGAGGGGCCACCTCCAGCTCTGCTGTCATGTCGCCGCCTCCTTACCCGTATGTATTGTCCATGGTTGTATACAGAGTCGTCCCATAGAGAGGGGAGCTGCCACAGATATCTTCAATGCTGACAGTAATTCTCTATTTTTCTGACTGACTAGTACTGAATCTCAAGGAGGTCTTCCCCATGGTGCTTTGCCATTTGGAGGACGGCTGATTCCAGAGTTCACCTCCGTCGAGGCTGTCATTTTTGATATCCCTCCCAAGGTTGGTCAACCCTCCTATTTTACGTAGGAACACAACCTGTTGACATTGGTGGCGCTTGGAGTGTTGTTAACCCTGTCCTTTTATTTGAACTTTCGTAGGAGCGAGTCGTTTACAACAAGGAGGTTCAGACTGTGGAGGGTTCATTCGAGCCTCAGGGCCCTAGCGAAGAGGAACTTAGGGAGCAAATCAAAGAGGAGTTTGCCAAGGAGGAGCAACTTCGATTGGAAATACTAGAGGCAGAACGTTTGGAGAACGAGGCAGTGGTCCCTCAGGAAGCACCTGGTGAGTATTCGACTTGAAAGGCATGGAATGAATGAGGAAAATTCTGAGTAAACTTTCTGAACATGATGATATCTTTCTTTCTCTCATTTAGAGCTGACTGACGAGGAGCGCAAGTCAATTGTGCAATCGGCCGAGTTTGTCGATTTCATTGACCACTCGTCCAAGATTCTGGAGAGAGCCATGACGGAGAAGTACGACTTTATGAAGGATTATACCCTGGGCCTTGACGATGACACGTAAGTACTACCCATCATTGAGTTCAAGATATGGTATTATCGAGTGTTTGAGAACTGGAAAGGCTCCTCAATTCTTCATCGACTAACAGCTCGGTCATACATCTCAACTTTTACGACCTGGCAGTGAGGACCTCAACGGAAGCAGAATGAGGCTCGTGAGCTCGTTCCATGACGACAGATGGTCCAAGAACAGATCTGTCACGGATGTGGGGTGGTCTACTAAGGTAAGGGGATGTTGTTTGAGATTGAAATTGTAGAAGAGAAATGCTCATTCTAAATTATTCACCGTATCTGACTAACAATTTCTTTCTTGGTGTAGCACCCCGAGTTGCTTGTATCATCCTACAACAAGAACCCTTTGGCAGTCAACGAACCCGATGGAATTGTCTGCGTTTGGAACATTCACTTGGCAGACCGTCCCGAGTTTGTCTTCCACTCGCAATCGGATGTTCTCACTGTGCGATTCTCGGACTTCCACCCCAACCTTATCATCGGAGGCACCTACTCTGGACAGATTCTTCTCTGGGACACTCGCGCAAAGTCCTTGCCCGTCCTGAAGACTCATCTCTCTGTGGGTGGCCATACCCATCCAGTGTACGCCCTCGACATGGTCGGCACTCAAAACGCTCACAACTTGGTCAGTGTCAGTACGGATGGAACCATGTGCTCATGGCAGCTGGATATGTTGGCACAGCCTCAGGAAACTCTGGCGTTGGACAATCCTTCCCACCCTACGACTGATGAGGTTGCTGTCACGACCCTTGGGTTCCCTGATGGTGAGACCAATGCCTTCTGGGTCGGCACTGAAGAAGGAAATGTCTACCAGGCAAACCGATATGGACGGGCCCAAAGGTAATGTATCAAAATGACATTTCACCTTATGATATCATGCAGCTGAGTGCTCAGTTTATTTTTATAAGTGCGAAACTAACATCGGGTTATCGTTGTCATTTTGAAATATAGCAAAGCTGGAATCAACACTGCCTACTCGTACAAGGGACATTTTGGACCTATTACAGGACTTCACTTCCACCCACTGTTCGGACCTATGGACTTTTCCGACCTGTACCTGACCAGTTCGGTTGACTGGACTGTCAAGTTGTGGAGAAAGCGGACTCACCCTAAGCTACCCACACCTGACAATGCAGTTGTTCATCCACTATACTCGTTCGAGACTGCGGATGACTATGTCTATGATGTCAAGTGGTCTCCTACACACCCTGCGATCTTTGGAACTGTAGAGGGCAGCGGCAAGTTTGAGGTTTGGAACCTGAACCTTGATACCGAAGTCCCTGTGATGAGCACAGTTGTTGGGGCCGGAAAGGCATTAAACAAGCTGAGCTGGAGTAAGGATGGCCGCCATGCTGCTATCGGTTCGAGCGACGGACATGTCTATGTCTATGACATTGGCGAGGTAAGGACATGTTGCTTGGAAGGAGAGGTATTTTTCTCAGTATAATGAAAATTGCAAGAAGAGCAAGATATTTACTTGGGCGAACATGCTTTTCATTCCAATTTATTAGATGGCTACGCCGCGCGCTGAGGACTGGAATGTCCTGCAGAGGACGGTGAACGAGATGATATCCACCCAAACCCACGGCAACACCCTTGGCAACGACTACTAGATGTCCACATCTTTTTTTTTCTTTTTCACGTCTCCTGAGGATTCTCATAATGATAACCTGACATGACGAACGAACGAACTGCAAACGAAAATCATATTCATATCCATAACCTTCGCCACATTCATAGGCAAGTGTCCGCAGAAACATAAAAAATCCAAAAAAAGTGCTGCGATTTGTGATTTGTGGCTTATACACAATCTGCTGGTCTTTTTAGCAGGCTAAAAAAACGGATGTAAACAACTCGATTCGTCGCCCATTGTTCTTCTTCTCCTTGCTCTTACATTGTCCATTGACTCTTTCGTCGCCAACGAACCGCCAACTCATCAACACGCAACAACCATGAACTATAACGCCACTCAGTCGACCGCACCTAAGGCCCCAGCACCGGCCATGACCTACATCTGCGCCGAGTGTGGTTCAGACAACGAAATCAAGCCCAAGGAGCCCATCCGTTGCAAAGAGTGCGGTTACCGTATCATGTACAAGAAGCGCACCAAGAGAAGTACGTCTTTCTTCGTTCGTTTATTTGCTCTTTATAATGACTTTTTGATGGCAAGCGTGTCTACTGTTGAATATGGCAATTTTGTTTGTGCATATTCTGGACTTCAGGAGGATAAAAGGCTACAGCAGGACTGGACAAGTTCGATCTATGCACGAAACCAAGGGCGCACGCAATCGATACGTTTGATGAGAAAAGGCTGTGGAATCATAGAGCTGCGCCTGTGTGGTTTTATTATTTCTTGGCAACAGACTTAATCAAACGACATGGAACAGACCTGGACCACTGCTCTATCAAGAAAACTGGACATGATATCTTCTATGGGTTTGCTCATTGTTTTAGAGCATACGCCACCAGCAGCACATTGGAAAGCGCAGTAGCTGACAACACCGCTCATTTTTCTTGTATCTTCACGTTATATAGTGGTTCAGTTCGAGGCTCGTTAAAGCAGCAAGGGAGACATTTGTTGGATTTGCGGGATGTTCTGGATCAAGGAGGGGGAGTGAAAGTTGCATGCCGTGTAGAAGGGATACTCTTGTCGAAACTGGGATGTTGATGTGGAGGAACTAAAGGCGCATACTCTCATTTCAGCAAAGCTTTATTATATTTTTTTTTCTTACTTCACTACGCCACCAACACAACAAACAACACTAGTTTACAGACAGGAAAACAACTCGATCTCCCTCCTTTGCATCATGTCCGTCAATCCAGCAGCCACATCAACAAACAACACACAACCACAAGCACCACGCAGGCATCGCGCTCATACAAAATAGCAACCTACAAAAAAAAAATATAAAAAAGCATTCAAAAAAACCCCTCAATGGTTCATGCAGCCTACCATAGGTTAAAATCACTTATCTGATCGGGATAGAGACAGAGTATCCGATGGAGGCGTTACACCTATGGAAGAGATCGTGCGAAAATATTCCGTGGGTGAGTTTTTGGTACTTCTTCTTTTGGTGGCCGGAACTTCTCAGAGCGCGCTCTGTGGCGTCTTTTTTTACCCATTAGCGCTGCCGGAGGGAGTACTTCTTCCTTCCACTCGGCACACAGTTACCGAAGATAGGACAGGACGTGGTCTGCCTGGTTTCTCCGGGGGGGGGGGGGGGGGGCAGGTCTTCGCAGTTTTCGTTCTTTGCATATCTCATTGCTCTCCCTCCTCGGTTTTCTTTTTCCCGCTCAAGCTCGAGCTGGTGTATTGAAAAAGATTGTGCAATTGAGGCCCGCACGTTTTTTCAGAGCTCTTTTTTTTTGTGCACCTTGGCAGCGATTGGATGTTTCTCTTTTTCACGACGCGTATTTTTTTTAATTTTTGCTTTGTGGGTCAACATTTCAGCCATCGTCTCTGTTCTAAAACATTATGAGCGCCAAGGCGCAGGTGGGAAGAAGGTGGGTGAGTTGGTATGGTGGAGGTGGAAGAAAGAATAAAAGGAAAAAGAAGGAAGGCTTGTGGACTAAAAAGGGCATCCCGGGCTGTTGCTGCCCTGTTCCTCGATGCTGCTACAACGACTCCAACCATGGCTGGATGGCTGCACCACGCAGTTTTATCTTGTGTTGTAGCGTTGGAAGGTGATCACATGATTATCAATTGAAAGCAAAGAAGAGGAAGAAAGAAAAAGGGTCTTCTTCTACTTGGTTGGTTCTTCTGTTGTGCCCTGTTATTTTGGCCTCTCTTCTTTTCGTCTTTCAACCTCTTGTTTGTTGTCCCCCCCGCCTCCTCCTGCTCTCCCGTTTCATCATCTTTTATTCCTGTCTTTTTTTCTCCACAACTCTCCAAAAGCGCTAAAACGACAATGAAGGTCTACACTCAGCAGGAGGTCGCCAAGCACACAAAGGCCGACGACTGTTGGCTCATCCACAACAACAAAGTCTACAATGTCTCTGACTTTGTCGCCGACCATCCCGGTGGAGAAGAGTTCATCCTCGACCACGCCGGCAAAGATGTCACCGCCCTGATGAAGGACGAGCTCGAGCACTTGCACTCAGACGGTGCCTACGAGATGCTCGACGAACTCTTGATCGGTGCCCTCTTTTCTTCTTCAACCACAACAACCACAACAACCACCACTACTACAACTACTTCAGCAACAACCACCGCCATCGACCGACAGCAGCACGAGGCGGAAATGCACAGGCGACTGGGCGCCAATGTGACGGATACCAAGAACTCTGAGACGGGGGAGCAAGAGTACTACCTCAACGATACCGACTTGGTGGCAGACAAGAAGAACAGGTTCCTGGACCTGAACAAGCCCCTCTTCCACCAGCTCTGGCATGCCAATTTCTCAAAGTCCTTCTATCTCGAGCAGGTCCACATCCCTCGCCATGTCGCCGGCGGATCGGCTCGTCTCTTCAGCTCGGATTTCTTGGAGATCTTCACCCGTACCCCCTGGTACATTGTCCCCATCCTTTGGTTGCCCATCATTGCCTTCAATGTCAACCGTGGTCTTCAGCAAGGTTTGACGACTGAGAATACGTCGGGTCTGTTTGTTGCTGGTATGTTTGTCTGGACGCTGGCAGAGTACATGATCCACCGGTTCTTGTTCCACTTGGACGATCTCATGCCTGAGTCCAACTACAGCAACATTGGTCACTTCTTGCTTCATGGTATCCACCACTACCTTCCCATGGACAGGTAAGAAATGTTCAACAAGGAGAAATGTTCACTTGATGTTTTGTTGTTTAGCAACATTAGAAAAGGGGACCAATTAGCGGCTCAACCGCATTCCAGCAACACCACTTGTCGGCTTGCCCAAATGACCAACAGCAGCAACATTAACAATAACACTTCTTTCTCCTCTGTGTTACGAACTCTACAATAGATTGCGATTGGTTATGCCTCCAGTATTGGCGATTACATTGGCGATCCCTATCAACTACCTGATGCACACGTTCATGCCCCTGGCCCAGGGCTACGTGATGATGGCGGGACTTCTCTTTGGCTACGTCCTCTACGATATGACCCACTACTACCTCCACCACGCCAAGGTCTTCAAGATCCACTTCAAGGAGATGAAGACCTACCATCTTGCCCACCACTACAAGAACTTTGAGGGCGGATACGGTATCACCTCTAAGATCTGGGATCGCGTAAGTTATTGCTTTAAGTTTCTTCCTTTTTTTTTTTTTCTTTGTGGGGGAGTTTTGGATGCTCTTTTGTTTTTTCACGTTGCGACGTTCCCTTTTTGGCTTTTGACACGGGATTCTGATTTTTCTGTAAACGCTAACATGATTTTGCTTTTGTGTGTGTTGTTATTAGGTCTTTGGCACCACCTTGGAGTTGTAAACAGCTGCCAGCGTATGCAATTTGTCTTTTTTTCTTCTCCTTTTTGCCTCTTTCTTTTCTTCTCCTTTTTGCCTCTTTCTTTTCTTCTTTGCTACACATACTTACACTACTCGTTCATACTAAATAATAATCCATTCGTTTCTTTCACTATCATAAGCAAGCTGTCATCTTTTTATTTTTTTTATTTTTTTTATGTGCGTTTAGTCAAATATTTTGAAAAAGAATAAGTACTATTTTGTTGCGACAAAAAATAACACTACTACAGAAGTGGATGGGATGTGAATGTTTACATGAGAAAGCGCAATCCTCTACAGGACGTTAAAGGCCTGGACGGCCTTATCCAAAGACCCAGCACGAGGATCAACAACCGTCAAGATATTGTTCAAGAAATCCGGGTCATATTTACAAGCACGCGTGCAATCTGGCGAGAAGTTCACCTCGACCACCACGGGCTGACAATCATCCTTGAGCATGACATCGATTCCATAGATCGAGAAAGCCTCATAGGGTTTAGCCTTATCGTCAGCCGCGCCGAGTCCCTCAGGCCGGGGCTTGACGACGGCGGCCGCGAAGATGGATTTGATGGCCTCGTTGATGTCGGCCTGAATCTCGGACCACTTCTTCTTGTCGGCGTGTTCCTTTTCAAAGTTCTCGATGAATTTTGTGTACAGGAGTTGTGTCAGGCTGTAGTTTCCATAGTTCATCACCTAACATTATTCCATTATCCAAAATCAAAGAGAAGAAGGTGTTAGTAAAGCTTTTCTTGTACCTGAACGGCAACACGTAGGAACAACAACAGTAACAAAACAACAATAAAAAAAAAAGAGCGAGAAAGGCTTACGGTGAAGTGCTTCTCGTAGTTTTCAAAATCGTCGAGGTCAAAGGGATGGTTGGCCAGACGGATCCAGAACATCTTGTAGATCATGACCTGGAACTCATACCCCTGACTAGGATCGCCCTCAACCTTGTGGGTAGCCTTCAGAAGGACAATGTACCGGAGATCAAACTTGCGACCCTCATAGAGGACAGGGGTCTGGATGTACTCCTGAGCAATCTTTGGGCCCGTATCACGAAGACGGACTAGTGGGGCAAGATCCTCCTGAATAGTAATCTGGAGTCCACGGGCCAAGTTCCAGGGCTTACAGATCCAAAGGTTGCGATGATGATGCTCCTGGTTCCAGAGGTAATGCCCAACAAAGGGTGCCAACTCCGTGGTCAAGTTATACGTGGTCGAGCTCCAGGGGACGGTACCGTAGGCAGACTTGACGAGGGCTGCCAGGTTCTGCTTGTAGGTCACACAGGACTCGTTCTCGAACTGGTTGATCTTTTGGCCCTTGGTCAACTTGTCAAACTCCTTGAAGTCCTGGCTGAACCAGAGCAAGTCGGCCTGATCCTCAGAGTCGACTAATTCCACGTTGGCCAGCTTGCAGTTGGTAGCAACCCACTCTGTGGTCGTGTACAAGCGCAACTTGCGGTCGCCGGCCTTTGGAGCGGGGATCCTGGTAAGGGTCTTGGTGAAGGGTTGATCGAATGGCTTCACCTCATTTTCCTCCAACTTATACGTCTATAAATAAGATATGGGAGAAATCGGATTGTGAGTAAATCTTGTCATGATCAAAGCCGACAAACAAGCGTGATTCTGTACAGATTGAGTACCTCATAGACGGCGATGAGCTCGGCGGCATCTTGGGCATCGTTATAGATCTGGAGATAGGCCTTGCGGTCCATGGGGTCCTTGATATCGGCAGGGACAAAGTCGCGGGTCAAGGCTCCGCCCTTGGGGATATCCTCAATGGGGAAGATAATGCTGTACGAGACGGTGCCACGACCAACGTAGATGAAGGGGGCGCAGATACAGTTGGGCGAGTCTGAGTGAGCCAGCGACGATCCAACCTCGTCCATAATGTCTAATTATTTTTGTCCGCAGTCAACGAAGAAATGGAGAGCAAAGCGTGAGATGGCATATCCTCTTTGTGTGTGTCCACAAGTCGCATCTCCTTTGCGAAGCTTGCGTGGTCACTCTCTTATTTGATACTTGTGGGTTGAAAACTTACACCAGGCGCTCTCTTTCTTGGTCTGTCCGGAGGGGTCGACGACGGCGTACTCGTATGTTTGGCTGTACTTCCACATCTCTGACATGATCTTGTTGACAGTGTCCTGCTTCTTCTTCTCCTCAGCCTTGGCTTCCTTGTCTCCTATAAGTAGGATGGAGAAATAGGTCAAGGGAAGGTCAGTAGAAGTTACTTAGAGCGAGCGCTGTTGCTTCGTGAATGAAATTACAATAACCGAGTACTTACTCTTGACCTGACCACCAATGGCGTTTTCGAGGTTCTTGAGGCCCGCGGCATCGTGATCAGGGTGAAGCGTCAACGACTAGATCAAAAAGTAGAACAAAACAAAGAATTGTTAGTTCGTATTGGCATGCAACCCTTCTCACTATTGCTCGATTTGTCAAGAGAGATGTTCATACCATCAAGGCAGCAAGAATATCGCCGTTCTCGTTCTGGAGAGCAACCTTGGCGCGTTTCTCAGTGACTTTTCCCTGAGAAGCAACCAATTCGATCATAGTCTGATCAACCTCCAGATCGGGGTTCTTACTAACAACCTCCCCATCGCCAGCTCCTGCGGTCTCCTCAGCAACCTCTTCTTCCTCGGCATCAACAGAAATATCCATCATCGACGTGAGACGCTGAACCAATTGAGGGTTGTCGAGGAGCTGGGCACGCGAGGTCTCGGGCTTTGTCGTCCATGCATGATCGACAAGGAAGATATCACTATTGGCAGATGTAGCAAGCTGGTGTTAGGATGGACATAATCTTATATCACAATGTAAACGCATAAATCCAACAGCATTAACAGTATCTCTACTAGTTACCTGTGCTTCTTCAGACCACCCTCCTTCTTGACGTGGAGTGAATACTTGTCCAAAGGATCGCCATAGTGGAGCTCCAAGAACTCGCCTGCGTCAAAGAGATCCTGTCCGAGCTTTTGGAAGAGTGGCTACAAAAAGTGAACCACCGAAAAAAATCTTTTCAAGCGTGAGAAAAGCGAACTTGTCGCGCCCAGAGACAGATACAGCCAAGGACAAGTACAAATATAAACGTGTTGGGGTGAAAGAGAGACAAAAACATTACCTCCCAAAGGTTCTCGGGAATACTAGCGAGCTGGTACTGGTGGATTTGAAGGAATTGCTTATACTCCATTGTTGGTGAATGAATGAAGGGCAACGATCAGAATTAAGAGAACTCCAAACGGTCCTTTTTGTAGTGAGAGGAAAAAAATAATCGTTTGAAACGCTACCATGTACACGTGACTGCTAGCAATGTCTTGCAATATTTTCTGCTTTCTTTCTTACTGGCATTTGTTTCTTTTCCTTCTCCCTCATATCTTGCATTAGGCGCCACATAGTCCCTTTCCGCTCAAAGCTATGGGAATTCTTGGTATCGGAATCGACATTCTGCACCTACCACGACTCAGGCAGGTCCTCTCTCGTAGACCAGACAGGTTTCTGACCAGGGTCTTGACCAAAGCTGAACTCACCGATTTTGAGCAACTCAAGGCTGAATTACATGGAGAGGTTGCCCATGATAGAGCCGTTCGCTTCGTTGGCGTCAGGTATGTTGTATTCCCCTGTTGGTGAGGAAGACTCTTTCATTGTTCCTTCACCAATTTCTGATAGGAATTGAGAGGATGTTGATCTTCATCAATACTGACAATTCATCTACCCTGTCCTTTGGTTAGGTGGGCATTGAAGGAGGCAACGTACAAGGCAATGACTTCACGACATAAGCTAACATGGCAGGATGTCACCGTATACAAAGACCAAGGTACACGTCGTGGCTGTTGCGATGGTGGATGTTGCATCCCCATGAAAAAAGAACTGCTAACGAGCAATGATATAAATGCAATGAACGTTGTTCTCATTCACTAGGCAAGCCATGTTTACATATCCCGGAGAAGGAGAAATTCGGGATCGGAACGGCACATTGCAGCGTCTCGCATGACGGAGAATACCTGGTTGCCCAAGTCTTGTTCGAGTCGCCAGAACCACCCCTATAGCAACCATAACTAATATCCGTTCTCATTATACCACGAACATGAAAGAAATGGGATTTATGCATTTTTATTTGATCTATGATGCGGTATTGCTTAGGGCTATGAATGGGTCGATGATTTTGTTTACTTGGAGTTCTCGGACAACCACTTGTAGGCGGCACTGAAGTCGAGGTTCTCATAGTCCTTGTTGGCAGCCATCTGGTTGTAGAGCTGCTGGGCCATGGCACCGAGCATGACGGTGGTCTTGGTATCGACGGCTGCGTTGACGGCAAGGCGAAGATCCTTGGCCATCAAGGGCATACCAAATCCGCCAGTGTAGCCACGGGTAGCAGCAGAGTTCTCCTGGACACCGGGGCAAGGGTTGTAGACCTCACTGCTCCAGCAGCGACCGCTCGAGGTGTTGAGGATACCGGCGAGGAGTTTGGGGTCCATGCCCATGCGGACACCGAGGTTCATGGTCTCGGAGGTGGCGATCATCGAGATTCCGAGGAGCATGTTGTTACAGATTTTGGCAACCTGTCCATTGCCGTTGGTGCCGCAGTAGACAATGTTCTTGCCCATCTTTTCGAGGTAGGGCTTGGCCAACTCGAAATCGGCGTTGCTGTTTGATCCGACCATGAATGTCAATGTTCCAGCCTGTGCACCTCCAGTTCCTATATGAGTGCGAGATTAGACAGTGAGGGTTGATAAGTAATAGTTTGTCGCGCCATGTAGTAAACCAGAGATAGACACAAACGAACGATTTGAAAAAGATTGATATCCAATGGCATTTGCTGAGTGAGCTGCTTACTCATCAACGCAACAAAGGGCAGTTAAAAGCGAAAATAGACAGATAATTACCTCCAGAGACGGGAGCATCGATGGCCTTAGCACCCTTCTCCTGCAAAGCCTTGGCGACACGGGTCGCCATGGACTGGTCAATGGTCGAAGCATCCACGACGAGGTGCTTCTCGCCCAAGGCGCCAAAGAGACCATCCTTGCCAAAGTAGACACCCTCGACGTGCTGGGAGGCAGGCAACATGGTGACGATGACGGTGGCCTCCTGTGCGACTTCTAATGGGCTCTTAGCGACCTTGACCTTGTCCCTGTTGTTGGGGTCGGTGTTGTGATCCTTCAAGAAGTTGGAGGTGGTCGTTTGGTTGATGTCGTAGATGATAAAGTCGGCCTTATCCTTGAATCCGTTGAAGAGGTTGGTGGCCATGGGAAGACCCATGTTACCCAAACCAACGAATCCGATTCTCTTGACCTTGGACTAGTAGGAATGAGAGGAGTGGGAGAAATATTTGTAAGTTAAGCCATGTCAAGGAAGACCCTGAAATATGGCCGTTGTTCCTGAATCTCCTACATCGCGGTGTCGTCCTTCCTTGAAACGGAGTTCCAAGGCTAGACCGCTTTTTTCTGTTCTTCCTTTCGAATTCAGGTGTGGCTAATGCGAAGCGTGCTTACATCTACGCAGCAAAAGGAGGAGTGAAGTAAAGAAAACCAATCGAAGAGTCAGTGATTGATAAGCAGGATGTATCTCTGCCAGAGTATTAGGATGAAGACGAAAAGTAGAACGGCTTCATACCTGTGGACTTGAAGCGGAGACCGGTGATAGGCGAGGCCAGCTTGGTGGCGACGCGGGCCTTTGACTGCGATGAGCGAGCGAGGAATGAGGCGATCATCTTGATGAGGAAAGTGTGGGATGAAAAGGGAAGAGAGGAGGAAGAGGTGATGAGCGTGAGAAGATGAGAGAGAGATGAATAAAAAGGAAGGGGGAACAGAGGGTGAACCGAGCCAGTGTTCATTTTTGGGGAGAGTGACCCCCGCACTTTCTCCAAATTTTCTCACGGGTAGGAGCGCGTCTTTGGCTGTACATACTTCTCCACACCCTCCAACCTTGTTGCAACCCCTTCTGTGCGCGCTTTGAGAACAGGAACAGCAAGAAGGACTGTTGCATGTGCGATTACGGGCATCTACCTGGCGTGACTCAATCAAGTCAATCGAAAGGAAAAACGTACCCTGATCCCTCGGCCTGTCGGGAGAGAGGGCGTTCAGGCTGAAGCAAGGTTTGCCGGCAAAAGGGCTGCCCGGCCTATCCTTCTGTACCTTTCTTCAATTTATGTGTCATCAGCTGGGGAATAAGGCTCCTCCGATAACCTTTCTCTCTTCTCTTCTCTTCACCTAGTTCTCTTTTTGTCTCTTTGTCTCCCTCATTCCCTTACTCATTCCTTCTTTGCAGACATGACCAACATCCCTCACCATCGCATCCTCACAGGTTCGTTTTTATTTTTTTCTGTGTGCGACGACCCTTTATTTTATTCCCGAAACGGAGAATTGCATAGAATGTCTCTCCTCTTGTACATACTTTGTTCACGCAGATACCCGTCCTTTTTGCCAACCCATTGACATGATCCTTCGTTTGTCTCACACTAGTCGGTACCGGTGCTATCGGCGCTTATTACACCTGGCGCATGCAGCAGGCGGGTAATTGCACCGTCACAGCAGTCTGCAGATCCAACTACGAGGCGGTCAAGGCCAATGGCATCGAGATTCAGACTGTCGCCTGGGGCGAAGGTCCACACGTTTTCAGACCCGACCATGGTCAGTTTACTTTAATTTGTTCTCCTTGGTTCTCGGACAAAGTCAGCAATACTCGAGCAAACCCAATTGAACATCGGCCTGACCTTTGCGCCCCTGTTGCTCTTCATCTCCATAGTTGTCAAGACGGTACCTAATGAGACGTTCGACTTAATTGTCGTTTGCATGAAGGCTTTGCCTGCCGTCTACAGCATCCCCGACATCATTGCCCCCGCGGTCGAGGTATCTCCTGATGCTGGCATTGTTCTTATCCAAAACGGTATTGGCGTCGAGGACCCCATTAAGAAGCGTTTCCCTCGCAACCCTATCCTTTCGAGCATTGCCTACATTGGAGTCACCCAGAACACTGCTGGAGTTGTTTACCACTCTGGTTCTGTTCAAAGAATCGTTGTTGGTCTGTTTGAGCCAATTGAGGGAGTCGATGCTGAGTCGGTGCTCCAAACCTTTGGTGAGCGATGCAAGCTTGGAGGTCTGGAGACCATTGTCACTAATGATATTCAAAACTTCCGGTGGCAGAAACTTGTTTGGTGAGTCCTTTTTCTTTTCCGTTTCCTCCGAGGATCTCCTCTGTGATTCATATTATCACGACTGCATGCACTAACCGATCAATCTTTCGCCCCCCTGAAATGTTGATAGGAACGGAGCAATGAACCCTATCTGTATCCTGTCAAACCTGTGGACAGTTTCCAATGTCCTTGCAGACGAAAAGTACTACCAGATGGCATTGACAACAAAGAAGGAGATTGCTGCGCTGGCCGAGGCCCTGGGACACCCAATGCCACCAACATTGGTCGACATGAGCATGATGACTAGTGCGCGCCTTGCAGACGGATACAAGGCCAGTATGGTGATCGATCTCGAGGAAGGACGGCCCATGGAGATGGAGGTTATTATGTCGAACCCCATCAGGATCGCAGAGGAGCGCAACTTGACACATATCATCCCCACCTGGTATAAGCTCCACAGCGATCTTGTCAAATACCTTGCAGAACGCAGCGCCAACAGCCAAAAGCTGTAGATTAGATAAATGTTCTTACCTAGCACCTTAGCTAATAGAGAAGCTACAGCACTTTAATAATACCTGTGGGTTTATTCAGCTATCCGGCCCCTTGCTGTCAATGATTGAGAGTGGAGCAGGAGATGTCCGAACTTGCGCCCACCTTGGATCGAAAGGTCACGTGTGGTATCCATGACAGCAACGCGAAGATTTTTGTACGCCGCTAAAATAACTACGGTTGCTCCAAAGGCCCTCCGCAACCTTTTTTCTTCTCTCAATCCATCACACCCTTTCCTCCCCCAACCACCCCTCACCACCACAATAATCCACAATGCCCAAGCTTCGCTTTGGCTCTCTCGACGTGCGTGCGACCGTTGCAACCCTCCAGCAATCGTACGTTTCTCTTCGGAACAATGAACCATACTCTCTCATGGGAACAAGACAAACTGATCAGACTTAGTAACCTACTCCACCTGCGCATCGCTGTCTGTTTTTCCGGTACTTGTTCATAGTATCGTTGGGCTCCGCCTTCAGAACGTTTACGATGTCAACTCTAGGACATACCTCTTCAAGTTCTCGAAGGTAAACTTCTTGCACTGGTGCTGATGTGTTTTTGCCTCTGCATGCGACTGCAAAACAATAAGGATGTTGGCTGATCAAGTGAGAACAAAAAACGTTTGCCTACTTGCCTTAACTCTCACATAGCCTGACAGGAAGGAGATGGTTCTTATCGAGTCCGGTATCCGCATGCATACAACACTTTACATTCGTGATAAATCCATTACTCCCTCTGGATTCTGCATCAAGGTAAGTTACTCCACCACCTTTCGTTGCTTTGGCTGCCTTCGCCTTGATGTGCCAACAAGGCACATCACATTGGCTGTGTAAAAATGGCATCACTTTGTGAATGATTGCGCATCATTCTTGGGTATCATTCCTGTTTTTCTGAACACCCCTTTTTCTTTTCTTTACAACAGATTCGCAAGCACTTGAGGACAAGGCGACTGACGGGCGTCAAGCAGTTGGGATCAGACCGCATTGTTGACTTTGAGTTTGGCGCAGACGACTTGAACAACACATACCACATTATCGCCGAATTTTATGCTGCGGTAGGTGAGCGGGTCATCTCAGGGAACACAAAGGAACATAGAATGGAGCGCCTCCAAGGGTTGTATTTGTCATGAACGGTCTGGTGAGAAGATGAACTTGGACTTCCCCAGTACTCATGCGCTGCGCTGGAGGTGACGATTTTTTTTGCCTTTTCAATTCTTATAGGGAAACTTGATTTTGACGGATGGCCACTATAAGATTTTGTCGATTCTGCGTGTGGTTCAGCCCAACGAGAAGGTCAGGATGGCGGTCGGAGAGACCTATGATGTCGGCGCATTGACTCGCAGCTTTGAACCCATTCAGAAGGAGCATCTGGTCCAAGTGTTGCGGGAGGCAGGACCCAAGGATATTTTGAAGAAGATTCTCAACACAAAGCTCTGTATGTATCACTGCTGTCGGTGTGGCTTTAGGCCAAGGATATGTTTGCCAATGGAACATCTTATTAATTTCCTGCTGGATTACTGAAATAGTTTACGGCCCTGCGCTCACGGAACATGCGATCGTCAAGGCCGATCTGGTGCCAAACATGGTGGTATCATCAGGATTCGACACCTCAGATGGATCACCGCATCTGGATGCTCTGTTCAAATCACTTCAGGAAGCTGATAACATCATTGAAAATGGAGGTGCTGTCGACAAGAAAGGATACATCATCTTGCTCAACCATAAGAAGAAGAATCCAGACGATCCAGACGAGAAGGAACTTGTCACGTAAGCAAGCGGCAAATAATTACACTTACTAATAATTGAAGACAAGTACCATTCATAATTTCTAACATTATGTTGCTTATTGATACTCAATAGATATGACGAATTCCACCCATACCTCTTTGCTCAGCACGAATCGCTGACGTTCAAGGAGTACGAGTCATTTGATGCTGCTGTCGATGAGTTTTTCTCAGCAGTTGAGAGCCAACGTTTGGAGGTCAAGAAGCGTGCCCAGGAGGACCATGCACAAAAGAAGCTGGACAGTGTCAGAATGGAGCATCTCAGTCGAGTGCGAGGACTGGAGGAAGCCCAACAGATGAACGTCATGCGGGCAGAGTTGATTGAGGCCAATCTGGAGATGTGCGACCAGGCCATTATGATTATCCGCAATGCGGTCGCGACTGGCATGGACTGGAAGGATCTTGCCGATCTGGTCGAGGAGGAGAAGAAGCACGGAAACCCCATTGCCCTAATGATCGATACCCTCAAGCTGGAGTCAAACCATGTCTGCGTCATCCTCAGCGATCCATACGAGGAAGAGGAAGAAGAGGATGAGGAGCAGGAGGACGACGACCAGGACGATCAGGAAGCCGAGGACCGCCATCAGCCGAAGGCCAAGGCGACAGTACTAATTGATTTGGACATCTATTTGACGGCGTTTGCGAACGCTCGCAAGTACTACGACGTCAAGAAGCAGTCGGCCATCAAGCAGGAAAAGACGCTGGCCCATGCATCCAAGGCGTTTAAGAGTGCGGAGAAGAAAATTCGACAGCAGTTGCAGGAGGTCAAGATTACGACTTCGATCCAGCGTGCCCGCAAGCCCTACTGGTTCGAGAAGTTCATGTGGTTCATCACCTCGGAGAACTACCTGGTCATTGCAGGACGCGATGCACAGCAGAACGAGATGATTGTCAAGAGATACATGAAGAAGGACGACATATATGTCCATGCAGATATCCACGGTGCGGCGACTGTCTTGATCAAGAATCCATCTGACAAGGAGCCTGTCCCTCCCAGCTCGATTTACCAGGCTGGTATCATGTCTGTCTGTCAGAGCAAGGCCTGGGATTCCAAGATTGTAACGTCCGCCTACTGGGTGCGAGCAGATCAAGTCAGCAAGTCGGCCCCTACCGGAGAGTACCTGACTACCGGCAGTTTCATGATCCGCGGCAAGAAGAACTTTTTGCCACCTGTGCAGTTGGTCTACGGATTCGGACTATTGTTCAAGCTGGATGAATCGTCGATTGGCAACCACTTGCATGAGAGACGTGCTCCCAGGATCGAGGATGGCGAGGGTGAGGAAATTACCGATGCTGTCTCGGAGAAGAACAATGCCGATGCTGTGGAGTCAGCCGATCAGCAACAGGAGGATGCCAAGGAGGATCAAAACGAGGCCGATGAGGTTCTGGGAGGTTCGGATGGCTCTGACGAAGAGGACAATGAGGAGGAAACGCAGGGTGCCACAGGCGACAAATCCGCCGAGGAGACCGAGGAGAGTGCAGTTCAGGAGAAATCGGACGCTCAGGGCGACAAGTCAGGTTCGGATAGTGAGGATGAATCCGAGGCTGCTGAGTCGTCTGATGAAGAGTTCCCCGATACTCAGATTCAGTTTGCAGCTAAGACGAACAAGGAACAACCCAAGCAGCCTGCCCAGAGAGCTGTTCCTGCAGCCGACAAGTATGCACTTCAGGACTACGGCGACGACAGCAACGACGAGGGCGATAAGGGCGACGATACATCTTCGCTTGCATCCTCTGACCGGGTTCCTCAAAAGTCGGCCTACATCACTGCGAAGATGCGCCGTGACATGAAGAAGGGCAAACTTCCAGGACAAGGTGGTCAGGATGAAAACCGCGACACCAACTCACCGCCTCCTACCCGCCCTGCTCCTGCCAAGAAGCCTCAGCAAGACCACCAGAAGAAGGGCACTGCGACCCCTGCGGCTCCTGCTGCTCCTGCGGCGTCGGCTCGTGGCAAGAAGGGCAAGGCCAAAAAGATCAAGGAGAAGTATGCTGATCAGGATGAAGAAGAACGCCAGCTTCGTCTTGAACTCCTTGCCGTAAGTGTGCCTTTTTTATTTACGCGTTCTATGTGTTGATCGTTCTTGAAGAAGCACCTAGAGTTATCTGACCCCAATTACTTTGTTTCTTGTGTGAAATAGCCTGACAAGGGACCTCAGTTGAAGGGCAAGCGTGCAAAGAAGGAAGCGGAGAAGAAGGCGGAGAAGGCGGCGCTTGTAGAGAAGAGACGTTTGCAGCAAGAAGAGTTTGAAAAGTCTCGACCTGCCAAGGGTGGTAACAAGGGTGGCAACAAGAGCGGCAGGAAGCCCGAAGGAGACTTTAAGGGACGGGATGCTGCTGCTACTGCTGTGACCGATGCTGTGGAGGATCCCGAGGCTATTGCTCCTCCTATGGACGCGAATGCGAACGAGGATGAGGTGGAGGAAGTCCGCCGCCTGCTGCAGGAGGAGAACATCAAGATGTTGGAGCCCGAGGAGTCTGAGAACCTGACGGTCTTAGATGGCTTGACTGGAAAGCCATTGCCGACAGATATTTTGCAGTTTGCTATCCCTGTCTGCGCACCCTATGGAGCGCTGCAGAAGTTCAAGTACAAGGTCAAGTTGATTCCTGGAACGATGAAGAAGGGCAAGGCTGTCAAGACGGCGATCAACCACTTTTTGGTCAACATCAATGGCAACAACTCTTCGTCGTCTTCTTCGTCTGAGCGCGCTGCTGTCGAGGGTGGATTGAGCGGAGCTGAGCTCCGTGAGGCTGAGGCGGCGTTGGAGGCGCGTGAGAAGGAGTTGATCAAGATGGTCAAGGACGAGGAGTCCATTAATGCGATGATTGGAAAGAGCAAGGTGTCTGCACCTGGTGTGGAGGCGTCCAAGAAGAAGAGCGGAGGTGGTGGTGGAAAGGGACGCAAGTAGTGCGCTTCATAGATTTTTTTTCTCTCTCATACTATTATTTTTTCTTCCACGCATTTTCATATATTCACATTAACAATGTTAATTTTTTCACAGTCGAAACAAGAGAGTTTGATCCGCAATGCTCGGACTTGGTTTGGCGATATGCCAAATTGTCATTTTATTTTTTGTGTTGTGTGGGGGAAGAAGGGGGGTGTAGGATGTGTGTTTTTTTTACAAGGGAGATGGGGTGAGGATATACGCGGGGAAAGAGGGAAAGGGATGTGCAAAATAATTTACAGCTCATCGCGGGCACGCTTCTCGGCGTCACGCTGCTGCTCCTTCTTGATCTGTGCAAGACGAGCCTTCTTGATGGTGGTGTTGACGTAAGTGCCAAAGGTGAAGGCGACGAGGTTAAAGAAGGGAACCCAGACGTTGGGAGGGAGGAACTTTTGGGCGATGGCCATGGAGATGGGGGAGATCGCCCAGGAGGTCTTCATCATGGGCAGGTATCCCGACTTGAAGGCGCCCTTGATCTGTCCCGACGTTCTGGCGCCTGCGAACAATGCCATTGCCAAAATGTAGGCTATCATAGTTGGATGGGGGGGTGGGGAAGAGTGAAGGGCGTTACTTATTTTGTTTCTTTGAAGCTTGACAAAGGGTTTCTCGATGTTGGTGTAGCCCTTTGGCTACTGATATGAACGTTAGGGACTTACTGGCGTTCTGGATGGGGGAGGAAATGAGCTGGGCGCTGAGGATCTGAGCAATCTTCCATTTGGCGCCCTCCTTGCCGAGGAAGCGCTTGGTGACGAGCTCGAACAAGGCGTGGGCCAAGGGACCGCTGACCAAGAAACCTAATTGTTCATATTTCCAGGGCGTATGTTAGAAAGGACACGAGAGAAGAAAAAACCAAGTTCAGGAACCATTCCGGGGTTCTTTTTTTCGGTGGGGGAAAAGAGGGCGTTCAATTGGACCATGTGTAATGTTGTTGTGTGGGGAAGATAGTTTGGTATTGTTTCCTTCCGGGTGAGAATGCAAAAAGGACGGGGAACCGAAAGTAAGAAAAAAAAAAAAAGTAACAAAGTAACAGAAAAAGGCCGCTCTTGTGTGTGTGGTGGCACGGATAGCAGGAATGAAATGTTCCCCCTTTCGATCAAATAATATGCCGGGGCGTCGGGGAGCAGAGCAAAAATCATTCGTTTGCTGTTTGTTGTATATTCTCTCCTCCGTTGTTGAGGTCTGGTTCAATGTCCTTCTTTCCCGCTCATGCTCGATCGATATGCGTCTCTCTCTCTCTCTCTTGTAAACCACTTCGCACTATCCAAAAAGAGGAAGTGACAAGGGAGAAAAAAACCGCTGCCATGCTGTTCTTGTCGGTTGCTTTCACACTCTCCATGACAAGCTGTTGCGCAATTGGAGAAATGCCGAATGGACTGAATGTCGAATGTGGACGAGTTCAGGGGAGAGGAATGAGATGGAATGTTACCGTAGAGGGCCATCTGGACGACACGCTTGTTGATGCCGAGGATAAAGTCGTCAGGGTTCTTTGACTTTGGCATGCCGGAGAGCTTGGTGGCGGTGATCTCCTGGAGGCCCGAGAGGGTGCCGGAGGTGAGGGCCTTGGTGCGGAGAGGGTTGGCGGCGAGCTCGGTCAGGTAGGCGGTCAACAGGGTCGAGGCGACCGAGGCCTGGGGAGCAACAGCAGTGGCAGTCATGTTCTGTGAGTGTAAGGTGGTGAAGGTGAAGGGAAGGAGGTGAAGGAGTGTGGAGTAAGTAAGTAAGAGAAAATGAAGGAGTGACAAGAAGTACGAAGGAAGCCAAAAGGAAGTCCAGGAAAAAAAGAAGGAAGCAAGGATGCGAATGCTGTGGATGTGTTGTTCCTACGTTGTTCTTCCTTCCCTTCCTTCCCTCCTGAGTGAGATATGCAGATTAGAGTTCATCCTTCAAAGGCAAACAATTCAGCGGGGCGGGCAACCACTCGCTCATCACTTGGTTGAAACAGCTCTCTTGTAACATACAGCGTGTGGCCACAAAACTTCGATTACCACCGACACTCGCTCTCACACCGCCCACTTCACTCTCGTCCCCATTCAACTACCCGGGCTCTTTTGTTTTCACCTCACCCACCTTCCGTCTTCAACAATTCACACACACTCAGTCCGTCATTTCCTGTCTTTCTCCACCCACCCGACTGTTCACTAAATTGTGGAGCAGGGCGAACAAAAAAAAGTGGACACACTGGATCCCCTCGAAAACTCATTCCCCGACAACCGCCCTTCTACGGAGGAAGAGAAGAAGAAAGATGATTGGGCTTTGGACCTGGGTGGATGGATCGTACAAAGTAGCAGCGAATCTACAATCTTCCACGACACGACATCTGCAGCTCTTCATCCCTTGCCTAGCAATTCCTCTTGTTTTGTGCTTATTGCCTTGCAGACCCAGTATTATTAATTGCATTGTCCCCATGCGCTCAGACCAAAGACAAACAACACCGACCTTTAACACCCACTTGCACAAATACACCACCACCACCACCGGCGGCAGTAACTAATAGAGATATATTGTTGTTTTTAATTGAAAGATATAGTGGCAGAAGGTAAAAGACAGAAGGCTGAAGGCTGAAGGCATATGATCTCGTCGCTAGATTCGTCGACTACGGAAAGGTGGGCTAGCTTGAAAGAATGTCCTTTGGGCTGAGAAATAGACCCAATGGCGCTGGTCTTGGGACGATAGCGGTGATGACAGCATAGGGACACGGAAGAGAGAAGACACTTCTTTGCCGGTGGTCCTTGTCGACTCCAATTGGACACGGATTCACCACACACACCCCCCCAACGGCTTGCTTGCTGCTGATTTCTTTTTCTTCGAACGACGTTCGTCGAGAGCGCAAAAGGAAAATGACAAGGGGGTGAAAAAGGGGGGAAGTGTAGAAGTAGAGATGAAGTGTGCTCTTCCTCCTCTTCGATCTCCCTTCTTTCACCTCTTCTTCATCTTTGACCCCTCATCTCTCTTTCTTCCTCACAGACAGCATAGGACATGCAGGCGGATATCGACTTCTTGTGGGGGGTGTGGAACGACGACGACGACGACAGACAGATCGCATATGGGCGAAAGATGTGGTATTGAGAATGAGATCACAAAGACAATAAAAAAAATTATGCTATGCAGTAGGTGGGATGGGCGAATTTTGCACTTTTTCCTGTGAGCGCTTTTTGAGGGTTTCAGAAAGACGTTGGATAAAGAACGGAGAGGGAGAAGGAGTGGAGCGAGTAGAGTAAGAGCAGGGAGCAATGAGTAGGATTGAACTTGGAAGAATAAAAAAAAAAGGGATCCATAAAAAGCCGGTTCTGGAGGGAATTTGGGGATGGGTAGAAGGTGTCACTATTTTCGTTTCGGTCACATCCGAGAAAAAAAGGTCTCTCTCAGTGTCTTTTTAGGGCATTGGGTCATGCAACAAAAGAAGGAAGAACATGAGAAAGAGAAACAAGTGAGAGGGGGAAGGAGGGGGGTGGGCTGGATGGGAGACACGCACACATACACGGACACTGCAGACATGGCGTATTTAAAGTGCTTGTTGTTCAGCGCCGTTGTTGGGCTGGATGGTCATGTTGGCAAGCGAGCCTCGGCGGGAGGGGATCGATCCATAGACGGGGTTGAGCGGCACCGAGTGAGGGATGTTCTCTGGCTGCGGGTGCTCCGAGCCCACGGTTGCGTCCTTGCCGGCCTTCGAGAGCGCATAGTCGCCCGAATCGAAATATTTACGCTGATGGTCATAAGAAGGATGCAATGAAAGGACACAAAGTGATAAGAACAAGGAGGTTGGAAAACAGTCGATTAGTATCCCAAGCTTCCACCCTCCCAAAGTTCAAACGACCAAAAGAAAAAGAAAAAGAAAAAGAAAAATGTATCTTACTTGGTGGCCGAGGAGGTTCTTGGTAAAGACGGGGAGGTTACCATACTTTTGCTGGAGCTTGGTCGACTGTTCTGCAAGAGACGTGTCCATGCTGGTGCTACCGTCGCCCAAGTGCTGATGGCTTTGGCTCTGCATTGAAAGGTATAGGAAAGGGTAAAGGAAGGGGGATGGTTGAGAAGGTTCAAGGCTCACTTTTTTGACCTTCAATCGATTGCAACGTATGAATGAAAACAGGGGGTAGGAGTGCGAAAATGCGAGTATGTGAGTGGGCTTGTGCTTTGGGCGCGAGTATTGGTTGAGAAGAGTTGAAAAGGGAGTTGAGAAGAAGGATAGAGAAGAAGGATAGAGAAGAAGTATGAAGGAAAGAGGTGGACGGTTGATAAAAATAGGCTTGGTGAGGAAGGAGTTCTGTGTGTTAGACTGACAGGCGGATAAAGAAGAAAAAAGAGTGCAGTGTGAGGGTAGGATGGAACAAGAGAAAGATAGGCCCGTATGCAATTGAGTTAGATATGTTTGCTTGAAGGGGCAATTGGAGGTGAGGAGGAAGATGAACGAGTGATGATGGAGAAGAAGGAGGAAGATGAACGAGTGACGATGGAGAAGAAGAAGAAAGAGAGAGAGAGAGAGAGAGAAAGAAAGAAAGAAAAGATAAAAAGGAAAGAAAAGAAAAAAAGGAAAGAAGAAAGAGAAAGGATAAGAGAAGAATGGATGAGGAGAGATGATGCATCAAAAAAAAAGGGCGGAAGGGGGTGAATGTGCAATGTACTGAATGCGTGCAGCAGTGTTCTCTTCTTTCATTCATTCAATTCATTCATTGACCCCTTTTTGCATATTTTGCACGTAGTACCAAAACCAACTTTCATGTAGTCATTTAGTCGTCCATTTCTTGCTCGTGCATCAATGCAACAACAGCAACAAGCATACTTCCGCAATCTCTCTTGAGGGTCCGATGATGATGCTACTTGTTCCTCGAACCCCATCCGCTACTCATCCCTATCCCTCAATGGCTAGCCAATCTGCGCTGTTTCCTTTGTCTTTTATCTCTTCACCTCCTCGAGCCAGTCTTCGCTTTCTATTTCTTCATTTCTCGCGCAATTTCATTTTTCCAGCCATGATGGAAAAGGACACAGGGCAAGCACTCGACTGGCGGGTTTACAACCTTCTCTCATTTCTCTCCCTCTCTCTCCGTTCTATAAACAAAGAAACTAGAGGTTGCATGACGAAGGGCCCCAGGCAATCGCTGCATTTCATCACGATCGAAAACCAGCCAAGCGCCCTGTTGAGGAAGTGGGGGTCCTTTTTCATTTTCTTATGGGTGGCCTCTATTTGTGACGAAAGGGTCACGCCTTGGTTTGCCGATTGACTGTGTTCCAGACCAGACCAGCCAGTTGGGTTGCGCGTTTTTCCTTTTTTCGCTCACCTGCCGCACAGTCTAGTCAAAGCCCTGCTTTAACTACCATGGATCGAGTTCGTTCCTATTGTGTGTGCAAGTGCCTTCGTTCATTATACTTCCATTTTTTGTTGTTTGCTCTCAAGTTGTTCATATCACCAAGGATAAAATCCAACCATTGAATTTTGCCAGTGTGCTTTCTTTTCTCACGTATCAAGCATTTGTTTGGTCGCAAGAAAGGTAACGACCAACCAACCCGCTTATGGGTCTGTGGAGAACAAAGAAAAAAAAGGCCGCTAACGATGAAGAGAGGCGACTGGTTTGAGGACCGTTGAGAGATCATGTGCTGTCCTGTCCTCTTTTCGTACCAGCTCGGGGATATGTTTTTGGTTCAGCCGTCTTTCGTCGTGAACCATACACAGAACACAAACGCCCATCAGAGCAAACAATGCAAAAGAGGATTTGAGTTCTGAACCATTGGAAGGGTATGACAGAGTATTGGGCAAAACCACACCCCTCCCAATTTCTATGGTCAAAAGGGGTCAAATACACCATTCCTTTCAATTCGGCTTTTTCAGGCTTGCGATTCTGGGGAACACCACCCACCAACCACCAAGAGGGAAACGAGGATTTGCTTGTTGCCGGCCAGGTTACACTCGACTGCATTCGTCAATTCGTCTTTTTTTCCCCACGTCATTTTCCGCTGGTTGGGGGTGCTTGCTTACTTCAGTCAGACATGTATTCTTGTGAAAACCAAAGAAGAGCCTCGCAAAGAACAAGTTAGGTTTATTCCTTTTTTCTTATTGGTAATGGTCTGGTCTCGATTTCCAACCTCATGAATCATGAAGTATGTGAATCATCTGTGTTCACTACTCTCAAAATGTTGGCTGTGGAATCCACAGATCCTCTCTCCTGGCGATCGTGACGGATCGATCGGACTGAGGGGTGATGCGAAAGACTCCTCTCGTCGTGTCTTTCGTAATTCTCCTCCTCAATATCTCCATCTTCACTGTTGTCGCGGATATGTTCTATTGCTCCTGACGGTAGAGGTGGCCCTTGCTGCAACGACTGAGGACCGCGGCTGAAGGAAGGCGCAAGCTGTGGTGGAGGTGGTGACGCCTGAAGGGGCTCCTTGTGGTTCAAGTTTTGCTCGATGGGCAGATGTGGGTCGTACTGTTGCTGTTGCTGTGACAATCGTTGGGCGCGGAGAGGAAAGGGTTGGTATGGGTTTCCTCTCATCTGGTGATAATGTCCACCGCCACCGCCACCAGGAATGCCCATCATAGGAGGAGGTGGCGGGTAACTCGGTTGGGACATATGTAAGGGTCCACCTTGCCGAGGATGAAGAGGAGGAGGGAAATGCATGTTGGGGGGAGGAAGAGGAGTCGGGATAGATTCTCGTTGTTTGTTCGGGTGTTGGTTTTGATGTTGATGTTGGTGGTAGATAGGCGACGATCGAGTATAATCGTGACCTTCTAGTTCGTCGTTATTGGCCGAGGTGTGGATGAGGGAGGAAGGGAGAAGCATATTTTCTGTCCAGGCCGCTTGGGAGAGACGCTGTCGACGGCGCTTGCTGAAGACAAAGGCGACGGCGAAGAGGCCGGCGAAACCAAAGATGGCGGCGATGCTTGCGGCGATGATACCGGGACTTGATTCTCCTCCGGACCCTGATGAGCTGTCTGTAACATGAGGGCGGACCCCAATTGTATGAAAGGAAAAGCAACAGATGATGATAGAAGGAGAGAAAAGGCGGATGTTAGCCATTGGGGTACATTAATGTATCGTTCTTTGATTGAATGCATTGGAAATGAATGCAGGAAATGAAGAAAATGTATGAATAATGGGAAGCGTAGAAAATAAATGGAAGTGTGATAGTAGTGAAACATTGCGAATCATCTCCTCGTGTAATTTTTTTTCTTGTTTTCTCTCATTTTTTGCTGCGCGTGCCTGATAGAACAAAAGAGTGCATGGAGTGTATGAAGGGAGGAGAGGGAGGAGGTAGATTTCTGTTCATCGACTCTAGGACGACACTTGGGCATGGCTGGCTACCTTCATCCATGTCACTCGAAGCATCGAGATGCCCCGTTTCCTTCTTCAATCTACCTTCGCGATCACGATCATGCACACCAGGCTCATGCTCATGTGTCGGAGAGGTGGTAGGTCGAGGAGGTGGAAACATACCCGTGTCGGTGTTGAACGCTTTACCTCCGTTGTTATCCGTTGTCGTTGTAGTTGTTGATGCACCGTTACCACCACCATTACTATTATTACTGCTGTTGCTGTTTTGCGATTTCTTACTCGATTCAGAGGCGGTGGGTGCTGTGGTGGCTGCCCCAGTCCCATTGGAGGTAGATGTCGATCCCCCTCCCCCTGCTCCTCCAGGGACTGCGGTTGAACTTCCAATCAGCAAGACGTTCGCAATCGACCGACTCGAAGAGCCCCCGCACATTTCGAACGGGTATCCCATACAGGGCTTGTCGCATTTTGCGTCGTCAATCTTGTTGGAATCCACGGGCGCGCTATTGGAGCAATGGCAAGCCGATCCGTCCATGGTCAGTGCGTAGGCTGTTCCACTGGTTCGACAGTAGTTTGTGCATGCTCCTTGGGACATGTAGATGTCTTGATACGATTTGATGTCAGACGCTCCAGTGCTGCTATCGAGTTGGTTCTGAAAGCAGCCTACAGAGATCTGGCCGTGGACTGTGTGGATTGTCCATGCCGCCATCACTGCGGCCAGGATGATGAAGGATAAGAAAGTAGGTGGCCTCATGGGTAGTTTTTGATCACCTCACGAGTGGGAGGGGATTGGGGACGTGGCAAGAGAGTATGGTGAAGGAGGGAGTGGCAGCGGGGTCGTTGAGAGCTGTGAGTGGCGAGTTGAAAGTGGGAAGGTGTGTAGTATGGGAGAAGAGAGAAGAGTGGAGGAGGAGATGTTCGACAAAGAGGCTAGTACACAAAACAGAAAGAAAATGCGTTGTGGGACAGGAAAGTATCAATGGCTAACAAAACAAGAAAAGAAGGAGGTGAAGTTGGTTAACGAGAATGCAACAAAAAAGGACAAGTGGCGATGGAAGGGAAGAGGCGAAATGCGGTTTTGTTTATTGCGGAATATGATAATGAGATGACAGAAGATGGGATCCGGGATGGGATGGTTTGTCCTGGTTGTATATATATTTTGTTGTTGTTGTTGTTGTTGTTATTGCTTGTCCAGTTCTATCGGTTTGTTGCCTGGATGAAACGGGAATGAGCTTCCAGGATGGGTCCGAGCGTCATGTGGGTGTTGTACCTCGAGCAGGTATATGAGAGAGGACTTGAGCAGATGTCTCTATTCTTCTACTTTTTTTTGCGATTGACGATGAGCAGGTTTCCAACGATGGTTGATGAAAGCGTACAATATGTCGATGCCATGATAAGACTAGGAATGGAACGCGACAAGTTGGATATCATAGAGAGAGGGTGTGTGGCGAAGTAGACACGCATGTACGTGAATAAATTCATCCAGGGACGTTCGCCATGTACGTGCGTTGTCGTCGTGGTCAGGGTTACATGTCATGATTATGAGTGGGACCGCCGTGGTTCTTTTTCTTTTTATTTTATGACCACTGGTTTTGATTCTCTCCCTTTGTTTTTGCACTCACAATAACTACATCATCCCATTTTGCACCAATCAATTCTTCTCTTAATCTCTCACTCTCACTCTTACTCATACACACTATCGACTCTCGAGCCAGCCTTCACGGATAACCATACGCAGCAACCTTCCGCTTCCAACTTACTAGTCGCAGCACCCTTGGCTAACTACGAACAGGAAAGCAACAGCAGGCGACACTCTCACAAACACAAATACACAGACACATAGGCTCAGGACAAGTCAATATGTCAGGAAACCCTTTTGAGCACTCAGAATACAACAACAATCCCTTTGAGGATTCGAATCAGATCCAGGCCGATGTGCCCCTGACAGACCACGCTGGAAAGGCCGAAGTTGGACAGGATTACACCTCTTACACCCAGTACGGCGACAACCAGTCATCTGTCTACCAGACCACCACCGCCGCTCCCAGCAATGCTGCTGATGACGCCAAGAACGCCGCCAAGGCCGCCGAGCTTCGCCGTCGGGAGGAGGAGCTCGCAGCAAGAGAGCGCGAGATTCAGGCTGCCCAGGCAGAGGCCGAGCGTGTCCGCACCCAAGGCAAAAACAACTTTCCCAAGTTCTACCCTCTTATCTATATGTATGTTCATCGACTCTTTGTGTTTTGTTCTCTTGTTTGTGAGCTCTTCTTTTTTCTTTGGTTCCCAGTAGTCTATCTGGAAAACACAACAAGGAAGAACTAACCCTTCTTGTTTGTGTTCAACCCCTGTCCGCGCATAATGATATTAGGTCAATCCCTGCCGAGATCCCAAAAGCACACCAGGCCACCGTCAAGTTCATCTACCATCTCTGGCTGGCGCTCC
The DNA here is from genome assembly GCA_019671135.1 of Linnemannia hyalina. Taxonomy (NCBI): domain Eukaryota; kingdom Fungi; phylum Mortierellomycota; class Mortierellomycetes; order Mortierellales; family Mortierellaceae; genus Linnemannia; species Linnemannia hyalina. The sequence goes on along the minus strand of JAHRHY010000007.1, from coordinate 1,119,862 downwards.
TTGGAACGCTCGGCCTCAACTTCCTGGCCTGTATGCTGATGCTGTTTGCAGGCATTCCCAACGGAGCGGCTGACATGGGAGTCTCTCTCGGATACTGCTTTACCATCACTGCTGCCTCGTTCTTGCTGTGGTATCGCCCCGTCTACAACGCCTTCATGAAGGAGATGTCTATGTACTATTGTAGGTCTTTCACACTCTTCATTGTCTTGACTTGACTCGTCCTTCAATTGCCAAACACAGCCTTTGCTTTTTTCTTTTTTTCTTCCGCTCTATTATTATCTATCCCATGTGGTCATCGTATTCGTCAATGGACTCGGATTTTTCGTTGTTTTCGACGAATTTCTTGACACGACGAATAAGACACTCAATCAACAACGACCATCAATTCGTTTAGCCTGTGCGCAAAAGCAGGACAAGAATGGACAACAGTGCAGGAGGCAACACAGGAAGAGCAAGTTTGATACTGTCAGAAACAGGGATCAAAGGACGACTACTGACCTTTTTTCACACGTCTTCACCTCACTTTTAGACTTCTACTTCATCTTCAATGGCTTCCACGTCTTGTTCTCCTTCTACATGGCCCTTGGATTCCCCTCAACGTATGTATTCAAGTAGACCGACGTTTCGCTAGGCAGGATGGGAGTCGGGAAAGCACATAAATGTCGGTCGGGACAAAGAGTTGGCGAGTACGCTGTGGCAACGTTATCCAGGACCATACTGACTTTTTGTGTCTCTTTCATTTCTATTTTTATGACCTTGAAAACTGGCCAATAGTGGATCGGCTGGTGTGATCAACATGATCCAGGTCTTCAACGGCAAGCACATCTTTGCCGGTATTCTTTGCGTCTTCTCGACCGCCCTTTGGTTTGTCCAGGCCTTTGGCGGCGCGTTCTTCTACCGGTATGGCACCAGAAATCAGGAACAGCAACATCATCCTTGTTCATTATTCTCGTTCAAGAGAGACCATGCCATTTACAAGCGATCCTCTATTACACATAACTAATGCCTTTTTTTCACCTTTGGGAATATATAGCCAAGTCCACCAGCACTACAACCAACAGGGACACACTTTTGACCAGGCCAAGGCTCAGGTCACCTCGTCTGCCGTGCGCAGCGAGGCTGTTCGGAACGTTGCTTGGAGTGCAGCCTCCAGCGGACGAGTCTAGATAGTTGTTTTTTTCCTTTTCTTTCGCACTTATATCCCCACTCCCATATGAGCATTCTCATCGATCAATGATAATATATATCGCGTTTTTTTGTTCTCCAATTGCTCTCCACCGTCTCTTGAGGATGTATTGATAGGTCGTAGGAGGTGTGAGAGCAATGGAGGAGGACTGGAGTTTGGCATTAACAGTCACTTGCATCCGCAGTTTGAGGGTCGCGCCCGCAGCTTTACTTTTATGCATAAAAGAGAAAAGTCAGTTCTCCAACTTTTTTCCTCACAACACAACACACTTTTTCCACAAGCAACTTCTCGCATTCGCAACACCCTCTCTCAACAAACACAAAAAAGCCAGTAACACAAACAAAAAGAGAAAGCAGATCTTCGTTCCCTCCATTCAGCAACACAATGGAACGAGCAGTAGCATTCAGCGGAAGCAAAAAAAAAGTACAGCTCCAAGAGCGACGCGCCAGGCTCAAGAAAAAGGAAGAAGAACGGCGTCGCATCGAGAAAGAAAATGGTACTTTTCTTCGCTTCACTCACGCGACCCACCATGGCTCATTAATTTTTTTACGACTACTCGGATTGTTTATTTAACAGAACTTATCTTTTCTGTGTGTGTGATGATAATAGACCCATTCAGAGAGGAGAACATTAACCCCCAGCCTCAGCCAAAGCCAGCAACAGGAGTTGACGCTTACAACGGACGGTTTGTCAAGAGTTTCGGAAAGGAGTTCAAGCCAGATGCAAACCGAGGCGGGAGTGGTAGAGCAGCGGTGGGTGAGAGCGCTAACCACGCCTCATCCGTAAAGTAAGGACCAATACTGACATTATCCTTCAAGCCAACGTATGCACGACATGTATGGCGATTACGAAATACTCACACACTTTTGCGACTCTTATTCATGTAGAATTCGATCGGTGTTCATGAGGCGGTCTGCCATGGAGGTTAAAAGGTCTCGTCTCGACAGTATGAAGCCTCTCGAACTCTTGCCGGAGGTAAACACCAGGAAGCAAACGAGTGCATTCATGGAGAGATAACCTCAAGACTTCTGTAACTAACCAATATCCCTTGCTACAACTAATAGTCCGCGCTTGAAGTCTCGTTCGAAGAAATGTTCCCTGACGTCATTGGGTTCCCTACTCGTCCAAAATGGGATTATTTGATGAGCCGCGAGGAGCTCGACAAAAACGAGAAGAGAATGTTTGACGCTTGGATGGACTCAATTTACGACAAATACCCTGCGGATGAGCTCAGTTATTTTGAACACAACCTGGATGTCTGGCGTCAATTGTAAGTTGGAGTGATGATAGATGTGGCACATGTATTCTATGATGTCGTGTTCATAATTCGCGGGCAGAAAGGACGTATGAACTTACACATGCTCCATGATATCATTTTGCATTTGGTATACATCGAATAGATGGCGTGTGCTGGAGATTTCGGATATTATTATGATCATTGTGGACATTCGTCATCCAGTCATCCACTTCCCTCCTTCTCTTTACCAGTATGTCGTCAATGACATGAAGCGCAAGCTAGTCGTTGTCTTCAACAAGGTTGATTTGGTGGCGGCCAACACTGTGTTCGCATGGACTCAGTACTTCCAGGAGCAGTTTCCAGAGCTGCATGTTGCTACATTCAGCTGCTACCCGCCAGACCCAAGCCTGATCAATGATTCCAGCACAGGTTCGTCCAGTATGCGGAGCAAATTATTTCGAAGAAGGTTACTCAACTGAGCTTTGACTAACTGCCTTTCCTAAAAACTTGCGTTCAATATTGATAGCGGCGTTGAAAAAGGTGGCCAAGAGACCAAGACACCGGTACTATAACGCTGTTGGCGTCAAGGATGTGTTGATGGCGTGCAAGGATGTTGAGGTCTCTAAGCACGGCGCTCAGATCGAGTGGGACGAATTGATTGCACAGTACGACAAGCCCAAGGATTCAGAGTTCCACGAGAGCGATGAAGAGCTTGACGGTATTGATCAAGGACTCCGGGAGAAGGGCCACAAGTCGTCCGATGACGAGAGCCTGCTAGGTATGTTGCTGCCTGTCGCGGTGTACTCGTGTCTTCCGAAGGATTTTTTTTTAACTGGTTATTGTTGTCTTTTTTCTACACCAATAGTCGAAACTTTGAAGACGGTGAAGGTTGAGGATGATGAAACTGTGCCTCACGGCGACTACGTGACAATCGGTCTAGTTGGTAAGAAGTCCTTCGATTTCTGGCGGCAAACGTTAGTTGCTTGCATTTGCGCATGTTTTATTAACCTAATAAATACTGGGATCGTCGGCGCATATAGGTCATCCAAATGTCGGAAAGAGTTCGCTCATCAACAGCATCATGGGTCGCACAGTTGTCAGCACGAGCAGGACTCCAGGACACACTAAGCATTTCCAGACCATCCACTTGACCCACAACGTGAGACTTTGCGATTCTCCAGGATTGGTCTTCCCTAGCTTGTTGCCAAAGCCGCTCCAGGTACAGCGCCGTTTTCTGTGAAAAGGATAATGATTGAAGATACTCGGTCGGCCTTATCATACATGATTTGGAGATCTAACCTATAACCGCGCTTTTTCGCGTTCATTAGATCTTGTCTGGAATGTTCCCCATTGCGCAGGTTCAGGAGCCGTACTCTGTCATCCAGTATCTGGCGGAACGAATCAACATCCCTCGCCTTCTCAAGCTGGATCCTCCTCCAACTTATACGATTGGACCGTTCCGCTGGAGTGCCTATGGCATTTGTGAATGTAAGTGGACGTGTAATCGACTGCTTTTCCCTCCTTTTTGAAAGACACGTTGCTCAGTGGACGGTTGTGTTACGTATCGTGTTTCTAAATACTCTTTCCCGCCCTATTTAGCATTCGGATTGAAACGCGGATTCATGACGGCTAAAACGAGTTATGCCGATACTTATCGTGCAGGTATGAAACTACCTTAATTTTTTCTAGCATGTGTCTTTTTCAACCTTCTTTTTTTTTGTTTTTTGAAAGTAAGTTAGACCGGGCCAACTGACATGTTTGTAACATATTCCCTGAATTAATTAGCCAATGCCATACTTCAAATGGCTAACGATGGCCGGATCTTGCTGTCGTTCAAACCTCCTGGTTACTTTACGAGCACCAAGTATGAAAAACTGAGGGTCAACGAGGCCGATGCCGCTGTTGTAAACACCAGCACTGATGACGATGATGACGAGGCCAACAAGGAGGTGCCAAGACGGTTGAGAGGCGAGAGCGCTTATGATAGCGACGAGGGTGAAGATGAGGAGGACGAAGAAGAAGAAGAAGAAGAAGACGAAGAACCCCAGAAGGGGTCCAAGTTTCAAGTCAACTCTCGTGTTGGAGGCTTCTTTGGGCTCTTGCAGGATGGCGAAGATGAGGATGAGTCTGATTCTGAGGGGGAGGAGGAGGAGGAGGAGGAGAAGAATGATGCCTCCAAGTAGTCCGGGAGGCGGCTTTTGACCGGCGGTAGTTTTTTGCTTGCAGCCCTCTTCTTTCATAGGAGTTCCTCGATCCTTCCATAGTAAAAACTGATAAAGACGAGTATTCACAGCCAATAGCATACTGATAGTCGCGTTTGGTGTTGCTGGACAGATGTATTTTCTCCATTTGTATTTTTTGTTCTAGCGAGGGGTGTGTGTGTGATATGTAAAAGTCAGGGCAAAAATGATACAAATGAATAAAGGTAAAGGAAGGTATAGACGGGGGAAGAGGACCAGAAGAGGTGAATAGAGATAGTTGGTGGTATAGAAAAGGGGGGTCATGGAGAGTCGATAATGTTGTTTGTTGAAAGTTGTCGAGTGAGTGGGGGGGGGTATGTCTCTGAGTGAAGGGGAAAAGTTATCCCAAGAGACCGCGTCTCTCGCCGACAGAGATGTCATCCTGGGCGCGCTCGTGCCAGAGAGCCACGTTGTTGATCCCACGACGGGCAAGAGCTCCGACCAACCAACCAAAGCTGACCAAGCTGGTGATCTGGACAATGGGAACTGCGCTTCCCTGCTCAATGCCGATGCTCAGAAGCATCCTATTAGAAAAGGGTAACGGGAGGACATATGGGTATGTTAAAAGGGTTTCACAGGTAGAATGGTATGGCACGGTATGTAAGGTTTAGTACGTGAAAGAACAATTTGGTAAGCAAGCAGAACTGGGTTGATTTCTTTGTTTTCCCTCCAATTGTCAGGCACCGAGGTGAAAAGGTCAAAGACCAGTCGAGAACGTGTAAGCGGCAAAATAAACACCAAACAACAACAACATGTGCGGACACACAGACTCTTAACCCATCCACATAACTGAGGAAGAGGATTGTTTCTCCATCTCGCCATCTTCTATCCACACTTTCGTCCCTCGTTGTTTGTCCGTGGAGAAATAGACGAGGAGGCGAATACGACAACAGCGGGATGGAGGGAAGGAGAGGGAAAAAAATACCAGCAAAAAGATGAGAGCCTCAAAGTGAAAGATGGCGACACAAGAAAAAAAATGAGATACGCCTTCGTTCAGGTGGTGGACCACATGCGCACACACCAAAACAAAGTAAAGAAAAACACATTGCCAGAAAGGACATAAGCACGGAATTCATACAGCCAAAAAGCAATCGGCGAAGACCATCTTGTCAGCGATGCTTATTTGTTTGTTGATGAGTTGTTGTTGTTTGCGTGTGTTTGTTACTGTTGTTGCTGTTGATCGATGGCTCATGTCATGTTGCTGCCTCCTTCCTCTTCTTCTTGTTTGCTTATACTCTCCCTTCCCCTTTTGATTCTCCTTTTAGTGGTTTCTTTGGCGTTGTCGCTGTGTCCTGATGAAGGTGGAAGCGCATTTTTTTTTGTTTTCCCATGCGGGTTGATATAGTGATAAACGCGGCAAAAAAAAAAGAAAGGAAAATGTAACAAAAAGACCAAAGGGAATGCAGAAAGGGGTGAAAGGATAAAAAAAGATGAAAATAAAACTTACAAGGCAATGGCAGCGCCAGACCACGAGTCTGGATCCTTGGAGAACTCTGCGTGGTAGTTTCCAATGGCCAAGAGGATAAAAATGGCGAAAGCAGCACCGATGGCAGCCCAGGAGTCGGGACCACCATCCTTGTTGGTGAAGGCGGCAAAGAAGTTTTGGAAGACATCGAGCCAGACGAGGCCGGTGTAGAGAGAGAAGGAAACGTGGACAAAGGCGTAATCGATCAAGTTGGTTGCGGTGAAGACGCGCATCTTGACGTAGAGTCTCCAGATAAGCACCGCGTTGATGACCAACAGGATTTGGCCCACCACCAACCAGTCGTATTTCTAAAGAAGAGTATTGTGTGCCATATGAAAAAAAAAAGTTTTAGAAAATGACAAGAAGGTTAGTGACTTTTCTGAGTTGGACGACGGGAAGAAAACCAGGGCAGGGAGAGGGTTTACCAGATGTTCACTGGTGTCACCCAAGAAAACAAAGCCAGCCAAACCACCACCTCCTTTCAAAGCATTTTTTTCCAGTCAACCAGCCCGCCGTGCGCGATTGAATGGTTTTCTTAGTGTGTCCTTTGCACTCTTTCCTTTGTTAGCTTTGTATATATATAAAGTTTTTTCATGCGTGTTCGAGCGGGGTTCAGATAAATGGGTGGTTGGTTGCCTTTGCAAGATGGGATGCGATGGGAAGTGCGGCAAGGTTGACAGGCACACCGAGACGGAAGAAAAACACAACAAAAAGACACCAGAGACGAAACGAACGAACGAGCAGGAGGAGTAGGAAAAAGATGTAACAACGATAAAATCCAAACTGGTCGCCTTCTTCCTTGACTCCTCATATCCAGCTCAACAGCTGTAGCAAAAAAAAAAGGGCAAACTTACCCAGGACAGAACCCAGGAGGCGATGATGAGGTTAGAGGCTGAAAGGTTCCAGTCGATGGCCTCGACGACAACATCGTGGGCAAAATCAAGCCATTGGACGAGGGTAAAGCCTCCGAGGAGGAACCAGTTGATGGCGGGGATGATGTATCCGACGGGGGAGTTGGAGAGGTAGTTGGGGCGCTGGCCGAGTTCCTCGGTGATGAACTTGCGGTTGTAGACGATGGTCGAGACTGCACCGATAAAGGTGAGCAGGTTGAGTGTCTTGAGGAGGGCTGGATGCACTGGCATCTTGGATATATGTATGTGTGTTGGAAGAGGAGGAGGAGGAGGAGGAGGAGGGGTGAAGAAAAGAAGAAAAGGAGAGAAAGAAAAGAGGAAAGAGGAGAACATAAAGGGAAAAGGATAAAAAAGAAGAGTGCTCACTTTTCCCGCCTCAACACAACACAGGAATGCCTCAAAGGTCTAGGTACATGCACATCACACAGGTATTTTCTTTGGCGTTTGTTCAGACGGATGCCGTAAGTTGGTTAACCCTCATGCCATTCATTCATACCATTATCCATCTTCTATCTTTCTTTGGCCACTTGCTGGCTGACATTGATGGATGTCAATGGTAAGGTTGCTGGAGTAAGGAAAGCTGGCTTGTTGGGATGTGTGATGACCAATTCCTTCTCCTTCAAGGTGAGAGAAGAAGCCAATTGGAGCTTTCTTATGAAGAGAGAAAGCCAGGGGTTGTTTGTTTGTGTTTGTTCTCAAAAGAGAGATTCAGCTTCCTCCAGCCTACCCTCGACCCTGTGTGCATCGTTGCATGAAGATTACTGTGCTTGAGCACGGGGACTGCTCTTTCGTACACTTCTACTTTTCCTTGTGTCTGTGCCTTTGTGCCTTTGACATCACTCAACTCATTCAACCGCACACAGCAAACGGGTCAAGACAGGGGTTATTCAGCAGGAAAACCCGAACACCTCACACAATGGCTCTCATTGAAGAAATCATCGAGGACGAACACGTCAACACACCATCACAAACAGAGACATCATCATCCTCACAAGACACCGCCACCAAGAAGATCAACGGCCACGACATCACTGCTACACTGGAAAAACTAGAACTCTCCGAGGATGAAGTAAGAATGACTGACTCCTATTTTCCCAGGCGGTACAAAGGAAACAGCAGCGGCACAATCCAAAAAACTCAACACCGAACCTATCAGCCATGTTGAATCTAACCATCGGTATCTGTTTTGACGACGAATCTGCGTTTGTAGGAACTGTTTGAGGAGGCATCGCGGTACAAGGTGGCAGGAAATCAAGCGTTTGGCAAGGGCGACTACACCGAGGCACTCAAGTACTACCAGCTGGCCCTGACAACCTGTCCCTCAATACCATTAGCCTCCACCGCGTCGGCCTCAGATGATGACCAGGACAACAACGATAACGACAACGATGAGGAGTCAGGGGAGGAACAGTCAATCAACAACAGCGCCACCACAGACACCAAGATCAACGTGGAGGCAGCCGCTAAATATCGGACAGAGCGGGCAGTATACCATGCCAACATGGCAGCATGTCACATCAAGCTGAAGGAGTATCAATTGGCGATCGAGGGATGCTCAGCGGCGCTTGAGCTTGACCCATCCTACACGAGGGCCCTCCAACGGAAAGCACAGGCTGAAGAGCTCTTGGGAACATTTGCAAGCATGAACCAGGCTAAGGATGATCACCTGAAGGTTGTCGAGACCCTGAAGATCGAGCTCGGGCTGATTGCACCGCCAAAGGAGGAAGAGGAACAGGAGAAGGGAACCACCTCAGCAACTGAGGAAGCATCATCAATGTCTTTTACGGAGACTGGATCACCTACACCGGAATCATCTTCGCCGGTGTCCAAGGGGCCTCAACGGCCACGGCCTGCTCAGAATTTGCAGAAAGAGCAAAAACCTACTTACAAGCCCAAGAAACTTGATTTGGATGAGGCGGGCAAGAAGAAGCATCGGATGCTTCTCCAGTCGAGCGAGCAGGCACTCAAACGCATGGAACCCATTCTGAAGGAGATGCTGGAAAAGGAGAAGGCCGAGATGATGGGTAAGCTATACCACCTCTGCCACGGTATGCCAGAAAGATCCTTCATGTATATGAACAAATGACATGCACACTCACACACCTTTTCCCGGACAACTACACATTAATTTACTAGCCAAATTAAAGTCGATGGGTAACACGCTTCTTGGCAAGTTTGGACTGTCAACCGACAACTTTCAAATGAAACAGGACTCTGCGACAGGAGGATACTCGTTCAACTTTGTCAACAACCCCTAAGAAACGCGTTCTTGCCTCCCATTCTGGATAGAATAAATGCAATGGCGACTATGTAGCCAGATGTCTTTTCGTCTTTACTGTCCATTTTTTATATACATAGTTGTTATTTGTACATGGCTGCAATTTGTATCCGGATGAGTTACTTCAGAAATAGCATTGATCGAGGCCAGAAATAGGTACCATACCAACCCGCCTCTTCTGAGTCTTATCCTTATTGTTCAAGACAGTTGGATGTTGTATCACTACCACCACGAATATGTGGTGCAATATCATACAAGTAAATTCCCGCGCTATGGGATGGTACGAGTGCATGAGGAAGGTACGAGAAACGAAGTGCTCTTGTGAGAGGAACACGTCCTCTTACCAATCGAATCATGTAAGTCAGGCCATGAAAAGAAGATGGATCTGTGCACCACATGGTCCAACGTACGTCTCGAGCCATTGCAGAGTGTTTGCTCGAACCATGACCATCTGAGCTTTGTGAGTATTATGTATCATAAGGTTATGAAGGCCAACTGCAAATTGGAAGTACTAGTCGGGATGGGGAATCTTTCAGTGAGGCAGGTACCCTTTACAAAGTAGCAATTTGAAGGTTCATTATTGCGGTAAATTGACCAGAGTGTTTGAGCAAACAGTAATATCAACGCAACATACCCTTTTCGTTTCTTTATTTGAATGTCACCAGCGACGCAGAAGCATATCGAAAGTTCGAAAGTCGAGAAAAACGAATAGTTTGCGAGAGTGAAGTGATAAAGGAAAATGTAGAAGGGTTGTTTCCGAAAAGTTGAATGTGAATGAAGATGTCGAGATCTTGATTTCAGGCACAGTGCTTAACAACCCTCCATCACCTTCCAGAACAAGAGTCAAAAGGTTCGTCGAATAGCAAGAAATAACTCATTATTCCGCTCGAAAATTGTCCGCCCCCCTGCCAGCTCGTTTGCATCATGGCGAGTACTCAAACCTTTTTTGCACTATCTTCCTCTTCCTTCTCTTTTCTTTTATTTCTCTTCCTTATCCCCTTCCTCTTTTTCTTTCTGTTGGCACCCTGATCAACGTTGCTCTTTGACCGTTCCTCGCATTTTTTCATTCCTTTTTCACCACCACGTTGTTCTTCACATTCCTTTGTTTCACTCGATTCGACTCCACTGTACATTCACTGCGCTCTATTCGACTCGACAACTCTATTGTACATTCCTAATTCCTTGAAACAACAGACATCCTCTCCCAGCCGACATTCTCCAGCGACAAAATTCACCCCCCATTCAACCTTTTTTCGTTCAGTTTGGCCTCTTCTTTCAACTTTGCTCCACTTTATTCCTTATTGCCAACACCTGAGACTGATACAGTATATTTTTTCAGGCACCATCGCGTTGACAAAGACTGAAACAAACCGAATCATCGAACTTCCCAGCTTGAAAGGTATGTGTTGTCGATCACTTTCTGGTCAGAAAGATATACCGGCCTGACTGATGATAGTTTTCATTGTTTGATAAGTTTCTTCTTGGAAGGATGAGAGACTGTTGTGGAATGGAGGCAAGGATGAGAGAAAAAGGAGAAAGAAGAACAAAAACAAAAGGAAAATGAAAAAAGGGGTCAGGTAGACAATTGAGAACGAAGGGCACCAAGTGAGGTTATGTCTGGAGAAGAGATAAGGTGAAGCAATAGGTGTAGAGCCATGTACACCACCTTCCACGCGTAGAACGTCCAAACAAGAAAAAAGGGGGAAGGAAGAACTAAAAGAACGTAGAATGGGACAAGGACCAGGTGTCATACCGTGGTCATAGGCAAAAAATCCACCACGATAGACGGATGCTAGGGGAGGACACACTAGTCAAAGGAGTTTTTTGTTGCAATGAGAGGTGAAATAAGGGCGGGGATGACCCCGTTCCGTTTCATGTGTTTCATCTTTGTGCGAGTGTGAGTGTATGCGAGAGCATCTATCAAAGCGATTTCGCTTGTCGCTGTGTGTGCGATGAAAGGAATCTGGCTCTGGGTACTTTCTTGTTCGCTTCGCCCCTTCCTTCGCATCATGCCCTCCTTGCATCCAGACTCGCTGACTCCAATGTAAGCCCCAACCTTTCAGTTACTCCCAAGATCGCATCAAAAGAGATGGAGAGAGTGAGAAGGGAGGACCCTGACGAAAGAGAGAAATGGGCGTTGACCTTGGCCTTGATGACAACGGTCAGGCCCTTCCCCCTATCTTCTACCTTGCACCCTCAACGGCTTACGACGCCCTCCTTCTCTTGCCTCCCTTTCCCCTTTTTTTTAACTCTTTCAGCTCAGTCATGCTCTATATCCCCCTTAATATTATTTGGGATGCATGGCTGTTGACCCATTCATGCAAACGAGGCCCAGCCCGAATGTCCAAGGAACCCTTTTTTTATGGATGGGCACTCCTGTCTGCTTGAAAAAAGGCGCAACGCAAACTTGGATAAAGGGATGATGTGTGTGTGTGGGTGCATGCGCGTCGACATACACGCTCGCAACAACATAGAGAAAAAGAGAACAAAGTTGTGCATGAATTGAGATGGGACTTACTCAAGCAATCAATCCAACGGCGGCGGCAAAATAAAACGATGGGACACAAAGAGGAGACTTCACTACAGCACGTCTATGTTGTGTGACGGACAACAATAGGAAAAAGTAGCTCCCGGCCTACCTATATTCAGCACTTGCACGATGAGGGAAACACAATTCGCAATTGTGCCTTTTTGTCTTTCTCTCTGCGACTCGCGACGGAGCCCTGTTTCTTGTTGTTGTTGGAGTCGTGTTAAAGTTCTGGCCATGCATGAGAGATTCTCTTGTGAGCAATCCTGCTTGCTTTGTTCATGCCCCCCTTACTTTTTTCTTCTTCGTCTTTTCTATCGACCCTTCCTCATTACCCCCATCCATTCTTCCTTCCCTCCAATGCCCCCATCTTCACCCCTTGTCCGTGGAAATGGTTGTATTGCCAACATTGAGGGTTGGCGTACGGCTCCTCTGTGCCCGCGAAAAGGGATGAGCCCTTTGAACAACAGAACGGTCGTTCTTTGTAGTCGTCCCGCCCCTTGTACTCTTTTCTTTTCTTTTCTTTTCTATTTCATCATGTTCGTTTTTCAGAGCTGTAATTTGATCAAACCCCCCTATGGATCAAAAGAGAGGAGAGAGAGTGGGTTCGGCACGTATGTATTTATTTATTGAGTGGCCTTTGAGGTGCCCATTGCATTCGTCTTATTATTGTGCCGGGCCATTTATGTTTTTCTGAGCCATGAAAGGAGGTCTCTGGCTGTTCAGGTATTTCTTCATCGAAAAGGCTTTCCCCGAGGATTGCGCTGGAAATTGGGTACGACATTTGGTATGTCTCTCTCTTGCTTTCGTCTCCCCTGTCAGCTCTTTTTTTTATCATCATGCCTTTCTTGATGCTCTCTTTCATTCTTGGTTATTCTTTATACATTCTTTTTTTTTTCTGTTCGGGACACACAGACCCAGCATCGACAAGGCTGGTGCTCACAGCGATCAGTGCGAACTAGCGTAACTGAGGAGTATTTTTTTGCTGTTGCTTTTGTTGATGGTTTTTTTTTGCCCGTGGTTGCATTCTCTGTTTGTGCATGTGTCCCTTGTGGAGGATTGGGCACAAACAAAACAAAACAACAAAGCAAAGCAAGGCAAAAAGCAAGAAACCAGAGAGTACCAAAAAAGTAGTGGTGTTTTACTTGTGCGTTTTTTTCCTTTCCCTCTGAAATTGGAGAAAAGGGGAGAAGCTCCTTTCTCTCACACCCCTTGTTTCTCCCTGTTTTGAACCCCATCCCATAATGCGTTTTGTGTCATCTCATAATCAAAGGGAAGAAGAAAAAGGGAAAACAAAAACGAATAAGGGATGAGGGTGGGATGCGATAGAGAGCAGCAAGAGGATGAGGTCGACAGCAAAGGCGTGAGCGGAAGGTGTTCTACCTACACCCCTCCCCCCTCTTCTTCCCTTCACTCTCGTTTGACTTACGCTAAATGAGGGTTGAGTATTGCTGCTCCGCATCTAATCGAATGCCTTCAAAAGAAGGGGTTAACAAGAGGAGGTGGGGATTTAATTGCAACCGAATGTACTTCTTTGTTTTGATTTCACTATTCTCAAACACACATTCATACACACATAACAAAAAAGACAGACGATGACAAGCAATCAGCTTTTTTCTCTCTTTAATGCAGTCTATGTTCTGTCTAATGCTCTCGGCCCTCCACTCTCTCCCTTCCCTCCCTCTTCCTCTCTCTTCACTCTGTATGTGTATCCTTGCATTGCCTTTTGCATCTTTGTTCTGTTACTTCTGTGCCAAAAACTTTGCATTAATGGCATTTAGATTGCATTCTCATTTTTTTTTATGGTTCACGTTGTTTGTTTGTGGCGAACAACAACGAGATGTCCCTTTCTGTTCACATAAGAGGTACAAGATGGTGCACAAGGCAGAATCAGGCTGACACTACCAAAAGTGAACACAACAAATAACGACAAAGGGACACCATTGTGAAAGGACAACCACGACAGACAACGGCGCGCGCGTTCAAGACGGGGTGTTGTTGTGGTTATTGTAATTGCATGTCCTTTCGCACAGTCGCAATGAGCAACAGCCAGAGTAATGAGGGTTTATTTTTTCGATCTATCGTTTTTCTTTGTATTGAGTCGTTTGAATGGTTCAATTGGTTTTCGATCCATGAGATAATGGACCGTGGCCAATGCGCCACATCGTTGTCTTTGTTTTTTTTCCTGTGTGCCTGAACACTCACTGGTGTCTGTGTGTACCAGACATAAGTACCAGCGCTAGTCCCCAAACCATCCGATCCAATCCATTCGCTCCGAGATGGAGTCGAGCCATTCAGTCATTCGGGCTACCCTGCACCAGCTTGCGCTGACCGACTGACTGACGTGATTCCTCTCCTCGACCCAGATGGGCGCTCCCATATTTTTTTATGTACCTTTGAACGCTACCATCTGGATGATACATAGGATCGACGGTAGTTCCAGTGTGTGAACAATCGAGTAAAGAGGGGAAAATGAGAGTGTCCAAAGTGGACACAAGAGTGAATGCCTTGTTGCCTTGTTTGCTTTTGTTCAAATGGAGATATATTGTATCGTGCTCACTTGTCTTTTCTAACCCTCTTTCTCTCTTCTCTCTTCTTTCTTTTCTCTTCTTCTTCTTCTTTCCTCTTTATCGTTCCTTCTTTCTCTCTTTTCCTCGTCGACTTTGTCGCTTTCTCGCACCTTCTTACTCTTCTCCTCTTGAACTCCTCTACCTATTATTCCCTCTTAATCTAATTTACTTTCTTCGCATCGTGTCTTGTTCTTCTTACTTGCTTGCTATCATCTCATCCCCTTGAAATTCGCTTATTATTTCTTGCCACATCCATTACTCTTTCTTTCCTCTTTTATCTCTCTTCTCTCTTTTCTCGTCCTCGATCCTCGATCGTCTTCTGTCTTTTCTGTTCTTTCTTTAATTTGAACAACTCCAATCTTTTTTTTTGTACAATTCCTGCAGTCATCTACCATTCGGACGACATTGCCTCTCGACTCCTACCACACTGACGATCCTTCCTGGTCCACTCCCTTCCATTCTGTCTCCTTGTCACAGTCAGCCTCTGGTTGTTATCAACGGTTGCCCTTTTTATCCTCACCCTCCTAGGCCCTGATCTGCTCAATAGAAAAAGAACCCATCCAATTTCGACCCGCAACTCGTCCTTGTCTAGTCTTTCCTCCCTCTCCCTCCCGCTTGGCCCCCCCTCCTTCTTACTTCTCTCTCTCTCTCCTGTAAGTCAAAGGACCCGGCTCCCATTTTTTATTTCTTTCTTCCGTTTCCTTCTCTAGCACACAGACACCACCTCACCCCCTTCTCCTTGGCCTCCCATCTTGGCTCGTCCCAACCCAATCTACATCCGTCTACTCTCTCTGTCCCTCTCCCTTTTTTCTTGTTATATATGTATTCCCTCGACCAATCTTTTTGACCTCGACTCCTATTTCCAGTCATTTTATTATTTGTTTACCTGCCCTCCCGAACTGAATGAATGGCCCTTCGTCATCGTCCAGTCTTCCTATCCTTCATCCTTTCATCCTTCCAGTTTACTCCATTCGCGCCTCCTGGGTCCTAATTTGCCTTCGCGTCTGTTCTACTCACTGACCCTCTATCTCTCTCCCTGTCCGGTTTATTTTTATTTTTGGTTTTCAGCTTTGTCCAAGTGCCCAGTGCCCACTACCCATCTGAGTCCAAGACGACAAAACTTGCTCCCCCTTTTTTTTGTCTTTTACCTCCAAAGCTCGTATATATTTTTCAGCCAGGCCCCTGTCCCCTCGCTCTTATCCATTGGCACAGCAATCACTCAAGAGCCAAGCAAGTCTAAAGAGGTAGATATGAGCTGCTTGATGACAAGAATGCTCCATGGTCTCCCGCAGATGGCACATACGTGTTCCTTTTATTTCTTCGCTCTTTCTTTCTGACGGTCTCCTTTGTCATTTCTTTCTCTCTTTCCTTACCTCATTAGTGATAATAATTGCCCGATACACAGCTTCGCCCACTCTTTTTTAAACTTGTCCCTCTCTCTTGTCTTTTCTCTCTTTCTCTTTCCACTTTCCTCTTTCCTCTATCCTTCACTTAACTTCTTCTTTCTTGTCCCCTTCCATTGGCATCATCCATCTGAACATATTACCCTTTCTCCCTCGCATACACTCCCTCGCACTCGCATTCATTTCTTTCTCGCTTTCACGCACTTGTATTTATTGACGACACGACACCGCAGCTCACGACTCATTCCCATTTTCAATTACTCACTCTCAGACCTTGTTTTTCTTGTCTCCAAGAACACAAACAACATCTGACGTAGTACGCAACAGACCGACTGCAAAGATACAAAAGGCAACAACAACCGCACTTGGACCTTTTGCCCCTCACTCTCCTCTCCTTTCCATTTTTCTTTTCCCTCCCTTTTTTACGTTTTCTCTTTTTGTTATACCCATTGTTTCCACACAAACACAAACACGCAACTATCACACGCCCACTCTCCTCTCCCTCCTGTTCTTAATTCATCATGCTGACCGCAACTTCCAGACGACAGGACCTGTTTACGCCGCAACAACAGTACCAACACCACCCACACTCACAACAGCAACAACACCCACAGCACTTACAGCACTCGCAGCAGCAGCAGCAACAACAACAACAACAACAACAACAACAACAACAACAACAACAGCAACAACACCACTATCAACCTACTGTACAGCACCCACAGCATCCTCATCATCACCATCAACAGCAACAGCATCCTCAACAGCAGCAGCAACAACAACATCAACAGCAGCAACAACAGTTACAGCAGCAACAGCAACAACAACAGCAGCAACAGCAGCAACATGATCAACAAAGCATTCTTCTGCACGAATCCCTTTCATTGACCACAGCATCGGCATCAAGGATAGAGGAGATTGACCGCCTTAGCGTATTCTTGACAACAGCGCCCACTTACGAGAAGGAGCTTTCCAAGTTTGTGCTGCCAACAGGCGAGACGATAGCCTGCGTCCTCTGGAACGAGCTCTACCACATCACAGGCACCGACATTGTGCGCTCCCTCGTCTCCCGCTTCGAGAGCTTTGGACGTCCTGTCCGCAACATCAAAAAGTTTGAGGAGGGAGTGTTCTCGGACCTGAGGAACCTCAAACCCGGTGCCGACGCCTGTCTCGAGGAGCCTAAGTCGCCGTTCCTGGAGATGCTCTACCGCAACAACTGCATTCGGACACAGAAGAAGCAAAAGGTGTTTTACTGGTACTCTGTACCCCACGACCGCCTCTTCCTCGACGCCATGGAGCGAGACCTCAAGCGCGAGCAGGCGGGGACCGAGCCCACCTCTCAGGCAGTCACAGAACCGGCTCTTTCGTGCACGCTTGAGACTGTGCGCGATCTGGTCGAGCGGCTCTCTCGCCGGACCATCGAGATGAACACCATCACAGAGACCCTACAAAGCTTCACCCCAGACGGAGTCGCCCCCATGAACCGTCAGCTGCCCACATCCACAACACCCTCGGCCGTCTCGCCCACACAAGCTCAACTCGTCCCAGAGGGCGGCAGTGCACATGGCCCAGCAGGATTAGTGACTTCCAAGATGGACTCTCACGGCGGTCCCTTTGAACCTCGTCACGACCTGCCGCCAGGACACTCATATCTTGAGGACCTAGGGTATGTAATTATTCTCATGACTTTTACTCTAAAACACTACTGCTCTGTTTAAGGAACTATCAAATCCTAATGTTGCTTTTCGCCACCAAAACGATTGTCTCTTTTAGATCGGATGACAACTCAGAGTCAAAAGTCCCCTCGGATCCTGAAGGTAGCCAGGGCTTGGGTTCAGATGCAGCACATGCCTCAGAGCCTAACACGGGGCTTTTTGGATCTTTCACGCTCTTTGAGGGATCACCCACATACAAGAAGAGACGCAGGCGATCGACCGCCAACCCTTCGATGTTGTCAGAGACTGTCGAACGTAGCCTGGAGATGGTTTCGGCAAGCAGAGGATCAGGATCCTTCTCGCACGGAGACAGTCGGCATGGGTCTTTTGACTTTGAGCATGACGGAGGCGAGTATTACCTGGATGGACACGGCTCCAACGGAGGATCGAGAGGTCATGGACTCACAGGCGGATTTGGTCACGACGGAGGTCGCCCTCTTCACCACCAAGGATCTGCATCTATGTCGTCGCTGCAGGCACTGCATTCAAACTCAGCCAACCCCTCGCGGTCCTACGCCTGCCCGGTGCAGCTTTGCGGTCGCCTTTTCAAGCGCCTGGAACACTTGAAGCGTCACTGGAGGACACACACCTTGGAGAGACCCTATGCTTGCACCATCTGCTCCAAGCGCTTCTCCAGAAGCGACAACCTGGCTGCTCATCGCAAGACTCACGAGAAGCCATCATGGGCTACCGATGATGACCCATCTCGAGAGGGAGATCAGGAGGACGAGTTGGACGAGGATGACCAAGAGGATGAGCTCCACAGACTCAAGGGTTACGCCTCGGACCATAGCATGACCAGGAAGCGACGCCGCACACACAGGGACCGTGGAATGGAGTCTATGAGTGAGCGAGAGAGCATGAGCGAGCTCAGCAGTGGTGATGAGGACGACGAAGCGAGTATGATCAACATGATGCGGCTCTCCTCTGGTGTTCATGACCCCTTCCAGCGCGGTGGGTTCTCCAAAATGGGCCTGCCTCTGGACTCGCAGCCGCAGCACCCTCTTCAACCGCACCAGCAGTCTCATCAGCAACAACAACAGCAACATTATCCCTTGGCCGCACATCGTCCAGTGGCGTTCTCAGAGATGGCTCTCGGCGCTGCTCAGTCGTTCGTCCCTGGTCTCCCTATGATGGCAGCGCCCACGAACGGACATTACGGAGCATTCCCAGCAGGTCCTCTGTCAGCAGGCTTTGGCGGATTTCTGCCCAACCAGGCCGTGCCCCCACCACTGTTCACGCTGGATGAGGAAGAGGAGGATGAGAACGAGGAGATCTCGGGCATGGAGAAGCTGCGCTACAAGTACGAGTACGAGATCAAAGCTGCGATCGATTCAACCCCTGTCCTGTCGGAAGTCTCCAAGATGATGACTGTGCCGACGTATAACACTGGATCCTTTGCATACACTGGTCCTATGCCCGAGTACGTCACTTATGGATCCTTCCCATTGGCAACCCCTGTGACTCTTGGACATCGGTATTCGTATGACCCCTCTGTCGCGGCATCGTCTACGTTGTTCTCAACAGCCATGACGCCTTCGTCCTCATCTACCTCTACGTCTTCGGTCTCGACTACCATGTCTGGAGGACAGACCAACTACCCCGTTGTGCACACTGCAGCCTTGCCACCTTCCCATCATCACCAAGAGTTCCTTGAGTTCTCTATGCTACCCAATGTCCCCATTTAATTGCATGTGGTTTATTTCATAGATAGTTGCTACTTATGTGCAAATGTACAGTTTTTTGACCTTTTTTTTCATAAACGCGTCCCAGACGCGTTTAATGAATGTTTGTTTATGTGACTCGTTTGATTGTCTTTTTGTGTGCCTGTGTGTTTTATTTGTTCTTTCCTCCCTTCCAAGCGCGACTGCTGGACCCTTTTTCTTTTTCCTTCCTTTTCTTCTTGCCATCCAAAACCACCAGCGATCTTCTTCCATTGACCATGACTTCAGAAAATCGGCCTCCAAAATCACCGGCTCGTCCCAAGGGCGGCTCCTCGCAGCCACCTATGATGCAAAAGTCCCTCCTCTCCTTCTTCAAGACTGCCGCACCTCCTGCTGCTCCAGCAGCAGCAGCAACCACAAACGCCACCAACGTGAGCAATGGAAACTCACTCACAATCAAAGACTCGGACCCCATGCGGACACCCATCAAGAAGAAGAAGACCAACGAAGCAGCTTCACAAGACGTACCCTTGTTTCTGGATTCTTCACCGCTGTTCTCGACGGATGAGTCGATTCTAAACAGCACATCTGCATCAAGTACTACTCCTACTGCGCACAAACGCAAGACGGCCGATTTCGAAGACAGTAGTCCCATCGCCTACCAGGACGAATCGCGGTCGGTCAAGAAATTTGCGGCAGCGGTTGAGAAGCTGTCGTTGGGCACTCCTGTCCGCAAGCTGGATCTGTTTGATATCGAGCCTGAGGATGAGGAAGAAGCTATCGGGTCTCGACGTTCGGTACGTTTTCCAGCTGTAACCTTCTTGCATCGAGCTGGTGCGTGTTCCCTTTGCTTGCGACATTCTAACATGGTCGTTCTCTTCTTCGGTTATATTAACAGAGCCGCAGTGCCAGGAAGATCAAGTACCAAATCTCGGACGATGAGGACGACGACGATGATGATACGGAGAAAAAAGGCCCTTCTACCCCCAGCAAGCCACAGCGAAAGTCTAGAGTCCAGCTGGATGATGACGATGACTCAGAGTATGAGGCGCCTGCTCTCGCACCTGAGGATGACTTTATGGATATTGGTAAGACAATTGACGATTCTCGGTATTTTTTTGCTTGGCCCCTCTTTCTATTAATGTGACATTGGCACTGACGATACCCTTATGACCGCAATAGATGATGTGGAGCTGGATGATAGTCTACTGGAAGACGATATTGAGGTGCCATCGTCACCAGCTCGGGGCAAAAATAAACCTGCTCAGTCCAAGCCCAAACCTACCACACCATCCAAGCCTGTCGTGGCCGCCGTCTTCAATGTAAGTGCATTTTGTCACCGCAAGCTCATACTTAATACCTTTCCTCCACAAAAAGGGCGCAACGTAATAATGTATCTTAAACTTATATAGACCTCAAATAAGCCCGCACCTCGCCCAACACTGATGTTGAAGGATGACAAGAAGAGAGAGCGAGTAGCCAGGTTCGAGGAGAAAAACAACGGACGATACAGCTGGCTTTTGGATATTAAGGATGCTGACATGAACCCAATAGGTAACCGTGATATCTGAATCTATCTATCGTACTCTGTTGTGATTTACCGATGTATAGACAAACTGATACTAACATCCAATTGCTAACTTGAAACATGCAGGTTCACCGGATTATGACCCTAGGACACTTTACATACCGAAGACAGCATGGGCCACGTTCACAGAGTTTGAGAGGCAGTTTTGGGAGATCAAAGGCCAGAATTTTGACTCAGTGGTCTTTTTCAAGAAGGGCAAGTTTTACGAGCTGTACGAGAACGACGCCGACATTGGACACCAGAAGTTTGACCTCAAGCTTACAGACCGCACCAACATGAGGATGGTGGGAGTGCCCGAGTCGAGTTTCGAGTACTGGGCGGCTCAGTTTATTGCCAAGGGATACAAGGTGGCGAGGGTCGACCAGATGGAAACGGCACTCGGGAAGGCTATGCGCGAACGTGATGGAGTTGCTGCAAAGTCGGCACCGAAGGTCATTCGGCGCGAGCTTCATTCGATTCTGACGGCCGGAACATTGACAGACTCGGGTCTGCTGACCAATGACATGGCGACCTACTGTATGGCGATCAAGGAGATCAATCGACCTGGCGCCGAGCATTTGCCCACACAGTTCGGAGTCGCGTTTGTGGATACCTCAACAGCAGAGTTCAACCTGGCGACTTTCTATGACGACATGGACAGGACTAAGTTTGAGACTCTTATCACCCAGATCAAGCCCAAAGAAGTTGTTGTGGAGAAGGGTGGTCTCAGCATTAGGAGCACCAGGATTTTGAAGAACAGTCTGGGCGCCAACACGATTTGGAATCACTTGCAGCCTGAGGCCCAGTTCTGGAACGCTTTGGATACAGCGGACGAGCTTCGCATCAAAGAATATTTTGGAGCTAATGAAGCAGGTTCGCTTGCCTCAGGTACATTGTTGTCGATGACTGTTGTATTTATTTTTGTCCGCCACCAAAAGATCCACCAGTTCGCTTATTCGTATACTAACGAATCGTCATTCTTCTCTCGCTCGATCTAGATTGCTGGCCAGCCGCGTTGCAGAGTGTGAAGGATAACATGGTAGTGATGAGTGCGCTTGGAGGTCTGGTCTGGTACCTGAGATCTGTAAGTCCAGCAACCGATTGCTCCTTGCAGTAGCTAACGAATCGACGCTGCATACTAAGTACGATGTTACTTTTTATTCCAACGTATAGCTCAAGCTTGATACAGAGCTGCTGTCCTTCAAGAACTTTCACGTCTATGACCCAGTTCGCCAAGCTTCTACACTTATCCTGGACGGCCAGACTCTTTCCAACTTGGAAATGTTCCAGAACAACGGCGATGGTTCTGAGACTGGGACTGTCCTTCGACTCCTCAACCGATGTGTCACCCCATTCGGAAAGCGTTTGTTCCGCAGATGGCTGTGTCACCCTTTGCGATCGAGCTCAGCCATTGGAGCGCGTCTGGACGCTGTCGAGGATCTTATGCGTGTCCCAGGATTCATGGAGTTGTTTGAGGAGAGGTGTGCTCGCTTCCCTGATCTGGAGCGTATTGTGAGTCGAATCCATGCCGGATCTTGCAAGATTTCCGAGTTTTTGGTGGTTCTGTCGACCTTCAGGACGTTGGTGGATACCTCCCGTCTGTTGAGCTCATACACAGACCAGTTCAAGTCCAAGAAGCTGGCGTCAGTCCTAGACGAGTTGCCAGATTTGACGGAGCACTTAAACTATTTTGAAGAGGCTTTCGATCACAAGGTGGCACAGGCTGAGGGCGATGTTATCCCACACCCTGGTTTCGCAGAGGACTATGATGCCAACAACGAAGCCTTGAACAACCTTGACTCTCAGTTTGCACAACTTTTGGACAAGGCCAAACGCGAGCTCAAGTAAGTACTTCGTGTCGGGCAAATGGGGGGGGGGCTTGTAGGTTCTTGATTGCATTACTAAGTGCACTCTTCGTTTGAATATCTATAGGACAACGAAGATTGTGTACAAGGATTTGGGTAAGGAAATCTACCAGCTGGAGATGTCGAATAAGATCACTGTTCCCAAGAACTGGAAGAAGACCTCGTCTACTAGCGTAAGTATAATAGAGGATATTGTGATGCACTGTCGATTACCTTGGAGCATTGTGCTGACTGTATTTACCTCCTGTGACCAAATAGACGATTAGCCGATACTACACGCCGGAATTGATGGCGCTTGTCACGAAGTTGCAGGAGGCCAGGGAGACCAAGAACGCTATCATGAAGGAGCTTAAGGGACGACTCTACGCCAAGTTTGACCAGGACTACAAGGACTGGTTGAAGGCAGTCAAGATCATTGCTGAGCTGGATTGTCTCTGCTCTCTCTCGAAGAGTAGCTCTGCCCTTGGTTGTAAGTCACTTTTAGAGTTGTATTCTCGTAGACACTGGCAAACATGGTTACCCGGAACCGATTTCTAACCTTGGATATGACTTCAATGATACATTAGCGCCTTCTTGCCGCCCAGAGTTCGTGGATAGCGAGCGGTCGGTTTTGGAACTGGAAGGATTGAGGCACCCCTGTGTTATCCCTGGTATCGCATCGGACTTTATCCCTAACGACACTATGCTTGGAGGAGACACGTCCAACTTGATTCTGCTGACGGGTCCCAACATGGGTGGTAAATCCACGCTGCTTAGACAGGTAACGAATCGCTTTGATATACTTTTCATGACGAGGATATTAGCAGGTAGTGTTCGCTTTATGTCGTCTAATATTTTCTTATGTAACTCCCATTTAGACGTGTGTGGCAATCATTATGGCGCAACTTGGATGCTATGTCCCCGCGGAAAAGTGCAGGCTGACGCCCTTTGACCGGATCTTCACGCGTATTGGAGCAAACGACAACATTTTGGCTGGTCAGTCGACATTTATGGTGGAGCTGTCGGAGACGTCCAAGATTTTGTCAGAGGCAACAGAGCGGTCGATGGTGATTTTGGACGAGCTGGGACGAGGCACAAGCACGTTCGATGGGTATGCGATTGCATACTCTGTCCTGCATGAGCTGTCGACTCGGATTGGATGCCTGGGCCTGTTCTCGACTCACTATGGAACACTGACGAACGAGTTTGAACGGGATCCCAATGTTGCATTGAAACACATGGCATGCCAAGTAGACCAGGCCAACAGAGAAGTGACGTTCTTGTACAAGTTAGTGGATGGTGTCTGTGAAAAGTCGTATGGTATGAACGTCGCACACATGGCAGGCGTCCCTCGCGAGATTGTTGACCGTGCGGAGGAAATGGCACAGGAGTTTGAGCTTAAGCAGGAAACCAAGCGGGAGGAGGAGTTGCGTCTCACTCGCGGCGTCAAGAATGTAGGACTCGGTATGGTGATGGATCTTGCGTACTTGCTTGGTAGAGTCGGTAGTCCAGACACTGCTGCAGCTGATGATGATGAGATGGGCGGTGACGCTGAAGGCAATGGTGGCTCCTCGACGACGCGAGTGGGTGTACGGCACCTTACGAAGGAGCAGGAGACACGTGTTTTCCAGCGCATCTTCAAGGCCATGGCCTCCCTGTAACATATTACTTTCCCAATACGTTGCACAATCTTTCAATACATATATCCGCTTGCTTATTCTAACGCACGCCATTTTGACCCCACCCTTTTTTCCAGCTTGCACACTTTGGTTCAGAAGTTTTTTGGGACTATGAGAAATAAAAGAAGATAACACATACTCTACATAGTCCTAGTCCTCGGATGATAAGCTTAAGTCGTCATGTTATTCGACTTGACCAGATACTGTCGTATTCCCCTAGGAACACCGAGGAGGCCAGATGATCATTTAAGGCGGTTGTTATCAAGTCTCACCCAGTGGAATACTTTTGCTCGGTCAGGGCATAAGTCTGGTATCGCCGACGCACGGCGGGCCAGAGCCGCTTTGCCAGGACGACACATATCAAATCGGGGATGGGGACCCCTCACGCCCATCATCCGATGTGCGAACAGAGCCAACCCCGGGCTCGGCAGCGATCGGATCTACAAGTACATCCAGGAGGTCATGAAGCCGATGTCTCGGGACGCGGACCACCGTCCATACATGGCTCGAGTGGTCGGCGCTAACGCCTCACTAGAGAAGGCGATCCTACTGGACGACGTGATTAACCACGGCAAACTGGTCTTCTCCCACTATCGTTGAGGCGTTCTACAGCATCTCGCAATCCCTAGCGAACTTCGCGTGCAGTTATTTTTTCATAACTCTGGATCCACAGATAGAGTTCATGGCAAGGAAGGACAATGGGTGAGCGTTGCCGAATAGCATGACGGCCTATTGATAATTGTCATTGAAATGCTTTGAATCGTAAAATACTCTTTGTTATGGCATAAAAAGGAGGGGATTGGATACTATGATATGCTATCTATCCATAAGAAAATATGAAAGAAAAAAAAAAAAAAAACTACGGATTTCTTATCGCTTTAACATTCAACCCTTTCTTTTCTTTTCAGAAAGAGGGAGGATATTGTTGTTGTTGTTTTTTTTAAATGCAGAGGTTCTCGTTCCAGAGGTTGCTCTGGGCGGCGGCAGCAGGCTCGGAACGCTTGAGGATACGGTTGGCACCCGCAATAACAGCTGCAACGGGGGTGACCTCACTGTCGACGTCGCTGCGTCTGGAGAGCTTAAGAGCGATCTTTGTGCAAGAGTCGGAGCTCTTGCCGGCGCGGAGGTTGCAAATCATCTCGGCGGGGCAAGGGCCGCCAGCAGGGCAGGCGAGTTGGAGACCGGAAGACTTGCTACGGAGCTTCCAGTAGGTCTGGAAGGCGGCTGGGTTGGTCTCGAAGGCCTTGGTAACGTCGTGCCACCAGCTGGCGCTCAGGGGCTTGTCGTCAGCGATGGGGACATAGGCCGAGTAGGTTTGACGGGCTGAGTACTCAAGGTGCCAGTTGGGAGTTGCGCCGGTCGCGTCCCAGGTGGGAGCGAGGTTCATGTCGGCGATGTAGGTCTGAGAGTCAAAGATGTTCCAGGACTTGGTGTCGACCTTGTAGGTACGGAAACCGGGGTTGAGGTTGGTGTAGGTGGTGGTGGAGGGTCCGATCCAGGCGGTTGCGATGGCGTTCTGGGCAGTCTTGGCGCCTGGTCCGTAGGAGAGGGCGAATTCATCGTAATGGGAGTGTCCAAAGAACTGCTCGGCAATGACATGGGGCGAGTAGCGCTGGACGGCTTGGTAGTAGAGGCTGGACCAGTTCATGATGCAGCTGGTCATGGAAGGGCTGACATGACCAATAATCCAGACGCGCTCACCGGCATCCTCGGCAGCCTGAAGCTGGACAACGAGCCACTTGAGTTCACCGTTGGGGTCGTAGTCGGAGATCTTTTTTTTTAGGGGAATAAAAAGAATCATATTAGAGTACTGCACCTGAGAAGCAAAAAGAGAAAAACGCACAACAAAGCTCAATGCAGTCAAATCCTCTTCTTACCTCGGCGTAGAGGTAGAAGTTCATGTTGTAGCAGAAGTTGGTGTTAAGGGAGATGATACGAAGACCGGGGGCGGGGCTGACATTATAGGCACCATAGTTGGACTTGACAGAGCTGACTGCCTCGGCTGGGAGCCAGCGGGACCAGTCGTCGGCCAGGCTGTTGTACAACCACTGGACACTACCGCCCGAAGAAGTGGTAGGGTAGAGGTTGGACGGGCCGGCCTCGTGGTTTCCGATGGTCGGGTAGATTTTGGTTCCGAGGGTGGCCATGACACCGTAGGCGTTGGCGGTCTGGGGGACAACTGTCTGTTGGGTTTGGGCCCAGATGTCGTGAGGGGGGACATCGCCGGTCAAGATACCAAAGGAGACGTTGGCAACGGTGGGGACGTAGGTCATCATGTTCTGGCCCAGCTTGATGGGAACATCGCAATGGTAGTCGCCCCAAGTTGAGGCCTTGCGCTTGGGGACTGCGGGCGAGTTGCTGTGCTTGCGGCAGCACAGGGGTTGGTCGCACTCAGCTTCGGAGCCGGGGATGTATCCGGCGTCCACATGCCAGCTATATGGTTGGAATGGTTTGATGGGAGAAGGTAGAGGAGTGAGTTGGTAAACGAAATGTAATGGTGGTCCAGGCGTGGAAAGATCAACTTACTCGGATAGGTGGAGAACATCGATCAGCTTGCCGCTGGATGCAGGGGGGACAGCATTGGCAGGTCTTGGCTTAGGGAACTTAAGGGATCCAGAAGAGATAGATGGTGGTGCACAGATACCGGCCACTGAAGAGCGAAAAAGACGAGATAAAGATGTGTCATTATTGCATGGTCAAAAAAAAAATGATTGCATTGCTCAAGAAAGCAAGGAACGTAGAAGTACCTTGGTAGCAGATAAACTTCGCATCACCGCTGAGGAGGTCAGCCTTGAGAAGGGCATCCAACAGAGCAGGGCCTTCCAGCTTGACAGAGCCTGTGCACTATTTGAGTTTTATTTTTGTAAATAAAGGGGATCGGAGGGTTTGAGGATGATTAGCGTTCTATTACCAAATTCCGATCGGGCATATATCACAATGAACCAAGGGGAATATGCAAGGAAAGAATAGTCTATCAATAACTTACGACTTCAGGGGTGAGCTTGGACACCTTGGGGCAAATGTCGCTAGAGAACACCACATCATCATAGAAGAAAGAAGTAAGACGAACATATTGGTCAATAGCTCGCTCCAAAGAAAAAGAACTTCGGAGATCTCATTTTCTTGCTATTTTCCTTCAGTTGTAACATTTCCTGGAGAGATACTTACGACAAGGCATCGATGACCCAGTTCTTGTTCAACCAGGCGACGTCCTTGACCCCGACCAAAGCAGCCGTGCAAGCACCACACTCAAGAGTGTTGAGGGCCTTCTCAACGAGATCCTTCAGCTTGTCGGAGACCCAGTTTCGCTTGGCCAGATGAGCAGGTGCAGGGGCAGCATAGACTGAGCTGGCGACGGCCAATGTAAGAATCACGGGGGCGAAATTGATGCGCATTTTTTTTGTGTTGACGGTACTCGTTATAATGAGAGGGTAAGGATTTGTTTTTGTATAGGTGGCAAATGAGAATTGACTTGTCGTCGGGAAGGATTGGTTGGTTGCTCAAGGGCAAGAGAGGGGGAAAGGGTAGAGAAGGGGGAGATGCGAGGTCTAGGACAAGGAATCCAAAAAAAAGTGGCGCGAATAGGGGGTTTATATATTTCCTTGGGCCTTGCGTCGATGCAGCGGAAGCATTTGGGGCAACGGTCGGTCCAAGGGAACTCGTCAAGGGAGAGAGGGGGTGATGATATCCAACCGGTTCGATTACAAATAGAAGGAAGGAAGGAAAGGCAAAGTCATGCGCATGAAAGTACATCTGAGGACAGAGGAGGTTAGGAACGATAAACAATGGGAAAAGTGGCCGGGCGATAGACTGTGTATGAAGGCCATCTCGATTGAATAGGAAGGGAGAATCTAAGATGAGCGAGAGCAGTACGTTCTTGATCGGATGGATATTTAATGTCAATGGTCTTCTTTTCTTTTAACTTTGGAGTAAATTCAGGTGCAGGGAAGCTAATAAATTCAGGGACTCTAGTAAATACTTTTTCCCATGTTGTTTTGGCCAAGTGAGCAATATTCTGTGACCCTTGGGCTGCCACATCCAAACAAAAACAAGAACCGGTCTGTAGCGCCCGTCTAGGCTCGAGGGCAAGGCGTTCGACCTGGATGGAAGGGAATGGGATGGAAAAAGGGTACATAGAATAGGCAAAGGTTCTCTTTCCTTCTCTTCGTTTCTCAAATGCATGTGTTTACATAAAAGATACCATGACCTGACTTTTTAGTTTCTGTCCTGCTTCGTTTCTCTCGCCTTCGAATTGGCGCTTGCCAAAACCATGCATGGACAGGGCCTGCTCAATGCTTAGATGACAAGACGTCGTTACACAGTCCAAAAGAAAAAGGGCTAAAGTGTGAGTTGTGAACAAGAGGAGGCCCTTGATGACAGCGATGATGATGTCGAACCACATTGAAGAGAGACAAAAAAAAGACAGCAGCAAAAACAAACATGTACCGACGACGCACGCGGAAATGCGGACTTGGAACCCCGCCGGACACGTTTGTCTGGACCCCTACTTTTCTGGAGCACCATTCTCGTTGGCATGCATGCGCCTTGAAAAGCCTACTATATACAGACGAATCCGGCCCGGCTTGGCTACTACCCCTTACCCAAGAACGGGTTCTGATAACGACCAGCGGAAATAAAAAAAAATATTAGGGCTCCTCGTTTTGAAAGACCCATTGGCCAGTCTTTTAGGGTGGTAATACCAGCGTGGCGTCGAGCATTCCTCTGCTTGGCCAGAATGGAGAACAAAAAAATCATTCTCAACCATCGGCACATGTGTTTGTGTTCATGTTGATGTTTTTTTGGTTGTTCTAGCGGTGGTGTGAGCATGAAATATGTATGTGCGTGCGCCTATTTATTCAATTTTCCTCGTTCTCGTCTTACTCTGGTATGTCTCCTGTCCTGGTGTGAAAGTGGTCGTTTCCTCTTCTTTTACAAAATCAACCAACCAAGGAAACAACAAACAAGCAACCCCCTTTCTCTCTATAATTCGCTCTTATTTGGAAAAAAGACGACGACGAGGGTCATAGCAAAAGGCCCCAGAGGAATACATTTTTGAGAGCCCTCCCGATCATATTGGAGAACTGAAAAGGCCTTGTCCAGCCAGTCGATGGCAGACGTGTTCTCGTTCTTTCGCCATTGGCTCTTCCTCCACCAGCCAATCGCCTTCTCACCCTCAGGGGTCGCCCGTACTCTCTCATCCAATCCCTGCTTCCCTTCCTCTCCTCGGTTGTTTTTGTTTTTTTCTTCGCTGTTGCCCAATGTTTTTGTTTGTTTACATGAGATATTGCATACCCGGGAATTCTTCTCCACTTTCTCTCTCCCTGTCGTTGTGCGAGGCAAATTCTCGCTCCTTTTTCTGTTGCAAACCCCATTTGGATGAAGTAGATAATTAAACCCATTCATCTTCCCCTGTCCTTCTCGACCCCTCGATCATTCTAGACGGGCAGAATGATGTGAATTATTGAAAGAGGTGTACATTTGGCCATGGGTCCAAACAACTGCTAGTCTTATTTACTATTGATTGCCTTTGTGTCTTTCTTTGCCTCTGCAGTACCTTCTTGCTCCATGTACCTCCGGCCAATACCACAGTAAGCACACAAATCAGGAAGAGGAACGAAAGGCTACGTTACATACCTGTTTTTACTTCTCTCCCATAAACTCAGAGAACCCTGCACCGTGTAGCCCTTAGTTTTTATATCTGCGGGGAGAAATCACATGGAGGCGAGAGGAGGAGGGAAAATAGAGATGGGAAAGTCAGGGATCAGAGGGAAGAGGAAGCACTCTTGCTCTCTAGCTCAAACTCACTCACTCACACACACTCGCACTCTCGATTCCAGGTAATCCTAGACGAGATGAGTGTAGTCGAAGATGCATGCACATGCAAGAAAGAGTTATCCTGTCTTTGTTCAATTGCTCCTTGCTGACACCTCGCAGCTGACCCATGAGCCCACAAATTAGATCGCTGCCTTTTTGTATTATGATTATAATTTTATAATGGATAGAGTGGATAACTAGATAGACACGGCTAGGTAAAAAGGCGTCTACGTGGTATGTGGATAATGCTTAGCAGAGCTTCTTGTTCCAGGGCTTGGCGTTAGGTCCCCACTCGCCGAGGAATTTGATGCCAGTGATGACAGAGGCAGCAGGTTGGGCGACATATCCGCTCCAGCTGCTGAAGCGTCATGACTGTGATCATCATCGCGCTTCTTCAGGGGCACGACGACACCGTTGCAGATTTCGGATCGCATGCTTGCACGCAAGTCGCAGACAATATCAGCAACACATCCGTTCGCATGCGTGCACTCTGGGAGACGGTTGGCGCTGTACCCGCGGAGGGACCAGTATTGCTTGAACGCCGCGGGGTTGGACTCAAGGGCATTGGTGACGTTGTGCCACCAGCCAGCGCTCAGGGGCTGGTCAGCAGCGATGGGGACATAGGCCGAGTAGGCGTGACGGGCTGAGTATTCGAGGTACCGGTTAGGAGACGAGCCAGTCGCATCCCATGAGGCAGACTTGTCGAGATCGGCGACACACGTCAAGGATTCAAAGGCGTTCCAGCTCTTGGTGTCGACCTTGTAGACGCGGAAGGCAGGGTTGAGACCGGTGTAAGGCGTGACAGAGGGCCCGATCCAAGCAGTCGAGACTGCATTCTGAGTCAGACTTGCCGCCAGGTCCATAGGTCAGCGAGAAGTCGTCATAGTGAAAGTGACCAAAGAACTGCTCCGCAATGACGTGGGGTGAGTAACGGGCGACGACTTGGCGGTAAAGGGACGACCAGTTGTTGATGCAATCGACCTGAGAGGGGGGGACATGACCAATAATCCAGACGCGCTCACCAATGTCCTCGGCGCCCTGGCTGAGTGAGCCATTGTACTTCACCATGGGGGTCGTACTCAGAAGTATGACCGTACAGATAAAAGTTCATGGTGTTGCAAAAGTTGGTGTTGAGCGAGACGATGCGAAGTCCAGGGTCGGGGATGAGGGTGTAGGATCCGTAATTCTTGAACGACTTGACAGCATCACTAGTGAGTCATCGAGTCCAGTCGTCCGCCAAGGTTTTGTACAACCAAGCAATGTCGCAGGAGTAAGGAACATGCTATAACAATGAGAAAAGAATAACACGCCACACTCTTCAGAAACCCAAATGCGTAAACATGCACACAGAGCATCAAAATAGACTGAGACTTACTTGAGAGGTGAGGTTTCATGGTTTCCGATGGCAGGGTAGATCTTGGCCTTGATAATGGTCATAACGTCAAAGGCAGCCTTAAGCTGAGGGATGATTTTCTCGGGGGTCTCGAGCCAGGCATCGTGGTGAGGGATGTCCCCGGTCATGATTCCGAAGGAGATATTGGCGACGGAAGGGACATAGTCGAGCATGCTTGTGGCCAACTTGGGAGGCGCATCACAGTTGTAGTCTCCCCAGGAAGGAGCAGCATAGGTGACGGTTGCGGGTGAGTTTGTGTACTTGCAGCAACAGAGGGCTTTGTTACAAAGTGCCTCGGATCCGGTCGTATTGACCATCGACGTGCCAGTTGATATATGAGAATAAAAGATTTGTCAGATTCGTATCATATGGTGAATGAAGACTGTAAAGAACAGGAGACGAGCAACTTACTCGGATAAGTGAAGGACGTCGACAAGAGTACCACTTGGGGTTGGAATGGTAGTATTGACAGGCTTGTACTTGGGGGAAGGGTGAGGGTGCCAGAAGTATTGGCAGGGAGGCCACACAGCCCTCCGGTGTGGAAACAAATAAACTTGCCATCGCCATCAATGATGTCGGCCGATAAGAGAGATTCGACCAGAATCGCACCATCAGTGTAGATGAAGTTGGAACACTACCAAGTGATAAGACGCGATTATCAGACAAGAAGAACCGAAGACCTTGACATGCCTTTGTTTTCTTTTTCTCACAGTTCAGCTACTTACAACGTCGGCGTCCATCTTAATTAGTGGGCATAGGTTTACCAACCCGTCCAATGCCCAGCTTCGCTTCAACCAGGCAATATCCTTGACGGTTACCAGCCCAGTAACACAAGCTCCACAACTAAAAGAGTTCTTGACTTCCTGGAACCATTCAGTCATCTTGTCACCGAGCCAGCTTCGCTTCGCCAGCTCGGACGCATTGGGACCAGGCGCTGGAGCAGCGATGACCGAGCTGGCGATGAACAGAGAGAGGATGACAGTAGAGAGGTTGAAGCGCATGGCGAATGTTAGTTTCAAATGGTCAAGGAAGGGAAGGGGAGGATGGAAGGTGAGACGATAGGGAGTGAGAGGGATGAGGGGATCGTCAGGGGCGTTGTGAAGTGAGGGGGAAAAGCGTCGGCGACGATGAGGAGCCAGAAAAAAAAGGTAGCGAATCGTATTTATATAGAGTCCGTAGCGCCTGCAGGGAGAAACTTTGGAATTGTAAACAAGGCTAGTATTGTTGATGATGATGGTAGTGCTGTTTACCATCCTTCCCCCTTTTTCTCCGACTGGGTCCGATAACAATCGTCCTCTATTGTTGCTATGGTTGTTGTTATTGTTGTTGTTGTGTTACCAATGGACAGCTCGCATCGTGCCTTGTGAACTGATCATTTGAAGGAATAAACAGCGCTTGATAATACGTCCTTTCGCATCCCTCGTTCTTCTCCAGGCCTTATTCTTACTAAACCACTCAGAGAGGGTCTTCCTATGTCCGTTTTCATTTCGACCGTTATGAATTGCAGCCTCGCCAATTGTTTAATGGGAACAAAAGGGTGAGCTACTCATAGCCCATGATTCGGTCTTGAAGGGTGGCCCCTGATGAGCCCATGTCGTTAAGGTTTCTGTAAAGGGCGTGGTGTTGGATTGAGTTGCAGAAGTTAGAAAGGTGAGCCCATCCCTTGCCTGCCCCCTGCAACCCCCTGCTTCCCCTTCCCTTCGTCATTGTTTCTGTGAACCCAAGATTTGTTGTCCTGGGGCCTAGGGTAATAATGGTCCAGGATGGTGCAACGACAACAACAACAACAACAACAACAACAACAAAGACGCGTTCGTCAGATCACAGTCGTACCCTATGTTTTTTTGTTTTTCTTGTTGAGAGTGAACAAACAAACATGCACATTAATCATAAACCCTCCAGCCGGCTAAAATTCTTATGGGTATGTGCTCATGTAATTGTAAGTAGTTTTTCGACCTTTGCATCCAGACCCAAGTAAAAATAATAAATGGAAGCAAGGCAAACCTGGATAAGAAATGTGAATTGCTTTTTTACGTTTTCTCTTGTCCAGTGAAAGATGGGTGTTGCGGTTTGACTTCTCTTGTCTGAACTATGAAAGCGCCGTACAGCTTAACGCCATGGGGAAAGCATGGCTAACCTGGCGTCGGATAATGAAAGACTGCTCCCTTCTTCATGGAACAAACAAAACGGCGCCATTATATCTCGTGTACATACTTCCTACTCCTAGGCACGTGTAGACTACATGTAGTGGTTCCAATCTTCGGGACGAACGACAAAAAAGTTGTAAATAGAAGGAGGTATGAAGGTACTCCTTCGAAGCGATGTCGACTTTCCTTATCAGCCCTTACGCAGGTGTTTTGTTGAGCGAGTGATATCCAACCGCGAATTAAGCAGCCCTTTTTGAATTGACGCAATTTCCAACGGACAAAGTGCACCAACAACTACAACTACCAGGCACACAAAAAAACAAAAATAAAACAAAGGCAAAGAATGATCAATTGGCAGAGAGTAGTTCTCCCTCAAAAAAACAACAACAACAAAAATGCACAACTGGTACAACTTGCCCTTATTGTGACATGATACTGAAGTAAGAGTCAAGAAAGTACGATGGGGGCCGAAGAATTGTACTTCCTCCACATTTCTCCTTTTGTATTTGAGATTGAGTTCAAGACAACGCCATTCACTGCCGAGTATGGTCCGCTGTTTGGGTGAGTTGGTGAAGAAAAAAAAGAATCAGCAACCACAATAACATCTTCAAACGACCAAGTGGAATCGTGCTACGACGAGAAGATGAATGATGAACCCACAAGTCGGTGGGTACTGCCTGCCCTTTTTTTCAACCCTGCCTGATTTTCCAACCGTTTAATTCTTTCAACCCTTGACCGTTAAGCTCGGCGAGTTAATGCTGTTCATAAGTCTCACTCTTTCCTGCTCAAAGACGTTCAATGAAAAAGTACTCTCATGTGTGGGGTAGATGGAGCACTGCTGTGTCCCCCTCGAGCAAATGGACAAACAAACAAGCAAAAGCATTGACAAATCAGGCGTGAACAATCGTTTTCCCGATGAGACTGTAAGACAATAGGAAAAAAAGATAGAATACATTGTTGACAATTGCAATAATAACTAGAGCAGAAAGCGGTCAAGCGGGGGTATAGAATGGCTTTACTCCCCGCTCGGGTCGCTTGCGCTATTACTGGATGTAGTTGTGGTGGTAGAGGAGACGTCGATGCCGGTGGTGTCGTTGCCGTTATTGGCACCGGTACTGCCGGAGGAGCTGGAAGAACTATGCGTGCTGCTGCTGCTGATGCTATGGGGAGATTTGTTATGGTGACTATGGAGGACCGCCATTTCGGGTGACAGGAACTGTTGGCTCGGCGCCGCCTGAGGCAGATTGGTAGGCGCGCTGAAGGATAAGTCTTGCTGGCTAGGAGTGCGCGACGATAAATTCGACGACGAGGAGGAGGACGAAGGATGGTGGTACGGATAGGGGTATTTGCCTCCAGTCCTGACAGGTCCTTGGAAGTTTGCTTGTTGCAATGAGTGCAGTCCTTGTTGGTAGTTATGCAAACCTGCCATCTGGAGGCTTACATCCGACGATGACCGACGGAACTGTCCAAGACCTCCTCCGATGCCTCCTCCTATACCGACACCACCACCGTCTCCGCCGTGGTCCTCGAGTCCGTTGAGGACACTGCCGGAGCGGGATCCGCTGGCGATGCTCATGTTGCACACGCTCGCACCGCTACTGTGCCCAAAGGCTCCGGGATTGTTAGAGTCAGGGACAAAGATCCGGAGCTGGGAGGTTGTGGGGGAGGCGTACTGGAATCTGGGGATGGGAGGGTTGGCTCGGTTGGCGGCCATGACATCTTCAGAGTCTGGAGAGGCAGGGTTGCCCTTGAGGTCTTGGATAACCAAAGGAGGGATACCCTGGCGAGTGAGCTGCGAACGATCGTCGGTGACACCGCCCTTGAGTTTGTATATAATCTCAGTGTGACCCTGACCGTTGTTGTTGAGGCCGGCAAGGTTCAAGATACTGTTAGTGAAGCTGAAACTTTTGCTAAGGGTTGTCTCGAGGGAACGGAAGGTGGCGCTTCCGTTGTTGTTCCCTTGTTGCTGCAGGCTGGACATGAGCATGGCCGGGGTCTGCGTCGAGATCGAATTAGTGTTCTTGGCTGCAGGACCGGTCTTCTTGACGCCGCGGCTCAGCATGTCGGAGAGGAAGCTGTTGGACATGGCGCGGGTGCGACTCTGAGAGGAGACATGTTCAGCGGCGTCGAGCATCTGGGTCAAGTAGCGGAGCTGTACATAGTTGACCGTCTGAGAGATCGCAATCGCCACATTCTATAAGGTAGTAAAGTGCCAGCAACAACAACAAAAAAAAAGAACAGGAGTTACAGACCCCATTTCACCCAACTGAAAACAAGGGCTTGCACATGCTCAAAAAAGCCCAAGGCAAGAACACTTACGTTAATCTCGGTTGAGAGATGAGAGATCTTTTGGTTGGTAACCAATGACTTTTCCTTCATCACCTCATTCTCCTCCAAGAACGTCCGGTCCAAGTTCTCGCCCACAAGTAGGTGTTGAGAATGGAACTCAGCCGCGGGCATAGGATCGGGTTCGATACCTGCATCCTGGAGCTGCTTCCTGAAAACCTCGTTCGCCAGTTGAAGTTGCTGGACCGTATCCAGGAGTGAGTTCATTTTGTCCACATTGGCCTCTGTTTTGCTGCTCTCCAAGTCCCTGTACATCCTCTCCAGTTCACCATACTTTTCTATAGATTTTTTTGCATGTTGTGTCATGGACACAAAACGACGAAAATAAATAAAGGAGGTAAGAGGGCAAATGGGTTAGCGCGAGTCTCTGACCTTTAGTAACATTCAACCATGGGATGAAGAAACTCATGTCATATTTCGATGCTGCTTGGCGCTTTTCCCTTACCCTCCCAACGTTCACGTTCATAGTGGATCTGGTTCTGGGCAGAAGAACACTTCTTTTCCCAGACCTTGGCCTCCTTCAGGACTGCCTCGTACAACTGACGGTAATCCTGGTCAGCATGGTGGTCTGGTGCTGCTCCTCCGTGAGAGCCCATTCCTGCCACGCTAGAGTTATGGCTACCAGAGGGCATGAATGTAGTGGCAGTCAGGCTCAATGTGCTTGCCCTAGCATCAGTGGAAGTATTATTTTTGCATAAATAAGTGAAATCAAGTTGTCAGTATGGAATGGGATGGAACAAGAGTTCATATGTTTGTGCATTTGGTCAGATGGGAATGTGAAAGAGTGTATTAAGTACCTCTTGCGGAGCTTGTTCTGGACCTTTGGGGGCGAGGCATTGGCCATGACCACCCGAGCAAGTTCGGCCGTCTCGACTGCACTAGGGGTCCTGAACTGAGCACTGTTGATCCTCCGTCGTGGCCTGCAGAAGAGGGAGAACGGGAGAGCAGAGGGCCAAAGAGAGGTTAATTTTTGTGTTGGTTGCCGAAGTGAAGAAGGGCAACTGATCTGTATTTGAATAGCGACGATCATGTTAATAGTTCCAATGGTCCATCGTGGCACTTACTCGCGGGGCTTCTGGTTGACCGACAACGATGAGGAACTGAACAGAAGCGAAGAGGACGAAACCGAAATTGAAAAGGAATTAGCACAACGCGAAACGGCGATAGGGGAGGGCGATTATTAATTTTCTTTTCCACCCCCAGATGGTAAACACACAAATTCATAGACCAATCCTGATTGTTGACATCATTCGCCTTACTTGTTGACGGTCTGCGCTCCTCCTACTCCTCCTGGGGTCTTGCGAGGCAGGAGTTTCAAAGTGGCAGTCGATGTACTCCCTTGCTTCATAAGCGACCCACTCTGGTTATGACTCAGGCCTTGGTTAAAAGTAATACTCTTGTTGCCAACCAATCCATGCGCCTTCCCACCTGAAGATATCGTCTGACCACCATTGCTGTTACCGCCTCTCGTTCCTGTCGTCAATGATCCATTTGTTATTGGCCTCTGGGTCTCTCCAGGTTTGGTCCTGCCCTTTGCAGCAGCCAATAGCTCCAGCTTCGAGAATAGCTCGTCTTGTGATTGCTGAAAAGATACAGGGGATGCCCTCCCCGATTGTTCGTCCGCACTGATGGCCATCATTCCCCTGCCTTTGGAACCGGCGATCGGATATCGACTTGGGCGGTTTTGTGGGTATTGCTGTTGTTGCTGCTGTTGCTGCTGGTGTTGAGAATGAGGGGGTCCGACCATGTTGGACATGGTTGCGTCCTTTGGAGGAGGGGTGAGGGTTGCCGATGCTTTGATGGCATTCTGTGCTACTGAGTTGAGAGAAGTGGGTGAACCAGAGGGTTTTACTGATTTGACGGGTTTGCGTTTCAAAAAGGACGCGGGGGTGGAACTGTCCTTGGCAGCGGTGCCCAAGACAGGGGAAGAGGCGGACGATGCCGTGGGCATAGCGGTTTTCTTGGCCATGGCCATTGTGAATGGTGGAGGTGATTGAGAGGGGCGTTACTGGTAGTGAAGATAGTTGTTCAAGGTGAATGCAGAGTGGGAAAGAGGGGTGGTGGAAAGGGGGTATGTTGATAAAGATAATGAGCGTATGAGGGAAGGAGGAGGAAGAGGAGTGAGTTGCTGCTGAGGCAAAAGTGAGCAAGAATGCTGTATATGTAGCTAAAGTGAGGACACAGAAGGTCAAGAGTGTAAAACACAAAGCAAAAGGAGAGAAGAAACGGATGAGAGCCAGGAAGGAGCGGTTTGAAGTGGGATAGAGAGTGAAGGGGTCCTAGATAAAGTGGAGTGAGAAAAAGGAAAATGGAGATAAAGAAAAATGACAAAGGTGAAATAGACATCTGAACGGAATAATGAACGAACGGTACCCGGAGGACGCGCTTCCGAACACAACCATAGCAAGACAATCGCTTGCTTTAAAAATATCCTATATGGGGATACAATTACAACATTTTGCACTCGCTGTGCAGACCGCCCTGAGAGACACAAACGCGTCTCGGCGCGTTTTGGAATGCTACATCCGCAGAAACCGCAGAAAAAATGTTTGTCTTTTCTTTCACATCATCTTTTTGTTTCAAGT
Source organism: Linnemannia hyalina (assembly GCA_019671135.1). Lineage (NCBI taxonomy): Eukaryota > Fungi > Mortierellomycota > Mortierellomycetes > Mortierellales > Mortierellaceae > Linnemannia > Linnemannia hyalina. Next base: position 1,081,291 of record JAHRHY010000007.1, on the reverse strand, counting down.
TGAAACGTCTTCGTTTTGTTATTGTACACATGTTTTGTAATAAAAATACACTAGTAAGCCATAGAGTAGGGGCGTAGGGGAGGTGAGAGTCATTGTAGGGATGATGTAACATCTCATGTGGGATGTGGACATTTTCGAAGGGTTCAGTCAAGCAAAGGGCGCTAAACAGCGGAGCGGAACCTTGACTCGCATAGGGCACTACCGGTTTCCAAGTACTCGGCTCTCGTCACCAACCTGTTCTTAAACTCGCTTGCAAACTCGTCCATCGTGGCCAAGCGTTTCCCCCCCTTCCATGCATAGCCGAAGGGGCTAGTGTCAAATAAATTGAACATGCATCGCTAGAGTTAGTCGTTTCCTGTAGTGGTTTCGCCTCAATTTTTTTTGCCGCATACAAGGTAACTATATATTACATCGAAACAAGACTTACTCTTTGTCGATGCCGACCCGAACGTCGTACTCTGACGGCGCAATTTCCCGCAGGTCGTTAGCCACTCTCTTCCTGAATCCTGGAAGTCTAGCATTGCCGCCGATGAGCACGATGTTGGCATAGAGCATCCCTTGGATTTCTATTTGAAGAACAAGCAAGTATAGCGCAACGTCAGGAAGTCATAGACAGAATCGGTTTGGCCATGATCGATACATTCACCTGTTCAGTCGCTCTGAGGCAGTCGAACATAGAGTTTGTACCTTCGTCGCATGAAGAGATGGCGTCGACGATAGCCTCCGGGATGCCTGCCTGATCCATGCCGATATCTGAGGGGTTAAAAAGAATCTCTGGTACAGTGAACCGTTCGTTGTTCATCGTCAACACCTGCTCATCCTCGTTTGGCTCGGACATATCCTCGTCACTGTCGCTGTCACCCTGATCTGAATCTTCTTTTTCGCTGTCAGCCTCGTTGGTCTCATCCTCAGCATGATCCAAATCCATCTTGCCTGGCCCTTTTCTTTTTTTCTCTCTTTGTTTCGATTTCGATCCACCCTTGACGTAGCCCCTTTGTTGAGAGGAGTAATCGGGCAGGACATAATGTTGGAGAATCTTGTTTGCTCGTGGAGATTTCCTAACATTAGCAAATAAAAAGACTCGTCAGTCATGACTTTGTTTAGATGCCAACCGTTCAAGGAAGACAGAGGAGAGAAGGAGGGAGGAAGAGAAAGAGACCCCAAAGGGCAATGACTTACTTGCAAATATCCAATTCATCCCAGAACTTGTTGGAGACATAGCAACAGGCTTCCTTGACCTCATTCACCAGGTACGTCTCGTCCATCATATTCCAGTATCGAAAGGAGATGATTTCCTTCAAATGGTTCGTCAGCAGCTTGCCCCCGACGTTGATCCTTCGAATTCCAACCAAGATCGGCTTACCCTTCCAAAACGGGATGATATGGGTGAAAGAGTATCCAGAGTCCACCACAACAGCACAATCGACCCTTTTCTTCCCGCTGGTCATCTTTTGTCCGTAGAGTCGTGGGATTTCGTTGTACATGGCCATCTGAGGAGCGGACATGCGGGTATACGAGTGAAAGCCGTACTCCTCGAAGACAAGTTGGTCGTAGGTGGTGGCAATGTTGGGGAGGTTCAGAATCGGCTCTGAGATCAGCAGGGTTGTCGCTGAAGGCTCACACTAGTTGCAAGGTGGAGATAGCAAACCAAATGGTGTGAGTATTTTTTCTCATCCATGGTCTCTCCTCCTGAAACTGTCTGTGAAGGACGCCCCTTTGATTGCTTGCAAGTGAATACGAGTGATACGTACGGGTACAATCTTCCCGTTGAACAGTCTGTCCCAGACCTGTTTCTCGACATCCCAACTCGTCAGTAGGCCCTTCTCGAAAGGGAGTCTGTAGTACAGTCCTGAAAAGTCCTTACAGGTTTCGAGCTGATCGCCTACAAAAGTCTTTCGCTCTGCCTTGGACCGAGAGATGTTGTTGGCGAATGTCCTATAGGGCGTGTCCTCGTCTGCGAATCCGAACTTTATAGTTGCTGCGCCATTGTCGACGACAAGTGTCCTGGTTGCCATGGGGTTGTGGTCGTTGAGGGAGTGAGTAAAGAACGCGTCCGTGTCTGTGCTTTTGTTCAAGCAAGAAGGCGGAATAAACAAAATGTTGAGTGTGACAAGCCACATTCAGCATTTTTGCCACCCATAGGCTCACTTTCCTTCGGCGAAAAAGTGGAGAGTGCACCTTTCTCTCCATTGCTGCCTCGTCAGTCAACCTCGGCGCTATCCTCAAGGACAGACGAACTCCACCTTAGAAAAAGGGATCGCATGTGGAAAAGAAGCCTCCGACACACTTGTCTGCTGACAAGGGCTCGGACTACCCGGATTCAGCCGTGTTGCTACCAATACCAGGAACTCGCATGGAATTCACCTCCCCTCGACACAAGGACCACATCCCTCCGGCATGCCTGGAACTGGGCAAAGATCAAGCCTGACCCCAAGAACCCGTTTTTTGCCAAGCGGAGTACTAAGAACACACCTCATACTGCTGTTGTCCTCCTGCGCAACGCCGAAGTACCCATGCTTCAAATACAGCCTCCGGTGTTCATGCCCTCTACGAGTGAAGAAGGTACCGAATTAATTGGTCGCGATATTTTGTGTACTTTGCAGATCGGCTCTTTTTGCACTATATATTAACACCTAGCAACGACTTGACTATCATATTCTCAATCAATAGTGCAACATTCCCTCAACATCTTACTGTTCATGTCCGACTTCAACAACGAACCGCGGCCACTCGCTGTCAATGTCCTCGCCTGCTCCTCCACCGGATTGATCCATTACATTCAGATCGCCAACCAACACCTCTCTTTGATCTTACCGACCTACAACATCACCAATGGAGGGCGACAGCCTGAGCTGATCCCACCACTCTTAAAGACCTTCCTGGAATCCTCGGCATATACAAAGATCGGATTTGGAGCATACGAGGACTCTGCGCGGATCAAGGACCAATACGGCATCGCGATCAAGAACATCCTTGATATCCACTGGATGGCCAAGGTCATGGGCATTGGATCTTCCAGCGTGGGGATGCTACATGATGTGTTTGGAGAAGTACACGACGTCTATATACCCGGTAGAATTCATCCTGGCGGCAACCATTCCAGGCAAGCAGATCGGCAGCAGGTACAGCAGGGCCGATCACAGCAACAGCCTCAGCAGAGTCCACAGGAAGGAGCAATCATTGATCCGCGCCGATGGGACTGGGAGTCGCACGGGAACCTTGAGCTCTCCAGGGAGCTTGTCCGGTGTGTAGCGCAGGATGCCTTTGCGACGCTGAAGATGTACGATAACATTGTAAATCAAAAGTTCAAGCCCGGCTACCAACCTGGACTTATTGACCCCCGGATAACAGTTGATCGGGCAAGAAACTTTTTGCTTACCAGCGTGCCACGAGGAACGGTATGTCTCTCGACCAGGACGCGTTTTTTTTAATTCGTGACTAAATGATCTGGCGTTCAAATATCAACTACCTAACAGCCATTGTTTTCATCGCACTCACTTATCAATAGCTGTTGCCTGTGAGGTCACTACATCATTTATTGAAAGGACCATTCATGAGCCCAGAGATAAATGTTGTTCAGAGGGATGCCTTGGCGCTGGCGCTGATGAGGCAACTGATTGACAGCCGGGAACTCGTTGCGGACAGGGCAGATCCGGCACCCTTTTCTTTCCAGGATCCATCAATTCTCGGTCGGAAAGTTGTGTTGCCTGGCGTCCGATCTAGTGACGCGATCTTGAGTCAACAGCATAGCAGGAAGGTCATCGCCGAGGTATTCGGGTGTCGTCCGGACGAGTTGAGACTGATGCAGGATTCGGATATGACCAGGAAACCCGACAAAATTCAGGACCTGGAGTGTTTCTTGGGTGTCTACGAGTGGCTCGAGTTCCTGCCAGGTGCAGAGCTGGACGAGCCTTCGTCATCTGTTTCTCGGGATCGGGTTCAAAAGCGTGTCGGCGCTCAAGACGATACAAACGCTACTCCAACCTCGAGTCGGAAGCTGCCAACCTTGCTGGCATTGTTCTTAAACTTTGGTACTGTGGCACGACGTGCCAATGATAGGCCGGTAGAGACCAAGCAATGGGTGATTCAGCGGATAGAGAAGCTTGTCCAACAAGGAGCCCTTCTTCGATCAACAGGGCCAGATGGGTGGATCCGCATCAACCCCTCCCTACTTCGACGACTTAAACGGACCGATAATAAACCTTCATCGACCAATTGAGTTGCCCAGATATACACTTCCTTTACTTTTTCTTGGAGAAAACATGTGTTGCATTCGGATCTTTTTCGCATTCAGATCTGAGATCTGAGATCAATAATTGATCGTTCTTTTTTTTGTTTCATTGTAATAATGGGATGAATGTAGGGCGAGCTAGGATACAGTGATCCTGTTTGACACCAGAGGCAGAACTGTCAATGAAAGACAGAACGTCTACCGGTGGGCGTGCTCATAGCCCTTCAGTCTTAGCGAACGTGTCCAATATCGTGTGGCCATGGAGCAAAAAGCCAGCGTGTTCTACAACGATGCTGTGGTTTGAAGTAGAAACCAAAGATTCATCCACCTTTTATACGTGAATTTTTTTGCTCCTTCAGTTTTCTGAGACGTCACGTGTGCTATTGTGGGTCAAAAAGCAGGTGACTTGTAAAAGCAGTCTCATAAACAGCATCTCCTTTGCGAGGCAGAAAAGGGAACTTTTCCTGCTCTACTCTGCGTTCTCTTCACCCCAACTACTTCCGTCTCTCTCCACCACATATAACAACCATGGCTCAAAACTTTGATGAAGCTGCTCAGCGTGAGCTCGCCAAGTTCCTCGAGGCCGAGCAGGCCAAGGCCCGTCTCCAGCAGTCCATCCACACCTTCTGCGATCTCGCTTTCGACAAGTGTGTGACCAAGATTGGTACGTTGATCTACTCCGTCGTCCGACTCTCGTCTGCCTCCGTCTGCGGCTTGGCACCATAATATTGTTGCCCTCTTGTCTCCGTACTTCAAGGCAACTTTCAGGAGATACAACAGACAGGAAGCGAAACCTCAACAAAGTCAGGCGGGCAATACCCGCGGAACACAAAAGGAGCAGCAGCTTAACTCATCGCCACCTACAACCCCACAATGTCGCCGGAGAAACGAAAAAGAGATCAGGCGCAAGAAATATTGTATTTCGGACCAGAAGCCGCTTTGCAGTCAGAGACCATTCTCATTGGCGACAACCACCAATCTGGCTATGAAAGCAACTATGAAGCTATCTGAACAACCCAATAGCAGTCGGTGTAGTGCTTTAATCAGGTTTATTAACATGGCTCTTGGCGTATCTACCTACTTTTTTTCTGTTTATTAGGCAACAAGCTCGATCGCTCAGAGGAGGCCTGCCTCGCCAACACTGTTGATCGGTAAGCAGAATGCACGACTAGCATGGATTTTCTCTCTATCTGGAGTACTTCTTTCGGTTGTCAATGGCTCGCCGATGATATACTTTAACCAACCAAGCACTTGACATTGACCTTCCAATACTTCTAATTGTTCTCATTATTATCAACTCAATAGTTTCCTCGACACCAGCTTGTTCATTGTCAGACGCTTGGAGGAGACCAAGGGATCTATGTAAATAATAAACAGGATCTGCTCCCGCCGTATTAGACAATCGTTTTCTCCTTTTTTTCCCACCATTTGGCCTTCTCCCTGCCAACAGTCTGAGGGTCTTGTAATTTTCCTGTCGCGCTGAAAAGCAAAGAATACACTTCATACTTTTTTTTTTCAGACATTTCTTTCATCGTGCCTTGTGCGACAACGGATCTCTTTTTACTTGTATGAATGACCATGATATTCCTCGCGGTGGCTCCTTTCATCAGTAAAGAAAGAATTCAGAGGAGCTTTTCAGAAAGTGGTAAAGGGCATATGCTGCTGTGTTGACCCGAGGATGACGTCTAGCAGAGAAACGGCCGTCAGGAGCCAGGAAGCAGAAAGATGTAAGATGTACTAGTGGCTGCATGATAGCTCAAAACAGAGAGGACAGGGGAGACAAGGTCCGCAGAAGAAAAGATTGGAGTCACTCTCCCGCTTCGGGTATTTAACCTGAGCACTTGTGCCTTCTTTTTTTTAGTTCCTTTACTTTTCCCGTCCTCCATACTGCACAACACGCACACTACTTTTAGCACACTACTTTAACTTTCACTCTTTCGCATCAACAGCAGCAACACCACAACAACACATGTCACGACCATCAGTTCGCGAGACCATCGCTGCTGCCAGGGCCAGGATGGTTCAGGAGCAAGCAAAGTCAAAGTCGATTCGAGGAGGAGCTGCCGACGAGCGCGAGGCATTCATTGGATCGAACATTCCTGGCGTCCGCAAGACCGCCCCTGCCCCCAGACGCCAAACCGACGTGGAGATTCTGGGACACGCACAAAAGTCCATCAAAAGCTTGATCGCCAACGCCAAAGGCACAGGTACATCACTCCTTTTCCACTTTTCCATGGTTACCATGGTCTCTTTGGTCGTTGAATATAAAAAGTACGGAGAGCCACGTTTTTTTTTCCTTACAGCCCTTGTTTTCTCTATCTCCTTTTTCATGTTGTGACTCCCGGGGTACGACAACAACGGCTTGTAGGTATCATGAACCTTTCGAGCCGAGAGTTGACGGAAATCCCACTGGAGATCTGGAACATGTACCATGTTGACCCTGACAAGGTCGTCGTGGACTTCAACTCGACCGCCACAGCTTGGTACGATGCTGTTGAATTGACGCGTCTTATTGCGTCTGGCAACAAGATCACACATATCGACGCCAGGATTCAGGAGTTTGGTGCGTTGGTCGCTATCGATGTAAGTTGGTTGAATGGAGGCTTCTTCGTTTGGAATGATCGATATCGCAGACTGTTTAGTTTCTTGAACACCAAAGAAAGAAATCACGCAGTGGACTGATAATCTCTTCTTCACTGTGAAAAAACATGCAGCTTCGTGGCAACCAATTGACAAGCCTACCTGAGGAATTCAGCAACTTGCAGCGACTTGCTCAACTCAACATCTCGTCAAACATGTTCGCGGAACTCCCACCCGTCCTACTCACACTCACGACGTTGGTGGACTTGCAGCTGGGCGGGAACCAACTCTCAGGCACCCTGGACCCAGCCATCGCCAAATTAACCAAACTTGAGGTTCTCGACCTCTCCAGCAACCAATTGACGGAAATTCCTCAGGAACTTACTCTTCTGAAGGCGGTCCGCAAGTTGAACCTGTCCAAGAACAAGCTGGAACGGTTCCCTGTCAGTATCTTGGCCAACATGCCCAAGCTCATAGAGCTCGAGATTGGCGACAACAAGCTTGGATGTCTCTTTAGCGGGATTGGGGAGTTGCCAACGACGGAAGAAGGCGTGCAAGGTCTGGAGCTGCCTGCCTTAGTTCGGCTGGATGCCAGGAACTCGGGACTTCAGAGAATCACGGACATCGATGGAGTGGATGACTCAGCTAAGCCCAAGATTGCATTCTTGGCCATCAAGGAGCTGCTCCTGTCGCACAACTTGCTGAGTAACTTGGAGAACCTGCTCTATGTCGCCCCTCAGCTGCATTATTTGGACCTTCGATCAAACCAATTCACGGATCTGCCTGTCGGTGTGTTGGAACTGCCGTCTCTTCGCCAGTTTGATATGGCCAGCAACAGGTTGGAATGGATACCCAACGAACTTGGTTCTATGTACGACCTGACCAACTTTATGTGGGAAGGCAACCCTATCAAGAACATCCCCCGTACCTGTAACAATACTGAGGCTCTTATGAAGTTGTTGCGACAGCGTCTTACTGACGGTCCCTCTCATGGTATGTCAGAAGGGCGAGAAGTATGCAAATGTCACTGTACAAGATGGCGTTGTGTACTGATTATACGTCGTCTGTCAACTATTTAGCTGATGCTGATCGTATGGAGGCACTCTCTGTCAACTCTTCTGTGCCCAGCAGTCCTGCTGCTTCTTCAAGCCCTTTCCACCGCTCGCCACCATCTTCGCAGAGCGGGCCACTCGCATCCCGTGGAGGCTCAGCTTCTGCCCGCAACAATGCCGCCAACGATACACCTACCCCTGTTGCCTCCCCCAGGAAGATCTCCAAAAACTTGGCCCTTTCCAAGAAAGCACTCAAGGAGCTCACCAAGGAGGAAATCTTGGAGGCATGCCAAAGCCCTCAAATTGCATTGTTGGACTTCAACGCCCTGACCGTCTTCCCGGCAATCCTCCAACAAACTGTGGGCTCGACTCTGACCCAGATTACGATCCATCACAACAAGATCTCAGAGTTCCCTTTCACGCTTTCGTTCCCTTTGCTGTTGACGCTGGACCTCTCCGACAATGTACTGACGAGTCTGGAAACTGTCGATGCTGGATCGGTAGCACAGATTGGTCAGGACAACTTCCCATCCCTGAACGAACTCAACCTGTCCAGCAACCAGATCAAGGAGATCCCACTTTGGCTGCCCAATGCATTCCCCAGACTTAAGACGTTGAGCATGGCCCGAAACAAGATCACGACCATTGACCCCAAGTCCTTTGAAGGGTTGACGGTTCTGGATCTGGCTGGTAATGATATTGGGTCTTTGCCTCCCTTGTTGGGCAACATTCGGTCGATCAAGAGTCTGTCGCTCGACGGGAACGTATTCCGTGTGCCAAGGAGGCAGATCTTGGAACAGGGCACCGAGGCTGTAATGGAGTATCTTCGCGGACGCATCCCTGCTTAAAAACCTGGGGGGCGAGGAGACTTTAGGATGCCAAGTAGTAGAATGAGTGCTCAACTAGGAACACCACCAACCTACTTAAGATAAAAACATACAGCACAGACATTTATTTCTATGGTTTTTGCATTTTTATGTGCGTGGTGACTACGACCTCCTCATTTCTGGCAACTATTCTTGCCAGACTCTTCTCATCCTCTCCAACTCTGCCTGTTGCTCTTGCCGGATCCTCTCAAGTGCTTGTTCGTGCCGTGCCTGGACTTGTGCGAGCTGTTCTAAAGGGCTTACAGGAGTACTACCACCTCTTCCTCCTTGGTCATGATCGTGGCCTCGATCTTCAGGGTTACGGGGAAGAAGTTGCAAACCTTGGGGGTTACGGGGAAGTGGTGGCAGATCTTGGGGACTACGAGCAAGAGGTGGGGTCTGTGGGAGCTCCTGTTGTTGCTGTAAGTCGACAAAATTGCCTTGTGACCGTGGAGAGGAGGGTTGTTGTTGTGGTGGTAAAGGCGGTGGAGTGTATTGCGGGTTGTTCGATCGCTGTTCCCCCTGTCGTTGTAGTAGGTTGCCACTCCCTTGTGACGGTGGAGAGAAAGGCTGTTGTTGTGGTGAAAGCGATGGAATGTCTTGTGGTTTCTTCGATTGTGGTTGCGGCTGTCGCTCTTCCTGATCTTGATGCTGAGGCGTGTTGTAGAACTGTTTACCAAAAGGAGATAGTCGCGGTGATAGTGAGGCCGGCGGTGGTAGGCGTGCCTCTCGCGGTATGGGTGACTGATTCGGAGGTGCCTTGTACCCATGTGTCGAAACAAAGCGTCCTAATGTTGCTGCTGCTGGTATTGCTGGTGTCGCTGGTGTTGTTGGTATTGCTGGTAGATGTTCAGCCATGATGTGGTATTGTTGTTGGTCATGGGTAGTCGGAAACTGGGGGCTGGTGAATGGGCGCGGTGCGTAGGTAGCATAAACAGCCACAGGAACGTCCATTTGGGCCTTGGAAACAAAAGACGCGTTTGACGTGTCAGGGCGGAACGTCATCGAGTGGAGTTTCAAGGCATCCTGCGAATCACTCCTGTTATTGTTGGCAACTATTTGCTTGCGTCGACGATGGCGGAAGATAAGGAACCCAACAATGAACACGGCGACTACGACTCCTGCTATGATCTGTCCAATAGTGAAGGCACTTATGCCCGGGGATTTTGATGCAGAGTCATTAGATGTGCTTGGGTTATTGGAAGGCGTGCTTGGGTTATTGCCGGAGCCGGAGGGTGTAGAGTCTTCGTCAACCCATTTGTTGGTCTTGATGTTGTAGAAGAGTGTATCGGCTAATGGTAGTCCGTCCACGTAACCTTTGAGAGTATAGGTAGTGAAAAAAAGAGAATAACTTATTGTCAATTGTTGAAGCATTTTGGGTAAAATAAAAAGAAAAAGCGTTTAACCTGTGAAGAAAGATGAAACGAGAGAAAGAGAGAGAAAGAGAGACGTTACCGTTATTGTTACCGCTCCACACAACAAAGTAATCGCCTCCGGCGGCACAGGCCATACCCTGGCGGATTCTGGAAGGTTTAGCCCCCTTACTCCACAGGTTGGTGTTCGTGTCAAGAATGAATATGTCGTTGTTCATGTTGGCTTTGTTCGAAGTTCCACCAAACACGATGAGCTTGTCGCCATCTATGGATGAGGATGGTGTTAAAAAACGAAATGTCAGATATGAACGCGAAAAATTGCGAAAGACAGTATTTTTTTTGGCACTGGCAAAGAAGTCGTACAGGAAACCATGCAGCTGCCGTTAAACAAGGGCACTAGTTCTCCTTGCATAGGCTGCATGATAATAAACGTAACAAAGATAGGGTGTTTGTTAGTACCACTTCTAGTGTTCCAACCAACGCCATCGAACAAAGAAACGAACAGAAAGACAACTTACGATGGATGACCAGGCTCTCGATAAAGGGCTAAACATCCACATGGACGTCTCTGTCGCACCCGTCATGGTTCCAAGCATGTAAAGGGCCCCCTTTGCTTCATTCCATGCAGAGTATTTTCCAGTGGAATTTGCAGGCATGTTCTCGCCAGAGCAGCTACTTTCTAGGTAAGTTAGCATCTGGGTGCCGTTGTTAGCTCCGTGTGGGATGTACACTCGTCCAGTAGCCGGGTCCTTCACTGCAGATTGATTACCACCACGAGTATTAAACATCGTAGGAGTCACAGTCGTGGGCGATGGACAAATGGGCGATGCATTGCCCCAGCTGTTCGAGGCTTTATTCCAGACAGACATATTTCCATCTGTTCCAAAGTAGGTCACTTCTTGGTTATCTGAAGAGACGGACATGGGCATCTGTTCCTTGAAATCGGTATTCGGCCCCACCGGGTTGAGTTGTTTCCATGACAGGTTTATAGAGTTGGCGAGGAGAGGGGTGAGGTCGAGGGCAAAGAATTGTCGGATGGATTCTTGGACTGAGCCATCAGGGCGACCTCCTCGGATGTAGAGTGTTTTGTCGTTGAGGGATGTGAAATGGGATTGGTAGACAGGTACTGGCTTGACGGCATCTTGTGCGGATGTTGGAGAAGGAGCGACGAAGAGGAGAAAGAGGAGAGGGAGGTGGAGGAGGGAAAGTGGCGAGGGATAGGAGGATTTTGCTTGGGTGTGGACGAAGTTCTCGCCAGGTGCGTCGCGTCTTCGAACCTTCATTACTTATTAGAATTTGATGATAGCCTTTGCTGAGCCTATGTTGGAGCTTGGAAGAAGGGAGGAAAGAGGCTGCTGAATGAGATATGAAGGAATGAAGGAGAGATGAAGTAATGTGAAATGAGGGATAACAAGAAATGGAAAAGTGAACGAAAGAAGGACAATGAGAAAGGGAGGAAGAGAGAAGGCGATGGTTCGAAGGTGAGGGAGAAATTAATAGGTGTTGTTTGTGCTTGCATGCTTATTTGTTTCGTTGTTTGGTAGCTTTGGTGGTGTGCAGGGGGGAAAGGGAGAGGCAAATTAGCCTAGAGAGTCGAGAGACTGGATGGACCAAGTTCGCTTGTCGATCTCGGTGGTAAATTGCTCTCAATGGTAGTGCATTTCATCCTTCATATCGACACGCCGCGTTTGAAGGACGCTCACGGTCAACACTGCCTTTCTCTCTTTGTCACAAACAAATGCTTTCTTAGTCCAATGAGTGTGACCCAGCTTGTTAACCATGTCCATTTCTTTGCATACGAAAGAAAGGTCAGGGAGGAGAGGGCAAGAGAAAGTAAAGGGGAAAAAAAGTCATGCTCGTCCATCTTTCCTTTAGTCTTCTTCGTCTTCTTGCTTGCTTGCTGCGTGTGAGTAGACAAGTGTTCGGCTGCCCACACTTTGGACCTTGAACATGCATGCTGTCGCTGTTGTGTTTGCATTCGAGGGTCACACAAGGCAATAATAACAAACAGAGAAAGGAGGCAACCTCAGTTCCAATGGCCTATTGCTATATGGATCACTTTTCATTTTCTTGTCCTTTTTTTCATTTTCTTATTTATTTCTCCCGTACAACAACAACAACAACAACAACAACAACAACAACAACAACAAAACGCAGGATGAAGGCAGACAACGTCTTCTTCGACCTCCCGGAACTCCTTAACGTCCTCGGCACCCATCTGGCACAAGGAAGTCTCTATCGATGCACTCAAGTCTCAAATTCCTGGAACGCCACTTTCCTGCCCCACCTCTGGAGAACCTTCACGGAAGAACACATATAATACAGTGTGTGGGGCCATAAACTAACGACTGCCATCCCGACCCAAACCCACTTAAGTCATGAACTCGAATGGTTCAAAGACGTCTACCGCTGCCATGCGAAATATATCCGCCACCTCACCATCAACACACCGACTATGCTGGACGCCTGTCTCGAGGGTGCCTTTGCATCATCGCGATTATCGATACTCCCGGAATACGTCTCTACTGGATCCTCAGGAACAACGACGACAGTGCCCGCTACTACTGTGGTTCCTGCTGTTGCTACTACCGATGTCGATGTTGGTGGGTCGTTGCTCATCAATCTGGAATCTCTTACCGTCAACGTCTTCCGACATACTATCGAAACGTATTTTCCGATCTCGAGAGCAACAAGCGGGTTCAGCGAATTCAACTCCTTCAGCACCAATTCCTTCGGTACCAGCAGCAACAATACCAACAACAGCGATGCTACGACGGATCATATAGCAATACAGCCATACGATTGCGAGCAGCGCGTTGTGATGGCCTGTCAGCGACTGATTCTCAACAACCCTCGATTACGCACCCTGTCCACCTCATACTTTGAAAAAATCCTTGAAGGCGTGCAGCAAGCCTCATCGCAGCAAGCAAGACACAGTGGTGGTGACGCCGCCCTAAAGTCACTGAAGCACGTCTCGTATTCAAGCTGCGACCTCTTGGTTCCAAAACTGCTACCGTCCAGTGTGACCAGTCTCCGGTTGTGGTGCGAGTTCGGTCACCGGTCCTTTCCGCACACCGCCTTGGGTTCAGCGCCGAATGTCCACGAGAGGTTGGAATCTTTGGAGGTGATATATGTCGAATCCTGTGCCCACCTCACGGCACTCCTGGCGCAGGCACCTTTTCTTAAAACCCTGGTCGTCGACAGCTTCACATTCAACTCTGTGGTTCTATTTGGATTTGGAGCGTCCTCTCCAGTCATCGAAAATATCTCCTGGCCGTTATCCCGGGTCACTGTCCTAGAGTGCCAACAGTCGCGAGGTGCCTTTGTCAACAAGCCTGGTTTCGACAGTTTCTTAACGAGCTTCCCTATGCTTGTTGAATACCGCGACGATATCTGGTACCCTGCTGTCGCTGCCCAGCTGGTTGAGCATTACCCCCTTCTTGAGATCATTCATATCCCCTATGCGTTGCCGTCCATGGGAGCCAGGGCTAAGCTACCACCGCGTGCCTTAAGAGCTCCGATAGATGACAGTGTTTCGTCGTTGTTGTCGTCACTTTCAAGGCTTCGCGTGCTGGATATCCCTTATGAGTCAATCAAGGCGGAGACTATTCTGGAGACACCCTGGGTCTGCTTGGAGTTAGAGGAGTTCTGGTGCCAGATTGCTGAGGTGCCATTTCTGACCGACGAGGAAGAACAGCAGGTCCAAGAGATCCGTCAGCGAGAGGCAGGAGCGATAGGTTCTGATCAAGAGTACATCAGGACAGATGAGGAGGACGAGGTCATGGAGCTCAGCGAGATATGCGTCTCTGCAAGGAAAAGCATCTTGACTCAAATCTCCAAGCTGACTTCACCCAAGTTCTTGTCACTTAGTCCAGATTTCAGGATCGGCGCTCATCTTTTCGAACATGGGCTGACCGCGAGCCATGTCTACAAGTCCGAGCGGGACGGACGAGTCTACATCCGATACGACGACGTGCTGCCCGACACCCTCTACTTTCGTCTCAACCATGGACTTGACCAGCTCGCCTCTTTGACAAAGCTCGAGTACCTGAGCTTTGAATCCATGGACCACCGGATGGAGACTGCCGATATCGAGTGGTTCGCGAATCATCTCCCAAGGCTGAAAGAGATGCGCGGGTCGGTGACGGAGAACCATGTTGGGATGGAACCCGATCCTGAGAATGATGCTCTTGTTGCATTGATCTGGAGACTTCGACTAGACGTGGCGCAGAGGCAAACCTTTGATGGTTACATTTCTAATGTTCCACAGATGAAGGCGTCCCGGTCCAGTCCTAAAACTCGCAACACGCCTCGAGCGTTTCGTTTCAGAGGATCTCGTCCAACCAATAATTAATTAAACCGCACGCCTCGCCTAACAGTGTTTTCATTGTTTTCATATTTTTCTCACCTGTCGTCAAGTCATGTCCTTGATTCGAGTGGTGTTTCAAATCTGTTGTCTTTTTGCTATCCTTGCAGTGCACCGTTCGAACGCGTAAAGGTGATGGGGGCTAGTAGGATGTTAATTTCAGGCATGTTCACGACAAAAAATGTTCAAAGCGAACACGATGCTTTCAGGGCTCATAGTCAGGCCGTTTCTTTCTCACTTTATCTCTTTTTTACAAACGGTGCTTACTTACACGCAAATCCAATCGCCTCGAACTTTTCTCGCTCGTTCAGCAAGGTCGATGTTTGAGGGGCAAGCAAGAGGGGTCACGAAAGGGGGCCTGTTGTTTGCGTACTAACAAAACGACGAATGGGCCAATGCTGCTATGTCCTTGCGTTGCCACCCAAATAAAATAAAGTTTTGGCAGCGGCGTCTCCGACTATGAACCTTTTTGTGCCACCATTTTGCCACTTGCCATCACCCTTTCTTTCCTGCTTAAATTCCCTCTAGACTTGCGCCTCCTTTTTCTTCTTTTCTTCTTTTCGTCCCACTCCCACAACAACCGCCACCAACCCCGCCCTCTTTCACACACACGCTTGCTCGCTTACACGCAAGATGAAAGCAGACACTATCTTCGACCTCCCAGAACTCCTAGACGCCCTCGGGTCCCACCTCCCCCAAGGAACCCTCTACCGCTGCATCCAAGTCTCCAAAACTTGGCACGCCACCTTCATACCCCATCTTTGGAGAACCTTCACCGAATACCCCGCACAACACTCAACCTGGTCCCGCGATCTGGCATCCGCCATCCAGATCCAAAACAACTACCCCCAGAGCCTTGACTGGTACAAGGACGTCTACCGCCGGCATGCGAAATATATCCGTCACCTCACCATCAACACGCCGACTATATTGGATGCCTGTCTCGTGGGCGCCTTTGAACAGTTGCGATCGGAGTTATGCTCGGAGAACGACTCTACTGGATCCTCAGGAACAAAGACAACAGAGCCTGCTTCTGCTGCTGCTGCCCCTACCGATGCCGGAGGATCGCACATGACCAACCTGGAGTCTCTTGACCTCAACTTGTTCAAGCCTACTATCGATTTTTATTTTCCGATTCGACTAGCAGAGGTTCCTATTGCCCACAGTAGCGCCTTCGGCTCCACCAGCAGTTTCGGCCCCACCATCTTTGGCACCAGTCTCGTCGGTGTCAACACCAACAACATTACCGGCGACAACAACAGCAACGGCACTGGTAATGCTACGACGAATTCCACAACAGTAACAACCGCAACAGCAGCGCCACCGCCACCACCCGATACCGAGAAAGCCTTTGTCAAAGCCTGTCAACGACTTGTCCTCAACAACCCTGGATTGCGCACCTTGTCCTGCTCATACTTTCAGTTGATCCTCCAAGGCTTGGAAGGTGATAGTAGCGCCGCCCTAAGGTCACTCAAGAACCTCTCGTGCGTCACCACGGATGGTATGATCCCAGAGGGTTTGCCACCTAGCGTGACCCATCTCAGGCTAAACTGCAGTTTCGGCTCTCTAATGAATTTGCACTCCCCCGCTTCGGGAGGTCCGGGGACGACAGCGTTGGTTCATGAAGGGTTGGAGTCGTTGGAGGTGGCCCGTATCAAGTCTGGGACCCTCAAGGGACTCTTGGCTCAGGCGCCCTCCCTCAAGACCCTGTCCATCAACGGGTTCGTCTCCAATTTTGGGTTTGGAAACTACTTTGCCACAGCCGCTCCGACACCTGTGGAAATCTCCTGGCCAGCATCCCAGATCACGGTCCTGAAGTGTCAGCAGTCTCGAGGCACCTTCAGCGTTGCATCCGGGTTTGACAACTTCCTTGGCTGTTTCCCGTTACTTGTCGAGTACTATGATGACATTTGGTCCCCCGCCGCCGGAGCCCAATTGGCCAAGCACTGCCCACTCATGGAGGTCATTCGTGTCAATCAAGACGCCTCTGCATTTCCTTCGTTCGGAACCGTCCCCAAGCCTAGGCCTCGCACAAAGGGATGGCCTGTGAACGACAGTGTGTCGATTTTGTTGACGGGGCTATCGAGGCTTCGCGTGCTGGATATCCCTTATGAGTCAATCAAGGCGGAGACTGTTCTGGAGACACCCTGGGTCTGCTTGGAGTTAGAGGAGTTCCGGTGCCAGATTGCTGAGGTGCCATTTCTGACCGACGAGGAAGAACAGCAGGTCCAAGAGATCCGTCAGCGAGAGGCAGGAGCGATAGGTTCTGATCAAGAGTACATCAGGACAGATGAGGAGGACGAGGTCATGGAGCTTAGCGAGAAATGCGTCTCCACAAGGAAAAGCATCTTGACTCAACTCTCCAAGCTGACCTCACTCAAATTCTTGTCACTTAGTCCAGACTTCAAAGCTGGGAACGATATCTTTGATAACCGGGCGAACGCCAGGCTTGTCTACAAATCTGAGCAAGATGGACGGAGTTACATCCGATACGACGATGTCATGTCGGATACCCTCTACTTTCGTCTCAACCATGGACTTGACCAGCTCGCCTCTTTGACAAAGCTCGAGTACCTGAGCTTTGAATCCATGGACCACCGGATGGAGACTGCCGATATCGAGTGGTTCGCGAATCATCTCCCAAGGCTGAAAGAGATGCGCGGGTTGGTGACGGAGAACCATGTTGGGATGGAACCCGATCCCAAGAATGATGTTCTTGTTGCACTGATCCGGAGACTTCGCCCAGATGTTGTTCAGAAGCAGACCTTTGGTGGCTACTTTCCCTATCTGTCAAACCCGAATAGTAATGGCCTGAATCGAGCCACTCGCACGCGTCGTAATAGGAAGTAGTCTCTCTCAACGTTCATTAAATAAGCTCCTCATTTTTGTGTTCATTTTAAACCCTGCATCTCGCCTAACTACGTTTGTTTTATTTTTCTCGCTGTTGTTGTTGTGGTAATGTTGATATTTTATTTTACATGTCTATTATCTCCTCCTTGTTTTCTATGATTGTGCTGTTGCTCCTCGCACTGTTTCCGGATCCTCTCCAATTCTACCAAATGCTCTTCTCTTTCTTATCACTCAAAAGAAGAGGATTCTATCGTTCATCGCCACTCTTCGAACACCTTTGTCCTCGGTGCTCGCCGTATGACACGATGCGCAATCAAAAGTTGAAGTAGGCTGGAATGCAACTGTTGCACTAAAGTCGAAAATATGGCACGTACCGCAGTAGAAAAATATAGGGCGATAACAACGCCGCCTCCTTCCACTTTACTACTTTGCCACGGAGCACCCCACACAAAATCCATCTTTTCTTCTTTTCCTTCTTTCCTCACAACCCCACACATATATCCCTCACTCTCCTGACACACCCAGACTCTCTTGACATACTCACACATTCACGCACCATTAAGCAGACACAGGATGAGCGCAGACGTTATCTTCGGCCTCCCCGAACTCACAGACGTCATTGCCCTCCACCTAGCGCAAGGAAGCCTTTTCCAGTGTATCCAAGCCTCAAAATCATGGCACGCCGCCTTCATACCCCACCTCTGGAGAACCTTTACCGAAGATGGTAGACAGACGACCTCCTGGGGTGCTCTAGTCGCCGCGATCCATACCCGCCGACGCCATCCAGAGGGCCTCGAGTGGTTCAAGGATGTGTATCGTCGTCATGCGAAATATATCCGACACCTCACCTTCCACATGCCCACCATTCTCGACGCCTGCCTCGAGGACGCCTTTGAGCCGCTCTCACCACCTCTCGCGGAAGACAGTCGGACTGGACCCTCAGGAGCAGGAGCAAGAATAGGAGCAGAAGCGGTGGCGGTACCCATAGCCACTATCGCCGGTCGATCGTTGATCACCAACCTAGAGTCCCTTACGATCAACGTCTCTCCACAAAATCTGGAGATGTACTTCCCCGAATTGTTCTCGAGAATGCAGTCAAGAGTCTTCAGCTTTGGCGGTGGTGCCTTTGGCGGGGGCGGATTTGGTGCTGCAGCTGCCAACAACAATATCACCACTACCTACGATAACACCACCACTACCAACCCCATTGGAGTTATGCCAGAAGTGACAGGAGCAGGAACAGCCGACCCTGAGAGACCCTTTATCGAGGCCTGTCTGAGACTGATTCTCAACAACCCGGGGCTACAAACATTGTATTGCGTCAACAACTCAAGAGTGTTTCGTGGATTGCAAGAAATAGTGCAGTCAGCAGCAGGCGGTGAGGATGGTGGTACCGGTCGAAACAGTTGTAGTGGTAGTGGTAGCGCTTTGAGATCACTCAAGATCCTTACAATCATGAGCGAGGACGGGCTGATCCCCGTGTTGCCACCCAGCGTCACTAATCTCACGTTGATCCGAAACTTTGGCATGTGGCTCGATTCCAAACCAGGAGTTCCCGGTCCAGTCCACGAGGGGCTGGAGGTCTTGGAGACTTCTGCTGAATCCGCCGCTCACATTGTAGCGCTCCTGAACCAGGCACCCTCCCTCAAAACCCTGTCCATCAAAGGCTTCGGTTCCCGCGGCTATGGGTTTGGAGGTTCCCAAGAAGCACATGCTCCAGTTTCTAACGGATTCGCGTGGCCACTAGCATCCCAGATCACTGTCCTGAAATGTTGGCAGTCGCGTGGAGGTTCCTTTGTGAACGTGCCTGCTTTTGAGCGTTTTTTTAGGTGTTTCCCGATGCTTGTCGAGTACCATGATGACATCTGGCTCCCCGCTGTGGGCGCCCAATTGGCTGAGCATTGCCCGTTCCTGGAGGTCATATCTGTTCCTCAAAAGCCCAACCCCAACAACAGATATCCGCTGCGTCGTTTGGGAGTTCCTGTTCCGGACAGTGTCTCGTTATTGTTATCGTCTCTCTCACGGCTTCGCGTCCTGGATCTTTCGCGTGAGAATATCAAGGCGAAAAAGATTCTGGAGACACCTTGGGTTTGTTTAGATCTCGAGGAGTTTTGCTGTCAGATTGTTGAAGTTCCCTATTTGACCGAGGAGGAAGAGCGGCAAGTACAGGAGATCCGACAGCGAGAGGAGGCAGGAGCGATAGGATCTGTTCATCAACACAGGGCTGACAAGGAGGAAGAGCTCATGGGTCTCTATCAGAGGTGCGTCTATACAAGAAAGCACATCATGGCCCAGCTCTCAAAGTTGACCTCACTGAAGCACCTGTCTCTCAGTCCGGACCTCAAGATTGGAAACGAGCTCTTCGAGTTCCGCCACGGTGCTACGCGATGCTACAAATCGGAGCGAGATGGGCGCATCTACATCCGGTACAATGATGTACTACCTGACACCCTCCACCTACGCCTCGACACAGGACTCGACCAGCTTTCGTCTCTGGAAAAACTTGAGTACCTAGGGTTCGAGTCTATGGATCACCGAATGGATACCGCGGAGGTTGAGTGGATGGCGAAGCAGTTCCCAAGACTGAAAGATATGCGCGGTTTGGTGACAGAGGGCCATGTTGGTATAGAACCCGACCTCAAGAACGACGCCCTTGTTGCGCTGATGCGTCGACTTCGCCCAGAAGTTGCACAGCGACAGAGTTTTGGTGGGTATGGCGCAGGATCACAAACTGGCGGTGGGCTGTTTGGCGGCTTTGGCCAGCCTGTAGGCGCTGTTGAGTCCAGGTCTTGAAAGCTTTCCGCGTTCGTGGTGATTGATACAAATATTTTCCTCCACTTTCAAGACATATAAAAAACGCGATATTACCTTTAATTTTTTTTATTACTCGTCCTCTATGCGTTGTTGACTTCCCGCCATCTGTTCCTCCCACTCCTCCTGAATCCTCTCCATCTCAGCTTGCTGTTCTTGCCTCAACTGCTCTTGCCTCAACTGCTCCATATACTCATCATGCTTGGCATGAACCGACACCAATTGCTCCTTCGAGTTCGCAGGTCCGTCACTCTTCACCACACAGCTCTGAGAATTTCGAGGGGAGATGGGCGAAAGTGGTGGCAGTGGTAGTGCTGAGTAAAACGCCGAGTTAGTGAACTGTTCCTGGTCCTGTTGGAATTCCTGTGAATGTGGTGATGATGATGATGATGTTGGCTGTTCCGCCCAAGCAGTATCGCTATCGTGTAGTTGAGGTGCGGATGGGGCTGTGGGGAAAAACGTATTACTCCCGAGCTTACCGTCTTCGCCCGAGCAGCTATTTGAAAGAGCCGCAATGGGTGTAGCGGTAGGAAGAGGATATACGGCGGTGTCCTTTTCTGACCCGACATCATGGGACGAACTGGAAGCTCCCTGAGATCCCTCTGCGGCGGCAGAGGCAAAGTATGGGCTGTTTTCGTCAGCTTCTGTGTAAGGAGGAGAAGGCGCAGATGCTGTCGTGTAGGGAGGATAGGCTGGATTGTAGGGTGACGTGAAGGCTGCCGAATCTGCCCCATACGAGTTATTAATCGCGTTGGGGTCCTGATGAGCGCTGTTGTCGCTATTAGGAGCGTACGGTGCCTGCCGGTATTCACCCAAATTGTCACCGGCAAGAGCCTCGATATTAGAGCCATCCCTGTCCTTGACTCCTGCTTTTTTCCCACGACGGTAAAAGAAGAATCCAACAAAGGCGGCAATAAAAACGACACCAGCAACACCGCCTCCAATAGCAGCAGCACCACTATCCTTGGACGCTTCTGGTGACGAGCCAGCATCGGTGAGGCCAGGGTTGATCGATCCAGAATTGTTGGAGGTTCCGCCGGAGTTTCCTGAGCCAGAGCCAGAGCCAGAGCCAGAGTTGGGGTTAGGGTTAAGGACAGGGGCTGTCGTAGGAGCAAGTGTGGTGATCGCAGTGGGTGGAGCTGTAGCTGTAAGGGTTTCTGAAGAGGGAGGAACAATTTCGGCTTGTGTCATCCACTTGTTGTACTTGATGTTGTAGAACAGGATTTCAGGAGGCGAAAGGTATCCTTTTGGAGCGTCGTATCCTGTAGGATGGTTAAATGAACATAAAACATATAGACACGTGTCAATAGCTTCAACAGCGGAAGAGGGATATCAAAATTAACGCAGCACATCCAAGAGAAAAAGAGAGACGGAGAAAAAAAGACGCGGAATGCTTACCTCCCCAGGTGAGAAAGAAATCACCAGAAGAAGCACAGGCCGCTTCTGAGCGGTTGGTTGGGGAGTTGGGTCCTTTGGCCCATTTGTAGGTGACAGTGTCGAATATGTAGATCTCGCCGTACACGTTGTCGACAGTGGCTCCTCCATAGACGATCAGCTTCTGGCCTCCAAATGCTATAGTGTATGTACATAGTAATATGTGGTAGATTGTCAGTCCTCAGTCCTCATCCTCGGAGGTTTAAAAAACAGAACGCAGAAGGAGACTATGGTGGCAAGGAACAAAGTGTATTACCAGAAGTCATGCAACTGCCTTCGTGCACAATGGGTGCATCTCCTTGACGGGGCTAAAACAGATAAATTGAATGAAGCGATGGGAAAATGAGGTGAAGGTGAGTAACAATTGTCAACTGTGAATTGCCATTTGTGAGCGTGTGTCTTCATCTTACATCACAACCAGAGCGTGAAGGCACACCACTTTACAATTAAGTTCCAGCTCTTTGTAGCAAACTGGAACTCCCACAAAGATCCTGGAACCTCCGCCGGCTCTGCGGCTCCAACTCCATAGATGTAGATCGTGTTCTTGGACTCGCTCCAGGCATTGTTGTACCACTTTGAATTCACAGGCATCGGCAGACCAGAACAATCGTTTCCGGCAGCGTCAAAGACAAGCATCCCATCCTGAAGGTTATAGCCGAGGGGGATGTACATGAGTCCAGACTTGGGATCCATCACAGCCTTTTGGGTGCCCCTGACAGAGTTCAATGGCTTATCGGGGCTCAAACAGAGCGGGAACGTCGAGCTCGCCCATTTATCCGTTACGATGTTGTAGCTTGTCATCCAGCCGCCTTCTGCGAAATAGGTAAGTTCTTGGTTCTGGCGATTGACGGCCATGGGGAGGCGTGAGCGATAGTCGGTAATAGGTCCGGTCTCGTTCAGCTTCTTCCAGGTGAGTTGGTTTGAGTAGGTGAGGAGCGGGGAGATGTCGAGAGAAAAGAATTGAGGGACAAAACGGCCTTGGTTGAGTCCCCCACGAACGTAGAGGGTTTTGTCGGGAAACGACGTGTGTTCGAGTTGGTAGACGGGGGCTGGCTGGAGTGTTAGGTATCCTTGTGCTGATACAGGCGACGGAAAGAAGAGAGGGGTGAGGAGGAGGAGAGGGGATAGGAGAACGGTGGCCTGCGTAACGGCTTTGGCTTGACCGACGACCTGTTGAACCTTCATGGTTGATTCTGTGTGAACGTGTAAAAAAGAGACAGGCGGAGGAAGGAAGGGAGAGAGGAGGGAAGGGAGGAGAGGAAGGACGGGAGGATAGGAAAGAAGGAAGGGAGGAGAGGAAGAAGGGAGAAAAAGAGGTTGGATGGGGAATGAGGGAATGAGAGAGGGAAGGATGAGGACCAACGGATGAAGGAAGGGTGAATGGCAAAGAAAGAAAAAAGTGAGAAATCGGAAACCGAACTAGAAAGAAAGAACGTGGGCAGCCACGACCTTCTCCCTCTCCTACTAGTGCTGGCGCTGGCTGGTCTCTCACACCCCCATTGATGTATGTGCCAGGCTTTTAAAGTACCGTTTTCATGTATTACTTTGTTTGTTTGCGTGTGTGTTTTGTTTTGTCTCGTAACATGCACAATTGTGCTTTGTGTGTCTTGGCTCACTTGCAGTCTTCTCAATCTTGTCGCCCAATTGCTCTCAATCCAAGAAGACAAGCACCCTGTGGGCCCACCAACCACCCAGATGGGAACCAACTTTAACCCAAGCACACTCCTCCTGAGACCTTTTAGACTGTCACCAAGACCATCAGAATCAGCTCTCTTTAGTAAGACTTCCTAGACTGACCTCGGTCTGCAAAGATTCTCTTCCCCTGAAAAGTGGTGGCGTTTTGATAGACATCGAAAAATCGATCAACGTCCGTCTTTACGGATTTCGATGGAACCCTCCATTGCCTTTATCATTGCCCAATCGAAAAAACAAAGAAAATGAGAGCATCATGCGGTGCTTGGGCATCCATCCATCCTCTCCGACCAACTAAATAATACAAACTCAGTCTCTTTCCCTTCTCTTCCTTTACTCATTCAATTTTATATCGTACAGTACAAAGTATTAAAACGGCCTTTTGATCATCTGCTCTTGTGTCTCTTCATGTGTTGCTGCTGCCTGGCCTGACGTCTCCGTAGTAGCCTCCGGAGTTGGCTTGACCACTTGGATCTTGGTCGTCTCCGGCACGCTTTCAGCAACAGCACTCTCCACCGCGTCGCCAGAAACGTCAACGGGGACAGGTTGATCTTGTTCCTTTATCGGCTGTTCTTGGTCTGCTGTCGACGTCTCGACTTCTGAGGACGGTTCAGGCTTAGTCTCTCCCTCAGCCTCCGCTCGTTTCTGATCTTCCTCGTGTGAAGCAGGGTCCATGTCGATACGGATGATCGGCACGCTAACAGGAACCGCAGGAGGTACAGCCTCGACATCCGTGCCAGCACTGCCATCCTCGCCCAGCGCGTTCGGGCCATCGATAGCAACATCGAGGTTCGCGTCCGACTTGCGCCTTGGCGCTGCGAGCGAGGGCATAACCCACGCCAAACCCTCACGCTCAGCCACACTCTCGTCAGGGACATCCTCCAAGATATCCTGAATGCCAGAGATGGTCTCGAGATGACTAGAGATTTCTCCCCAGATCTTGGCCAGCTCCTCCTTATCCTCACACATTGCCGTAAACCTTCTCCTCAGTACCTCGGGATTGGGGATATGATTAGACGCGCTCTTGCTCGACGACGAACCGCCACCACTGCCTCCTTCTTGGTTACTGGTGCCGCCAGTTTTAGGTCGATCCCAGTCTGCTCGGTCTCGCTCAGGTGCAGGGATAGAGTGAGAAGTCAACAAACGATTGTTTACCCAGAAAAACTCGTGAGGGCCATTGTACGAGATCTGGATAAATGCAACTCCTGACCGATGAACGTACTGGATGTTCCTGTAAGGCGCGCGCTTGTAAGAGTAGTTGAGTTGGGCTGCAGGTGGGTACAACTCATCGGATTCCATGTCGAGAATAAAGCCATGGGACTTGACCAACTCTGTTAGGAAATGCAGTTTAGGGACCTGAACGGGCTCGGTGAGGGGATCCAACGAGGACGCTGGCTTGAAAAAGCCCTTGGTAGGCGGTGGACGCAGAGCCAACTTGATCGGGACTGGACTCTCGAAGGGATTGAAGGCACGCCCTTGGGAGTCTTGTTCGATAGGTGCCTCGATGAGACGGAGACCACATCTCTCAGCTGTTCGCCCCCAGGACTGGAGCATCTCTTCGATCAAACGGGCGGTGCACCCAAGCCAATGGAGTTGGAAGTGGAAGCAATGCTTGATGTTGTGGGCGAGGTCATAGTGCAAGGTCGCTGTCTCTCGTCGCTCGCTGCGCTTATTGGGGTCAACATCGATGGTGATCGTCTTGGACATATCGACCTTCTTGAGGGGCGCCATCTTCTGGATCATCTCCATGCGTTCTCTGAACGAAGGAACCGCGTTGGTCGAGGACTGAGTTGTGGCACCGATCCCAGTGGTGGTGGCGTTAGTGGTGGGCCCAGAAGCAGATCCTAGGGTGGTAGTGGATCCAGTAGCGGAAGTCGGCTTCAAGGGAGGTCGCGCCAACTTCTCGGATGAGGGGTCGGTGTCCTTGTCCTTTTCCTTCTCCTTGTCCCTCAACTTGTCAAGATCAACATCCCGTCGAGTAAGCGATTGGGTCGTGTTCCTGAACCATCCCCGAGTCTGCTTCCCAGCGGGTGCATACTCTCCCGAGAACTGGTAGAAGTAATGGCCGTCCATAAAGTTGTGCTTGCCGAGGCAGTGGATGAACAGGCCTTTGTCGAACAGCTTCTTTCCAAACTCCGTAGCCTCTTCGCGAGTGTCAATGTCGACAAAGTGATGGATTAGCCAGTCGACGACCTCGTTGCCCAAGAACACGCTGTTGTATACGCGGAGATGCCATCGTCGGTCCTGGAGCTTGATGCCGGTCAATGGGTTCTGGATCGCCGTCGCAATGACCTGGATCTTGGAGTTGCGGTTCAGTTTTTCGGACTCGGAGGTGGTGGTGATATTTGAGGTGGGTGACTGACCGTTCTCATGCTCCTTCTTCGACAACTCGGATAACGCCCATGCTGCGAAGCTGCAGGTGATCAGTTGAACCTTGACAGTGAGGTCCTGCTTCCTAGAGGATGTTGGAGATGACTCGCCATCGGGATCGACAAAACGTGCTCTCTGAAAAAGGTCCAAGAACTTTTGGAAGCCGGCCAGACGAATCTCCTCATCGTCGAGAACCTCTCCTGCAACGTTCGTGAGGTTGTTGGTCACGACATGTTCCATCGGGATCAAGATAAATCGGGCTCGCCAGTACATCAGCTCCTCTGTAAGTTCGTCCTGGTATCCAGAAACAAGATGGTCCAAGTAGTTCCACTGGTATTGGGAGAGAGACGGGTAGGCGAATGTAAGGTCCCGTGGCATGTATCCCGACAGCTGTTTGGCCCAGATAACGCACTGGTACTTGATGTTCTCCGGCTTATAACCAAGGCGTCGCTCGTATCGCTTGACCTCCACATTTCCGTCTGCGGCATCGATCGACAGTCGCTGAACCTGCTGTCCCATGCTCAAATAGCAGGCCTTGTCCTTGAGAGCACTCGTGGAAATCGTCCTGTTGATGGTGTCGACGTCCTTGCTTGGGAACTCGTACGCTGCCGAATCCTGTTCAGTCACTTTTCCGTTGGTCGCGGTAGTATCCGATTCACCGTTCCTGTCGCCGTTAGTGAGAGTAATGTCAGATTTTTTGATCTTGGACGACGAGTTGCTGCTCCCCACAATGAGCTGGAATCCTTGGGCCAGGCGATGATAGATGAGCTCCTTCATGAGGTTGGTGGCCTTAATGCGGCGTTGTTGATCGTTCGCTCCGTAGCTCCCCCAGTCCTCGCTGAGAGATATCGTGTGGATGTACTCAGAGTATAGATCCTGTAGCTCTTCCTTGCTGGGGAAGTAATCGGTCGTCAACGGCAGCGATGCAGGTGACATCAACCCCCTCCAGGCTTCCGTGTTCGACAGCCCATCGGTATAAACATCACTCCTGATCAGGTTCGGAGAAGCAGAACGAGCTCTCACTCGTGGAAAGGCGTGTTGCCAGCGTCGCAGGTGCGATGTCATGCGGATTATAGTCTTGGGCGGGTTGCAGGGGTTGATGTACGTCTGCTTGGATTTCTGGCGTGTCTGGATAATCCGCCCACCTGATCCTGCGGGATTGGAAATGTATGTCCGGTTACCCTTGTCGCTCGAGAGGGAGCCGGTGTTGCACGAGTCCGCACCTGAAACCTCCGACTGGGCCTCATCCTGTAACGACCTGTAGTTTCGAGAGATGTAGATCGGTTTGACAGTGCTCGAACTCAGAAATCCTGGATCGTCGTCAGTGCTCGCGCGAATGTGAACTGGTTTCGACTTGATGTCGATGTTGCCATGCTGGGATGTCCGACCATAGTTCGCTTGCTCACCGGTTGAGTCATCTTGAAGTCCGCGGTGTACATTCATCTCGCCCTGACCTTCGTACTCTGCTTGCTTTGACGCTCGACTCTCCTCTAGGAAGCCGTTGGCACTCTTGAGGGAGAATGAAACCCGACTAGATGTAGCTCCGGCAAGGTCTCGTAGGGTGGGGTTCTCATGGATGGCGTTTGGTGGTAGCATGGTTGACGTATTCCATACTCTTGGCAGACTCTGGGACAACTCGCTGGTCATCTTGCTGTGGTGGTTGGATATCGATTGGTGCGCCGTTCCGCCATTGAGGTAGTTGTCGTAGTTACGCCGGGCGCTGTTTCCATTCCGTGCTGCAGACGCTTCAATGTTGTCAAGCGATAGTGCGTCCCTGATCATGCCGCGAGTAGGAGTTCCAGAGCCCGCTTTCAGCTGCTTTAGCTCCGCCGCCAAAAGCGAGTTCGAGTCGGAGAGAAGGTCGTCATCGTGCTTGTCAAAGTCAACAGGCTTGGCAAAGTTGGTTCGGAGGTTGAGGGCGTCCGATGTGCTCAGTCTCTTTCCGAATGAGGTGACGTACTGTGGGTTGTAGCTCTCGTTGAGATAGGGTATAGAGATGCTGGAGATCTCGTGCTCCATGATGCCCATCATCTGTAGCTCGTACATCTTGCAGCGGGTATAAAACTTTTGGGTGTTGGGTCGTTGTGAGCTAACGTAAAACATACAGTCGACCCAGTGCGGCATCATGTAGTAGGTTTTGGTGAGCGATGATGGGAAGGTCGCGGGTGCGTCGTAGTAAAGAGGGTCCGACATGTCGAGCTGTACCTCCGGCATTGGGCTAGGGATCGGCGATTTGAAGGCGCGGGTCCACGATGTCGTTGGCCGTCCCTCTGCAGAAGAGTCTTTGATGGAAGGTGGACGAGAGTTGGGGCGCGAGTAGTTGCTAGCGGAGCGAACCATCAAGTTTCCGCCGTTGTTGTTGGCCATGCTGAAGTTTGAGGGCGAGTGACCTGATGCGTGGTTCATTGCTGTGAGTCCATTGGAGTCCGCTGCTGGGCCTTTCCACCGGAAGAGAGGGACGATGTGCGCCGGGATCTTGGACAGGCAGATCATGTCGAGACCTATTCCTCCGCTAATCATCCTCTCGGTCGTTAGGCGCAAAAGTCGCTTGTCGACGTCAAACATCCCAGAGCCGGGCGTGATCATGACAATCGAGAGTCCTGTCCGCTGCAAATCACGGTCGACATAATGCTTGTCCAGTGAGTTGAGCGCAAGATTGATCGACTCGAGAACGTTTCCTTCGAACGCGAACGAGTTCTCGCCGGACAAGATTGAGTACTGCCCGGCCGGACGCAGGAGAATATCGCGCTGGTATCGCATGACCTCCTCCTTGAGCGGAATGATAGCTGTCGTCCAGTCTGTGCGCGCCTCCCAATCGATGACGACCTTGTAAAAGTCCTGGTAATAGCGTCCTTCATCATCCCGCTGCAGCCCTGTTTGATCGCCTGGATAGCCGTCAATCCGAAATCTCGCCTCTTCTTCCTCCTGATAGAAAATCCTTGAAAAGAGTACGATAGAGACGACGTGGTTGGTGGGGGCTTCCAGCTCAGACTTGCCGTCTCTCTTTCCTCGCCAGCGAGCAAAAAGTTGAGGCAAAAATCCGAAAATGACCCTCTCGAAAAAGATGTCACCATCTTCATCAAACTCCCACATCTCGCGGGACATTTGGATAAAAATGAAGTACTTTGCAGACTCTGAGCGGAAGATGATCCTCGTGTCAGACGAAATGTATCCACTAGGAACCTATTACCACAAAAACAAATTCGGGTGTCAGGATTGCACACCTTCGGCATATTGACTACTCTTCACTCGGCGCACATGGAAAGACCTCGCGCTCATCCTACCGATTGGTTGCCGACGTAGATCTCTTTTACCTGGGCGCGAATGCATCCCAGGTACACAATCTTTTTGCTTTCATACACGCAAGACCCCACAAGGCTCGTCCTCAAGCGCCACATATCGCTCCGTCCAACGTATTGGTCCCTGAATGTCAGCTCCACGTACTTGGCGGCATTTTGAGATGGATCCACCTACGCAGTGTAATTAAATAAAATTCGCTTAGAGCCTTTATTATCTTTTTTATCGTCATGCTGAGGAAATAAAGTACGAAGATTAACAATCCTACCCTTTGAACGATGACATCCTGACGCGGTGACAGGCCGAATACTTTGGCAATACTGTGAGTTAGAGACACCTATTATTTGAAGATGTTTTATGGGGTTAGAATGTTGATAGAGGCGAGATTGAATCACGCAACGAATTCGTGCAGAACGGACGGTGACTCACCTGGACAGGGGCTTTGAGTAGAGTGTTGTTGTCAGGCCCTGTCCACTGAATAATGAGTTTCTTTTGAGCTTCCTTTGGGAGAGCTGGGTCGTAAATCTCGAATAGGTCGTTTGGCTGGACATTGGGGAAGAAGGCTGGGTCGATCAAGAAGTCTCGTTTTGAGAAATGGTCGGTGTGAACATAGAGGATTTTGGTGGCACCCAAAGGTGGGGTTGCTGCTGAGGATGACTGAGAACTGTCGTACGGTGTTGAAGTGGTGTTGGTTCCGCCTGCGGAGGCGGTGTACTGCAAGGGCGATGTGCCTCGGGCCAATCCAGATCCCAGCGGCGCGCCTGTGCCCGCGTTGGAAGCAGAGGCGAACATGACGTATCTAATCATTACCCAACAGTCATTAAAATATGTGAATATAGCCTCCTTGAAGAAAACGTGGTTGTCCCAGGTTGGGCGTGGCAATATGTATCGAGTGCAATTACTCACCTTTGTCCCGGATGAGCTGTCGCGTAGAGTAATCCGCTGTGTTTCCTGCACCAGGTATGTCAAGTTGTCGGTTGTTATTAGTTGTGTATGTCTTTGTCCTGTCCGAGTGGGGAAGGAGTAAGAGTGTGGATGTTTAGTCGATGTTCGCTTTCTGTTCGTTGGATGGGCGGGCGAGAAAGCGAGAAAGCGTGGCTGACTCTCCTACAGGACAAACTGTGTAAAAGTGACGTTCTTTTCCTGACATCGATACCTCGTTGGAGCACTCTTTTTTCCTTGGTCCTCTGCAGCAGCAGCAGCCCCACGTTTCTCTTTCTTTCCCTTCTTTTTCTTATTTCTTATTTCTTGTCACTCCTTCACACTACTCTTACCTCCACTTCCACTTTCACTTTCGCTCTCACCACCACACCTATAATACACACCCCCTTTCTCTCTCACACTCTCACCTCCGCCCACCATGAGCAGCAGCTTCAACTACGACTACATTATCAAAGTAATACTTCTTATATATTAACGCTGCACTGCACTCACACAAGGAAAATACAACACGCATAACTCAAACTACATCTCGCTTCTTCTTAACACTCTCTCCGTTCTCTCCTTTCGCTTGTTATACTCATCACTCATTCGCTCACTTGCTCTCTCGGCACTCACACCCTGTGACCCTCGCAGTACATCATTATCGGAGATACCGGTAAGGCACAGCCTCACAAGTAGCCAGCTCTCTCCACCCAAAAAAAAAAAAAAAAAAAAAAAAAAGCTCATCCTCATGCTGAACCCCTTCTTTGTACTCATCATCCCCTTCCTGCTCTCTCTCTTTCTTCCATATAGGTGTCGGCAAGGTAACAAGAGACCTTCAACAGCCCGATCGATGAACACAAAAATACTAGAGCAAAAAAACGAGAATCAGCGCAAAAGGAGCAGAGTTCACAATCGTTGGGTGACCAGACCACGCGCCGCAGGAGACTCGATTCGGCTCACGCTCTCTCATTCACCCACTCGCCTCACAGTACCTCACCGCACCTCAGCTCACCGAACAGACATCCCCTCAGCCTATTTGCCCAAGTGAACTGACAACAACCAACTCTTTTTTTCTTTCTTTTTTGCTAACCGACTTTGTATTCTTATTCTTTTACCTTTCCCAATCGGATTACAGTCTTGCTTACTCTTGCAGTTCACCGACAAGCGTTTCCAGCCCGCCCATGATCTGACTATCGGGTATGTGCAACACAAATACAAATACACTTGCAGACGCACACGACAATATCGGATGACAGCAGTTCTGATTCCACTCTTGCCCACACGAGATGCCCAGGCAAATACACCGATGATAACACTCTCTTCATTGATCGCATCATAATCTGCATCTTTTAGAGTCGAGTTTGGCGCACGTTTCGTCTCTGTTGCCGGCAAACAGATCAAGCTCCAGATCTGGGACACGGTATGTTGATGATACCACTTCCTGCGCCTCTGGTTGACGTCTTCCCTCACTGTTCAATTACCCCAACCCCAAGCGAACATGTTTCTCAATAATTGACTGACCTCTTTTTTTCTCCCCCCTCGTTTGCTGTCGCGAAATTAATGATCATAGGCCGGACAAGAATCCTTCAGGAGCATTACCCGTAGCTACTATAGAGGCGCTGCTGGAGCTCTTTTGGGTAAGGTGCCAATTGCCCTTGTGTATGCGCTCTTGTTTTTGTTGGTGGTCCCTTAAAAGTTCCCTTTCGTCTAACACACTCGATCGTGTTTGATTTCTTTTTTGTTTGTACTCCCATTTCACGACCTGCAGTCTATGATATCACAAGGTTAGAAAAAAAAAAAAAGACGGCACGGACATGGAAACACATACACACGCACACACGCACGTTCAAGAGCGTGTTTTACTTTGTTGGTCAGCTGGATGGGAATCTCGGTCTGATCCCCCCTACGCTTCTTATTTTTGTATTTTAATGAACTTTTCTCGATAGGAGAGACACCTTCAAGCATCTGACGACTTGGTTGGAGGACGCCAGACAGCACGCCAACGCCAACACCACCATTATGCTCATCGGCAACAAGAGCGATCTGGAGTCCAAGAGGGCCGTCTCTTACGAGGAGGGCGAAGCCTTTGCCAAAGCCAACGGACTCTTCTTTATGGAAACCTCAGCCAAGACTTCGGCCAACGTCGAGGAGGTAAGAAAAACAGAGTTTTATGTCTTTGTTCTTTTGTTCTTTTGTTCTTTTGTTCTTTTGTTCTTTTTGAACAAGACCATGCATAGATGATATACTGGTTTTCTTTTGTATGCTATCTTTCTCGGCTATCACAAGTCCGTTTAACCATGGATCATGTTTGTTCCTCTAGGCTTTCGTGGAGACTGCAACAAACATCTACGAGAAGATTCAGAGCGGGATTTTCGACATTCACAACGAGGTACGGACACATCCATATACAAAACTCAACAATGGATAGTTTCAATTTGCATGTGGCCCAATATCATTTCCTAACCTGTTTTCTTTTTTTAATGGACACGCGTAGGCCCATGGAATCAAGATTGGACCTATGCACACTGGAGGATCATCCTTGCCCACTGGAGCTTCAAACGGTAGCGGGGCCTGTTGCCAGTAAAAACGCCACTAGGGTGTTCCATTTGCACTCCACCTCCTTCTCCTACTTGCAATATCTATTTCATCTCGGCCTTATATTCCGTCTCCTAGTCCTAGTACTAGTTTTTTCTGTCCCTCTCTCTCGTGTCGCTCCTATCCTTTTTTCCAGTTCTTTTCTTCCTTTGCCTCATTCATAATATCCTTCAAACGAAAGTTTGGAATAAAAAACACCACCATTCAATCCAAATCTCTCCCGTTGCAATATTGATAACATCAAAAAATGTATATTTGTGAAAAGAGTGGAGGGTGAGAAAACAGATGTTCTGTTTGTGATGATTTTTCTTTAATCCGTGTGTGTTGATCCTGCAAAAAGAAAGAGAGGAGACGACACTGTAATGGATTGGCTGACTGCTGGAGTGGTTGAAGTGGTGGGGGACGAGAAGAATATTTAGGCGGCGGTGCGGTTGCCGACGGTGTTCTTGAGCTCACCCTGCTTGCCGGCCTCCCACTTGGCGTACTTCAAACCCTGTTCATCACGGCGGACGGCGACGAGGCGGGCCTCCTCCTTGAGAGAGTTGCGGACAGCGCGGGCGCAGACCTGAGCGTACTGCAAGTAGCTATTTCAGGTGAACAAAAGGACAGCAAGAAGGGTAACGTGAACAAAAATAAAGAAAGAGTTAACACGAGGTGTTACAAGTGTGAGTGTGTGTAGGATTGAATGCGTTTGCGCGCTGCATAGTCGTGCTCTTTGCAGGTGATAGTTCCTGTTGAGTGCGCGGGAGTTTGTTTGCTGCCGGCTGGCTGGTGCAATGGTGAAAAATCAGGTCCAATATGGTTGCACTGATGTATTGACGGGTAGTGCGTAACTGATGCTGATGCTGGCGCTGAAGCGACGGGTAATATGAATACACCCGAACAGAAGAGATCGTTCCTTTGAGGAATCCTGCAGGGTGGTCAAGGACATCTTCTGTTGCTGTTGGATTTCGCCCCTGAGCGCCTTAAGATCTACACGTCGATGCTCGATCGCCTGTCGGAAGAAAGAGGATCATCGAAGGTGTTGGTTGTCGAAAGAGTGTCGAAGGGTAGTGAGAGAGTGATGCAGAGGTGGTGTGAGTGAGTGTCGCCTGTTGTCACTTACGTGAAGGTGGGCTTCCAGAATTGACTCATTGTGATGATTTGGTGGTTTGAGGGATGATGAAGAGATGCGGGTTGAAGGGGAGGGGTGAAGTAGACCTCGAATCTTGTAGCAGCGATCTTGTTGTGTCCTGCCCACGGCTTGGATTGTCTCCCACCACCCACTCCTTCCCGACACGGTGAGAGAAGTAAAAGCAAATCAAAGCCACAGAAATTGCGTTAAAGAATTAGAGATGATCGCGCATGTTGCATCCTGTCAAATTGTTTTAGTTTACAGAGGGTTTGATCATTTGTGATTATTTGAACTATGAAGGGCGCATGAACTTCAATCAGGGTTGTCTAGAAGCGTGTGTGTTGAGTTCGCATTGGTCAATTTTATTTTAATATGAGGATGTTTAACCGAGGAAGTTGGCAACGGCAAAGTGGACTACAACGTTACAGGCCAAAAAGTCGGCGAATGCTCTAATTGATACAGGCGACACATATATACGTAGTAGGATAAGTTAGTCGGCCTTTCTTGTTCATGAAATAGA
The DNA here is from genome assembly GCA_019671135.1 of Linnemannia hyalina. Taxonomy (NCBI): domain Eukaryota; kingdom Fungi; phylum Mortierellomycota; class Mortierellomycetes; order Mortierellales; family Mortierellaceae; genus Linnemannia; species Linnemannia hyalina. The sequence continues at coordinate 1,047,216 of JAHRHY010000007.1, read as the reverse complement.
ACGTAACAAGATACATCGAGATCCTGACGCGATCTTCTATCGAATGCGAAAACTACCTTTCAGGGCTGGTGGTGGGGAACTGAGAGGCGTTCTTGGGGTTGGTCTGGATACGGAGGTTGGCTAGTAAGAGCAATTGACAGAGGTATAGGATCGCGCTTTGTCAGTTCTGTACCGCTTTGTAGGTCCTGCACAAACGTGATTGTCGTCCTCAATTGAGAAAAACCAGGTGATTTTGAGCGGCAGGGGTTGATTTCGTTGCCACTCACCAGCAAGAACAAAAGAGGCGACGGTCGAGATGAATCCGGCCAAGAAGGCGTTGTTGGGGAAAGTTCCTGCAATGACGACATAGACGAACTGGATGATGCCGGTCAACAGCACATAGACCATGTAACTATCAATCAACTTCAAGGACTTTGGCGTGTCTATCACGTTTTGATAATATCAAGAACGGTGGTTAGAGCGCCTGCTGGGTCTAAAAAAAGACGAGGGTGCCAAAGAATGCAACTGAGGTGCTGAGGGTATCCTGGGAACAAGTTGATGATAATCCCGAGGTCCAGTTTTAAGTGTTTCCTTTACCCTTGATGTATGCGGTCAAGAGGCTGTTGGCGGCGGTTTTGATGTCGTTCATGGTTCGAGGTACTATAGGCGGTTAGGAGAGATGATGATGGTTCGCTCATGAAACTGAAATAAAGCCGCGACTTGAGAGTGAATGGTAACTCCCAGCAGTCACTAGGCAAGTGAAATGTGCGGTGGCTTGTCGAAACTCACCTCTCTCTGGCTGGAGGCGCAAAACATCGTTTGATGCAGATCATCACTTACACTCAGCACCACACAAACAACTCACACAAACACATAACATATAATGAGGTACAGGACTCGCAACCCACGAAACAACCAAAACCAACAGAAGGAAATCCGCATGGCACTGCATCGAACTCAACAACAGGCTTTCATTGACATCTGGAAAACCATCCAACAAAGCAAGACGCAACTAACGCGTGATTCGCCTTTTCCCTCCTTCCCAAAAAATAGCAGCGCAAAGCCAAAGAGCGAGATGAACGAGGACGAGCTCCGCAAGCTCGAGGAGGAAGAGTTCAACACAGGCCCACTCTCAGTGTTGCAGTTGTCCGTCAAGAACCATACACAGATTCTTATCAGCTGCAGAAATAACAGGAAGCTCCTTGCCAGAGTCAAGGCATTCGACCGTCACTGTAACATGGTTCTCGAGAACGTCAAGGAGGTACGTTTGGGCGCTCGACTAAAAATAGCCATCAGCTACCCACATTGTTCAGCATTGATGCCGCATCTGATATCTTGCGCCAGAGACCGCCGTTATTCAATGTGGATCAAGGAGACATGTTAACAAGGATCCGAACTGTAAACTGACTGTCTCCACTTCACCGCGATACACATTTTCACTTCAATAGATGTGGACAGAAGTACCACGTGCGGCCAAGGGCAAGAAGGCAAAGCCTGTCAACAAGGAGCGTTTCATCAGCAAGCTGTTCTTGCGTGGAGACTCTGTCATTCTTGGTACGTGAACCCTGTCAGAATCAATTGTTTAACAACCGCAATTCATCACGCTGGATATGTTCAGTGGACGCAAGCTGCTATTGTTTAAACTACAGTTCTAACCATCGACGTTGTCTTCCTTCCACTCGTATCAAATAGTTCTTCGCAACGATGTTTAAGTCATGGATCACGGAGAAAGCGCTGGCATGGCGTAGATTATGGAAGAGGGCAGATCGCTTGCTTTGTGAGGGGGTGTCATCAGGGATAACTTGTGCAGCAATAAAATAACAATTGCCGAATCCAGTACAACCAAACAGAACCATGGATCAAAAGGGGACTAGCTGTCTTCAGTGAATTGAAGGGCATGAACTCCGAATGTGCATTTTACGGAGCTTTGGCAGTCCAAGCGAGAAACTCACCACTACGGCAGATAGAGTAGTGTCTCTTCGTACTGCGCCGGATTTGATTGAGAACAACGCTGAAAAGAAGAAGTCGCAGCTCTTCAAAAACGCAATCAAAAGTGAATGGATCGAGCGTGAGTGAAGGAAAATTGGCAGTGATTTTAGAGCGTGAATGCCTTGCCCTTGATGGCTTAAAATGCCACAGCAAAGCTAAATTGCCTGAAGAGACTGCCCATGTGAAGGCTACTTATGTTATCGCAAACGACCACGACGCATAAGAGAGGACAACGCGGTCCATCTCCCTTGCATACAAAGCAAACATGACAAAGATTTAGAATGCGAACATGCGAACAATAAGTCAAAGGACCAGGCAATGATTGATTGTTGGATAAACCAGTGTGTTTTATTATTGCAACTTGAGCTGATTGGTGTCTGGATAAAAAAGCAATTTAAACGACGGTACCGGCGCAGGAAGCGATACGGGGCCACAAATCGGCGCACTCCTTACCGACGGGGCCGGTAATGGCAGATCCCTTCATCTCACCCTTGGGGTTGACGATGACACCGGCGTTGTCTAGAGGAACAAAGTACAAAAAATTGGGACAGACGTTAGTTTTACAGATCTTGTTTGACGGGCTCGTTATTGGTGCATATTATTCCAGTAGACGTTTTGTTTTGTTGAACAGCAAGGGAAGGAAAAACGTACCCTCAAAGTAGATGAAAACACCGTCGCGACGGCGCCAAGCCTTGCGCTGACGGATGATGACGGCGGGCATAACTAAGTATCACAAAATAATTGAGCGAACCATTAGTTCTCCGTAACAATGTTCAGGATAGTTCAAAACGACAGCGCTTCAATGATAATTCCCTCTGGAACAAAGACGTACCCTTCTTCCTCAACTCAGGCTTTCCCTTCTTGACAGTGGCCATAACCATGTCACCGACACCGCCGGCAGGCAACTTGTTAAGACGACCGTGAATTCCCTTAACGGAGATAACGTACAAGTTCTTGGCGCCAGAGTTGTCGGCGCAGTTCATAACGGCACCGACGGGCAAACCCAAGGTCATGCGGAATTTGTTTCCGGAAGCAGCTCCACCTAGACGGGTGGAAGGGAAAGGTAAGACGAATGAAAGTTTTAGCTGGTATGATCTTCAACTTCTTTTGCTCTCTCGTTCATCCTGATGTTTCGCTCGTCCAGTTGATGATTCCTTTGTTGTTTGTGCGATTCGCAGTTTGTGAGGTTAATGCAGAGCAGGAAGTTGAAAGTTGCTGATGTCTTTTGTGCCAAAAAGATGTGCTGAGATGTTACTTCCTGCCGGATTGATGTGGGGATCGAAAAGCGAGTTTGCATTCCGTGCTGAATAACGACTGGACTCCTGCACTGGCACCTTGCTGAAGGTGAGTGAGAAGCGTCTGTCGTGAAGATCGCTGATGTGTACTCTGCTCATCTCCAGCTTGTGCTAACGAAGGTGCTTGACGATAACCTCTCGTTGCTGGTGTTGGCTGGTCTCTGCTTCCCGTGGTTGACGCCAGTATACAGTTGCAGTTGGTAGGGTGATGTTGACGACCATCCGAAGACGAGAGACCCAGTCAGGCTCTGGACACCTCCGCGGAGGTGGAACTCATCATCGATTCCTCCCTCCTCTCCATCACCATCCTAGGTCTCTCCATCACTCCTTCAGAGTGCTGCTGGTTTTTGATGAAAAATGACGGGCGATGATGTCGGGTGGGTAATGTGGTGATTTGGCTGTTTGCCGATGGTTTGATCGATCGATGTTGGGATCGATGGATGTATGTGCGTACGCTGGTGTCCTGAATCCATGTGCATGTATTTGAGTGTTCAAGAGAACAGCCAGTGAACGGCAACGGTCATATGTGACTGCCAAAGCTGAACGCACCCTTTGCGGACATTTTTGTTGAATAGTTAAAAGAGGATTTTCTCAATGTCCCGCGCCGATCAAGCCTATTAGTGCACTCTGGCTGCAGTGGCTTATCAGTGTTGTCTTCCATTTGGCTTGCACGGCATTTCTTTGCACGGGCTGGATAACGCCTCCTTTCCTGTGGTTTGACAATAGGACCACAGGCACAAGCAGAGTAGGCTGAGCTAAGAAAAAATAAATACCTCGTTGTGTTCCTTTTTTTTCTCAATTCTTACTGTACAACACACATCACCCTCTCACTCCTCTCCTCACCTTACACATATATCCACCATGGGAAACGTTAGTGCCTCTTCATTCACACCTTGCGCTTCTGCACCCACACTAAAAACCTTTCCTTCAAAGGTACCATGATCCCACTACCACAACCATAAACTAAACATAAGCAACATTTGATTCCTACGCCCCCACATCTCTCCGCAATTAAATAGGGTCAAAAGGCACAGATGAAGCGCGAGCGTAACGCCAAGAACGCCGGTGGCACCGCCAACTCCCAGCTCAAGGTCGTAAGTACCTTTCCTTTGCCTATCCTTCGACGGAACAACGCTACAAACAAATATGCCAAAATCCATACCATATATTGACCGCTGTACCTGACCCCTTTGTTCCTTATCGCACTTGTTTTTACAAACATAGAACGAGGCTGCCAAGAGCATTGTTTGCCAGACCTGCCGTCAGACCTTCTTGTGCACCATCCGTACCAAGGCGTAAGTTGCACGAAATGCTTGCGGATTTTTTTTTATTCAGATTGGACTATTTTTCGGAAGAATTAGTGCGCACAAACCCGGACAAACACTTCGCCATGCTTACTCGTTGTCCTTCCCCTTTCTTCCGATAGTCTTGAGGAGCACGCCACCAACAAGCACAGCAAGACCATGAACGACTGCTTCCCTGGATTTGTTGAGACCCCCAAGAAGTAAAGAGTTATCACTTCTGCGGTGACCCTTTCCTCCTTCCCCTCCATTCCCAAAGCAACAGAGCGTACATACAATTTAATAAACAATTTTTTTAAACTTGAGACACCTAGAGCACGCATTTGGACCAACAGGGACAGAGCATGACAGGACCACCAAAGGGTAGAGGATGGACATTTTGACAGTAATGTATTAAGGGGGAAGGCAGAGTATGGGAAATGACAAGGGGGCGCAGGAGCAAGAGTAAGACGAAGGCTGCTAGATCCACACCTGTATGATGGTACAAAGAGGGGAAGGAAATGGGAAGGATGTGATGCGCAAAAACAAATACTACACGCGGACGAGATCGACTCGGCAGCGCTCTTGAACACGATGGAAGCTCCTCATTGTTTGCTCGTCGTCCTCATCCATCATCATTACTGCGTCACTCAACACGCCTTCAGGAATTGGGTGGATGGTCAGTTTGGCGAACGTGCCTCCAGACTGCATTTTGCTGAGCTGGTTCGGATTGATGACAATCACATTATCGACAGTCTAGGGAAACCCAAAGCAAGAATCATTGATATATGAGTTGGACAATTCTTCGGAAGTGATTGATCTGTAAAGACACGGAAATGGGACAGCGGATGCATACCTTGGCAAAGTGCTTCAGCTTGCTGGGCAGGATGAGAACGTCAGGACACACTTTGAGATCCAAAAGGTCGAATTGGCTCGAATCGACTCCGCTGTCTGGATCAGACGCTAGGCCAGGGTAAACAGGGTGCAAGCTAGGTAAAAATACAGAGAAACGATGGATCGATCTTTTAGTATGAACACGCGGACCTTCCCTGGATACACAAAATAAAAACAATAGAAAATTAGTGGCGCCACAAAAATGGCGCTAGTGTTCTCCTCCGAAACATACTTGCGCTGTTCAACAATATATTTAGAGAGTCGGCTCATTCGGTCGGTCCGACCAGGGTTCCTTGCAATCTCGTCTCCGTTCAAATGCATCAGGATATCAGCAGTGTTGACTGCAAACACCATCTCGTTAATAGTGAACTGTGCTGGGTTGGGCAGGCAGTATGTACCCTACATATGAAAGAAATGAAATAAGATAAGGTCATTTTCAAATAATTAGGGCTATTCAGATGTATACGAGGCCATTGCAGTCGACGATAGACTTACAGCTGGCAATCCAAGGGCACGGGGATGCTCAAATCCAGGCTGAGGCAAGACTAGTGTCTCATGAATGACATCCTGCAAGCTTGGTACCAATAGGATCTGCATCTCTTTGGGGTACCGGTCTTGGTGTTTGGCAAGCAGGGCCGAGATATACTTGGCAAAGTATGCCTCTGGCATCATGTCGATATCTCCTGAAACGATCAGTGGGTGTGTCGACGAGACGAATGGGCCCATCTAGAAGATAATACCAGAATACAGTGAATATGACGTCTACATCACTGAGGATCATACAACGCACAATGGCTCTAAATATCATTCAAGTATAACTCACCAACAAAAGAATATCCGGACGTTCAGTGCTGACGTGTTCCATCAAAGCTGCAAAGGGTTCGAATAAAAGATTGTCGCTCAGGGTATATGGTCCAGCCGCCACAATCATCTTCATCGGTTGTCCAGCCATCCTTTTGTATTGGAAGTCCTCTAAATCCGCTGGGCTGGCACCTGCCATTTCAATGGCAGGCAGCTAGATTCGAACAATTGCACACACAAATTCAAGTTAGTTCATCTTTACAAATCAACTTGTTGTTCAAAATGCCATAGGTTTATCTCAAGGAGTCGCGATCGTACCTCATGAACACGAGTTACTGCAAAGACTGAACCGTAAGAGTTCAGGCCGCTTAGAACAACAATCTGTCCTGGGAAAAAGCTGTATCCTGGAACTTCCATGATATCCAGCTTGACTCTTGCGCCACTGCCGAACGAGCGGCTTGTTTCAAGCAGCAGAGACTGCTCGTTCGCCTTGCCTTCATTTGCGTCGGAGCAAATTCGCCCCACCACGGTAACGGCAGACTGACTTGGGTACGCGGGATTGCGAAATTCTGTGTCGGGATAACTTCTCCTGTAAATATCTGCAAATGCGTCAATCCGGTCGTCAAGAGCTACGGAGCAGGAAAAAAAAAAAAAAAAAAAAAAAAAAAAAAAGAACGATGTTAGATTGGTCAAGAAGGCAAAAAAAATTGGGATTCCGTACTCAAAGCTAACGTCAGTCATGATCCTATTGCATACCTTCGCCTTTGTCTGTAATCTTATCGAACATGTATCGATAAGGCTTGATTGTGGTGATCATGGTGACGGTGCTCCTGTACTCTGATCCAGCACGAGATGGTTCCGTTCTCAATTTCAGATGGCTGTGGAGGGTTTCTTCTGTTTCTGACATGTTCTTGCGAAGCGCAAACTGCTTCGACGAAGGCGTTGGTCTACTCAAAACAGGATTGATATGCGTTTATCAGTTCAGCATGTTTGCCTTTTGCCACTAGCACATGCGCCACCAAAAAAAAAAGTTCCCGAATGGCACTCACTGGGCAGGGTTCCTGAAAGAGCTTGTTGGCACTCTCGTTGAAGACATCGACTCTGGCGAGTTACTAATACGTAACAAAACGAATGTAACATATTAGCTGGTAGGTCTTGCTAAAACTTGGATGCAACTCCTGTCAGGTACCACAAAATCATAACTCCCCTCAAGGTTACTTACAACTGGTCGTTCTGGTCAATCTCCATGTCATTAAACACCCTGGAAGCCTGTGAGGTCGATCCTGGAAATCTTGACTTAAGCTGAGCCTTCTTGGGAGTGGCAAACGATGATCCCGAGGTCGACTGAGCATGACGCTGGATGCTCTGCTGTGCCTTTTTCTCCAAGGTGCGACGGAGATGGTTCTTGAAGCCTTCCAAATGTGCAGCCGTCATCGAGCCGTCGTCCTCGTCCCTAGTGGAACTGATAGCATTCATGATATATGCCTCCCATTTCGAATGCAGAGTCCCAGGCTCAATGCGGTATATGCGCAACAAGCCCACGCCTATGTATGTCAGCCGTGGATAGCGAGATGAGGAATGAGGTTCCGTTCTGTTCTGATTCCGAGTATTTTTACTTTACTAACAATTCTCTGCCGTTGCTTACACTCTGCCAAGGCGGAGGGGTTGGTTGCGAGGGTGTTTCCAAAGACGTCAATGAGTTCCAGTTCCTGATTCATGGTGGTGGTGGCGGTGGTAATGACAGCGAGTCGGGCTAGTTATTATTGATAACAGAAACGCGTTCTCTCGTCAGAAAAGGTCCCAAAAACAATAAATTAATTTTTCTCGCTTGATTGCTGCTACTTCTCCCTTCTGCCGTTAGGGCAGTCCCTTTCCTCGTGGCTTGTCCTTTGATCACCACCCTTTCAGAAGAAAAAAAAAAGAAAAGAATTTCACAATTCATTCACACGCACACGTCCGCACACGTCCCTTGCCGCCCATGGAGAACACGGAACAAGTACAGGAGCAGGACCCTCAGGTCGCCACAGAGGACACACCCCTCGCCATGGACTCGTCCATCCCCACCCCGGTCGAGAGCGTCGAAGGATCACCTGCCGCCGCTCAAGGCGAGACGATCGCCGCTTCGGAAGCTTCTCTCACCCCCTCTGAGGTCGACTCAGTTTCCACACCAGACCAGCAGCAACAGCAGCAGCATTCTCAGCCATTGTCTCAGCCGGCTTCTATCAAGCCTTCTGCACCCGTCCCTCCTCCTCAGCTGAAACGCAGACCCCGCAGAACTGGTCAGCCTCTGCATCTTTTGCTTCAGGACTCCAGCAAACAAGTAAGGATTTGGTTTTCTATATGCGTCGGCCTCGTTGTAGGACTGACATGATATTGACAACCTTTTACTAACACCATCTGCTCCTTTTTTTCTCAACCTTGTAGCATATTACTGGATACCTTTGCAAAAAGACTTCAGAAGAGATTACGGCCATTGTTGCTGAGAAAAAGACGCTCGCTGCAGATCTTCGCACCTTCTCCAACGAGTTTGTTTTGACCTCGGCTCGCGACCGCGTCATTTCTGAGGTTGACGAGGAAGGAAAGGAGTTACTCAAGGATGTGGATCCCGAAAGAGACGTAAGTTGTGGGCCTTGGATCTATCCCTGGAATAAACAGCATGATGAGGAAATACGGGAAACAAAATACTGATGCAGCCCATATTTTTCCACGTCGTCATTACTGTTTACAGATCATCAAGCAGCGATTCGAAGACGAAAGCTCTGTCTTCAAGGCCTACGAGGATGCCATTCATGACATCCGTGTTGATCTGTACCTCGATGGAATCAAGCCCAGAAAGTTGGAGACCGACGAAGAGAGAGAGGAGACCGCAGCTCGCAACGTTGGTAAGCTGACTATTTGCATATATTGTGGGTAAACACCACCACCACCACCACGATCAGCCCTTTTTATGAACCTCAATTAACCAGTATTCTTAATGTTGAATAGAGTTGAATGCTGTCCTCCAAGTTTGGGATACTCTGCACAAGCGCATTGAGATTGAGCCTAGAAGAGCTGGACGTTCAACTCAGAGCCCATACCCAAGCCGAGGCGGACGAGCCCCTGGCCCACCCAGTACACGTCCTCACCCCTACGCACCCAGTCGTTTGCCCCCCTCATCGCCTCATTACGGTCCTCCTTTTGCCGGCCCACCTCATGCAGCCCCACCTTTCAGAGAACCCAGGAGCCATCATCGCGACTATCATGACCGACCAGCCTACCGTGATGACTACTATGCTGACCGCCGTGACGACCATCGCCGGCCAGACTACGATCGCCGTGATCCCAGGGATCACCCAATGGGCGCTCGGCCACCAGGTCCTGGACCTATGGGTCGCCCAGATTCGAGAGATATGCGGGACCCGCGCGATCCTCGTGATTTTAGAGAGCGTGGCCCTCCTCCACCCGCAGCTAGAAGCGAAGCGCCATTTGGAGCCAGCAGATATGACGATAGGAGAAGAGATCGTGCCGACCTGACCAATGCTCCACCTCCACGCGACAACAGACTTCATGGATCGTCAGGTGCTGGTGCATCTCCATTGACAGCACACCCGTCCTTGCCACCTAAGCCGGCAGCGAGCCAATATGACGCCAACCCTGCCGTCCCTCAGCACATGCAAGCGGCCAACCCCATGTATCCAGGACACTATCCACCAGGGGCTCACCAGCAAACCCCACAAGTAGATCCTGCCGCCCAGGCTGCTTATGGAGCCTACGGCCACCCAGGACATCCTGGTTACCCAGCACTCGGACAGGCTGACTACTCTGGATATGCGTATGGATATGGACAAGACCCTGCCGCCCAGCAGCAGATGTACGGCTACGCAGCTACGGGTGGCTGGGATATGAGTGGTGGCGCTGCTGCTGCTGTTGCCCAGCATGTCGGTGCCGGTCTTCACCTTCAGCCGTTTACCTCGGGACAGCATGGACGTCACAAAGCTGTCCCATTGCCTACTGATTTCATGTCCGGCCCCAGTGATGCCCCCCGACTTTCAATGCCTGAGCCCCATGAAGTGCTTGGTACCATCCGCGGTGTCATTATCAGGGATGCACACGGTAACATTGGCCTCAGTCAGTATCATTTCACCCAGGCGACATAGTCGGCATCGCAAAGGAGAGACACGGGAGCATGGATTCAGGACGCGACGCACACATTATTTTCTTTCTTTTTTTGTTATTTCCCACTGTACAAAACTATTTTTCACTTGCATTACACCAACCAAACTACACATTTTACACCAGACAACACATTACTACATACGCGGATTCTCAGGAGTCGCCAAAGGACAGTCAAGAGCGGCTCCTACGATTCTATAAGAGCTGACAGGAGAGGGGACAGGAGTGGCGCATCTAGGAGACACGGGATGCAGGCTTGAGCAACAAGGAGCCGGCGCGGGTCAACGGGGGAATCCATACCTGGGTGGTCGGAGATGCCACCATTTTGCTACTATCGGATCTTGGCAAAGGAGCGTGACGATGGAGAGGAGTTACACTGGTTCACTGCAGGAACGAGCGACGTGTTCTGAAATCGACATCAGACACAACCCAGCTCGACAAGGGTGATAAACTGGACCACAGAGCAGCTTCAGTTTTTTGCTCCCTTCTATTTTGCCGGCATTCTGCCTCGACTGACTGACACGGCACGGGAAGCGATGCGGGATGACGAATTCTTCAGGGACGAGGCGTATACTATTTGCCCCGGGACATCCAGGAAACCCGATCCAACAACGTTCTTTCGTGCAGTGCTCTCTCATCCTTTTCTCCCACTCCGCCCCCTCTGTTCCAAGTCTTTAAATCAGCGCACCCCTTTCCCTCCTCACATCCACAAAAGCACTTTCAAATAAAAACCTTGAAGTCGGCGTGTTACTTGTCGGCTTGAATGGAAAAGAACGTATCGCCATCGTATGTGTACGCAATGCATGACTGAGAAAAAGGAGGAGACAGTTTCTCCTTTTTCTTTTACAGAAAGGGGAAGCGCGTTTTCTCACGCCCCAGGTTAGATCCAACAGGTGTCGTTGCTTATCAGTTATCACACCGGATAACAATACACACACACACACCTCTCTTCTTTCTTCTTTCTTTTCCTTTCCCAACACTTCTTCCTAGTAAATCACCCCCTCTCCCGTCTGTTATTTGAACAATGAAGAAGAAGACTTTTCCCGCACCTAACGACTCGTCTGCCGAAAGAAAGCGACTCAAGGAGTCTGACGCGCACATTAAGCACTGGATGAGGTACACACATACACTACGACTACGACGACGACGAATGAATGGTTTTAATGGAGACATGACATTCTCATTCTTGTTCACAATTCACTTACAAGACAGCTTTTTTTTTTGCTAATATATGTTCTTTATGTCGCGGTGGGTACTATACTACATGAAGATGGGGACCTTACCTCTCTGAGCGCCAATGGGTAAGAGCGTAGAATTCGTCCACAGCGAAACTGCCATGCATATTTTAACAAAGGCATCAGATATTAAGTATCTTTGCTTCTTGTTATTTCCATGGGACAAATAGGCGACGGTGCGTGAGGATTACAGTGGAGATGGAGACGCCTGGCGCTTTTTCCCACACGACCATGCACGATCCAGGGTCTACCGATGGGGCGAGGACGGTCTTGCCGGTCTGTCGGATAACCACCAACGGCTCTGTGTCTCGCTTGCCCTTTGGAACGGGAAGGATAATATCCTCAAGGAGCGTCTCTATGGCTTGACTAACCATGAAGGTGAAAAACGAATAACAAGTCGATCTGTTCATTTAGAGGGGATTGGGAGTTTGTTAGCTCAATGTCAATGTCTGACTAATGGTGTGTCCCTATGTTGTTGTTTTTCTTATGTTGTGGATGAACTCTTTTTTTTTTGGGCACAGGCAACCATGGTGAGGATGTCAAGGAGTTGTATTACTACCTGGATAACACCCCGACCCACTCCTACATGAAGGTAATCCATCGCTTGAACAGAAAGAAGCGCAAATCGATACGCAGAAAATGGCGCGATGAGATGGCTGGCTAATATATGGTCCGTTCTTGCTCTGTTCTTCCGCTCTCTCTCTCTCTTTTCATGGAATAAAATAGTATCTGTACAAATACCCACAGGCAGCGTTCCCTTACGACCAACTCGTCAGAGAGAGCGCTGGTCGCAGCCGCGTCCAGCCCGAGTACGAGTTAATCGACACCGGGATCTTCAGTGAAGACAAGTACTTTGACGTCTTTGTCGAGTACGCCAAAGACGGCTTGGATCAGGACGATATCCTGATCAAGATTACGGCCCATAACCGAGGTCCCCAAGAAGCGCCCGTTCATATCATCCCCCAGTTCTGGTTCCGGAACACCTGGGTTTGGTTTCCTGAGGGCGAGGTCAAGGTTCCATCGCTCCAGAAGAAGGGCGATCTCGTAATTGAGGCTGACCATGATTCTTTGGGGAAGCGATGGGTTCATTTTGAGGCTGTTGCTGGAGCAGGACCGGACCTGATTTTCACCAACAATGAGACGAATGAACAGAAAGTGTTCAACAATGTCAACAAGTGCCCTTATGCCAAGGATGCGTTCCATGAGTATGTCGTTAATGGCAACCAGGCGGCAGTCAACCAGAAGGATCATCGAGGTACCAAGGCCGCCGGTGTCTACAAGTTCGAGAAAGTCCCTGCTGGTGGCAAGGTCGAGGTTCGAGTCCGAATGAACAAGAAACCACCAGGACCAGCTGGAAAGGGTCAAGCAGCCCCCGGTGTGGTCGCGGCAGAGTTTGAGCGTGTCATCCAGGAGCGTATCAAGGAGAGCGACGACTTCTACAACCAGTTGGCGCACAAGGATCTTGCTCCCGATCTGAAGCTGATCCAGCGTCAAGCCCTGGCAGGTATGTTGTGGTCCAAGCAGTTTTACCATTTCGACCAACGCTCCTGGCGTAAGGGTGATCCCATCGGTCCGCCTCCCCCACCCGAGAGAACAAACTTGAGGAACAAGGAGTGGAAACACATGTATGTAGACGATATCCTGTCGATGCCGGACAAGTGGGAGTACCCCTTCTTTGCCGCCTGGGACATGGCCTTCCACACCATCCCATTGTCTTTGGTCGACCCTACTTTTGCAAAGAGACAGCTTGATCTGTTGACCCGAGAGTGGTACATGCACCCCTCGGGCCAGATCCCTGCCTACGAGTGGAACTTTTCTGACGTCAACCCTCGTAAGTTCGTCGATCTTTGTCCTGCTGAGGCAACTTTGTTTGGATTGCGGTTGTTTGTTGCTTAAAGCCTAACCGTTTCTTATTTCATGCTTATAGCGGTGCATGCTTGGGCTACATTGCAGGTGTACAAGAACGAAGAACGTCTTTACGGAAAGACCGACGACCTCTTCCTTGAGCGCGTTTTCCAAAAACTCCTCTTGAACTTTACTTGGTAATGCAGAACCACAGTTCCTCTCCACATTGTTTCACTTCCATGCATTTGACTTCTAACACGTTCCTGTTTTGCTCTTGACTACTTGAATGAAACGATTAGGTGGGTCAACCGAAAGGACACTGAAGGAAACAACGTCTTTGAGGGAGGTTTCTTGGGTTTGGACAACATTGGTCTCTTCAACCGATCAGAGCCCTTGCCCAACGGGGCTACCCTGCGCCAGGCTGACGGTACCTCCTGGATGGCTTTCTTCTCCCTCTGCATGTAAGTTTCATTCTTTTGGCTTATAAGCAGGTCTTGATGGTTGTTTTGGACAGGTGATAGTCCTTACTCACTGAATGCTTTGTTTATCTTTACTAGGCTGCACATTGCTCTGGAGTTGGCCAAGAAGAACAAGGCCTACGAAGGTACTAACGTGGTCTCATGTACACTCTGAACATCCTTTACTTCGTCATGACACAAGATCTTGATTTCTCTATTATGTCGCGGTTGTTTACCCCCATTTCGCGTTTGTTGTCAATGAATAGATATCGCGTCAAAGTTCTTGGAACACTTTTTCCACATCTCGGACGCGATGACGTACCATTCTGGCAGCGAGGAAAAGTCGCTCTGGGACTCTGAGGACAAGTTTTTCTATGACTCGATTTCCTGGCCTGGCGGACACACCCAGCGCCTCAAGACCCGCAGCTTGGGTAAGGATATGGGACATGGACATGAAGATCAAAGTCGACATACAGTTTTATGACCTCTTGCAGTAGATAACAACGTACACTAACGCGACCGTTTGTTTCTTTGATCCTGTTTCTTGTCGAATAGTGGGATTGATCCCACTATTCTCGACGTTGGCCTTGGATCCCGAATATGTCGACCTCTTCCCAGGGTTCAAAAAGCGTCTCGACTGGCTCCTAGCCTACCGCGAAAGAACCCGCCCCGCCCGGGTCTTCAAAAAGGAAGACACAAACGAAAACGGATCTATCTTCCTCGCCCTCGTCGACCAGACCATGCTCCGCGAAGTCCTCAAACGCCTCCTGGACGAAAACGAGTTCCTCTCCCCCTTTGGAATCCGATCGCTTTCGAAATACCACAAGGATCACCCAATGTCCATGTGGATGAATGAACAGGAGTTTAGGGTGGATTACTTGCCTGCAGAATCGGATTCGGGCATGTTTGGAGGAAACTCGAATTGGAGAGGTCCCATTTGGTTGCCGACGACGTACCTCCTTGTTAGCTGTTTGAAGCGATTCCATTATTTCTATGGACCGGATTTCAAGGTTGAGTGTCCAACTGGTTCAGGGATCATGAAGAATTTGGAGGAAGTCGCATGGGAGATTGAGATCCGCTTGGTTAAATTGGTCGGACGGAATAAGCAGGGTCAGCGGGCTGCGAATGGTGGGGTTGACAAGACAGACAAGGATCCGTACTTCAAGGATTTGGTCCTGTTCTATGAGTACTTTGATGCAGAGTCCGGCAAGGGGTTGGGGGCTTCGCATCAGACTGGATGGACAGGTTTGCTTGCTGTCTTGGTCCATCAAGGTAAATTCTTTTGGTTTTTTTTGCTAAGCTTTGAATGTTTTTTTTTTTACTTTTTTCAACGTGCGTTCTAACATACTCTTTTCTTCCTCCCCCGTCTTCCAAGTTGGCACCAAGTGCGGACAGTCTTAACAGACTTGACTGTGACTCTCGCAAAGCGCAAAGCACAAAGGACATGCCTTTTTTTTTTCATAGCACGTCAGTTATCACTACTACTCTATCTCAAAAATGCATTCAAACAAAAGCAATGTGCGTGTGTGTGTGTCAAGAGCGATTTATTCGAAAGATGAGTATGGTTGCAACGAAGACTATGGAGGAATATGTTACAAGTGAGTAAAAGTGGACAAAAAAGAATAAAAACATGCAAGGGCGAAAAAATAAATAACAGACGCGAGCAAAGAAGTGAACTCTAGAACTTCTGTAGACCAGCGCTGGCAATGTACTGGTTCCAGTCGTCCCAATCGATCGTGTTGGGCATGCCAAAGAACGGGTTGGGCACCGCCATCATGTTGGGATCTGGCGTCATGTCCTGAGGAGGGAACAGCGCCAGGCTGGAGTAATCATTAACCAACGTGTTGTTGTTACTGTTGTTGTTGTTGTTGTTGTTGCTGTTGTTGGCCTGCGGGGATCCGTTCGCCAGGCTCATAGACGCCGTCTCGTCAGAACACGTCGTTGTCGTCGTCGTTGTCGTGGTGTTGGTACAGGTGGTCGCTGTGCTCTGGGACACTGGAGTGTAGCCGCCGCTCGAAGCGCTGCCTTGAGAAACGTTGGACTCCATCTTGAACTGCTGCTGCTGCTGTTGCTGATGTTGTTGTTGTTCCTGCAATCGCATGTTGAGTTGGTGCTGCTGCAAGAACTGCTGCTGTTGAAGGTACTGTTGCTGCTGCTGCTGAAGTTGCTGTTGCTGGAAAGGATCCAGCTGTTGTCTCTGCATATCAGCGTTCTGAGAACCAGATTGCTGCTGTTGCTGTTGCTGTTGACCAGCAGACTTTTCCTGTAGTGCGAGTGGTGACGAAAAAAGAGGCGAGACGGAGAATGGCTGGGAGTGCTGCGTTTGCTGAACGCCCTGGGACATTGCCTGGGACTGTTGTGGGAACTGAGGTGCAAGGTGCTGAGGCTGTTGTGGTTGCTGCTGCTGAGTCTGTGGTTGCTGCTGCAACTGCTGAGCCATCAATTGACTATAATCGACAAAGGCTTGGCCCTGAGTAAACATGCCAGGAGTCGACAACGAGGAGAATGTAAACGCGCTATTGCTTCCTGTTGATGGTCCTGAAATGGGGACGGGCGATGGCGAAGAGTTCGAGTTGGTTTGGAACAGAAGCGAGTTCCTCTGTGACGTTCCTCGACGCGCCTTCTTGGGCTTGGTGACAGGAGCTGCAGCTGCCGCATTCATATTCACATCGGCTTGTGGGTTCGCGCCTGCGGAGCTGTTGAGATTTTGGCCATGATCGTGATTGTGGGCCTGGTTGTTGCAGTAGCTCTGGAAGATAGCAGCCTCCTGAACTACAGGCTCTTGTTTGACCTCCTGCAAATCCGGATGACTGATAGACGCGGTCGAAGGGGACGACGATGGTGTAGTTGAGTTCGAGCTAGGTGTCTGAGTTCCACCAGGAACCTTGGGTGAAAACAAGAGAGTACCTCCCGATGGATGACCCTGATCTCGGAGTATGATCGGATATGTGCAACCAGAATCGTCCAGCTGGCCCAGAGGAATCGGTTCCATAGAGCGGCCCTCTTTCCTGTACTCATCAAAGTTAAGGTGGGCACACATAAGGTCCTCGAGTATGCTCGAAAACTTGGCTGCATTAAACCATCGGTTACCGAGGACCTTCATGAACCCAATCGTCTTGATCAGGTTCTTGCGAGCCTGCGTCTGGAGGCGGATGTCGATTGAAGCCGAGTTGGTGAGGTGAATGAGCGAGCAAGTCAAGACCTCATAGGTGGTGAAACTCCAGACATACTTCAGAGCGTCGGGCTCCGTCAGGCGCTCCGTCAAATGGGTGATCGAGTTGGCGGCGGACACACAAATATTCAGCGACGGCATTGATTCGGACAACTTTGACTTTGTCAGTGACGATGGGACCATGTAGGGCCTGTGCAAAAGGATCAGCACCGAGTCTAATATTTACAACACGCAATAATTGTTGGCTTAGCTTTCACTCTTCACATAAAAACATCGAAAAAACTGGATACAATCGAAGGGAGGTACTTACAATAGGAGACGTGAATGGTGGCAACCTTTCGGTCAACCTTGGTCGGGTGAATACTGTGGTCGTACTTGAGCTCCGCAGGTAAAGCCAGTAACCACTTGGTGAGCATAGTATCCAGCTCGGCGACAGTAGAGCTCGCCTGCCCGGGGCCGTGATGTCGGGTGTTGGCGGAATAAACGCGTGCCAGGATCTGGCCAAGGATCTGAGCGAGCTTGATGGATTCGACAAAGTACTGCAGGGCCAACGATGACTCTTCCTTAAGTTTCTCGCTCTCTTCCGCAATAGAAGCAGCATCGCAGTCGGGATCCGCCCAATCCTGCTCGACCACGAATGGGAATCCAACATCGCAGTCGTTGTCATCGATCGCAACAGGTCGTCCCAAGCAGGCGCTGACCCATCTGTCCATCACGTAACAAGCCCACCAGAGTCGCTTGCGGATCTCCGTTTCCAGTGGAGGTAAATGCCAGCGAGCTGAGTTCCGGTGCATACCCAGGTCTTGGGCCATGCGTGTGGCCATTCCCAGCATGACCCAGACACGGCCGCCTGACTTTGCACTTGTGAATCGATAAATGACCATGAGGAGGAGCGCCTGGATGGACGATTGGCGAGGCAGCTCGTATTCGAAATCCACCAGTCTCTTTGCCCTGTCAAAGTACTCGTCTCCAAAGGCCTCGGGATCATGTCCAACAATCTCGGGGTGAGTGGAGAAACGCGACGCAATCGCAAACATGGCGTTGAGAAGTACGCCTGGAGGTCGCTTGAAGGGGTCGGGACTGCGATAAAGACGCATAAACGTGGGCTTGTGAAGAACGGGCATGTTTGGGTGGATGTATGAAAAGTAGGTGTCGATCAAGTGGTCGGCCAAATCCCGAGGCGGCTGAGGCATTTCGCCCTCCATCTGAGAGATCATGGCCTCCTTCTGCAAAAGCCAATCCCGATGCTCCTTCATCCGCATTGGCGTCACCAAATAGCCGCTGGTGAGAAGCTGAGTCCTTTGAAGTATATCGATTCCAGAACTGTTGCCGAGATAGCGGATAAATCCTCCGTCGTCCAGCGAAAGGTTGTCGAGAGTGTCCGAAATGGCGTTGATCTTTTCTCTCGCGTCCCTGTCAAAGGGCAAGACCTCTTCATCGTCCTCGACAAATATCTCGTTAATGCTGAGCGCCGAGGGTTTGTGCTCTGCAGGGTCCGTATGGCTGGAGTGACTCGAATGGCTGTGGTGGAGACTGGGGGTGATGGGTGTATCTGGCGAAGGTGGCCAGGCAGAGTCAAGCGATTCGAGATCGTCGTCGTTGTCGTCCCTCCAGTTGTCGAGGTCGACTTTGGGGCGGTCGCCATTCTGGACCAGTCCTCCGAGCAGGTTCTCCATTCTGTGTAGCCGGTTCTCCAGCGCCTCGATGTAGCCTTTAGGAGGACCTCGCTTCTTGGCTGAGTCGTTGAACCTATGAGCAGTGAAAATACAAGGAAGTAAGATTTCCGAAAGCCAGCATACAATCATGATAGTGCAAATAACCTGTGATTCCTCGGCGAAAAAGCAATTGCTGTTGCTGGAGTTGACTTACGTGCATTGGAAGCCAAAGGTGGTACAGTTTGTGCAAGAGGGCTGAATGCCATCGCAGCGAACCTTTTTTCTTCTGCATGTATCGCTATTACGAGAATGGAGGGGAATATAACACAGTCAGGATTACTGCACAATGTTGGAGAAAAGACGGTAACATCTGCGACAGGCACAAGGCAGAAGGCAGACAGGAGGCACGCAAGTCTCCGGAGGAGGTTGGTGGAATTGGATGGGTTGCAATTTGATTGACTCAATTGGATTGCCGTGGAGGTAAGGGTGATATATGGTGCAATTGTGCATATGTGATGTGGAGCAGTGTTTTGGTGCGTGGTATGATATGTGGTGTATAGTCTGTTTATATGATCGGTTGTTGGTTAAAGTGTGCCGCCCTTCCGTTCTCACATATGACTCGGTCGAGGGAATGCGTGTGTAAGAAAGAGAGGGAAAAGAGATAGGGCAATCAAATAAAACAACTCGGTGCATTCCTCCGATTTAGCCGGAGGAGTTTATAATTACGAGAAACAAAAAAAGAACTTACCAGGCTCGGGAAACTCTTCGCCGCTTGGCATCGAGCTGTTCTTGGGTGGCCATGGGGTGAGCCTCGTACGGGTGGTGGTTGTCTGTCAATGTGGATGGAAGGAGTGAAGAAGGATGCGTCCTGCTGCTAATAAGCAAACGATCTGAGAGGCAGAGAGAGAATGATGGAGTGAAAGGAGAGGTGGAGAGGAATTTCGGTTAAGAGGGGATTAAAAATGTGAGCACGGTAGACACGGCCCGACACAAACAACAGGGCCAGTCAGGGGTAAAGTTTGAAAGAGGACATGATGTGCGGTGGTGTTAATTGATGCACTTCTCCGAAGGAATTGGGTTGATAAGTGCGATATAAATCCCAAGAAGAATTGGCTGTAGAAAGAGACAAACAAAGAAGAACAAGGATCTTCATCCTCCCATCATTTTTTCACTCGTGTTGTTGTTGGTTTGTCTTCGTTGTTGTGGGTGTTTTTTTTTCTCTTTATTTCCCATGTTGTTGTTGGTCGGTTGCTGTCGTCCACCCATTGTTGATTGCGTTTTGTCGTATCGCTTCGTCCCTTTTGTTCTTTCTTTCCTTCGAAACTTTCGGTGTATGCAAGAACCATATTTCCAAAATGACGTTTTTTTTATCGTCGTTTGGACTATTTGCCTCCCTTGCCCTTCTTGCCCAACTAAGGTACAAAAAAGTCCATCTGCCAAAACTTTCTCGTTCAGATCCGACTTAGTCACAAAAATAACATGCGCACATACAGTACACAAACAAGCTTGTTGTTCTCTCCCCCCCGCTTCACTCTTCATTGGACACCGTCCCTTCTCTGATCTTATCCAAGCAAACAACGTAACATCGCACACAACTGCTAAATATGATAAAATGGCGTGAAAACGTGGAATCGAGTAGCCTTACTGCGCAGGATTTCTTTTTGGCAGGGGTCAGTGGAAAGGGAAAAAAGGCAAGGAAATCGCGCAGCGAGAAGGCAGGAAGGGAAAAAAGGATATAAGGAAGAAAGGAGGTATAGTGGGAAGGGGTACAGGGGGTGTGGATGGAAGGGGGTTGTTGTCAAACTCGGTCGGCCAGTGTTGGTATGTGATGTGTGAGTGGTGGAGAGGAGTACTGTTGTTTTGTGTGAAGAAGGCTTAGCAAAAAGAGGAGGAGAGGTATGTAGCAAGGAAGTGGAGGAGCTTGGTCCGTTCGCTGGGCTGTTCAGCAAGGAGAGAGAACAAGGAGAGGAAGGATAGACAAGCCAACGGTCGTTGAGGCGAAGTCTCCTTGCAGTTGGAAAGAGAGGAAGGAGGAAGGCTGCAGAAGTGGAAAGCGTACCCTATCGGTTGGTTGGTAGTCTTGCTGCGTTGTCGTTGTTGTTGAAAGCTTTTTTGGTGGCAAACGGAGCTCTGTTTTAATTAGAATGCGAAGACGAAGGAAGTGGATGTGTAATCAAGTGCCAAGTCTGAGCGAGAGTGAGAGATGGGAGTGAAGAAAGGGAAGTGATCGTGGTGAGTGGAAAGAGAGAGGGAGAGAGGTAGGATAGGAAAGACAAGGGGATGGAGTGATGAGTGAGTGATGAGTGAGTGATGAGTGAAGAAGGTTTAGACAAAAAGAAAGGAAAAGAAAAGAGAGGAAAAGAAGAGAAGAAGAGAAACATGAAAAAGAAAAGCCAAATCGTGCCTACTTTTGGAATAGGTTGACTTGAATGTTGTCCTATCTTTGTGCGTCTGAGTTGGAGCTTTTTGGGGGCATTGTCATCATTGAGGTCCACTGTCCACTGCCCACGGCGAAAGGGAACAACAAAGCTGAACTCCAAAAAGGCAATTTTTCATTGGTCCCTCTCTCTTCCTCACACTAAGGGTTCCCTCGTGGATAGCAATGAAAAAATGTGCTCCTGATGACAAAATGAGAAGAGGACACCTCAATTGCAAGGTAGATACCTCAACTGCTCGCGTTGTCGTTTGTCTTGTCATACAACATGACAAGGTGTCAATGGGTCTTGTCTGGACCTGAACAGACTGGAGACAAACGACAGGAACGGCTACTTTCTTCTTTGCCCTGCTATGACATGGTCATGCCCACCCGTCAGTCTCACTGTAAAAGACTGCTTGCTATTTTCTGTGTGTGTTGTTTTGAGAGCAGTTCCCATGCAGGCTTCATCTCAGCACTGCGCAAGATAACAAATACGGATAGTGCGCAGGATCTCATTTATGAACAACAAGAACAAGAAAGAAACTGACAGAAAGAAAAAAAGCTCGGTCCGCTGACTACGGTACGAGAGGCCACAACCTTGACCCGCTAAGGTTTTTTTTTTCTATTGCTGGTCTTCAAATTGTTTTTCTTCCTTGGTTTTCATTCGTTACTTGCAAAGAAATGAAAAAAGGACGCGCGTTGCATCTGCTTTTTTGTGCTGTAGACGACAAGATACACCTTTTTTGTCACACATCTGTTGAACACAACAACGACAACGACTACAACAACTGACGAGATCGCCATGTCTTCCTCTTCACACACACACACCCCTTCGATCATTTTCGGTACATTTTAACTTTTCCTTCGTTGGTCTGCTGGACACAAATGAAAAGTCGACGAGTCAAGACATAGCTCTATTTAACATGGCATTGGTCAGCCTCTCACCAGCCGGCAAGAACAGTAGGACAGTGCCGGTAATGAAAAGCTGGGTCCCAATCCATCAAGGAAGCACAGTTCAGGTCCGCAGAAATCCAACCCCTCCCGCAGTACATGTACCCCTTCAAACCGCAACCTCCTTTGAAGTCTTAAGGATCAATTGGACCTACTATCTCGCTCCTTACTTCATTTGCAGTTCTGCCTCGCTTTTGCAACAAACAGGCTTTCTGATTCTTATTTCCCTCTTTCTCCTCAGGATAAGATTACGTGGACGATTCTCCTACAGAACGGACAGCCTAGAATAGTAATTATTTTATCTCTCGCTCTTCACCCCTACAATTTTTTCAACTGTCAACAGGTTCCATCCTGTTTGTTTGTTTTTGAATAGGGCCGTCTTGGCAGTTGGCACATGCGAGCGAAATGGCCCAATTGCTCAATTGACGAAAGGGTATCACCCAATTGCTCGAACGCGGCCTAGCCGTGGCGATATTTGTGGCATCATGGACGATGTTGGATAACCAGTTGTGCCTGTTCATCCTCCTTGACATACGCTGGTCAAGAGAGTGAGTTGAGATGGTGACATGTGTATCTATAGATGTGGGGTGTGATATGGAATGAGTCTGTGTGTGAGGTATGCGCAGCTGTGCGCTGCAGTATACAGAAGACTATCATACAGGTTTGGTTGATATGATTGATTGTCTTGGGGGTAGGATGCAGGAAGAGATCAGAGACTGAGCTATGGCTGGCTGCTCCGTTTTGTCCAGCTGGAGTCTGGCAACTGCAAGACGAAGATCTGTACTTAGCCACGTAACTCTGAGGAAGGAGCATCGTGCAACTGAAGAAAGGCTCTCTCGAGAACCATATCAAACTCAACTGTCCATATGGACTTGAGATGGACCTGTCGATGACAGCGATGGTGCACGTGCGGCGAATTACAGGCGGTATCACCATACAGAAGCGCCACCACCACCCCATCTTCATTCCCAGTCACCAATCCTTTGTCGAGTAAGGCTCTCACTCTTTGCAATAGCATACACGTTTTCTTTTCTTCTTCTTCTTCTTTCCTCATCTCCCATTACTTCAACTCCACCCTCTCATCAACAATGGCAGAATCAGACGACCAAAAGCAACAGTCCGCTGCCACCCTCAGGAATAGGCGCACAACCGTCGAGGACGCAGAAAGCGACTCGGACATTGCAACAACAACCGCCACCTCTGTATCTTCAACCGCCAAGCCATCATCATCAGCAGCAGCATCCAAGAGGGATACTGAAGAGGAGGACAAGAAGAAACTCACTGCCGCACAAGTCCACAAGAGGGTTGCCCAGCAACAGGGCACGAAGAAGAACAGTCAGCTCAGAAACCTGGTGATCTCCCTCATCGTCGCTTTTATTGGTGTCCTCCTGAAGTCTGCCTTTGAGAAGTTCGTCTTTACTGGTCGTGAGATCGCCATCGAGCAGACCGTTGGACTCCAGGGCAACTGTTTCAAGACCGCCTGTAAGTTGCATTTTTATGTTTTTATGCATATTTGTTATGGTCATTGCGGGGAGAGGATTATTGAGGAACAGAGGATTCATCTTCAACATCTCTCTTGTATAGATATCCCTGGACCGGCCGACATTGAGATTAGCGACCATGATCAATTGGCATTCGTCTCCTCGGATGACTATTCCTGGAAGAAAGAGAGCCGATTTTTCCACCGCCCCAGCTCCAAAACTGCCAAGAATGGAGGCATCTATACCCTCGCCTTGAACGTAAGGAAGAACCTCACTTCTGCACCATGCATGCACAAAATGCCCACCTATTTCACGCAGCTCACTATTTTTTCATCATTTTCCCACGTAGCACAAGAACGGATCCCCCAAGGAGCTGGAGCTCAAGTCGTTTACTTCAGACGATTTCCACCCAGCAGGAATGTCACTCTACCACTTTCAGGACGAGAAGACCCACGAGAGGACGACTCGTCTCTTTGTCATCAACCATTCTCACAAGGGGGATGTCGTCGAGATCTTTGACTATTCTTCGGAGGCCAACACGTTGACGCTTGTCAAGACCGTCAGCAGTGATCTGTTTGTTACTCCCCGAGACATTGTTGCTGTTGACCAGGATCGCTTCTACTTGACCAATCACCATGTAAGATTTATGCAAGCATGCGACCATTTTTTAGTGTCAAAAGACAAACGTCAATATCTCTAACGGTCTGATTTGTTTTTGGATAGGCCATGGGTAACAAGTACGGACGAGTTGCCGAGGACGTTACTGGCACAGCTATGGGCTCTGTCATCTACTACAACGGTGAAAAGTCTCTCAAGGTTCTTCAGAGTCTCAACAACCCCTATGGTAAGTACCATAGTGTATGCATTGGATACTGACGCGATGAGAACACGCGATATGACAGAGAGAGCACGAAATAACACGCTCTGAAACAACTTCTTTCTAGGTATTGCTGGATCTCCGGATGGCAAGCAGATCTATGTTTCATCGTTCATGGATAGGTTGGTCCACGTATACAACACGACCGAGGATATTGCGCAAGGACAATTGGAGCACGATGTTGATATCTGGGTCGGCAATCATGTCGACCACCTGTCGGTCGACAAGCATACCGGAGACATCTATGTCGCTAGCCACCCTTCGTACTCGACTTACCTCCGCCACAAGCTTGGCTACGAGCCCCAGTCACCCTCGCATGTCGTCAAGATTGAAAAGCTGGCGCCTGAGAACTTCATTCCCCAGGAGAGCAGTATGGGCAACTATTACTTCTTCCCCAAGCCCGAATTGCCCTCTTTGAAATGGGAAGTTAAGGATTTGTTTTACAGTAACGGCGAGGACATCTCTGGTAAGTTTTCTCTTGGTATGTTATTTTTGGATGGATTGTTTTGGTTTTTTTATTACTAGCTCCTTACTTCTTTGTTCTATCTTTACATGTGAACCGCTGTAGCATCGACGGTTGCTGCCTACTGGAACAATGATCTTATTCTTGGCTCCTCCTCCAGCCATCATCTTTTGCGGTGTAGCCTCCGCCTCAATCAATAGTCGCCTTTGAAGCGTTCCATCTACCTGCACAAATAAAGTGTGATTGTGTTTTTTCTTGGTCATGGCTGTGGTGACGTTGTGGACATAATTCAAAATTCTGCACAGTAGGCGTAAGTTTTTTTGTCTCACTCATCAGCCCTTGGTTGAGGTTTCCCGGAGGAATAAGGAGCAACAAAAAGGTGACAAGCTGCGATGCAAGATTGGCAATTGGACAATTTCTTTTTCACCGCTGGGAAAGCAAACGACAAATGCAGGGGATGATGAAAAGGTCGGCTAGTGCGTTGGAAGCAATATGCTTCGTCGCTTATTATTTTTGAATATGATGGTGCATCCATGTAGGGTTAAGAGAGAAGAGGGCGGAACCCATTTTAGGGCGGAAATGACACATAAAAGGACGAGAACCACACAATACCCGAAACGAATGGTCGGTGGTCTAGGGCAACCAGGTTGGCGAGTATGTATTGGACTGGGCTTAGCTGAAAATGGGTTACTGCCGCAAACATTTTCTGTTGATCTAATAACGTGGGTACATTGAACAAGCTTAGAAATCCTCGGACTTTTGGAGTGAAATGAAGCATGCTTCTCTCATGAAACTGGGTGTTGATAAACAATAAGCTCTAAGCCCTGTCATCACCATTGGCGACACTGTGAAAAAAAAATCGTGAATGGTCAGGTCCGGGATGACTTCTCGACAAGCTGATCGACACGGCCCCTTCAGTTGTTGTTGCTGTCGTTGCTGTCGTTGTTGTTGCCGTCGTTGTTGCTGTTGTTGTATGTTCGCGTTTATTCTTACCAGAGGACAGGCAGCCCACCGGTCGAACTCTTCTTCTTCTCGACTGCGCTTTCTCACCTTTGAAAGAGGATCGGATTGAAAGCAAAGTCAAGCACACACAGCCTGCCTTCCTCTCCTCGAACCATACCAGTTACCAATTTACTTTTTCCTGCAAGGGCCATGCCAAGGATGACATGGTAGCACCCTTCTTCTTCGCAAGCACGGTCTGTGTAGCATGTACTGCCACCAAGAGCGGAACCTGCGCTTATTTCTTAGCGACGTGGGTCAGTCGGCTGTACTTTTTTTCCCTTTTGCGTTAACACCGTGGGCTGGAGCAAGAGCCATTGCTTGACAACATTCAAAGACGTCAGCTTACAGACAGAAGAATATGGCAAAAATGCCCGCCTGGACTCCTGGCAATGCAAACGGATCGAAAACAAAAGAAGATGTGAGGCAATTGAAAGTGATTAGAATTCATCCGAAATATGTCCTTGAAAACGAAAATGCATCGGTTCCTCCTCATTGAGATGCTGTCCCCTTTTTCCCCTGTTGACCTATTGGGGCGTCCTCGTTTTCTTGTCCCCTCCTGGACCAGCGTCAAGCCAGGTGGACAGGGAAAGCAGGGTGTCATTCACTGAAGTATCGAGAGTAAAAATGAAGCAAGTGACATGCAGAATAGGGGACATAATACCTTCTCAAGGGGTGATACGGAGGGTGATCTTGATTGCCACGATGTATTGAAGGATGACTTGACCAGAGTAAATAAATCTTTTTTTTTCGCAGCTGGTCCAAGCTCACCAGAGAAGAGTTGCAAAGAGAGAAAGGAGAAGAGCATGTTTGTTTACCAACGAAACTCAAAGACCATGCAAACAACAAAAATAATAATAGCAGCAGTAGCAGCAACAACGACAACAACTTGAAAACAACAACATCAACAACAACAGCAACAACAATAACAAAAGAACAGCGAATCGACGAGTCTGCCGTGTGGGGGGGGGGGGGGTGGTGGTAGGCTGTCAGTCAGTCAGTTGATAGTCGTCGGGTTGGGGACAAACGCCTTTTTTATTTCTTATTTCTTCTCGCTCCCTCGTCTTCTTTCTTTCTTTCGTTCTTAATCTCCCTTCTCTTCTCAGTCCATCGTCGAACTGCAACAGCGGCAGCAAAAACCACTCCTCTCATCCCTTTCATGAGCTTATCCTGTTGCTCTCTTCTGATCCACCCGCTCACTCTCACTTGCTCACTCATCCACACTCGATTGCATTCTCCTTTTTATTCTCTTCACTTCACTCCTCGTTCTTGACTTCGTTAACCCCATCGCACATCCCCCATCCTACTTTCCGCTTCTTGCATTCACCACAACAAACACCAGCCAACAGCTAAAAACAAACAAACAAACCGTTGTGTATCAGTATCGACGACGTCTTGTTCTGACAACGCCTCAGCCCGCAACCATATCCACGCTCACCTACCCCCGCACCACAAGGTAACCCGACGAGCTTATTTATTCCCTCCCTTGACACACCCCACCCAGCATTGGCCCCCCTCGTTCCAATCCCCTGTCGGCTCTCTACTTTTTTTTTTGTCTATGTCCAACCTTGTGTTCACCCAGTGCACACCACCATCCAACCTCCTTCCCATGTACCCTCTGCTCCCTCTCTGCACCCTGTTGTTGCTCTCCATATGTCCACACGCCATTTCATCCCATTATTGATTGCCAATACAGTACATATTCAGTACGTACATATGTATGAGTCCAGCCCAGCCCATCTTCTCGTTCAAACAAGTTGTCTACCCATTGTCCGACACACCCAAATCCAACATCCGCACTTTTTCCACCTTGTCCAATCAATGCACTCACTCACCCAATTCTCTATTCGTCTGTTCGTCTCTTCCCTCGCTCGCCTCACCTCTCTTCTTTTCTTCTGTTCTTTCCATACTCTCCTGCTTTGCTTTTGTCTCTTTCTCTTTCTCTCTCTCGCTCACTCTCACATCACATACCCACTCACTCTCCTTTTCATATTCTCCTCTTCCTCCTCCTCCTCCTCCGCGCAGTGTGAGCCATGGCCTCCCCCAACCATGGTCAGGCCAACACCACCGGTCAACCGACAGCCAGTGGATCATCATATCCCCATCCACCTGCATCCTCACCACTCTCCTCCTCCTCAACAGTCTTCCCCCCAGTATCCTCTCCAGAGTCCCCTGCAACTCCAACACTACACTCCCGTCGAAGACGTGCAACTCTTCAGGGACAGCAACCTTCCATTATCATCAACCCCATCCCCTCGTCTTCCGCTTCCACTCCACCTAACAACAACAATGGCAACAACTCTCAACAACCAAGGAATGTGCTAATCGACCAACCACAGCCAACTCCAGCAACTGCGCAAGCAGTAGCAATGGAGCTCGGATCTGTACACAACAACAACAACAACGCTCCTCCAACTGCTTTCACTACCACACATACAGCGCCAGTAGCTGCTGGAGGGCCTCTCACCTCAGAATCCTATAAAGAGCTCGATATCGACTCTGAGCCCCTCTCCACAAAGCCCGTTCGACGCCCAACGGGTTGGATGACATCGTTGGCCAACAAGTTCAAGGGCCGCGGCGCCATGGTCCCAAAAACTGGAAATCGTATCATTCCCATCTCCTCCTCTCGCTCCACGCCCTTGATCCAGCCAGAGACGGGTAAACCATTTGTCTCCAACGCCGTCACCACTGCTCGCTATACCCTCTGGGATTTCCTGCCCAAACAGCTCTATGCGCAGTTCTCAAAGATCGCCAACGTCTACTTCTTGTTCGTCGCCTCGCTCCAGATGGTGCCCGGCTGGTCCACCACCGGCCAGTATACAACGTTGGTGCCGTTGGTCCTCTTCCTGTCGATTGCAATTGCGCATGAAGGATATGATGATCTTAGGAGACATCGGCAGGATTCCGGTGAGAACAACCAGCCTGCCAACGTCTTTCGGAGCTACCGGAATGCGACCAATTCGATCTCGTCCCATACTCAGCAGCCCTCCACAGCCTCTGCATCCGCATACCCTTTGCCCACATCCGCTTCCTCTCGCCGTCCTTTCAACTCGTTCACTAGCGAGTCTCCAGCTTCGCCTGCAGAACTCTCCATCACCATCCCATTGACCCCAGCAACAGTCACCCCAACGCCAAATCTCGCCGTCTTTCAACAGATAAAGTGGAAGGATCTGGCGGTGGGAGACATTATCCGAGTGGATCAGAATGACTGGGTGCCCGCCGACCTTATCCTGCTGCACTCGTCCGGCCCAGACGGAGGTTGTTATGTTGAAACGGCGGCTCTCGACGGAGAAACGAATCTGAAGCAGCGCCAGGCCTTGAAAGTGACCAACGAGATGATCCAAACTCCTGAAGATATTGCCACGTTCACAGGTAGGCATTGTTTTGTCGACTTCTTTCTCCCTCAGTTTCTGCTCTTTTTTCCGTATTTTTACAAGATGGATCGCCTGAAAACAAGGGAGTTTGACCATCATGAGTGGGCTGTTGTAATCTGAGTGTGTTTGTTGTCGTTCCGTTGTTCTTTTCCCTTTTTCTGTTTCTCGATTGCCCAATTTTTTTCGTCAACAGTGGGTCAGGGCACCCTATCGAGCGTCGATATTTCTCATTATAGTTTCGCTAAGAAGATATAATTTGATGATTCTGGAGAAGGGTTGATGTCATGGATGGGTAAATTTTATCCGCGCGGGACCCGGTTTTTGGCAAAAGGAAACTGTGCAATTGAGACGTGAGAGGGATTGAGAAGGTTTGGCAAGAGGCAAGGCGGGCTGGAAAGGATTGTGCGCGTAAAATAATGTTGCCGGTTGTTGTTGTTTTTTGAACCTGCTTCACGATGAGAGAGAAGGGCAGAGAGAGAACCGAATGAAATGAACAGACAGCCAAATGGCAAACAAAGTTCGATATTAATACTTATTTTAATATTCTCTGCATGGCATCTTATTAAAATCTAGGTTGCGCCCACACCGAACAGCCCAACCAGGATCTGTACAACTTCGAAGGTTACTTGCAAGTCGGTCAGGGAAGAAACCAGCCCCGATACCCCCTCAGCATCAACCAGATTCTGCTCCGTGGCACCATCCTCCGTAACACCCCATACATCTACGGTCTCATCGTCTTTTCGGGAGAAGACACCAAGATTCGACAAAACGGCTCAAAGAATGTGCGCACCAAGGCACCAAGCATGCAACGCCTCATCAACAAGGTCATCATCGTCATCTTCAGCATCGTCATCTTTTTGTCCGCCCTCTGCACCGTTCTCAGCGCAGTCTGGACCACTCGTAATTCCAAGCCCGGTCATTTGGCATGGTATCTCACAGCCAAGAACGCGATGAAGAGCGACACTGCTTCGATTCTTTTTGGTTACATTGTGCTCTTCAACACTATGATCCCTATCTCGCTCTACGTCACCATGGAGTTGGTCAAGCTGCTGCAGGCGTACTTTATTCACCACGACATCGAGATGTACGACCCCGTCTCCAACACTCCAGCCGAAGCTAGAACAACAGTTATCAACGAAGAACTGGGACAAGTCAGCTATCTGTTCTCCGATAAGACAGGAACCCTGACGGAGAACATCATGGTCTTTCGAAAGTTCTGTGTCGCTGGTCACTCGTTCAACCATGACCTGGACCCGGAATCGATCATAGCCGCCGCTAAAACCGCACAAGAGAACCAAGAAATTGCTGTATCTACAGGACATGATCACAGTGCCGATGGATCCGAGGACACTCATCGCCGCCACAAATACAGGAGCAAAGCGGGAAAGGTGGTCGGAAAACTCAAGCGGTCTTCTCGCCACGCCAGCCAGCGTTCAGCATCAGGATACCAGAGTTTGGGTGGCAAGGATGCCCACGCAGACCGCGACCAATCCCGCTCAGGACAATACCCGGACAGCATTCACGCCGGCAACATGCCTTCCTATGTCGAGACCATCGTCCCATGTACCCCAACCTCTCAGCTGGTTCCCTTTTTGCGCTCTGGAACACGACATGTCATGGCCGACAGGATCCGTTTCTTTTTGCTATCCATGGCGCTCTGCCACGATGCTGTACCCGAGCTGATGGACGAATCAGACCCTACGAGTTTCAAGTACCAGGCGGCCAGTCCTGACGAGAATGCCTTGGTCGCCGGCGCCATGGAGTTGGGTTACGTCTTTCTCGAACGCAGTCGAGGAGGCATTCGCGTCCGATCCATGCCCACTTCCCCGGACGAGGTTCCCCAGGAGGAGTTTTACGAGATTCTGAACATTATCGAGTTTTCCAGCAAACGCAAGCGCATGTCTGTCATCTACCGTATGCCCGACGGCCAGATCTGCCTCTTCACCAAGGGTGCTGACTCGATTATTCTGGAACGCGTGCGCGATCCTCAGACTGGGCTGGCCGATTTTCAGAATCTGGATACTCCCATGCCCTTCACTCCCGACTCTGTCCATGGATACGATGGTATGGATCCGCTCGCCAGCTTGGAGTACTCTAAATCCGGAAAGTCACGGCACAACTTGAACCGATCATCGACTTCAGGCGCAGGAGTTGGCGGGGGCGGAGACAATGCCGCTGGAAAGGCAAAGGGGCTCACTCATGGACGCCAACAATCTGGAACGTACAAAAATTCCGGTGCTGAGGGTTATG
This sequence comes from Linnemannia hyalina, assembly GCA_019671135.1. Classification (NCBI taxonomy): domain Eukaryota; kingdom Fungi; phylum Mortierellomycota; class Mortierellomycetes; order Mortierellales; family Mortierellaceae; genus Linnemannia; species Linnemannia hyalina. The sequence continues at coordinate 1,015,650 of JAHRHY010000007.1, read as the reverse complement.
GTCGTTCATCGATCGAGGAGGATGATATGGGCGCCTATTTCTTTGGTCAAACTCCTGGTTGGACTCAGTCGGAGATGTGGGAGTACCAGCAGACGATGGATCATATCCAGGAGTATGCCACCACAGGACTGAGAACGCTGCTCTATGGCCACCGATTCCTGAGCAAGGAAGAGTACAGCCTTTGGTCCAAGAAGTATGCGGATGCGCAGAGCGCCCTGGACGGACGACAGGAGAAGCTGGAGCAGGTCGCCGAGCTATTGGAACAGAACTTGGACATGACAGGCGCCACCGCCATTGAGGACAAGTTACAGGACGGTGTCCCTGAGACGATTGACAAGCTCCGCCGTGCCGGTATTCGACTCTGGATGTTGACGGGAGACAAGCGCGAGACTGCCATCAACATTGGATATTCATGCCGTCTTATCAAGGACTACTCGAGCACCATCATTTTGGATGTGCCCACTCAAGCACAGGCTCACAAGGCGATGAACAAGGCGATGAAGGATGTGATGAAGGGCAAGTCTCGGCATGTGGTCGTCGTTATCGATGGAGCCACCTTGGGAATCGTTGAGCAGTCGACCGAGCTGATGGCATTGTTTGTGGAGCTGGGTATCCGTGCCGACTCAGTGATCTGTTGTCGTGTCAGCCCTGCCCAGAAGGCCCTCGTTGTCAAGACTGTCCGCGCTCGATGCAAGAACACCGTGACACTCGCTATCGGAGACGGTGCCAACGACATTGCCATGATTCAGGAGGCCAACGTCGGCATTGGTATCACTGGAAAGGAGGGTCTCCAAGCCGCAAGATCGAGTGATTACTCGATTGCCCAGTTTCGCTTCCTTGAGCGACTTCTCTTTGTCCATGGTCGCTGGTCCTATGTCCGTGTGTCCAAATTTGTCCTGGGAACTTTTTACAAGTGCGCCACCTTCTACCTGACACAGGGACTGTTCCAGATCTTCACAGGATTCTCTGGCACGTCCTTGTATGAACAGTGGACGCTTTCGTTCTACAACACCTTGTTCTCGTCGTTGCCGGTCATGGTCGTGGGTATGTTTGAGCAGGATCTGAAGGCGTCGACGCTCTTGCTCGTGCCTGAGCTCTACACGTTTGGACCTCGGAACAGCGGATTCTCATTGGTTACCTACGGGACATGGATGGCCGCCGCTGTTTACCAGGCGATTGCATCCCTGATGGTCCCTCTCTGGATCGCTGGTGCCATTGGCAAGTTTGGTGTCGAGCCCGATGACGAGTCCCTCTTCCCTATGGGTCTCGGTGTTTACACTACGATTGTCTTGGTCGTCACATTCAAGATTGCGTATCTGGAGACGCACAACTGGTCGATTGTCACCCATATCACGTCGTTCATGACAATCCTTGCCTGGTTCGGATACAACACCGCCTACTCGTTCTTTTACCCTGTCCGAACTGGCGGATACCATGTCCGTGGTGCCTTCCAATCATTGGCTGCACACCTTCCCTTCTGGCTCACTATTATTGTGGCGTCGATGATTGCGATCTTGCCCAACATTATGGCCAAGATCATCAAAGCCCAGTTGTATCCCTCGGATGTCGATCTCTACCAGGAGCTGGAGAAGGATCCCGAGGCAGTTCAGCGTTGGAAGGAATGGGAGGTCGAGCTGGGCAACCAGGGAGCCGAGGCCGAGGGAGTGACAGGTTCCAAGATCCAACGCCGTCTGTCGATCGCTGCCAGTATTGTATCGAGGCATTCGAGCCGTCGTGCTCCCAGTCTCTCCAGCCGCCGAGGACCCAGCAAATCGCAGCAGGCCATGGACGCCAACAGGAACGACTCCTTCATGGCCGTAGGTCGCCATTCGCAGGACGCCCGTAGAGAATCGTTTGGTGAAGGTGCGGATCAAGTTGGCGACCTTTGGGGACCTAGTTCGCATCGTCGTGGAGCAAGCAGTGCCAGTCAGATGACTCGAGACCGCCTCAGCCGCACCAGTTCTGGAAGTTCACGTGATGCAAAGGACTCGGGACCTTGGTCGGCGACTCAGCTCCACTTTCCTCGACCACTTCCTGTTCCAGCGGACTCTGACTTCAGCATCTCGTCTACTACGCCTCTGCAACTTGGCGTGAGGAGGTCTTCCTCTGCTGGCCATGTCTATGACCGCCGCATGGTTTAAAACTCGTTTTGTTTCCCTTTTTCATACACCCATTCTCACACATACCAAACAGCACTCTAAAAAACCACCACATTTGTACATTATTCAAGTAAACTCGATTTTCAGCTTTTTCTTGCTCTTTTATGAACCTTGTCAGTTGTTGGTTGTGAAGAAAACGATGTGCAATCAAGATCTCTCGGGACTTCTGGACCGAGTGCGACGGCCGCCACCGCCACCACCACGACGAGGAGGAGGAGGACTTCGACTACGGCTCCTGTATCTCGATCCACGATAATCGCGATCATAGTCTCGACGACGACTGCTGCTGTCTGGTGAACGGGGGCGACTCCTGTCCGGAGAACCATGTCGCCTCCGATGGTAAGAGTCATCCATGACGCCCTGCTTGCGGTCTCTGCTGTCATCTCTTTTGTGAACATCCTCGACTCTGCGTTCCCGACTCTCCTCTCTACGCTCCCCTGAGTATCCCCTCCGCCTGCGACCACGATCGTTGTTGTAGCTATCTCTGCTGCTGCGGTCGTGGTATCTTTCCCTGCTTTGGCTTCGGCCACGGCCACGGTTCCTGCCGGTGGATCGTGACCTAGACCTAGGACGTGGAGATCTGGATCTAGACCTGGGACGCCCCTGGCGTGAGGAAGATAGTGGAGGCGATCCGGCTGCTGTTGATGTTTCTTTGTTGATTGGTATGTTGTGATCTGAGGTGGATGAGTCCTTTCGAGTTTTGTCCGCAGATTCCTCTTTCCTGATGTCGACATCCATGGTTTCTCCTCCCCTGCTCTCCTCACCATCCTGCACTGCCGTTGTTGGCGCTGTTGACGGTGAAGGCGAGGACTCCTTGTCATCCTTGCCGCTCCCCTTGCTCTTGGATTTCTTGCCACCACTACCACCATCCTTGTCCCGCTTTGCCGCCTTCTTGAGTTCTTTCCTCGCCTTCTTCTCAGCCTTGGACTCTGATTTCCCAGCCTCCTTCTCGGCCTTGCGTTTAACCTTGCGGGCGTCCTTCTTGCGCTTCTTGAGAATATATTCGCGCATGGGGTCGTCGAAATCGATTCCTGTATCGTCTACCTCTGACCCGCTCGAATCATCATCCTCACCCGACGCCTCTTCTAAAAAAGTTTGAAAAACAGGGTGGAGGTGTGCATTAATAATATGATGATGCAATTTTCGCAACGATGCCAAAATGGCTTGGTTGGCAAGGATGGGTTTTTGATTTGTACCTTGAATAGGCTTGGGTGCGGCATTGTTGACGGTATCCTCGTCCGGCTCGATCTCATTTCCGTCAGCATCAAAGACCTTGGGCACCTTGTAGTTCTGCACATGGTCCACTCGAATCGTCCTTCCCGCGATCTACCACCAGAAAAGAAGAAAAAAAAAAGGTAAGGAATATTAATACATGAGTAAGGACAACCAAAAAAAAAAAAAAGCGTTCTTTGAGAAACTAAAACACAAACATCAAAAAAAAAGGGAGAGAGAGAGAGTTGCTTACCTGGGCACCGTTGAGGTTATCGACCGCAAGGATAGTACTCCTCTGATCAACATACTTCAAGAACGCATACCCCTTTGATTTCCCCGTATCCTTATCCCTGACCAAGTTAATACCCGCAACTTCTCCAAACTGCGAGACCACACAGATGATGTCACCCTCGGTAAGGTGATAGGGGAGTCCACCGACAAAGACGTGGGCGGAATCTTTGTATTGCTCGTGCCAGGACCCGGTTTGGGAGTGGGAGGTCGAGAGGGTTGCTTCACGGGCGTTTAGACGCTGGATCTCTTTTACGTTGCTAATGAGGAATGTAAAGGAGGAGAGTGAGTGGGTTGCAATGAAGAGCGTTGCCGATGTGTGCGTGTGTGTCCGCGAGCGTGATTCGTAACTTTCTGATCCGGGTTGTTTGTTTGGCGAGTTTCTTACTTCATGTGTTGGCGGAGGCGATGGTTGTGAGAGGTCGAATGCAAAGCAGACGAGGGAAAGGGGAAAGAAAAAGAAAAAAAAAGTGATGCGCCGCCATTTTCTTCGCCTTCATGTCCATCGACGATGGCTACACGTGACTAGCATGCATATTTTTCTCTGGTCGCGTTCTACAAGAATGTCGAAAAACGAGGGATACGCTAGGCTCGGTTCCATCCTAAGTCGAAGACAGCATTTACTGCGACCTTGGTAAAGTAAATGTCTTCGACTTAGGATGAAACCGAGCCTAGGGATACGCTTGACCCTGCAAGAACGGCATCGCGAAAAAAGAAAAAAAAAAAGGGATACGCAGCATTGAGATAAAATAAAAGATCATATGTATTGATTGTCGGTTCGGGCTTGTGGGGCCTTCGATTCCTCTGCCAACCCTTGGTTGGGTTCAAAGTACACTTGAGAGAAAAAAATAGCGTCATCCACAAATGGCACTCTTGGCCACCCCGACACCCATCTACGATGACTGCCAGTTCCTGACAGACTGGATAAAAGAAAAAACGTAAAAAAGAAAACTAAACTAATTAGAAAAAAGTGATGACTGACTGAATGACTGACTGAATGACTGACTGACTGAATGACTGACTGACTGAATGACTGACTGACTGAATGACTGGCGGGGGCGCCGTGTGAAAGAGGCGAGTTCAACAAACGCGTTGCTCGATTGACAAGAAATATATTTATGAAAGAAAAAAGAGATGGAGATAAAAATGATATTGGCTACTGGAAAACTGGGTCAAGGGACCTATTAGGCATGTTGAGGGCACAACGGCGACCAGCATACAGGGAAATAGTAGGGGTCAAGAGATCTGAGCGGCATGTTGCGGCAGTGAGGAGAGATAGAAAAGATAATGATGTAAGAAGAAAAGGGGAAGAGCGGTATGTTTGCGGCACGTTTGCGACACGAGGACAACCATCCGATGAAAGAGAAAGTTAGACGGCTATCGCATACCAAAACACACAAGCGGAAAAAAAAAGACGACAAGAGTGAGAAACAGGTAACGTAAGAAAAGACATAAAAAACAAGCACACATTTGCAAGGACAAAGGTACCGCCTTACTTTAGAGCACATAGTTGGGATGCTCCTTGAGATAGACGGGCAGAAGGTCGGCGCCAAGGTAAACGTCATAATACTTCATATCCACCACATCAAACTCTGAACTCACTCTGCACTGTTTGGAGGATCCCAGGTAGGTTGGAATCGAGTGAAAGGTTTGATTGACAAAACTTCCAAGCAATGGCTCAGTGTAGTAGCAGACAGTGTGGACACAAAGCCCAAGACCCTCGGCGACCTCGGTGTTGATGCAAGACCTCTGGCGGTGAGGGACCGCAACGGCTGTGAATTCGATGCCCTTGATCGAAACAGACATGGTCGAATCACGGAAGCCAGGCCTGCAACCGCGAAATTTACGGGCCTCCATACGTCCATCGCAACAAGGTGGGAACCCATCCTCGTACTGGTTCTGAAGCGACTTGGGGGCACTTTGACGGCGAGCAGCGGCGGTGGTGACTCTTTGGCGGTGACGATGACGGGCATGCTGAGATCTCTTGTTCTTCCTGGCGGCGGCGGAAGTAGGAACAGAGTCGCTCCTCTTCTTCACATTTCTCATCTCTTCTTCTTCTTCTTCAGGCACAAGGCCCCAGAGGTTCTTTTGACCGTTAATGGTTTGTTTGAACAGATACAAGGAATCCTTTATTTTCAGCTCATCATCGTTTGGATGGCCATTGTTGTAAGTTTCAACTGTCTGTGTTTGTTGTGCTCGACTGTGTGGATGATAGTTATCATCAAGAGCATGGTGGACGGTGCCACATTGTTGAGCATGACCAGCGTTAGTGGTGGCCATGTCTGAGGAAGATGAATCCCCAGAACTACGGTGAGTCTCACGGTCGCAGAAGCCTCGCTTAAGGAGGTGTGCTTGTTGTGCTCGAGTGTGTGGATGATAGTTATCATCAAGAGCATGGTGGGCGGTGCCACATTGTTGAGCATGACCAGCGTTAGTGGTGGCCATGTCTGAGGAAGATGAATCCCCAGAACTACGGTGAGTCTCGCGGTCATAGAAGCCTCGCTTAAGGAGGATGCCTTCAAACCGTCTCGGGTTGGTAAACCGATAGCAGTGCCTGTTGGCGTGTGTGGTGCGACCGCTTGGAAAGCGGTGTTTGATGCACGATGGGTGAAGGCAGTCACCTCTATGAGATGAGGAAGAAGAAGTGCACGAGGAGGGTGAAGGAGACCGAGAAGGGGAGGGGGATTGACGATTGGCAGCTCTCACCTGGGCGTTGGAATTGGTCGCCTTGGAAGAGTAAGGAGACAACCTGGTTCGACGGGTACGATGGCGGTTGTTCCTGCGACGGCTATTGCAGTTCTGGCTGACCATACTTTCTTGAGAATTGAGAGGTGAGGAGGTGGTAATGGTCGGGATGGTAGTTGAAGGTGGAGAGAGAGAGAGTGCGAGAGCGAGAAAGAGAAAAAGAGGAAGAAAGAACGAAGAGAACTCGGAGGAGAGAAGGAGATAACAATCCGCGCGTGTGGCTTTTGTCTATTCTTGCTTCAAACTGATCAACTAATGGCCATGAGAGCCTGAGACTACAAACACAAGCTTCATATGCGAAAAGACAAGACAACGGTCCAAAGCAAACGCGATCAGATATGAAATCGATGACAACAACAAAAAATAAGCCAGCTTTACTCTCCTTCAAACATCTCGACTTGACAGAACTCGTCGAATGTAGCTAACGTATCAGGCTTGAGGTGAGGCTGGTTCAGCCAAGCCGAGAGAAGGATCATCCCTTGGTCTTTATCTCTCGGCATCGGAGCCAGAATTCCTATCGTACCACCTTCCACCGATCCAGCTATGCTCGACTCTCCTCCTGGCTGTGATGGCGCCGAGAATGCTGGATTCTGTTGTTGCTGGTTCCGCGCGACCAATTGATCCAGAATCTCACGGTTGAGGGCGATTTGTTGTGTGTACAGGCCAAACACCCTCTCGAACTGTATCCAGATCTGCTCAAGTGTGCAGGTGGCGCCAAAGGGGTCCTTATATGTGTACGCCTCTCCAAATGATTCTGTCGCCTCCTCCATCAAGTACTCGAATTGACTGGTTTGTAGCTTCATCTTGGAGTACTGTGCGCTCTATTCATTTCGAAAAAAAAAAAAAAAAAAAAAAAAAGAAAAAAAAGATGATGTAGGTGATTCTGAAGTGGTACAAGAGGACAAAGGTCAAAAGAGACGTGGGCAAAGCAATCGGCTACACGATTGACACGCTGCAAGGCGTTACCATCTTTGTAAAAGTTGTCTCAAAGTCCAAGGCGAGCGCGTCGGCCTTCTTTTGAAGTTTGCTCTCGAATCGATCCTTAAGATCCAGAAATTGATCCAGCGCCGGTGGCCAGTATCCTGCACTATCCACATATCTACAACATCAGGTCACAAAATAAAATGTACTAGTCTTGTCAATTGGCCTGCGTGCAGTGGTAATAAACTACTACAGCAACGAAAGGATTCCTGAACCAAGACAAGCAATAACCTTACCCTTGTTGAAGTTGCACGTTGACGAGTGCATTCGCTTGTGTCAACCCATCCGAGACAAGATCGCCCCAGACTTTCCGCGACTTTTGAAAGTCGTAGAGAATTCCGATCGCTTTTCGCTCAAACGACGCCTTCGACATGATTCCTGTGTTTTGTGATCTGAAGTGGAAGCGGAGGTGTGAATGAGAGAAAGACGGCGATTCACCACCAGCTCCATTTGTAAATAATTTTCTATCCTTCCTTCCTTCCCGCTGACGTCGCAAAAGCTTCACAACGCCACCAACGAACATAAAATGCGCACACGCCAACGCCAACAACAATATCCTCGATCAAAGCACAGAGATAAGAGGAAAGTTGTTATGAAAACGGGTCAAGTTTTATTCGTGAGGCGTAATTTCCGCACCGACCGTTTAGAAACGGAGCTTGGAGAAGAACCACTTGTTCTTGCCGCTGTTGTATCTGTAAGACGCATATTCGAATAAAAACAAAAGAAAAATAAACGTTAGTGGATCGTCTTCAAAAGAGTGTCAAATGTTGTTGATAAATGCAAGCACGTTTGATCCTGTTCAATAAAAGAGTCGTCGTACCTCTCCTCGAAGAGCTTCTTGATGGCCTTCTTGGCTTCCTCGCGCTGGGTGGGCTCCTTGAAAGAGTCGACGGTGAGGACGGACTTCAAGTTCTCCAACTCCAAACCATAGCTAATGTACATCAATGAAAAAGAGCAACTCGGTTAGTGGTGCTGTCCCCGTGAATTCAAGAAAAAGACCAGTGTCCCAGAATAAGCATGTCCAAATGTCTCCTGCAAGATGGCACAAGCTCTTTCTCCTGCCCTTGTTCCTCCCTTGGTCTCCCTCCTCCAAGTCTTGTTGCTTGTGTCCTGAAAGAAAATCGACTAGAGAAAAAAATCCTTACCGAGTGGGCATCATGTGGTTGTAGTTGATAACCTTGATGAAAGGCTTGACCTTGGAGCGCTTGGCGATGCGCTTCTTGCCCATGTTCTTGGTGATCTTGAGGGGGTAACGCTCGACACCGGCAACGATGGCGTGACCGTAACCGCGCTCCTTGGATCCCTCATCGACATGTATTATTGGGAATCAATAGAAAAGAGAGAAAAGAAGACAGGCATAGAATAGAGACGAGCATAGGTCATACGAATCTTGCACAGAGTTTCCAATGCGAGGAAACAATGTCAATTGACAGAAAGAGATAAGGTAAAGAGAAGGAGTAATAAAAATAATAAGAAACGCACTGAACGGTCCTCTCTTGATCCACTATCCAGTTTCCCTTTTGACGTGTCGCCTCTAAAAGGCGTACCGTGGTGAGTGTTCCTGTTCACGATAGTTGAAGGTGGTTTGACTGCTGCTGCTGGGAGGCGAAAGAGTGCGCCAAGGCAAACAGTCGCAGGGCACGGTGTTTGGAGCATGGCAGATCTATCGTTGTAGCTGATCCAGATGAAAAGATGTTGGTTTGTCCATGGAAAACGGTTGGAAGGACAAAACTACCCACAAAGATGTTGGTGATCCCTTGAATCCCGGCTGAAAGTGGTCAGGGAGTCGACCGTCTCGCCAGAAGAGACGATTGAGGTCAGGACCTCCCTGTAGATCTCTGTTGATGGTCGGAATCGTTGAATGGAAGTATGTCCCTCTCTCTCTCCTCACATCCTTCAACCCTCCCCCTTTCCCGATGTATAGTATTTTGTTGAAGTCCTGGATGAGCGTGCCTTCCTACTTTCCCGATCCTGTGTGTTGTGTATTCCCGATTCCTCCACCCAAAGCAAAAAGCAATAAAAAAAGACGAAGAACAAGATTCGAGGAGCAAGTTGTTGGATTGCTATTTTTCACGACGACGGCCTTCTTGCCGGCATAGCGGCCGTTGAGGATAACGACAACCTAGATGGTTCCAAATACGATGCGAAAACGACGGTTAGCATAGCGCCATGATGATCGATGGATGGATCAACCGCATATAACCCATTGATGCACCCGCCCCAACACCCAAGACAGATCCATGCCTTGTTAGCCTTGATGAATCTCATTTTGATGCAAAGAGAAGAAAAGAGGGAGCTGGCGAGTCACACATGATCTGAAATTATGTGATACGGTTGCCTATAACTCTTAAGGGTTACTTATTGCACTAATTTTTACGCATTCATTACAGGACACTGCGAGGTTTCCTTAATAAACTTTTCCTTCGCGTTTATCGCTCCCGTAACGGTTTATGAACTTGTTCCCTCTTGGACGCGTCCTTGGTGATGTTTTTCTACGTCTCTCTCGAGAACAAACTATGAAATGAACCCGCTGGTCAAGTGAAACGTGGTCTAGTTAATCTTGATATCCCCTAGCTTCCTCAACAACGACTTCTCATCACTCAGCATGTTAGGAAAACGTTTCCAATCGTAGTAAAACAACCGAGAGCAACTAACTGAACAAAGCAGTCGACTTACAAATGACGACGAATGTCATGACTATTCGTTTGTGAGAGAGCGTTTATTTTACTCGCTCCTTTTCGCTGCCTGACCTGCAGAAGCAAAAAATGGAGTGAACATCATCTATTCGAGCGAAGAGAGGAACCTACGCCAAGGGCAAGCTGCAATAAACTGCGGGCTGCACCTCCATGCCCGGTCCGAACCCCTTTTCGAGACGCATACACAACAGTCTTATCGACCTGTGTCATCGCACCCATGCCACCAATGCCAGCAGTGGTAGGAGTAGAAGAAGCAGACGTCGGAGTTTGACTTTCGTCGTTGTCGTCGTCCCTGACGACGTAATCGTTGCAGGCGTCAAGCTGTGCCTGTAGTGAAGTGTTCTCTTGTTCTTGTTGGTGTGCTCGTTCGAGTATCTTGATCCGTTCCTTGTATTCGAAAACCTCGTCCCATAACTCATCAATGCTCTTTCTTGGACCTGTTTGAAGGATTCACAAGATTTAGGAAGAAAAGCGTAAAAGGTGAGGCTCGAAACAAAAAAAAGATGCACTTAGTTATGTAGTACAAACTATTAAGGTGCAAGAAAACATACCACTGTCGATGATCTCCCATTCATCGCCTCGGGGGGACGAGACACTGGTTCCATAGGGAGAGAGGATGTAATCATCACTCAGGGACCCATCACTGCTATAGTTCTTTGGATGTAGCCATGTGAACTGCCGGAGTCTGGCGTCGCTGATACCTGCGTCCTGGAACGACTGCAAGAACTCTGGGAGTGCACTCTCGTCCATATCTATTCATTTTTTTTTTTTTTTGGAGGAATACGAATCTTTCGCTGTGAATATGATTGAAGCGAGAGTTGATGTCGGATAGCGAAGAATGTGGATCAATTTTGTGTTCGATGTACAGTACCTTCATTGGCGAGCATACTGCAAACATCGGTGTTGATACGACCGAGGGTATTGTTGGGGATGCTGATGGGTTTGGCGATATCAAAGTAAGATGGTTTGATGCTATCGTTGTTAGCAGAAGCAGAAGGAGAGTCCATCGCGTGTTTGTGTTCGTCGAAGGAAGGCATGGTGTCAATTGGGATCGGTGGGCCGAGTACAGACGAGCAAAGGATAGCCGTTGAAGGAAGGGGTGCGTGAAATATTTGAAGGGTGCAGGTCAAAGCAAAGGATAAAGTGCAAGTTGTAGAAAAGTAGAAGAGAGGAGGAGGGGGAGGCGAGGGTTTTTTATGTGTGTTGGTGGACAAGGACGAGGAAGGTGGTGTTGTTTTATGCTATTGCGCTGTTTTGGCGTTATCGCATTGATAGATCGGTGAGTTGACACTTGACATTTTACTCACCCCGAGAATAGTTGTCGTAACTGCTTTCATCCAATTCTTTCTTGTAATTCTCCTTCCCTTCAGGCGACACATGAACAATAACAGGCAACGAGAATGCATCATTTATGCCCCTGTCTATCTCTCTGTCTCTTTGTCTATCTGTCTGCCCATGCCCTGTCCTCTCACAGAGCGAGATAATTGTCTAAGCCCCAAGCTCCAAGGGGCGTACATGAACGACTTTGTTGTTTGAGAGAGAGGGAGAGAGAGGTGGTTGCCTGTGAAGAGGACTGGGTCCGGGCTTATCTTTCTCCATTGCAAGGGAGGGAGAGGGAAGCAGAGAGTTACAAAAAAGTGGTGATGCAACGCCTGTGGTTCGAGAGTAGTACTTGAGGAAGGTAAAGCGTGTAATGCCTTTTTACTGGGCCTCGGAGTGCTTCCCCTCCAGCCCAGTTGTTTTTGAAAGGGGGACAAACGCAAAACAAGAAAAGAAAACGGGTTCCCATGCCATTTATGACGATGATGATGAGGGCAGGGCACTCAAAGAAAAGTTAGGAGAAAAAAAGACGCTAGGCAGACTTTATTCCATTCTCCCATTGAGAATTTTCTGTGGCGCTGTTGGGAGATAAAAAACAACAGGCGGTTGGGTGGGACAAACAGGCACGGCTCATACGTAATGGTTCCCACATGGAGATCGGCTGTTCCTTCCAACACACACCCCGACTCGATTCGAGCGGAGTCGATATCCGTGTGTTCCATCTTGTGTCGAGTGCAAAGTCAGGTCACACACGTTGTCTGTGGGGGTACACACTGTACGAAAACAAACGAAAAAAGATACGTTTCGTGCTTGGCATTACAACATTCCACCCAGCGTGAGAAGAAAGAAAAAATTACGGGATCCAGTATCGACATCAGGGTCACCAAGGTATTACGATGGAAGACAAGGTCTTATGACCTGCTGCAGTGTTGGGATGAGGACGCAAGAAGTTGACGCGCCGATGAGCTAGTGAAGGTCGCATGAAAAGAAAATTAGCTAGATGGTCTGAGGATGCAGGTCGCGCCAGGCTAGGACAAGGATGGGGTCCGTTAAGGGTCATCTAGCACGGCTCATATGCACAGAGGGAGAGCGAGAGAGCGAAAGAGCGAGAAAAAGAAAGAGAGAGAGAGAGGGATGTGCCATGGATTATTGGCCTGGTGTCAAGGAGAGCTAGTCTTGTACGACCACAGTGGTTGTCTCGTGTCTTTCATTATGTGTTAGTCACCTCTTTTCCTTCGTCTCTGACTCTGCTGCTTCACCTTCTTTTGCCCCTTTTACCCCTTTGACAGTTCCCTGTGTCTTCGCTCGCTCCCCTTTGCGTCTCTCTCTCGTTTCTCTTGTATTCTTTCTTCTCCTTCTTCTGAGTTGTCACCCTTGTTGTTGCACTTTCAACTCACAGCCACTTACAGTCTCAGATTCAGATTTGAGACCCTCCTCCATCCATCTCGTTTGAATGGACCTGTGGGCTCTGGACCCACATCAACTCCAAGTAGTCAGCCTATAGCCATAGTCTTTCTTCATCTTCAAGGTATACATGTTCATCTGTGTGCAAGCAGACAGTACGCCACCAAAAATGAATGAGCCCACCCCGCCAGGGAAAACAGGTTTTCACATCAAGCTCTTTTTTCTTGCAGTGAGCCATCTGACCAAGTACACATGCATCTCGTCTCCGCCTGTCGACTCTATCGGATCCCCTACCTTTTTTTTTTTTTTTTTTTTTGTTGTATAGTCTATTGTTGCTATTGTTGTTCAAAAAGTCAATACCTCCATCGTTATTGTTTTTTTTGGCCTTTGGTTGGCCCCTGCATGTGCCATCTATTAGTTTTTTCGTCAACTTACACCTTGTACAGCCACGGAATGCTCAATTCCGAGCACAACAACAGCTCAACGCAACGAAAAGAATATCCAATTGGTAAGGACGAAAAATTGCCTTTGTCAGTTGATTCGCTGAGACGACCAGTCTCAACAAATGAACTACCCCGCACGTTTGGTTTTTTTGAGGTGTCTTTTCCCCCCATCCCCTTCTCCCCTCGGAGTATGTGAACAGCCGCCGCACTCTTATACTCTAACCTCAGGATCTAAAACAATGGGCCTGGGCCTCATGTATTCTCGTTCATGTTTGCATTTGGATTTAGAGGTACTTGCTTCTCCATTACGCTCATTCCATTATACCCCAACTTGTTTGTCACAAGTGAAAGGCGAACGCTTCGCCCGCACCTTTATTTTTACGGTTGTTGTTGTTGTTGTTATTGTTGTTATTGTTGTTATTGTTGTCATGTTTACCAATTATTGGCGCATTGGCTATTTTCCTTGGGAAGACATGCAGGACAATAGGCAGTCTGAGGTCGGCAGACAGACAGTTAGCGCGAGGGGAAAAGTGGATGGTATGTCATCTTAAGGTGCACGGCCGGAAATAGGGAAAGACACCCTACTACAAACGCACAAGTACACACGGCCAAAGTCGGCCACATCATACCACAACCTCCAGACTTCGAGGTATTACAGCAGTAATTTGACGGAGAAAAGCAGATGAGAAAACCTAGATCTCGACACGAGCAGCACTTAACGTTGTTGGTGTTAATGCTGTTGTTGCTCGCTACAGTTTTACTTGTTTGTATTCCAGCGAGAGTTGCGGTTGTTAATATTTGTGTCTTGCGTTGTTGCCGTTTTTGATCAACATCTACCTGAGCTTTTGTCCGTGTCCGTACATTTTGGAGGCGACGATCACCGCCAAAAGACGATCTCTCTTTGTCGGACTCAAAATAAAAGAAGGAAAAGAAATGGCGGAATGAACAAACGGATGTCTATGTTTGTTTTTGTTGATGTGGTTTTTGCTCGATGTCTGGCACTGTATTTTGTGGCCACGCGATGGAACCAAATGGCAGTGTCTTCCTCTGTTCTTTTCATGTCCCGACACGGATGCAACCTGAGCACTACCCTAAGAGAGCGCGCAGTCTTTTGCTACAGTTTTTTCGCCAGTTATGCTGCAAGTTTGTCATGGTTGGTTGTGTTGAGATGATATTTTTTTATCTTGTCTTGTTACTGCTGCTGCTCCGTGCATCTGTCCCTGATTCACATTACTAAGTACTCCTTTGAGATTTTCGATAAAGAAAAACTTACGCACACAAGCACACACCTCTAAAAAAGATATGCGTCCGCACAGCCTTCAGCGGTAGAGTCACCGATATAATTACCGCAAACAACAACAACAACAACAAAAACAAAACAACAACAACATCAACAAATCAACAAAACAAATGAAGACGTTTTGGCAAATGCAATCCCCCTGTTCGATTGTCGGAGTAGGACTATAGACTCAAAAAAGCCCGACTCTTTTGTCATCCATCCACGTCCGTAAAAGAGATAATGCCAAGGATGTTTGCGTGCTCATGTTCGAACATGGAGAAATAACCTTCTTCTCTTTTGCTCTTGACCTTTTGTCCATGCTGGAGTAACTGGAGGTTCGCCGTACGGAGGAAGGCGTTGGGATCTGGGGTTTCGTTTTGATAGAGTCGGTGACCACATTTTTCGTTCATTTTTTATATTCCCATGTCATGACTTTCTTAACTATCCTCGGGACAAAAACGAAAACCGTTGTCAAATGCAGAGTTTGACCCGGCAAGTCTTACTGCCATCTCATAAAGTGGATTCGATTTGAACGTTGTCTTCCTATGCCGTGCCTTGCTTTTGTCATCTCGTTGTTTCCTTGTTCCCCCTCCTCCCTCTTTCTCATCTTCCTTCAACCTCCTTCTCATCCCCCCCGTCTTTCTTCACTCGCTCACTTTTTCCATCCCCTTGTTCCCCTTCCTCCACGATCGATTTTTATGAGCACTGAGCCTCATTTTTTGGGCGTCTAAAAACGTTTCTTCTTTATTCCTTCCGTCCCTTCTTTCCCCTGACTGACAATAAAAAAAAGCAGCTTTATTTCGTTGTGCAAGCAGAACTCTAAAAAATGTTGAATTGATGGATGTGGATGGATTGGAGATAGACCTGCAGACTGCAGGAAAAAGAAGTGATTCCTTCGGGATATTTTTCTACTTGTCCATGTATTATTACGAGAGAAGGTATGATAGCTATGATGCGTGGGTGGGTGGTCTATGAGGGCGAAAGTGTAGTAGAGAGTGCAACTGTGTGAGTGTAGCTCTGTCAAGGTATGAGATGAGTATGAACTAAAAGATGAAAAGAA
This sequence comes from Linnemannia hyalina, assembly GCA_019671135.1. Classification (NCBI taxonomy): domain Eukaryota; kingdom Fungi; phylum Mortierellomycota; class Mortierellomycetes; order Mortierellales; family Mortierellaceae; genus Linnemannia; species Linnemannia hyalina. The sequence continues at coordinate 1,000,063 of JAHRHY010000007.1, read as the reverse complement.
GGAGGAGAAGAAGTGATTGAATACCATCCAATGAACTGAGACGGATTGACTTCCATCGATCGTTCATTATTGAGTTGCATGTCCGATTGAATACCCAGAGAATCAAATGCTGCGATCTGAGAGGTCCGCAAGAAACGGTCAATCACGCGCGCCTGCCTCGTAACCTTATCTTGCCCTCGGCCTCCTCTTCCTCTTTTTCTTCTCTTGGCTTTCTTACTTGTTATTCCCTGTTCCTTTGTCTTTCTGTCTATCTGTCCGTCTGTCTGTCCGTCTGTCTGTCTGTTTGTCTATCTGTCTCTGCTCTCTATTTTCCCTTTCCCTCTCTCCCTCCGCTCTCTCCCTCTCTCGTCTCCTCTGAATTAGTTTCTCTTGGGAAGGCGCTTGATTCACGGTGCTTGGTAGCTCGGTTGCTCTGCCACACTAGAAAAGAGACAAGGAGAAACCCCTACGCCAACTGGGTGAATACAACTCTTTTTTTTTTTTTTTTTTTTTTTTTTGAAAGGAGGGGGTGAATTCATAAACCATAATCCAGGTCAATCCTTTTTGTTCCTCTCCTGCCGTTGGTCAGCCATCACAGAACAACTCGCCGAAACGAACGAATGCGAACGAATACGAACAACCGAGTGAGCGAGCGAACAAGGGAACGGAGAAACTGGTGACAAAGGGGAAGAAAGAAAAGAACAAGATGATAAAGAGTCTCGTTTTCATTTCCCTTTTCTTTCAACTTTCAAGTATCTCTTCTCTCCTTCTCTTTCGTTTTCCCTCGCTTTCCTCCCTTCCTTCCCTCTTTCTGACAACAACAACCAGTCCAATTCACAGCCCTTTCATTGCGATAATCTCTCTTTTTCCCTTCCCTTTTCATATCGTTGTTGTTGTTGTTGTGTATTTGTTGTTGTTATTGTTGTTGTATTCCTTTTCCCTCCATCCTCTTCCATTCCCTCTCTCTTCCCATCTCCTCTTTCCCACCTTATTCTTCTTCCTTGCTGTTGTTCTTGTTGTTGTTGTTGTTGTTGATATTGTTCATACTTTCTCGGGTCCCCCACATCCAAGCCAGTCCTTGTCCATCGCCCAAACAACGCCAGGGACTGTCACTTAGCCTTCATTTCCCCCCATCCTCCTTTTCTTCTCATTTATCACTTTCCCTCTCTTTCTCTTCTCTTCTCTTCTCTTCTCTCATCTCTGCCTTCCTTCCTTGCTTCTTCTTCCCTTCTCTTCCCTTCTTTTCCCTTCCCTCTCTTTTAGCTTCCTTTTTCACTCTTCTTCACCCCTTCCCCCTTCTTCTCCTCCTTTACTCCCTCGCTCCTTCTCTCGCTCCTTTTATCCAATCCTTCTTGACTCAGCCCTTTCTTTCTCTTCTCCTCACAACCTCGCATACTCACCACTCTCTCTCTCACATACACACATACACAAACGCACACATATCTCGCATCCGTCCGTACCTGCAGCGACTCTGTCACTCACGTCTCGTCACCACGCCTTCAAACAAGCTCCAAAAGCGACCAACATACCCGACAGCTACTCTTCCCGTCATTATCACATATATATCCCCAAGACCCATGACAAAGCTCGAACAGAACCCAGTATCTTCGTCCAAGGGCGGTATGCAGTGGTCCCAGCCCATGAACGATCTGCTGAACTACCCGCCATATCAGCCATCCTACTCCCCTTCGTCCTCACCCAACTCTGCGAGATACACGCCTTCAAATTCGCATCCGCAACCACCACCCTCCGCAGGAACCAGTAACCCAAACTCCGTGTCAGGTACGACCCTGCTACGTTTTTTTCTCCTTCCTTCCCCACTCCTCCTTTTGCTCTCTCTTTTTTCTTTTTTCTTTTTTGCCTTTTCTTCTCTCCCTCGTTTTTTTCTACAATACACCGATCTTTTTGGTGACTTTTTGTCCATGGGATTGTTGTTTACCTCAGCAATGCTCCATTCACGATACACGGCGCTCACCAAATATAACGCAAACAGCACGAACAACAAAATTATCAGCAACAACAGGCGCGAACTGGCACGGGGAGATTTTTTTTTCTTTCCAAACTGATACCACTCACGTACTAACCATCTTGTTGTCTTTGTCTCTTCCCCACAACTTGGTCAAACCATTATCAACTACAAAAACAACGTCTTTTGTATCTAATAGGAGCAGCATCAATGAAGTCTCCGACGGAACGCACAGGCGATGGGGGAGGAGCAACAAAGCCAGCAAAGAAGAAGAACAGCGCCGGTACAAAGAAAGCGCCCGAAGTCCCACCAGGACTGGAACACTTTCATTCAAAGTACCCCAAGCCGACATATTCATACTCGTCCTTGATCACGACGGCGATTTCAGAGAGTGGACAGAAGCAGATGACACTGAACGAAATTTACGAGTGGGTCATGGAGCGATATCCTTGGTATCGAACTGCCATCAATGGCTGGAAGGTAAAGTCAAAGGGACATATGAAGGAAAAGATGGCGTAAAAAAGGAAAAAAAGAAGGCGGTATGTTGTTGGGCGTGTTGTGTTGTGAGAGGGAAGGGGCGGCCGCGTGGACAAAAGGGGTTGTCGACATTGACAATGTAACCACCCACCCACCCACTGCAACCCCACATTTTCCCTGCGGGTTGCAAAAAAAAAGAGGGACCATTGGAAAGGAAAAAAAAAAAAGGACGAGAGCCAACGGAAGGAAGGGAAAAAGAAATAGTGCTCTCAATGTCGACAAGCCTGTTTTCTGCTCTAGAGTTGGGTGGGGAACTGGACAAAGATCTCTCTTACTAACCAGCCCTTGCTTTCTTTCATCCAACCTTTTAGAATTCCATTCGTCACAACCTTTCTCTGAATAAGTCTTTTATGCGTGTGCCGAGACCACCGAGCGAGCCCGGCAAGGGTTCTTATTGGAAACTTGACCCCAACCACCAAGCCCCACTCGACCAAACCCAAACGGCAGGAACTGGCTCCAACGGAGGTGCTGCACGAACTGGCCGGACATCCAGGAGAAGCAGTGCAGGACAGAGGTCTGCATCTAGCAAACGTGCCAGCCGACGCGCCACTAGCGATCCTACCCCTCACCCAATGCCTACCGGCCCCGCCCCTGAGATCCCTTTGACTCCAGTGCCAGTACTCCCCAAGCGTCCTGGCCAGGAGAGCGACCCTTACCTGTTCAAAATTGACACCCCTCCTGCTCCCACCATCATCCCCGTCATGCCTCCCCCCTCAGGAAACAGGCGCCATTCTCACCTTTTGAGCCACGATCACAGCTACGCCTCGCCACAAGACCAGCTCCAGCACATGGACCAACAGCAACAACAGCAGGGGCCATATGCCACGTCAATGACATCGTCATTTGCTCTTTCAGGACTCAACACTCAGCATCACCACCAGAGCGGCATCTTTTCACCTACATCTCCCACGGCACCCACTCATGGCGACTATGGCTCGGCCAACTCGTTTTACTCCACCAATGGCGCCCCATCTTCCTTCTCCAACACCGGGCTTTACTTTACACAGAACGGCGGAAACACATCCGGCTCACTCCCCAACGGTGGACGGCCTCTTTCGATGCCAGCCAGCACGCCTTATGGAGGAGGAGGGTCTGGCCACTATGGAGACTATGGCCACAACCAACATGGCGGCAGCCCTCAGCACACCTACAATCACTTGAACCAAAATGGAGGCCCAGGTTCGGCCTTCTATGGCTCGGTTAATTACGGGTTTTCACCGCCCTCTTCCAACCGGACGAGTGGAGCCGGTGGTGCCAGCCCTCAAAGCTATGGGTCACAAAACTATCGCAGCTTTCATGACTACGGCAACAACGGCGGCACTGGAGCATCGGACTATAGCAGCGGTGCAGGACATTCTCGTTCTTCGTCCATGATGGGTCTGTCTTCCCCCGTAGGGTCGTCGTTCATGGGTACTGCTTCATCTGGCCCCTCTAACGCATATCCACTGTCACAGTCCTTTGGCCAAGGAGGCCCCTCTGGAATGATCTCCCCTGTATCTCCTCCTGGAAGCCACAACAGTGCAAGTGGCGCTCTCTCTATGCCAGTTGCATCGTCAGCGTCCAACGCGACAAGGGCAACCGGCTCCATCATGGCCCCACAAGACTCGAAAGGGTCATCCGGCAATGGAGCGGGAGGAGGAGGTGGTGGAGTAAACAGGAATCACTCTGGCTGGTAAAGCCAGCCCCCCTTTCCCCTAACTCTGACATCTTCCTTCATGCGCATCATGCCATTAATATCCTGTACTTTATCTGCCTCTTGGTAGTTTTCCCCATTAAGAAAACACTTGAGCAGAACCCACAATCCCCCCAATCCACACCACAAAAAACCAAGTAGCTTCTTTTCCATTCCATATGTCTTATTTTTTTTCCTAATTCATTGTTCAATACAAAAAAATCGTAATCTTTGTATTCTCTCTTTCAGAACTGATTCCTGTGAGATGTGTTGATGTGCTTTGGAGCAATAGTTCTCATGAACCAAGGACATGGTTGGCTCAAAAAAAAAGAAGCTTTGGCAGAGTGTTTCTTCGCAGGATATGAACTCCCTTTGTATTGATAGTCGCTTTGGCCAACGCATAGGGCGGGTCTTTTTTGTATCTCTTATCCTATTTGCCCCCTTTCTAGATCTTCCGCCGCGCCGCGTGAGATCCCACTCGATCTGGACCTGCACTCGGACTAGCAGTCACGTATTTTGCTTTTTTCTCTTTTTTTTTTTGTGATCGCCCAGCCCATTTGGTCATCCTCACCACTCTCATACCACTTCATCACATCACCCACAACCACCACCCACCAACAAAACAACAACCAACAACCAAAACACACATTTTAACAATGCCAAAGGTCGTGTCAAGAAAGTTCAACCAAAAGACAGAACGCCCCTCAAAAGAGAAGAAGGACGAGAAGGCCGCCGCCTCGGCCACTGCTGCCTCTGCTGCCAGCCGTGCTTTCGGACCCCTCTTCAACAAGGATCTCGGTCAGCATATCTTGAAAAACCCTTTGGTCGCTCAGGGAATTGTTGACAAGGTACATTACTTGGAGCATTTTCAGTACTTGTCGCAGGATGTGATAGAGCTAGCATATGCTATGTACTATGTGGACAATATTATTGTTTGAGGACAGAGAAATGCTGACAAAGTGTTCATGTTTCCTCCCTTGTTTCCATTAGGCCTACTTGCGCCCCACCGACACTGTTCTCGAAATTGGTCCCGGTACAGGAAACTTGACGGTCAAGATCTTGGAAAAGTGCAAAAAGGTTGTTGCCGTCGAGATGGATCCTCGTCTTGCTGCCGAATTGCAGAAGCGTGTTCACGGAACGTAAGGATTATTACAGGATGTTTTGGAGAACGATTGGACATTGCCTGCTTGGCGTCATGCTGTCTCGTTGCCTTTGATGAAAGAAAATAATCGCATTTGTTGATGGCTGATTGATGTTAATATGCTTCTCTTACTGCTTGTTCAAATGGATAGTCCTGACCAGAAGAAGCTCGAGATTATGATTGGAGATTTCATGAAGGCTAAGCTCCCATACTTTGACGTTTGCATCAGTAACACCCCATACCAGGTATGCGCCGAAGGAAGAATGATCAGGATTACTGCCAGCAAGGATGTAGCCTTTCAAGGAAGAAGCTAACAGGTTTTTTTTTTTTTTTTTCGTTCTTAATGATATCTTCAGATCTCGTCCGTTCTCGTGTTTAAGTTGTTGGAGCACCGCCCCGTTTTCCGCAGCTCAGTTCTCATGTTCCAGCGTGAATTCGCTCTTCGTCTTGTTGCCAAGCCTGGTGATTCGTTGTACTGTCGTCTCAGTGTCAACGTCCAGTTGTTTGCCAAGGTCGAGCATATCATGAAGGTCGGCAAGAACAACTTCCGTCCCCCACCCCAGGTCGAGTCCAGTGTCGTTCGCATGGAGCCCAGAAACCCCCCACCCCCTGTTGATTTCAAGGAGTGGGATGGTCTCATGCGCATCTTGTTTGTCCGCAAGAACAAGGTACTTTATAGTTGTTCTGTTGTTGTTATTGGTGCGGATTGAAACACTCGATCGAACATGTTGTTTCAGAAGACTGGCAACTAATCAATTCACTCTTTTGGCACTTATCTCATAGACGTTGTCGGCTAACTTCAAGACGGAGAGTGTGATGGAGATGTTGGAGACCAACTACAAGACATATTGCGCAACACACGATATGATGTTGGAGGACCCATTGGACATGAAGGCCAAGGTCCAGGGAGTGTTGACTAAGGTCGGAATGGCTGAGGAACGTGCAGCAAAGATGGATCAAGATGATTACCTCAAGCTGCTGGCGGCTTTCAACGAAGAATGCATTCACTTCTGCTAAAACACGGCCTAGAAACCATTGTACTCTTACCATACACTCTCCATTCGCACAGACATCCACACTCATTTTTTTTTACACACCTCATATCCTGTTATCATAATACACTCAAAAAGTTTTGCATTTCATCCATCGTCGTTCCAGGTGCTGCTTTGTTTCGTTGTCACCTTGCAGTCGTTTTATGCCTTTTGCAATTTGCCTTTTGGTGGCAACATCCGGAAACAGTCACTATAAACAAATGTTTTTTTTTCTTTTTCTTTTTTTCTTTGTGCCTGCGTTACAGTTGTGCTCACAACCCCCACCTCCACTCACTGTCAGTCAACCATTAACACTCACATTCCACCATTTCCACCACCTCCATCCTTACTAATTGTCATACCTTTAACCTACACACATTCATATAATACACGATGGTCGCCTCGAAATCCCCAGCAGATGCGGTCCATGAGGCTCTTCAACTTGATCAGGTTGCCTTCCCCAAACACCTCCAGGAGCTCGCGACCATGCTCAAAGAGATTGAGACCAAGCTCAAGCCTACCATCGCCAAGTATGTTTTCTTCTTCAAGGAGGTTTTCTTTTTTCACAGCTAAAAGTTGGACCTTGCTATGTATATGTGTCTCTCTTTACTTGTGGAGTTGGCGTAAAGGAGAAGTTGGTTATTGACCTTTTTTTTTTTTTTCTTTTTCTTACTTTCTTTTGTATACCTTTTTAAAAAAAAACATATGAACTGTTCACTTGGGTTTTTTTTACTCCCCCTTCGACTTGTATCTCAACAACAACAAAACAAAACCTGGAATATATCCTACCCACCTTTCCCCCAACAACAACAACCCAAACAACCCAAACAACCCAAACAACAAAACAACCACAAAAAATCAGACTGGAGTCGAAGGAAATCGACACCTCAAAGGGACTTTCATTCCTTGAAGTGAAATACCACATCTTGCTGGAATACATCACCAACCTCGCCTTTGTCATGTACCGGAAACTCGACGGCCAGTCCATCCAGGACCACCCTGCCGTCGTCTCCCTCATCGAACAGAGGACGATTTTGGAAAAGATGAAGCCGGTGGAGCAGAAACTCAAGTACCAGATCGATAAGTTGGTTCGAGCAGCTGTTGTTGGACAGCAAGAAGGCGAGGCTCAGTCTAACGCTGGAGGTAAAACAAAGAAAAAAAATATATGCAGATACTGGAGGGGAGGATTGTGTGTGTGGTTGATGTCCAAGCAAAAAAAAGAGCGAATGTATATCATCGTATGGATATTGACAGGTCTCTGATGAAATTTTCCCAATGAAATAGGTGCTGATCCATTGGCGTTCAAGCCCAACCCCAAGAACCTTGTCCTGGACACCGAGAATGGCGGCGATGACGGCGAAGACGATCAGGAGGACAGGGACGGTGACGACAAGTCAGGATTGTACAGAGCCCCCAAGATGGCACCCGTCCACTTTGAGGAGGATTCCAGTGCTGTCGCCAAGCGCCTGAAGTACCAGGCCCGTCTCCAGGCCCGCGCTGCCAAATCGCGTGTCATGAAGGATTTGGTCTCGGAGTTTGACGATCGTCCAGAGGAGATGTCGCTTACGAACGATGGAGTCCATTTCGGAATGGGCATGGATCAGAAGCAGCGTGAGCGTGAGGATTATGAGGAGGCGAATTTCACGAGAACTATGTTGTCAAAGAAGGAGATTACTAGGCTTCGTAAGGGTGCTCTTCCTCGCTTTGAGAACGAGTTTGAGGTAATGTTTCTCGTTCCTTTTTGTGGCTGTGTGTGTGTGTGTTTTTTGGTTGTTTGTGGACAATCTTTGATCCTTGCTGTAACCAAGTTACCTAACAACATTGTCTTCTCTTTTCTTTCCAACTTTCAAACAATACAGAACTTGAACGACTTCTCACAAATTGCGCCATTGCAGGATGATCTGGAGACAAACGAGCAGCGCCGCAGGAACGTCTTGGCCCGCCGCAACGAACGCAAGCAGGCCGCCATGGCCCACGATAGTGACGACGAAGACGAAGATATGGGCTCAAGGAATCGCAAGAGATCCAACGGAGGCGATGAAATCTTTGATGGCCTCATGTCAGACCCCTCCAAGCGGAGAAAGGGCAAGACCGCTTTCGACAGGAGTCAACGTAACATTGGACGCAGCAAATCCAACATCAAGGGCAAGGGTCGCAAGTAAAGCGGCGGTGGTAGTTCAATATATACATTTTGCATTCATAAACACATTCATCAGCATCATTCTTTCTTAAAACGATATGTACAAAGGGTTTACTGGGAACGAGCTTGATTGTCTTGTGCGCACGCGCTGGGATCACGCAGTGGGTGTATAGGGAATGGAAAAAAGCGGCGCGGATGTATGTATGTAAGTATGGCTATCTCCGGGTTATTGTTGTCGCTGCAGCTAAAAAAACTAATGCCGCTTGTACTTGTCCTCGTTCTGCAACAGTTGCGCAGGATCGATGCTGTTACGGATACCAATCAAGACCTTGGAGAAAGCCTCTGTCGCTCCAATCATGGGTTTCAAAACCGCAACAGGGACAGCTCGGATCACTGCCCGTACCGACCCCTGAGCTCCTGTCTGCTCATAGACCTCCATAGGAACTGCAAAGATTGTATGCGCCGCCGTGCCAATATTCTTGCTCAGACTCTTGTACGCCAGCTCCATGCCCTCGTTGATGTCCGCTGGTTGGTTGGCATACTTGCTCACTCTGCTGCCCTTAGTCAAAGGGCCTGCAGCCCCCATCGGTGAGGTCGACAATGACGAGGTGCCCTGGCCGATCGACTGGAGGTAGTGCTGGTGCTCCAACTGCTGTCTCTGTTGCTGTTGGTGATGCAAATGCTGAAGCAACTGATCCTCGTCATCAATGGATTCTTGCATATACGCCTCAGAATCCGTCACCATCGTCGCCACCATCCTCTTGCTGCTGTTGTGTGAGTCCAACCCGTCATCGCTCTCGGCTCCCAATTTTCCTCCATGACCACCACCACCACCCGCCGCAGTAGCTCCAGATCCAAAGATCTCGTCAGCATGTTCCAACAGAACTTGAGTTCCAACCGCCAGCTTGGCTCCAATCTTGAGCGCCTCCAACGTCGTTGCACGCGTGAACGCCTGACCACCCTTCTGTAGACCACGAATGATATGGCCATCTCGCTTGTACTGCTCAATGGGCAAAAGAACTAGGTCGGCGATTCCAGATCCCAAGTTGACCAACGACCTGATTGGCGTCAGACCAGAGACCATGTTGGGCACCTGGGTAGACCGGATGTGAGGGAGCCACGCCGCGACCAGATCCTGGCCCATCTTTGCAAACCCATTGATGCCGTGGAGTTGAACTTCCTGGAGCGTCATTTCTGCCGCATCCAAATGGAAAAAGTTCATCAGCTCGACAAAGTTGCCGCCTGAAAGTCCTGTGTAGTCGACATGTTTGGGCTTGTAATCCATCTTGACCGCAATCTCTCCCAGCTTGACCGATTCTACATTTCAACGTGATACATACAGTCATTAGCCATTGGATGGAGAACGCAAATAGACGCGCTGAGCCCATATGCACATGGAACCAAAGGCACTTACGGAAGTACATCTCGTTCGGCTTCTTCTTCTTCTCGACATTATCAGGTACGGCGGCCATGGCTTCGGGCTGTGTCTCTCCAGCTCCAGGGGGTGCACCACCGCCGGTGCCTTGGACAAAGAACTTGATCAAGAACATGAGCGCATCCTGGTCAATGTAGAGACGCAAGGGCAAGATCTTGACTTTGAGTCGGAACTCAACCGTCGATGCGCTTACCACAGGCCGAACACCATCCAGATCAATTCGCACCATGTTTGACTGTGCCGATCTTGATTTAGCCGATCTCGAGTCGTGGCGCTGATGTGACAGAAACTTGTGCCAGTGCGACGTCTTCAAGTTGTCAATTATCTCAAACTCCCTGACCCTCAAAGAGAGGTGAGATGCCGTCTCAACACCGCTGACATGATCCTCAAAGTCGACTCGCACCCTGTCCGCATTGAACTCTAACATCGCCGTCTTGGATCGTTCCAGCTTCCTTTTCCGTTTTGAATGGTCGCCCTGACCTGTTGATTGAGGGTGCCGGCTCTGCTGATGGGCCGGTCTTTTGCTGCCAGAGTTGGAGGATGTCGAAGAGGGTCGGCCTCCAGCGCCGCTGGCCTGGCTCATCACGTCGTTCTGGTAATCACAGGTCGAGTCAGCCTCAGAAGAGCAGGGCGAACAATCGCGCCGTTCATGACCCTGCCGATCAGACGAGCCAGGCTGCACTCCCGAAAGACTCTCAAAAATGCTGGCTTCGAGGTTAGATTGTGCAGCGTCCATGTTAGCGTGAATGGCATCGTTAGGATCGTAGAGACGCTTGGCAAACTGGCGAGCATGCTTCTTGCGCTCGGCTTCATCCAATCGAGAGATCTCCCAGTCCAGTCCATCGTACAGCCGCCACGAAAAGTTGAAGTCTCGGACACGCACACGCATCTTGGCCAGCGAGCTAAAATTGTTACGAAAGGAAGCTTGAAGTTAGCATACATTTGGTGGCGTCAATTTTCTTGTTAATAACTGTAGCGAGATATTGAAGACTAACCCTTCGTCCTTGGCTCGCTCTTCCTCTGTCAGCACGGGTACGGAAAAGTGGTCCTCAATGACATTCAGCTTGGCGTCTGGGTCCAAGACGCGAATGATATCTTCGATGACACTCTCCTTCTTTGCGTGTCCAAATTTCCTAATGGGTTCATCTCGTCTGCCGCCATCCAGAGACGATCGTACTGATCTGGTAGGACTGGGGATAGTAAGCGACTGCATCTGGCCACTTGGAGCTGATCCGATCCTGGTAGGAGCGAGTGTCTGGTCCTTGGACTTTGACTTTGAGCCCTTGGTCTTGGTGCTGCCCTTGGTAGCTTCCTGAGTGCCGATACCAGGGCCGCCGTTGTGACCTGAGCGCCTCGTGCCCTGCAAGAGGTCCGCGTAGACTTCGTGGAATCCATCCACATCAGGTGTGTCCTGAATCTGGGCCTTGAAAAAGTCGTTTTCCGCGTCATCTCTCTCGACAGAGTAGAAACCCTCGACAAATTCCAATGTTCCAGCATCCGCGAGGTCCTTGTCCTGCTTCGGTTTCCGGAACGCATCCTCGTCCAAACTCGCCACTAGTACAATATAATTGTTTGCAAGTGTTACTATCCCTGCTACACATTCAAGCACAGTCCAGTCAAGAAAAATGAAAGACTAAACATACCCAATATGTCCTGATAGATCACATTGGACGCGGCTCGGTCTGAGGCGCGTTCAGCTTCTGCAAGGCGTTCCAAGATCTTCTTCTTCTCCGCTGGCATATCACCATTATCGCCCATGTATGCCGCGAACTGTGAGAGGGTCTCAAACGAATCTGAGCAGGTATCGAGGTAAAAATTTTGGTTGGTGATGGACAGATCGTAGAGTGGCAATTGACCATTCTTGCTCTTGACCGACCGGAGCTCGAAGAAGGGACACTCTCCAATCTGCGCAAAGCCGAGCGCACTCCAGAACCGCCGCGAATCGATCCCTGATCCAGATGATCCTAAAGTTGGGAGTTGTGGGGTCAAGACACTCTGCTGGCGGTCAATCAAGAATAGCGACATGTTGTAGATCTGTACTTTGGACTTAAGCGTCGGGGACTCTGGGATGAGGGTAGAGAAAACCTGGATGTCATAAAAAACAATAGGTTTCGCGTTAGTGGATTATTGGTTACCAAGCACGGTTCGGTAGATGACCATATAGCACCGTAATAGTACAGTGGAACCTTACCTTCATCTTCTCAAAGGTCAGCGCAAAGCGGGATGGGATGTTGAGAGGCTTGTAATCCATGCCGCACTCTCCCAGAGTTACACTAACACGGGTGCATTGATGAGGTGGATTCAAGTAGACGATTCCCACCGGCTCAGCGAAAAAGTCTTGAACGTCGTCCACAGCAGTCTGGTCAATCGAAAAATTCCACGAGATCCCTGAAAAGGCGAGGTTCGTATCGTTCTCCTTAAACTTGACCACAGGATCGAACGACAGCATGCTAGTCATATGAAACATGGGCTTGGGCGCCTTGACCTATCCAAAAAATATCACAGCGTAACGGCCATGTTAATGGTCAGTGTACAAGATCATCCGTCATCGGGAAGGACCACAAACATCATAAATAAACCCTACCTTGACGTTTTTGGGAACAGTCCGCTTCAGCAACATTGCCTTGGGCTTCCCATTCGTAATCTCCCAAAACTCCAAATCCTCCGCGTCAATGGTGAGATACGTGTCTATTCCGCCTTGGTACTTTGCGGCTGCAAAAATACGTGCATCGCCAGCATTGATCTGGTAGGACTTGGTGATCGGCTCTGGGTCCAGGACAGTGGGCTTGGTAGGATAGTCAAGGATGACATCAACTGTTATTGTGGTCAATGAGTACATTTGTCAGTCTGGGTACATAAAAAATCTGAGCGCAAATGAAAACTGTTGTTGTGAAAACATACCGGTTTGTGCAGACAAGACCACCGAAGCCATTGTCGGCTTGACAAGTCTTGATTGAAACTGAAAGTCGTGAGAGGTGCGGAATCGGGGCAAAGACGTGTTTCCTTCTGCCTGATGTCGGAGTTCTTCGCCATACGCCGTCGATTGGTCTGTGCCATGTTCGCTTTGGTCATCCCTGAAGCCACCATCAAGGCTGCTCCGTTGACCTTCCTTGGATTCGTCGAATCGGTATGACAAGGGCCGCTCTTGTGGGCTTGAAATCTCAACTTTAGGTGGCTCTGGAGGTGCGGGTAGCTGCGATGCCAGCTTCTCCGAGAAAAGCGCTGCCCAGGTGCTGATATCGTTGATCCGGAGCTGTAATGTATCCAGGACGTTCTTCTCGAGGTGAACTGACACCAGTGGGAGGTGCGCATCAATCAACAGTAGCTATTGTACCAAATGAGAATTTGGTCAAACATTGTATCTTTTGCAATGTTGCAAAAAGAATGAACGGGGAAATGAGGCGGGATTAAACATACCGAGGTCTCAATAGTCCGATGCTTGAAGTGGAGCAGCTCTTCTGCTTCATCTGCAGCATTGTGAACGTTCTCTTCCGCCTCCAGGATAGCAAACGCCTGCAATGCAGGGACACGCGGGAAGGAGGAGGGAGGAGTATGCTCATAGTGCTGTGGTATCGAACTTGCCGAGCGCGACACAATTTCGAGACTTGGCATCGACGAGTTGAATCCTGACATCGATCCTGGATGATTGAGCAGAGGTCCAACCATAAGGATCGCCCTCGCGGTTGTTGCTAAAGACGCATTGAAACGTAGACGACGATTAGCGCTTCTGATCAATGTCTTGTAGCAGTACATAATTCCCTCAGTATGCATTGAACATCACCAGCCTGTAGACTCACCATGGGCTGGGATAACAAAGGCTGACACGCTCGCAAACTCAACCTTCAGCTTTGAGCCATGGTCATCATCTCTGCTACTGGATCCCGGACCAGTGTTAGGCTGAGCCGGAGAGGAACCCTTTGAACTGGAGTCAGATGCGTTGGTGACAATCATCTTGGAAATATTCAGAGCAATGACATCATAGATGGTCCTGTATTCTGGTCCAGTATCCCTTTCCTCCTTGAGCGCAAGAGCCATGTCAGGGATAGACACCCAGACCTGAATCGAGTTGAGGCGAAGTCGCACACGGGTACTTGGCTAGAGAAATAAGGGGTCGTGGCATGCAATATTAAGCTGTCAGAAACACTTGAAAACTTCAACCTTAATGTGTCGTTGAGAATATGAACCTACGCGACACTGCAGTTCAACATACCTTGGCAGCCTTTCGAGGACCATCCAAGTCATCCATAATCTGCTGCTCAATGCCACGAGGAGATTGAGGCGGCTGGTCGGATACAGATTCAACGTGTGAACTTGACGACTCGGGTTTATTCTCGGAGCCCATCAGAGCAAGTAGAACCTTCTCAAGTCGTTGGAACAAGAAAAAGTCCAAATGCACGTGTGCAGGCTTGACTTCAATCGTTACATCGCGGACAAGCGTTGCTGAGCCAGTCGTCGTCTGAGTTCCTTCTGGAGGAAGAGCGCTATGAGCTGAAGCGTCCTTCTTGCCACTTAGCATCACTCGCATGCGGACAACCTCCTTGGTGGCTGCACTCGTAGGATCTTTGGATATTCCTTGAGGTTCCGACAACGCAGACGGCGACGTAGCTTTGTCAAGTGGCCGTGCAGATGGTTTCGTTCGCACCGTTCGACTACGCTCAGTCATGTATCGATCTGGAAGTCGGAGGGTTGGGAACTTGGAGTTGGGTGAGGTTTGGTAGAGCGAATCCTGCGCGGCATCAAACTCGACAATGGGTATATATGATTTCCGAGGAGGCAGTCGGTACTGGTCTGCTTTGCTGTCCCAGACTCGCGTCTCGTAGGGTTTGGGTACTGCATCGATCCACTCCGATACTGCAAAGTTGCTGAGCGTGAAGTCCACTTGTCCCTTGTTTTGCTTAGTTGGCTTCTGTCCGCCTGCGCCGACGCCAGTCGGGGACCATTGTTGGTACTTGAGAACCATGCTGTCCAACTCCAGTTTCAAATGTCCCGATTTCAGCGCCTCTGGAGTGGGAGACTTGAAAAAGTTGGCCTCCGACGGGATGTTGCTGAGGGTTTGAGGGTCCTGGTAAAGAACAAACACCTGGAAAGTACCGATCTTGGCCTTGAGTTTCACCGTCAGGGCAGGCGAGGTGCTGCCAGTTGCTCCTGAGGACGTTGAGGATCCTGAGCGGTGCTCACTGTAGTTTGAACCGCTCAAAAAGCGCGAAGAGTCCAAAAACACGGCTGGGGTAGGTATGGTTGTTCTGGAATTCCTTGCATCCACATGCTTGTCAGGCTCCTGTGTTGGTCCACCAAGGCTCTTGTTCTGCGGTACTCGGAGAGGGTCGACAGGTGGAGAGCGCTGTTTGGGAGACATGGGCCTTAGGTTGTGGTGCGTTAATGGTCGCTCTGCAGAGTTGTCGGATCGCAGAATAGGAATAGGTCCACGAGAAGTAGCATGATCGCGGTTAGGGCCGAGCTCACCTCCCGTCTCCCTGTCGACGCCTGTCTGGTAAGCTGGGGCTAGATTCTGCTTGGAGCTATCGCTAGCGGGCGGAGGCGGTGCTTGATCCATCAGCGAAAGAATCTCCAGCAAGAATGCGATCTGGTTGGGTGAAAGAGCAACGAAGATGGACTTGATGGAAAAGTCGATATCCAGAAGCGATTTAACAGTAGATTGTGCTTGAGTCGAGTTGGGTCTAGGGAGCATTATGGTGTTCTTCCTGATATTGACCTTGACCCGATTCTTGTGCTGAAGTGTAGATAGGATTTCAGCTTGGTATAGGCGACTTTGATTGATGGGACGGGAGCTCTGCGCAGGTATCGGAGCTGGAGAGGGAGGTGTTGGAGCCGGGGTTGGTCTGCTGATGATCCTGGAGGCCACCATAGACTGCGAAATGTTCTCCTGAGCGTCAGTGAACACATCCGAGTCCGAGTCGGACGTGTTTTGATCGTCGTCAGCTGCCTCCTCAACTGGTGTCTTGACCGCCTGCTGTGGTGCCGGTCGGGGTGATGACTGTGGTGTAGGGTCGACCTTGGCAAGAAGTTCCTCCTGACCTCCACTCTGCTTGATCCAGATTGAGAAGCCTTTGAAGGTGACAGTTTTGATCGACTCTGGGGTATCCTGCCAGATGACGCTCGGAATGACGGAATCCTCCAGCATAGTTGACCCTGATGTGGACTCATTCCCGTATATTGTCGATGCCGCCATACTCGCAGGCTCTCTTCCTGCGGCCGACTGATCCCATCCCGGTGTCTCGTCCCGATAAGCAATGTAGGGTAACCGGACCTCCAGTTCATAGTCCAATATCTCTGTCTTTGAGGGTGATGACCAAGAGTTGACGAGAGGCAGGGATGAACTGTGTTGGAGTCGCACGGTGGTTCCTCTGCAAATGATCTGGATCCTTGCCATGAGCTTCTCAATTAACTTGGCCACAAACTGCACACCCTCTCCTTCGGAGGCATCGCCAAAGTCATCTGTTGAGGGTGTTGACCCTGGAGAAAGAGGCGACGAAGGTCGAACTGAGGGTCGATAGTTGAAGTCACCGGGTATTCCTGTAGGTGCCTGTGCAGCCTGGGCTTGAGCCTGGAGTGACTGGAGAATTGATTCTCGAAGGGCAGCCTCCTCTTTGGCTGAGCTGCTCTGTTGGATGAAATCGCTAGCCAGGTCGACTGATGCTGATAAGAGCTGCTCCTCCAGATTCTGCAGGTGACCGGGTTGTGCCTGGACGGGCGCGAGGGAGATGTCGATGCCGTCAATTTCGAGGATACACTGTCCGTTCCAGAGATTGCGCCAGGGTATGGTTGCCGTGATGGATCCAATGCGGCCCTTTTGGACGGCGAGCGGAGTTCCAGCGACGAGCTCATTCAGGACCTAAGGAGGGGGACCAGTAGAGATCGGCATAGGATGATAGGGTGAGCACAAAAAAGTCACGCGTCGTAAAGGAAAATAATTATGGTCTGATGCAGCTGGATGGATAAGGTGATAGGTCTGATCTTGCTGGTTTGTTGCTTGCGTGTTGTTATGTCGTTATGTTGTTAGGCTGATGTTCTCTTGTCTGCCTGTTTGTTTGCCTGTCTCTCTGTCTCTGGTTCTTTTTTGTTGCCATGTCAATAGGTACTTGGAGGTAAAAGCAAAGGATGTCGAATGACCAGGGTAAATCCTCACGCTACGTCCAACAGATCAAAATAAGAACGAACTCTCTTTTTTTTTTGGTCACTGTTTGGATTATTACCTATCAACGTTTGCCCTGAAGTGTCCATCTGATTGACTTCTTTTTACTGTTCTTCCCTCCTCTTTTCACGTCCAATAACAACAAAACGAGAGCACAAAAAGAACGTGCTGTCTGACGAGCATCATGAGACTCTTGAGGAGCTATCGGCATGAGAGCACCCTCTCATACTTCCCAGAGTTCTTCACAAGCAAAACGATTAAAGACTATGTGGTTGAGCAGCAACAGCACACACTACAAAAAAGAAAGGACAAATTACCAGCGGAGAAACGACTAAAAAGCAAAGGTCTACTGCGCCCATTACAGTGATGTGTTTACCGTCCTCCTCTCCCCATTATATTTCTGTCGACTTGCGTTTTCACCCTTGTTTCCGTGTGTGGTGTATGTGTTTCTGCTTTCCTCGGTCGCCTTCAACCCCCTTCTTATCCCTACCCCTCTCCTTTCAATATACCAAGTAAAGAGACCCTTGAACGGAGCCACAGATCCAGTTTGTTGTTAATTGTTTTACCTTGCTGTTGAGTTGGAGGTCGGTCAGGTGCACAATACCATTAGAGAGTTCAATGTCAAGCTTCTCGAGGTCAAGTGAGTCCTCCAGGAAGTGTCCGATGGCGCGTTGGAGCAGGAAGCTAACGAGGCGCTTCTGGAGTCCTGCAGGAACGGCTAACGACGAAAAGAGGTTGCCGAAACTCCAGGCCTTCATTGTGAAAGACTAACAAGCCTTGGAGTTGCGCGCTTCGGTGTTGGGTTGAACGTGTGTGTGTGGTTGGTGGGTGCTATGTGAGACTGAAGGCGGAGGGTGCGTGCGTGTATGTTATGGTTGGACGGGTGGCGTAGAAAAGAACGACGGCGTGAGGGCAAAGGAAGGGACAACACTGACTTGAATGGCGAGGGCGTAGCTGCGTCGTTTTTTTTTTGTCTTTTTGTGAATGAGGAGTGTCAATGGGAGAAGAAGGAGGAAGAGTAAGAGAGAGTGAGTTGTTGTTGTTGTGAACAAGAGAAGGAAGGAAGGGAGGATGGCGAGGAGTTAGTTAATGATGGGGTCAAGTAAGGATGTGTTTTGGGGTATGGATTGAGAACAACAACGATGCGCCCTGGAGACGACAATGAGGAGAAGTAGCGAGAAAGTAAAGGATAAGAAGGAGAAAAAGGCAAAGGGTAATAAATAAGGCGCAAGCGGGGACAAAAGGTTGACGGAAGAGCGTCCAAATGTGACTGTGCAGTCTCGGTTCGAAAAGGAAAGTCGCGTAGGTGCCTGGATGTTAGTTTAATGCTCTGTCTAAAAAAATGCTGTTGGTGTGGTTGTTGTTGATGTTGTTACAAGGGAGAGAGAGAGGGCATCTAAAAGTGCGGCCGGTTGCCGCTGCGACGGCGCTGAGAGACGCGGATCTGTTTCCTCCTCTCAGACTCCTCCAGGTTACTCAGTCCACCAGTTTCAATATACTCCTTCAAGTTGGGTCCGACGACATACCCAAACGACTCCATCTCCTCGATCGCATACTTGATACGCGGGTCATTCTCACGGGCCAGCTTGCGCACAAGACTCGTGTAGATCGACTCGGACGGGATGACATCGTGGCTCTTCATCTCTTCCAGATACATGAACGCTTCCTCGTAGTTGATCTGTGTCAGACACAGGCTGATCAACGACTGATACGTATCCACATTGGGGTCCACGCCTTCCCTCTGCATCATCAAGATCACATTCTTGCCCTCGCTCATGTTCCTGTCCGTGATGCATCCCGTCAGCAAGGCATTGTAGGTATCCGTGTCAGGTTCAATGCTCAACGATGCGGCTGCATCAAAGATAGACATTGCCTGTGTCAAGTTCTTGGCCCGCCCAGATGCCTCAATCAAGACATTGAATGCGACCACATCGATGGCCTTGCCCTCCTGGTGCATCTCCCTCATACATGTGTACGCGTCGTCAATGTTGCCCTGCTCGCCAAGAACCTTGAGTAGACTGGTGGCGGTCAAAATGGTTGGCTTCATTCCTGACGTCCTCATGATCGACAGTACATTGAACGCTGACTTGTACTTTCCAGCCAGCGAGAAGGCTTGGAGCAGAGGGGCAAAGTGGTATTCCTGAAAATCCATGTCATTCTCGCCCATGTACTGGATGACCTCGGCCGAGAGTTGTGGTGCCTTTTCGTGTGCAGCGCAGTTCAGGACCAGCATGCAGCAACCTTCATCCGGAGAAGCCCCCAACTCTTTGACTCCCTTCTTCCAGCAGTATTCAACCGCAGGTAGCTGCATCAGTACAAGTGATCAAAGAGGTAAAAATGGCCTGTTAGTCGACATTCGATTATTGTCAATATCCAAATTCGTCGGCAAATAACTGTATCGTTGCCTTACCACGTAGTCGTCAGCTGCCTTAGCCATGAGATCGGTATACACCACTGCTGGGATCCTGGAAAGTCCCGCTTGAACCTCGGCCATCTTCAACACCAAGTAAGCCGTCTCGGTCTCGTGGAGCGACTGGGCAAGTTGGATGATCGGCACAAAGCACTGGAGAGAGGGACGGACGTCGATCGTCGGCCGTCCATTTTCGTCCGGCTGACCCTCCTCATCGACAGAGACAGTCATGTCTCCGAGAATATCCAGTGCATGCTCCAGCTCCGAGTTGGCGCAGAGTCCCTGAATGATGATCTCGTACGAGTTGATGTTCATCTGCAGTCCTGCCTTGTGAATAAGCTCAATAATCTTTTCCAGCATGACAGTATCTCCGTTTGATCCTGCAGCCTAGAACAGCGTTCAATTGTTTTCATTCCAAATGTTAGTCGGCTTGTTCGTCCATAATGCATGAAAAAGCAACACTTTCTGATTTTCAAAGCGGAGGGAAAAGAACGTACCCTAAGTGCAATGTTGAAGGCCGAGATACTGGGCGCAATCCCCACAAGTTCCATCTCCTCCAAAGTCTTCATAATACTCTCCAGATCATTATTCCGCTCATGCGC
The DNA here is from genome assembly GCA_019671135.1 of Linnemannia hyalina. NCBI lineage: Eukaryota > Fungi > Mortierellomycota > Mortierellomycetes > Mortierellales > Mortierellaceae > Linnemannia > Linnemannia hyalina. The sequence goes on along the minus strand of JAHRHY010000007.1, from coordinate 979,997 downwards.
CTCTAAGAGCACCGTATAGGTTGTCAAGTCAGGCTTAAGGTTGAGTTCCTGGATCTCTCGGCACTTGTCAAAAATAGGAAGGCAGATCTGGGGGTCCTTGAGGAGCGTGATCAGCTTGCGGTTGTATTTGTTGAGGGGTGTTGATGGGTATGTCCCTGTAATAATGCCCCGGGTTCCCGGGATTCTATGCCGTGAGGTGTTTCCGGATATTAAAGAGTTGTAGTGGGAGGTTGTTGGTATTGAGGAGCGGGGTCCAGAGGAGAAGGTGTGAAGTGAAGGAGGTGTCTGTCGAAAACATGTTGTTGTGGCGTGTCTGGTTGTTAATGTGGAGAATGTAGCTCTGGCGTGAATTCCTGAGTGGACGATCCCGCAGAGTTGCTTCCGTGGTATAAACATGCTTGCTTGACTGTCGATGTGCAGAGAGAAGAAGGAAAAGACAAAGACGATCAGGACGGAGATCATGTTTAATTCTTCCCTCGGACACAGTTGATCAACAGAGCATTAAAAAATGTGACTGCCTTGCAGCTGTTTACTGGCCTTTCAAATATTTCCAAACGCGGTGGTTCAAAGAAGGGAAACCCCCAGTGTCATTCACCACCTTCACTCACAACTCCTTCAGCAAACATTCACTTTTTTACCACCATGCAGCGTGGAACACAATTACTATCACAATGGAGCAGAATTAGCTCCACCGTATTCCCACCCTGTCCTTGCCAATTCACTCATACTATCCCTCACACAGCCTCGCTCCAACGGTCTCGCCTCATATCAGGATTCTCTTCTCCCTCCACGCCCAAGCCCAATCCCCTAAATACAACAACACCAACGACAGCCACGCCTAAAACAGAGAAACTTCGCACCGTCGCAATACAACCTGTCACCCCCAACCGCCGTCGAGAACTCTTCAAGGCCAAACGACCTCTCGCCCCACAAGAGCTCGCAACATCCAACATCCGCAAGATCCGCCTCGTGATTCGACACCTCACCCCGTTTAGTACCAAGGACAATCCAATCGACTTTACCAGTACCTTGGGCCAACAGAGACTTGACCGGTTTACAAAACTGTATCTTGCGCTTCACGAGGAGAACCAGGAAGCCATATGGTCCGCGTATGAGGCCATTCGTGAAGTACGTCAGGATCTGGGGTACCTCTCGACCGAGGTGTGGCGACTTCTTGTGGTTTACTTCAAGGACTCTGCTACGCCTTCATCATCCACGAGGGCAACAATAACATCAACAACAACAACAGCCGCGTCTCGACGGACGGACGCAATGTCGACTCGGCGGATGGTTGAGGAACGATGGGCAGCAAGGATTGTCACTGTACTGGACGACAAGCGTTCAGTTACCCATCACCTTACGAGATGGGACAGCAGCGATCTCATGTCGGCCTTGAACCAATTGCAACGGTACGACGAGAGTTTGCAGGAACTGGATCGTGTGTTGGCCTCCAAGAACAAATTCGACCCCATCTTGCTCAACCATGCTGTCCGTGCCTGGGGGGGACTCGGACAACTTGATCGAGCAGTCAACACGATTCGGGACTCAATGTCCAGGCTCCAAGTCAAGCCGAGCGAGTACACCCTTGGATATCTGATACAGCAGTATCTTTTGAGGCGCCAAACAACAGAAGCCAGGTCGTTCTGGAGAGCGCTCACCGAGGACGGCACGTTGGAGGAGATTGGGACTGTCAACGGGATCCTTCGAGCATGTGTCGCTGTTCGGGAGAGCCAGTTCGCTCAGGAGGTCTACGACTCTATGCCGGGACTCGGGATTGAGACGAACATCGAGTCGCTCAACTTGATGCTCAGTCTTGCAGTGGCCGAGATTGCATACCCAGAAGAACGGAGCCAGTTCTTGGTGGCCATCAACGACAAGATCTCGAGGAGTGACCGGGCGATCTACAATAAGAGCATGTTGGACTCTATCCTGTTCAACTTTTCGAAGAAGGGCGATGCCGACGGAGCTATCCTGGTCCACCGACTGATGCGCAAGCATGGGTTCCAACCGAACACACTAGAATACAACGAGATTCTTCATTGTTATACTCGTCAGCAGGACATGGACAAGGCTATCGAATGGTTTTATAGGATGAGGACCCTGGGCGTTCGTCCGGATCGACTGTCATACTTGCTGCTCATGCGATCTTATACCCGACAGAGAATGCCCCGAGAGACCGAGGCGTTGTTCCGTCAGCTCATACAAGACGGTATTGGTCCCGATCTGGCCATCTGCAACATCCTCCTCCTTGCCTATGAGCAGGCCAGGATGAACCGTCGTACTTTGCAACTCTACAAGACCATGCTTCAGGATCCGACCATCGGTCTCGACCACTTTTCGTTCTCGTGCATGTTCAACGCCATCTTCCACAACGACAAGGCCGTTCTGGAAGGCGCAGAGGGACGTGAAGGGGGCGGATCGTCATTGGACAACTACAGTGATATTGGATTCCTGCGCAAGATCAGCGAACCCATTGGCCAAGCTTCAAGCGACTACTCGGAACAGCATTCGATCACATTGGAGAACGAGAGCAGTCAAATCATCCAGACCCGTACAACACCCCTTGCGCCGCCATTGCCACCCCAGGACTCACTATACCCGCCTCGCCTCCCGCAACCCTTCCAATTCAAGCAGGCCATATCAACCACCCAAACTCTAGACGCCAGGTCTCTCTTCCGCGACATGGTCATTGTCGGAATCCGGCCCACTTCGTCTCTTTACTCAAACATCTTGCGAGCGTTTCTGTCACAGGACGATTATATCGGCGCGACGGTCGCTCTGAGAGCTCTGGTGGATCACTATGCCCTGAAACCGACCCCTAAGATGACGGCCATCGTCATCTCCTGGGTCGTACAAGAGCTCGAACGTCGAGGACCTATCACGAAGGATGACCGCATCGAGCTCTCGAAGCTGACCATCCAGATGCGGCGTACCCGAGGCTTGATAGACATACTGGAAAAATTGGCCACCACTGATCCCTCTACAGACAGCGACACCCTCGACGAGACAACCAGTACCGGCACAGCCACCACCACCACCACCACCACCACCGCTACCATCCAATCAACACAGCGATCTACCAAAGGCCACTCGCAGAAGCTGGGCAAGTTCGAAGTAGCAAAGCTGGAAATGGGCGGTGACCTTCTGGATCTGTTCTCCAGGAGCTCGTTGGCAGGGTCTGCACGGTCAAGCTCGGAAGATGACGCTGCCCATATTGATCTGCAAGACTTTGAGCGCTGGTACCGGGCCTACGCCAACAGGACTACCTACGCTCAGATGGTGAAAGCAAGAGCGCTTCAGACTTCTGCTCCAGGCACCCCTACCGCTACTGAACCTTTGGAGTACCGCTGAGCCCACTCATTGCGCAATAAAGAATAGAGTGTTAGAGAACATATTTTTGTACTATTTTATTGTTTTTTTTTTTTTCTTTTTCATGAAAGTGGGAAAGCGTATGAAAATGTTCATGAACATGTCAAAATCTTGACGTCGGATAAAGAGGGGTCGTAAGTGGAAAGCGTGAAAGGTATGTGTGTATGTAGGTGTGATGCAAGAAAGTCAAAAGTCAAAATTTAACTGGAAGTTCCTTCGACGATCTCTCTTGAGTCTCTTCCCTCTGCGCTAGTAGGGCCTGAGAGAGAAGGTCGAGACTTGTTGCTACTGTTGTTGGAAGGACGGCGAGTGTTGGACGAAGCGTTCGCAGAGGTGGGGGATCCAGATCCCGACCGGTTGGCGCCATGGTTGGAATCTCTGTTGTCCACGTTTCCAGGTGAAGGCGAGTGAGGCGAGGTTGTCAGTTGCAACGATGACAACAAGGGACCCTCCAGTTTCACGGGTCGGTATTCATCCTGTTGTTGTTGTTGCTGTTGCTGTTGCTGCTTGGGCTCTGATGACGCTGGTGCTGACACGGGCTGCGGCAGCTCAGTAGGTCTCTTGGTTGCCTCAGGAGAGGTGGGTCCATGATGGATCTTTCGGCGGGTCGATTCACGCTCAGAGTCGATGGATGTCGATTTCTTTTGCTGGTTCTGCCCAGAGGCTGCCGATGCTGATGCGTTCCTGAAGACCTTTGCACGGACGGCATCCATGACAGCATCATGGTGGATCGACTTGCGCTTCAGGTTGTGCGACTGTGTAGGCGAGAGTGCAGAAGTTGGAGAAAGATCGTCCTTAGGTGTGACAGGGGGTGGGATATGTGATTGATAGTCAACCACTCCGATAGGTGACGACTGTGCAGATGAAGTCGATAAGGGCGGAAAGTTGTAGTGTCGTCCGTTACTCTTTGCAGGGGCTGTTGCAGGCAAGGGTGGCAAGGTTGCACGAGGCGACGGTGGCAAGCGCTGGGATGAGTGAGGTTGAGGCACGTATTGGCGCACTGAGGTGTTGATTTTGAGGACAGGGGGTCGACTCTGAGGGCTTGGGAGCATGTGCATATCCTGGCGAACTGGTGATGGAGCATAATCCTGGGTATCCTGGGGTCCGTGAGAGTTGTGGTGATCGCGATGGATACTACCACCATTGGGCTGATGCGATCGTGGGCCATCTCCTGAAGGGTAGGGTGAGTAAGGGTGGTTGTTGCTATTGCTGTTGTTATTATTGTTACCACTGCCGCTATTGTTGTAGTACGAGTTTGACGATGAAGGATAGTGTCCTGTCGATGATTCCGAAGCGTAGCTAGGTCGTGCTATTCATAGCGTAAACAGACATGGGTTAGTTTTAGATTGCCCTTTTTTTGTCCACTCTTTGCTTGGACCCCTTTTTGCGCACATGGCAAGATGAGTGCGAGTTTGATTTGTTTTTGTCAAGCGCCAATTAGTACCTGCTGAAGGGGATCCTCCTCGGCGCTTCTCCTTGGCGAGCTCCAACTCGAGCTGCTTCGACTGAAGTTTTATCTGCTCAGTCTTGTACCGTTCCTCTTCGGCCTTTCTCTATTGCAGTGATGAGATCAATTGAGGAGTCGTTAGAACTGTTACAGGCACGTCCTCGCAGACAAAAGTGGTGAGTGGTGAGAAAGGTGAGGATGATAGAGACAGGTGAACATGGGGTCTAGTAAGGGATGTTGGCGTTGGATTTGTCCTGTTGTGGCACTCTTTTGCAGCAGCTTATCTCCTTGTCCAAAGAAAAAACGGATGGTGGGAAACGAGAGGTCCACACGGTCATTTGTGCACACAAGAGAGCGGGAAAGAAACAGTCAATATACCTCATCCTCCTTGGCCTTGGCATTGAGGATGGAGACCAAGAAATCACTTTTGGCATCCTGGTATTTGTCTAGAATGTCCGCCACTGATAGATTGACCGAGGGAGGGGCGGGGGTCGAGAAGGACAAGGGTGTCGAGCGCAGGGATGAGTGGAAGGGGAAGGCACGTCGGCCTTCAACAACGCTGGCGGAGAGGGGCCCATGGATGTCCTGCTGATGGCGATAATGGGCTTGAAAATGGGGGTGCTGAGGCGGATGGTCGAGCCTCGAGGAAGAGGAAGGGTGTGGCAAATGCACCTGTCTCTGCGGGTGGTCGTCCATTATGGTTGTGGTGGCGGTGTCTTGTCACTCTGCTCTGTCTGGTTTATTTGTTGTGTCAGTTACTTTCTTCAAGATGTCTTAGTTGCCTGCGGACTACGAAAGAGCGACTATGTACAAGGAAGAGAATGAAGGCGTTAAAAAGGATGTCAACCGAATGCAAAAGCAAATGAAAAAAAAAGTCTGCAAGAGTCGTGTTTTGATGTTTCAAGTGTCTCGATTGAGCCAAAGCCAGGCGAGGTGGGTCGGATGGACCATGAGGTTGTTATCCACATACATGAGGGGAGGGAGGGGGGGTATCGGGTATGAAGGATGAGGATGAGGAAGGATGATGACGGGGGAGAAGGATGGCAGGGAAAAAGGGAGAAGGGAAGAGGAGAGAGAGAAAGAGAGAGAGAGAGAGAGAGAGAGGTGAGGTGAAGGAGAGTGCGACAACAGCACTAAGTGAGGGAAGGAAGAGTGCTAAAAAGAAGAGAGACAAGGGCAGGAGGGCGCATCGAGTCAAAAAAAAGGTTTTTTCTTGTTGTTGTGGACCCATCTGACAAAGCCGGGCACAGGAGACAGTCGAAATGCAATCTATGTGTGTAACCCTAATAGACAGCAGGGGAATGGATGAATGTCCTTCGGGATAAGGATTCACCTGCACTGCCAGCCTGCCTGGGCCACTCTCTCCCTGTCTGTTGGCACTCTACCTTGCCTTTTTGTTGAGCAATACATATACAATTTTTTTTACTATCCTCGAGGCATCGATCGGTATCCATCGTGTGGACATGGGCATGTGCGCCTCGCTCTCCACACGAAAAGAGACACTAATTGGTGGCGTCCTCCTTGTGACTTGCGTCGAAAACAGGCAAAAAAAATATGTCAAGGCGGCGATCAACACACACTCCAGCTCACAACCATCAACACCATGTCCATTCGTCTCATCAACACCTCAAGAGAGGTCATCGAGTTTCCCACAGTCCAGGAGGCATACGACTTTGTTCTCTCCCTTGACACCCCAATGGCATTCAGAACTGATGCGCCTGATCCCGTCTGCATCCCCATCGATCCTGAATCAAGCCCAAGCCAGTTGTCCCTTCGCACCTATGCCCTCCTCCGTAGGTTTCTTATTATCTCTTTTTTCTCAATTCCGCATTGTAATTGTACTGTAATTGCGTTTGATTGATGCTAATATTTACTTTAACAACAAAAACACTCGTAATAGCATTGACGGATAAGGAGAAGGTGGCTATGAGGAATAAGCTCCATAACATGGTCAATGAGATGAAGCAGGGAGTCGGTATCCCTGGCCTCAGCGATGTCGATACCGAGTTGATCACTGCGCTCGCTAACTCTGCCGAGGCACAAACTAAGGCACCTGAATCTAGCTAGAAGAAACAGCTAGTTCTCTGTTCATAATTAGATTTCTTTATTTTCAAAATGAGTTGAGAGGGTGTGGTGGATAAGTCACACTTGGTTGGAGGACATGCTTGCGAACGTGTGAACTCGATATGCCTTTCTTCGCGTGTGTTTATCACTTGTGCATGGTGTTATTTTGTATCACACACACGAATAGGGTATAACACTGCTGGTTCTTTTTTACACCATGTGCTGAGACGATCGATACCCCTTGCAGACGGAGACAGGGCACGTAATTCCAGATACCTTAATTAGACCTTGGAAACATAATGCAGGAACCAGCCCCCTTTCTTTGCAATGAGAGAAAGAGAGAGAGAGGAAGAGAGAGAGAGAGAGAGAGAGAGAGAGAGAGAGAGAGGAAGAGAGAGAGGAAGAGAGAGAGAAGGACAGAGAGAAAGAGAGAGAGAGGGAGAGAGACTGGATGGTGGGTCTTGTCCACCCAACGACTTAGCCATCATTGATGAGCGATAAAGTAGCTGAAGCAAAAGCGTCTGTCCCCTCCTTTCTATTTTTTAGAGGTTCTCCCTCGGGGTTACGCTCTCTCTCGCTCTCTTCACACTCTCTTTCTCTCACACTTCTCTCTCTCTCATACGCCTTTACTTTGTTCTCACTCTCTTTTTACTCCCTTCACTGCTCTCTTTTCTCCCTTCGGCTCTCGTTCCCTCCTCCTCCTTCTTTCTTTTCCTTCACTCCACCGGGATTGCTGCCTTCTCATCACACACACTCCTCCTCTGCCCATACATTCACCATCACCCACAACTACACACACCTACATCACGTCGACAGCTCGCTTCAACATAGAGGAAAACCCTATTTTCCTGCAGTCTCACCCCCAGAGTTCTATAAACTCTACTCCTCCATCCCTTCTCCTCCTGCATTCACCTTCGCTGGATTCTCATGACCATGCTGGGCCACGTCCGCGGAGGAGCTGACAGGCAACGACGGTCCGAGTCCAATGCTGCTCCTCCTCCGACAAAACTCTCTGCTCCCATCTCATCCTCCCATGCTTCCCGATCAACCGCGCATCTCCCGACCATCCAAGCCTCAGGCAAGAACGGATACCTAGCCGCCGCTTCCGCTTCTGTGTCCTCCTCCAAGAACACAGCCTCTTCCGCTCTCGACCATGCACCGTACAGCAGCAAGAAATACAACGGCACCGGTTATCAGTCAACTGATTTAACAAGCGTTAGAAGAATGGATGCAGCACTCCAACAGGACCAGCAGTTACTACTGCAACACCAACAGCAGCTGCGACCACATCAGGAAGATGTGCGACATCCCCGCCGTCACAGCAACTCCAACGGTCGACCTGAGAATAACAGTAGCAGTGGTTCGAGCTCTATCGTCTCGGGTGCAGATGCAAATGTAGGTCATCGTGATATTCACCACTCCCTCCTACTGTACAAGGGTGGGCGACACGTTCACCAAGTGTTCGTTTTACCGCCAATTTTTTCTCTTGTCTGGCTCGCCAACCATATCTCCCTCGTTTCCAACACCGCCTTCCTCCTACATATCGACCACCACCAGCAACATGTCCCTTTTTTCTTTAACCTATTCAATCATGAGCCAAACAAGGCGACACTCGTTGTTTACAGATGGCTCTAGCCGAACAGGGCTCTGTTGTTGTGTTGTTGTTGTGTTGTTGTTGTTAGCGTGGTCTGTCTTTATCGTTGTCTTTGTTGCTGTTGCAACTCTCGTCGTGTGTGATGCTTTGATTTGTCCAACGGTCAGACAGGATTGGGACTTTCCTTTTTGACAACAAACAGCATACCCCTACTAGCCTCACCCCTTACCATATGGCCTTTTTTCCATAACACCACCTCGAAATCAGATTGACACTAATACACCCGTCAACATCGTCTTTTTTCAATGATTTGTAGTTTAGAGCGGGAATGAAGCTGATCCAGCAAGCATACGAGGAAAAGCATCAGTCGCTCATTGAAGAGGTCAACACTTGGAAGTGGATCTCCGAAGAGCAAAGTGCCCAGGTTCGTCGTATGTGCAGTACAAGCAAGCATGCGTTATCTGACCCCTATAAGCACGCAAGGATTCCCTGATTGGTAACCCCTATGTCGCGTCTTTCCCATCATGCTGTATTAGATGACTGCCATGGCAGCCGAGCTTGCCCGCGTTGAAGACAAGTACGCTGCCTTGCAGAAAGAGGTACCGTCTGTCGTTCGTACTGGTTTGCGCTCTGGCTTGAAAATGTTTGTTTTCTTTTCGTGAGTGCCTTTCATTCGCTCTGTATTGAAACAGTCGTCTTTCTTCCTACTCTAGATGGGCCAATTGGAGGTATTTCGCAAGGTAAACGGATTACCTAATATCGGATTTTGCTCTCGAAATAACAACATTACCCAACCCACACTAACTATCAAAATCTATGCACGGTTGTCTGTTGCATTTCGATCATAGGCGATTGTGTCAATGGTGGACCAACACTCGGGCGTGTCCCTCGCAGAGCTAGAGCAATCGATCTTGGAGACAATTGAAGCGGACACAGAAAACGCAGGCGCAGGGCTGGATGCGGTTGCTGATGCCGATACGAGCTCGTTTATTCTGGATGGCGGCATAGAGTCACCTCAAGCACCATACCCCCATCAGCATCGAAGCCTCCACGAAGACTTCTCTATGCGGGAGCAGAAACATTCATCCTCGGCCACAGCAAAAGGATCACCCCAGGCCGGCTCATCTCGTCCTCGAGCTTCCACTGAGACTTCGGTACGTATTTTGTACTTCTTACCAATGCCAATGCCAGTGCCCGTCTCCGCCAGTTGAACGCCACTAATATCGCCTTCCTGTTTGATGATTCATTAGACAAAGAGGTCTGGCTCCATCTCCCATGTGACTGAAACCAGGACTCGCCACCAACCTGTAAGAGCCAAAATTGGTGGCGTTTTGATTTGAGTTTGAACAAAGCTAGATCTCTTTTATCCTATGCTAACCGTTGGTCTACGCTGGTTGATCTGTATACCTACTAGAGCTCTACGTTACTTTCGCCTTCAGGGTTGAGCGGGACACGTGGAAGGGCACAGGTCTTGTCGGACAGCTCGCCGAATGGACAGACAAAGATGCACAAATCAGACTCGACAGACAGTCTCCGTAATAAGCGCAACACCATTTCGACAACCTCCCGGTCTATATACCCTAATACGCCTCTTTCGACCGGTAGCGCAAGCAAAAGACACTCCAGCACCACGTCGCCCCTGAACTCTCGTTCCAGATCTGGCACCGCCTCGTCTCGAGTCGTACCGGCTTCTTCCTCATTCTCGTCCAACTCGACCCCTTCGACTTCGCCACGACAGCCCACAACCCACTCCAGCGCCACCTCTGTGATCACTCGGACGATAAGGCAACAACAGCAGCAGAGGGAGTACAGCGCAAATGTCCGGAACTCAATGTCACAAATGGCAACCCTTTCTGAAGGAGCGCCTTCGAATGCCTCACACTTGGACTCATTGGATCGGAGACAGGCCAGCTCGGACTCGAATGTTTCTGGAAAGACAAGTGACCTAGGATCGACCAACAGACGGGGTCAGAGGCCACCCAGCTCTACGGCGCATTCCTTCAGCGGCCTATCCCCAGCAGCTACTGAGCTACTCAAGCAACAGGAGCGGCAGCAAAAGCAGGAAGAGGAAAAGATCAATCTACAGAAGAGTCCGCCTAGTTATCTTCAGCAGCAGCAGCAGCAGGAATTGCATCATCCAAGCGAGGATGAGAACCGTAGGCGGTCGGCGGTCTATTCTCAGTCACGATCTCATGTCAAGGACCGATCTGTCCCAACACATCATCAGTCCCAGACACAACACTCGACAAAGTCTAACGATACTACTATGGACAGACATCACTACCAGTCAAGTTACGAGTCTACGACACGCCAGCAGAGCAGACGACAGAGCGCAACGTCTGGTGACAAGTCCGGTACCCATTCATCAACAGCGGGCTCCAATGGTCATCAGTCGCAGCAGAGCAGCAGCGGCGTTGACGCCAATGCGTTTACACTCCTCTACAAGGAAATCAGGGATTCCATGGATACTCAGTCCTTTGGAATGTTTGCGCGTGGTAACTATCGCATTTGAACGTTTTGCGATTATCTTCAACAGGTTGCTTCGCACTGTGTCTGTTCTAACTGTGGGATTTCTTTTCTCTTGTATCATCATATTAGTGGTGACGGCGTTCAACGAAGGAGAAAAGACCACGGACGAGACTCTGCAGGAGGTGAGTATGATTGTTCAGGACCGAGCACTGAATCAGCGTTTCCGGGACTTGATTCACAAGGCCATTGCTGAGAAGGAGAGTCAACTAGAGAATGGTGGAGCTAACGCGACCATGGATGGGGACGTGACGCTGGAGATTGACCATAGTCTGTTATTGGACGAGGACGAGAACCGTATTGAAGAAGGAGATGAGGACTTGGCGGAGGACGAAAGAGACGATGATTTGAGAGACAGAAACGGAGACATCGGATTGGATGAGCGATTTCACGAGGGCAATAATAGTCTGGGCAGGAACGACTCTGGTCTGAGTGGTGGGAACGAAGAGGAAGAGTTATTGAACCATGCAAGGGACGGCGACTTGAACGATCTTGATGATCCGGATAAGAGCCGATTGAGTATTGAAGGACCGTCGTTATTAATTACAGATGGGGAGGGACTGCAAGGGATGGTGGATTCAAGTAGGAGCGGTGAGTGGTCCGGTAAGCCAGGGCATTAACTTGGTTGGTTGGACTGTCGGATGGACAGATTCTTTATTTTATTTTATTTTTTAATTTTTCCCTTTGATATGATTACTTACGATTGCGCATTAACGAACAAAAGAACGACTAAACATAATGATAATATTACGCCTTGCGAACTATGACTCCTTTTGCGAGAACATTACGGGTAGTCAGGGAGTACCCCTCTGGTTCCTTTGGTTCCTATGCTTGGTAAGTTATCATGGCCCTGGGCGATGAGTGGTGTTACGGTCGAGTGTATTTTCTTCGTATCCTTCCTTCCAAAGAACTAAGGACAAGTCCCGCAGCACATGCACTTTTGTTCCTACTGCCCTACCCAATGCGCTGGTTTTGTAATTTATTTATGCAGCACATTTTTTTTTCTTGGTCAAGTAACACTTGGCGCTATCTCACTCTCCATTAATTGATCAGGGGGTGAGTGAAAAGAGAAAGAGAGAGAGAGAGAGAGATGAAGCGAGGGGGGATAGACTCGAAAAGGAAACCCTGACAACGTTTCATTGTTCTTTCAGCTCCATTTGCGACAACCTCGTGTCATCAAAGAAAATTGGGAGGGGGGTGGGAAACACGGAAGAGAAGGGGTAGAGTTGGGAGGCAAATGGCGTGGCTGGTGGAGTGGCTGGTGGGAAATAAAACTGCAAAGGCCCACGAGAGTAAGAGTAACCGTGATGTAATTCCAGCTTTTTATTACAGCCGTGACGTATAGAGTGGCAAACTGCTGGAACAAGGCATGAGACCTAGAATGAACGACAAAGGTGCAGGTCAGATGGTGGTCAGAGAGCTAGACGAACAGAGCGGCAGAGCGAAAATACGACATTGAACAAAAAGAGTAAGGCCCAACCATCGTTTTGGAAAAAAACAAAACAAGACGATAGATGGCTCCAGACAAGGGCAAGCAAAAACAATAGCCAAAAAAAAAAAAAAAAAAAAAAAAAAACGACAGGCAACGAACAGACAGGGTACACCCCTTGGAGTCTTGATTGAGAGGTGCATCGCTAGCTTTTTTTTTTTTTTTTTTTTCCTTTTTTTTATATTTACCACTTACATCGCGATAATATTCTCGTATGGACCAAGTACGTGGACATGTACGAAGAGCAAGACGCTAAGGCCTGGCCGGATAAGAGAATGAAAGTTGGGGGTGATGGAAGACGCTGCTGCAGGGAGAACAAATAACAAGGAGAAAGAGTGAGGGCCAAGGAGGATGACAAGGGTGGGGTATCCAAGAGACATATGGGTCTATTCGATGAGATTCAGGAGGAGTGGGGGAGGGTTAGGAAGGGATAGGAAGAGAAAGAAGGAAGGAACCGTCCACTCTTCAGCAGCGACAGTGCCAGTGCACACTCCCTCACTCCGTACCCGGGGTATGAAGCATATGAGTTTACGTCTCTATGCTGGAACCAATATATAGCTTGGCCTTTTCCAACCCATCCGCCTCTTCTCCACTACCGATCTCTTCTTTCTCCACCCTTCTCTATATCGTTCTTTTCACCTTCTTCTTTCTCCATCCTTCTCTATATCGTTCTTGTCATCTTCTTCTTTCTCCACCATTCTCTATATCGTTCTTTTCATCTTCTTCTTTCTCCACCCTTTTCTATATCGTTCTTTTCATCTTCTTTCTCCACACTTCTCTATATCGTTCTTTTCATCTTCTTTCCTCTCTTATCTATTCACCTCAAGCCAGCTCCCATATCCATCAGGATACCACCCCTGCCTTGCACCCTTCCTTGCTTCTTTGCTTCTTTGCTTCTTCGCTCCACTTTTCTTCCTTTACGCCCTTTCAGTTCTGTTCTTCGCCGGTTTGGATCCCTCGGCCATCCAGCCTCTTCTCCAGACGATGCCTGTACAGAATAACGTTATCCTTGATAGAATCGCTTCCAGTGGAATCAACTGCAACTATCGCCCACCCTCAACCGCCTTCCCCTTTACAGCCACCCACTCTCCCATTGCGTCTGGCACTGGCACTGGCACTGGTACAGGCTCAGCTAATGGCACCGTAGTCTACTCTACCCTCACATCGATTAGCTACATCGACACAACTCCACCCTCTATGAACGATCACACCACCTTCCCTCCAGCAACCTTTGACCACTCGTCAGCGTCATCGACATCAATGAATGGGAATCAAGGGGTGACGACCAACCGGTTGAATATCGAGACCTCTCCAACCTCTCCCTATTTTTCGTCTTCGACATCGTCGTCGTACTCTCCTTCATCTTATCGTGAGTCATCCTATACTCCCTTTTCGACCGTCTCAGAACCTGGTCCTGAGGCCACCATGTTTTTTCATGCGGACCATGAGAAGCAGCACCAGCAGTGCTTCTCCCACGACTTTACTACGACCAGCGCTACTACAACAGCAACTGCACACGACAACCAGGGCCAGAGCCAGGGACAGGGCTACCTCAAGCGCGACACGCCTCCGCACCAGCCATTGTCGATGCTTTCTTCTGTTGCTTCGCTCCTTCCGAATAATAAGCACCAGCATGTCAACCAAGGGTCAGGCAGTATTGTAAGTGCCTCTTTTTTTTTTTCTGTTTGTTGTTGAATCGACAGCCGCGATTGAAAGGTAGCAAGAACGAAGAAGAAAATATTTATCAGGGGGTGCATATACGTTCTTCATCCCTTCTACTCTCCCAATTGATGCCACCAAACAAACAAATAAACAAATAAACAAACAAATAGAATGCACAGACATATTAATTTTTGCCTGTCGTTCATATCCATAGGTCATCCCCACCATGATCCAGACACCCCGGCTTCGAACCCAGCAGCCAATGCATCCACCCCCGTCCGTCTGTCTCTCCCAGTCATGGGGCGCTTCCGCCCATACTCACGATTTTGCTCCTCCTCCCTCCCCTGCACCTACCACCTCCATTCCCCATACTCCTCTACAGTCCTCAAGCTTCATGTCTGTTCCTATACCTCTGCAGTCCCCCTTCACCTGGTCCATGCCCCTGTCCATGCCCTCCCCCGCTCCTCTTTCTCCGAATCCAAAGACATATTCGAAGAGCTCACCCAGCGGTGGCGCGCATCCACTCGTGGCCACCAATGTGCGCACGCTCCCATCCAATGCGTTTCCTCTCTCACCCATCTCCTTATCCTACTCGTCTTCGTCATCCTCGTCGTCAAGACCTACATCCACCACTCCATCGTCAAGCCCCGTCCACTTCCCGACCTTCCGAAAACTCTCTTTCCCATCAAGCGATCACCTGCTTTCTTCAAGCCCTTATGCTTTGCATTCCAGCGCACCTCCACGAACTTCCATCTCGCCTCCGTCCATACCAACGTCGACCGAGCAGCAGCTCCGCCAGCTGTATCAGTTCCACCAGCAGAACCAGTCGATCTGCGATTGCTCGTCTCCCATGACACGCGAACTGTCGGCCTCTCTTCTAATGAACCGCCATGCAGAATCGTTCATGTTCCCAAGCGACATTAGTGCCCCTGTCGTCACAATCAGGGACAGGGATTCCAGTCCTGACACCAACAATGTCAATCAGCACCTCTCCTCGGTAAATGATGAGATCAAGTTGGAGGATGCCGAGTACGACGAGAGGATCAAGCTGGAGGATGCTGAGCACGACGAGATGGTCAACTTGGAGGATGCCGAGCACGACGATAAAGTCATTTTGCAGGCCATCGAGGCCGCACAAGAGCGCATCAACCTGAGCCCCTCCCGCAAGAGAATCCGTGGTCCCAATGCTGGAGTCCGCCGATCGGCTGCAGAGCTGGATGGTGAGGAGTTTGCTGATCGAGGTCTGGCCCGGATACTCGTTTACGCGGATGATAATCTCCGTGAGCTGGTTGCCCAACAGAATGTCATTATCCGAGAGCCACATGTCTATGATGCAGATATGATGGATCTCTACTGTCTATCTCGAGGGGATGGTGTCCATGGCCGTCATTTCCATACAGGTGACAACTGTCTCAAGAACCAGATGGGTTGTCACGTTGCCCTTGCAGTTCGATATGCCTACCAGAGCGATCTTACCGAGACACACTTACTTTGGGTCAATTGGATCGACCGCAACGACATCCCTATCTCTATCATCATGTCCTTTCCTGTAAGTTAATCATTTTTGCTCTTTCACTGCCACTCTTTTTTTAATCCTCTCATGCAAGCTACTCGCGGATCAATCTGACGCATTCTTCTTTTCCCTTTATTCTTGTTTCAAGGCATGCACCAATTTGATCATGCGCGCATTGAAGGACGACCCAAGTATGGGTGCACAATATCGAATCCTTCGCAAACAAGGCTACTCGGACCCACCCAAGGCCTCCCCGCGCGAGTACGGTAAGATTGCCAGTCTAAACCGGATATCGTGGTCGATTGCCTTCCAAAACCAGAGCCACATGACGACTCAGGCGATGGGGTTCCTGCAGCGGGTCTCGCAGGCCTATCAAGGTGCCATGGGTTACCCCAGTCGTGGGATGCTGAAGAAGCGAAAGATGAGGGCTGTCGTTCGTGAATCTGCAGCTTGGTAATGATCGTGCGCAATCTCTCGCGTTCATGCGGGAGGGGTCTCTTTCTATTTGTCCTTATCTCATTTTTCTTCACTTTTTATATTTATTTTCCCACAAGACTTTTTTTTCCTTTTATTTGATTCTACCCTTGCTATGTGCCCTTCTCTTATCCACTTTGTACCTGCTTCTCCCACTCCCTAGCCAGTTTCATCTGGATTGGCGCCAAAAATATAAATCCTTCTTTCTATTGCTCCAGAACTACTATATTGATTGCCAATTGCCAACCTTTGTCGGTCTGTTGTCCTTCTCCATTTCATGAAGACCAAATCTGGAGTCAAAGCGGATGTTGGAAAAGATGGAGCAAGGATGGGCGATGGCCTATCGACAATTGATGATTGATGTTGGAAGATGGGGGTGAAGGGGGTAGTTGGGCGTTTTGTTTTTTGAGATGACGCGAAAATGCCTGACTCTTGTGCCAAGAAAAAAAGAAAAACGAGTACGATAGGACCCTTTTTTTTTTTTTTTTTTTTTTGCATGATTGGGATCAAAACATAACCGAGGCGCGAAAAGTCAAAAGGAGCCAAAGGAAAACCGATGGAAGGAATAGGGAACGACATGTGTCAGCCATCTGTTTGACACTTGAGGAACGCAGAAAATCACACACTGTCTTTTTGCTAACCCAATGTTGTCCCTCCCCCCCTTTTTTTTTTTTTTTTTTTCTTCTTCGAACACGATCGTGCACTTGTAGAAAGTTTGAATTGTCATTTTCTATTTGTGCACATATTGAATTGATTTAGAGTTGAGGGGTGGGTCTTTTGTTTCTACTCCATCAATTTTAGCGCCACCAAAATTAAATATTCATTTCCGCCCTGTCTCACTACCTTCTCCCCCCCCCCTTGCGCCCAACTCAGAAAAAAAGAGCAAATAAACAAAACGCACACAGACAGAAACACAAAATAAAAAAAGAGAGAATGAGCAAAGTTGATCAGCGCGAATGAAATGCACAACCCATTTCGACCGCACACTCATCTCTCAAGAATCATAAAAACCTTACAACGTTCATTCAAATGTTATGATAGTAAGCGTGTGTGTTGTAGTCCATACCCTGTTAACCTCATCGTCGCCACCCCAAGTCCAAAAAAACAACATTTTCTGTCGCAAAGCTCAGAAAGAGGGAAAACAACAAAGACACCCAAAAAAAAAAAAAAAGGCGAAAAAGGGAATGAGCAAAAGTTGATCAGCACGAATGAATGCACTACCCATTTAGACCGCACACTCATCTCACAAGAATCGTAAAAGACTTTGAACATTCATTCATATCTTGTGCTGGTAACCGTGTGTATTGTAGTTTATGTCCTGTTCACCTCATCGTCGTCACCCAAGTCCAAAATACCACATTTCAGTTGAAAAAAGAAGACACATACGGCGTTCCCACCTTTTTCGCATCATCGACAAACAAATACAGTTGTCATTTTTTTTCCATCGTGGTTTGCTTTTGAATATAAACTTTGTTTGATTTAGTCAAGATGGGAGATGAGCTATGTACAGAGCTGAAGGGGAAATTGAAAATGTCCAAATGGAAGTGAGGAGAATGATGATACCAATTCACTGAAATCATCCATATCTTTCATGGCCATCCACTCATTCTCGTCCTGATCACAGGCGTCACGACAAGCAAGCACGCGGTGTTGGTTGTGCCGTTCGTATAAGCCTTGATGGTGACGCGCGTGGGAGTAGGTCGCGACGAAGCGGAAGATGTCGAAGTGGAGGAAAAGATGTCGATGGTAAAGGTCAAAACAACCTTGAACGTAGCCTTGACCTTCTTGGCGTTATGGCTGTTGGCGTTGTTGTTGCTGTCGTTACTGCAGTCGTTTTGCACTTGAGAATGTTGTTCTTGGCTGACAGGGCCTGATAAGTGGTTAAGGATGGGAAGTATGCCTTTGCAAGGGCTATCTTCTTGAGAGGTGTAGGATCAGCCGCGATACCACTCTTGGCAGCAGGGGCAAAACGGCAGCCTGACGCTTTGTATAAGAAAATATGGCTAGGCCGTGGTCAAGGAGGTCATCCTTTGTATCGCCTGCCTTTGCCTTGACTCGTTTATTGGAATTAATGGCATCATCCTGGGACGTAAGATTGCTTCCTGTTTGGAGGAGATAGCGAGGGCAGTGACGTTGCGGAGAGTACCGGCGAAAGAGCGACCATCCGGTTCGTTAGTGAGGTTACAGCGGAGGGTGAAGAGAGCGAAAGCAATAGAAGCGGGGTCGGCGGTGATGGTGAAGATGATGGCGATGACTCGTGGGCTTTCGAGCCGTCACTATTTCTGAGGTTGCTGGGAGCGCAAATTCGAATGCAGTTGTAGGTAACTGGGATCATAGAGAACGCAGCATGAAATGATGCTGGGGAGGCGGGCACAGGTGAGAGCACAGACGAGGAACCAGGTGTTGCAGCTGGCGATTCGACAAAGGGTACGAGTGAAGTTGACGGAACAGGTGAAAGAGCTGAAGGCACAGGAGAAGTCGTCAATGGCAAGAGAGGTGACGCTGAGGATGGCCGCATAAAATTATCGATAGGGGGTGTCTTTGTTGCTCTTTCCCTCGGGCAACTCAATAAACTGTTCAAACAGTTCATTTGCCATTTCGATCCCGCGCTGCAGGTGGGGTAAGGAGGAGAAAGTACTGGCTACCGTAGATGTATATCAAGGGTTGCCCTGGTTCCATTGTGGATGGATTGAAGCGATGAGCGAGGCGATGGTGGCTGTGTTGTTGTCGCTGTTCCTGTTGTTGTTCTGGCGGTGTCCGAGTTGTTGCCGCGGTTGTAGTCCTTGAAAGACGGTTGTTGTCAACGATCGGTGCAATTGATGCCGCCGGCAGTATTTAAAAACACAGTGTGTCCTGCTCGGACGTGCTACTGGCATTGCATGGATTTAGAAGAGACTTTCCAGGGGATGTTCCTTTGACATTTCGATTCCCATGACGATATACGGCGTTGGTTGTTGTCAGACGTTCTATCATAGTGCTGAAAATCTGAAGTAGTCGTGCGTCGATCTGATAGAAGTAGATTCTTGACCGACAAAGCCATCGCTCTCATCGCCACAGCAGCCCGTTGGAGATTATCTTTGCTTTCAAATAAAGGCGCAATTGATCGAAATGGTGATAACCGATTCGGTATGATGGTCGAGATGCACCTGCTCCATTTAACTATATCCAATGCACGTTGCCCATGCCTACAAGGTGGGCGACGTTGAAGCTTACTTTACTTGACTGGTAAACTAACACTTAGTGAATGTACTCGACCGTCGAGATCGACACGGCGCCAAAAAGTCATCGCGTTGTGAAGGGGTACTTAATAATACAGCATTATTCCGGAACTTGAGGGGTTTTGATTGTTGAGAGGTGGAGACCACCATTGACTGAACTTGGTGATAGTCGCATGTCCAAGAGAAAGTCGTGATATGTCGGGTGTTTGATGTCCTACCTCACGCGCTTCGATCTGATGACCACTGGCGTGGGAAATATCCGCGTCAGTGTTGGCTGGGGTTGGCGTGGGAAGGATGACGCGCCAAGGACTGGGGATGGTGTTGACAATAGTCGATTGACGCGTGTTGGCGGCCCGTGTGTCCTGCTACGTCTGATGGTCGAGGTTGAGAAGCGAGGAGAAACGGTTGAGGCTGATCGAAGTTGTTGAGTTGCTCCGCCTCCTAATCTTCTGGGTGTCCATGCCCCTGTAAGATCCTGCACGTTTCCGAGATGACGATACTGGATAATGTCGACTAAGAGATCGTGTATAAGGATTTAAGAAGTGCTGTCTTGGAGAGACATTTCAATGGTCTCGTCTTAGTTGAAGGACCGCCGATTCAGGAGCGTATCTCTGGGAGACACAAATTGGTGACACTGCCACATCCGCCGAAAAGAGTCCATAAGGTCTGCTGTCCCAGAAAACGACATACGACGAGGCATGGCCTCACTTTCAGATGCCGCTATAGGCATCCTCCAGCGCTACTGACAACACCAGCAAGCCAATTCGACATAACAACAATGTCAATACGTTTTTCTCGCCACATAGAGAGCAAGAGATAAAGCGCTAACAATAAATATACAATTGGTTCTGGAGTCATGAGCATGACCTGAATGAGAAGACGGAGGTTGTGGTCGACTGCCGTCTTGAATGGGCAGGCAGGAAATGGCATTCTACTTCAGCGTGAAGAAAGTGGCGTCCAGTGGCTCACTAGTTTGACTAGGGTTGTTCTGGGGAAGTGGAAGACATGCTAAGAAGGTCAAGCAGACGATGCGAAGGAACGAATGAGAAGGGAGAGGGAGAGTTGGCTGCAGAAGAATTGGGAGCGGGCGTTGATGATAAAAAGCAAGAGGACGTCTGAGTCGTTGGTGGGTGTAGTTGGCTGTGGTGGCGGAGAGGGAAAAGAGAAAGTGTAAGTAAAAGAGGAAAGGTACGAGGGACAAGGAAGACAAAGGTGCGCTTCCATTTGATGCGTGATGAATGGCTGAGTAGGGTGACTGCGTGTGTCCTCTTTTTGTTCCCTCCTTACCTTCTCACTCGCTCATTCACTCCTTTTGTACCTTCTCCTTCCTTTCCTTCCCTTCCCTTCCTTCCCTTCCCTTCCAATGTCCTCATATCTCCACTCGTATCCATAGCACAACATGCCCTACGAAACAATCCCCACTCGACTCACCAGGTCCAAGACCAAACTTGGCTTTGTCCTTGGATCGTACCCTAAGCAGACCCAACTCTCCAACCCCCAACCACCTGCACCTCTGTTCCCTTCTGCCTCTTCTCCACCTGCTCCTTCCGACCTCTTCAACAATCAACAACAACCACTACAACTACAACAACTACAACAACTACGGCAACAGAAGCAACAGACACAACAAAAGCAACCAAAACAGCAAACAAGGGACAAGAGAGCGGACCACCAACGTCTGCCCGTCCCCCTCCCCTCACCCGAACCCACCATCAAAATCACCAGCCCTTCTTTGTCGTCTGCCGTCAACCCTGACCCTGCCAGCGACGACACAGCCGACACAGCCAACAACAACATCATCAACAATAACATAGCCCCTAATACTAGCTCAGAGAAGCCGCCCTCTCGTCCTTTGAGCCAGGAGCGAACACGAGGAGGAGTCTCAGGCACGTTAGAGGTCGACACCCATTCCCGACACTACTCTCCCTCGCCCTACCGTACGCCCACCTGGAGCCCAGAGTCGACTGCGTCCGCCCAGCAGGCTGGCGCTGCTTTCGCGGAAGAGCTACTTGCACCCAAAGTGGATGAGAACAGCGTCGATCATATTACTTCTACTGCCGATGCTGCTGCTGATGAAGATACTGAGGATCCTTTGTTGTCGCCTTTGAGCCTGCTGTCGGCCGTTGCCTCTGTTGTGGGGAACCGTATCGGCAGTCCTGGCTTGAGTAACCTTGTAAGTGTTTTTTTCCAACCGATTGTATTGTACTCTCAGGCTGTTGGTTGCCATCCCTCCCCATTGCAAAATGACATCGGGTGTTTTTCCTCAGAACTGTATGCCCCACTCTTATTAATATCTAATATTTGTTTTGAAACTCTATCTCAGGACGATCTGGTTACATGCGAATCGTTACGTACTTTGTCATCAACGACTCCGGTGCTCAAAACACTTTTGAGCACCTCAACATCAATATCGCAGGACTCAGCCCTGCCATATGTTTCGCTTGAGCAAGGACATTCATCATCTCAACAGCCACTTTTGCTTCGGGACTCACTGTCGCAGCCTTCCTCGTCGTCGACCGTGGGCATATCCTCTGCCAGTTCAATGACAGCAGGATTGGCAAAACCTATAGTTTCTCCAGGAGTCGTCCCTCGCAGGCGTGGACGTCCACCAAAGTTGAACAACGCCATCTCACCAAAACTATCACAGGAAGTTGGAGCTTACAAGTCACCTCGACAGAGATCTGATACCCCTTGTTCAACTTCGTCATCATCGTCCCTTCGCCACACACCATCCGAGATTCGACCTATCCTGCAAATTGGCGATCCTCAGATCAGGAGCAATCAAGGACGAACAGGAGTGCCTAACAAAGCCAAGCCTACTTCGGTCCCTCGCCTGAAGCACAACAGGAAACCCAACCCAGATGGAGCCATCTGGTCTGTAGCGGAATTGGCAGCAGAGACGTCTGCGGAACGGAGACCCGCCAGAGCGATCATCTATGCGGATGAGCACCTCAAGAAGATAGTCGAGGAAAACAAGATTTGTATTATGGAACCTTGCTTCAGGAACCCTGTCAGAGGTGATCTTTATTGTGTCGGACGACTTGATGGAACTGGAGGTTGGCACGAGCATGGGGATATCTGCATCCATGAGAAGCGAGGTTGTCGTATTGCTCTGGCTTTCCGATACCGGTATCAATTGAGGCTGGATGTGACGTATCTTGCATGGGTCTCATCGATTGACATGGCGACCATCCCTGTGTCAGTTCTCAGGGACTTTTCTGTAAGTATCTCTCCATCACATTTTGCAATTTAATTGTTTGACAGGTGAGGCGCAATCGAGCTGAATTCTAACCCAGCCTCATACGTTTTTGACTACATACATTAGACCAACAGGGAGGTTATGCGGCAAGCTCTTGAGGGAGAATGGCGCATGTCAGAGCAATACCGATTACTTTCGGAAGCTGGATACTTTGCCCCACGCAAGGAAGCTAAACGCGGACAACAGGACAATAACCCAAGCGTCACTCTGGATGGCTGGTCTATTGCTCACCAAAACGAGGTCTTGATGGCTTCCAAATCGAACAGGCTGGGTTTCTTGCAGTGGGTCGCGCAGGCTTACCAGATGGCCAAGGGGGAACCATACGGCCATGTTGTCACCAAGAGGGAGCCCAATGATGTCGTTACAAATGAAGAGTCTGGACAAGCCGACAACAAAAGAATGAAGCGCAGCTCTTGAGCTGCCTCATCTCACGCCACCCAACGATTTCCACAACCTGATCTAACCACCTACACACAACCCACCACTCTCACTCACATACTCACACGCTACACCCACACACAACCCAATCGAACTCGCCCACCATTTTTCTTTTTCTTCATTGGTTCGGTACCTTTTGTACTTATATCTACTTTTCATGTACTCTACTCCTTTCTTTCTTGCCTTTATTTGTAGTTTCTCCTCTGTACTTTTCCCTTTTGTTTTGCCCTTTGCTCAGTGTCTCCTCTCTTCAGTGTTTTCTTTCAGCCCCTCTGAAGGCTTTCTTGACATTGCGAAATAAAGTATCGCCCTTTGTTCCAAGTGTATTTTCTGCCATATGTATGCAACTTTTATTTCCAAGTAAGTAGTGTTATATCCATCAACTCTTTCATTCTGCAATTGTGGCGAGACAATACTGTTGCTGGTGGTGGTGTTGATGATGATGTGTGTGCCTGTGTCAGAGGAAGCGCACTTGCAAGCTTAGTCCTCCCACTCGTCCTCGGACTGCACAACTTCATCCGCCTCCAAGTAGTAAGTAGGCATGACTTGAGCCTGCTCGAGATACGACATTCCATTCGACAGCGTGTAGACATACCCCGCAATCCGCATACCCAACAACAATTTGGTCGACACGTTCGGGTCAAAGAATACATGAATCTTGCGTCGCTGGCTCGCGGGTTTTTGCCATTCCATGGGGACCTCTGGATCCAACTCTGCCAGTGTCACGTCGACATACTTGACCATCAACGCATCAACTACCTCGGGAACCGCCTCGGCAGCGGCCGTCACTGTCATTGCTGTTGTTGCTGTTGTGCCATTGAACACCACCGGGACGACAGGTTCCTCGGACGATTTGCCACCTTCACCAAGGAGCATGCGGTCGACCATATCAACTGCGGCCACATCGTCCTCCTCCTCTGGCACCGTATCGACATCAGCGCCCTCGTCAAAGTCAATAGCAGGGATATGGATGACTTCCATCTCCAAGAACTCTCGTGGCCCAGCTTTCAGAGTCTCAATGTCGACATCGTGTCCCACCACAGACTTGACAATCCTCCTTGCCATCGCTCGATCCAATCCAATCGTCTCGATCGCTGCTGCTTCACCCTGCCAAAGGTCCTCCAGGTAGTCGAACCATTCGCCTCCATAGAGTAGCGAGCAAGCCTTGTCGAACCGACTTGGCCAGCCACTGCTGATCATCTTGCACAAAGGCAACTCGATCTTGGCCTTCTCCGCAACCGCCAAGGCGGCTTGAAGATCCTCTTTGTACTCGGGCAGAACGTCACGAACAAGGAAATAGTTCAGCAGAGCCGCAACAACAACAGGAGTGTCCTTATAGTAAACCATGTCGATCCAGCCGGTGCTCTTCAAGAAGTACTGCGACAGAAACGTCGTGACGACGTTAGTAAAGTCCACTTCCTGCCCGTCCTCGGGCAAATCTACTCGGTCGACACCAGCGTTCATGGCGTCAAAATCCACCTCGCCATCATCGTTAGCCCCTCCGCTGTTACCGCCACCGCCCTGGAACATCTTTGGTCCGGTTTGGATGCCACCATAGTCGAGGTAGACAGACAGGATCTGGGAGCGAATCGGGCTAAACTTGCGATTTTTGCGGAACCGGGTGACCGCAATTTCGACTCGCTCAGCAGGAGTTTTGGAGCTATATGTGCAAACGACAAGTATGTTAAAATAATAATTTTTTCTAAGCGCGTTGGGATGATCGAAGCTAAATTTCCATCAGGTCGGTCGCGGACTGGACACGCGCCATAAATGACACAGGCCATGGAAAGAGAGGCACAGATAAGGACGTACATGTCATAAGGGTTCTCGACTAGTGGATCAGTACCATCTTCGCATGCAAGATAGTCTTCAAGCTCGATCTTCGCCTTTTTGGTCTTTTTCCTCTTTTTCTTCTTGGCCTTCTCGGGTTCGCCTATCGTTCCTTCGGCGGGCTGGGGTTGAGTATAGCCCAGATTAATCTTGGAGTTTTCTATGTTTAGTACATAACACAAAATAATAGACTTTCGAGTCAGTGATAATGCGTAAAACAATAAGGGTGGGTGGTGTGTGAGAGTACGATGAGGGATGTCGAAACAAATGGGCAAAGGTACCATTGGATTCTTGTTCTCCACTCGTGCCATCGGTGCTGTTGTTGTTGTGAGGAGCACCGTTACTATTGCTCTTGTTGGTGTTGTTGTTGTTGTTACTGTTGCTGTTATCACTGCTGCTGTTGTTGTTATTTTCAGTGGTGTCGATGTTGGTGGTGGTTTTGGCGTCGGCCTTGTCGGTAGTTCCGGCGTTGACTTTGTCTTTGGTAGGGACGGCAGTGGTGGTGCTGTTGTCTTCGGTGTCGCTGTCTGTCTCGTACTCATCCTCACTATCACTGTAGTCTCCTTCAGCATTGAGGGTCCTTCGCATCTCATCAAACATCTTGCGGACAGTTTCGCGAGCTTCTCTGATAAGAGTATTTTTTGAAACAAAAGGTCGCCAAAAAAAAAAAAAGTCAGGATGATTCCAAGAGACTCATTGCAGATGAGGATGGTGATGCAAAAGGACAAGTATGAGCGGAGCAAGAGAGAGGACTTACTCCTCGGTCATCTGACTTGGGTCCATGGTGCGGTCAAAATGATGCAGTGGTCAAAGCGTGAGGTGAATGAAGGGTGTAAGGTTGGTGGAGAGTGGTGTTGAAACAACAAGGACGGAAAAGAGCAACAGGGCAACAGGGCGCGACAGGAAATTTAGAGCGACTGCTTTTGTGGTGATCAACTTGGTGGCAACAAAAAAACGAGCTTGTTTATTAGGTTTTTAGGCTGTTGTTTGTTGCTGTGGGTTGTGCTGTATGGGTGGATGAACGAAGAAAAAAAAGAAAAGACAATGGGAAAAGGTGCTAGTGCTGGTGCTGCAGGACTCTAACTGGACACTGCGACATTCGTTTAGACGACGCGCTTGACCTCAAAGAAGCGCTTGAGGTATGTGATCTGGAAGACACAGACAAGGAAAAGAATGCCAGACTGGAACAGCGACCACCATACCACACGCGAGTTGGTGCTCTCAGCAGCTAAAAATGACATTAACACAATGAGATACATAGAGTAAGGATCAGTTAAAAATCACGACTCTCAGACAATCCTGTTCTTGACCTTCTTTAAACAGAGAAGAGGACTCGGTCGAGATACGTACTGTTGCGGTGAGTTCTCTCACGGGCCAAGGTGTACTCCTGCTCGTTCCTGATCTCCTGAATTCCTGCAGCCAACTCGCGAATGTCGGCCTCCAAAGGATCAGCCTTGTGTGCTATTGTTGAATGGATAGAGATACGCCAAAAGAGTTAATTGATCGAACACGAGCATGGTTCCAATAACAACACGCAATAAAAAAATAGGACCATTAAAGAATGATCCAGGACAGCTTAAAGAGAGAAGGAACACATACTGGGATCGGGCTTGTAGGGCTTGGCGATAAAGACATTGAAGCCAACGGTCTTGTCGGTAACGGTCGAGAAGGCGTTGCTGAAGCAGTACTCGTACTTTCCGTTGATCTTGGCCTCGTGATGGAAGGTGCCCGAAGCGCCCTTGGTGGCATCGTCAACCAAGGTCTCGTTGGGGTCGGTGATCTGTTGACAAACAAAAGAACCAAACAAGCGTTAATGCCCAAAAAAAAAAAAAAAAAGTTCATTGTATGACAGAGTTGCTTTGGAACCAAGAAGCGCGTATTGTAATCTTTGAGCGAAAGAAAAAGGATGGACTGATTCGCAGTCAGGTCCTCGGTGGGAGATCATTACCCAAAAGTCAACGTCGAGGTGGCCACCCTCGCCGACCTGGAAGGTAAGGTGGATGTTGTCGTTCTTCTCGAGGGTCTCGAAGAAGCAACGGCGCTCTCCAGCAGGGACGATCACGTTGAAGGCAGCAACGGACTGGAGGGTCACCAGGAGGGTGACAGCAAGGAGAGTGAGCTTGTTGAACATGGTGGGCGTGTGTTGTTGTGTATCCTTGTTTGGGCGTTCGTGTGAGTATGTAAGAGAGGGAAAAGAGAGTGAGTATATGAGTTAGCAATGATGGGAGGAGTAGGGTGCCAGAAGGGATGATGATGGGAGATGGCTGTCGCCTGGGCTGAACATCCCTTTGACAGTGCGACACGAAACAGATCCTCCTCCCCTTTTCTACGTCACAAAATCTAGTGTCACGTGAATCCAAGTGGACATGCCTGAAGTCCATGATAACAGTGGCAACAGAGTCAGGGCAAACTAAGAGCAACAATAGGACGTGAAATGGTGCGAGCTCTCTAACTATTGTTGTCATAGCTTGTGCTTTGGGCCAAGTACATAAAAAGCGCGTTTCGGTGTTTGGAACACGTTTGTAAGCAATTGTGATTGGCCCTATCCCCCGGCATTCAATCCTCACTCTCTCTCTCTCTCTCTCTCTCTCTATCTATCTATTTCTCTGTGTGTGTGTAATGTCCAACTACTTTGCTGTTGAATCGTGTTCTCAAAACAAGAGAGAGCTCTGACAAATTTAAGCATGTGGACCCTATGGCTCCCTACTCACAGCGACCTACTTTTTTTGATTTGCAAGCAATTGAACGAGCCAGGAACAATTGTTTATCGCGAACAAACTTCTCATCTACATTTGGAGTGGTACCTGACCTGTCTACATACATGCAAAAAGTCTGCTCCCACCGGGGGTACGGCTAATAGCCCCCGTTCCAAGGATTGTCCATCCTTACTCAAAAGTATAAAAGCACTCCAATGCTTTGTCTCTCCTTCCTCAAGTCAACTTCGTCCATTGCTGTTAGCCTGCTCATTTTCTTTCCACTCTTTGCCCTCCCTCCAGCCATTCTTCTCTCCCCTGGTCACCTCACTGTTCTACCTCACCCCTCCTCTCATCATCCAAAAGAAATGGCAGACACCCCAGTAGTGACGACACAAAAGCCATGGTATCGCAGGCTTGACAGCAGCAAGGGCTTGCTCTTGGGAGTCGTCTCATTGGCTCAAATGCTCGACATCATCAATGTTGCCAGTGTCACCATTACTTTGCCAGATATCATGAAAGACGTTGGATTCAAGGTCGATCAGCTTCAATGGTTAGCATCGATATCGTATTTCTGCACTGACTTCTCTCAACGCAGCACTCATACATTTGTAGACTCTAATTGTTCCCGAAAATCTCAACCCCTTCCATATGATAGGGTTACCTCAGCGTATTCGCTTGCCTATGCAGCACTGCTGCTGATTGGCGGCCGTCTCGGAGACCTCTTTGGCCACCGCCGAATCTTCATGCTCGGAGTGATCTGGTTCTCAGTCTGGGCAGTCTTCAACGGTTTTGCTTCAACCCCCATCATGATGTCTGTCGGGAGAGCTCTCCAGGGTATGGGCGCTGGGTTTACCGTTCCGAGTGCTTTGGCCCTGCTGACAACAACATACCCGTCTGGACCAGAACGTAACAAGGCGCTGGCCATCTTTGGAGGCACCGGGGCTATTGGTTCCATTATCGGGTTCCTTCTTGGTGGTATCCTTGGTTCTACCATTGGTTGGAGGTGGATGTTCTACTTGACCGCCATTATTGGATTCTCGATGGCTGTCCTGGGTGCATTTGTTATTCCTGCTGTGAGGGGTGTTTCCAAGTTGGAGGATCGTCGAATTGATTTTGTTGGTATTGTCTCGTTCACCCTCGGAATCGTTGCCATCATCTACTACCTCAGCGAAGGACCTGCCGCCGGATGGAAGGCTGCCTCGACATTAGCCCCATTGGTTGTCGGCATCGCCCTCCTGATCGGCTTCATTGTCTACGAGAACAAGATCAACTACCCAATCATGCCCCCTCACATCTGGAAGTCCCGACGCCTGATCGCATCCTGCGTCAATATCATCATCGTAACCGCCAACCTGAACGCGATGCTCTTCTACTCCTCCTTGGTCCTTCAAGACGTCCTCAACTATACCGCTCTGAAAACGGCTCTAGCCTACATCGTCCACGGCGTCGGAATCATCGCCCTCATCAGCTACATGCCTCGCCTGATTCAAACCTTCCGAACCAAAATCCTCATCATCATCGGCTGGTTCTTCCTGACGGCCGCCGGTGTTGTGTGGGCCCAGATTGACGTCCACACCTCCTACTGGGCCATCCCTTTCCCAGCCTTGATTTTGAACCTGTGCGGCATGGCACCCAACTGGCTCTGCTGCCAGGTCAACTCTGTCGCCGATGCCAATGACGAAGACCAAGGCGTTGTTGGAGCCGTATATAATGTCAGTCTTCAATTGGGTGCGCCCGTCGGTGTTGCGCTCAGCAACATTATCGCCAATAGTCGCAACAGTCCCGTGGCGGTCGGTGTTGAGCTCTTGCCTGGGTACCGTGCTGCGTTTTACACCGAAGCTGTCCTTGGCGGCATCGGCTTGCTTATCGCCATCCTTTTGGTGCCACACAGAGACTCTGCCGTGGTGGCTGAAAACCCAGAGTCCGCGCTGCCAGATGATGCTGATCTAGAGGCTGTCGGTCATGCTGTTGAAGTCGAAGCCGGTCGTAGCAGCGAGGTCTTTGAGACTAAAAGTGATGACTCGACTATCCATAAGAGCTCATCTACATCGCTGGAGTCGCTCAACGAAAAGTCAACCGGGACACAACAGTAGCCCCATTACCACATTTATCATTTTCTATCATACTCCATCATCCTTCCATAAACCGAAATATATATTCAGAGAAAAAAAATCAGCCTAACGTCTGTAGAACTGGCGCTTGAAGTTAAAGTGCAACTGGAGCACACCGCGGTCAAAGACAGACTTGTATCCTCTCTTGTGCGAGAACTCCCATTCGCGGTTGACGATCCTAAACGCAATGTCTTCGTATGGAGGGCCAGACCTGAACTTGATCAGCACCGTATCCTCGGTATCAGGCTCCTTGACAATCTCGTACGTGGGCGCCTGAGACTTGTCGATAAGATCCGGGTAAAACAGGTTGAACTTGTAGCCCTGGACGACCTTAGGTGGCGGGTTGTCATGATCGTAATGTGTTTGGTTGTACTTGTTCCATTCGTAACCGGTATGCACACGGTTGAAGAATCTGGGCTTGCGGGGTCGGTACTTATCTTGCCACATGTAAGTCTATGAGCACGAATCAAGAAGAAAATCAACAAAGTCAGATATCGTGATTTGAAGGATAAAATCAATGAAGCACTGAACAATAGGAATATACACAGATAAGCAATTGAACGTACTTGCTGTCTTTGTAAAGTTGCCTCGATGTTGAATGTCTGTTCATCGCCAGCCAGCTGCTTGGCAGCCTCCTTGTCGTGCAGAATCTTCGAAACAAAGTCGTCGTCAGGGTGTTGTTCGCCTGCATCCTGTTCTTGGTTTCGCTTCTTGGGGTTGAACTGTTTGTTGAGGACTTGACGACGCTTGTCCAACTAGAAGGAAGGTAAAGTTCAATGTCCAAAATTCGATATCAGTTACCTGTCAATCTCTTTCACTGACGCAAACATAACGAACAATGGCAGCACTAAAACTTACAATCTCTGCCCAGTCCTCCCATTGATCCACAACCTCCAAGTCCTGGCCCTCGCGAGAGAGAGTATCAAAGGGCTCGGGGCTCATGGCACGGTCATAAGGAACAGAGGGACCCAAAAGGCCATCCAAGTCAATCTCTTCGCCTTCCTCAATGTACTCTGTGTGCTCCTCGCCAACCTCCCGCAATCCTGAAACGTTGCCCTCCACATCCTGACTCTGCATGGCCAGAACGGCAGCCAGCTCGGCCTTTTCCTTTTCAGCTTCGCGCATCTGACGAGCCTTGAGTTGATCGAGACGCTTTTGAAGAATGACTTGATGGATCTGGTTCAACTTGGCCTAATATACGATTAAAATTGCTTTTGTCAGTACTATGTTCAGATGTCAACATGAAACTCCAAGCGTCCAAGTATTACAAGGCCAAGTGGGCGCTTACCTTTGCCTTCCAGACGACCAAAGTTTTCAGCAGAGCCTCCCAGTATTCTACATCAATCACACCTCCACCTCCGAGTTTCCGCGTGATCTGTCCTTGAAGAAGAGTCAGCTCTTCGAGGGATTTGCCTGCCATCTTTGCTGACATCTCCTGAGCGATATTAGGTGCGACAACACCGTGGTCTTTCTTCGATGTGTCCAGTTCGTTCAGCTTGTCCTCGCAGACAATCAGCATAGCTCTCCAGAAATCGGCGCAACGCTCGTCCTTGTCCAGACTCAGGTAGAACTTGATGTCATGGGACAGCTCCTGCACTTCGTCAAAGTCGAGATTCTATAGTTGGTGAAGCGTTAAAAAGCAGAAATCGTAAGTTTCCAAGCAATACAAGTCAGAGCTGAATCAACTCGCAACAAGGCATTAGAAGAACAACATACGTCGAAAATGGCATATGGCTCATCGACATCGATTTCGAGTCCAATGTCATCTTCATCCTCCTCTTCGTCTTCCTCGCGAATATCGGAGATCAACTTGATATTCATGGCGAGAATGTCGATCGGCTTGGCCCTGTTACTCTTGATCCTGATCTCGGCTCGGCGCTTCGCCTGCTTCAAATGAAACTCTTCCTCCTGCGCCTGCCAGTCTCCAAGCTGCGCCTGCTCTGATGCTCGCTGGATTCGAAGCATTTCCTCCTCTCTCTCCTCGCGCTCACGCTCACGCTCAGCTCTCTTCTTGTTCAGATTTTCCAGCTCGATCTTGGCCTCCTCCCTTCTGATAACATCCCGCCGTGCTGATTCTGCTGACGAGATACCCTTCTTCTTCTCAACCTCGCGCTTTTTTGCCCAAGTGAACTTTTGCGCAAGGTTGGCGTCGTTGAAAGGGTTGTCAGAGTTGGAGTAGTTGGTCATGGCGATCTCAAGCGACTTTTTCTGGTCCTCCTTCTCCTTCTTGCGCAATGCCTTCCTGGCTGCCCGCTCCTCCGAGGTCTCGCGCGGTTTCCTACCAGGTTCGTCGTCTTTCTTGGATTTCTTTTTGTGATCCCTGTCTCGACCACGATCATCCTCATTATCCGAATCGCGGCGTCGCCTGGAGCCACTGTCGTTGTGGTGTTTGGAACGGTCGTCTCTGTTTCTGTCTCTGTCCCTGTCTCTGTCTCTATCTCTGTTGTCACGCCTGCTCTCCTTATGGCGGTCATCAGGCCTGAGGCGATCGTGGGACGTGTCTCGGCGTGAGGGCTCACGACGTGCAGGAGATCTCGACCTCGACCTTGCCCTGGTGTCCCTGTGGCGGTCTCTCCTGTCCCTGCTGTGGCTCCTGCTCCTGTTTGCCATGTCGATGAAGTTGCTGTTTGATGGTTTGGTTGTGCAGGAAGAAGAAATACAAGTTTTGAGCATCGCCTTCCTTTCTCTTAAATGACGTTGAGGTTTAAAGGAGTGATAGTAAATGCTACATTTTTATTCCTTGTGGCGGTGACTGCCTCCAAATCGACAAAAAAACATTGCTTTCTTTTTTTTTTTTTTTTCTTTTGGTTTGACCGCTTCTTCTTTCTCTGTCCCAGCAGCTCATTTCAACCATGTCCGAAGCGCATCAACATCGGTCCAACACAAAGCTCAAGCAGCAGAACAAGCCCTTCAAGTCCAAGCACTTGACAAAGAGTAGCTTGCGCGACAAGGCCAAGGGTGCGTCCTCCTTACTTCAATTTTCTCTCTTCACCCCTTCCTCACCTTCCTAAGTTTCACTTTTTGTAACTCTCAGCAGCACCAACTCAACTGAACACCTTGGACCTGACATTTTCTACTCTATTGCCAAAAAATCAATAGGCAAAGTTGAGCGTGTCTCCCTGAAGAACCAGTCTACTCGTGGATTCTCCAACAGGACCGACCGTCGCAATACTGCCAAGATTCTCCAGCAAAAGAAGCGCGAGGAGTTCTTCAGGAAGACAAAGATCTTTGATGGCAAGAATGGAACCCCCAAGGTCGTCGCTGTTGTTGCTCTCTGCGCCGATGTGAGCACCGACGATGCTGTTGCCAAAATGTTTGCCAGTGTCGACCAGGTCCCCGCCAACCAAGGAACAGTTCTCATGACGTAGGTCTACAACCTTATCTGTACATCAGTGTCTCAAGGATGTCAAACCCGAAAGATGTTTATTCAAACTAACAAGCGATATTTTTCTTATTCTGTCTGTTCACTCCTTAGCACTGACCGCTTCAAGCAGAAGCTTCAGTTTGTTCCCCTTCAGCGCAACTACATCGACATCATGGATGCTGCCAAGGTCGCCGACTTTATTCTCTTTGTCATGTCGGCTGTCGAAGAGGTCGACAAGTTTGGAGAGATGGTTTTGGCCGGAATCCAGTCTCAGGGAGTCCCCTCGGTTGTCGCCGCTGTCAGCAATCTGGAGAGCACCCCTGCCAAGAAGCACTCCGACATCAAAAAGTCCCTCCTCTCTTTCACCAACCACTTCTTCCCCGAGGAGACAAAGGTCCACGCCTTGGACAACGCTGCCGAGACTGTCAACTTCCTCCGTATGATCGCCAACCAGTTGCCAAAGTCCATTAATTGGCGTGATACCCACCCCTACATGTTGGCCGAGAACATTGCATTCGAGGAGAACCCTTCGGATCCCTCTGTCGGCACATTGAAGGTCACCGGATACGCCAGAGGCACCCACTTCCAGGCCAACCGCTTGGTGCACTTGCAGAACTTTGGCGATTTCCAGATTGAGAAGATCACATCGGCCCCCATTACTCACAAATCTGTTCATGTCCACGGCAACAGCATGGATGCCGAGGATACCGAGACTGTATTGGATACTCCCGTCCCTGGCGAGCAGGATGATTTGGCCGCTGAAAACGAGCCTGATCTGCTTGGTAACGAGCAGACCTGGCCCACCGAGGAGGAGCTGATGGAGGCTGAAGGTATGCTTTGTTCTGAAAACGACGTTTTACTGTGAGTAAGTGATGCAATCGCTGAGTACTTACACCCTTTTTACCTTGCATGTTTATAGAACGCGTTAAGAACATGGATCCCAGCCAGAGACCCGAGCAGTCATTCAACTCTGTCGCACCCAAGAAGGCCATTCGCCGTGTCCCCAAGGGAACTTCCAATTACCAGGCTGCCTGGATTATTGACTCTGACCACGAGAGTGACGAGGATATTGAGGACGAGGATGAGGACGAGGACGACCATATGGATGACGACGATCTCCCCAGCGCGCGCAACGAAGAGGATTCAGGAGAGGAGTACGAGGACTTTGAGGCCGACAACGACGAGCCCGCCAAGAACGAGGATGTTTACGAGGACGAGCTTGAGGATGAGGAGGAGGCCCGCCAATATGCCGAATACTTGGCCAAAGAGAAGGAGAACAGGGATGACATGGAATTCCCTGATGAAGTCGAGGCACCCATGGATGTTGCCGCCCAGGTTCGCTTTGCCCGTTACCGTGCTCTTGAGTCATTCAGAACTTCGCCCTGGGATCCTTATGAGAACTTGCCCTTGGACTATGGTCGTATCTTCCAGTTTGAGAACTTCCGCCGCACCAAGTACCGTGTCATGAACCAGTCTCGTGAGGACGGTGTCTTGCCCGGCACCCACATCACTATCCACATCGCCAACGTTCCCCGTGCTGTCTTGGATACCTACTCGGCCTCGCGCCCCTTCATTGTCTTTGGACTCTTGCAATACGAGCACAAGATGGGAGTCATCAACTTTGTCGTTAACCGTAACGCGGAGTACGATGGTATCATCAAGGCCAAGGAACCCTTGGTCTTGCACTGCGGATTCCGTCGCTTTGTCGTCAACCCCATTTTCTCCCAGAACTCGCGTAACGGCAAGGGAACCAACAATGTCCACAAGAGCGAGCGCTTCCTCCAGCACGGCCGCAGCACCGTTGTCACCGTCTATGCCCCCATCCAGTTCGGCAGCTTGCCAGTTGTTCTTACCAAGGACAGCTCTGATGTTAACTGTAAGTTCTAGGATATTGGCATAATCCGATGTTTCTCGGTATAATTGATATGAGGGAAGAGAGACGGAGACCTGGGAGAGTGTATCGATGATATCGTCAGAGTTGTGACTGATGACAGCGCCGGCAACCCTGATAGAGCTGTGGACAGCCTGGTGGGCAACAACAGCGTTGACGAGGTAGCTAACCTTACTGCTATATTTTTGTTTCTTTTCTTAGCTCCTATCTTGGTCGCTACTGGTACACTCATGGATGCTGACCCCAGAAGAATTGTCGCCAAGAGGATTATTCTGACTGGACACCCCTTCAAGGTTCACAAGCGCACTGCTACTATCCGGTTCATGTTCTTCAACCCCGACGATGTCTGGTACTACAAGTCTGTAGAGTTGCGCACAAAGCTCGGTCGCACAGGTCATATCAAGGAATCCCTGGGAACACACGGATACTTCAAGGCCCAATGGGACCAACAAATCTCTATGCAGGATACCATCATGATGTGCTTATACAAGAGGGTCTACCCCAAGTGGGGCACATACCTCTGGGTCAACCCAGATGCTGGTTCGTCAGCGACCGAGGCGACGACAATGGTGGAGAGCATGGACATGGACTAAATCGAGGACATATAATAGAAACAAGCATTTGCATACACAATACATTTTTTACTTCCATATCGAACTAATTGTCACGTTGTCTATCTGCGTTTGGGGGTGGGGCGATCGATGACTGGGAATGTCAACTGTGAAAGAACCCTGCCATCGACAGTAAGGTTGCATGTAATGGTCTCGCCTGGCAGGACGCGTCCGACACCCTTTGGTGTTCCTGTCATAATGATATCGCCCTCCTCCAGCTTCATAATCGACGACACATTCTCGATCAAGGCGGGAACGCTGGATAAAAAGGGAAGGTTGAGGGATAGGTTAGTTGAGTGTTCAGTTCAACTGTCCAAGTGACCCCAAGTTATCTTTTAAAATGTCATAGGTACCTGAAGATCATGTCGCGGGTGTTGCCATTCTGCTTAGTGACACCGTTGACCTGGAGGGACAAATCGACGTTGCCATGATCGGGGATCTGGTCCTTGGGAATAAAGTCACCGATCGGAGTAAAGGTATCGTATCCTTTGCTTGCGCTCCAGGGCCTGCCCTCCTTCTTCGCCTTATCCTGCATGTTACGTGCAGTCATGTCGAGAGAGAGTGCATAGCCAGCAATGTAATCCTCAGCATTCTCAGCAAGGATGTCTCGGCCCTCTTTGCCAATAATCACCGACAGCTCAAGTTCGTGGTGGACTTCGCAACCAGCAGGGATCTCGATGCTCTGTCCATCGGTGATATAGGAGGAAGTTGGCTTGAGAAAGAAGAAGGGCTCAGTAGGGACTGCGTTGCCGAGTTCCTTGGCGTGTTCGCTGTAGTTGCGGCCGATGGCGATGATCTTGCGACCAGTTCTGCGAAAGTCGGCCATTGTGTTCAAAAGTTGGGGTGGAGAGAATGTGGGAAAGTGAGACGCGGTTCGTACTCGCTCTTTAGTCATTTTTAGCGCCACCAACGATTTTCACAATTGACCGATATCTAATTGATCGGTTCGATGGGCGCCATAACTACGTCACTGAAGAGAATCGTCACTGCATCTACTGCGCCAGTCAAAAGTACAAGTTGTTCGAGGCGCTGATCTGCTTGGCCTCCACTTTGTACATTACCTTTCAACCATCACACCCTCAACATCACCCTCAGGGATCGAGGACGTTGTTGACCATTGTTTCCACCTTATCTTCATCACACAGGTAGGCCAGCTTGGAAAGAAAAGAACAAGAAAAACTACCTCGCTCCTCTCAAGAACAATGTTTGCTCAGCGTGATCAAGTGTGATTAACAGCGTTCCTCTTTTCGTGATATAGATAACATCAAAAACAATATAAAAACACACCGCCAACACAGATCCGACCACAGCCATGGCTCATTATCAAGGCCACGGCAACCCATATGGCCAGATGGACCCCTACGGCAATATCCCCACACCCATGGAGATGACGCAGGAGAAGCTGGAAGACAAGGCCAACAGATGGCAAGCGCTGCAGTCCAAGGTATGTCCGCTTAGTTTTGAATCATCAATTTCAGTTGTTTGGTGTTTTCTCGTCAGTTATGGGTGCTCTGGACGTGCGCTAACCACTTCGCACTCATCCTCGATATACTTTAACAATATAATAGCGCTATGGTGAGAAGCGCAAGTTTGGATTCGTTGCACATGAAAAGGCCGACATGCCTCCAGAACACATTAGGAAAATCATCAAGGACCACGGTGACATGTCCTCGAAAAAGTTCCGCCACGATAAACGCATCTATCTCGGAGCTCTCAAATACGTGCCACACTCGGTCCTGAAGCTGCTGGAGAACATGCCCATGCCCTGGGAACAGGTTCGCGAAGTCCCTGTTCTCTATCACATCACTGGAGCCATCTCCTTTGTCAACGAGATCCCACGGGTGATCGAGCCCGTTTACATGGCACAATGGGGCAGTATGTGGATCATGATGAGACGCGAGAAGAGAGACAGACGGCACTTCAAGCGCATGCGTTTCCCTCCTATGGACGACGAGGAAATGCCCTTGGACTACGGCGATAACATTCTGGACGTGGAACCTCTAGAGGCAATCCAGATGGAGCTCGATGAAGACGAGGACAGGGCCATCTACGACTGGTTCTATGACCACAAGCCCCTTCTCGACACCAAGAACGTTTCTGGATCAGCATACAAGACATGGCAACTCGACCTTGACCAGATGTCGAACCTGTACAGAATCGCCAAGCAGCTGATGTCCGACCTCACAGACAAGAACTACTTCTACCTTTTCGACAAGCCCAGTTTCTTCACGGCCAAGGCTCTCAACGTCGCCATCCCCGGAGGGCCCAAGTTCGAGCCCCTGTACCGCGATGTTGATCCCGCCGACGAGGACTGGAACGAGTTCAACGACATCAACAAGATCATCATCCGTCAACCTATCCGCACAGAATACAAGGTCGCCTTCCCATACGTCTATAACTCACTCCCCCGCTCAGTACATGTGGGCTGGTACCATTACCCCACCGTCGTCCACATCCCCGCTGAAGATCCCGACCTTCCGGCATTCTACTTTGACCCCATCATCAACCCTATCACAACACGCAGCACACTCGCCCCCAACCAAGAGATTTCAACAGAGGACGCCTTGTTTGGCGATGCTGACGAGGACGACGATGGTGATTTCAAACTTCCAGACGAGGTGGAGGCTTTCATGGACGAGGAGCCCCTTTACACTGACAACACCGCCAACGGAATCAGTCTCTATTGGGCACCTCATCCCTTCAACAAGCGCAGTGGACGCATGCGCCGCGCACAGGATATCCCCCTGGTCCAGAGCTGGTACTTGGAGCACTGCGCTAGCGAAAACCCCACCAAGGTTCGCGTCTCATACCAGAAGCTGTTGAAGAACTACGTCCTCAACGCTCTTCGCCATCGCAAGCCCAAGCCCCTGAGCAAGAAGTACCTCTTCCGCCAGCTGAAATCGACAAAGTTCTTCCAATCGACAGAACTGGACTGGGTTGAAGTTGGTCTGCAGGTCTGCAGGCAGGGTTACAATATGCTGAACCTCTTGATCAACCGTAAGAACCTCAACTACCTTCATCTGGATTACAACTTCAACCTCAAGCCCGTCAAGACACTCACAACCAAGGAGCGTAAGAAGTCGCGTTTCGGTAACGCGATGCATTTGTGTCGTGAAATCCTCCGCCTCACCAAGCTCATTGTCGACTCCCATGTTCAGTACCGTCTTGGAAACGTCGATGCCTTCCAGCTTGCCGATGGTCTCCAATACATCTTTGCTCACGTTGGTCAACTCACAGGAATGTACCGTTACAAGTACAGACTCATGCGACAGATCCGTGCCGTAAGTGCTCTTGACTCGTTGTATGGTTATTGTGCGTGTTGGCTGCAAATGTTTGATACATCTAACATTGACTATTTATGGTTTACATGTGAATAGTGTAAGGATTTGAAGCACGTTATCTACTACCGTTTCAACACAGGACCAGTCGGAAAGGGACCAGGATGTGGATTCTGGGCTCCTGGTTGGAGAGTTTGGCTTTTCTTCTTGCGCGGTATCGTGCCACTGTTGGAGCGCTGGCTCGGAAACTTGCTTGCAAGACATTTCGAAGGTCGTCATTCCAAGGGTATTGCCAAGACGGTGACCAAGCAGCGTGTCGAGTCCCATTACGATCTCGAGTTGCGTGCCGCCGTCATGCACGATATTCTGGATATGATGCCCGAGGGTATCAAGACCAACAAGTCCAAGACCATCTTGCAGCATCTCAGTGAATCTTGGAGGTAATATACGCACTTACCACATGTATTTATAACATGTATATCTATTGACAAAAACCGTTGCTAACATCCTTCTATGTGTTCATTTGTCGTATAGGTGCTGGAAGGCCAATATCCCATGGAAGGTCCCTATGATGCCCGCACCCATCGAAAACATGATTCTCCGTTATGTCAAGAACAAGGCTGATTGGTGGACAAACGTCGCCCATTACAACCGTGAGCGTATCCGTCGTGGAGCCACTGTCGACAAGACTGTGACCAAGAAGAACTTGGGTCGTCTGACTCGTCTTTGGTTGAAGGCCGAGCAGGAGCGTCAGCACAACTACCTCAAGGATGGACCCTACGTCACTGCTGAGGAGGCCGTCGCCATTTACACTTCTACCGTCCACTGGCTAGAGAGCAGAAAGTTCTCGCCTATCCCTTTCCCTCCCCTGAGCTACAAGCACGACACCAAGCTCTTGATTTTGGCGTTGGAACGTCTCAAGGAGGCTTACAGTGTCAAGGGACGCCTCAACCAGTCGCAGCGTGAGGAGCTTGGACTTGTCGAACAGGCCTACGACAACCCTCACGAGGCGCTCAGTCGTATCAAGCGTCTCTTGCTCACCCAGCGTGCCTTCAAGGAGGTCGGCATCGAGTTTATGGATCTGTACAGTCATTTGATCCCTGTCTACGATATCGAGCCACTGGAGAAGATCTCGGATGCCTACTTGGACCAGTACCTTTGGTATGAAGCCGACAAGCGCCACCTGTTCCCTGCCTGGATCAAGCCCGGTGACTCAGAGCCCGCTCCTCTTTTGGTTTACAAGTGGTGCCAGGGTATCAACAATTTGACAGACGTCTGGGAGACTTCGGAAGGCGAGTGTGTTGTCATGATGGAAACCAAGTTCAGCAAGTTGGCCGAGAAGGTCGATCTCACTCTTCTCAACCGTCTGCTCCGCCTCATTCTCGACCACAACATTGCCGACTACATGACCGCCAAGAACAACGTCTCCCTCAACTACAAGGACATGAACCACGTCAACGCCTACGGTCTTATTCGCGGTCTTCAGTTCGCCAGTTTCATCTACCAGTACTATGGTTTGATCCTGGATCTCCTGGTCTTGGGTCTCCAGCGTGCCAGTGAGATGGCTGGACCACCTCAGCTGCCCAACGACTTTTTGCAGTTCCGCGACGTTGCCACCGAGGTTCGGCACCCCATCCGCCTCTACTCTCGCTTCATTGACCGGTTCCACATGGTTCTTCGCTTCACTGCGGATGAGGCTCGTGACCTGATCCAGAGATACCTCACCGAGCACCCAGATCCCAACAACGAGAACGTTGTCGGTTACCGCAACCGCAAGTGCTGGCCTCGCGACTGCAGGATGCGTTTGATGAAGCACGACGTCAACTTGGGTCGTGCCGTCTTCTGGGATATGAAGAACCGTCTTCCTCGCAGTTTGACGACCATTGAGTGGGATGACACGTACGTGTCGGTCTACAGCAAGGACAACCCGAACTTGCTCTTTGCCATGTGCGGATTCGAAGTTCGTATCTTGCCCAAGATCCGCAACCAGGACGAGCAGTTCTCGATGCGCGACGGTGTCTGGAACCTGATCAACGAGCAGTCCAAGGAACGTACTGCCCAGGCCTTCCTCCGCGTCGACGAGGAGTCTGTTCAGCGTTTCCACAACCGTGTCCGTCAGATCTTGATGGCCTCGGGTTCGACCACCTTCTCCAAGATTATCAACAAGTGGAACTCGACCCTGATTGCCTTGATGACCTACTACCGTGAGGCAGTCGTCCACACTCGCGAGCTCTTGGATCTTTTGGTCAAGTGCGAGAACAAGATCCAGACCCGTGTCAAGATTGGTCTCAACTCCAAGATGCCCTCTCGTTTCCCTCCCACCGGTACGTTTGTTTGTCTCGTTTGAACAATTTACATTCCTTTGTCGCTGTTCAATGGCTCACCCTCTATTACCATTTTTTTTACGTTATCTAGTGTTCTTCTGTCCCAAGGAATTGGGTGGTCTGGGAATGCTCTCCATGGGTCACGTCTTGATCCCCCAGTCTGATTTGCGTTGGTCCAAGCAGACCGATGCTGGCATCACCCATTTCCGCAGCGGAATGTCGCACGAGTCGGACCAGTTGATCCCCAACTTGTTCCGTTACCTCCAACCCTGGGAGTCTGAATTTATCGATTCGCAGCGTGTCTGGTCCGAGTATGCCCTCAAGCGTCAGGAGGCCAACGCCCAGAACCGTCGACTCACTCTCGAGGATCTGGAAGACTCGTGGGACCGTGGTATTCCTCGTATCAACAGTTTGTTCCAAAAGGATCGCCACACCCTCGCCTACGACAAGGGATGGCGTGTCCGATCCGAGTTCAAGCAGTACCAGATCCTCAAGACTAACGGATTTGCATGGACTCATAGTCGTCATGATGGAAAGCTGTGGCAGCTCAACAACTACCGTACTGACATGATTCAGGCATTGGGAGGAGTCGAGGGTATTCTGGAGCACACTCTGTTCAAGGGCACCTACTTCCCTACCTGGGAGGGTCTCTTCTGGGAGAAAGCCTGTTTCTCTGCCGACACTCGCCTGCTCCGCGCTGACGGCACCCCTGTCGCTGCACCCGATGTTCGTGTCGGTGATGCCTTGTTGGGAGACGATGGTACTCCTCGTACTGTCAACAAGATTGTCACTGGTCAGGATCAGCTGTACGAGATCCGCATCCACGGTGACGTCCAGCCTTTGACCGTCACCAACAACCACATCCTGTGCTTCAAGAAGTCGTCACGACGAACCCCTGAAGACGCTGAGACTGCAGCTATCGAGTCTGCTAACGGAGCTGAAAACCTCGCAAAGGAACAGCTTTTCGAGATGACTGTTGATGAGTACCTTGCGTTACCTGAGTCCAGCCAGAAGACGCTCCTCCTCTACCACGCCTCAAGTATTCCTTTCCAGTCTCCGGATGACGACAACCTCGACATTGAGCCCTACTTTTTAGGTCTTTGGCTTGGGGACAACATCCGCAGCAGCGCCACGACTGTCAACGATCACGAGGGTCCCGTTATGAGTTATCTCGAGGACTATGCTTCGCGTCTCGGCCTCCAGCTCGCCAGCTCTCCTGGACACCTTGCCCACAGTTTGGTCGAAAAGTCAGGACCCAGTAACCCGCTTCTGGACATGCTTCTGGCTCACAGTCTCATCCCAACCCCAACTCATGTCGGCCCCGAAACTGATCGCAAGCATATTCCTAGTGCTTACATGATGGCCAGCGAACAAGCCCGTCTTCAGCTTTTGGCCGGTCTTATGGACACCGACGGATGCCGTATTACGGAGAGCCTGGAGCTCAGGTTCACCCAGTCCAAGAGGTGGCATGTGCGACTCCTGCAGGATGTCATGTGGCTTGCGCGGTCGCTTGGCTTCCGTGTCTCGTTAACTGAACGCGAGGTGGCTGGAACGTCTACAGGAACACAATTGGCTCTCAATGTGTCCGGTGACATTTCTCGGATTCCCACGCTGCTCCCTCGCAAACAAATTCGTGAGCGGGTCAGCGACTGTGGTGACTGGCATCTCTCGTCCATTGCCTCTGTCGAGCGCAAGGCCGAGCCCGAGGCGTACTTTGGTTTCCTTGTTGATGGCAACCAGCGCTTCCTCCGTGACGATTTCCTGGTTGTCCACAACTCTGGCTTCGAAGAGTCGATGAAGTACAAGAAGTTGACCAACGCCCAGCGTTCCGGTTTGAACCAGATTCCTAACCGTCGCTTCACGCTCTGGTGGTCGCCCACGATCAACCGTGCCAACGTCTATGTCGGTTTCCAGGTCCAGCTTGATTTGACCGGTATCTTCATGCACGGCAAGATCCCCACGCTCAAGATTTCGCTCATTCAGATTTTCAGAGGTAATTACTTGGCTCCTGTTGTATGTACCGGTGTACTTTTGTGTTGTTTGAACGACCCTCTAACAACATCCCTTTTCTTTGACTCACCTTCATATTGATAGCCCATTTGTGGCAGAAGATTCACGAGTCGTTGACGATGGATATGTGTCAGGTTCTGGATCAGGAATTGGAGGCTCTCCAGATTGAGACTGTGCAGAAGGAGACCATCC
Source organism: Linnemannia hyalina (assembly GCA_019671135.1). NCBI lineage: Eukaryota > Fungi > Mortierellomycota > Mortierellomycetes > Mortierellales > Mortierellaceae > Linnemannia > Linnemannia hyalina. The sequence continues at coordinate 936,637 of JAHRHY010000007.1, read as the reverse complement.
ATCCCCGCAAGTCGTACAAGATGAACAGTTCCTGCGCTGATATCTTATTGTTCGGATCCTACAAGTGGAAGGTCTCGCGCCCCTCGCTTCTCACCGACTCTAGGGACAACACCGATGGTGCTACGACTCAAAAGTTCTGGATTGATATTCAGCTTCGCTGGGGTGATTTCGATTCTCACGATATTGAGCGTTACACTCGCGCCAAGTTCTTGGATTACACTACCGACAACATGTCGATCTACCCCTCGCCCACTGGTGTGATGGTCGGCGTGGATCTCGCCTACTCGCTCTACAGTGCCTACGGTAACTGGTTCCCCGGTCTCAAGATCTTGATGCAGCAGGCCATGGCCAAGATCATTAAGGCCAATCCTGCGCTCTATGTCCTTCGTGAGCGTATTCGCAAGGGTCTTCAGCTCTACTCGTCTGAGCCCACTGAGCCATACTTGTCGTCCCAGAACTATGGTGAACTGTTCTCGAACCAGATCATTTGGTTCGTTGATGACACCAACGTGTACCGTGTCACCATCCATAAGACCTTCGAGGGTAACTTGGTAAGTTGGCTCTTCATTTTTTGTCTTTGACGCGCCAAATGAAATGTTTGTATATTATGCATGGCACTGACCTGTTAATTTTTGCGATGCTCTCTTTACCCACAATAGACCACCAAGCCTATCAACGGTGCCATTTTCATCTTCAACCCCAGAACTGGACAGTTGTTCTTGAAGATTATTCATACCTCTGTCTGGGCTGGTCAGAAGCGTCTTGGACAGCTGGCCAAGTGGAAGACTGCTGAGGAAGTCGCTGCTTTGATTCGTTCCCTCCCCGTCGAAGAACAGCCCAAGCAGCTGATTGTCACCCGCAAGGGAATGCTGGATCCTCTCGAGGTTCACTGTTTGGGTAAGTCATCTAATTCTTTCGCGTGTATTTTGTCGCGTAAGTTGCTCCTATTGCCGTCGCATGGAACAGATAGCTAACTCGCCTCTTTGTCACGAATAATAGATTTCCCCAACATTGTTATCAAGGGTTCCGAGCTTCAGCTTCCTTTCCAAGCCTGCTTGAAGATTGAAAAGTTCGGAGACTTGATTCTCAGAGCCACTGAGCCCCAGATGTGCTTGTTCGGTTTGTACGATGACTGGCTCAAGTCAATCTCGTCCTACACTGCCTTCTCGCGTCTCATCTTGATTCTCCGTGCCCTTCACGTCAACAGCGACAAGACCAAGATGATCCTTCGCCCCGACAAGGCCACTATTACCGAGGCCCACCACGTTTGGCCCACTCTGTCCGATGATGAGTGGCTCGGAGTCGAGACAGCATTGAAGGATCTCATTCTCGGAGACTACGGAAAGAAGAACAACGTCAACGTCGCCTCGTTGACCCAGTCCGAGATCCGTGATATCATTTTGGGTATGGAGATTTCTGCTCCCTCGCTCCAGCGCCAGCAGATTGCCGAGATTGAGAAGCAGGCCAAGGAACCCTCGCAGTTGACTGCCGTGACCACCAAGACCCAGAACATTCACGGTGATGAGATGATTGTTACCACCACAGCCCCCTACGAAACCCAGACCTTCTCGTCCAAGACCGAGTGGCGCATCCGTGCGATTTCGTCGACCAACTTGCACTTGCGCACGAACCACATCTATGTGTCGACGGACGATATCAAGGAGACTGGATTCACCTATGTCTTGCCCAAGAACATCCTCAAGCGGTTCATTACAATCTCGGATCTCCGTACCCAGATCTCTGGTTATATGTACGGTGTCTCGCCTCCTGACAACGCCCAGGTCAAGGAGATTCGTGCTATTGTGATGGTCCCTCAATGGGGAACTCATCAGACCGTGCACCTGCCCCACATGTTGCCCAACCACGAGTACTTGAACGACCTCGAGCCCCTGGGATGGCTTCACACCCAGCCCAACGAGTTGGCCCAGCTCTCGCCCCAGGACGTGACGACTCACGCCAAGATTATGGCCGACAACAAGTCGTGGGATGGTGAGAAGACCATCATCATCACCTGCTCGTTCACACCCGGCTCGTGCTCGTTGACTGCCTACAAGTTGACACCCTCTGGATTCGAGTGGGGTCGCAACAACAAGGACACGGGTAACAACCCCCAGGGCTACTTGCCCTCGCACTACGAGAAGGTGCAGATGTTGCTGTCAGACCGGTTTCTCGGATTCTTTATGGTGCCAGCTTCGGGAGTGTGGAACTACTCGTTCATGGGTGCGCAGCACACTGCGGATATGAAGTACCGCCTTGTGCTTGATACGCCCAAGGAGTTCTACCACGAGTTGCATCGTCCCACGCACTTCTTGAACTTTGCCCGTATGGAGGACAGTGTGGTCGATGTTGAGAGGGAGGATGCTTTTGAGTAAGCTCGGTTTTTATCGCCTTTTTTTAGTTCTACTCGTTTCTTTTATGTTCTTTTTTTCGCTGTTTTCTTTCTGTACCTCAATGAATATATAATTATTTTCAATATCTCTTTTTGCATGCGCTTTTGTATGTATCCCATGGCTCGAATGACATATCAGGGGTAGATTTGATCCACATATTTATTATGGTGCAGGATAACAGTGAGGATGTCTATGGAATGTGGTAGGTGGCTGAAAAATGTACACGAAAGACGAGCTTTCATTTCTGTTGTTTTTTTTTAGTTGGCGGCACGCTTGGCGAGGACGCGGTCGAGGGCCTTGGCAACCATGGCCTCACCATCCTCACCATCCAAGAATCTCTTGATCATGGCCTCGACACCTTTGGAAGCATACTTGCCCATCATATCGACCTCGACGTTGACATGGTCGCCAAGGGCCTTTGTGGGCATGACGACACGGGTCTGGGTATAGGCGATCATCATGATCGAGAAGGTGCGCTTGATATCGTCGACATCAATAACGGTCAAAGAGGTACCGTCGAGGCAGATGAATCCCTTGGGAACGATGTAGTCCATGAGATCCTTGTATTCATCCGAGACCTGGAAGACAAAGGTGATAGCGTTGCCGTCGTCAGTTTTGGAGAGGATGGTGACAGTTGTGTCGACGTGGCCCTGGACCATGTGGCCGCCAAAGCGGGTGTGGGCGTTCATTGCGCGCTCCAAGTTCACTGCGTCGCCTTCCTTCAACGATCCTGTTTTTTTTTTTTGCAAGTGAAATTAATAGGAGGAGGGGTTAGGCAATTGCCATGAGAGATACACGGGAATATTGAATGGTGAGCTGTTGAGAGAACAAATACTTACCAAGGTTGGTCTTGCGCAGGGTCTCGGGGGCAACACCGACCTTGAAGGACGACGCATCAAACTCTGTCACCGTCAGGCAAGTTCCTATCATTTCGCGAATTAGATCCATGTCCACGGGTACAATGTTTTTTGTTAGTTTCTCAGGTCCTTTTTAATCGCGGATCGATTTTTTCGATCGCAAGGGGGACGACCTTAACCGAGTATCCACAAGTCAAGCATATCGCGCTAGAAAGTAATAATGGCAATTGTGTGTGCTAAGCTTACCGTTGACGGCGATACTGTCGCCGAGGTGGCAGTCGCCCAGAATCTCGGCAGCGTTGCCGATGGTGATGCTGAATCCCTGTCCGCCTGATTCGCTCGAGTCGAGAGGAACGATGGAAGTGACCTTTCCGAGGATTTCAACGATGCCTGTGAACATTGTAGTAGTTGTTGTGTTGTGTTGGTGTGGAAGTGAGAGTGGGTATGTTTTGCAGAGGAGAAAGAGAAAGAGAAGCAAAGTGAATGAGGGAAGGAGATTCCTTTTTTGTAAGAGAAAGGAGAGGAGAAAGTGTGTGACAAATGTAAAGCGCAACTGCGCTTTGAAAGTGCCCGCCCGACAAATAAGAACGGGGGGCGGTGGCTGACAGGAGTAGAGTAAATTTGCAGAGCGGCTTTGTTGCTTGAGGGAAATAATTCGATTCACAGGATTCAGGGCTGTCATATCTGAGAAGGGCACGAAACCTTATTCATCAAACTAGAATGAACGTTGAACAACTACAGCTTAGGGTCAGCGCCACTGCAGGTCTCGCGGTAGAGCTTATCAATCTGCTTGCGGTAGGCTTAGACGACAGGGTGGCGCTTGACCTTGAGGGTCGGTGTCAGCATGCCTCCTTCGACCGTGAATGGTTTGGGTTCAATCAACACCGCCTTGGGAATCTTAAAGCTATTCACATATGATAACGACAGTGGAGTTGGCTAGGCAGTCGCAGCGACACAATACACTTTTTCAAGAAAGGAATATCACCACGAGGTTACCTCTTAAGATTGGCAGCTTGGCCTGCGAGGGTAATCTTTTTAAGAACAGCGCGACGGAGTTTAGTATCCTGGTAGACGGCGTTTGTGATAGCAGTGCCTTCCTCCAAGAACCTTGTTGACAAACGCAGAAAAGGCATCTGGGTCGGGGACCACAACCGCGACAAGACTGCCCTCAACAGGCGTAGCTTCAATTATTATTTTTTTTGCGTGATTTTGGAAGCTTAGCCTCGCGTTTTCCCATCTTTTCCCCGTCACCCTGTGTCCGCAATTGTCCAGGTCGGACATACACATTTCATTATAAATATATACCTATGGATGGTTTTGTTTGTATTTCCTTTATTTCGCGATCGAAATCTCAGTCCACATTTGAATGGTATCTTGTTGTTGTTACATGTGTTTTAGAGCTTGGACTCCTTAGAACGGAGCTCGGCATAGAGGGTGTTCAATCGCTCACGGTACTCTTGGACGACGGGGTGGCGCTTGATCTTGAACGTGGGTGTCATCTTGTCGTTCTCGACCGTGAATGCCTCTGGCTCAATCAAAATCGCCTTTGGGATCTCGAATCTACAACGAGCAGAAAAAAAATGGTAGATGTGTGAGTTCCTGTTTCTCTAGAGTATGAACAGTAAAAACAGGAAAAAAAAGTGACAGACAATGTTGAACAGAGAACGTACCCCCTCAAGCCGATATCCTTGGCAACCTTGTTAAGTTCCTGAAGAACGACCTGACGTAACTTAGGGTCAGAGCAGATCCGCTTGTAATCGGCAACATTCTCTAACGCCAGGTTAACTCCACCGAGGACCTTGTTGACAAAGGGAACAAATGTGTCGGGCTCGGGGACAATAATTGCGACTAGGCAACTCTCGGTCGAGTCTCCATGGACCAAGATCTGCTGGATAAAGGGGATACGCGCCTGGATCTTGCCCTCGATGTTCTCTGCTGCGATGTACTCTCCTTGGCTCAGCTGGTGATGCAACAGAAATTATAGTAGTCAGTCACAAATGTCTATTTGGTGGCAAAAATGTAATGTGCTGGTGTCGCAGGAGAACCAAAGTGATATCCTACCTTGAAGACGTTCTTCTTCCTGTCAATGACGGTAATGACACCATTCGATCCAATGATACCAATATCTCCTGAATGCAACCACCCTTCCTCGTCAATGGTCTCCTTGGTCTTGACCTCATCCTTGAGGTATCCAGGAATAACACTCGGTCCACGGACACAGATCTCTCCACGAGGGTGGGGTTTGTCGGTTGCAAAGTAGTTCAACTCGGGGACGTCGACCAGCTTGATCTCATTACAGGCGTTCGGTGGTCCAACGTGTCCTGCAACTCGCTCGTTCGAGTTCGTATTCGTTGCCGCTCCCGAGCCTAATTCGGGCAAGAAAAAAAATATAAAGGATTAGCAAAAAATGACGATTCAAGCGAACTTTTGTTTGCATATTACAATCCATCCAGGACGAAAAGGAAAAGTCGTTACCTTCCGTCTGCCCGTAGGCTTCAACCACTTCGCAACAGAAAGCGACGCGGATGAAGCTTAGGATCTCGGCTGAAATGGGAGCCGAAGCTATGTCGATCGCGAAAAGGAAAGATAATCAAAGTGAACAAAAAAAAATATGAGCCGTTAGCCGTAGCGTGGGAAAAATACGGATACAAAGTTCTCGCTCCAAGATAACAAACAAAAACAGCGCCACCTGACCTACCGGTCAACATCAGGCGCACATTGCCTCCGATGGCCTGCTTGACCTTTGAGAACAGGATGCGATCCCAAAGTGGGTGGAGGAACCCCTTGCCAGCCTCGAGGTTAGCCAACTTGGTGGCAAGTCCACGTCGAGCCAAGGTACCAGTCAGACCAGGAGCCTCGATAGTCGCAGCATATACCTTGGCGTAGACACGGTTCAGCAATCTGGGGACAGCGGGGAAGATGGTGGGCTTCAGTTGTCCGATATCCTCAAGAAGACGGAGCTGGTCACCGGTCGAGTAACCAATCCTGCCTCCAGCCGAGAATGCGAAAATCTCCATGAGGCGACCAAAGACGTGAGGCAATGGCAAGAAACTGATCAAAGTATCCGAAGGCGACATGGGTGTCGTGGCGTCAGCCGAGGCCAAAACCGCATTCATGTTTCTGTGGGTCAAAATTGCACCTTTCTATTTGATCCAGGAAGAAGAAGTGGAGAGTGACATTTAGTCACCTGCTACAATGACATAGTTCTCCTCATACACCTCAGAAGAGCAAGAGAAAACAACTTACTGGGAGGCCGGTAGTTCCCGACGTGTAACAGATGGTATAAATGTCATCGGGTGTGGCGGGCGTGTGCTTGCGCCCGTACTTGATCCCAATGGCCTCGACCTCGGCCCAATCATAGAGCAGAACGCCCTTGTCCTGAGCATACGTCCTGAGAATCGATCCTGTGTTGGTGGCGCCAGGCTGGGGCTTCTCAGCGTCGAACGAGTCCATACTGATGATGACCTTCATTCCTGGCATCTTGTCAGCATCGTTCAGCAAAGTCGCCACATGGTCCACTATTCACAGCACAAGAAACATAAATAAAAGGTGAGTCCTCTCGTTTCTTGTGCACCGAGTAGAATACGTTAACATCCTTGAAAGAGTTTTCCCTTACCGCTTGTGACGACAACCGAAGACTCCGAGTGGTTAATGCCGTAAGTGACGGCCTCGGGTCCAAGGGTATCGTAAAGCCCAACCGAGAACAAATTGTAAGCCGAACAAGCTAATAGAAAAAGAAATAATTCATTGATTGTCAGTCCAGCGTCCATCAAAAAGAACAAAAAAACCATCGCGCTCAGTATTATCTTCTCCTATCATCTTTTCGCTCCTCCATTCCGAACCTTCACTGGTAATGGTCCACTCTGGTCGGTTTATCGCCCAGATACCAACGGCGAACTTTTGGGCGACGTGCGACAATCCAAAGGCATCCTGATGAATTTTGACGAGTCCACTTCCGAAACGAGTGATACGGTCACCGACCTCCGTGTAAGTCTGCCAGATGTAGCCTCCATATGTCTTGGTGACGGGGTCAAAGATGCGGCGACCTAGAGCAGCCTCATTGGGCGACACTCTTAATCCTATTTGTTTTGTTTGTTTGTCAGACCATGCAAACAGAACAGAGGGAGACGAAGCGGGTCAGAAAAGGGACCAATGGCAAAACATAGCGCACTTGGCTCATATCAGTCAATAACTTGTGAACAAGTCTACATACCATGCTGGAAGGCATCGTAGATGGTCTTGATGTGGGGCCTGGAAGGAGGGATGGCCAACAGGGCATCTTCGAAACCCTTGCGGCGATAAATGCCTATTTTGAGGAACAGGAGCAGGTGGAATATGAGTATGCGGAGTTCCATTCGTGAAAAAATCACCGCTAGGAGTGTAAAAGTCAGTATGCTGAGTAGCGAAGAATAGATAAAGTGTATGCCCGCTCATACCGGTCTGGCCTGGGCGGCGGGTGCCTGGAAGCTCTACAGCTTGAATGTCGACATCAGTGGCAGCCATGTTATTGTATAGTGAATGTGAGAGTGAATGATGAATGAGAGCTGATGAAACTAAAGAGAGTGGAGAATGAGAGTGTATGTCCAATGAGGAACAAGAAAAGATAAAGAAGAGAAACAAGTGAAAGGACACGAGGAGAAGGGAGGGAAGTGTGGGTGAAGAGCACAAAGGGGCCAGCTTCGTCTCCACAAGACCCTTTTATACGAGTCGTCAATACCCTCGCTTTCTTCCTTCTTTGTTCACCAACCGTTCATGAATAGACCAGTCTAGAATCTCTAGCATGTCGTGTAGGGGCCCTCTACAATCCGCTTGTCCTATTCTCCCAGCGCACCGATCGCTGTATTCGTACGCCCTGCACCTCCACCGTACTTCGGACAACATATCTCTCATTGTTGCCCGGCTCGGCTTGAATGTTCGTTGTTTTTTTGTCTCTTTCGATATTAAATCTTCTTTCTCCACGTCCCCTGACACGATCAAAACGTTCAGGGACCTTGTTATCTCCACTAGCAAACGCATCAAAGTGGCCATATCCATCCACGGTATCCCATCAATGCGGAATATCCTCGACCATGTTGCTTATTACCATCCCTCTTCTCCTCTGTCAAGACGAACGGGTAGCGAGAGTAATTGCCATTGCTCTTTACCCTCCCTTTTCCTTCTCTTTTGATGACATCTGTCACTTCTCCCTCCGTTCTCATAGCAAAAGATTCCGCAGAACAACCAACAACCGTCGTCCACCCTCCAACAACACCCTTCTCCCTTTCACCCTGCTTCAAATGAACGACAAGAACAATCGCCGAAATAACAAAGTAAGTCCTTAATTGCTATGTACCCGTACACATGTTTGCAGCGGTCCGGGCGTTCAAGTACAAGTTTTAGTCATGAAGTCAAGGAGACCAAACCTCCTTTTCCTGGGCCTTTTATTACCTGAACTATTTGTCACGGGAAATGTGCTCCTTTTTTATATTTTCTGACCTAGCCAATTCTCGGGTCTGGATGTAATTGGAGAGAGTCTACTTTCTTTGTCCCATCCATGCGTGCCATAGAAAATAGTGCGCTTCTTCCGTGCATACACACACAATAGTAGAATATGGAGCCGCTTATTGTTTGCCATTGTGCTTTGATCCGTCGACGTTACTTACTTATCAAAAATGACAAATGGTTGACGTCTTTTGCTTACTCCCACCTTGGAGGTACGATTGTCGAAAAGGAAAAGCAGTAGCTGAAGGGGAACCAGTGCTGGTAGCATGTGGCTATAGCAGTGTGAATATCGGCTACTTTGGGTCAGTTGAAAAAATAGTTAGCCGCTTCGACAACCTGTCATACGTCGGTTAGCCAGCTCAGATATAAGAGTCTTGGTCCAACATTCCAAATGACAAATGAGCTGCATTATCTCGCCTCATTGGCGTAAGTGTCTGTCCGTTGCGCTCGTAGACACTGATTAAGGGCGTCTGTCACAATAAGCAGATATCATATCTTGCTTGCGGGTGGTTTGTGCGCAAGAACGTCATACTAAAACTTGCTTCCGATCCGTGAAGTCATTTTTTTTTCTTTCCGATGCTGTTGGAAAAGAAAAACAAAGGTTTGATATGATGGGACAGTACAATTCTATGCAAAGAAAAGAAATACAGACGAGTCGTATCTGCACGATGAGCATTCATTAAGAGAGATCTTTCTTTAATTGCGCACACACCCTCTTTGAACATCAAGTCAAAAGTCCCACAAAAAAAAAAGAGGCCAACACAATTAAAAAAAAAACCAATTGTCCGTTTGTAAAGAAACACCGTTCTTTCTGGGGATGATGTCTGTTAAGTCGGCCTCTCCTTACTTCTTTTTTTTTTTTTTTTTTGGGTACGGATTTTAGTAAGAGAATAAAGGCATTTTTGTGGGGGCAAGATCTTATCAAATGTGTTCGGACCTGAAAATCAACAACAACAAAAAAAAATATCCAACCAACTCTATTGAATTAGCCCAACGAACGTCCGAATAAACCCCTCTATATACACCCCCGTTGATACTCGCCCCCATCCTCAGCAAGGAGCGCTCGGGTAGGGAAAAACGACTTCGGTGGTCAAGAAAGAAAGCAATGGCGAAGAACAAGTGTTTGTCGGCCTAGTAGTCTATATAGTTGGTCCACGAGGGGTTTGATCCGCGCCTCGTTCATTCCCTAGTTCCCCCATGTCCCCAATCCTCTCTCCCCATCAAGATAGTCGTTTCTTTTTCTTACTCGTTTATCTCCACCTTGCATAATATACGCCATTGATAACCCACAGGCCATCAACGCTCACTTACAGCCCTGCCATTCTGTTGTCTTCTTTAGCGTGTTTGATACTTATAGAAAGAAAGAAGACAAAGGGAAAGGGAGGATCGGGTGGAAGATAACAAAAACGCGTTGGGTACCCGGATGTTTGTTTTATCGCCGACTGCACGATCACAAAAGCAAATCTTTGAAGAATCTGATTGCTGTCCATTCATTGATCTTGGATGCGTTGTTGATTGCTTTGAGGCGGACTGGAAGGATCTTTTGGACAACAGATCGATTGAATAATGGAAGCAAAGAGGTGCATTCAAAAGGCGAGACGATAGGTCTGTGGTTGTAGTAACTCCTCCCCCTTGACATGGAGAAGGAGTCGAATGAACGTCTTTTAATGTGTCTTTTTTTCAGAAACAAAGCTCAAAGAGTTAATCCAGGCACACAAAAGACAATGAAGGAGCCAGTATTTTCCATCAGGGCAAGAGTATGAGAGTGATGGATCCTGAGCCAACACTACGTTGTTCTGTGATCTTGGGAACATGGCCAATGGGTCGCCAGAAGGGGGAACCCGCGACGAGGGAGCATATCCGCCACCGGCCAATCAGCACGGTCCCTGGTTTTTGTTGGGTGTCTTTGGGATTGTCCTCTCTCTTTTCCTTTCGGACCCAAGCCACAGTAACCTTTGCCCTTTACACCCCCACCCTTCAACCCTCATCCCCAGGTTGTGAGACTGCTCTTCTTATATCTTGCACCCAATTCTCTCTCTCTGTCCAGTTGTTGCCCCGCCTTTACTTTTTTCTTCGCACATTTTTAAATCCTTCTCCTCTTCTTCTTCTTCTTCTTCTTCTCCTTCACCACTTCTTCTTATTTCCAACACCCCCCTCTCTCTAACTTTGTTCTTCTTCTTCACCTCTTCTTCTCCTTCCTCATATCCGTATTATTCCTCTTCTTCCATTTGCATTGCAATCCTTCATTCCGTTGTACTTTTTCTTCTTCTTCTTGTTTGTTATTCTTCTTCTTTCTTTCTGCATATCTCCCTTCTCTCATCTGTATCCACCACCATCAACCATTCCACCCTCATTCGTCCATCACTTTATATCTCTCTATAATAACCTATTCCCGCTGGACCAGTAACCTACCACCTCCCCACATACACGTATACATATCCGCTCCTTTATTTCACCTTAAAACAAGCGAGCAGATCAATATCCCATCATGACCACCAACGTACAATCCTTCATCGGTAAGTTGTTGTGTCCACCATTCTCAATTGAGTTTATCACCTTTGTCTTGTGTGTGTCGGACAGCAGTTTGTCAACATCGTGGGAGAATGGAATACGATCTGGAAATTTTCAGTTGGGCAAATGGGAAAAATACATAAAAAACGGGTCTGTCAAAAAGTACAACGAACGACGAAAAGAACGGGAAAAAAGAAGAGAGATGGATGACAAACAGCAATTGAACATTGCAGGCACGTTTGCCAATGCTCTCGTGCTTTTCTTTCTTGTGTTTTTGTGTTTTTTTTGTCACTACTAACAACAACCTTGCACCCTGCGTGCCTTTCTTTCCCCTTTTCTTTTGTATCACTCATTTCTAATAGGCGGAAACGCATTAGATAAGGCCCCTGCTGGCGCCGTCCGTGATTTCGTCAGCCAACATGGAGGACACAGTGTGATCACAAAGATCCTGATTGCCAACAACGGTATTGCCGCCGTCAAGGAGATCCGCTCCGTCCGCAAGTGGGCTTACGAGACCTTTGGGGACGAACACGCGATTCAGTTCACTGTCATGGCTACACCTGAGGATCTCAAGGTGAACGCAGAATATATCCGCATGGCCGATCAGTATGTTGAGGTACCAGGAGGCTCCAACAACAACAACTACGCCAACGTTGACCTCATCGTCGATATTGCCGAGCGCACCGGAGTTCATGCCGTCTGGGCCGGATGGTACGTTTTTCTTTTTTTGATTTCCTTTCTTTTTTGGGCATTATTTTTTTCTTTTTCGATTGAATGTATTTTTGGTGGGATTGAGATCAGGTTTGACGAAACAGCTGGCGGGATAATTTCTTGTATTTCAGCGGCATAACCACAACAACAACAGCAACGACGACGACTACAGCCACCAGAAGAATGTTGGCTGGATGATGAGAGTGAATTGATCTTTTGGGGCAAGGAGAAAGGGACAAGGGTCAAGTGGCATTGGCATGGGCACGGATACAAAATTCACCACAGGCACAGGAGCAAGCGAGGTGTTGAATGTGATTGATCCGTGGAGTATGAGGGGTTATCACCGGTACAAGATATTAGTGGCAATAGCAATTGGCAATGACAGGTGGATTCAATGGTTCAATGTGCTCAATGGGCACATTGTGAGTATGAGCACAGTGTGGAGAACAGCAATGTCTTGGATCCATCCCCCTTCTTTTCTCCTCGTCCTTTGCTCCTCTGCTCCTCTGCTCCTCCCCCAAAAAAAAATATTTTTGCTGGGGGTCGAAACATTTTTTTTTTGATTTATTACATTCGACATGCACCGACAACCGACACCGACACCGCACACCACACAGTCACACTGCCAGTATTACGACCTTGGTTGTTTCCTTGGTCGCTCTGTCGTGTTGCAACTATCGACGTTTATCATCGGCTTTTTTGTTGCATTGTCTCTTTGTCATGGAGTCTTTTCTATGATCCTGTACCCGCACAGACCGACAAGCTGAAGCAACAGATAACGTTCATTCTTGCTAATTGCGACTCTACATTACCTCATAACAATAAATAGGGGACATGCCTCCGAGAACCCCAAGCTGCCGGAGTCCCTCCGCGACAGCCCTCAAAAGATCATCTTCATCGGTCCCCCGGGCTCGGCCATGCGCTCCCTCGGTGACAAGATCTCCTCCACCATCGTCGCCCAGTCCGCCGATGTCCCTACCATGGGCTGGTCCGGTACCGGTATCACCGACACCGAGATGGACCCCAACGGCTTCGTCACCGTCCCCGAGGATGCCTACCAGGCCGCCTGTGTCACCGATGCCGAGGACGGTCTCAAGAAGGCCCACATCATTGGCTTCCCCATCATGATCAAGGCTTCCGAGGGAGGCGGAGGAAAGGGTATTCGCAAGGTCGAGGACCCCGAGAATTTCGCCCAGGCTTTCCTCCAGGTCCTTGGTGAGGTCCCCGGCTCCCCCGTTTTCATCATGAAGTTGGCCGGAAACGCTCGTCATTTGGAGGTCCAGCTTTTGGCCGATCAGTACGGACATGCCATCTCACTCTTTGGTCGTGATTGTTCCGTTCAGCGTCGCCACCAAAAGATTATTGAGGAGGCTCCCGTCACCATCGCCAAGCCCGAAACCTTCGAGGCGATGGAGAAGGCCGCTGTCCGTCTTGCCAAGTTGGTCGGTTACGTCTCTGCCGGTACTGTCGAGTACTTGTACTCCCACGCCACCGACACCTACTTCTTCTTGGAGTTGAACCCCCGTCTTCAGGTCGAGCATCCCACCACCGAGATTGTCTCTGGAGTTAACCTGCCCGCTGCCCAGCTCCAGATTGCCATGGGTCTGCCCCTGAACCGCATCAAGGACATCCGTGTTCTCTACGGCCTCCAGCCCAGCGGTACCTCCGAGATTGACTTTGAATTTGCCCAGCAGGCCTCGTTCGAGACCCAGCGCAAGCCCGCCCCCAAGGGTCACGTTATCGCCGTCCGTATCACCGCCGAGAACCCCGATGCCGGTTTCAAGCCCTCGAGCGGAATGATGCAGGAGCTCAACTTTAGATCCTCAACCAACGTCTGGGGTTACTTCTCGGTCAGCTCTGCTGGTGGTCTCCACGAGTTTGCCGACTCGCAATTCGGACATATCTTTGCCTACGGTCAGGATCGTGGCCAATCGAGAAAGAACATGGTCGTCGCCCTCAAGGAGTTGTCGATTCGTGGAGATTTCCGTACCACCGTCGAGTATCTCATTCGCCTTTTGGAGACTCAGGAGTTCGAAGAAAACACCATCAATACTGGCTGGCTCGACAGCTTGATCTCCAACAACTTGACCGCTGAGCGTCCCGAGACCATGTTGGCCGTCATGTGCGGTGCCGTCAACAGGGCCCACACCATCTCGGAGAGCTGCCTCAAGGAGTACAAGAAGTCGCTGGAGAAGGGCCAGATCCCCAGCAAGGATGTTCTTCGCTCCGTCACCCAGCTCGATTTCATCTACGACGGTGTTCGCTACAACTTCACCGCCACCCGCTCCGGCCCCAACTCCTACACTATGTACCTCAACGGATCCATGATCTCCATCTCCGTCCGCCCCTTGACTGACGGTGGTCTCTTGGTTCTTTTGGACGGCAAGGCTCACACCACTTACTCTCTTGAGGAGGTCCAGGCTACCCGTTTGATGGTCGATGGAAAGACTTGTTTGCTCGAGAAGGAGAACGACCCCACTCAGCTCCGTTCCCCCTCCCCCGGAAAATTGGTCCGCTTCTTAGTCGAGTCTGGCGATCACGTCAAGGCTTCCCAGGCTTACGCTGAGATTGAGGTCATGAAGATGTACATGCCCTTGATCGCCACCGAGGATGGTATTGTCCAGTTCATCAAGCAGCCCGGCACCACCTTGGAGGCCGGTGATATCATCGGTATCCTCTCCTTGGACGACCCCTCCCGTGTGAAGCACGCCAAGCCCTTCGAGGGTCAGCTCCCTCCCATGGGTCAGCCCACTATTCACGGAGCCAAGCCTCACCAGCGTTACCGCGAGTTGCGATTGATCCTCGACAATGCCATGGATGGATACGACAACCAGGCCTTGGTCCAGCCCACCTTGAAGGAGATCTTTGAGGTTCTCCAGACCCCCGAGCTCCCCTACTTGGAGTTCAACGAGGTCTTTGCATCCCTGAGCGGAAGGTAAATATTGACAGCAACTTTATAGCGGCGCAACCCAACCAACACGGGCGGGATTCATTTCACATGGAGTCGGATTGTCAATGGCGGGGAGGAGTCCGTCTGTTTCTGTCTTTCTGGCTGACTTTGTTCTAACTTACTCTTCTAATAATTATTACCCAACAATAGAATCCCTCCCAAGCTGGAGATTTCGCTTCACCAGGAAGTTGACCAGTCGATGAAGAACCATGAGCACTTCCCCGCCCGCACCCTTCAGGCCCTGATCGACGCCCACTGCCGCGCCAACTTCTCCAAGCCCGCAGATGTCAGCTCCTTCCTCGCCTCGGTTGCTCCTTTGACCACCATTATCCAGGAATACCAGAGTGGTCTCAAGACCCATTCCTGGAGCTTCATCGCCCACTACTTGACTAAGTACCACGAGGTCGAGTCACTCTTTGATGACTCTGCTCGCGAGGAGGAGATCCTCTTAGCCCTCCGTGACCAGTATAAAGACGAAGTCGAGAAGGTTATCCAGACTGCTCTCTCTCACTCCCGTGTCACCGCCAAGAACAACTTGGTGTTGACTCTCCTAGACCAGATCAAGCCCACTTCCTCTGGTGGAGCCCTTGACAAGTTCTTCTCGCCCGTTCTCAAGAAGTTGGCCGAGTTGAACGGTCGCTTGACCTCCAAGGTCTCGTTGAAGGCCAGGGAGCTGCTGATCCATGTTCAGTTGCCCTCGTTCGAGGAGCGTCAGTCCCAGATGGAGAAGATTCTCCGCTCCAGTGTCACCGAAGAGATCTATGGTGGTGACCACGAGGCCCGCATGCCCAACTACGACAACCTCAAGGAGTTGGTCGATACAACCTACACTGTCTTTGATGTCTTGCCCAACTTCTTCTACCACGAGTCGGCTCACGTCCGCCTTGCTGCCTTTGAGGTCTACTGCCGTCGTGCCTACCATGCCTACGAGATCTTGGATATCAACTACCACATGGAGCATAACCCCCTCTTGATCACCTGGAAGTTCTTGCTCAACACCCCCAACAAGTCCGAGAGTGGCCCCAACCGTGTTGCCAGTGTCAGTGACATGAGCTACTTGATCAACAAGGCCGATCCCGAGCCTGTCCGTACCGGTGGTATCGTCGCTGTCCGCGACATCAAGGAACTCGAGGGCGGCTTCCAGGCCGTCTTGGACTTCTTCCCCGCCGTCAAGTCCAACAAGCATTTGGCCCATGTCCAGGCCACCAGCGTCCACAACAACGTCTTGAACGTTGTCTTGAAGTCCGAGTCGATCCACCCTAACGAAGACGATTACTGGCTGAACCTCTTGAGCCCCATCGTCAAGGGCCAGTCCGAGCACCTCCGCTTGCACGGTATTCGTCGCATGACCTTCTTGATCTTCCGTCAGGGCAACTACCCCTCGTACTTTACCTTCCGTGAGCGCAACAACTATGCCGAGGACCAGACCATCCGTCACATCGAGCCCGCCATGGCCTACCGTCTCGAGTTGTCGCGTCTCTCCAACTTTGACATCAAGCCCTGCTTCATCGACAACCGTCAGGTCCACGTCTACTACGCCGTTGGAAAGGAGAACATCTCGGACTGCCGTTTCTTCGTCTGCGCCTTGGTTCGCCCTGGTCGCCTGCGCTCGAGCGTCCGTACTGCTGATTACTTGATCTCGGAGACTGACCGTTTGTTGAACGACATTTTGGATGCCCTCGAGATTGTCGGTGCCACCTACAAGCAGTCGGACTGCAACCACTTGTTCATCAACTTCATCCCGACCTTCCAGTTGGATGCCACCGAGGTCGAGTCTGCCCTCAAGGGTTTCATTGACCGCCACGGCAAGCGTCTCTGGCGCCTCCGCGTCACCGGTGCCGAGATCCGCTTCAACGTCCAGTCCAAGAACGATACCGCCGACCCCATCCCCCTCCGCTTCATCATCTCCAACGTCTCGGGCTACGTCTTGAACGTCGACACCTACCGTGAGATCCAGACCGACAAGGGCGCCATCTTCAAGTCTGTCGGCCCCACTGGCCCCTTCCACCTCTTGCCCGTCAACCAGCCCTACCCTACCAAGGAGTGGCTCCAGCCCAGACGTTACAAGGCTCACTTGATGGGCACCACCTACGTCTACGATTTTGGTGAGCTCTTCCGTCAGGCTGTTCGTGCCCAGTGGAACCATGCCGTCAAGGCCAACCCCTCGCTCAAGACCCCCAACCAGGTCTTGGAGATGCGCGAGTTGGTTTTGGATGAGAAGCAGCAGTTGCAGCAGGTTGTCCGTGAGGCCGGCTCGAACAACTGCGGTATGGTCGCCTGGATCTTCACCCTCCGCACTCCCGAGTACCCCGAGGGTCGCCAGATCATTGTGATTGCCAACGATATCACCTACAACATTGGATCGTTCGGACCCGAGGAGGACTTGGTCTTCTACAAGGCCTCGGAGCTCGCCAGAAAGCTGGGTGTCCCTCGTGTCTACCTCTCTGCCAACTCTGGAGCCAGAATCGGTCTTGCCTCGGAGGTCATTGGTCTCTTCAACTCGTGCTGGAACGATGCCTCGAACCCCGCCAAGGGATTCAAGTACATTTACCTCACCGATGCTGGCTTGAAGCAGTTGGACGCTCAGGAGGAGCGCTCGGGCAAGAAGTCTGTCTTGACCGAGACCATTGTTGAGGATGGTGAGACCCGCCACAAGATTACCGATGTCATTGGTGCCGTCGATGGTCTTGGTGTTGAGAACTTGCGTGGATCTGGTTTGATTGCCGGAGAGACTTCCCGTGCCTACGATGATATCTTTACCATCACCTTGGTTACCTGCCGCTCTGTCGGTAAGTTTACCCTTATTGCTCATTTATTCTTTGCATTGTGTTCTGTTACCATGATTTATTTACTAATGACAAATTGTGCTTGTTCTCAATAATTGAAAATAGGTATTGGTGCTTACTTGGTCCGCTTGGGTCAGCGTACTATTCAGAACGAGGGTCAGCCCATCATCTTGACCGGTGCCCCCGCCTTGAACAAGTTGCTCGGTCGCGACGTCTACACCTCGAACTTGCAGCTCGGAGGTACCCAGATCATGTACAAGAACGGAGTTTCGCATTTGACCGCCCAGAACGACTACGAAGGTATTGGCAAGATTGTCAACTGGTTGTCGTACATCCCCGAGCGTAAGAACGCCCCCGTCCCCATTACCGTCAGCAACGACACCTGGGACCGTGATATCGACTACATGCCCCCCAAGGGTGCTGTCTACGACCCCCGTTGGTTGATTGGCGGTAAGGATGCTGAGGATGAAGATGCTGTCTTCCAGACCGGTTTCTTTGACAAAGGCTCCTTCACCGAGACCTTGACCGGTTGGGCCCGCACTGTTGTTGTTGGTCGCGCTCGTCTGGGTGGTGTCCCCATGGGAGTCATTGCTGTTGAGACCCGCTCTGTCGAGCACATCATCCCCGCCGATCCCGCCAACGGCGACTCTGTCGAGCAGGTTTTGATGGAGGCCGGTAATGTCTGGTACCCCAACTCTGCCTACAAGACTGCCCAGGCCATCAACGACTTTAACAAGGGAGAGCAGCTGCCCTTGATGATCTTTGCCAACTGGCGTGGATTCTCGGGTGGTCAGCGCGACATGTTCAATGAGATCCTCAAGTATGGATCGTTCATTGTCGATGCCCTTTCGTCCTACAAGCAGCCCGTCTTTGTCTACGTCGTCCCCAACGGAGAGCTCCGTGGAGGTGCCTGGGTCGTCGTTGACCCAACCATCAACGAGAACATGATGGAGATGTACGCCGACAAGCGCTCCCGTGCCGGAGTCCTCGAGCCCGAGGGTATTGTCGAGATCAAGTTCCGCAAGGCCCAGTTGCTGGCTACCATGGAGCGCCTCGACGACAAGTACCGCGACCTTAAGGCCCAGTACGAGAAGCCCGACCTCGCCGGCGCCGAGCGCGAGGCGATCAAGACCAAGCTCACCGAGCGCGAGCAGGAGCTCCTCCCCGTCTACCAGCAGCTCGCCATCCAGTTTGCCGACCTCCACGATACCGCCGGCCGCATGAAGGCCAAGGGTACCATCCGCGAGTCGCTCGACTGGACCAACGCCCGTCGCTACTTCTACTGGCGCGTCCGCAGAAGACTCGCTGAGGAGTACATCCGCCGCCGCATGACCATCGCCTCCAAGACCCAGACCCGCGACGACCAGACAGCCACTCTTAAGGCCTGGTTCGGCCGCGACACCGTCCACGCCTCCGAGGCTGAGCTTACCCAGATCTGGGAGCACGAGGACCGTGTTGTTCTTGAGTGGTTCGAGGGCCAGTCCCGTAAGGTCGATGCCATGATCCAGGAGTTGACTGCTGCTGGCACTGCTGAGGAGGTCGTTCGCATGTACACCTCTGACCGCGCTGGTGTTGTCGAGGGCTTTGACCGTATCCTCCAGAGCCTCTCTGACCAGGAGAAGCAGGACATCCTATCAAAGTTTGCCACCATGACCGTTTAAACGCAACCTCTCTTTCTCTCTCTCCCCCCTCTGTCTGACATACCAACCCAATCCTCCCCCCCGTTGTCCCATTAGAAGAATAACAACAAAAACAACAATAACCCACCCATGTAATTATATATCAATAAAAAGAAGAAGAATAAAAAAAAAATACTCTTTTGCCCCCATTGCCAATGATTTGCCAGTTTTTTTTTCAACCGCTTTTATCCTTTTTATGGGATTTTGCAGGCTGGAGTTGAATTTTGGTGAATGAAAATATGTATTTGTAAATGACTTGCTATCTAATAGAACTCTCCTTCCTTCTTCTACGTCCGTGCAATTACTCCAAGGGCTTGAGCTCGGCGTTGAACTGACTGACTTTCTCCTCAATCCTGCTGCTGAACCACTGGAGCGAACTCTGCTCAAAGATCGGGATAAAGTTCTCCTGTTGGTCGCGTCGACTCGTGATCGAGATACCACGCGGGAAGGGCGCAATCGCCTGGATCTCAGAGAACTCCAACTGCCACTCAACCTTCAGACTCTCGGCCCGGAAGACCATGATCCGCTTGGATGTCAGCATCGCGACCATGTTGTCGCCCTTGAGGACCAAATGGGCAATGTAGTCGTCGTAAAAGTATCGTCCGCTATCGATCTGCTTGAGCCAGAACTGGCCAACGGCCTCAGACTTGTCGTAAAGGGTCAAGATGCCGTTCTTGGGAACGTGACGAGGGATGCGCTTGCGCGTCTGGTCCTTGTCAAAGACGGTGGTAGTGTTACGGATACCGGATGTTACGTTAGTCGTAAAGTCAAACACTCCGACCAAGGGCTTGGTCACAGCACCGACAAGTCCCTTGCCGACTCCCTTGAAAAATCCTTCGACGCCTCCGCTCTGGGCACCCTGCAACGGTTGCTCGACAATACCGGTCACTCCACTGACAACACCCTTGGCCAACGACGACGCTCCCTGAGACAATCCGGAAAGCGCGTGCTTGGGTGCGTTGCGTTGGCTGCCCATGCGTCGTCGCTCCTGGAAGTTCTTGTCCATGGTGGCGGCCGAAAGTCCCTTTCCGACCGATCCAGAAATCTTGGCAAGACTGTCCGAGAATCCAAAGACTGTCTTCTTGAGCAGCGACGAAGTACCGCGAGCAATGCCCAGACCAATCTCTTGTGGGCGGTCTGCCATGATGAATCCTTGGTAGGGCTCATAGAAAAAGTCGACCACTCCTGAACTGAGGTTGTTGAAGAGACCAACAGGGTTACCCAAGAACTCGATCGATCCGACAATCATGTGAAGCTGGTAGAAGAAGTCCTGGCTGTAATGTCTCTGCAAAAGATCCACCAACACCGGTCCGCTCGCACGAACGTTCTCCAAGAACAACGCGTTGAGTGTAATCGGTGCAGCCTAGATGTAATCGTTAAGTTGACATAGGGTTAGAATGATGCACTACATAGTTGGCAAAGCAGATTGCACCCAATGCAGAAGAAGTGAACAAATTGAAGACTTACATCGATGTTTCCAATGGCCATAGTGAGTACGTTAAAGACGTACATAATGGGGTTGTGGCTCGAGGTCTTCTGTTGGGCCTCCTCGATGTTGACACGGTCCGATCGCATGAAGGACAGGTTGACCTTCATGGGGTGCAGGTGGAGCACCTCAAAGAACAGCTGACTCTCGCCCTCATTGGCAGTAGGCTCTGGAAGATCGAGACTCTCGTCGCACAGCTGAACCTTGCTTGGGTCATCCGTCCACCCTGGCACATTGAACTTCGAGAACTCGAGAAGAGTGTACAAAAAGTCCTCGTCCATGGCCACAGTCAGCTCCTGGACCAACGCCGAGAAGTACTTGAAGTAAACAACTCCGTGAGTTTCGTCCTTGGCTCGCACCAGGGCACTGTGCAAGGTTGGGTGAGCGGCCGAGTCCTTGCCGTCCTTGGGGGTCTGCGTCGGGCAAAGGATAATCGGGCTTGATCCTCCGTACAGCTGGTTGTCGATTTGGAGCCACTTCACCAACATGTTGACAGACTGGTACATGTTCGAGTCCGTGTATCGCATCTCGAGACCCGTCATCGATATGTAGATCAACTCTTGCATCCGCTGATTCAGGACAGAGATACCAATGCACTCAAGTCGGACCTGGAAGTTGAATGTGACCACGGCGTCGACATCAATAACCTCGAAGCCGTCCTTGGAGATATCCTTGCCGTCATCGCTCCTGTCACTGACCGTCAATTGACTCGACGATCGCTGCTTGAACAAACTCTGCTTCGAGTCGTAATCTGCGAGCACCAAGACCTGCGTGGGGCCCTCCGCAATGACATCAATAGCGAGAATGCCGTTGGTATCGCCTGCAGGGAACTTGAAGGGGACCAAGGATCCGATCTCCTGCAAACTCACTTCGCGCTCGCGACCGTTGACGTTCAAAACCAACGTCTTCTCCTTCATGTGAGGCAGATCCCAGGAGTATGCCATCGTCTCGCCTGCTTTGAGCTTGTAGGTCTTGGCGGCGAAGCTCGAGAACGAGGCCGTCGACGCTGTGGCAGAGTCGCTACGAACGTTGCTCTGATAGATCAAAGAGCGTTGGAAGAAATAAGAGTTAGAATGAGTTGAACCCTAATGACTACCATTCCATATAAAACACGCAAAGCCGATGCTACTTACGTGTTGGCTGAAGGCGATGTCCCACGACGAACGGTTATCGATTCGGTATGGCCAGCGACCCTCCTCCTTGTTCAAAACGATGAAAACAGTAGCAACCTCCATCATAACATGGATCCGAATAAGCTCGACTTCACCATCGCTACGCAGGATTGTAACGTACATCTTGCCCATCTCGTCGATGTTGAAAGGCGCCGTCCTAATGTTGGATACAAAACACGATATCAACTATTAGTTCAACAAAAGAAAAGGGTGGCTCGCATAGAATACAAATCCTTAAGCAGATCGTCCGCAAGCTTACCATCTCGAGGTGATTCCAGGGAGACGAAGCGAGAGTAGCTTCTGTTGTCCTAGACGCATGTACCGCAGAGGAACGCGTTGGTGGGCTGGCAGCAAGGTGACATTGTTGGAACCAACCTCGCGGAAGTTTAGGTCCTCGTCCAAGTTGTTCTTGAGGATGAAGCGAGGGGTGATGGTGACAACCTTGGTCAGAGCGTACTTGCCCTTGCCAAGCTCGACGTTCATTCCCAGATGAATCTCCTCAGGTCGCTCTGCTGCTTGCACGGAAATCTCCATGATGCTTCCAACAGCCTCAAAACTGACGGGTCGACTCCACTGCGAGCTTCCACCGACCTGGACAAGCATACGGTTGCCGTTCTCCGTCTTGCCGTATGAGAACATGAGCGGAAGCGCCTTGTTTTGGACCATGCGGTTGGAGCCCTGGCCGGCAGCGATCTTGGCGTTCTGCATGAATGACTTGGCCTTGAAGATGAGATCCAAGCCAGTCTTGTTCAGGACCACATAGGGACAGAAGATACTGAACTTGACTGCTCCGCCAGAGTTGGGGATGACACTATGCGACACAAAGCAAAAATTATACAGTTAACATATGAAGGTCAAGTCTATCGATAAAAGCGACAATAGCAACGCAAGTTAACATACTGTCGGTGAATGCCAAGAGTCAGCTTGAGACCCTCAGGGTCGAGCAATGTCAACGTGTTTTCAACAGGAAGCTCGTCGGGGTCATGAGACGTGACGATGGCGTATTCACTGGGGAGGAAGGTCGTGTTCTCGATGACGACGCTAAGGAGCATGAGGTTGCGAACATCGACGGTGTGCAATGGCGAGATACCACCCTTACGCAGGTACGAGGTCACCACAGGTCCGCTGTGCTTGGGCGAAGTCTTCTCCATGATTGTGTATCGCATGTTGTAGGGCAATAAGTTCTCGATCTCAACAGGTGCACTGAGGCGGATAGTCATGTAGGGATAGTCCTTGGCAAGTGGATCAAAGTTATCAGTTCCTCCGCGAACCTGGAAACGGAAGGGTTGCTGGGTCCGGTCTTCGCTGGGTTGGCAGCTGACTGAATTCACACTCTGGCCATTCGATCCGTATCGCTGCTGGCTATGCTGCTGCGTGGCCAGATCGCGCCAGAAAATGGGCTCAGTGTTCCAGTTGTAGTTGAATCCTGGATCAGGACGAACGAGGAGGCGGTGCTTGTATGCTGACTCGATGGGAACTGAGTAATCCTCTCCGGGAGCAATTTTCTGAGCACTGGAGAGGTGCTTCCTCTTCTCGTCAATAACCACGACCTCGATGGGCAAGGAAGTGGCGTTCTCGACCAACAAAGCAGAGCTGAAGGTGACGACCTTGACGTTGTTCTTGATCTGGATGTCGACAGCAACGCGGTGAGAGACCTTGTTCAACTTGGGTCGAAGCACGTACAAGTAACGTCCTTCCCTCTCGACAGGGACATCTTTGAGACTCTCCCATGGGACTCCATCGAACTGGATACCAAGAGTGTTCTTCTTGCTTGCCACAGTCTATAGAACGACAAGGAGTGATGAGAGGATGAATACCTATCATAAGATGCGAGCATGATTAAAAAGAATGCCGAGTATCATGTAACTTACCTCGCGCATCTTTCTCCAGTCATCAAATCGCCAGGGCAGGCTGGCACCGTCCTTCATCTTGTGAACGACAATGTCAACGTTGTTTTCCGACTCGGCCCAGACATGCAGAGGATAACCTGTTTTGTTCTTCAGAACATAAGGCACCAGAGTCTCGCGGTTGATGGATGCCGCGTGCTCTGGTTCCTTCTGGATGGTCGTCATGATCTGCAGGGCAGTTTCAATGAAGGTGTGCGATATGTTGATGTTGAGATCTTGCTTGGAGAAAATGTCAATCAACATGTTGGCAGGCTGAACAACCTTGGCGACGTGGATCACCAACTGCCAGGGCTCAAGAAGAGGCTCCCAATGAGAGTTCCTGACGTTGAAGTAGTTGATGCTCGGGCGAAGGGAAGTATCGACCTTCATCTCCGACGACCACTCCTTGACCTCCAAATCGAACCGGTCCAGCTTCAAGTCCAGCATCGGCAAACTGTGCATGTCGTCGATGAGAATAAGCTGAAGGCCCTGGATGACTCCCTTGAGCTATTTT
Source organism: Linnemannia hyalina (assembly GCA_019671135.1). Classification (NCBI taxonomy): domain Eukaryota; kingdom Fungi; phylum Mortierellomycota; class Mortierellomycetes; order Mortierellales; family Mortierellaceae; genus Linnemannia; species Linnemannia hyalina. The sequence continues at coordinate 912,214 of JAHRHY010000007.1, read as the reverse complement.
CATGAAAAATTGCATACGAAAGTCATGTTAACGACTGTATAAAAATAACAACAGAACTGTTCGCCTCCTCAAATTCTTGCGGACTTACCGTTTCGCGGGTTGAGACAAACGAGGCTTCTTCGACGATACGCTTGGCGCTGGGCTTAGGCGCGATAGAGGTGGCCGAGGTGATAACCGCACGTCTGTCGGCCTCTGCGATCGCTCTAGGGGTAGGTCCTGCTCCTTGAATCTGTTTGACGGGCTTTGGCTTCTCCCCGACGGCAGGCTGCACCATCGACTGGAGCTCCGTCACCTTGTTGACAATGTCCATGACCAGCATAGCATCACGGTACGACAGTCTCAGAACCAAGGGTCGAACGTCCAGAGTGATGTTGGTGAGCTGGTGTCCAGGTGTAGGCGAGCGAGTTCCCATGGAAAGAGCAATGTCGAAGTTGTCGATAAATCGAAGACAGGTATCCTCGCGCTTGTCCATTTTGCACAAAAACATTCCGACGCGATCGACAATCAAGGTCATGGTCTCCTGTTGCGACAACACGACCTGATGGGCTGAAAGGATAATGGCGTCTGTGGCAGAGCTGGCTGCGTTGGCGAGCAAGATAATCTCGGGCGAGTTGACGCTGACTCTGTAGTGCAGGGGAGGGCCCTGTTCTGCGGGCTTGGCAGGCTCGATGGCATTAGACGAGGCGGCGGCGTTACGTGAGCTGTTGCTGCGGTTCGAAACCTGGCTTGTAGTCGATGGTCGCCTGCCAGCCTTGGGGGGTTCTTCCGCGGGTCCCGATGCGAGGACGCTCGTAAAGTAGTTCTGCAAAGCAAAGATGTACTCCAAATGGAAAATGATCTTGGGGCTGTCCAAGTTGAACAAGACCAGCATGCTCTTGTCATCAAAAGTGCTAAGCGACAAGGAGATCTGGGGGCTGTCGTGCAGGTTGGCAGGGATGATCTCGCGGAACTTGGTCTTGACGTTGCGTCTGGTATCGTTGATGATGAGATCCTGAATAGAGAGCTCCGCTTGCATGGTCGAATCGGTCTGCATCTTGTACTTGAAGTCGGTCTTGGTCAGAGAGAACTTGGAGAAACTGCAGTCACGCAACTCCTCCTTCTGGGTTGCATCGCCATGGTAGATCTCCAGGGCAACCTTGGGCAGACTGAACACCAGATCCATCGACGTCCAACTCTCATCAGTCGACTTGACGACAACAGGGGGTAGTGCAGGAGCAGCTGTGATTCCAGCCGAGGCTGCCAGCGCATTCGTGTCCTCCTCACTGCCACCCCCAAAGGCGCGAGCAACCGAGAGCGAGATTTCGTAGAGAGTCTTGTACTGGAGCTCAGTAAGGTTCATGTTGACCTCCGACATCTGACCGATCAGCTCCATGTCTGGACGCGCCAAGCCATCCTTGTGAGCGGCTCGGATCACATCAAACTCAATATCAACATCCTCAATGATCTGCAATTCCTGGATCGAGTCGTCAAAGTAGAACTGGCTGAGAAGGTTGATCGAGTGAATGCCGAGCTTCATCTGATCCAGAGTGCCTCCTTCGATATGGGTGTCCTCTGCAAACTCGTTCCTGATCGAAATCTCTCCCAAGTTGGCGACGATAGTGTTGCGAGACTTGGCATCTTTGGGCAAGATGACGATGGGTGTGCTGACGTTGATATCGAAATGGAACTTGCTCTGAGTCGTCTGCAAAGCCTGCGCTTGGTTGACAGCTGCATTGCGAGCAGAGTCGTATAGGACGTGCATCCTGGCAAACTTGGTCGAAAAGTCCAGCAACTGTTGGATAGACTCTTCGAGGAAGGTCAGCTGCAGAGATCCTGCTTTCAAGAAAACAGAAGCGTCGTAGCCAGGGTAGCTGGTCGAATGAACGTCGTAGGTCTCGTATGCGAAATCGGCAAACTCTTCACCCTGAATGGCAAGGATCTGTTGCTTTCCTGGGTTGATGTCATCCGTTAGCGTGAAGTTGCCCAACTTGACATTGACGCGCATGGTGGGTGGTGTCATGAGAACGGAGACGTCGCACTGTGACAGCGCCATGGTTGCCAATCTCTGACCGTCGTTGTTGAGAATAAAGTTGATACTGGTCATCTTGACCTTGACCTTCATCTTGTCCTGAGTTGCAGGTTTGTCATCAGCTTGAGCCAGAGCCGTCTGACTGGCAGGTAGTTCTCCGTTGATGGCCGCTGGGCGAGATGGAGGCTGCGCTTGTGCTGGAGCAGGCCCGGTGAATGTGGTGAGAATAAAGTCGAAGAGGGTCAACACACTCTTACGCGTGAGGATCATCGTGACAGTCGAAAGAGAGATGTCGACGGTGGCGTCGATGCCCTTGTACTTGGTGAGGTAGTCGGGAGATGTTGGGTTGACCTTGATATAGGAAACTCGTACGAGATCTTCAACTCCTCCAGAGGCTGGTGACTTGCCGTCAGCATCAGATGAGAGCAAGTAGGGATAGAGTGGAGCTGGCTCTACCTTGTCCTCAACGTAGAGCGATCCGAGAACAATATCCACACACATGTCCACTGGGCGAAGCACAAACTTGAGGTCGAACTTTTCGATAATCAAATCCGCCAGAACTCTTTCAGGGGCATTGACATCCTGAAGAGCCTTTTTAAGAGTCACCGCAAACTTGGCCACCTTGAAGCTGAACTGGAACGTCTTTTGGAACAGCATGGCGCCTCTCGACTCCTATTATCGATAATGTACATAGCAAGGAGACAATCCTGTTAGTGGCAAAGCTTACGCAATGTCATTAAAGCGCAAGCAGTAACATGAAGGTCGACACATTAATAGTAAGCATACCTTCTCCTTCTCGACCATCTTTTCTTCCTGACTGGTACTTCCGCGCTCCTCATCAGACTCTCCTTCCGTCGTGTCGCCGAAAACGAGATCGTCCTTGTAGGCGTTCTTGGAGAGCAAAGGTGGCAATTTCATGGAAGATTTGGGCTTGGGTGGTGGCGCCGCTGGGGCCTCGGGATCCTTGGGAACGACTAAATCGACAATGCGCATCAGAGTCTTGTATTTCCTGTCAGAAAAGTTGATCTGAAGCAATGGCAGGTCACCAAAGACTCGAATCTTTGTCAGGTTTGGAGCCTGGGGCAGAATGGAGAGGTGCACATGGAAGGTCATGTTGATCTTGTCGATGACATGGAGGTCGTTCTCCTTGGACGGCTTCCGGATCTGCTGCAAACAACGCTCGACTGATTGACCAACCAAAAGCTGTGTGCTTGAGAGTTGGACGACAAATCGATCGTACATGAGATCCTCCAGCCTCTCGAAGGCGATGGGGTCCATGGTGCGCTTGTGGTTGCTCTCTACAACAGCCATGTCTTCCTTGGAGACCAACTTGCTCTCTACGAAGATGTGACCAACATCAAGCACTGCAACGAGCGCATTGATATCCGTGCAGCTATGATAACAATGTTGTGTCGGAATGTTAGCAACCAAGAAAGATCCAGTAACGTACGGCTTCCGAGTTCAAGTCAGGTTCATCTTACCTCTCAGGGAAGATCATGACTGGAGCGTCCATGTCAACACGCAGATCCAAGCGCTTGTGCTCCTCTAGAGCGTACTCCAATCCAGCTCGTGTCTGAGCCGCCAAACCTTCCAAAGTGTCTCCAGCAGCCTCCAAGAGGGCGTTGATGCTGTCGGCCTCACTCTGAGGTGGCTTCAGGAAATCGAGGACAGTATCGACTGTCTTGGGGTTGTACAGGATCTCCAAGTGTCTCATCTTGACCTCCAGAACGTTATCAGCATGGCCGTCTAATGGGTTGTGCTCAAAGTTGACCGAGAAGAATGGGCTGAAGTTCAGTCTAAGAATGCAAATATATAGCATGTTAATAAAGCGCCATAAAAATGTGTCAATAAGCGACAAGGAAGCTCTCAAACATCATGAGAAGGCCCTTACTCTGCGGCATTGTTAGTGCCTGCATTATGGCTGTCCTCTCCGCCGTACACAGTGCCGCCGTCCGTGACAGTGGACAACAACCCCTTCTTGCTCTCAGCCTCCTTCACACGGATGATTTTGGGATAAAGCGTGTTCTGGGTAGTGCCATCGATACAGGTCAAGCCTCCGAGGGCGATTCCAGCCTGGAAGTTGTCTGTGCGTTGCAAGACGTTGGCGATGAATGTGTCGAAGACGATGCTGAAGATAGTCGTGTTTGCTCCATGTGGGTCCTTCTTCAATGCGAAAGATCCAGTCTTGAGCTTGGCGTTGATGGCAAAGAGAATTGTGTCCTTTGCTTCCTCGAGATTAGCCTGAAGTGCCGTCTTTTCGTCGTAATCAATGACATCATACAGCTGCTGCTTCTGAGCGTCGGTGAGAGATGTCGCTTCCTCGTTCTATTCAACACATAAAAGAATGAACAAATAAGGTTAGAGTCGCTGTAGAGAATACACGACAAACAAAGCGAAGCAAAAGGCGAGCCTGCGACATACCTCGGCTTTACTTTCGGTTGAATCTGCTCCGCTGCCGTACCACCAAGAACTGAGCCAGCCCTTGGGTTGTTCAGCAACCTGCCTCTTCTCGATCAGGATTTTTTCTCTGCGCAAAACACCCTTGGCGATACTTCTGTACAGGCGAATGTCATCATATGAAAGCTTCCACTCCAGTGCCTTGAGTCTCTCCTCGTCCTCGACATCGTTACGGCCCAGTTTGTGGTTCTTGTACAGTTCAACATACGCCTTGCGGTCGTCCCGACGCTCCTCAAAGTACGCCCAGGTCCACTTGCGATTTCTCTCGTGAATCTGTGAGAGCACCGCGTTTCCTGCATATCGGAACCAGGCCAGTGGATCCTTCTTGGGTGTGATGGCCCTGGGAGGTCGGAATTTCCGGAACTATTACGAGATTCAGATTATGTGATTGTAAGCGGATGAAGCTATATATGTCGGACAACAATGACAAAAAAGCAAGAAATCGATTGAAGGATTACCTCGTGTTGCCTCATGAAGGAGTGGAAGAGACCCATCATCAGAAGCACATTTTTGTATTGTTCATCGTCCACCACAAAACCCAGCTCCTCAAAGTCGAGCGAGATTCCAGCCTTGGGAACATCGCCACCATAACGTTTGTTGAGCTTGACTTTTCCTGTTCCTGAGACTGGCTTGAGGATGTACTGGTGCTCTTCGGGGACATGTTTGGCTTTGGCGATAAGGTCCACGAACACCTTCAATGCATCCTCTTTGCTCCGTCCGGCAAGCGAACGCGAGTCTGTATTCCAGTATACGGCCAGAGAGTCCAGCGTGGTAAGCTATTTTTTTGACATTCCGTTCATTTGGTTGGAGAGAGTCAGCAAAGAAAATCATCGGCAAGAAAATTGTGACGCGTGCGGCCTCGCAAAATGGAGAAAAATGAAATCAAGTCCGTGTGCGTATGTTACCTTGTGAATGGTATTGGCCTCGTCATGAATAAATGTTGGGGACCACTCGCCGTCTGTGGAGACTGCAGAGAGCTGTGAAAGAGTCAAACCGGCGGAGAACGGATGCTATTTATGATGGATGTGGGTGATGGTTGTGGCATGATAGACAACAACGTATTCGTATTGGTCAACAGTTCAAATATACAAAAAAACAACAATGAGGAGAAATCCTTGGACCGAGCCGTGGCTCGCATATCAGACTTGGCGAGTGTTGTTTACCTTTGGATCGGACAACTTGTCCTCATATCGAAGATGGATATTGTTGATCGAAACTTGTAAGTTGTCGACCACCTTGGTGATGAGCTGGTTCAAGAACGTTGCATTTTTCTTCTCCTCGTCTACCGCGACAGCAAAAGAGGGATGCAGAAGAAGACAGACAGAACAAGAGCGAAAGGCAGAGACGGGGTTAAAATCTGCGAATTGGACACACATGACAAAGTCGATATTGTGATTGTACGCATGCCCATACCATCCATGCCAGCCGTGGGTTTTGTGTTCAAAAGCTCGGCATTCTCCAGTCTATCCTCCTTCAATGCCTGTGCTCGTGCGGCCTCTTCGTCGGGGTTGTACTAAGTCAAAGAGATGAAAAGTGATGAGGAATGTGAATCTCTGGGCTTGCAAAGGTGATCAACTGATATCTGTTGTTTGTTGCTGAGTCTCGACTGGGTTCCTGTTCTTACCTCGGACTCGGCTTTAGGAACACACAGAAGGTAGAGGTTGTTGATGTAGACTTTGACGGGCTTGTTCTTCAAGTTGGCCCAAGGGATGCTAAGCGTGAGTTCACCCAGGTAGCCTAAGAAGAAGGGCGCGGAGATAATTCCATGGTCAAAAGGGGGGGGGAGGTGATTGTCAGGACTCTGTCATCGATCATTGTTGGGTTGGGATGATGATAGAACCCCACCGCTCAACTCCAAAGGAAATGGTCTTGAGCGAACTAACTAACTAACTAACTCACCTTCAGTCACATCGACGGGAAGGTTGAACTTGTCGAGCGCGTCCTTCTTCAGTCGCAAGTTGGTGAGCTTGACATCACCTATGATGTGTATGTTACGTTATGGATAGTAAAAGCGGAAAATCTCGTTAATGAGTGCTCTCTGTGAGAAACAACAACCTCCCTGCCGCCTGTCCGAGGTCATATAACGAGGTGAAGGTGTCTCTTGTCTCGGCTTTATTCTTCTCCTGGTAAAAAAACATACCACTCCAGATGGCGATGTTGAGCTGGCTGACGTCGAGGTTGGTGACATAGGGACCGATGAATCGGTTGAGAAGACCTGCGACTAGTCCTTCCAACATGTCGTCGCGTGTTTTTTATGAATGTAAAGCGTAACAGCCCTTGTCTTTCTTTTTCCCTTGAGTGTTTTTAGGAGGTATGGAGATCGGGCTTTTCTTTTTTGTTTGAAGGGAGTGAGTTGCGTTGTGAGTGGTCGTGTCGTGTCAAGTCGTGCCGGGTCGAGCGAGGATGGGAAAGAGGACGGAAGAAGAAAAAGGAGGAAAAAGAAGAAGGTGTGAAGGAAAAGGAAAAGGAAAAGAAGAAAAGGAAGAGAAGAGAGAAAAAGAAAAAGAAAAAGAGTAAAAGAAAGGTGTTGGGAAAAATAAAAGTTGAGCGAAAAAGGCAACCTCTTCTGGATTGATGACCCAAGTTCGATTACGATTAAAAAGGGGCGTGTTCTTCACACGCACATTTCATTACACACACACATACACAAAGGTCGAGTCGGGATCCCTCAGCACAAAATCAACAAGCGACAAGGGTCCCACGAACAACGATGACTTCACTTTCACTCGCACCTTTTTTGCATTATCATTCATGCATCTATCCATTTCATGAATCCTTGGTATCTCACGCATCAGTTCATGCGTGGAACGCGATTATTTTTATTTACAAACAAAAGAGAGAAGAACTACACCACCAGCAAAAACAATTTACTTCTTGCCCTTCTTCTTGGAGGGCTCCTCGACCTCCTCGTCATCCTCGTCGTCGTCTATCATATTGCAATTGAAAGAGAAGCAACAAAAAAAACGATAAGAATGAGTATTTCCGTGGAGAGTAGAGACAAAACATCGCGAACAGACACTCGCTCACGGCGGCGGGTGAAGTAAGACAGTATGCTCTAAATTTGGGTCTGGGTGTGCGGGTCTGGGTCCAATACACGTTCAAGTCCCCACAGGGTCCCTCAGAGCGGAGAAAACATTCTTAGCAGCTAAAAAAAATTGTAAAAAGAGAGGGAACTATGACTTACCCAAGTCGACGGAACCCTCGTCATCAGAATCGAGCTCAAAGTCATCGTCCTCGCCTCCGTTCATGTACAAACTAGATATAGACCAAGTCACAAGAGCGTCAGGGGTGAGTTGTCAACAATAATAAAACATCAGGACAAGATCGATATTGAATATCAAAAAAGACGTACTGTAATGCCTCGCTGAAGAGCTGGTTGGCGATATAATCGGCCAAGGTGGCATCGTCATCAGCGAACCAGGAGAAGAAAGAGTCGGCGGACTCATCGGCATCCTTCTTGCGCTTGGAGTTCTTGGTGACATCCTTGCCCTCTTTCCAGTTGATCGTGAACTTCTCAGCAGTCTGCTCGTCACCGTTGAGGACGACCTTCTTGATCAACTCCTTGTTGGTGAAGTATTCGTTATCGCCGAAGGTCTATCGTAAACATAGCCATTGCCCATTGTTAGCTTCGTGCTCTATTGTACTTTACCAACATAAACAACCTAACGAAAGCCTTTCCATGAATACTTACAAAGACGATCTCGTAGTTGCGGGCATCCTTGGGGTCGTGCTTGACCCAGATATCGGTCAAGTGGTCGATGATCTAGAAAAGACAAGAACATTGACCAGTTAGAGATAGATCCACATGCCTGCTGTGGATTCTCTTTTCGTGTGGTACACTGAAAATAACAATCAATGCATAATAAGGCAAGGCTTACAGGAAGATCGGACTCCTCGAGCATCTGGGAGGTACCGTCGTTCAACTTGAAGAGAGTGGGCCAGAAGTTGGGAATCTCGGCGATAACCTTGCGACGCTTCTCGAAGATGGGAAGCATAAGCTCGTTGCGCTTGTTGGCTATTTGTCAAAAGAAGAAAACAATGAGACGCGTGTGAGAAGGCGTGGTTCAAGTTGATTCGAGTGTCTTTAGTCTTTTCGGATCCGAATCTCTGTTTGTGTGAGTTGATCAGCCTGTTTTGTTTGGAGGCCATGAGGTTGGTGGCAATGAGAGTAAAAGAAGACAACAAACATACCGAGCTGGAGCTCGACCTTCTCGGTCTCGTTGGCGATAGCCTCGAGCTGGTCCTGGACAGCCTCGACGGCGGCTTGATTGATTTCGGTCATTGCGTTGAGTGAGTGAGTGAGTGAGTGAGTAAGGAAGAAGGGGGATTATTAAAGGAGTGTGAAGAAAAGAAAGAAAGAAAGGGTGTCTATGTACAGTACTTTAGCCCCAAAGAAAGTTTTTTTTTTTTTCAAGTGACGCCGTTTTTTTTTCATTAGGGAGGCGCGAGAGAGATTACGCGATGAGGTCCGTCGGTGGCTGGGATCAGGACTCAGCTGCGTCCCTTTTGTGCGTGTCCACCCCCAGGCTGAATCCAAGTCAGTCGCAAATGAACATCGAAGGCCCGGTCACTCTCTCTTCAGCTAAGCCTTGTTCTCACTATTGGATGCAGTACTGATGGGAAATAAGGAGCCTGAAACAGGCGCCACCCTTGTCCATCACCCACGCTTTCTTCTTTCTCTTTTCTTTTGTCATACATACGCCCCCTTTTTGTCTTTTTTTTCTTTTTCATTCCTTCACACACTCACTTCCCCATTCTACCCAACCCCACAATGGCTGCCAACTTTGTCATCACAAAGGAGATCTCCGTCAACGGAAACAAGATCACAAAGTTCCGCTCCTCAAAGACCGGTCTGAGCGTGGTCCACGTTGACAACGAAGGTGCTTCTCCACACATATTCCCACCGTCGATTGACGCGCAAAAAACAATATTCAACGGAGCTGCACCGTGAGAATGCTGAATATTGGCTCGCTTTTGACACGCTTTAGTAACCTCTATTTCGTTTCCCATCATCACTCAAATACTCCAGGTCCCATTGTCAACGGATACTTCACCTTGGCCACAGAGTGTAAGCCTCAATTGTTTAGTTGCCACGTCAAGCAAGATATGAAAGTGGATATCACGCTTCAATTAAAAACTAATGACTATGGACGTTATCATTCGCTTGCCTCTTCTTAGCCTTCGACGACGATGGTTGCCCTCACACCTTGGAGCAGTATGGACACCCACGACATGATCCATTGACCACGCGAGACGAGAGAGGACAATGCAATTCTGATATCGATCCCCGACATTACTAATCATTTGCTCTCTACCCATTCTCGCCATTTTCACCTTCACTTCCTCTCTTTCTTTCCTTCTTTCTTTTTCCCACCACCGCCGTCTTCTCGCTGCAGTTTTGTGTTCCTGGGAAGTGAGCTCTACCCTTACAAGGTCAGTCTTTTTTTTCTCTGTGCCTCTTTTATTGTGCCCTCAGTCTCCGTGTACGATTGGGCGTGAGCATGGAGTACTGGACAAAAAGTACCACGAGGCAGAATCAAGAGCTCCAAGCCCAACTCCGATGTTGACTTCATGTATGCTTACCTTCTTTAACAACCATCGACTCTTAGGGTGTCCTCGATGGCCTTGCCAACCGTGCCTTGGCAAACGGCACCAATGCTTGTAAGCATCAGCATCTCTTTGGCGCCTCCCTATTGTTTTATGCCTGTGAACTCTAAGTAAAACTTTAGTTTTCCTCGCTAACTCCATTTCTTCATTCAATTTTTGTTGCTATAGGGACCGATGTTGATCATACCGCTTACAGTACGTGATTCTTACAACGCATCCGACTAGGCTTTGAAGGGAGGCAATATACCCCACTCGACGTAGTTGACTGTACCCAACTCCTAACAATTCCAATCCTCGATCCAACCCAATGTACCTTTCGAAAAAAAAATAGCTATCGCCACAGCCGGCAGTGAAGGTTTCCTGAACATTATGCCCAGTAAGTAAACTAGCTACTAGTCTCTGCTAGTCTACACCATTGTCTGACATGTATCATTACTAGTACTAACCCTGATACTCCAGTTTACATTGATCACATCCTGTATCCTACCATGACCGAGGCTGCCTACTACACGGAGGTTCACAACATCAACGGAGACGGTGAGAACGCCGGTGTCGTCTACTGTGAGATGCAGGGTCGCGAGAACAGTGCCGACTCTATCATGGATCTTAAGTAAGGACACCATACCATTCTGCACCTCAACTGAATCTTGGAGACGCGGCTCGGAGACAACGGCGACGCTCCTTCTTTAACTTCATGTATCATCTACGTAGGCGTCAGCGCATCATGTACCCCGAGAACTCTGGATACCGCTATGAGACCGGTGGTTTGATGTCATGCCTTCGCTCTCTCAAGGCTGAAAAGAGTAAACGACTTGGCTTTCTGCTATACTTTGCACCTATTGTCAGCGGTTTCTCTATAAAGTACCCGTCTCTCTAACTCCATCATTCTCGCTTGCTTTTTTTTACTCATTAGTTCGCCAGGTACAATATCAATCCAATGACATATCGACGAATCTCCTTTCTTCGTTTGGCAATAACTGACATATCTTTTTTCGATTATAATAGTACCACCGCGACTACTACCGCCCCGACAACCTGTGCTTAATCATCTCTGGACGCGTAGAGCACAGCGACCTTTTCAAGGCCCTCGGCCCTGTTGAGGAGCGCATCATCTCCAAGGGTCCCCTCCCTCCCATGAAACGGTATGATCATGCGCAAACTATTGTTATATTGTTATCCAACTAGCACTGAGGCTGGTACTATGTATTCCCGTTACTCACCATCGTTCAATTAAAATGCATCATAGCCCATGGGTTGACTCGCCTCAGGCTCCTCTCATGAAGGAGACCACCAACACGACTGTGACCTTCCCCTCCGAGGACGAGGACATGGGCGAGGTCGGCATCAACTGGTTTGGTCCCCCAGTCACCGTAAGTCAACCACTGTATGGTGTGTGTCATGCCCTTCCAAACTAGCTGGCTACAGAACCGCCTTACTTAACTACCTCTGTTCCTACTTGCCATCTTTAAAACAGGACTTCTTGTCGTTCCAAGCCTTGGATATCTTGGAGACTTATCTCACTGACTCTGCTGTTGCCGTGTTGAAGAAAGAGATGGTCGAGATTGAGGACCCTTACTGCACCTGTAAGTTAATTTTGACTGAAATTAATGCGCATTTACGCCACCAAAAATCAATGTAGCTAATGTGGTATTCCGCTCCTTCACAGCTGTCGACTTTATCACCCAGCAGCGCATTCGTGCTGAGATTCGCCTGGCATTCGAGAGTGTCCCTACCGAGAAGCTGGAAGAGGTTGAGCCAAAGTTCTTCTCGATCCTGGAAAAGATTGCCAAGGATGGATTCGACATGGACCGCATGGCTGCCGTGATCAAGCGCGAGAAGCTTAAGCTTCTTGATCGTCTCGAGACCAGCCATATGACTTTGGCCTGGCCCTGCTTGATCCACTCGCTGTACGGAAAGAAGGATGACAGCGATCTTGCCGAATTTGTTGACGATATTCACAACCTTGACGCTGTCGCCAAGTTTGACAACGCCACCTGGGTGACATACCTCCGCGAGTATTTTATTGATGCCAAGAGGGCCACCATTATTGGCAAGCCTTCAGCTGAGCACGCTGCCAAGCAGGCTGAGGACGAGGAGAAGCGAATTGAGGAGCAGCGCAAGTCTCTTGGCAAGGAGAAGCTGAAGGAGCTGGAGAAAGAGCTGGAGAAGCACAGGGCTCAAAATGATATCCCCGTCCCCGCCGAGATCTTTGGTAAGCACCCTACATGACTCGATCAAACGTCGTCGTCTCTTGTCTATGAGCGAAAGCCACAAACATACTTATGCGTATCTACTCTAATTATTCTCTAGACAACTTCCCTATCCCTGATGTCAAGGGCATCGAGATGATCAAGGTCGTCACCGGTCACGGCCAGCCTGACGCCAAGTTGTAAGTTCACCACCCTTGGCCATCCTTCCACAAAAAATGACTCGTGCTATTGAGCTCATTCCCTAACCTTCGCTTTATTGTCGCCCAAAACTTAGCGACAACGAGGTTCAGAAGCACTTGGATAGCGACCTCGCTGAGGTTCCTTACTTTATTGAGTTTGATCGTAAGTTGTTGTTCCTATTTGGCTGCACTATGTACGACCTGAACCTCTCGTCTCTCGGACATCATGCTAACCAACTTGTATGTCCTTGATGCATAGACATCAAATCGGAGTTCGTCGAATTGAGCCTCTTCCTCACAACCTCCGATCTCCCTGCAAGACTCCGCCCATACCTCGACATCTACTTTGACTCGCTCTACTCTCTTCCCTTGATCGACCCTGCCACTGGCGAGGAGACTCCCTTCGAGATCGTTGTGAAGCTGTTAGATCAGGATACCGTCAGCCATGACTGCGGCGTTGGTGTCAGCGCCATGTTCCGTCAGTTAGCCCTTGTCCTCCTCAAGACTGAGCGCGCCAAGTACGCCGAGGGCATTGCCTGGCTCAAGAAAATGACCTGGGATACCCGCTTTGATGCTGATCGTCTTAAGGTCATTGCCACCAAGCTCTTGAATGATATTCCTTCCCAGAAGCGTGATGGATCTAGAGTAAGTGTCGTTTGGCCCCTTCTCTTGAACACCAAGCAACCGTTGCTAGCGATGGTTATTATTGTGGCACTCATCACAATTTTATTGTTTTCGTACTTGTAGATGTCCAGGGTGTGCATGGATGCTATTTCGTACGACGCTGGAAAGTCCAACATTTCTTCGTTGAGCATCTTGCAGCAGTCCAAGTTCTTGCCCGAGGTCATCAAGCAGCTCGAGAAGGAGCCCGACACCGTCATCAAGGCCATGAACGAGCTCCGCGAGATCTGTAAGGCTCCGTAACCCTAAGCATTTGTACTGTTTGACTTTTCATCACGAACCCATTGACGGCTTTCCTAACTGACGCATAACTTTTTTTCATCTTCACTATGAATGTTTAGTGACTCGCCCTGCAAACATCCACATTCAGGTCCAGGGTGACGTTCTCAGACAGGATCAGCCCAAGACTGCCTGGGTCAAGAACTTTGGTGGCAAAAAGGATTCCTCCCCTCTGGCACCCATCCCCTTCTCGAGCCAGGTCTGGAGCGAGGCCGGCAAGGCTCCCGGCAAGAAGGGCTACGTCGTCAACATGCCCTCGATCGAGAGCTCTTTCGCTGCCCACGTCGCCCGCGGCCCCACTGACTTTTTGGATCCCGATTATGCTGCTCTCTTGGTCCTCTGTGAGTGCCTCGACACGCTCGAAGGACCCTTCTGGAAGCAGCTCCGTGGAAGTGGCGCCGTCTATGGCGCTAACCTCCGTGTCGATGTCGAGTCGGGTTTCTTGTCCTTCAACATCTACCGCTCCCCCGATGCCCTGAGAGCCTTCAACCTCGCCAACCAGATCGTCCAGGACTATGCCTCGGGCAAGTCCAAGTTCACCAAGCAGGAGTTAGAGGGTGCCAAGGCCAGTATTGTCTATCGTATTGTCCGCAAGGAGGAGACCATCTCTGCGGCTGCGACCGAGGTCTTTGTCAACCAGGTGCTGAAGAAGGTCTCTGCAGAGTACAACAAGGAATTCTTGGAGCGCGTCCAGGCTGTCACGCCTGCTGATCTCCAGCATGCCATGGACAAGTATCTGATCAAGGTCTTTAGCCCTGAGTCGTCCAATGTCGTTGTTACCAGTGCCACCAACAAGGTCAAGGATATCTATGAGGGCTTCAAGAAGATTGGGTTCCAGCTCGAGACCAAGAACATCGACGAGATGTAAATAGCTCTTTACCTTATCAAAAGCGTATGATAATAGAGAAGAGGAAAGTCTTTAGGAATAGAACTCTTTTTTTTTTTATCGGAAGAGACTAGAAAATGAAGGTCCGTTGGGAAAGAGTGGCAAGTCTGGTGGGAAGAATGGTGTGGACGGAGGGTAGCTCTGAGGATAGGGATAGTAGTGTGAATATGGTACATGGTGAGAATATGCAGACGGGGACTGACGATAGTATGCTGGAGGTGCGTAAGGGATGTATGGATTGAGGTATGGGAAAGCGGTCGTGTCCGGTGCAGGAGGGTACCACGCATTATGGCCAGCATAATGATCATGCGACTCGGTGGTCTCTTCGGCAGCTTCCTCTGTACGAACCGCATCCACGCCGTTGACGACATGCTGAATATCGCCTTCTGGAGACCAAGTCTCTTTGTGCGGAGGTTCAGCTACGGAGGCTGGCTGCTCAGAGGCCACAGGTGAGGGCAGGGGCAAGGGCATCCTCCTGTCCAGTTTACGCTTCTTGCGTGTAGGAGACTCCTTGCGCTTTGTAGCTATCTGCTCCTTGCTTTCAGCTGCATCCAAGGCTCTCTTCTTCTTCAGACTCTCCTGTTGAAACTCAGCTACATGACTAGACTCAACATCATCCAAAGCCCCCTTTCCTCCCGCATCCCGTATCTCCCTCTCCTTGTCCTTCCTCGCGGCCTCCAAAAGCTTGAATTGCTCCTGATCAGCAACAATCTGCAGCGGTCGCGTATGATGTCCATTCTTGCTCTGCTGACCAAGATCGCTATAAGTCTTGTCGTCCGCCGAAAGCTCGTGTAACGATATCGAGAAATCGTTCTTGAGAATCTCGATCGTTTTGACCTCTGTATCGTCGACGATGCTGACTGCGAGTCCTGTGGTTCCATACCGTCCTGTCCTTCCAATACGGTGCAAGTAGGTTTCTGGGTCTCTTGGCAGGTCCATGTTTACAACCAGGTTGACCCTGTCAATGTCGATTCCACGCGCAATCTGATCAAGCAAAACGAATGCATAACATTAGTAGGTGTTCTTCAAACGTATCCTTTTGCAAGAGCATACAGCGAGAAACGAATGGACAACATACCAGATCACTACAGACAAGCACGCGAATCTCAAATTTGCGCGCCTTCTCCATGACAGCCAAACGTTCGACTTGCGAGATTCCCGAGGCGATATGCATAGCTGGCCAGCCTCTTCGCGCCAGAAACTTGACCAGATCTGTAGCCCGCCTTGTATGGTTCAGAAACACGATCGCCTGATAGAAAGGTGTGTGGGTAAAGATCCCCTCGAGCTCTGCAAACTTCGCCTCCATGAGATGTGTTTGGCGCATAAAGACTGAGCTCGCCTGTTGCTCTTGACTAAGTTTCACAGTCTTGTAGAACTGCAGCACACCTACAGAGAATGAAAGAAGGACGCGTGGGTTAGATTACTTGTACATGAGGATGGTAGATCGATCCATGTCCATGATAATTTGATCCGCGGGTTTTACCTTCAAGCTCGGGAGTCCCGTTAGTAAGCATCACATAGACAGGGTTCTTGACCAGCCTGTCCAGATGCGCCAACAGATCATCGTCATAGGTTGCCGAGAACGCCATAACTTGCTTCTTGGATCCCAATCCCTTACAGATCTTGAAAACATCGTCTCTGTAGAGATCCTCCATGAGTTTGTCAGCCTCGTCCATCACAAACAACCGTACATGGCTGGTGTCCAGATGTCCAGTCTCGACCAACGAAAGCACTCGCCCCGGTGTCCCCACAACGATCGAGCACCGCTTCAAATTCTCCTTGTCCTTCTGGATAGGCATTCCTCCAATCATGGCGACACAGGTGATTAACTTGTTGAGTCCTCCCTGAAGAATGTTGACAATGACATCCTGGATCTGGACCGCAATCTCCCGCGTTGGCGCAATAATCACTGCTCTAGGACATTGCTGCTGCTGCTGACTTTTGGATCCAGAACCACTGCTGCTGCTGCTGATATTGTTGGCGAGAAGATCCTTGGGGAGTTGAGAGAGGACAGACTCAATGGCAATGACGCTAAAGACTACAGTCTTGCCCGTTCCAGACTTTGCCTGAGCAATCATATCAAGACCCAATCGGCCCATGGGGATAGTTTTGAGCTGGATCGGTGAGGGCCGTTGGTAGCCGGACTCTGTCAGACCCTTGAGGAGGACAGGGTTGGAGACGAGGGAGGAAAAGTCGAGGTTCTCGTTGATGTGGACATCACTGGAATGAAAACGGTCAAGCGTCATGACATTCCTGGTTGTTGTGTGCTGGTGTCCCGTTTGGTCCTGATCCTTGTCCTGATCGCTTTTTTTTGGATGCAGGTCGAGGTGTGGTTGTGGAAGAAGAAGTGGAGGCGAGCGGTGAGCTCTTTCTGAAGGGTGGCTGAGTGTGATCCTTGACCAGCCTTTGGCTTTTGGGCGCTGAATGTGCACAGTATGCAAGTCACGATGGTCGCCTCTCTTTCTCATGGCTTGGCGGTCAGTGAATTCAGTTCAAGTTGTCTGTAAGACACTCCGTATTGTATCCTTTCCCTCACACTCCTTCCCTTCCACGTTTTCGTCGACTCTTGGCCCACTCGCCCACTCCAACAGTCAACTTCACTCCACTCTCTTGTCCTCACCTCCCATTGAGCGACTCTCCTTCCTCTTCTCTTGCCTTCCTCAACACACTTCCCCTCTCAAACTCATTACACACCACTAGCTCGCCATGGAAGCCAACTGGGGTTCAAAGCTGGGCTTGATTGCAGACAGCACACTTGTCACAGTCTTTGAACGAAACCGCTGTCGAACCAACAATCTCAGCTCGGCTTCACAGGACAAGACCATCGAAAAGAACATGCCCCGTCTCAGAGAAGGACTCCAACAACTCGAGGCAGAACTCTCACAAGCAGAACAGGACGGCTCTGTGTATGTACTCCCCCCCCCCCCCCGCCTCTTTTTTTCAGTTGAAATTGGACGTACTATCGGTAATGCAAAACACACCCCATGTGTCCATTAACACAGACTCCTTTTTTTTTTCCTTTTGTTCCTGGGGTTAAAATAGACCGTCAAAAGAACTCGCAAGTCGAGAAGATACCCTCATCAAGCTGCAACAGCAATTAGAGAAACTGGAAGCGCTCCTCCAGGACAAGGATGACGCCGACGCAAGGTAAAAAAAAAAAAAAAAAAAAAAAAAAGAGAAGAAAGGAGGCTGTCTTTCAGAAAGTTCTGGCGTCATGCTTTTTTTCAGCCAACAAGTTTGTCCCACGAACAAGGAACAAAATCAGACCAGTCGACTGACCTGCTTCTATCCTTTTCTTGGACCATTCTAGAGCTGTGCTACTTGGACTGAACCAAAACTCGTCAAAGCATTCTAGGTCAAAGATTGTGCGGTTCTCAGAGAACGAAGTAGAAGTCGATAATCTGGACAACAGCCAAATGCTCCAACTGCATCAGCGAATTATGGATGGTAAACATCATGCATACTTGATCATTTTGCACTCGTATCGCTAATGCATGCATGGCTCAAAAGCGCGGCAACTAACTATGCGGATATATTATTCTACTCGCATTCCAATAGATCAGGACCAGAACTTGGATCGACTCAGCGTGTCGTTGGGACGGCAGCAAGAGATTGGATTGACGATCAATGATGAATTGGAGTCGCAAGTTGGCATGTTGGATGATACAGAGCACCTTGTGGACCGCACGGGAAATCGTCTCTCGATTGCTGGTCGTCAGTTGGCCAAAGTTGCCAAGGGCACTAAAGGATGTGGTAAGTGCTGTGTGCGTTACTGCATTTATATTGAACACGTTGTCCCCCTCGTAGAAAGATGAAGCAAAAGCTGATAGTTGACGCGTGTGCAATGTAAACTAACATGTCCCCCTGTTCAATGTTTCTTGATACTAGGATCTTGGATGACCATCCTTATCCTTGTAATGGTTCTTGTTGTAGTCATCAAGCTGTAGGGGCGATGCTAAGGGCGACAAGCAACGGACTAGAACAATAAAAGAACATCCGCGACTATGCAGCTGTGCAAAATTTACCCCAGTCACAAAAGACTGGCCAGCGGGTCAGGTCTCATCAGTCCTCATCAGTCCGCTCACTACATTCCTTTTGCTTCCTTTCTTCTCATTTCATCTTTATTCCAACCAAGAAACAACAACAAGAAACAACCATGGCCTCCGCATCACCCTACCAGAACTCCTCGTTGAACCATCTCCTCCCTCCCAACTGGAAGACAAAGATCACAGAATGGCTCCAGGAGGACATCCCTTCCTTTGACTATGGCGGCTATGTCGTGGGAGAAAAGGAGACCACCGCCATCCTCTACGGCAAGAGCGAGGTAATAACCTTTGCTCTCTGCTTCTTGTTGGCTGGCCTTTCATCTTTTCATGCTTGATATGATACCATCCGGAAAGGGCGATCATTGACTCGGTTATTTCGAATTGATCCGTTTGTGTTGTAGGGTATTGTTGCGGGAATTCCATTCTTCACAGAGATCTTTGAGCAGCTTGGATGCCGGTAAGCGATCACCTCCCTCAAGACAGCCTCTTCATTCTAACCTCTTGTTTCATATTTACCCGAAGATCTAACACCCCACCTCTCCCCAACATTACCAACAAACAACAACATAGTGTCGAGTGGCACGTCAAGGAAGGCGAAGTGCTGAAGCCCATCCAGACTTGCGCCCACGTCTACGGACCCGTCCGCCAAATCCTCATCGGAGAGCGCACTGCCCTCAACATGATGGCTCGCTGCAGTGGAATCGCCTCCCAGGCCCACCGTCTCCGCATCCTCAAGGAGAAGAATGGCTTCAAGGGTGTCATCGCCGGCACCCGCAAGACCACCCCAGGTACCCTTCTTCCCTATCCTTAAGTCAATTTCCCGTGGGGGCCTGGAACCTTTTTCCGGAATGGGTGGGAATGAAAATGACTCAACCCTAAATACTAATCCTCTCAATTTTTCTCTCACTCTACTTATGAATCATTAGGATTCCGTTTGGTTGAAAAGTACGGAATGTTGGTTGGTGGCGCCGATACCCATCGCATGGATCTTTCATCCATGATCATGCTCAAGGATAACCACGTCTGGAGCACAGGTACAAAAAGAAGAAGACCCCCCACCTGCAGATGAATCGTGCGCAAATTTGGTCGTGATTCTGACTTTTTACCACTTTTACGTTAAACCTTCCCCATAGGATCGATTACGGCCGCTGTTCAAAAGGCCAAGGCTGTGGGCGGATTCGCATTAAAGATTGAGGTCGAGTGTCGCTCGGAGGAGGAGGCCGATGAGGCCATTGCTGCAGGAGCTGATATTGTCATGCTTGACAACTACGAGGGTGACGCTCTCAAGATCGCCGCCGGAAACATTAAGCAGCGTTGGGCTGCCCAGGGACGTCAAGTCCTGGTCGAGTGCAGCGGCGGTGTAACTGAGCAGACCATTGAGAGCTACTTCTGTGATGGTAAGTTTACACATACAAAACGAAAAACGTATCCCGATCTCTGCCGAAATGTGCAACTCTGTGTTTTGTATCGGCAAGCAATACAAATGTGGATCACCCGGACTACTTTTATTAAACCGCTCCTTCACCCTTCTCTCTCGTGTAGCTATTGACATCATCAGCTTGGGTTCTATGACCCAGGGTGTGTCCTTCGTCGATTTTTCGCTCAAGGTCCAGAAGAGCGCGTAAAAAAAATGACGCTAGAGAAAAGCGCCGCCCCTGCTTATTTATATAACTGCAGTCAGTCCGATGTTGTAAATACAAGACCATGTTAGAAAAAAAGTGCACAGTTATCCATTGTCCATTGTTTGTCATTGTTGGCTTTTATTGGGATTATCACTCCGCAGTCATCATATGAAGCACTCTCCAGTCATGATCGAAAAGAGGCAGGTAAAAAACAAAGAAAAAAGAGAGGCCTTGGTGGTATGGCGACGATCTCTTCTTTTGTTTTAGACAATGCGGTCCATATCTCTGGCGTAGAACATGGTCTGCTTGATGATCTGGTCCGCGGGAATGTTGATCTTTTCATCTGCATCCGAGTGGAAGTACGCCTTTTGCTCCACAGGGTTGACCTTCCAGTTGCGCTATAAAATGTGTCAGAACAAAGGAGCGTTTGGTTAGCAAATATCACCAGGCGAGAATTCATGCTAATCGCACCACTCAAGAGACAAATGTGTATAGGTAAAGGATGCAATCGTACCTCCTTTGCAAAGTTCAAGATGTCCTCCATGTTTGTGAAGAACAAGAGCGTTCCTGCGTCCGACAGGGGCAGGCTAGTGTATGCTTTTTCACTGCAGCTTGCAATCTCATTCCTAAAATTATGTAGCATTCAAACATAACGGCAAAAAAAGTCAGCCTCGTGTCATCTGATAGATCGGTCTTCTCCTCTGTGTCATGACATCCTTGCCTCGAATAAAGCAACATTTTTTGCCGTACCTGATGGTGTCCATCAAGATATCGATAAAGAAGAGGTACTCCTTCGAGGGGACCTCGGACCGTGAGCTCCAGACTCTGTTATAGCTGCCCTCCATCAGCGACTGCTCCAACTTGACGGGGTGCTGGATCGCAGGGTTGTTGTGAAGTTGTTCAGGGTCGATCGTCTCCAATGCTGTGTGAAAGTCCGAGATCCTGTTCTGGGACAAGAGGCAAAGCAAGTTGAGGCCAATCAGGTTGTATTTAAGAGGCGAAGCAGGCAACGCACTACGGATAGAATGGAAAAGAGAAGAGAGCGTCAGACACGGCGTCAACTTTGGACGGGATCAAAACAACGGCAATGGCATAATTGGAATCACGACAATTGCGTTTTCAATGGAGCGGCAGACATACCTGTGATCGTTGTAGTAGGTCTGGAGTTGCGCCATGTATCTCTCGAACGAAGGAATGTCCTTTGTGCGGATACTCCACTGTGCTCCAATCTCCAGGACATCGCCTAATATCGAGAACAAGTAATCAAGGAACAGTGTCAGCTATCTCCCTGTAACTCCCTCGTTTCTTATCCATAGAATGCCTCCAGGTTGAAAGAGTAAAACAGGAAGGCAAGGCAAGACAGTGTGAATCCTTACGCGCCAAGGTCAGCTCCTCGATGTTGTTGGGTCTCTCCTCATGTGTCAAGTACGAAAGCTCAATAAGGGCAATCTATTCGTTGTCACCAAAAAGAATGTAGTATTGGGAATCGCCTTAGTGATTTGCTCGCATGCCGTTGTCGTTGTTGTTATCTCTTTCTTGCTTCAAGAGTTCGCATGACATCCTCTCGAATGCGGTACCTTGAGCTGGCTAAGGAACTGACCGCACTTTGCGAGGTCGGGGTTGGCCGCGTTGTACTCCTGGCTGAGGGCCTGTGCCAAGCGCTTAACTTCTGAAATGGCCATGGTTGTTGGGTATGTCTTTCGGTGTTGTTACTTGGGTCGTGTGTTGCTTTGGGTTGGTTGCTGTTGATAGTTGAAGAAGATTCGGCGAATGGTCTGATGTCTGTGATTTGCTGGAAAGTAAAAGTAAGAAAAAGAGCTTTGTCCAAAGTGTGTCTGCCAAACCCTTTGGGCGTCGTGTCCCCTCAACGCGTCAGGCTTAAAAAAAAAACGTGACGTCAGCATAAACCTCGAAAAATGGGACGCGAGACGCGACTGGACAGGCAAGCTACCCATATCCTACCCATACACACAACGTCGATAACAGTTAACAACACGCCGAACAATAACAAGATTCCAGTAGTGAATCCCCCAAGCTGTGCACATCGTTCAAAAACGTGTAGCTGGTCTAGCTAACCTCCTGTCTCTCCGTCATAGTATCGACCACAGCCGGTATTGTCGGACCGTTGGACCCGTATTGCATGCACCTTCCCCACCTTCCCACAGCTTTGTTGCCACAAGGGCTAAGAAAGCTGATACTATCGTCGTACCCATCTCACACCAGGTCGATCGCGAACGTGCGTGCTTCAGCAAACACAATAAAGTTGATTCCACTCTCCCAACCTTTTGGACAGCCCGATATTTTTTTTTCCAGGGCATAAACACAATGCAACTGACAGAGTCCTTTTCGTTAGACAAAGAGGTACAGTGACGGAGATATTCAGATCCTGTACAGAGAGACGGACAAGCTATACAGACCCCTGTTCCGAACCCCGATCGTTGGTTTACTCCTGGTTCATCTTGTGTGGATACCCTCCGTAGTCTTTCTCCTTCTATCCCTCTCTGTGTTTGTTATTTCTTGTTGCTGTTGGGACTAAAGTCGAGGCCAATTGGCATATATGTGCCCGAGTCGACATGGGAATGTATTTGCTTGGAAGCATAGGAAGATTTATGACTGCCTGCTGCTGTGAGAAAGAGAATAATGTAAGGAAGATAGCAATTCCAATCTACCCACACCACATAAAGCATATACGCCATGAGAGCGACTATTATACACACTTCTTTTCGTACTCTTTCGTCAAACTTTCAACCAGGCCATGACGATGGTCGGAAGCAGGATGTTACGATTCCAACTACTCGACATTCACACTTTTTTTTCCTTCTCTCAGGCAATTCTGCTGTCCAAGGCTGCTTTGTACCCTTCTTCAGTGTGTGCTCTGTATCACCTTTTTTCGTCTGCCGGCTCCGCCTACTAACCCATTGACATGATGACCGTACCTTGCTCGTGCTGTGTTAAATGTCTTAGTACTCCACTGCGTCCAAGGTCTGATGGTGCGCGATCTTGCAACTTTGACTGGAGGGAGGGTGACTTACAAGAGAACTGAAAACATAAAGCGAGACACACTCATTCACCTGTTCTCTTCTCCCTCTCTCTCTCTTTCTTTCCCTTTCTCTCGCCCTATCCTATTTTCGTCTTATAAGCCAGTGGATTGTTTTTATAACTTGACCGTTTCGACTCGACCTGCCTTTCCTCTCCTTCCTCGTTCTCACCCTCGTTCGTCTTCCTCTTTTTCCTACATCTTCACTCCTTCTCCTTCTTTCTCTCTCGCTCTCTCTCTTCCCTCTTCCTTTCCCTCTTCGTTTCTCCTTCTCTTGATTCCCTCAGAAAGAAAGAAAAGAATACTCACACTCCCCTCTTGATGCACGTACTCTTCCACGCAGTAACACCCTAATTCCCCGCGCCTAGCTACCCCACACAGCCCCTGAAACAAGGCGCGTCGATCACCAGCCAATAGAAAAAAATCACAAAAACACAACGGACGCTAATACCACTTCGCCGAATACCCCTCTGAAGCGCACTCTCTTTCGCCAACGACAATATCCCTCATCTTCTCACACACGAGTAGTCCATACCCTTTCCACTTTACCCATCATGAACACTGCCGCCCCAACCCCTTCCCAAAACACTCAACAGGATGCCTACGCTGCAGAGAGGATCTCTGCCCAGGAGGCCATGAAGGTCATGAGAATCAGCGAACCTCACCAGGTGCGTTCATCCTTCTTGTCCTTTGCACTCTCACTTTTCATTACTTTCACTTAACTTTACCTCCATCAATTGCTATTCAACAACAACATCCACACTCTAAACATGCCTTTGATGTCTCCATTTTTCTCTCCCCTCAATACAAAACAAAAGAATGTTCATAGGAGAAAATCTGCTGACATTGACGAGACATATGGCGCCTCGCGTGTCGATCGCCATCTGGCCAGCCGCGCCCAGAGTGTCAGAGAATCCTCAAAGGCATACCCATCGCAGGTGAGTAGAAAAAAAATATAAAAAATATGAAAAAACATCGTCAGTCAAGCATAATACAAAAAAAAAAAAAAAAGGAGCTCTCGAATATCCAGTTCTGTGGTTGTGAAAACTAACCTTCCTTTTCCATATCTTTTAACTTGACAAAAAAAAACAAAAGGAGGTGGCACCTTTGAAACTGGCTCAGACACCAGCATCTATCGAACGCCGGCGCTCCAAGGTGGAATCAACTGCAGAATCTCCCATCCACTCCGACAGCCAGAACAACAACCGCTACAACCATTCCACAAACACTACAAACGGCGGCAGCAATAACAACAACCACCAATACCGTCAACCTCAGCAACAGACCTATTCATCCAACCAACATCAGGGTTCGACTGCATCTGCCGGTGTTGTGACCCCCACGGCGGTAGGTCCTACTCATATTAAACAGGACCACGAATCTCATTCTGCACCAACAAATGAGTTCCATAACCAAAAGGCACCTATTCCGACGTCACCTTCCAGCCCTGTTGACAATAACGGCTCCTCTGCCCAACAGCAACAGCAACAGCCACCTGCATCCGGTCGCCAGTCGCGGCTCAGCAACGTTAGCAGCACCAAGGTATGTCACCCATTCTCTGACAAATCTGCAAGTTGTGCCATATGTATTCTATGGCCATTGAACTGACGAGCAATCATTTTATAGGAGTCGTACAGACGCAAGTATGGCGACATCCAGGGCTATACATACATCGGCACCATTGGTCAAGGCAACTTTGGAAAGGTCCTCTTGGCAGAGAACGACATCACCGGCGAGCAGGTAAACGCGACAGTTTAACTCCTTCGTTATTATTTCCTCCCTTCTCTTATCTTTTTTCCTTTCGTTATAAAAGAAAAGGACTAACCGGAAAAACCGCTTGTTTTTTATTTTCCTTGCCACCATTCTTCTAGGTCGCGGTGAAGATCTTGGAAAAGGCGCAGTTCAAGAGCGAGCAGCAGCGTCTTCACGCGACACGAGAGGCCCGCTTGATGGCGACCCTCCGCCACCCCAACATCGTCGATGTCAAAACGGTGATGGAAGACGACTACCGGATCCTGATCGTCATGGAGAACCTGACTGGAGGCGAACTGTTTGATTACATCTCCAACAAGGGCTCCTTGGACGAGAAGGAGGCCCGTCGCATCTTCCAGCAGATTGTCCTCGCCATCCACTACTGCCACGAGGTATATACTACCGGTCAGATGTTCATGCAGACATGAGACATGGCTTTTATATACTCTCCTTTCTTAATCTAACATATTTTTTATTTTTGCATTTCCTCTTGATAGAACAATGTCGTGCACAGAGATTTGAAGCCGGAAAACATCCTGCTGGACAGCGAACGTAACGTCCGAGTGGCCGATTTCGGGTTCGGGAACAACTGGCACAAGGACCGCCATCTGACCACCTACTGTGGCTCACCTTTCTACGCTGCTCCGGAAATGGTCAGTGGTACTCCTTACATTGGACCCGAGACCGATGTCTGGTCCCTGGGTGTCATTCTCTATGTCCTTGTCTGTGGACGCCTGCCCTTTGATGCCAGTGACCTGCCAGCCCTCTTTGCGCAGATCAAGCGCGGAAACTACCAAAAGCCCCGTGAAGGATCCATCGGTACGCATTTTTGTTTTTTTGTCTGCTTGTTGTAGTAGTTAACAAGAGTAGCAAGCATTTGCTAAACATTGATTTTTTTTATGTTTTCACGAAAATTATAGATGTGTGCTCGTTGATCCATCGTATGTTGACGGTCGACCCCAAGCGCCGTGCAACATTGGCAGATGTCCTCAGATCCCGCTGGATGCGCGCCGACGGTATGGATACCATCTCTGTTGCCCTCCCGGCCCTCTCTACCGCTCCTGCAACCATCCGTCCACCCTCCGCCTCCACTAATCGCACCAATCCTCCTCAGCAGCCACAACAGCAACAGCAGCAGCAGCCTCAGGCAAAGTCGACTGGTCTGCCCACCTTCCACCCCAATGAAGATATCAGCAAGACCATGAACGTCGTCGTCCCCACCACCATCTCAACCACCCCACAGCCACAACCACCAACCATCAACACGAACCGCCACTCCTACCATCCTACCACCACCAACAATGACTACCACCCCTACAATAACAACAACCAACAGCACTCCCAATCTCACCAACACCACCACTACCCTTACCACAACCACCACCAGATGGACACTTCTTCTTCCTCACCAATGAGCCCCGTCCCAGATCTCTACGACCATGACGAACAAATGAGCGACGTCTCCCCCTCCATGGCCAGCTCCCCAACCGAAACCATGGCAACAATCTCCCCAAGCACACCCATCGGCCCTACATCCCGCGACGAAGCCCTGGCCATCGCTGCCGCCAACGCCGCCGCCTCCGGTGGCCTGGTCCACCCATCTTCCTACCAGAAGCGGTCCAACACCATGAACGCGTGTTCAGGCAACACGGACGACAAGATGATGTTGCACCACCCTTACAAGCAACACAACCGCCCACATTCGGTCCATACCTCCAATGGCGTTTCTCCTGCGACTGGCGAAGCGGTCACTATCGCGATGTGTCCTTCCAGCGACGCATTGAATGATGGCTTTGATTCATCGTCAAAGAAGAAGAGAAAGACTTTGACAAAGCTCCGTCAGTTCTTTCGTTTCGAGACCGCTGCAAAGTGCTAAGCAAGGCGCATGAACCCTCTTTTCAGAGTGAACGCACGAATACAAAGAAAAAAGAAAAAAAAAGAAAGTGTCAGCTAGGACTTGCCGCCACCTTTGTAAAAACCATACCAAGCCATTAACCATCGATCTGGCATCGATGCAGCCGTAGAAGTCCCCTCTTTTTGTTTCATGATCACCCACATTAATGTTTCCACATTACCAACTAAGCAATCAAGCAAGCAAGCACATAATAAATGCAATCATTGCCCAATACCACCATTTGTCCCATTTCCACGTTTTTTGCGCCATTTGGAGCCAATTGTCAGAACACAATGGGTACAGGGACATGCATTGAAATTTCACCCTCAAACGTTCTCAATACAAATGGAAAACAAACACACATAGAAAGTTCACTTTGCTTTATTATCTGCATATTTCACTGTAGCCACCATCTTTTGTATTTCCTGGGGGATACCGAAGTCGCCATGATCAAATTTACACTAAGAGGAGTAAGAAAAGAAGAGACATTGGTCAACGAAAAGGAACAAGTACATTTGATCGATCCCGTCACCAATCACGATTCAACAAAGTACCACAGAAAAAGGAGAGGAGATACTTACTGGCATACTTTCGGGTCCACTCCCGAGCGTTAGTCTCGTAACGGCTGCGGTCAGTCTTGTAGGTGTGTGCGATCTCAGGGACAAGAGGATCGTCGGGGTTGGGGTCAGTCAACATGGAGCAGATCGACAAGAGAACCTTGGAGATTGTGAGAGCTGGAGACCACTGATCCCTCAAGATATCCAAGCAAATACTGCCGTTGCTGTTGATGTTGGGGTGGTAGATTCTGGTTGTGAAGTTGACCTATACGGATGAAAAGTAAAAGATAATGTATATTAGTAATCGATGGTAAGGTATTTCATGCTGGAGGCGCAGAAAAAAACAAGGGGCAAGTGTCGGTCCATATCCTTTGATGGGTCGACTAGTATGTTTTATGGCATTCAGACTGCCAGGATAGGAATGGTGTTAGCAGAGACACATACCTTTGGGGGCTTGAAGGGGTAGTCCGTGGGGAAGTGAATGGCCAAGAAGAAGACTCCTCCAGCGTACGGTGAATCGGACTAGTAGTGGAAAAAAGAAGAGAAGAGACATTGTTAATACAAGGAACCTATTGACGTTGTCGGGTAGCTTAGCTTAGCATACCAATCAACCCAAGATCCAAAAGTACTAGTCGACGACGTTGATGTGTTCTGCGAGGGGCGCATTTTGCATTTTGGACCCAGCCCCGACTTCCTGCTCTTTCTTTTTGTGCACTCTCTCCTCTTGTCCTGCTTCACGTAGACCCCTTGTACAAGGGGTTGAAGAGATAAGGGGGGGGTGAGGCGAGTGTTGTTGTAATAAGGCGCAGAAGTCGCACGAAGTCCAAGGAAACAGTCGGTGTAGCTGCAGTTACCTCTGTCACACTTTCTGCAGTCGTCTTTGCACACAAAAATATAAAATATATCAATCAAAATTTGATGAAGAGTCACTTACGGGTCCCATGATAGTCGCCTGCCAGTGGAAAAGTTCGTCGCCGATAGGTCCGGCAGAGCAGGACGAGGGGGGATCTCTTCCGAGATCAGCTAATTCCTACTCTCATCAGAAAAGAAGGTCGAAGAAACAGGAATAAATGTATTAGTTAACTGATGAGAGAAATTCATCTTTGTCATCCTAACCAAGTCCGTGGAACGAATAGGAAGCTATGCTGCGGCTATTGTCCCCTCTTTGCCCAGATATCAAAACTAAAAAAAGCGCAGAAGTAATTGATCCTCGGCCTTCTGTTGGTCAAGCCACAGAAAATGAAAGAAAATGAGTGTCGCGGAACAAAAGGGAACGAAAAAAGGGAGGGGTAATAAAAAGGGCAAAAAGGAAAGGGAGGGTGTATGATGGGCTGTACGAATACAAAAAATATCGCTCACAAGAGCAAAAAGGAAGACCAACGAAAAGCGAAGGGGGCACAGTGTGTTTGTGTGTATGTATGTGGAAAGTGAATGAGAACATCTGTTTCTGTGGTCACCAGGAAAAGGCAAAAACTCATCAAACTAGCTTTTGGCGAGGATGATATATGCAGGCAGTGAACAAAAAACAAGGGTGAGATTGTCGTAGGGCTCAGCAAGAAAGAAAAAGTGAAGTGGAAGGAAGTAGCACAGCGAGCTAGTACAAAACAAGAGGCCAAGGTCAAGTGAGTTTGCGGCAGCCTGCCAGAAAACAAGCTTATAGACCTACGCCCCCGTCAAAAGGGTTGTTCGTGAAATGAAAAAGAGCTTGTTGATGGAATGAAGAGGACGATGACAAGGAAAGCGAGTGCGTGTGCGTGTGTCTAGGTGTGTGTAAGAGTGAGAGCAGCAGGCTAGGAAGAGCAGAGATGATAGGCTTACCTTGTTAATGCGCTTAAGAGCCATGGCTTGATGTTGGATTGTCGAGAGGGTTGTTGATGTGTTTGGAGAAAAAAGAAGAAAAAGGAAAAATCCTTGCCAACCAAGAACGAAAGATATCAAATCTCCTCGCCAGGTCACACCACACAGGGTTGGGTGACGTCAAAAAGTATTGATAAGCGGACAAAAGCAAAAGTTAATGCGACCTGTGTGGATTGAACACACGACCTTCAGATCTTCAGTCTGACGCTCTCCCAACTGAGCTAAGGTCGCAGATAAAATGCTTAATTTTCTAACATATTTGAATGAGACTTAGCAGTGAATTAAATCAGTCACGTGCTAAATCCACGTGATTAGCTGATTTAAGATCATAAAGGTTAAATATGCAAATCAAAACAGGAAACCATCAAGCAATCAGCAAGTTTGTATGGTGTAGTTGGTTATCACGTCTGTCTAACACACAGACGGTCCTCGGTTCAAGTCCGAGTACAAACACTTTTGCTTCGTAGCCCTTTTTGCGGGTTTTGGTCATCGTAGACGGATCCCTCTACTTTGTATGAGGCGAAACCCCAACCTTATCGCGTGCAAAAAAATGGCACAAGGAAGAGACTCACCCATTCCACATGCTTCAAAAAACAACTAGGACGATGCTCGTATATATGAGGTTGTTATTTTTTTGGTTACTATGGGTATTATGTACAAGTTATTGCTATTTGTTCTTTTGCTATTGTTGTTTGTTAGGCGTATATTTCTAAAGCTATATGTTTGACGTAGCTCCCATCAACTTCAATCCCTCTTACGTCCGAGGCCCAAACCAAGAATGACAACCGCAGTAGATACAACAGCTGTCGTCTTGCAGATGCTCCAGAATAAGCTGGGGTGTTGTTCAGGCCCGTTCTTCTTGCTCTTGTCATGCTCCACCATCTCGCGGTACGGCGGGGACGAGGAGGAGGCCTTGGTGCTGGTGCTGCTATTGCTGCTACGACGGCTGCTACTCTGGCCTCCATTCAATGTGGACAATGACAAGGAAGATGAGGAGTTGGACAGGAGAGATGCGGGGAGGTCCTTGTCTTCAAGGATATCGATCGTCGCGTTCTCGTCCTCAACAGCAGCAGCAGCAACAGTCGATGGCTCTTCGACGGTGGTCGTCTCTTCGACGGTGGAGTGCTTGGTCATGGTAGTCTCGGCACGAGGGGTCATGTAGACAGACCGTTCAAACGACTCCTCGTTCTGCTGCTGCTGCTTCTCACCTTCAGTCTCAGTCGACTCGACAGAGATGATCTGGTCAGTGAGTAAGTCGCGCTTCGAGCTGCTCAAATTGGAGGGTGTCAAGGGAGGCGATGGGACCTGAGGGTAATCGTTCGCGGTAGAGGTGGCAGAGGCAGCCGCTGCTGCTGCGGCGGTGGCGACAGCAATGGCGGAGGCATCGGTGACAACCTCAAGGACAACCTTGGTGGGAACAGGTGCGGGGGGTGCAGAAGCAGCAGGCTTGACATCAGGCTCGAGCTCTTCGACCTCGTTCACTCCATCATTATCCTTGCCAGTGTTCTCCTCGTCGAGATTGACGGCAGCTTGAAGAACAAACGTCTCGGGCTCAACATCGGGCGAGAGCAGGTGAGACTGGGCAGCGATGGACTCAAACGAAAAGTTGGGCGAGGCAGGGATGGCAACCGAGGTTGGAGCAGGAGACGAGACAGTGGGAGCAGGAGCAGGCGTCTCCTCAACCTCAAGGGCTCTCTCGACAACAGCGACCTTTTCAGTCTCGACGACTAAAGGTTCAGCAACCTTGGCCTCAACAATCGGGGCAGGAACGGCAACCTCTTCAACAGCAGCGGCAGTAGATGACTCATGTTCCTCCTCGACAGTAGAAGACGAAGACTCGGCAGGGATGATGATGGGGGACTCGCCCAGCTGAGGAAGGGGTTCGGCAACACTGGGCGAGTTCATAAAGACATCCTCGATAGCCGCGGCAGATGCATCTTGTTCAACTTCTTTCTTTTCCTCTACAGCCTGCTGTGCAACCTCAATTTCAATGACCTTGTCGCTGCTGACTTCAGCAACCTCGATCGATGGGGAGACAGGGTTGGCAGTAGTATCATCTGCAGTATTGGCAGCAGACAGCTTGATGACGACAGGGGAGGTCTCCTCAGAAGGGTAATTGTCTATGAGGGGAAGGGCAATAAAGAAGGATGGTGTCAAAACATGGATCGAAATATGCCATTATGCGTTTTCCTGCGCCCAAAAAGAACAAATGATAAAGGGGAAAGGGAAGGAAAAGAAGAGAAAGACGGGAAAGAAAAAAAGGAAGAAAAAAGAATGACAAATGGACGGCGGGATGGATTGGATGGGGTAGGGGTCCGTCAAGTAGCACCAGCATTAATTGCCCATGTGTATGTGAGCGACTTGAGCGCGAGTGCGAGCAAGCAAGTGCGTGTGTGAACGTGAGAGTGAGAGTGAGAGCGAAAGTGTTGTTGTTTTGCTGTCAGTTTTCCCTTGGTTGTAATGTTATTTACCTTGTTGTGGATCAGCAGGCGATAACGATGCATGGTCGTCTTGTTGGGGTGTAACCTCGGCCTTGACCACATCCTCATCCTCACCCAACAATACAATTTCTTTCTCCTCCGTGGCGATGTTGTTGTTGATGTTGTTATCCTCCAATTCCTCATCCTCATCGTCTGACTCGACGACCTGTTGTCTCTTGGAACGACCACCCTCGCCGTCGCTCAAGTCATCTGTCTCGTCAAAGATAAGGACAGCCTCATAGGTGTCCCTGGATTTGACGTTGTTGCCCATTCTTGTGGTGGTCAAGGTAGGAATCGCAGCATCAACATCAGCAGCGACAGGGGCAGCAGCAGTAACAGTAGTCGGGCTTGCAGAAACAGGGGCTGACCCAACATCAATATTCTCGATCACCTCCCGTGCAAGATCCTTCTCATCCTCCTCCGCGGGGGAAACTATGATGCTGGTGGTGGTTGTAGTAGTAGTGGTAGAGTCGGATGAGGAAGTGGTGATGATGGTGGGGTGGGGGGTTGGCAAAGGCTTGTTGATAGAAACTTGCTCAGAGACTTGAGGACCGTGCTGGGATTGGAGGCTTGAGCTTCGGCTGCGTCCTCCTCCTGAGCCGGCAGAGGGTTGCTCGACGAGCTCAACAGCAAGCTCATGGTTCCAGTGGCCATGGGAGTCCTGCACTTGGGCTTGGTCGTGGTCGCACTTCCACTCGTCGTCGATCACAAACTTGTACTGATAGCGATACTCGCGGGCAAGAGGCAAGTAAGTCCCATCTTTACTCTGATGATGATAAGGGAGGTCGATGTGGAGGTCCTTGTTGTTGGTGCTTGTGGTTGAGGTGGCAGAGGCAGAGGAAGAGGACCGAGCACGCCCTAAGAATCGAGAGAAGCGCTTGCGGCGAGAGATATGGGTCGTCGTTGAGCTTGTTGTAGAAGTGGGGGCGAGGGGAGGGGAGCCTTGGTGGGATTGGTCGTGTGGGTGGTGGTGATCAAGGAGTTCATGGTGGAGGTAGCCATCCTCGTCGAAATAGTCCGAGATATCCTCGATCTCCTGGACGTCAAGGTGGATCTCGAAGGAGTCAGTACCGTCGATGCGGGTCATGGGCAGCTTTTCCCATGGCCCGTGCCCGGGGACGGACCAAGTGCCGGCAATGAAGGCGTTTCCGGAGGGGACGGGGTGGGGCCATTTGATGTGGATATCGTGGGTAGGGACCATGACGATGGTGTGTTGCTGGAGGGAGAGTTGGGCGGTGGAGGAGGAAGGCGAGGGAGAGTGAGAGGAAGGGGATTCGGTGGTGGCAGAAGCAGAAGAATGCTTTCGTCGACGAAAGAAGGATGGAAGTCTGATATGGTGATGGCTTTGCTTCGAATGGGTGCTGCTGTTGTCGGAGCTGTTGCGAGGGAGAAGGAGTGCATTGTTGCTATTGCTGCTGTTGTTGGCTAGGGTAGGATTTAAGGGGTTGTTGTTTGTTATTGTGGTGGAAGTAGCCTTCTGTTGTTGCTCACTATTGGTGCTGCGAGTGCTAGCGGTGCTGCCACTGCGGTGGCGGGAGGGCACGCTGTGGGTGAGGAAGGCGAGGCTGTTGCTGGAAATGTCCTTCGACGCGGCTGAGGTGTCCTTGCCAGGGCGGGGGTCGTACGAGGGGGCTGGTTTACGGAACGCCATTTTGTAGAGTAGTGGTCTCTTGATTGAAGTCCAAGGGTGTGTAACTGACTGTTTGTGTGATGTTTGGGATGGGTTGACTGACTTTGATAATGAAAAGTACGAAAGGGGTACGATGCAACAATAAAAGATATGAAGATTTGGAAAGTTATGGGAAATGAACGCAAACAAGAGACAAAAGAGATAGAAAAAGAAAAGAGCTGTGCAGAGGCTGTATGAGAAGCAACAAGAAGAGGTAGCTGGACAAAGGTATACGGGAAATAAACAAGCTTTTTTTGTGTGTGAGTGTGTTTTTGTGGACGCGTCAATGTCAGAAGATAACCCTAAATGGGGTATACACGATATGTGTTGTATGAATCGCAGTGCGGGTGGATGTATGTATGTATGAGGAGTTCTTTTTTTGTTGTTGTTGTTGTTTTAGAATGATAATATATGCAAGGCCAAAAAAAATTGAAAAGGGTAGAAAAGAGAGGTGAGAGGGAGTATGGAGTGGAGGAGGTGGAATGGAGGAGGAAGAGTGAGAGTAGGGGAGAGTATCAGAAAGGGAAGGGAGAGTATCAGGAAGGGTGAGAAGAGAAACAAGAGTGGACGAAGAGCGAAGAGACGGGAAGATGGGGAAGAGACCGTTGGTTTATATATGAATTGCGGTGGCCCGGACCATCCAAGAAAACAAGAAGAGGAAACGGTTGTTGTTACACTCTTGGATCGTATGCACACAAAAGGAGGAATAGGAGCCGAGTGGTGAGACGGGGTAGAGTGTGGGTTCAATTGGACTCTCAAGCTGTTTGTTCTCTATGAATGAGTAACAGGCGAAAGAGTGAGAAAGGCGTGAGTCTTGCACTGGGAAAATAGTTTAGTGTTTGAGTGGGGAGTTGAAGGAAGAAGAAGGGAAGAAGAGGGAAGGGGATAGGAGAAGAAGGAGAAGGGCAGGTGTGTGAGCAAGTTACATGTATGTAAGTAAGTAAACGGATAAAAGAACGCACAGAAAACCCTCATTCAATAGACTCTGAAAAAAGGACACTGAACGGTAATCATCCGTATCTTCCTTGTGAGGGGGGGTCCAAGTGCAAGGAAGGACGAAGGCGAAGGGAGAACCCCCTCTTCTTCCTTCTTTCGCATCCTTACTTTTTCCTTTTGCTACTATCCTGTCAACATAGGAGAACTCTCTCATCGAAGCAAGCAAGGCAGGCACTAAACTTAGCGCTGAACTGGTCTCTTTGTCTTCTGCCCTCTTTCTTCCGACAACAATGAACAATGAACAATGAACAATAAAAGATGAACATGAACAAGCTTCCAAACAATGGTACCATTTCAGCTGCAACAAGTAGCAATATCAATAATAATAAATCATCAATATATGCTGCCTACCGGTATCATTCATCTTCTTACCTCGTTTTCTCAATTGCATAAGCATCCAGCATTCACCCACTTCGCTTTCGTTCGTTTTACTCGCACTAGAGAAAACAAAAAGAAAAACGACATTAAGAATGCAACATGGATCGTTGAACCCCTCTTTGCTCCTTCGCCAATACCATTACCTATCTGTCGTTTACAACATTACTCACGTCCATGCTTATGCCTTACATGACGCACATACATAGATCCGCTTTTGAACAACACCATCTGCCATCTCGCTTTTCGCTCTTACTGATCAACCCCCTTGCCATAACCTTCAGGCAACAACACTAACCAGACCTCTTTTTTTTGGCGATTCCTTTTCGTCCAAGGGGTTGATTGTCGAATGTCCATCGGACCTTTACTCCTTCATACTTTTTTCTCACACTGTATCCGTGTGCGCTTTGCTCCAAAAAAAAAAAAAAAAAGAAAAAAAAAAAAGAAAGTAAGCAGGTAGTTCAAATACTAGAGTGACAAAGTATGAGAGGATCCAAATGTTGCGCAAAAATAGACTGTCGATCGAGCGAAATATTCACCCCCACTATCAACCCACAACCCGCAACATCAATATCCCCAACCCCCAACCCACATCACCTGGCATCCCTCTTCTTTCCTTCTCCACACATCTGTGGGTTGGATGGCATGAGTGTGTAACAGCTGAACAAAAAATGAGTGGAGAGATGGAGATAGGCTAAAAGATAACACCAAAGAAAAAAAATCCGATTACTTCAACCTCGCCTCGGATGGTGAGAGTGAGAAAAAACTTAATCCGTGAAAAAAATATGAAAGGGTCAAAGGCTGTCGGGGGCAGTGGGAGCGGGAGGCAAGTGGCGGGATCAAATCAACAGCACCAACAACAATAGAAAAAAAAGGCCATGGCGAGAGCGAAAGGGATCTGATCCAGTCTGGTCCGAGGAAGAAAAGGAAGACTGGGCACAGTCCGCGCTTTTTTGTTGAACAAGGAGGTGTGGACAGACTGGCAGACAGGGATTCTCACATGAAGATAGGAGAGCCTGGCCACAAAGAAGTGGTGAAAGAAAAGAAAAAGGCAGGAAATACAGCCAAGCCGAGAGGATAGGGAGTAGAAAAAGAAGGTTACAAGGGTCGAAGCATTGCTATTCGCCTTTCTGCTTCCAATTTCCAACACAATGCGAACAGAAAACCATTGCAGGAACGACAACGGTTTGCTTGAATTTCAACAGAAAAGAGCCAACGTACAATGAAATAATGAACAACGCACGCAAGGCATACATCGAAATTGCTTTCATTTCTTCTTTGATACTGCATCGCATGAACAGAGAGACCCGTTGGCCAACTATGCCAATGGACTATGGGCGATGATGGACAGGCAAACAAAAGACAGGAGGGGTCATAGTGACAGGCAGGTGATAGGAAGTATGTGTGCGTGAGTGTGGGTGAGCATTGGCCACCTTTTCTTGTGCGTTCCTTCCAACTCGCTTTGTACTCATTGCCCCTTACCGTATGCAATGATCCGATTCTTTGTTTGTTTGTTTTTTGTTTGCTTTGTTTGAATGCGTTCAAACAAGAAAGGGAGCAAGCAAATGTCCTCATTCCCAGCGTTGTATTGTGAGTTATGTTTTCCTTTAAAACGCTACCTAAGCATACGACCATGTAGGATGTAGGTACACTAGACAAACAGCCACAATGGGAACCACAAGCGCGCCATCCATCGAAAGAACATTGACAAAAGAAAAATGGAGCCAAAAAGAAAAAAAAAAAGAAAAAAGCGACTTGCTGCACGCAAGGCAGGCAATGCGACAATGGTCCCCTAACTATTTTTGAGTTGCATAATCCGTTGACAGATATCCTCTAACAGCCGAAAGAAAGGAAAGAAAGTGAACACATGTCAGTCAATGCTCAATATCCGCCGGCCATACATTCATTCAAGCACAACAGCAGGGTCCCTTGTTTTTTTTTTCTTTCTTATTTTCCTGTAGTTTTGTTTCCCGTCCTGCTCAATCTCTCCGACAATAGCGACAGCACAATCCAATACACCATAACCGACGGCGCATCGCCCCTTGGCGCAGTCTCCAACAAAAAGGCCAAAAAAAAAAAGAAACTCCCATACAATTACACTCCATCTCACTCCCTTCCTCCCACTCCCCCCCCAAAAAAAACTTACGTGCTTGCTGAGGAGTTTTGGCCTCAAACTCATAGGTCTTCTTTTCGCGATCGCCACGTATGACAGCTAACTTGAAATGGCTCGGCGCCTTCTTGCTCTGCTTGCAGTCATGGATCGTGTTCTTCAGATAAGATGCCGTCTTGCCAGAATCGAACAACAGATTCCTAGACGACGTGGGCATGATCCGGATATAGTCACCGTCAATCGCGAGCACCTGTTCGTGATGGCCCACATATCCTCCACGACGCTTCCGGTTCAGCGTATACTCGCGATATACCTCCGTCGACGTTAGATATGATACTCCCGATCCTGGGATATCTGCTACACTTGGTCGACCAAACTTGGACGTCTTGGCAGTAATCGTCGGTTCTAAAAGCAAGTAAAAGATGAGTACCAAATATATAATAAAGCGTTAGCCATACATCAAGCTGCAAGTGATAATGAGGAGAATAAACAACAGGAAAAACAGTAGCGAGATGTTCGAAAACAAAAAAAAGACAATTCGACGATCATTTCCTTACCACTAGCTTTGGGCACAAGTGCAAGCTCAGTCGAGTTGGAAATGTCCTCTGCTGCACCGTCCAAGGGTAGTACATGATGCGTGTCTGCGACCACAAGCGACCACTCTACAGGGTTCATCTTGCGTTTGAGACAGATATAATCGATGACTCCCGACACGAGCATTTTGGGAAGAATCTCGACCGTAGTCGTGTGCTTGACCTCGTGACCCGTGTGGAGACGGACACGAACATAGTGCTGTGTGCTGGCGATCAATGGAGGGACAGCGTGTCCTGCCGAGCTGATTGTTCCAGTCATACTCGGCCGTCCGCTCTGTACCGTCGCGCTCATTCCACCATTAGCACCGCTGGCATCCACCGAGGCCCCGTCGCCAGTTGCGTTGGTAGATCCTTCGCCCAAGGCTCCCGACTCTGTTCCTGGAGGATCTGGAGGACCAAGTCCAGTCGATGATGATACTGCCTGCTGTCTCTTTGGCCGAACAACAACCCGACCCGACTTTGCATACAGATTCTCGTTGATCTGCACCTGTGCTGGAGTCGCCTCGCACAATGCAAACTGGTTCATTGCGAACCGTTGGTTCATCGAAAACCGTCCAATCTTCAACGTTCTCTCAACAGCTACATTAGTGAACAGTGTTGTTAGTCAAAAATAGAGGTCATTGTCAGGCGAAAACTCATGCGCGCACCTACAATTTAACCGTATGAACAGTTTTGAAGAGTAGCTCATTACCTGGCAGGTCATCGTCGATTTCGCCATCGTCCTCCACGATCCGAAGGTTCCACTGAACAACTGTCGAAAGCTCATCCGATAGGAGTGGTGTCCGTCCTTCGTTGTAGTACTGATAGAGAATATATCCAATAACATCTTCGACTGTCGCCTCGCGCTTTACAGCCACCTGCATCGGGTCCTTGGGTTTGTCGCTGCTGGGGAGGTAGATCTTGAGTTTCACTGGAGTAGTCTCGCCCATGCCAGCAATACGGAGGAACTCTTCGGCAAAAGGATTGTCTTCCTTCGACTTTTGTTGAATGATGAGCGACGTGAGGAGCGAGACGGGTGATGGTTGCGTCAAAGGGATTGGCTCCGATAGGAGGCCATCCACAAGACTCATGCCAATTTTGCTGGGCGGGGGTGTGTTGGGTCGAATGGGCGCTGGCGACATGAGTGTATGAGTGAGAGGTATGGAGCCTCTGTCGAATCGGCCCGTTGTGGTTGAATCAGCCGGAGAAAGGTCAATAGGCGAGTTCATTGAGTC
Organism: Linnemannia hyalina; assembly: GCA_019671135.1. NCBI lineage: Eukaryota > Fungi > Mortierellomycota > Mortierellomycetes > Mortierellales > Mortierellaceae > Linnemannia > Linnemannia hyalina. The sequence continues at coordinate 873,705 of JAHRHY010000007.1, read as the reverse complement.
AATTGTGATGTCGCCAACGTCGATATCGCGCTCCGTCCTTTCCAGCTCCTCTTGTATTGGTTGTTGTTGCTGCTGCTGTTGATCCTTGTTCTGGTCGGGTTCATTCGCTGATGTTGTTTGCTGTTGGGCTTGGGTATCCTCAGGAATGGTGGCCGATCCAGGTCTGGAGGGGGTGGTGATGAAGATTCCAGGCGCATAGTTGCCTCCAATATGGGCCGGTATTGCCATCTTGGGGAACATTCTGGGCGGCGATTTCCTACAAGGTTGCCATACAATAATCGATCAGGTAAATTATTCTTCCTCAAGGCAATTAAAGGCACCCACAAGGAAGTAACGAGACACTTACACTGGCTCTTCGTCGTCCATGTCAATGTCGTCGTCACTGTCAATACTGGCCGCTGCTGTCGGGATAGGGACCCGCATGGTTGGGGCAGGAGCAGGCTGCATAGGAAATACCGTCGATGAGGCGCCTTCAATGCCTCCCCGTCCGAGACCAGCAGCTGCAGCAGCGGCGGCGGCCTGGGCAGCAACAATCCTCCTGCGGTCGTATTTGCCTCTGATGCCATAGGCGGGCTTTGCGGTTTGTGTTGTATTTGTACTGTTATTGTCGTTGAGGGTCTGACTCGGGTCGTTGGTGGTTGTCAGAAGGGAGCTGTTGCTGAGCATCATGTAGTCGTGGCTGATATTGGGCGAATAGCAGAATTGCATCTCGGGGAAGACGGGACCGGCAGTCTTGATGTATTCGTTGGACATGAGCTGGGGCGGGAAGGTGATGACCTTGTCCGAGGTGCGGTCATCAAGCCTTAGATTGCTGAGGCGTAGGTTGTGGACGATATACGCTGGGTCGCTCAGGACGGACATGCTGGGCTCTTTCTCTTCTCCCCCAGTGTTCTTTCGAGTGAATGTGAGTAGGTGTGATGGGTATTGTTGTTGCGGTGATAGTGGTGGTGCGGTAGTTGTTGTTGAGTGGACGCGTCAAAGGGGAGGGGAAGAGAAAAGAGTATTGGTCGGGTATGTACAGGGATGTGGATGGTTGTTTGAAGGGAGAAGAAGGGGCAAGTGCTTGAGGCGCAAAGGCAGCGGCAGAGAAAGCACACAAAACGGTCAAGGGGCAGGAGAGAGCGAGAGAACTGGCCCGTGACTGGTAATTTAATTTGAACAAAAGGATTGTTTACCATTCATTCGCACAACCTATCTTTTTTCTTTCCTTTTCCACTTCCCCAAGCTCTTGTTCCTCCTTCTTCTTCCGCCGGACTCACACTCACTCTTTCGCCAGCAACCTCGACCATGCATAAGAATGCACAAAGACTGCTGCGGCCATGTCTCGCTTGCCTTGAACGGACTGCCGCAAGGATACCGCGAGGACAACAGCAACAACAACGAACCAACAACATCCTCGTTGGCCACCACTCCTCCTTAAAGAACTCTTCCTTGTCCTCCCGCTTCTCCACCTCCGCAACCGCCCAAGCGATCCGAACCATGACCCTAGACGACCTCGACCTCGACGGCGACAACCATAATACACCTAATAAGCCCCGCATACAGGAAAGACATACCATTAGAGCACCAGCATCCTCACCAACATCCGCATCGACAATATCATCTCCATCATCAAACGACATAGAGACGGAAGCACCAGCAGGAAGAGAAAAGACATCTCGGTTCCTCGATCCTACAATCATCCCTCCAGAGCAGATCAAGCAGTATAGAGCCCTAGCCAACACTATCAACACCTCCAGCACCCTTCAAGAACACGAACACCTCATCTCCGTCTACCGATCCGTTGCCGAAGACCCTACACTCCTCCCACAACTGCAACCCAAGGATTTCATGCAAGCGATGAACAGCTGCCGAGACATGTACAGAGTCATCCCGCGGATGCGCCAGATCCTCACCGACTTCGAAAAGTCTCGGCAACAGAACAACCAGCAGCAACTACTCATCCCAGAGATCTACGACATCTTGCTCAGGGCCTTTGTCAAACTCTCGGATTTCAGGAGCGCGACCAATCTGATCGAGGAAATGAGGCGGAAAAAGGGGCTCCAGTTCGGGACATCGACCTATCACATCATGCTGGACCTCTGCAAGCATGAGCGGAATCTTGAGCAGGCAAGGAAGCTGTTGAAGGAGATGCGGGACAACAAGGTCGAGATTACCAGTGCAACCTATCAGATTATGCTGTCGGTCTGTGGTCAAGCGAAGAATCCACAGATGGCGCGGGAGTACTTTGACGAGATGCCACTGCTTGGAATCGATACCGACGTGAAACACTACAACGCCCTCATGAATGCCTATGCTCAAGCCAAGAAGCTGGACGGTGCCAAGGAAGTTTTTGAGATGATGGAGGAGGACGGGATCCCAGCCGACCAATATACCTATGCTGCCTTGATCAAGGCTCTTAAGCGTGCCCATCGAACGCAAGAGCCTGCAGCTCTTATCCAAACCCTGAGGGAGAGAGGAGTCAAGGCCAACGTCAAGATTCTGTCTGCCTTGGGAATGGACTCGATTGAGATCATAAAGGATTGCAAGGCCAATAACGTCGAGATGAGGGTCGGCGACTTCAACACCCTGATCACCCGTGCCCTGCGCGGCAACCAGTTCGCCAATGTTCCGATCATCATGCAGGAAATGCAAGAACGCGGGATCCGACCGAACGTCATCACCTTCACAGCCATGATTGACGCTAATATCAAGATGAGCAAGTTCACAGAGGCAAGGGAGGTCTTTCGAGCAATGGAACAGGCCAACATCCAGCCGGACGTGATCGCATACTCGGCCATGATCGCGGGCGCGCTCTCCCACTCTACTGTCCAGGAATCGATCGAGATCCTCAAGAACATGATCAGCGACGGGATCCTCCCTAACCGCCACACTTTCAACTCTCTCCTGTCAGCAAGTGTGGGCGAGATTGGATCTGACGGATTGATGGTCATCCGCGAGACCATGGCCGCATTGGGAGTCCAGCCCGACCGACGCTCGTTCAACGCCATCATGTCGTCGCATGCACTGGAGGGAGATATGGACCAAGTCAGGAGGACTCTGGCAGACATGCGGCGATCCAGAATCAATCCGGATGCCCTGACTTACTCGGTCATGATCTCTGGATACCTTCAGAACGGCGACCTGCGCTACGCGATGGAATGGTACTACACGATGCTCGATGGCGGATTTAAGCCAGCGCCCTTTATGATGAACAACCTGATGTCGGCCCTCCATGGATCAGGACAAGGCACGCAGATTCTGGTGCTATGGCGTGAGATGACCCAACTGGGAATCCGCAAGAACGAGCGCTCCTACGAGATCATGTTTGACGTTTGCGACGAGTACAACTTTGACGAGCAGCGTCCTGCGATTGAGGAGGAGTTCAAGGCCTATCTTGCCCATCGTCCTGAATAAATCCACAAGCAACGTTCAACATCAACATTGATTTGCGTATTTGTTTTTATTTTTATTGCGGTTGGCTTGCCGTTAGCCTACGCTCTCCAGTAGGAGAAGCATAGTTGCCCGGGGTACATCGCGAGGAGATCGCAAGCCGGATACCCCAACAAACCCCGCTCTCCTTCTTACAACCCCCAAGGAGAACGAGTAACCAAAGTGGTCACCATCCCCACCTGAAGGCAGAGACCCACTTTGCGTTCTTCTATCTAACTATATAACTATCTAGCTATCTAGCTACCATAATTGGCTTTATTTTTCTACTCTATCGCTTTTCGTTCTTGATTTCCTTGATTTCCTTGACTTTCGAGATTATCTTGAAGAGGAGGGTACAAATAAGCCGCCACCATCCCCACCCGAAGGTAGAGACCCACTTCGCGTTCTTCTATCTAGCTATCTAACTATCTAGCTATTTAGGCGGCCATAATTGACTTTATTTTTCTCTTCTATCGCCTTTCGTTCTTTATTTCCTTGCCTTTCGAGTCTTGATTACCTTGATTATCTTGAGGGGAGGGCGCAGATATTCTCGCTTTCATTTTATTCTTTTCTCGACGCGATTTCTGTTCGATGCTCCGCCCTCCCACTCGTAGCATTTGCTCCCTTTAGTACTGGAGTCTTTAAGTTGACTAACTCAGTTTTCTTCATTGATACTTTTGCTGCCCACCCACCCTCCCACCCTAGGCAGCATATGATCCACAAATAAATTTTTTTCTGATCATTCTTCGTTGACAATGTTGCTCCGCCCTTTGGCACTCGAGCCTTTGAGTTGCCTATTTCAGTGTTTCTTCCCTGCTGCCACCCTCCCTCCCACCCTAGGCAGCGTATGATACACAATGTAATTTTTTTTCTTGACTGGTCATTGTTCGCTGACAGTGTTGCTCCGCCCTTTGGCACTCGAGTCTTTGAGCTGCCTATTTCAGTGTTTCTTCCTTGCTGCCACCCTCCCTCCCACCCTAGGCAGCGTATGATACACAATGGAATTTTTTTTCTTGACTGGTCATTGTTCGCTGACAGTGTTGCTCCGCCCTTTGGCACTCGAGTCTTTGAGCTGCCTATTTCAGTGTTTCTTCCTTGCTGCCACCCTCCCTCCCACCCTAGGCAGCGTATGATACACAATGGAATTTTTTTTTCTTGACTGGTCATTGTTCGCTGACAGTGTTGCTCCGCCCTTTGGCACTCGAGTCTTTGAGCTGCCTATTTCAGTGTTTCTTCCTTGCTGCCACCCACCCTCCCACCCTAGGCAGCGTATGATACACAATGTAATTTTTTTTCTTGACTGGTCATTGTTGGTTGACAGTGTTGCTCCGCCCTTTGGCACTCGAGCCTTTGAGTTGCCTATTTCAGTGTTTCTTCCCTGCTGCCACCCACCCTCCCACCCTAGGCAGCGTATAAATCCACAATGATTTTTCTTTTTGTTCTTAGCTGACCATTGTTCGTTGATAATGGTGTCGTTTCGCCCTTTGATGTTTTTGTGCCACTGGCATGTCAGTTGAGTGTTTTGGATTGATACTTTTGCTGCCCACCCTCCCTCCCACCCCGGGCAGCGTATAAATCAATAATGAATTTCTTTTTTGTTCTTGTTCGTTGATAATGGTGTAGCTCCGCTCTTTGAAGCTCTTGATAGCAAGGCTTTGCCCAATTTTTTCTTTTTCTTGATGCCGTTATCAGTCCCCCCCCCCCCCCCACCCCCTCCACTTTTTTTTTTTTTTTTTTTTGTTTTCATCGCTGGGAAGCTTTTTCGACCCTTTCTTTTGCCATTCATCTTGTAGTTCTTTCTTTTTTCAACCAGGAAACCAGGAACCAAAAAAAGAAGGCAGTCTGGGAAACACAGTCACAAAAATGGTCACAGGAAGGCGCAAGAAAAAAAAACGGCAAACCACAACCACCGACTGACGCGCCATCGCTTTTGAGGCAGTCAACGATGGCAAGCGCCGCCGTGGGAAAAAAAAGAGCAAAGAGAAAGGGGAATCACCACGCAAGACACAAACCAACTTGCAAAAGGAAAAAGGAGCAACGACACAATACAAAGGGAATCAAGACGCACACGAGAAGGAGTTGTTGCCTTCAAAAGAAATGAGCAAAAAACAGCAAAAGAGAGGAACCGCGCTCCAAAGAGGAGGGGAATCAACAAAAGGCAACAAAAAGGAAGCAACAGCAAGAGCGAAGACCCTTTTGTAAGAATTAACTGTCGTTTGACAGCCTCCCCAACAATCGGTATGTCCTCGCTCGAACGCGCTTGAACGAATGAATGAAAGAGGTGAAAAGGGAATGAGGAGTAGGCGTTGGAGGATTAGAAGGATGAAGAGTACTATACCTTTTTGTTGACCGCTCGAAGTAAGAGCAGGCCGAGTTGAGTTGCGAGAGGGTGGTTGTGAAAGTCGGTGGAGGGGATGGGGAAGAGAGAGAGAGGAATGAAAAAAAAGTGAAGGAAGCGATTTTTTACTCTTTGTAAAACGGAGGCGTATCTCTAATTGAACATTCAATTAAAAGAGGCATTCCTTCATACCCTTAAGTATTGACTGACAACCTCGTGTTTCCGAGGAAATGATCAGAGCGACTCTATCAGTCTCACTGGCTTGAATAATAATCCACTCTGGTATTGGTGCTGTTCAGGAGCAAAGACTAAAGTCAAGGAAGCGCCTCTCCCCTCCTACTCAGCGCATGTGAATGAGGGAGTTACTTTAACATTTTTTACTTTTTTCTTTTCCCTGGGGTGTTATTTTCTCTAAGGTACTAATGGTCAGGTAGGCTTGCAATGTTCCGGCACACGTATCCACTGAGACATAGTAGTAGACGGCACTGCGCCCTCACCTTCCAAGACTGACCTATGTTTCTCCACTCCAGGATCTATGACGATGGGGGCACTCCTCCCTCCTTCTTCTTCTCCTCCTCGCGTGCGAGTCTTGCCTCCATGGCCCTCTCAGCCCATCCCTTCATATCAACCTCCGTATCCAGGTATTTCGTCAAGAATGCATGCTCCTATTAAGTTCATAACGATCATCGTGAAAACGTATTAGCTTCACTGTTTCATCCTTACATAAAGTGCATCCAATCACTTATACCACAAACTTAAAAACGACGTACCAGGAGGGCTGCATATGTGGGACGCTCCTTGGCATCCTTGAGTAAGCACAGGGCGACAAAGGAACGAGCATCCTCAGAGTAGCTGTCGGGGAGAGCAGGGGGTGGGTTGCCGACAATGGCACTGAGCTGCGCAAAGACACTGTTATATTTCTCGGGTGGATATGGGTATGAGCCCTCAGCGGTCTCCAGAATCGACAAGCCCAACGACCAAACGTCTGACTGGACGGTGTATGACTGTCCTTGTGAAATACGCTCAGGCTAACCACATATGACATGGATGAATCGAATTATTAGCAATTACGCAAAAAATGGCGGCAAATAGCGGGAAAGTACGAACCAAGATGGCTAGTGTCCAATCCTGTTGATATTACTTACAGCCATGTAGCTCTGACATCCGATGTGGGTCTTTGCCATGGATTGAACAAGCTGTCCAGAAACTCCAAAGTCGCAGAGTTTAACCTGTCCTTGTGAGTTCACCAAGACATTCGTAGGCTTGACATCTATTATGGGATCAGATCCAAGCGAAAGAATGTTTAGTGGGACGACACTGTGAATCCTCTTGGCCAACATGCCGCCTCATCAGACTTTGCAATACAATCGAGGAAAAAAAAAAAACTGTCGTACCTCGGTGAATGATAGAAAGCTCATCTTTAAGGAACTTGAGGCCCCTGACCATCTAAAAACGGAGGAGTAAATGCAAATTGGTCAGTCGAGTGCTCACAATGGTCGGGGTACATCCTCTGTCCTTTTGTGTCTGTGCGAAAACCACATCTGTTCTTCCATGCTGTGTGTTAATCGTACCGAAAGGGTGACGTATGAAAGAATGTCCTCTGGAACACCGATTTGATACAACTTGTCGAGTGATCCAGCATCCATGTATTCCATGCAGTAGTAAACACAGGTTTCGATGAAAAACGCGCCATAAAAGTCCACGATGTAGGGGCTCTGCGACTTGTGGAGGACATCCAGCTCCATCAAAATCGAGTTGAGTTTGCTCTGATCCAGTTCCAAGCGAATTTCCTAAAGGTGAATTTTCAATTTAATTATAAAGGAGATTAGTACCCTATGGTTTTGAACCCACCAAACAACAAAAATCCCAATTGTATTTGAACACGAACAAAACATTCACAACAAAATAACAAAGGGGTGGCGAAGGGGCTGTCACGTCTTCCGAGCACTACTACGTGTGCCGTATCAAGCCTAGTCCCCAGTCGAATATTGCAATTTTTTTGGCACAATTATTGAGAGCAAAACAGGCACACGTTCGACTCTTTGTGTGGTGTTCTGACACACAATTCCATCATAGGTCCTGTTCACAATTGTCTCCGAAAGAGGGAAAGAGAGAGAGAGCACCGCGTCAAGACCCTATTAGTTCCATAACCACGCCGATGATGAAGCTCCATAACCACCTTGTTTTGATTTCCCGGGGTCAATCAGGGACAACGGGATATAGAAAAGGCCAAATTTTTTTCTTGACTTGCAACAGCGGATCGAAGGAAAAAAATGTCGACGGAGGAATGACAGTCATGGATAAAAGAAAAGAATACGCGGACAAAAAAAAAAAAGGCGAAGGGGAAGGAGGAGGTGCGACGAAAGAGGTGGGATGGAAGGGGGTAGGAGGATGGGAAACGAGCAAGGACGAAACCCCTTGTAGATGAGATCGGAGCATAGCTGATAACCAGAGAAGCAAAGCGCGAATCAACACCACAGCAACCACAATGCAGACTAGCAAACCAAACACAAGACAACACAGCCTGACAACAACATCTACAAAAAAAAAAAAAAAAAGGGAAGAAACCCCTGCAGCGCCTTGCGCGGCAGTTCAGTTTGCGCGCGCCTCTCTCTTCGAGTGTAAGAGTCAGAGTCCGGTCGAAGGACAAGAAAAAAAAAAGGAAGAGGAGGCAGAACAGGCACAAGATGACTGGCGATTGGTCCAACCGGATTCCCAATTTTTTTTTTTTCCCCTTTGTCTTGTGCTCATCTTCACTGTCCATTGACGAAAATGCAACAGCAACAGATGCCACCATAGTACAGCCAGCGCACACCCTGACACACTGACACACACACGCACACCCTGACACAAACCATTTGCACCATTGTTGTCCACCATACTCCAGTGTCACTGGCATTGAAATAGATGGAAGAGGAAAGGGAGGCGGCGGAAAAAGACAATAATAAACAGGCCAAAATGTGTAAAGTCGACAACAAGGCTGAGGGAATGCGGGAAGGAAGGGAGGGGGTAATGATTACCTTCATAGCCATGGTGACATTGGTAGGTTTATGATAAACCTTCTGCACAGTGCCATACTGTCCTTTGCCGAGCTCCTCGAGCAACTTAAGCTCTTCCATGTTGATCTTGAAGCTGTTTCCATTGCTAAAGTCAACACCGTCAGAGTGCAGGATCGCCTTTCCGTTGAAGTTGAGTTTTCCAGAAGGATCACTGTTGCCAGAACCATGAACGATCCACCGTGTTTCGAAGACGTGTGTAATGGGGTATGTATAGGTTGAAAAAGAAGAAGGAAAGAAATAAATACGTCAGCTTCTTTTTACACCAGAGTTGATTGAGCACAGGGATCCAGATCAGTCGTTTGCATCAGCCTCGTCTTCTTTCCCCTTTGTAAGAGGGGAAAGGGTGTGTACCAATGACGACAGAGGCAGACAGTGAGGGGAGAGAAAAGCAGGGTGGTGTTGTTTGTTGCTACTGCATTCTGCCGTCGAATCACACAGAGTATAAAAAAAAAGAAGTTGGACTTACACGAAGCGAGAAAAGTTGGCGAAGGGGGTCTCTGGCTTAGGGGCAGGAGCGCCTCCGGTCATTTGTGAGAGGGTCATGCGAGGAGGGGCGCGACGCGCAGGCTGGGGGGCATTGCCGCGGGGGAAGTTGTTCATGGCTGGTTATTGTTGTTTTGTGTGTAAGAGAGTAAATGTAATAGCAGTGGATGGTGAGATAAGAAGGGAGGGAGGGAGGGTATAGCAGGGAGTGCAAGGGGTGAAGGTGTGAGAGGGTTGGGGGGGAGGGGGAGGGAGCTAAGAGGTAAAAGTGGAAAAAGGGAAGGAGAAGAAAAAAGAAAATTGAAAACAAGGGAGGGAAGAAAAGAGAGGATTCAAGAAGAGGCGAAGAAGGGTTCGCCTTTTCTTTCTTCTCTTCGACTGGTCTGTCTGTCGGGGCATGGATCATATTCACCATGTGGCTTTTTCTTTTTTCTTTTTTCTTTTTCTTTTTCTTTTTTCCTTTTGACCCGATCTTTACTCCACAGAGTACATACACACACACGCCTCAAAAAGAACAAAAAGAACAGTCTAAGAATACGAAACAGGCTTTCTTCAAAAGGGTCCTTGCTGTTGTCATCATCATCATTTTTATCATCTTCATCAATAACAGTGGTCATGGATATGTATCCACGCTGGCATTTTCATCATCGTCATGGACGCCGTGTTCAGGTCATTGTAGCCAATACTTTTAATGAAGCTAGGCCCCAAGACATTTGGTCCTTAGCGCGGCTGCAAAAAGTTGATCTTCTTGTTGGTATCCCGACGTCTCCTTTCTCGTTCGAACGAAGGCGACGTCAGTCCTCTGCTTCCCGACCCTCCGGCCCCGCTGGCCCCGTTATTAAAGCCATACGGACTCTTCTTTCCCTGCTGCTGTGATCCGTGTACAACTCGGGGTGATGATTTGGATGATACCTTGGGCGATCCTTTCGGCGATGACTGGCCTCGTTGCTTCAAAGTCTGAGGTGGCTGCTTCGTCAGTTGATGCTTTTGAATAGGCTGCTGCCTCTGAGGCTGTTGCTTTTGCTTCTGCTGTGCCTGTACCTGCGCAGGTGACTGTCCCTGAGCTTGAGTTTGTCCCTGAACTTGCTGTTGAGACTGCGAATGCTTCGCTCCCTTCGGACCTTGACTATTAGGACTGCTGTTCCCGGCGGACAGACTTCCCACACCAGGCCCTTGCGGGCGAGTAATCTTGGGCTTTTTTTGCTTCGTATTCGATTCTGGTTCAGCTTTCCGCTTGTTCAGCGCGCCTTGTTGCTGCTGCTGCCGCTGTTGCAACGGGGAAGGCTGCTGTCGTTGTGGCGTAGGCTTTAATCCGGGTTTGGTATCAGGTTGCGCTGCTGGTTTGGCACTTAATCTTGTTGATAGATTGGCGCCTGGTTTGGCAACGCTGAGAGGGCTTGCAGTGGCAAGCTTCGACGTTTCTGCCGTCTTTGGAACAACTGGGTGATTTGGCTCTGGTACTGGCTTCCAGGATGGGTGGAGGGCATGCTTGGTCCATAATTTCTTGGGTTTTAAGAACTCCTAAATTAGCCAAAATGAACACAAACGTTAGCACACGTCCTTGTCACGCAATTGAAATATAGGTAGATCAAAGAACAAACCTGTTAACTTGCCTTGACAATGGTATGAATGTTGTGGTGGATAGTCTGGGTTCTCGTGAGCGTCTTGATCGTTGTGATCTGTTCGGCATCTTGCGGCACCTTTGATGAGGCTGTTTTGATGGCCTGTTTTATGCTTGAGAGTTGAATCTGGGTAAGGTTGTACAAGTTCCTGAATCTAGTCCAAAAAAATGCATCAAATGCTAGCGTATCAGAATCGAACTTTTTTTTTGTTCGCTCGTGTTCGTATTCGACTGACTAGACGCAACAAGCGTTGGTTTACCTTGCGACAAGATCGTCTCTATCGAGCAGATCAGGATCCTAGAAAACAGATACAAAAGACCAAAAAAAGTCAGCCATAGGTGATGACCGAATACAGTTAGCTCGCTGCATGAACACGTCATAGTTATTTGATTTCATCGAGTTACACAAGGCCATCTGCTTACCTGAGTGAGCAGGTCAAGGGCAAGGACCAAGCATTCGACTTGCGCAAACTCGACAGGGGTAGTACTGTCTTGTTCCGCAGGAACAATCATCTAGGGACATAGAGCAAAAAAAAAAAAAGAGGAGAGCTGATTAGCTTAGCACCACTATGCATGCAATTGACTTTTGTCTGTCACGTCATGTGGTCAGGCGCAAAGCCACCATGCATACATACCACAAGAAGGTCGCCCAAGAGTCCGCCCGCACGTTTCAGCGCTGCTGGTGAAGGATGCCCCGTAGTGATGCTGTCCGTGTATAGTCGCAAGACGTGTGCTCTCTGCTTATCCGTCAATTGCTCAAATTCGTTGCGGGGGAGGATATGGGTAGCAAAAAACTCAAGAAGCACGTCCGCCGAGACGTTGCGCTAGAAGATGAGTAGGCATGAGTAAGTGCACTGTTAAAGCATAGGATTCCAAGCCCGTTTAATAATATATCATTTATATCAAGCGAGCGATTTATACCTGGAAAAGAGGCATCGAAAGTTTTCCTGCCACGAGAACCCGCTTGATCGAATCAGGATTGCGAATCTATTGTCAGAATAGACAAAAAACCCTGTGAGTAGAGCGCCTCCGTGAGTAGTTCACGAGCACCTCTCAGCGAAACGTCGTGGGAAGGAGTCGCTTACATTCCATGGCACTTCGGATGTAATGTGGGCCACGTAGATATGTGATAGTCCCGTCAAGTTCTCCAACGCTCCAGTCTTGTATAATGTTGTCTGCATAATGATCTTTGCGAAGGACTCCAGTTCGCTGTCCGAGACAGAGCCCATAGCCTACACGAAGGAGGGGTGGAGGAACGAAAAACTAAAGTTAGAGAAAGATTTGTGCTTTCTTGCTTCAAATGCATGCAGCGATAAGAGGCAAGACGTACCTTTCGCATCTCATCAACAAAGAAGAGTTCAATCTCTGGATCCGTGACAAGTCCTGTCCTAAACGCTGTGACGACTTGGTTGGTGATAAAGTCCATGGTCTTATCCCGCAACTCGACTCCTTTGATTCCTTGTGTAAATAGAACAGCGAGGACCTCTAGAGGAATTCATGGAATACCTCTTCATTAGTACTGAGGAAACAACTATATCCCGCATGCGCACAAACAAGTGTACCGAAAAGGCGCAGTTTGAAGGACTCACCTCGCGGACTCTGTACCAGCAGCGTCTGCAATGCTCCCTGAACAATCACCAAGTCCTCGTCGTCTAGTAAGTCAGCATAAAAAACGTTGCATGTTAAGGCTCTTTCAGATAAGTTCGATCGCATAGTGTCTGTCATGCTGTCTTGTAGGTTCATTAGGCTTTACCAAGTTGAAGGAGCTGGCAGAGGACATCAGCTATCTTGATCGTGTGTTGTGGTCCATCCCTGCAGAGTGATGGAAGGCTCTTGATCGCCGCCTGTCGAACCTATATTGTCCGCAATCGAAGAAAAAAAAAGGTTGAGGTATGAGCTCTCTGATGTTCAGCTTGATAGTGTATAGTATCTTCTGTGTGCGTTGAAATCCCGAGTGAGTAGTTACCACAGGCAGCAAGTCTTCGCAGAGGTCGAACACCCCGTCAATAGCCCTTGAGTGAAGGTCGGGAAAGTGCTTGAAGAAGGTCGGGATAAATCTGGCTCGAAATAAATAAATTGAATATCCTGGTTAGTCGAGTTGTCCTCCATGAGTCGAGTCCTTAACATGAGACCATTTTCTTCCTTTACGCCTATCCGAATGAGTCCATACTGTGCTGCAAGCCTCTTTGTGCCCTCAGTTCCTTGTGCGCCCGCAATGATCTGGGAGTATGCCTCCACGTGCTACAGACGAGAAAAAACGAAGAGCGTTATTATGACTTGACAAAATATCATGCAAATGTTGCAAGGCGGACCAAGAGTTTGCTTTCCAAGTACCTGAGGTGCGTTTTCTCCGGCGTCTGTGATCTCGTTGTATGCGTTGTAGATTGCGTCGAGTTCGGCCATTTTGTCGATTGTGGCAAGACTAGAACAAAAGAGATACAAGAAAAAGAGTCAGTGGCGTAACTCGACTAAGAAAGCGAAAGAGGAACGAGTGCGAGTGCATGCGAGATGTCATCGTTATTTGAATGGTGTTCCTGGTTTTACCTAAATGTCGACGAGGAAGGGAGGAGGTGGTGGGAAGACAAAGGGGGTATGCGAAACAACAGATAGAAGAGAAGCGAGGAGTACCCCCCTTTTTTGGTCCTTGTAGGCAGCACCGAGAAAAATGTGACTTGCTTGAGGAGCGAACAAAAATCACGACCACGTCAGCACAAGCGGAGGAAACGCCTGCGTCTTTTTTTGTACTTTCTACACACTTCTTTGCACTCTTTTTTTTTTTTTTTTTTTTTTTCTTTTCTGAAAGACAACACCCTTACATCGAAACCAACACCAACATACATCTCAGGAATATTCAACTCTACCATACCAACACACAGATACAATGCAAATCACCATCAAGACACTCAAACAGGAGTCATTCAAGGTTGACGTCGAAGAGTCCGACAAGGTACACAAAAACATACAGAACACCCCACACCAAGCAAGCATTGTCTGACAAAAGGCCAACCCCTGACCTGTGGACTTGGCGGCGCAGAGGCAACCAAGAGAGTGCGTAATGCAACAACAGCGACAACAGGAAGCTCAACAAGTGCTTCGTCAACATACAGATTCGACCACCAGGAGGCTAATTACCAAAACGCGTTGCGCCTGACCGAGACTAGCTTCGGTTACCTGCGCCTTGTCTACCTTCCAGGACACGTCTATGGCATTTAGAGTACAACTGACTCGTTCCCGTTGCATTCTGTCAACTTCTTAGGTTCTCACAATCAAGGAGAAGGTCGAGCAGCTCCAGGGTCATCCCGTCGCCAGCCAGAAGCTTATCTTCTCAGGCAAGTCATGCTTACTATGTGTCGTGCGGTGACACCTTTTCATGCGCATTCATTGTTCTGACTATATCTTCCATGGTCTGCAGACTTACTAAACGACATTCGTTGTATACATTTTCTTTGGCGAACGATAGGAAAGATCCTTGCTGATGAGAACCCAGTGTCACAATACAACATCACAGAGAAGGACTTTTTGGTGATTATGGTCACCAAGGTAAGTCTGGAACTATGACAGCAGGCAACACTTACCCAGATGGACATTGGCAGGATAGTAATAGGAGTTCATGTTGGAAAAAAAGGCGACTGATTGGAGACAATATTGGTTCTACTTGATACATAGCCCAAAGCTGCACCCGCTCCAAAGGCTGCTGCACCTGCCGCCTCTTCGACCACACCCGTTCCCGCCGCAACACCCGCAGCACCCGCAGCACCCACTCCTTCCGCACCTGTTGCCCAGGCACCCGTCGAGGCAACACCCGCTGCCGCTGCCGCAGCACCTGTTGTCGGAGAGAACCCCACACCCGCTGCATCTGCCGAGCCTGCACCCCCAACTTCTGCTGACAACGCTCTTTGTATGTGATGATTTGCCCTTTCTTTGCCCTACGCAATGGTGTTGCATGTTTTGGGTACTGACTGTGGTATTATTATTTTACCATTTCATATTTAGTGACTGGAACTCATTTCGAAACTGCTATCCAGAACATGATGGAGATGGGCTTCCCCAGGGAGCAGTGCATGAACGCCATGAGAGCTAGCTTCAACAACCCTGACAGAGCCGTCGAATACTTGATGACCGTACGCGATATAGATTATTCACCATGTCCACTCTGTTCCTTTGATTCAGCCGACTGTTCGCAAGACCAATCGAATACTAATTGTTCAGTTATTCGTTTTGTGCATTTGTAGGGTATCCCTGATCATCTCCAGGCTCAGGCAAGCGCACCTGCCGCTGCCGCCCCCCGCGCACCTGCTGCTTCTGGCGCTGCTGCACCTACCAACCCTGCTGCTACCTCTACCCCTGCCGCTGCCGGCGCCGCTCCCGCCACTGCTACCGCTGTCCAGCCACAGAACCTTTTCACTGCCGCTGCCCAGGCCGCTGCCAACGCTCGTCGTTCTGCCGAGACTGGAGGAGCAGGAGATGGTGCTGATAGCCTTGCCTTCCTGAGGGATCAGCCCCAATTCCAGCAGATTCGCGAGATGGTCCAGAATAACCCTGAACTGTTGCAGCCTCTCTTGGCTCAGCTCGGCCAGACTAACCCCCACATGTTGCAGGTAACGAGACACTCTGGTGAATGTTCCTGAATAATGAAACATGGCAAAGCTCGGGACTGTCTTTCTCACCCATCTTACTCCTTTGCGATATGAATACTATAGCTCATCAACCAGAACCAGCAGGCATTCTTGCAGCTCTTGAACGAAGGCAACGATGGCGAGGAGGGCCACCCACCAGCAGGTGCCAACCACATCTACGTCACACAGGAGGAGCAGGAGGCCATCCAGCGTGTAAGTGTCACTTGGAGTCATTGGGTTGTTGAATCTTTGATTATATTTTCTTTCAACAGGAAATCTGCACAACTCTAACTCGTTTATCGCGTTCTTTTATATTCTTAAATTGTTAGTTGGAGAGCCTTGGATTCGATCGTCAGACCGCCGTAGAGGCTTTCTTGGCATGCGACCGTGACGAGCAGATGGCAGCCAACTACTTGTTCGATCACGGCAACGATGACATGGATGAGGAGTTCCAATAAGCGCGCGGCTCCCTGTCTTTCTCTTCCTTAAACAAGACAATTAAAAACAAGAAAGAGATAGATAGCAGATTACCACGTCGCGAAACTCCACCCAACGCCTCGTCTTTTTTCTTCTCTTGAACAATGATTTTTTTTTCTCTCTAAGGACTCTTTACTGTAATGTACTTCTTTTCTTTTCCTTCTTTCACTCTCATTGTTTCTTGTGCCAACGATCCAAAATAAAAAAAATGGTGCAAAAAGTAATGATGTAAGAATACTGGGAGTGTAGTGATAGAATCTTTCGAGGTCAATAGATAGGCTCGCGTAAGAAAAAGTGGTGAGCCTAGGCAGCAGGGTTGTTAGGCTACGACTTGTCGGCGAGAGGGGGGGCCATGGATAGATAGAAGGCAAAACTGTTTGTCAGTCCCTTTCCCTTTTATTATCAAAAAGCCTGGGCGTGGAAGGATAGCAGGAAGGGAAGTCCCAACAGGTGGTAGAGAAATCAGCTGTTTGCTTGTTTGTTTGTGTGGAATTCTGACAGGATTATTGGGCGCTTCGCAAAGAAGCAGGAAGGAAAGAGGTGTATGCGACTCGATACGAAGGGTGGTGACTCGCCCTAGCCAGCGTGTTTCTTGTTGGAGCTCTAATGATATTGTTCATGGACACCTCTCCATGCGGGATGCCTGAACTACTGTATCAGATATACAATCCCAACCGCATGACTGACATACAGTCTTTCCCTAGTACGATAGTTTTTTTTTTTTTTGTGTACAACGAGAGTTGTATTGGCGTGTGAAGTTTGCCAACTAGCAGGAAGCAGTTGAGGAGCGACCGTTGGAAAAGAATAACCAGGGGGACGAGCAGAAGCCAGGTTAGCAATGGGCGTTTTGTTGTTGTTTTTTGTGATGTTTCTTCGCGAGGGCAACCACAAAGTATGATCGAGAAAAGAAGAACCATGGTGTACAGAGTCGACAAGCACCTTGAAGCAGGAGTAAGAAGAGGCAGCTGACAGGTAAGGTTTTTAGCTTTGTATGTATTTGTTTGTTTGAATGACCCCAGGGCTTCCTCTGGCGTGGTACAGAGATGTCAAGCAAGTAAACAAATATACAAACAGGCTGGAGAGCCTTGCGTGCACACGGGGGCACCATTTTTTATTCTGATTCTTTTTTGTTTTGTTGTTCGTGGTTGTTGTTTTGAGGGTGGTGTCGAGAAAAAACACTCCGAACAGAATAAAATAAAAACCAAGAGACAAGAGAAGCAAGGCCTCTATCAACACAAACAACAGGCATTGACACGGTCGCTGGTGCGGCGTAGCAAAGGCAAAGTGGAGAAAGAAGGAACAAATGAACAAGTGAAGGCGGCGGGTACTCGGGAATAGATACATCCATGGAAACGAGGAGACTAAATAATTTTACTTATGCAAAGAGTAGACATTCACAAGGGTCAGCGAGGGCTCCCAACAGGAGAGTTAGTGTTTTTGGGCACACGATGGACTTTTTTCTCTTCTTTTCTTTCTTCTCTTATCTTCTCTTCTCCTTTCTCTTTCCTTGTTCCTTGACCCTTGTCCTTCCGTCCTTCCTTCCTTCCACCCCATCCATCCCTCTCACCTTCCTCTCCACTCCTCATAGAAAAACACATATCCAGCCATGACAGAAAAAATCGATCGATCCGAGCAAAGGTGAGTTCACCACCGCTATACCATTTGCTTCGCAAACACACTCCTACCCATAACACACACATACACACATACACGTTCTCAGCGACAACACCCTTCCCTTTTTCTCCTTCTATGCTCACGTCAACTCATTCTCGCCCTCAAAAAAATGACGACGATATGGCACCATCGCTAATCTTCCCCCTCCATGGTCCTACTCTCGATCTCTCTCTCTCTCTTTCGTGCAAATAGGCTCCGAGAGCTCGGATACAAGCAGGAATTGAAGCGCGAATTGACATCCTTCACCAACTTTTCAGTCTCATTCTCGATCGTCTCCATCCTCACTGGCTTGACTTCGCTCTATGGCACTGCCCTGAATTCTGGAGGACCTGCCGTCATCATTTGGGGTTGGGTAAGATTCTTTGAATATCCTTTTTTGCGTCCGTTGCCTGCAAGGGTGTTGACTCAAATGAAAAGGAAAAGGGCGGTTTAATAACATGTGTTTAGTGTGAATGGTACTTTTTTTTTTTTTTGCTAACGCCGTTTTTTCTTTCTTCTTCTTTCTTCTTTACTGACATATTGATAGGTCTTTGTCTCGATCATGTCGATGTGTGTGGCCGCATCCATGGCGGAAATTTGTTCATCTTACCCCACAAGTACGTTTCTCTTCTCTTTCTAGTCGCATGTGTCCTTCAAGTGTTTGTTGTTGTAGTCTGGGTCGGGATACATTTGTCAGGAATCCTACAAGGAACAGAACGCCGTTTGGTCAGAGCCTTCTTTCCCTCGGCGCATTTTTGTTGATAAGAGGGAGAGGGAGGACGAAGGGAGGGACTCATGCACACCCAAGAACTTTATTTCGCTTTGGATTTCACATTTTCTTTGAAGGACAAGTGACTCTACTCCTATCTCTTCAATGACTGGTTGACTGACTTTTCTTTTCTTTTTGTTGCCCGCGGGGTTGGTTCATTCGTTTCTTTTCATTTTGTTTAATTAGGTGGAGGACTCTACTACTGGAGCAGCAAGTAAGTCGACCCTTTGATAACGATATCAGGCACAGGCACAAGGAAGGGGAACAGGGGCAAGATTTTGCATTGTGGACATGGTGATTGCCAGGATCGGTCCATTGAAATCAACCAGGAACCTCATCATGGATGGAGGAGACAGACAATAGAAAGTGATATGAACCCATAGAACTAACATCATTACCTGGCCTTTTTGTTTGCACCCATGAATAGGCTTGCTGGTGAGCACGGTCCTTTCTATGCTTGGATCACTGGATGGTGGAATTTACTCGGTCAATTCGGATGCACCGCAGGTAAGGAACACTTTTAAGGACCACTTTTTGCCTATTGGTCTTCATGATGCTTGAAAAAGATCCACCGCCAAAGGAACGAACAACTCACCATCTCTGACAACTTTGATCCGTATAGGAATTGATTTCGGTTTGGCGTTGCTGTTGAGCTCGGTCATTTCGCTCAAGACAGGATGGGCTTACGAACGCTGGCATGTGGTCTTGATCTACTTTGCAATCCTCATCGTCCACGGACTCATCAATACCTTTCTCGTCAGGTACATTGCAGCCATGAACACCGCCTCGGTCTGGGTTCACATTGGAGGCGTCATCATCATCCTGGTCTCTATCCTCGTCAAGACCGAGAACAAGGCCTCGGCTTCCTTTGTGTTCACCCATTTCATCAACAACACCGGCTGGAGCAGCACCGTCTATGTGGTCCTTCTGGGTCTTCTCCAATCGCAGTTCACCATGACCGGTTATGATGCCTCGGCCCACATGACCGAGGAGACCATGAACGCCGATGTTGCTGGGCCAGTTGGAATCATGATGGCTGTTGGTGTCTCGTTTGTTGCTGGACTCGGATACCTCCTTGCGCTCACCTTTGGAATCCAGGATCTCGACCGTGTCCTCAACTCTGAATCTGGAAACCCTATCGTCCAGATCTTCTTGGACTCTGTGGGCGACACTGGAGCTCTTTTGTTGCTGGTTATTCTCTTGTTGGCCCAGTTCTTCTGTGGAAGTGCCTCGATCACAGCCAACTCGCGTATGATCTACGCCTTCTCGCGTGATGGAGCCATGCCCGGATCCAAGTACTTCCACCAGATCCACCCTACACTCAAGTCGCCCGTCTGGGGAGTCTGGCTCTCGTGCTTTGTCTCGGGCCTCCTCGGATTGTTATACCTCATCAACGCCGCTGCCTTCTCGGCCATCACTAGTATCGCGACTATTGGACTCTACATCTCCTATGGTCTCCCTACCTTCTGCCGTATTACCTATTCCCGCAACACCTTTGAGGACGGCCCCATCTCCTTGGGCCGTTTCTCCATCCCCATCGGTATCGTCTCTTGTGTCTGGATCGTCATCATCACCGTCCTCTTTGTCCTCCCCGGTGCTGGCCCCGTGACGGCCCAGAACATGAACTATACTATTGTCATCGTTGCTGCCGCTGCGGTTTTCATCTTTGGTAACTGGTACTTTAACGCCCGCCACTGGTTCAAGGGCCCTGTTGCTAACATTGATATGGAGGAGCAACAGTATGTTCCTGGTGACAATTTTGAGATCGAAGAGAAGGTTACAGTCGGCAAGGAGGAGATCCAGTAATATAGTACCGGTATCCCCTCGCTCCTGGTAGTGTCCAGAAAGATTTTTCTGTCACACAGCTTTCAACCTTCCCCCCCCTATACCATTCCCCTTTTTCTTCTCCCCCAAACCATTTTCTCCTTCCAGTCTGAAAGGCACTTAACCATCTTGAAAAATAATACATTCGTTTAATTACTAACTGTACTTGGAGGTCGAAACTGATACAAGTGAAGGGTGAGGGGGTAGATATAAGGGAGTAGTACTGGAGATGCCGGATCCCAGGAGGGGCAGAAAGGAGGATTTTTTTTTTCGTTGTTGAAGGGCGCTATCAAAGCAAACCCATTTGCTCCTATTTTTTTTGTGATTTTTTTTTTTTTTTTATGGCTGTAGGAGAGTCATGATCACTCTGTTTTTCCTATAACCTTCCCATTTGGCCTTTTTTTGTGTGTATGTTGAGAGAGAGAGAGGATATTATGGTATGGAAGGAAGGATAGGAAGAAGAAGGGGAGGGAAGGTAGAGTATGGACGTGTTGGGGGTGGTCCATTTAGTTGTGGGGACGGCCAAAGAGGCTGCGCTTGGAAGACTTGGCAGGGACGGTGACGGTGATGGGCTTGCGGGCGGCGAAGAGGGCCTGGCCGTAATTTCCGTTAGCGAGAGCCTGCTCCTGGATGAAAGGCGAGCTGTTCAAAAGAATAGAACGCGAAGAGGACGAAACAAAAAGTGTCAGAATCACGGATAACGAATCAAACACGCCGATCTGCGAATTAGGAAACCAAGTAGAGAAAGGAGCAAAGAGAGAGAGAGAGAGGGGGGGGGACTCACTTGGGACCATAGTTGGCGATAAGGGGAGCAACACCAGAAAGGGAACCACCGTTGGTTCCGCTGATGACAACATCGGCACAGGAAGAGTACAACTCACGGTTACCCTCGTTGTTGTTCCAGATCAAGTTCAAGATAGCAGTGCCCGAGGGTGCGCCGGCGGGGATCTTGAAAGGCATGTTGTATGTAATGCCGTTGGATGCATCGGCCATGCATGTCTTCAAGTTGTCCTGTTGGAATGAGGAAGGCGAGGGAGGGATTATGAGAAGTTATGGAAAAGGGAGGAGTGAGTTTCTTGTTCGCGTCGCTTGTTTGTGTCACTTCAACACATCATCAGCTGCATCGTTCATGATGTTTTTGTTTACCTGAATGACGACCCAGGTGGTACCGTTGTCATAGGACAGGGTCCACTGGCAACTGCCTCCCAGGTGGTAGGCACCGATGTCCATGGTGGCCTGGTATGTCTGGCCGGCAGCAAAGACGGGGCGAGTACCGGCGAACGAGCTTTCGTGCTTGCACATTGGGCTCACAATGCTGCCCTATAGGTTCCCAACGAAGTCAAACGCCATGAAAAAAAAGGGGGAGGTGGATAGATGGGTAGAACAAAACGCGTCAGTCACATGCTGGTAATCCTACACAGAGCGCCTCCAGTGGAACATTTTTTTTCGTTCAATAAAGCTGTTGTTAGAAGAAAGGAGGGATTTACGTGAGTGCCGATGGGGGAGCGGATATCATAATCAATCATCTCCCATTGACCAGGACCAGGCTGGGGGCACTCGTTGTAGGCACCGCGGCGGGGGCAAGGGTAGCGGAACGAAATGTGAGCGTCAGCGAGGAGGGTGAATCCCGAGAGGAGGACGAAAGCTGTGGCGAGGAAGGACTTCATTGTTGTAGGTGTATGTAGGGTGTGGATGGTGGTGGTGGAGAGAAGGGAGTGTAGTACAAGGAGAGGAAGAGTGGTGGCGAGGATGTTTTGTGGAGAAAAGGCTGGTAAGAGAAGAGAGGCTAGGTTGAGAGAGCTGAGGAATGAAGATAAAAAAAAAAGCTGAAAACAGGGGGTGGCGGGTGCCGTTTTTATATGGCCCCCAAAACCGTCTTTCCCTCCATTACTCATGCAACTCTCCTCCACTTCATTTTTAGCCGTTGTGAATAAACAATGTCAATATAGTGCTTGATTTCGATAACAAGATGAATATCAGATATGAAAAGCATCCGAACAGCCAACAGTAACAGCAGCAACAAACCAATTGAAAATACTCAATGGGTGCTCTTAATCATAATCTAGAGCTAATGAAAAAGGGTTATTACTTCCGAGTATGTGCGGGTAAGGAGACTAGGAGAGTAGACGCTCGACTTAAGCGAGGGCTATTGTTTACCATAGTATTCAGGGTCCACAGATTTTTGTTTTGTTTTGTTTCGTGCCTGAATGGTATTGAATAGTGTAAGTGTTCACGGTAATTTGTATGCCGCAATCGTACCTGAAAAACAATCAAACATAATCCGTGGGTGGTAATTAAAAGTGCTGATTGTCGACGGACAAAACAAACGCGCGTGAATTGGGAGGAGGAGACAGTATAACTGAAGGAAAGGAGGGAGCCAAGGTTCATAACTGATTACAACTAACAAAGGCAAGGTGTCTCCACCTGAACGCCATCAACTACATGTAAACTGGACCCCAGGAGATTGGGGGAGGGGCAAAAGAGAGCGATTGTTACACAACGCCCTCGCTTATCGACGCGCCATCTCAAAAAAAATCAACCACTCCACTCCATTGTCCTTTCTTTCGGCCCTTAGGAAGAGCTCTCAAATCACATAAACAGAGAGACACACATACACACGACTTTCCCTTTCAAATGTACCTGCATGGTGATTGAAAAAAAGTTTATCGTGGGCAATATTTAATGAAAAGAGGAGATATGGAGATGGAGAGGAAGAGGGAGGAAGAGGGCTAGTGTCATTCAATCGCCATTACCCCTGAAAAGTAACCTCGGAAAGTTTTGGAAAACAATGAAATAATCGATCAAAAGGATACCTCGCTGGACGATGAAGGAGTGGAGGTGATTGAATATCAAGGTCAGGAGATTGGCAAGAAAGAAAGCAAAGAAGAAGCTGCAAGACTGCATCCAGGTCTTTCATTCATTTCCCATATTGACCGATGGCAATGGGATTCATGATGGCTTGTCTAGACCCATGTACGAATGGCATGAGTACTATATAATTGAGAAGAAGAGGGGTGAGGCAACAATGGGCTATAGAAAATCATCAGACCACTGCGAAGGTCTGAGTGGTGGAAAGTGGGCATCGTGCCTTGGCTTACTCGGTAATTGTTTACTTTCCCATGCTTGAAGGTACGTAGGCTAATGCAAATCAAATAACATTCAAACCAAAATGCAATGAAATAAACATAAAGCGGACGGCCTTGAACCAAGGAGGATCCGATCGTTTTCCCTTTCCTTTGAGCTCGGTTGGCGTACACATGACTGCAACCAAAAAGTCAATGGTCAATGGTCAATGGCCAAAAAGTCAATGGTCAAAAGTCATATGGTCAGAAAGCAGAGGGTCAAAGTTCACAATGATAGTTCGGGTTGCTAGGTGTATCTTGATTGGTCCAGCCAAGATGATGGGTTAGGGACGGCTACCTCAAAAGAGACGCGTCTATCGTGTCGAGATCTTATTATCTCGAAGATATCCACCCTTCCTCAAAGTTCAATCGCATTTCTCATCCGTCGTCAGTACTCTCTCTTGTTCTCGGGTTTGGATTTTGTTTTTCGCTGGGGTAGTAGGAAATCAAGGTTAGCTTTACGCCACGAGAGCGCGCGTGAGGTGTCCAGAAAGCCCTCTTTTCCTTGTCACTTCCTGAGGGATATACTATTCGTTTCGAAAAGCCATTTGGTGAATGCTCTTCTCGTTCCCCCCCCCTTCTTACTTTTCTGGCGTCATCGTGGAAAGTGACACCAGAGCTCAATTGACAATAGACAAGATATCTCGGAAGGGAGGTATGCATGTTTGCATGCATCCTAGTGTTCTTAATATCATCCCCCCACCCTCCGGATAATATCTTTATACCCTCATTCTCGTCTCGAATGAATCGCGGCTGTAGGTTAGAAATTATCTCCATGGGAACAGAGGTAACTCTAGATGGCGGATCATTGTTATCGATGTCATATCTAACTCTGTTTGCATCTCCTTCCCTCCCCTTTCTCCCTCCCTTTCTCTCTCTCTTTCTCTCTCCCTCTCTCTCTCTCTCTCTCTCTCTCTCTCTCTCTTTGTCCATTGCTCTCCTCCGATCGTATGACAAAGCCGCACTTTACTGTATTTTTTTGTTTGATACCCTCAAAAGGATTGGAAATGCAGGTGCAACCCTGATTACAATCATACATTCCCCTTCACCTCTTCTCTCTATCGTTCACACTCTCTGTCTCTCCTTTGTAGTCGGCTCCTTATCGGATGTGCGTCCCACGAGGATAATGAAAGCGAAAACGAAACAAACAAACAAACAATGAAAGCAAGCGACAGAGAAAACACAGAGGTTATGTCAGACGATGTAATCGATGAGATGATGGAAAGGATCCACGGACAACTTGTTTACTTTCTCCCCCTCCCCTATTTCAATTATTCAAAAACCGATTAGATCGTAATGCAGCGACCATTCGCCCTTCATTCCCTTGCTCCTCCCTTGATGTTGTCACTTGGCGCGGGGGCAATTTGTTTTTTGTTTGTTTTTTCAGACAGTCTGGATACATATTTCGGGGGTGGGGACGTTCAGCATTCTTTGCCATTTCCCAATTGATGTTTTTGTTTTCGATCATCTTACGTCCGTCGTTTTTTTTGTGCACATGGAGCGATCTAGATTGCAATTGTAACGAGAGGTGATGCATGAGATGAAGTAGAGAACGAAAAAATAAGTTGTTACATTGAGCCGCGGACAGTGACCCCACCCCCCCCCCACCCCCCGCCCCCTCCTGCTTTTCGAGATGGCTAGCCTTTCAAGGTCACTTTTGTGCAGTTGGACATCCTTTCCATCATTTTTTTTCTTTCGTAATCGCATCCGGATCAATATAGATGCAGGGAGGTCGACGATTACACAAGGGCGGGGGATTAGCCGTCGAAAAGCACAACATGCCAATGGACAGGTACGCTTATTGCAGTAGCAACACTCCACCTATCGTTTCCAAAAAAAAAAAAACAAGAAAAAAAAAAAGAACGCAATGAAAAAAAACAATGAGATCGATAACACGTTATGTTTTCTTTGTCTATATCTAAAGAGTCGCGTAAACTCTCCATGCTGCCGACTATATCACATACAATCAAAAAGTGTGCAAGTAGCTCCGTTCAAGTAAATGACCAAAAAAAAAAAAAAAAAACAAAGCTAAAAAAAAAAACAAAGCTAAAAAACAAAGGGATCGATAGCGCGTGTTTATTCCGTCTATACCGAAAACCTTCGCGTCGTTCACGCCAGCATAAATCAAAAAGCTTAATCCTGCTTGCCCTTTCCGGAGGTTCGTCCGGCGACAGTCCGGACAAGGGCTAAAGCCACCGCCAAGGTCCCTGCGCCCGCCATCACAAACGTCGCGGTCCGGACAAGGTTCATGTCGTCCAATCGACCTACAGGGACAGACATTTTTGCGACGGGGAACTGTTTGGGGATAGGGTCCGGCAAAACAAACCGGAAATCAACTGTTTCCCTGTCCGTCTTTTCGTCCCGTGGGAACAAAAGGCTGAGAGGCAAGGCTGGGATGTAGAACAGCTTCTTGGCAGCCACGTTCAAAGCCGCCGATTCGTCTCCTCCATGGGTAGCTGTGGGGCAGACCCAGGCGACAATGGGCCAGGGTGCCTCTACCTTAACATGGGTTGCTGGGTTGCCCTCCTCGACTGGTGGCTGGTATCGCATATGCATAGGGATATCAACGACCGAGGTGTACGAGACTGAATCCGTCTTAATGCCCTTGGTGTCGATGTTGGTGATGTTGGAGGGTGTCCACTTGGAGGTCTTGATAGAATCCTCTGGTTGAGCCTTGACCATGACGAGACTGCCCCATCCCGTAACAACGCCCACAGGCTTCTCCAGATCCGTTTCGCCATACACTGTCGACTCGCCAATCTCGGGTGCCAGCCCCTCCAGCTGGAAGGGGTCCACAAAGTATCCAGCAGGCAAGACTTGAAGAACATGTAGATCACATCCTGCAGTCGTCTCCTGAATGTTAGGGTTGGATTGGATAGTGGTGACAGAATGAGGATGGAAGGATTGTGATGGGGTCATGGTCGAGTTGTAGCCGTGTCCATAGGCGCGAATGTTGCCGGTCGAAAAGTCGCGTCGGTGGGGTGGGAAAACGGGTGACCGGGTCTGGATCAGTGCCTCGTTGATTGTCTCGCCCTCGCTATCCAACTGGACAGTCGCGCCTAGGTAGTGGTCGTAGACGGAATACTCCTGTTCGGTGATCTCGCGATAGAACCATCCAACCTCAACCACCTTGTCCGTCTTTTCGTTGAACAAGATCTCGACCGTGCTTTGCGACTTTTCTCCATCCTTGTTATTGTTGTTGCCAGACCCTGCAGTCCAGATGACTTTGAGGGAGACTTTACCCTTGTGAAGGACAAGATCGATAAGAGCAGGTCCTGAGGTAGATCCTGCCTGCTGTTGAGAGATGAGTGACGAGACGACTGAGGACGATGACAAGAATCCTGCTGGGTCGGCTGTCTTGTGCAAGTAGCGATGTTTGTGGATGGCGGTCAGATCCTCTGCGCGAAGGGTGTTGGGGTGTCTTTCCAAAGGCGTTGTTGCATCTGCTTCGATCTCCCGACAATCGACCGATCCGATTAAATCAGCTACAATATGGCAGTTTTCCTTCCATGTCTTTTCAAAGTTGTCACTATATCAATTAACGAGAATAACATAATATTGGTAAACGTTGCGGTGGAGCGATCTGACAACAAAATGGCGACAATTAATTACAATAGGGAAAAACAAACCTGGTGATGGCAAGGTGGAAGCCAGGAATGTAGGTAGGCGTGAATGGTGGGCGGAGGAGGGGTGCCTTGTTGTCGAACCACTGCACATGCACCTTTCCGTTATCATTTCCGTGGCTATCTCCCGGAGCAGTCTACATCCCCAGTGTTCGTGTCAAACAAAGCAACAACACTTGGCGTTAGGTCTCATGCATTCTCATACGCCGTAAATGTGGTAAATGTCCTGAATCGTCTATCCGTACATGCATACAGGCAATTGTGCAGTGTAGAAGCTCACCTTTCCGACAACATGAAAGAGACCGTGGAGTGAGCCCTTAACCTCCCACTCTCTAAAGCCAGTAAGCCCAATGACCTTGACCTGATGACGCGAGACCTTGAGGTTTTCATCGGAGGGTTCGACTGGAAGGGTAGAGAAGAAGGAATGGCGATGCTGTAACAGAGACGAAGAAGTTGCGTCGGAGGCAACAGCTACAGATGCAGTAGCACTGAGGGCGACCAAGACTGCCGCAGAGATGGACAGTGGCAACATGATGTGAGAGAGAGCGTGTGTGTGTTGTGTGAAGAAAGATGGTGAGGGTGATCGTTTGCCGTTTGAAAGTAGGGGAGAGTGTGACTGGTGGGTGGCTCGACGAGACATAAAAATGTATTCAGAGATTCAGGGGCAAGAACGATCCCAACTCCGCGCTTTGAAGCTGGTTGCAGGAGACGCGACATGAGAACTAGACATGTAGGTTTATCAAGGTCGCAGGCTTCATCTTGCCCTTTGCTCGCCCAACTGTTTTCTCGGGATTACCTTCTTACCGCAACAGCTCTAATGTTCAGCACTCCACATTGATTTAATGATGTGCTCATGTCCTCTAAGCAGGTTGTTGGAATAGCAACAACAACGCAAGGCAAACATCGACAGAAACAATTGGGAATATCTAGTTCGACACTAGGATCCCCTCCCTTCAAGTAAGGGCTCAGATCCTTGAGATCATAAGAATGATCTCATTCTCTTCTTTGAATGGCAACGATCAATAAAAAAAAGCGAGTTCTTCATTTTTACAACGACCACCAAAAGAAACCGACGAATGAAAGACACTTAATTGTCTCCTGTTGTTGTCTGTTGTCTGTTGTCGTGTCGACAAATGAAAAGAAAGAACTCCTTTACGTTCATATTATTCGTGGTGTTTATCAAGCTCTCGGACCGCCCAAGAATGCTTGCAGGTTCATTCTTGCTTCTACGAACACGACTTCTAAGAAATGAGCCAGCGCTCAAAGGCTATCCCTATTTTTTTTGTTGCTTGTGTTTACGCGTCCCCAAGTCTTTTGACCATGCACTAACCGTGTCCTTCAACCGTCACTCTTCCTTGCACTCTACCATCGAACAGTGCCCAACAACCATCAAACAATACAAAGCAACAAAAACATGGAAAGGATTATGTTATTACTTGGAACAAGGCAAAAATATTTATTCAGCTGAAATTTTGGGTTGGGGGGTGCCTTTGCATGAAAAAAGAGGGTGGGTGAAGAAGTATAATACAGGGAGTAGGAGAGTGCGTAGGATAGAGGGTCATTCTTTAGGCATTAGGGGACATCTTGAAGTAGGGAGGACTAGGTCATTAAGACACATTAAAAACTTGATAGGATGTCGCCCTGCGAAGAAGAAGGATTGATAAAAGAACTGTAGGTGTGTGTGTGTGTTGTAGTAGTTGCGCGCGGGTTGTCATGGTTCTTGAGGAATCCTTTGGTACATTATTCGCGTGGGCGACGGGCGTTACGACGGAGATGGGGGTCGGTGACGAGCTTGCGCGTGGCCATGTAGATGCCGCCGATGGAGGCACCGGTGACGACGGTGATGAGAGGGTAGACCTCAGTGGGGGCCTTCATACCCTTCATGGACTGTCTGAGAAATTCGGCCAACATTGTGTGATAGTAGTGAGTGGGTGAAGAGGGAGGGTTGGGAGAAAGGAGAGAGTTACTTGAAGGTTTGAGTGAGAGAGAAGTGGGTTGATGTAATAGTGAGCGTGAGTGAGTGAGTGAGTGAGTGAGTGAGTGAGCTGTGGTGTTGTTGTTGAGCTGAAGAGGAAGAAGTAGTAGGTAATGAAGTGAAGGCAAAAAGGAGGATACCTCGTACGTTTTATATCTCTTTCATCAAGAAATTAAAAACGGTTGCAAGTCCCTCATGATCATCGGCAAGGACCATTGGCAGGTTGCGCGGGTGGATGTCTGTCTCAGGACAAGTCCGAGGTCTCGTCTCGGTCGGGTTCGATGTATGCGAGAAAAGCCTCACCTCATCGTACATATCGCATCGCATCACACATCACACATCAATGGTATTGATATTATCACATATGATGATGCTCTCTTTTTTTGACTTTTGTCTATTGTCAGCATTGGGCAATTGGGGGCAACTTTGTCTTACTCGCTCCTTTTGGACAGTGAATTTCTTCTCTCACCCACCCTCCTAGACACACCACACCCATTAACATATCCGAAAGACCCTTTTCCCCCTTTCTTGGTCCTCCGACCGACTCTGAGTACAAATCAAATCGATCCGCGTCCTGAGAACCGACAACCATACCAACCATATCCTCCTCTTCGGACTTGATTGACCTTTTTTGTTCTTCCTGTGTTCTTGCTTGCCCTGTCCGCTAGCCGTTGTATCTTCATCCTATGTTGTCTTGACAACCTACTTTCTCTGCCACTGCGACATCGTCACCCTTGTTTTGGCAACCCTCCTCCGGACCCATCTCTCTTCTTTTCTTTGATTGTCAGACAAACAACAACAACAGCAATTGCTTTCGTCTTGTGCGTATGAATCGTTATCAATTGCATTCCCCGCGGTCTCGCCCTTCTGTCCTACCCATGTATGCCTACCCCAGGTCTCTTCTCTGTGTCAACACAAAAGAGACAAAAGTCAATTCTCTCTCCTCACCCTCTCACCCTCCCTGCCTGTGTCTCTCTGTCTGATGTCTGTAATCATCACTCACACATACGCTCTCGCGTACTTCATTTTTTCTTTTTCAAATGCAAATGGCTCTCTTTCTCTGTCTTCTACCTTCTACTCTCACCTGCTCTGGTGTTTCGATTGAAGAAGAAGAAAAAAGAAATTGGTCTCGGTCCTTCCAGCAAACAAGCCCAAAAGAGCACAAAGGCGAAATGGGGATCGTGGGTTTGGGGTCGTCACTTATCGTTGTCATTTACGCCCATTTTTTTTTCTTCTCTGTGATCAATTACGAAATCATCAGGTGATTTTCGGTCTTGTCATTTATGGACATGACGGTCAAATACGCATTGGGGATCTGAAACATTAAACAACATGATTTACATTCAAAGATACACACAGATAAACATAAAAAAGACGCGGCTGCAGTACAGGACTACAGGCGGTGGGTGGTATGCTAGAAAGAAAAAAAAAAAAAACACACGCACACAAAACCAGAAAAAAGGAATAGTGATGACGAGTGCGTATGCCTTGTAGTTGAAAGGGGTGTGGTTGGGTTTATTATTGCAGGTGGGGGGAACGCTCTTGCTCCTGTTGGGGTTGCCTGTTATGGCCGATAAGCACGTTTTCCATGTTCGCCAGGGCACTGCTAGAGATGCTCAGAGGGGATCTGTCCGTCCCAAGGATCTGTGCCAATCCTGCGCCTCCAGAAGAGAGCGAAAAAGAGGGTTCATCCCGCCCATTGTATCTTGATTCGGAGTTATTTACAAAGACATTAGGGGCTACGGGTGGAAGTGGTAGGTGGAGTGTTAGGCTGACCGTCATTGTCGACTTCTAACATGTCACCGTAAAGAACATTGGTGTCAAAAAAGCAAAAATAAAACAGCACAACTCGCCCAAAGTTAAAGCCGAGGAGATGAATGATTAAACCTACCAGAGGTGACCATCGGGGCTGGTGACGATGCAGATTCGTCTCTTGGCTTAGGCACACTGACCGCGACGGGCGCTGGGCCAGGAAGGGGGACAGGATTGGCCAATGAAGTCAACAGGATATTGTCGTTAACAGGTCCATTTTCCAGCGCCATCTGGGCGAGGAAGAACTTGCGGAGCTCTTTGACAAGAGGCAGCTTGGCCGCACCGATTTGACCGTTCTGGAGCAAGTATTCTGAAATGACATCAAGCGCGTCGTTGGCCTTGGACGCATCCACCTTCTTGACCTCTGGTCGGTGACCCAGGTTCGATGACTGGGGCTCCTTGGGAGTAAAAGTTATGTTGTACCGCTGAGAGCTGCTTGATCCTGCATTGTTGCCTCCCTGGGACATCTCGCTTGGAGACCTAGGGCCTGGGTCAATTTCTGGACCGCCGTCGTAAGAAGGGTTGTCGTCTGTTGTGCGAAGGGGTCTCATGGCCGATGATAGTCTATCGTAGTCGCCACTTCCGCCGTTCGAGCCGTCTTGTCCAACGTCTTCCATCTCCTCATCACCGTCGGCACCATCACTACCGTCACCCTGGTCCATCGTGCTTCCTGATGTGTTGTTGCTTGCTCCGCTAGACAGGCCGATCGACCCCAGAGTGGGTCCGTCCGAACCAGTCGAGGCGGCGTTACCTCCCTTGGGCTTAAACTGGCGATGCTTGATACCGTGTCGCCTCTTGAAGCCGTGATACCAGCCCGAGGTCAGGCCAAGCTCAGTCTCTGGAATGCCCATTCGCTCTGCAATACCCTTAGCGACTTGTGTAATGGAGGCCTCGCTGGTAAGAGTCATGACTGAGGGCAGTTGGGATGTATCCTGAGGTACTATGGTTCCGTCAGAAGCAGCCATCTGTCGCTCCTGTTCCTGCTGAATCTGTTGTTGCTCCAATTCCAACGCTCTTAGTTCCTGGATCAAGGCCTTTTCGAATTCAGGAAACTTGACGGAGCGATGACGCTTGGCAGAGGGGTTGAGGAGCTCGGTCGAGAGACGCTCGGTGGCGGAGGAGCGCAGGCGGGATGCGGTGGATAGGGAGATAGTGAAGCCGAATCGAGTCTTGCAAAACTGGACGATTTCCTTGCAGGAGATATTGTTTGTGTTTGAGGCGACAAGGTTGGCGGTGCTTGCGCTGGGGCTGCCGCCAAGGGAAGAGGAGGAGATGGCTGATTTGTCACCGCTGGTTGAGGCGAGAGGGTTCTGGAGAGCGGGGGGTTGAGACTCTGTGATGAAGACGGCTATTTTCCGTCGCTGGGACTCTGTCAATGAGACGTAATTGGGCATGGCGTGGGTTGACAAGACTTGAATGGGGATGGAGTGGAGTGGAGGGGAAAGATGGGGATGAATGACGAAATAAGAAATAAGGGATAAAGCGAAGAGTGAAGAATTTTTATTTTTTATTTTTTTTATTTGTCTGACGTTGATAGAAGAGGAGGGGGAAGTTAAAGGACGCAAAAAAGAGGAGCGTATGTGCGGGCAGGGGGAGGGTCTGGGAAAGTGGAGAAGAAAAAGAAAAAGAAACAAACAAATCGGCGTGGGATTTACAGAAAAGGAAGAGAACAAAGGAGGAGAATAAGAGGAAATAAGGGGAGACAGAGATAGAGAGCTAAAAGGGACAAGACAAGACAAGGGTCAATAGAAAGCGAAACGAGAGAGACACACACACGCACCTCATGCAAGCATATGGAGCAAACAAAAAAAAGTGTACACGACACCCTTGAGGAGACGACAGAAATGACTGGGCGGCAAAGAAAAGGAGACAAGCTGAGAGACACTCTTGTCGGGGTCGTCCCCATTGTCCTTTCTATCTTCTCTCATTCTCTTTAATACATGTCTTTTTCATCGATCAAAGCAATAGATAGGATGTGAACGCCACCAAATGTTAAGTACGTTCTGAGCAGAGGTGTGTAGAGCACGCGTGTGTGGGTGTCAAGGGTCATTTATCAACAAAAAAGGGAGGAGTCAATTGACAGCGTGTCTTGTTGTACATGCTATGGTACATGTATGTTGCATCCCATCCGATAAGCTATAGAAGCTGGAAAGAGAGAGCCAAACTCACGCCATGGGTTTTTTTCACCTGGCGAGTCTTCCTTGGGCCGTGGTGAGAGATGTGTTTCGAGAAGGTTAAATAGCCCTTAAAGATCATATATTGGTACAGGTCGTGTGCCCATTTGGACGAACAGGGATCAAAAAGGGGGGCTCAACCCATGGGGTTCACCCATTGAAGCAAGGGTTGCATACACACACACACACACACACACACACACATACCATGTTACGCCGTGCCATGCCATACCACGTTCTTTTTATCCATGCTCTACTCTTTTTCATTCCGACCACCGGGAACACTGCAATAGTATTGGTGCAGAGAAAACCATGAACATACAGATAGCCGGCAACGGCTACAGGCAAACACCATTATTGAGATCCCGTCCTTCGACAAGTAATGATGGAAATGATTCATTTCACACGGCCCAGGCACGGCACGGCATGAGGATAATTTCTCTCATTTTCATTTTCCTTCTCTTCCTTCTCCTTCTCTTTCCTTCCTTCCTTCTCTCCTTCTCTTTCTTTCTCCTTCTCTTTCTCTCTCTCCTCGCAACCTTCCTCCCCCCCATACTCTTTTATCTTCACTTCCACCCCCTCTTCTTTTATCTTTCACTAACTCTTCCCCTCGACTTCGGACATCATCTCAATGGACAAGTCCTTGCACGTAACAGGAATCCTCATTTACCGTCATCAGCGGAACTCGACAGAGATCTTATTAGTTAACGATTCTTTTAACCACAAACGACACTGGACTGCTCCCAAGGGCAGAGTCATCGGCGATGAAGACGAGCTCAAGTAAGTCTCTTCATCTCTCTCTCTCTCTTTCACTTTCTCCTCTTTTTTTAGGCTATGACTCTGGATCACATCTGAGCGACAGTGACCATGACCTTTGAAGAAAAACAACCCCGCGGCCTAATCATGGTTATTTTATTTTTGCATTGTTGGTAGATGTGCGCTCCGTGAGACTTTGGAGATCACTGGACTCTCCGTCAAGGACCTGAAGATCGAGGAATCCTTCCGCGCCGAGATCAAGTACCTTTCTGGCACCAAGTAAGAACCTCACCTCAGTCTCTCATTGTTACAAAGGCAGTGTAGACAAAAGAGAGACAGAGAAAGGGTGATAGAAATGAACCAATAACGACGCATGGTGTGAATCTGGACGATAATACCTCATCTAAATTCATCGCAAGGACGCAAATCGAGCAGAGCAGAGCAAAGCAGAGCAAAGAAGAGCAGGACGATCTATGGAGGATCAAGAAGCAGCTGAAGAGGAAAAGAGACGAGAGATAGAAAACGAAGAATCGAACAGATCGGATCGTGAACGGGAATAGACAAACCTGGTTTTTGTCTCTTTCTTTCGTTATGGCCAGTGAACATGGCCTTGAAGAGGAGGAAGAGTTGTTTAGATTCGATACAGAAGGGAAAACAGCGCTCACCTTCCCCTCTCTTTACCCTTGACGAGGAGACTCGATGAGGAAACACGAAGACGGAACGTAATAACCAGATCGGATCTCTAAAGTAAAAATATGACTGACCATCTTTACTCCTTCCTCTTGACAAAACCAGGCCCAAGCGTGTTGTCTACTACCTTGCCGAGTTGACCGACAGTTCCAGGGTCCTCCCCTCAGGAGAGGGCGTTCAGTTCTCGTGGTGCAACCTCCAGCAGGCGACTGACAAGGCCCTCTACAGGACCATGCAGGACGTTCTCCGTATGGCTTTTACTGCGGCTGAGGCTAGCCGCGCCAAGGCTCTTGCTGCTGCCCCACCCAAAATCCACCGCAACCACTCCAACAACAGCGGCGGCGACAGCCTCGAGTCCAACATGAAGAACCTTAACATTGCCCTCCCTCTGGACTCTCAGCGTCAGGCCATCACCCGGGACTACAACAACAACCGCCTCGGCGGCAACGGGCAGGGCCAGAACAGAGACCGCGGAGACCGCGATGGCAACGGTCGCTACAACAACAACGGCGGCAACAACACTGGTATGTTTGTCTGGCCTCCATGTTCCGAAAATGTGATATCCGAAGGTCAAGACATCACTGCTACCAATATGAAGAAATTGTCATGATGCTTATCGCATGCATTATTTTTTCTTGTTTGTCTTGTGCTTTTAGGTGGGTCAGGAACCTCGCATGCTGACAACCCCAACTACAAGACCCGCCTTTGCGAAAGATTCGAGACGGAGCAGTTCTGCCCTTACTACGGCAAGTGTACTTTTGCCCACGGCGCAGCTGAACTGCGCCAGCGCCCTGCCTCAGCAGAGCAGCAGGACAAGCCCGTATCGGCTGTTCAGGCTTCTTACCAGAACCGTGCCAAGCGCACCGAACCTACTGAAGGCGAGTTCCACAAGACTCGTCTTTGCGAGCGTTTCA
Organism: Linnemannia hyalina; assembly: GCA_019671135.1. NCBI lineage: Eukaryota > Fungi > Mortierellomycota > Mortierellomycetes > Mortierellales > Mortierellaceae > Linnemannia > Linnemannia hyalina. The sequence goes on along the minus strand of JAHRHY010000007.1, from coordinate 838,388 downwards.
TGACCGATGGCGAATGCCCCTTTGGAACCAAGTGCACCTATGCCCACGGACGCGAGGAACTTCGCCAGCGCGTTGGACAACAGAACAACCAGAACATCCAGAACAACGCCAACGCATCCTACAACAACAACAATGGACAAACCAGGGGATATTCTCGGGATGGCCAGAACGGAGAGCGCCCCTACAGGCCGAACGGCGAGGGGTACCAGGATCGTGGAGCTTACCGTCCTCAACAGCAGCAGCAGCAGGGATCTTCGCCGGAAAGATTAGAGGACCGCCCTTTCCGCTCTGTTCGTTCTGAAGGTCCCTACCGCTCTACCTTTACTGAGAACGCTCGCGAGAACCGCGATGGCCCTTACAGGCCTCCTCAAATCATTGAGCAGGAGAAGACCTCAACCTCATCTTTCCGCGCTCAAGCAGAGGTCAACCCTACTGGCGCTTACCGCCCCCCTGGATCTCGTAGCCTTTCTAGCCAGGCCAACGATGACTCTTTGAGCCGATCTGTCCTTGCTCCTCGAACCAGCATTGTTGCTCCCGTTGCTGTTACTGCAGCACCCGCCGCCACCGTTGCTGCTGCTGTTCAGCCGGTTTCTGCCGCTACTACTCCTGTGGCCACTTCGCCCGCCACCACCCCTGTTTTGGGATCGGAGAAGGCTGGCAACGGTCGTCGTCGCGTCCAAGACCTCAACGTAAGTCGAAGGATTGAATTTTGACGTGGAATGGCATGTTTGCGTTGAATTATCATGAGCCTTGTAACTGACATCTTTCTATTTATGTCGGATTAAATAAAATAGGACAAGCCTCGTGCCAAGGTTGTGGAGATGTCGAGTGAGGATATGGAAAAGTTTCAGCTTCGTCGTCCTGAGACGCCTGTTCAGGTCAAGCCCGACTCGAAGCAGGCTCAGCGTGACCAGTTGATCCTGGATCTCCAAAAGTTCTTCCAGCAGCAAAACCAGGAAGGTAGCCAGGACAAGAAGCAGCAGCAACAGCAGATCCAAGACGAGATTAAGGAGGTCACCCGTCTGGAGATGCGTAATGGTCTCACCAAGCCCCAGCTGTACTACATTTTGGTAGCATCGCTGTTCACGGAGACGTCGGTGGAGACATGGAAGAAGGTGTTGACGGACAAGGAAAAGTTGTTGGCCAACTTTGTCCGGTCGAGCGAGGACCAGCTTGCGTTGATGCGTGCTTGGGAACAGATGTTTGTCAAGCACCGTCCCAACATGATGGCCAGAGCGCCCATTGTGATGAAGGGTCTGTATGACACCGAGTTGGTCGAGGAGGATGTGATGTTGGCCTGGTACGATTTGGCGACCACGGATGCAGAGTTGAAGAAGAAGTGTGTGGTCTTTGTTGACTGGCTCCGCTCTGCCGAGGAGGAGTAAGCAAGTAAAGTGCCAGGGTCCAAAAATTTAACCTAGTAGTATTAGTCGTAGTATTTTCGTAGTTGAAGTGTTTGCCTTTGTAGTCCACGTTTTCGTTTCTTTTCTTTCTTTCTATTATTATTGTCGCTTTCAAAGTCTCCACACTTCCAAAGTCGCGTTGTTATGTTATCATTTATTTTCCAAAGAGAAAAGGAAAATGGTAGATGGGTTTATTATTGCTGCTGCATGGCTCCAGCGCCCTTCCAATGAATGACAAGACCAGGACGAACCTCCTCGATCCGATTTGCGACTCGTTCCCAGGCATTCTGCTCGTCGTCCGGACGAGGCTCCGAGTCGTCACCGCCCTCGTTATCGTCATCATCGCCACCGTGGTCGGGGTCTTGGGGTGCCTGGGACCGGTCGCCGTTGCCGGCAATCTCGAGACGGATCAAGGAAGGGAGAGAGCCCTTGATGAGGCTGACACCCAATTGAGTAAAGTCCTCACGAGAGATACCGTTGCAGCCAACGTCCAGGTGGGCCAATTTCTCAAGGACCTGGTTTGCTGTGCTCGCGCCGTTGAGGATTGTTGAGCTGAGGGATGGAGCCGTTGTCGAGGTTGGCGATGAGGAGGAGGAGGAGAGGAGGTGACTGTCGATAGCTTCGTGCAGGACACTGATTCCGTTCTCGTAGAGACCCAAGCTCTCGAGCGAGCTGGCGCCGACGAGTCCGTGCCATCCAAGAACGCCGACCTTGTTCGATCCAAGCTCCAGGTTCTTGAGTGTCGTGTTGTATTCGCTAGAAGACGCTGGGGTGAGAGCGGCGCCCAAGGCACGAGCACCACGGTTTCCGATCCTGTTGTTTCTCATCCGGATAGTGGTCAGCCCCTGGTTGGAACGAAGTGCCTCTGCCAAGAAGGTGACTCCGACCGATGAGATGTTGCAGTAATCCATCCAGATCTCCTGCAGGGTGTTGTTGTGCTTCAGCGACTCTGACAGTGTCTCGAGGATAGCATCTCCATCCGAGCGGATCTCTGCTTCCTGATCAGGCGACAGGGGCTTGTTGAGTGCTGCGAGGTCGTGGTCCCACAGCAGCTTGTCGTCATCCCCTTCCTCGACTGGCAGAGGTGGGTCCATGGAGGAGCTCATCCGGAGTCGTTGCAGGGTCTTGTTGCTCTTGAGGGCCTGTCCAATTGCCATGCCTCCTTCCTCCGTCAGCTCGTTATCCGACAGATCAATCTCTCTCAACCCAACGCCATCCTCAGAGGTCGAATCGCCAGCAAGGAGAGTAGCAATGGCACGAGTCCCATGTTCTCCAAAAGAGTTGAGCGACAAATCCAAAACTCTGAGACCCTTGTTGTTGGCGAGAGCCTTACAGATCACATCAATATCCTGATCCGTCAACTTGTTCCTGGCCAGATTCAATTCCTGCAGATCCGTATTCTTCTCCAACGCCTCCGCCAACGCCTTCACACTACCCTCCCCATCATCCCCACTACCATGGCCACCCAGGCCCTTATTCTCCATATCCAACCTCACCAAGCCCTTGTTCTTTGCCACACCTTCCGCCAAGGCCTTCACAACCTCCTCATTCCCACCCATCCGATCGTTTCCTATATTCAGTCTCTCCAGTGTCGAATTCAATTCCAACGCCGTCGCGAGTTTCTTGGCGGCAGCAGCGTCAAGAGAATGACCAGAGGCATAGAGTTCCTTGAGGGTGGTGTTTTCGGAGATGGCGTCGAACAAGAGTCCGAGTTCTGCGGTGGTGACGCGACGGAAGGAGAGAATGTGGAGGGATGTGAAGGTTGTATCGTTTGAGCGGAGGCGTTTGCACCATCCGTCGACGCTATTTGTGTTTCCGCCTCCCCAAGCCATGGTTATTTTGTTGATTGAGAAAAAAAAAAAAAGAAAAGAAGTGGGAAAGTGGAGAAGGTGCCTGAGAAGAAAGAAATAGAAAAAAAAGAGTGTGCTGAGGACGCAAAGTCGGTAAGATTGAAGATGAGAGTGAATGAAGGAATGTCGTGTGTGAATGAAGAAAATAAAATAGAAGAAATTGGAAGGGTTGGGTTTGACAATGACGACGTTGGGGTTGAAAAAAGGGGGCTGGGTGCAGAAGCAGCCCAGATATAGTGATTACGCGGTCACGCGTGTTTCGTTTATTTTGATTTTTCGCGCGCCTGTTCAACAGGCTCCTCGTACTGGAGTCGTGTCAGTGCATCGACAACAGACTCCCAATCCACTTTGCTTCGTTCTGCTCCTACTCCTTCTTCAGCACTAGCGCTGGTACTAGACGGTGTCTTAATGGCCTTTGTAACCATATCTGACAAATCGCATATCACGTCCTAACCATTCAATGAAGCACACAAAAGGCAATCAGTCAACCTGCACGAACCAGACAACCAACGACGGAATTCAGAATAAGGAACACGAAATCATCACGGAAAGACTTACCCAGGCCTCAGATCTCGACACCTCTAGATACTTGCGTAACTGTGGGATTAATACCATCTCCACCTCCATTGTCGTGTCGTTACTCGCTTCTATCCTTTTGAACAACACACGTGCCTTGGCCCTCTGTTTAATCGACCTGGTCGTCATGTTCGACAGCGTGTCAGCTAATACCAATCAGTCAGCAAAATGTTACGTAAGAAAACGCACTTAGATTGTGGCCCTTATATTTCGATTCTTCGTTGCCAAAGGTACTTATATCGCATACCTTGAAGATCGGGAAGCTCCACCCCTGGGAGCAGCGACAACTGTAAGAAGTGAGTTCTTGCCCCGGCAATCAGATCCCCCAGTGCGTTTTCCTTGATAATCGACTGGTAGAATGCAATTTGAACAAAGAAATGACGACTAATTAGTCAATGTGCCTTTGATCTACATTTCAATTAGCACTGCGAGTGACATCCAGGAAGGATTTTAATGCATGGGGATGCTGCTTTACCAGGGCGTCGCTGTTGATCTCAAACGAGGATCCATCTTGTACTTGTTGTTGCTGGGAGCAATTGAGAGAGAGAATCTCGAGCCTCGCCATATCTGTGAGTCCCGGGTTACTGAGCATTCGTCTCTGAAGTGCAGCCGACGGATCCAAGAGCTCTGCTTCGGTAGGCAGGTTTCCTGTAGCTGAAAGATGTGGCGTCGACGATGACGATGATGAGCGATTGTCACCATATTTGTTATTGCCATTGAAGTTGCTATGAGACTGTCGATTAGCACTCTCGCGAGACTTTAGAAACGATCTGACGATCCTCTGTGGCGTTAGAACTTGTTGCCCCGCCGATAAGGATGATAAGTTATTATCGAGAGCAAGAAACATGGCTGAGAGATGGTGAGTCCAGTTGAAGGCAGCGCTCAATTGTGTTGGGGTCCATTGCTGATCAAACTGAGTTTGTGTGAGAGGGATGGATGCCTGTTGGAGGATGCGACAGACGACTGTCAGTTCTGGATGAGTTTTCGGCTCTTGCTGCGAGGTCATTCATTTATTCGGACAGGGACGTGGTATAAAAGCGTGGAGAAGAGTGATTCCTCGTTTTACTGTTTGCATCAGGGACAAGCAATGCGGTACGGCGAAGTCAACGCCGTGACTGCCGAACCCTGTCACGCGGTTGGAGAAGGGGGGCAGAAAGATAAAAAAGAGAGAGAGATACTCCTCTGCCTGTGAACTCTTTCTGTCATTCCCACACTCACACATTCCTACTCGCTCGTCCTCATTCCTACAAAGAAACTGCCACCCCGCCCAACACGGACAACTATCTTTTCCCTGCTTCTCCTTCTCTTTCTTCATTGTTCAAGATGAGTGCGCGAAACGCTTCCCATGCTGGCTCATGGTACTCGGCTACCGGTAAAAGAGACTCGATACTTTTGCACAGTCCACCAGTATTTGTGCATGACTTTAGTTCCCTCGTCACTCTTTCTAACGATGTTCACTCTATTCTATATTTCAACGCTAATAGGTAGGGAGCTTGACAGGCAATTGGAAGGATGGCTGAACAAGGCCGGACAGGAGGCGTCAACAGGACAGGACCCTTTCCCTATCCCCGGACTCCGAGCCATCATTGCGCCGTAAGAGACCTTTTTTTTGTATTAGGATAAATGTTCAGCACGAACTGATTGACTGGCGAGTCATTGACACGCATTCGTTCTCACCAATCACCACTGCAAAATCTTAGACATGCGGGATACTCATATAGTGGACCTGCCGCAGGATTCGCATACAAGACCATTCAGCCCGAACTCTTGTAAGTGACCTCTTACAAGTAGACTTTGTTATCGTGGATGGCTCAACCCATCCTGCTGCTGCTGCTATTACTACTTCTCTTGGCATAATCCATATGTTCAAGGACAAGGGGACTGATCACGCGCATTTTTTTTATTTTTGTTTTTTATCTGTGCATTGTGGAAATTAAACAGCAAACGCGTCTTTATCCTCGGACCATCCCATCATGTCTATCTAAGAGGATGTGCTCTCACGAAATGTGTCCGTTACGAAACTCCCCTCGGCGACTTGGCCATCGACCAAACTGGTAAATTATAAACGATACGAGAATCCTACTGAACTCTATTTTGCACTCCTCTCGGTTCAACCCTCAACTAAACACGCCAAACCTGTTCTTTTTGCACACGCATATAGTGAACAAGGAACTGCAAAAGACAGGTGAATTCGAGATAATGTCGCGAGACACGGACGAGGACGAACACAGCATCGAGATGCACCTGCCATATGTCTACAAGGTCTTTGAGGACCACATTGATGAGATCAGGATTGTACCCATCCTGGTCGGTGCACTCAACAAGGCCTCGGAACAGAGCTACGGAAAGATCTTGGCGCCTTATCTGGACGATCCGCAGAACCTCTTTATTGTCTCGAGCGACTTCTGCCACTGGTAAGCTTTTCTTTTGGGAGTGTTGAGAGAGTGAGTACTGGGAGTGAGGTGATTGAAATGAGGAAGAGGGTGAGGAAAGTGGGAGCAGGAAGAGGGAACAAGAGAATAGGGAAAATGGGATGGGATTGGATAAGGTGCATGGGAAGGCGAGTTGGGGTGAATGGTAAAAAGGCACAAGGTGAAGGGGCCCAGATCTTGTTTTCCGTATCATTTTTTTCCGGGTTCTCATTTCTTGCACCATTGAAACATTATGCGTTTGACAGGGTGGGCGCAGACTATTGAATAGGGATGGCAGACATGCATGTAATATATGGATTGACCTCACCCTCGGGAGCTTTGCAAGGGATGGGAAGGAAAAGGAAAAAATAGAAAATACTAAAATACTAACGACTCCATTTTGCCCATGCGGTATCGCATTTACGCGCTGACCTAACATTTGCCTTATTTTTTCTTAATTCATGCGCAACTCGAAACCCAACGAAAAAAATAATAATAGGGGAACACGTTTCGATTACACGTACTATGCAGCTGACGACAACCCATCCTCGGTGATTGAGAGTCTCGCGCCAAGAAAGGGTGGCAAGGGAAAATTTACCCCATCCGTGGGAGCGCGCAAGATTCATGAATCGATTGAGCATCTGGACCGTGAGGGGATGCGGACGATCGAGAAGCGGGACCATGGCGAGTTCTGTCAGTACCTTGCTCGGACCAAGAATACTATCTGTGGAAGACACCCCATTGGTGTCCTCTTGGCGGCTCTGGAGCATCAACAACAACAACATGCTGAGAAGAGTCTTCGTATTCGGTTTGTGCATTACTCGCAGTCGAGTCATGTTCTTTCGATGTTGGATTCGAGTGTTTCTTATGCGTCTGCATTTGTCCAGCAGAAGTGAAATGAATTGCTCCTAGACTCTCACACAAACGCTCTCTTATCCGCTGTCAGATACCTTGAAACGCGACACACAAACACCTACATATATCACTGCAACGCTCTCCTCAAAGCCAAATAAAAAAAATAAAAAACAGAACAAAGCATGCAAACGAAAATGCAATCATAAACTTTTTATTGACTTTTGTAATAGCAACGTAGGGAACGTTAAAAACGAAAGGAAATTGTGAAACAGAGCATGGCATGTCTGTTTGATGCGTGTAGTGTGATGAAAGGACGGACGTGAACAAGACAAGGCAACAGCAAAAAAAAATAGACAGCAAAACAGCCAAGATATTAGATATTAAGTGCTTTTGTTTAAAAATGATCAGAAAGTGTTGAAGTGCTAGGAGTAGAATGGAAAGAGGAGGGTAGCGGGAAGAAGACTACGGTTTAGAGGGTAGGGAAGAAGGGGCAGCTCTTTGCAATCGGAGGAAAGTCAAAGAGGAAAGCATCAATATTGGACATCGTAATGAGCATGATAAAATGAGAGAAAAAATGGATCGCGTAAGACCGGTTCTTGGGACGTGATGGATTGGCGTTGGATTAGATTGGTTTTGGTTTGAAATAACTTTTTTCTTGAAACTTGACGAAAACGACAACGAACGAAACGAACGAACGAACGAACGAGATGAGAAGGTGAAAGTGACGTTTGGATTGATGGCATAGATTGATAGTGAAAGGTGCAGAGGTACGAATGGTACAGAAACGAAAAAAAGGAATGGAATGAAAGAAAGAAAAAAAATGTGAAACGGCTAAAAATGAATGAAAAGCAGAAGCAAGTACAGAAAAAGAATAAAACAGATGACGATAAGACAAACAAGCGGAAAAAAAAGCGCGCGGTGGAGCAAAGAAATGCAACAAGTCGTGAAGAAGAAAGGGAAAACAAGAAGAAAAGAAATGAAAGAAGATACAAATGATGAGTAGTTTTAGCAAAAAAAAAAAGGCAAGGTGATAGTAGTGTAGTAATAATAGAAGTAATAATAGAAAAGAGGTACAGAACATATTGACAAGGATTAATTATTGCGAGGAAGGTGCATAGTGGGCATGGTGGGAATGCTGCTGGTGACCATGATGGTGGTGAGACGAGGGCGGTGCGTGTCTTGGTTGATAGCCTGCGGACGATGACGATGGAGGCCCTTGCCCGTATCCATGTCCAGATGTGGGTGAGGGAGTGTAGCCACTGCTGCCTTCAGGAGATGAAGCAGCAAGCGACGCCGCGTCCAGGGGTGGGCCTGCCAATCGACTAGATGGCGCCGATCCAGCTGGAGGTCGAACTTGACGCGATCCTGTCGTCGCAGACACGTTCACTGCAGGGCTACGACGCTTGTGCACCATCGATTGGTGGCGACGGAGAAGCATCTGGGCTGAGAACCGCTTACGACAGCCGTCGATACCACATTCCAGTTCCTTGGGGCCATGGCGCTCCAAATGGCGTTCCAGCTGGGTGGCGTCGATAAAGACCTTCTTGCAGTCATCGTGTGTACAGTGGAAGGGTCGAGGGCGAGGCTGGGCAGGTCCTGCGGGGGAGGAGACAGCGTTCGATCCTCCATCGCCAGCTTCGGATCCTCCTTGGCCATCATCTTCTCCGTCCTCCCCCCTTGGCGCAAGCTTCTTGGGCAAATAGGCCTTGGGAGTCTTGCGTTCCTTGAGCTGTTTGGGGTCCTTGGTCTTGGGTTCCTTGAGCTCCTTGGGCTCCTTGGATAAACGAGGTGCCTTGAGCTGCTTGAGGTCTCTAGCCTTGCCTTCGTTAGATCTCTTGCCTGCTCTGCTCGAAGAAGGCTCGCCGTCGTCGTCTTCATCTTCGCCGCGATCGTCATCTTCCTCTTCTTCATCATCTACATCCATGGGATCACGTGGCAGCTCCTCCAGCTCAGCAGGATCCATGATGTCGCCCGACGCGACAATACGTGGCTCCTTACGTCTTGATCGACCAGAGCGCTGTCGCGTTGTTCCGGGCGGGCTCTCCCATTTCTCGGACCGCCTCTTGTGGACCATCGATTGGTGGCGTCGCAATAGCATAATGGACGAAAACAATTTACCGCACATGTCCAGGTCGCATTCCAGCTCCTTGGGTCCGTGTCGCTCAATATGACGCTCAAGCTGCAGGGCATCCACAAAGCGCTTGCCGCAGTCCTCGATCTCGCAGATAAAGGGCCGGGGTCGAGGCCCACCTGAGGGGGACGACATATTGCTCTCCGGAGGACGACGTTGTCGCGGAGGGGAGCCTTCTTCGGGGGTTCCTTCGAATTGCTCGATCGGCGGTGTCGTCGGGGTCGAGTCGCGTGTCGAAACATACGACTCGGAGCGCTCTCGAATAATTTTGCGGATCTTTTTCGTCTTTTCCAGCTTGACCTTGCGGAGTGCTGCCGTGCTGCTGCTCTCCTTCTGGATCTTGATCCTCTTATCTCCAGGCTGGTAATCACGCGAGACACTCTTGCCCTTGCCATCCTTTGCCTGCGGGTCGTGATGGCGGGGTTTGTTGTCCATTGGCTGGGGCATGTCGATAAAGTCCTGTGGATCCCTTGACTCTCTCAGCGCCATGTCCTTGAGTTTCAGTTTCCTCTTGTGGCGAGCAGTGTTGGTCTGGAGGGGATCGTCGACCATGAGGTGGTGGTGGTGGTGATGATGGTGGTGATGGTGGTGATGGTGGTGTCCAGGGGTGGTGAGTCCTCCGGCGTGATCCAGAGTCATACTGTCGGTATCTAGCTCAATCGGGGCCACAGGCTCGTTCAGAAGCATGTCCTCCTCTGTAAGTTGATGCAATAGAGAGGGGAGTTTCAGGGGAGGGAAGAGTGGGAGAGGATAGAACAAGAGTGGGAGAGGGTGGGAAAGAGGAAGAAGGAGATGAGGAAAGGTAGAAAGCAGGAAAGGAACGAAGGGTAAAAAGAAAAAGTTAGACATGGGCTCACATTATAGGGTGTTTTGTTTGATTGTATATAAGTGCGTGGGATAGAAAGGATCCTATGCCCATGGTGCGGACATGGTGTGGATAGGATAGGACAGGATAGGCAGGTTTAGGGACAGGATAGGAGAGGGATTGAATTGAGTAGGTAATAAATGAAAGAATGTTTTGATCGATAAGTAAGCCAAATCTTCCTTCCTTCCCCCCCCAGCTGACTTTTGTCGTCTATTTGGCCGACGATGACGAAGAAGACCAAAAAAACTTTGCTGCTTCTACTCTTCTTCGCTCATTTTTTTCCCGCTCAACACCAAATGTCCACACTACCCCATGGAACATGGATGGATGAGGGTAAACTGGTCGAAGGGGAAGCATGACTCCTACAACATGTCAACCCATGTACATGTCGGCACATATTCGCGCTATATATAACAAAATATATGTCCGTAGCCCATTGTCCATCGATGCAATGATCCATCCTATTGAATAACAACACCGCGCATAGAATAAGAATCATAATAATAATCACCACCCGACCCATCCATCGATCCATTCACTCCATCCATAGCATCACATCACACACAACACAAAACAACAACACCAACAATAACAACAACAAAAGACAACAACGACAATAATGACAACACCATGCACCTTTACATATTTTTTTTTCCCGCCAAAAATCATTTGAATTCATTAGAATACTCTCCCACATACACACAACAGACACACAAATGCTCGCTCCGCCAAACAAACAATAACAATAACACAAAGAAAGAACCGCATCGCCTCTCATTGGATGTCGATGTTTCCCTCTTCCCTCCCCTCGTTTGTTCCCTCGGGCCCTTTTCCCTTCCCTCACGCCCTTCCTGCGTCCCTCTCACCAATTTATTAGCTGCGTTTTTTTTTCTTCCTGTCTGCTCCCTGTTTTCCCTGATCCCCTGTTCCCTGTTCCCTACCTTTCCCTTTTCCGTTGATAGTCAAATGAAATCCAGTAAAACCATGGTTTAAACCTCGTAAATAAAAATGTATCCTTTTTTTTTTCCCTTTCTTTTCTTCATCGTCCCATTTTCTAGCCGCCAGGGAAGAAAGGAAGGGAATGGGGGAGGAGGAGGAGGGGGGGATGCATTTGAATGTTTTCCTTTTTTTCGTATGTCTTATCACTGTCATGACAAGCGCCGGGAGAAAATGAAATCACTGTAAATAAGAACGCGTACTTGCATTGAAAGAGAGGAACCGTGGATGTGGATGAAACAACTCGTATTCTTCTGGCAGATGATTCGAACAACAACCCTACGTGATTTTTTTCCCGCCCAATCCCTAAACTGACTCCTTTTTTTTGTTACTCAAGAAAAAGTCTCGAATCATCACAACACAAAAAAGAGCCAAAATAACATGGCCGCCGGCAAGCAAACAAACAAGAAGAAAAAAAAGAAGGGAAGGGGAGAGAGAGAGAGAGAGAGAGAGAGAGAGAGAGAGAGAGAGAGAGAGAGAAGAGAAGGATGGGGACGAGAAAAAGATAGAGGAGGGAGATGGGAGGAAGCTAAAACAACAGTGATAAAAAGAGGACGAGAGGGGTATCTACAGCACATGTGTAGCGGTTATGCTTTGACGTACCAGAGAACCAGATGGGCATCATCATTTCCCCTCCGAGGGTCTTGACGGGGACTTGTTTACAGATCCACTTGCGGGGGGCCGAGTCCTTTGTGATCGAGTCCTTGATCCGGCTGGAACGCGTCGTCATGACGGTGGTGATGTGTGACGGTGCCAAGGAAGAGGATGTCTGGGGGTGATGGCGATGATGGTGTGGAAGAGCGGAAGTCTGTTTGGAGGAAGAGGGGGCGGGGGAGGACTTGATTTCGGAAAGACGGTGCTCAGCGTTCTGCCTCAGGGCGGAGGCAGAGGAGGAGGAGGGACGGGGTCTTTCCTGTGCGGAGGAGGACCATGAGCGGGTGCGGTCGATTCCGTCTGCAGCCATACTTCTGATGCACGGGAAATCGAAAAAAGCCAGAGGAGACATTTTGTTTAGGAAGATGTTGGTTAGCTGTGGTAAAAGGGATTATTGTATTTTGTTTTGAGATGTCAAGAAGGTCAAGAGGACAAAGTAATAAAGAAAGGACAAGAAACAAAAAGGATTTAAAAGAAAAAAACGAAAAAGAGGAAAAAGTGTGGACAAACGGAAGTCGTCAAGACATATGAAGAAAAAAAAGGAGTAAGATGACGATAGCCATGCCATCGGACCTGAGCTACCTGCCCGATGATGATGATGATAGAGCATGAGCATGCAACCAAACCAAGCCTCGCAAACAACTTATGAAAATAAAAAAATAAAAACGTCCCGATCGCGTATGGTAAGCAACAAATATCAACCATGCCACCTATCGCCCATGCGTCCATACCATCGCCCACGCCATCAGACATTAACAGCTATTGAATCCACATTCATTTCCTGGAAGAGTCATCATCCCCTGCAGCATATGGCTAGCCTTGCTCTTTTTTGCTCGTCTCGCCTCTTTCTTTTTTTTTTTGTTTTGCTGGTGTTGTTAAGACTCAGATGGTTTGTTGGATATGTGGAAGCTCTCTGAATGTGGTAATCGGTCATTCCACTACACACAAGCACACACCAGCCGCCTTTTTTTTGTTCTTCCTGTTTGCCCAAAACTCCTTTTTTTTGACTCTTGTTGTCATAATGCTTCATCGTACCCATTGCTCTTCTCCTCTCTCTCCCCCCTCCCCTCCCCTCCCACAGGCTTTGCTTCTTTTGTTGCCAATGATGTTATTGTTGTTGTTGATGTTATTGATGTTGCTCGCTTGTGCCATCGTAGAATGTCGTGTCCACTTTAATCTCTCTCACCTTCTCATTGTCTCTGTTCTCTCACCCACACCGTGCATAACGACCATGCACGGCGACCGATACAAACAAAAAACCGTCAAAGTGGAACATTAAAAATATAAAGCAGTAAAAGGATGTCTACAACAAAACATAAAAGTAGTTCGACCATGCACACGCCCTTTTGAACCAACAAGCTTACAAACATGACATGTGCATGCAGCATGGGATTGAGAATCGTTCCCTATTTTCTTCAATCCTTCCATGCTGATCTGAAGGCTCAGTCCAATGTTCCTGCTTCATTCAAAAGTTGAATGTTGGAATTTGACTTTTTTTTTCTTTCCCTTTTGCTGCAGGACGTTCTTCGCCCCAATGGTCCGAAGGAAAATAACAACGAGTAGACAAAAGGACAGGAGTGGATTGGGAAGACAAGGGTAAGAGAAGGTGAAAGATAGGGTGGTGATGATGATGAAGGTGATTATGAGCGAAGGTGAGGGTAAATGCGAGGGAGAGGGGACGAGGGGACGAAGGGATGTGGGAGGCAGGGAAGAACTTTTTGTTTTTGTGTTTGCTGAGCAACGATGAGGTGAAATAATGGGTTTGGGAGAAGGGGGAAGAGGGAGAAGGGGGAACGCAGGGAGGGGAAGATGGGAAGAACGAGTCCAAGGGAAAAAGAATAGTGGTTGGAGGCAAAAAAAAAAAAAAAAAAAAAAGAGGGAAGGGAGCACGCAGGGAGGGACGACGATAACAGGGTAACAACCGGACAGGGAAGAAGAGAAAACGAGGTCCATTTTGTACTCTTGTCACAATGGGTAATGGGGTTCGTGAATAAAAATATCAACAACAAAACAAGAACAACAAAATACCGATGGGAACACGTACCCTTCGCTTTCGCTGGCCGTTGCCACCGAATCATCGTGCAAGGAAGCATGTTCGTCGCCAAGAAGCTCTCGACGCGGCATCGGTCGTACAACCATAGACGACGTCGACATGTTCCCTGCATCCTGTCCCTGTCCTTGTCCTTCCTCCATGGGTCGATCCATGCCTGCTGAAGGCGACGACGACACAAACAAGGACGGATCGCCCATGTGTCTGCTATGACGACGGCCGATATGAGCGCTCATCCGCCGAGAAGTACCCGTAGTAGTGTCTACTGCCCCCGCCGCCGCTGTGGTGGGTTGAAGTGGAGTCCTTGCTGTGACTGTGGCGCTGGCTCTAGACCCTTCAGGGAGTGGTGGAGACTGAGGTCGAGATTCCGGATCTGGATCAGATTCAGAATCTGAATGAGGTTGCGAATCGATGGCAGAGTCTGATTGCGAATCCAGATCTGAATGGGAGCCAACGTTGGCGGTGCGCTTGCGGGCGGTCGACGTGGGAGAAGGGCCGAGGCGGTTGGGGTCGTTGGCGGCTCGCTTTTTCGTAGTGCTCTTATTTCTGCTGCTGGTGTTGTTGTTGTTGTTGTTGTCCACCTCAGCCTCGCCGTCGTCGTCGTGGTCTCGTTCATCCATGGAAAGGGAAGATGACAGGCTGGATAGATCATCGTCCTCCTCGTCGTCGTCTTCCTCTATGTCGCCCTCCTCCTCGTCTCCTTCGAAATCGTTGCCTTCGCGATTGGCTCGCATCGTTGGCTTGTCTGATCGCGGGTGATAACGTCCGACGTTACTGTTGTCGAAATCGTTGATCTGGTCCAGGTTGCCTCCGCTACTGCCGGTAGTGTTTTGATGCTGCTGCTGTTGGCGGTGGTGGTGCTGGTGTTGACTTTGGTATGAGGGGCGATCATGACCATGCAGAATTCTTAGTTCAGATCCAGTCGGATGGAATGGCTGGAAGGGAGGAGAAATGGAGGGAAAAGGAGTCGATGTGGAGGACGAAAAGGACGATATGGGGGGCAGTTGCTGATGATGCGACTTTGCAGAGGACGGAGAAGTGGCTGTAGAGGAGGAAGTGTGAGGAGGCGAGGAGGTGGTGGAGGAAGAAGAAGATACGGGTGGCAATGGTTGGCGGGTGGGTTGACGATGCGAGGTTGGCTGGTGATATTGTTGTTGTTGTTGCTCTTGTTGTTGATGTGGATGTGGTAGACGAGAAGACAGCAAAGAAGACGAGGAAGGAGAAGTAGGAGCAGCAGCAGCAGCGGTGGCGGCGGCGCCAAAAGAAGAGGACGACGACGACAAGGAGGAAGAGGACGAGGGATGTGGTTGTGGTTGGGCATGTTCTTGTTCTTCGAGTGCAGGTGCAGCATGGTGGGATGCAGCTGCAGCTTCGGGCCGTGGGTGATTGGGGGTAGGGTCGTTTGCCTCCTCCATCTCTCTCAGTCAGGCTTATTTTCTTTTTTTGGTTGTTTGTGCTGTTGTTGTTGTTGTTGTTTGGTTACTGTGGTTTGGATGGATGGATGGTTGATGTTGATGTTGTTGTTTCGGTCAATTCAAGTAGGGTCTGGTTGTCTGACTGGCTGTTTGTGTGTTTGTCAGTCTGACTGGAAACAAAGACAAGGAGAGAAGAAGAGAAGAAGAAGAGAAGAAGAATGAACGATGTTGTTGCTGGTGGTTGACG
Source organism: Linnemannia hyalina (assembly GCA_019671135.1). Classification (NCBI taxonomy): domain Eukaryota; kingdom Fungi; phylum Mortierellomycota; class Mortierellomycetes; order Mortierellales; family Mortierellaceae; genus Linnemannia; species Linnemannia hyalina. The sequence goes on along the minus strand of JAHRHY010000007.1, from coordinate 822,935 downwards.
ATTTGATTTTGAAGAAAAGCGGGCTATGATATCGAAAGAATGAAAGAAGGAAAGAAAAAGATTGTGATGAATGCTATTAGTGGGACGAAGGTGGGCGGGAAGAAATACAACAAGTCAACGAGAATGTATGTAGGGTGTACTTTGCAAAAGGAAGAGAAGAAAGAAAGGAGAGAAGGAAGGAATTATAAGAATAGGGCAGAAGGGAAGGGTGGCGATGATGAGGAAGATGATGATGGGATGGGATGCGATGAAAAGGGTGGGAGGAAAAGGGAAAAAGAAAGAGAAAGAGAAGGAAGAAAGGGAAAAAGAAAAGAAAGATAGAAAAGAAGGAAAAAAAGAAGAAAGGGATATTTGATATGTGATGATGCTGGCGATGAAGGGAAAGGGAAAGAGTGAAAGAAACAGATGGGATGGGGATGGGGATGGGAGAGGAAGGGTGAGGTGTTGTGAAAGAGAGAAGGAGAAAGAGAAAGAGGAAGTGGGAGGTGAGCGCGAGTGAGTGAGTGAAAGAGTGAAAGAGTGAAAGAGTGAAAGAGCAAGGATGCGGTCGCGGGAAAAGAACGAGAGAAAAGGATGGAAAAAGAAGAAATAAAAAAGAGTGAGGAAAATCAAAACCGAAATGAATGAAAAGAAATAAATGAAAAAAAGAAGCGAAAAGAAGAAAAGAAAAAAAAAGGGTATGAAAAGAAATGTGGGTGATAGATCGTGTTTTGATGAAGTGGACAGCGAATATATAAAAAAAAAAAAATTGTTTGACCACCGGACCAGACTTCATATCCATTCATTCAATCGAAGAAAACGGCCGACGGACGGACTGATGAATAAAAGGGGAAAAGGCTGTCAGACCTACAAACAACCTGGCCGATCTTGTTCTTACCTGTCAAAAAGTGATGAGTTCTAATCCAAAGGGTTGTAAAAGGGGATGTTGGATTGTGAAAGATGAAGGAGAAGAAGAGAGGGAAAAAGGGAAGAAATGAAAAAAGAGGAATGAAATGGAACAGGGAGGAACAAAGAAATAATAACCCAAAAAAATCCTGACTAGAAAACACTGTTGGTCCTCACCTTCTTCTCGTCTCGGGGCAGCACTCCTTTCAACAACAGCAAGCATTGATCAATAGAGAGGCAGTATCATCATCCTCCTCTTCTCGACGTCTTGCTTGTTCTCGCTCGCTTCTCCGCTTTCGCCTCTTCTTGCGTGCACATACATGTGTTCATTCATATATACTTTCTTACCATTAGTCTACGCATTTGTACCACAGCCATCATTTGAAGTGCATTCAGAATCGTTGTAGCTGGGATGAAGACATCGCACAAAAAAAACACGCGGGTCATGGTCACTGTCATTCATCCCACATCGTCTTAATATATCCTGCGTAATGCCTCTTCGCCTGGACCCTCCCCTGTCCTTCTTCTCCTGACACCCCCAGTGTTACTAATGTTTTCTTCACAATAGCGAAAGGCAGCCTTTTTTTTTATTACGAAAGACAAACGATAAAAATGAATGATCGAATGAATGACTGACTGAATGATTGAGTGGATGGACCGAATACGTATTGTTATTCGATTGATGGGGTCAGGTTTCCCCTCGTCCTTTCTTCTTTTTAGAATAGTGGTCGTTTGTATTGGATTCTACTACAGTTCTCCTTTGCTGACCCCTCTTTCTTTTCCTTCCTTCCTCCTTCCCTTACGTTTCCTCGTCCCTCGACCTCTTTCTCCTCCTCCCCTCCCCTTCTCCCCTCTTTCTATCCGACAAGGGATGAAATGAGAGCAAATGGGAAATGAAAAAAAAATGGCGGGAAAAATTTTTCTTTCTCGTTTCTTTCCAACAGGCAGCAGGTGCGATCAAGAGACTTTCTTTGCCACCGGCACAGTATGCGTTTTGTTGTTTGTTTATGTTTTGTACAGTAGTCGATTGTCGTTATTGTAAAGAGTCATGTTGGCTATTCAATCGTTGCGTGTGTTCGTCAACAAAGATTGTCATCCAACTCCCATTTTTCGCCCTTGCACTTCGTCAACTCTCTTCGTTGCAATTGCTCGTTTCCGTATTCCGCTCTCTGTTTTTGTCTCTTGTACTGTACCATGCGGAGACAATGAAAAATATCCATACCGCGACAGGGCCACAATTTGGCTCAACATCGACCTGCATGCATCCATTCTTTGATTTACTTTTTGTCCCTCCATCCTTCCCTCTCTACCTCCCTTTTGACCTCCCCCATCGCCTCCCAACCCTTTCCAGTGCTTTGTACCTTTGTTATCATACACAGCCAGGAATCGGGAAAAACAAGGGTGACAAAAAGAAGGTGCTACGACATCCCAGCAAGGCAAACACAAAATTCAATACCTGGAGTCTATTAAGCAAGTCTTCAGGTCATGCCCTACTTTTCCCATTCATTGCCGCGTTTGGTTTCCCCTTCCTTTCTCCCCATTCACTCCTTCCCTCCTTCAGTCCCACATTCTCTCTCCTTTTTCTGATGTAAAGAGGTCATCTGGGATCAACCATCCTCCGGATTTGGTTCATGATGGCAAGCAAAACGTCTGACTGACTGACTAACTGGCCACGACATACAACCGACCGATCGGCACAATTATATACAACAGGTATGTGACTGAGTGAGTATTATAATAGCATTAGTCAACTTCTCCAGGAAAACCCAATGACAAACAGGACAGGCAAACTGACAGACATGGGTCCTCACTTTTTTCATTTTGTTTACATTACGACGGAACGGAGACTGTAAACGGCTATCTTCTAGCCATACCCATGAGTGTGGCTGAACGCTCATTCGTCACGATTCATCTCTTTACTATTTTTTTCTCATTCCGTTCAACTTGTTCTTTGCCTCCTGTTCGAACGATTCTTTTTGCCCAGCTACACCTGCGCAACTTTCATTGTAAGTACTCATTTTATCAACCCCTTCCTTCTAGGTCATGCCGTTTTTTACTATTTCTTTCGTGACGTTCGTGATTCGTCCGTTGATTTGATAGTCGCTCTTTACTTCCTCTTCCGACCCTTGATCTCCAGACCCCCTCCTGTAACTACTATATGCCATCACCATGGTCACCATGGATCACCCATCACCACATACAAGGCACCATCACTTGTCCAGACTTACGTGGACCCCCTTCATTCCAAAGTTCAATGAAAAACATGACCTATCCAAGGGAGCCGATTAGCTCAAATAGAACTCTCCATGATGGCCCCCTCAATGATACCATTGGTCAAGATGTTTTTCTTAACAACAGTATGAGCACACATCCTTTTGACTCGATCATCGTTCCTCTGGCGCCTCTTCTGGGTCGGTTGATCCACATTTGAGGGTTAATGAGGGTTGAGGCTGAATATTTTTTTCTATTCAACATTTGAGACATGGTTCAAGAGAAAAGACATTATATGAAACCTAACCTGGTTCCCCCTTCCCTCTCTTTTTCATTTCACTCCAACTTATGTGCTTACGTTGCATGACCCTCGGTCGTAGTAGACTCTTTCACCTTTCTTCCTCTCTCATTTCTTCACCTGACCTGTCTAAAGACTTGTCAGGGTTCTGGAACCCCGTCTTTCAGATCCCGAGAGTGCCGTGATTATTTAGCTCCATTCAGTCATTTCCATTCAATTTTTTCTATGCTGGCCCCATTGCCCAGCCTCACAACCAACCCAATGCTCCCATCCAAAAAAAAAAAAAAAAAAAATTGGAACACAGCCAAAGGGCCAAACAACAAACACAACAATAGCAAACGCTGCACCCACCTGCCCCACCTGCCCACCTACCCATGCTCCCTTTTTTTTTTTTTTTTTTTTTTTGGTCGCGTCGTGTGTTGTTTCGATTCTGAGCCATGGTCCATGCTTTTCCTTTTTCCCGCCCAAAGCCATGCAATGATGCAAAAATAGTGAGCATTTTTTTTTCTCTATCTTCCTATGCATCTCTTTTTCTCTATCCTTCTTTCAATCAGTCCGACAGCATGTGTATTTGTTTTTGTGGCGGGAAAATAGGAAGATATGCTAGTGGTGTTCTAAATATGTCTCTATGTGTCTATTTGGTGCATGTATGTGTGTATGTGCAGTGTTGTCAATGGTTTGATTGAGGATGGGTGAGGTAGGTAAAGTTGGGATTAAAAAAAATACTGACTCCATGATAGGATTGACTCAATGGTAGGATTGACTCAATGGTACCATTGATTGAATACATTAAATGGGAGGATGGGCAGAATTGAATGCTAAAAAGTCTATGGATGCGGAAAAGTCTATAGGGGATGTGGAGGATAGGGGCAATGGTGTTTTTTTTTTTTTTTTTTGGGTTTTTTTTTTACTTTTCGATAGCAAACTCTGTGACGAGCTTCAAAAAGTCCTCTGGTTTCTCGGCATGAACTGTATGATATGTACGACGTCGTCATACATGAGCAGGAAAAGCAAACACGAAGTAAGGGAAAGCAAGCAATCAAAAAAAAGGGAGGGAAAACAAACACAGACAAACAAACAAAAAAGAGGGGGAAGGAAGGAAGTGTGGTTAGTTTTTACTTGCATGCATGCCAAAGAAAATAATAAATGGACAACACGCACAACGCAACAAACAAACCAAAAAATGTCAGCGTGCAGATCGGATCAGAGAGAGAGAGAGGAGAGAGAGAGGAGAGAGAGAGGAGAGAGATGGGGAGCAAAAAGTATTGTCCTACATCATCCCTCTCTCTGTTTGTCTCTGTCCACCCCCTGTCCCTCTCTGTCTTTCCTTCTCTCCTCTCCCATGGTCCATGGTCAATGATCAATTGGCCAATTAGTTTCCTCCTTTTTGTTTGTTTTGTCCATCTTTGCCTTCCCTGACATGCGCATGCCAATCCCCCCATCCCAATCCCCAATCCTTCAATTGATCCCTTGTTTATATCATAAATCCACACTTACCCCAATGACCAGTATCAAGACTCTCAATCCTCGCCTGAGGGAAGAACGACCGAATCGCTTCCATCTCCTTCTCCATGATATACTTGGACTTTACGCCCCTAATAAACAGAACCTTGCCATCAAACTTGTCCTGCCCAGGGACGAAATCAAACTGGCCCAGCTTCTCGAGCGAGTTGCCCAGGGTTTCGAAGGGGATCCGGAAACTGTATCCGTCCCCTGTGGCGTCTCTCTTTAAGTTTGTCAACAGAAACTGGCGCACTCCCAAGTCCTAGAGAAAGAAAAATGGTGGCGTTAGCCTGGGATAGCACGATAATCTCACCTCATTGACTTTCCATATGAAAATGACAGCTAAAAAAAATGCTTACGGAGACAGTCTTCTTCAAGATATTATCGGCCTCGGATTGCTTCTTCACATTGGCATTCTGAATCTCCCTCATGGACCCGACATATTTCGCAAACTCGGTCGACAGTTTGACCTTGACGGGCGCCATATCGACGACGACGAGTCGGTCCAGGTTTGCAGGGTGCTTCAATGCCAAGTTCATCGCCACCTTGCCTCCCCTACGTATTTACATATGATACAAAAAGATAAGGTTCGTATGAACACTGGTTAGGACATATGTAATAAGGGAAAAAGGAAGAATGTAGACTCTCAATCCTCTCTCTTTTATCCATTCATCTCCCCCTCCTTCTTTCTCTACATCTCTCCCTCTGTCATTCTCTCAGTGTGTGTCCAGTCCAATGGACAATTGATCCGTCTCTTGTTTTTACGTCCTGAAGAGAAGAAAACCACATCCCGAGCTCGATGCGGTCATTGTGCAGCTTTGCTTATTTGTTGCATTCAGATCCTGCGTTTGTTTGTTGCAATGCAGGTCCTCATCTTTTCCCTTTCTTTTCAGTCCCCCCTTTCGTCCTGTCCTGTCCTGTCCTGTTTGTGGTTTTCATCTTACGCCCGCTATGTCGAGTCGCTTATGGCATGGTTGTGCTTTTTTTTATCCGCGTGTCCTCCCGTGGAGGGCCTCTCTTTTCGTCTATTGTTCCTGAATCTGTCCTTGTCTGTGTGTCCTGTGCGTCCTTGTCTGCGCCTACATGTTTTTCTTTGTTCCTGCCTCTATCTTTTGTCCCTTGTCCCTGTGTTTGTCTTTGTTCCTGCCTTTATCTTTGTCCCTTTCCCTGTGTTTGTTTGTTGTGCCCCTCCCTGTGTCCTTGTCTCCTTCCCCCTATTCCCTACGAAAGCAGTCTCCAAGGGCTCGGCACAGATCGCTCCTCATTCATACTCTGTGAATTCACTTTTTTTTTTTCCTACGAACACTTCCTCTCTCCTGTCCTTCCGCTGCCAATGGTTCACGAGAGCAATAGATCGACTCAAACTTTCAGAGTATATCCTCCTTGGTTGCTTCAAGACCCGTGTAACAAAAGCATAGGGGAATCCAGCCTTACATAGAGTGTCCAATGACGACAGGCTTATCCACGGATTGCTCCTTCAAAAAGTGCACCACATCGTTGGCCATGTTGGTATAATCGTGTTCCTCTGAATGCCCGCTCTCTCCATGATTACGAAGATCCTATTACAAATAGAAACGGGAGAAAAAAAAATGAAAGAGTCAGAAATATGGCAAGGGAGGAGGATGTCGTGAGAAAAAAAGAAATAGACGCTCCAAAAATAATAACTACGAGCTATTCATGATGTTGGATATTGATTCCGATCTACTCCGGACAAAAGAAAAGGAGAAAAGGACATGGGGGAGGGAGATGAACGATGTTGTCGCGCCACCCCCCCCCCCCTCCCCCCTTTTTTTTTCTACCAACTTCAATCAATTTGATGAAAAAAAAACGACCGTTCGAATCCAGTATTGACCGTATCTTTTTTTGCTCGAGTGATTGCAACAACTGCAAGGAGTGATATCGAACGGTGCAGCCACACACACACACACCCTTCCATCAATTTGGTAAGAAAAAGCAACAAAGAGGAAACGTACGACGGTGAGGACTCGGGTGTTCAGACGATGGGCCATGGCCTTGGACAGGGCCTTCCAGTTCTGTTTGGAACCAAAGAGACCGTGCATGACCACAATGGGCTGTGACCGGGCCTGTTCCTGAGGAGAGGGTTTAGGGGTCTCGGTGAAGGACAGGCTGACGGGTGGAGTGATTTTTCCTGTTGAGGTTGCGATGGATCGGGTGAAAGTTGGCATGAATTGCCTGGGCAATTGATGCAGGAGTGTGATTTGTTTGAGCATTATGTGAGTGAGTATGTGTACGTATATGTGAGGGAAGGATGTGAGAGGAGAGGAGGGAGAGTGGAGTGTGAATGAGAGCAAAAAAACGAAGGGAGGTGGAAGAAAAGAGAAAAAAGGAACAAAAGAGAAAAGAAGGCGCCGTTGGGATCAAGAGAGTCATTCATTCCCCACAAAACATGAGAGTTGTTGGGTGGCTTTTTGCATGGGCGGAGACATAATTGTTTTGACAAACGTTCGCTCTGGGAAAGAACCCTTGTTGTTGCAGTCATAATTGGTCCTGCCTTCTTCCTACAAGGGCAGGCTGAGCAGAGAGAGAGAGATAGAAGTGATCGGTTCAAGGACTCTAGATTACAACTGTTGCGCGATATTGAGGAGCCAGTTGCGCATAAATAAGGATTCGCACAAAAAGGCGCAGAATCGCTCGCATTAGTGAGCAACACAGAGGGGGGTCAGGATGATTCCAACAGAGGACAGAAGAAGGCGGTGGTGCATTTGTCATGAGTAAGGACAGCATTTTCGGACTCGTTTTTTTTACTCTCTCTCTCTCCCTTCTTTTTCAGAACACATATAAGTCTGCTCCACTCCCGAAAACTTGAAATGGGATCATTCTTCTCTTCACCTTCTCTTACTCCCGAAATGGCCGCCGCAATCAAGACCGAAGTCGATGCTATCATCGGTAAGCACCGTTAGACTCGCACCGCACACTACACACTACACACTTCTTATAAGTGTTATTCTCATCGCGGGACTTGCATCACAAACAGGATGGCTTGTCTGATGGAGAATGCAAACAAAACACGACATGGAACAGTGGCGTTGTCCTTGTTTGTTGATGCTGATCCCTGCAGGCACTGCGCACGTTTTATAATATATTCAACATCACTCACACCGGACCATTATCCTACGAATAATTAGCCGCCCACGCTATCGTCGTGTTCTCAAAGTCGTACTGCCCCTACTGCACCAAGGCCAAGAACCTGTTGGAAAGCCTCGGAGCCAAGGCCTTTATCCTTGAGCTCGACAACGTCGACAATGGTGCTGCTATCCAAGCCTACCTCCAGACCTTGACTGGCCAGCGCACTGTGCCCAACATCTTCATCGCCCAGACGCACATCGGAGGATGCGATGATCTCTTCAAGCTCGAAAAGGGTGGTGAGCTCGAGAGACGTCTTGCCAAGATCTAAGGCAACACTTTCTTGTTCCACATTGCTTTTTATTGTCCACTCCCGTTTGCAACACAAAAAAAACTTTGCTTCATGCAGTTTGTACATACATGTCTAAAGCTCTCTTGAACATAATAAAAAAAACACAATCGCGTTGTGAGCTCCACCTCGTCCTTTCTGCAATGGTAGTTTGATGTGGTAATGGCCAAGAGGATACTTCGCGAGCGATGACGGCATTAAAAAAATGGAGTTAGTAGCTTGATTAACTTGGGCAGTGACAGAGGGCAGGATTGATGGGAGGTCAGCCGGGGATCCAACCATGGCAGATAGGGTTGGCCGTAGTGCACTGTACAGTACATGCACTCTAATGGTGAAGGGAGAAGAAGAAGAAGAAGAAGAAGAAGAAAATGAAAGAGAAGGAGCCCGCCTCTTTTCTCTCTCTTTCACACACTGTTTTCATTCTCTTCTTGTTTGCTCTGCAATCGATTGACGTTATCGAAAGAAAAAAGAAACGCCAACGCGACCATTTCTTGAATCCAATAAACACTTTTCATTTCACTCAGTTGTCGTCCGAGCGTTCTTTCGTCCTTTCCCTTTTCTTCTTTCCTTTCTTTCTCACTACTCCCACCCCTGTTTGCCTTCTCTCTCTCTTTCCTTATCCCTCTCTCTCTTCTCTCTCTCTTCCGTCATCGCCATTCAATCGAACAGCAACACCTACATCGAGTCAGCAACACAACAAACAGAACTATTATTATCATTCCATCCCTTCGCCCTTTTTCTATTTTATCTCGTCTCCTCCTTCTCTCCTCCATTCCTATCATCGCCGGTTATCCTTTCTCTACCTCCTCTTCGCCCTTTCCCTTAGTTCCTCCGGTTCCTCTCACCCGTCTCATCCCACAAACACAACAAAAAAAACAGCCCATTCTCAACGACCCTTACCTGCCCCACGCTCATGGCAACTGCTGCTTCCATTGTCTGCTATCTCTCACAGGAATCGGAACACCCAGCAACCGCCGATCCAGCACCTTCATCCACACTACCACTTGTAGCAACAACAACAGCGTCCACAAGAACGACCACAACCTCACCACCAACACTTCCACTACTCTTAATTACAACTTGATCTCCACAGTTGTCCATATTTATTTCTCTTCTTTTTTTTTTGTCCTTGCGACTCTTTCTTTTTTTCTTCTTTTTTTTTCCTTACCCATTTTCGTGTTTCTTTCCTTTCTTTCCATTTTTTTGGCCTTACTGCTGAGCCATGGCCCAGCAAAAGGTGTCTTTCAAGAAGTGGTTGAAGAATATAACAGGGACCAAGGTCGTCAAAGGTAAAAAGAATATTACCACGGTGGCACGAAAGAAATAATATATTATTTCGCTAGCCCATGGGCTGGTCGAGGCGTGAGTTTTGCTTTTTTGAGGGGTGCGACCTGGTGACAGCAGGGAAGCAGAGAGGGGAGAGAGGGGAGGGGGTGGAAAAGGGATGTGCGTGTGGTGTGGCGAAAGGAAACAAGCAATGGCGAGGGAGGGCTTTTGACTCTTGTTGTCGTTGTGGATGTAGTTGTGGTGATTGTGTGTAGGTGTTTCTTTTTTGGTGGCACTGCCCTTTCGTGATCTGGTTGGCGTGGGGACTGAAAGAAAGAGGACGTAGTCGTTTTAGTGGCAGCCAGCCCCAAAAACACACACCGCCCAGGGACATATAGAAAGCGACGGGAAGAGACGCGGGTTACATTCTCCGTTTGTCTCAAACTACTCCCCTTTACACTTCAGTCATGATGGACGTCCTCGAGAAAACAACAACTGAGATCAATCACCTTCATGGAAGCGAGATTGCCCAGGTTACTCGATCCTCGCTGACTGATGAAGAAGGAAGAGGAAAGAGGTCGCTTTTGGGGAGTGGTGTTTGTTACTTTGAACAAAAGGCCTCTGCAAAAAATAAAAAGAGGGAGTAGGGGGTTGTATTGGAAACACCAAAACAACAGAAGCAAATAGTTCCGTTGTTTCAGCACCTACATCTCAACAACAAACGGCAATCAGAGATACCCACAAGAGTATATTACGCAACAAACAAACAAACAACGAGCTGATGGCCCCATCATTGTTCCCCCGGGCACCTCTCTCTCTCTTTTTCTATTGATTGCCAATGGGCCCGTTTGTTATTGCCGTGTTGTTTTCAGGAGAATCTCTCTCGTTGGCTGACAATTAGGTTTTTTACAATTATCGTTCAATCTTATTAGTCGGACTCTTTCATATCGATCTTGTTGACTCGATCCAATATGCTGGCGTTCCTGTCAATGTGACCATCAACGGCAAGACACGGTGTCAGGGTTATATCCCTACCATCGTCAATAAGTGCGGCTATTACTTGAAGGAACACGGTGAGTCTCTTTGTTTGCTTTTATATTTATATTCTCCTTGATGCTGTAGCTGTCTTGTTGCTTTGTTTTGCTGTTGACATTTTTGTCTTGTCGTTGTCGTTGTTGTTGTTGTTGTTGTTGTTGTTGTTGTTTATGAAAAGGAAGTGATTGACTCAAGAGGTCCTTGCGGTTTAGGATCGAGACTAATAACCTAATTAAATATTAAAATCAATTAGCGACACAAACCCGAGGCATCTTTCGGGTGAGCGGCTCTGCCAAACGAGTCTCTGAATTGCAGATCATCTTCGACACCCCTCCCAACTATGGAAGCCAGCTGGAATGGACAGGGTTCACAGTCCACGATGCCTCAAACGTCCTCCGCCGATACCTCAACCACCTCCCCGACCCCGTCATCACCCTCGAGTACTACGAAAAATTCCGTGATGTCCACCGTACGTTTGTTATTCTTCAGTCACTTATCTTCAGGACGATTGAGCGCAAAAAGAGCACATGCATCAATGGAAAGCAGACTGACTAACCGGGATAAAAAACACCTATTGGACAACTATAGGCAATCTAACGGACGATGAGGAAAAGATCATTGCATATCAGGAATTAATTAGCAAACTGCCACCCCCGCATGCATGTCTTCTCATGTACCTATTGGACCTCCTGTCGGTCTTTGCGCACCACAGCGAGGAGAACCTAATGGACTCTAAAAACCTGGCATCTGTATTTCAACCTGGCGTAATATCACATCCCAACCACGCCATGTCACCAGGAGAGTACATGACTTCGGCAGGCGTTCTCAAATTCCTGATCGACAACCAGAGCAGTTTCACCATGCCCAAGCCCAACATTGACGAAGATGATGAGGAGATGATCAACTTTGGACTCGGAAGCCCGTCTCAAGGCCGTTTACCTGCACACGGTCCACCTACACGAGGGTTGACATTTAGTGGAGGATATGTTACTGCAGCTGACCACGAACGGATCTATGGTTCCATGTCTGGACCAGGAGTCACCCTCGATCCAGAGGATGCTGCCATCAAACGGCGACTGTCCTTGCAGAGGCCTACTATACCCCGCCCATCATTGCCTGGCAACACCCCACAACGGAGTCACTCAACCACCTCCAGCACAAGCAGTCATCACAGCCACTCCAACGTCTTTTCGTCGACATTTATTGCACGGAGGCGGTCCAGTAGGATGTCAAGGACTGGGTCCAAATTGCTGAGCGAAAGCGATCTTCAGGCTATTGCCTCAGAGACAGTCCAAGGTATGCATCGACACAGACGTGTTATCTTTGGAGCTAAGTTCGCGGTTAAGATGTGCTAATGCTCTTACACGACCCTCGAAACCGTAACATAGATCTGTCTGATATCCCAGAGAACCCAAGGTTGGCCGAGGACAAAGTCGGACCCTTGCAGCGGACCTCATCGATTCGTAAAGCAAGCACATCCCCTGTCATCCCGTCAGAGGATGCTGGCGACGACTTTTCATCATATCTCAACCTTCGGAAGCAACTCAAGAGCGAGGGATTGCATCGCGAACCATCCGTCTTTTGCCAGACGGTTGAGATCCAGTTTCCGGCGCCTCCTGTTCAAACGGAACCTGCTAATTTCAAACCGTCGCCACCAACAAACTCTCTTCTTCCTCCATCTGCCTCTACCCTCCCACCTGCTCCCATGAAATCACCACCTACCCACTCGTCAGAACGGTCGAAGAAAAGCTTCGGCGAGCCATTACTAAGAGCCGGCAGAAACATTCCTGTCCCATCAACCACAGCCCATGTTCACATCCCGGATCGTCCACTTTATCAACACGATGAGGGTTACATTGCTCCTCCACCGCCTTCGCATCATCAAGAGGGGCCACGACTTGGTCTGGGATTGAGGCGGATTTCGGGCGCAGGACAGAGCGCTCAGAACATGATGTCGGACCACACCGGCGGCGTCGCCCGGCAGCGACATATTAACCCAGGCATGGCAATCGCTAGAGCCAAGAGCAACCCCGGAGACCTTGTCAGTACTGGATCACGAAACGCAGCACATGGCACCTCCGGAGGCCTTGGTGGTGGAAATCAGGCTATGGAGAAATTCAAGGGCCTCTTCTCTGGCAGGAACAAGGACCACGATACTGGCTCGGGAAAGGACGGCGACTTCAAGCCTGAAAAGCGACGCGAGTCGCTGACAGACAAGCAGCGCAAGTACAGGAGTCAGGAAGTGACGTTGTCCCAGCTTCAAGGCACGCCAGGATCTGGTTGGCGGGGACCAGTGACGAACCAGACTATTAATGAAAACGATGGCGTCAAACCCGAGCGGCCTTATGTTCAGCCACCGCCACCAATTCCTCGAGAGTCTCCTCAACGGCCTGCTCCTCCTCCACCCGAGGGATCTCTAATGGATCTTCTTGACCTTCCTCAGAGAATTGGCCATTCCTCTGGATACACATCTTCCTCGGGCGGCTCTCGATCCGGCTCACCCTCGCATGGAGCATCTTCCAGGCGCGCCCTCCCTACCAACTCATCGTTTACCTCGGTGTCATCGGCCAGTCCGACGCCAAGTGCAGATCGATTATACCAAGGACGGGGTCTGGTCTCTCAAGGAAGCTCGGCATCACTCGAGCCTGCCGCTCCTGGCGATGCCTCACGCCCGCCTCAGCGTTCACCAAGAAACCGATACTCGCCACAGTTTGACTCTCTCCATCAAGGTCACCTCCCTTCGGATCACCTTCAACAGCAACACCAACAACACCTTTTACCATACGGATCTTCACGCCCATACCAGCACTCTGGACACAGCCCTGACCTCGGATACGACCACGAGGAAGGACATCCATTTGCGCCTCCACCTCCTCCTTCACACCTTTACGATTCTTCACCCAGGAGCAGGCAAGGGTCCTTTGGATCCAACCACACCTATGACTCTACTAATAACGCACAACAACTGCCACCACCCGTACCGACACCTAAATCCAGGGAGCGTAAGTCTCCTCGTGAAGGATCAACTTCTTCCTTCCGGGGGGACGCGACACCGCCACGAGCCCGGAGCAACTCTTCAAGGAACTCTTCGCCCGTCAACTCGCCTTCACTCAAGCCGTTGGTCCGAAATGTCTCTCATCAGAACGCAACAGGAACACATGGTTCTGGCGGCGGAAACCACCATGCGCCTTCTCCTCTCGCCGAGGGTCTAGGAAATGGATCTGGATCTGGGCACTACGTCAGCTCATCTCCCTCCAGTCGAGCTCGGAGCCGCGCGCAAAGTCGCGACGAGAACCATTTCCTCCAACGGACGGGCACTGGCAGCAGTATTGGCGGGGGATCTGCAGCACAGAGGAGCTATGAACGTGAACGAAGTCGGTCTGCGGCTGCACTCACCGCTTCTTATGTCCCTTCTCCTTCTCCCACTCCATCCCACCCTCATCCTCACCAGCACCAGCATCAACAGCAACACTCTTCCAGCAGCAACAACTCTCCTTCACTCTAACCACTTGCATCGTTCCCCAACCCTGGCTCTCCATCCTCGCGTCGACCACCTCCTCCTGGTTAAAAAACAATAAACCATCTCAAATTTTTGATACCATATCACCTTTCACTACTCACTACTTGCATTCGCCTCCACTCGTTGATTTTCACTTTCGCTTCTACTTTCAACGTTTCTTGCCCTCCAACAAAACAAGCATGCGCAAATATAACAAAGTATACCGTCTTTTTCGATGCTGGAACAATTTATTTTTTTTATTCCCAAGGGTTATCAAAGACCTCCTGAGCAGAAATATCTTTGTCGAGGGCATCCTTGGGCATCTGCATCAAGGCCAGAACCTTGGCCGTACTCTGGTTAACAATCGCGCTGGGGCCCAAGAAATCTGGGTCCTGCGCCGCAGCCTCGACAGCGTCCAGAACGTTCCATGATGATAGTGACAGTGTTGTCGTTGTTGTGCTATTGTTGAGATGTGATGCTGCTGATTTGGAAGAGGTGGAGGGAGGGAATAAGGAGGGTGTGGGTGTGGCGGTGCCGCTTCCTCGGTCGGATGAGGAAGAGGAACGGAGGTCTGCAAATATATCCTGAAACCCGCCAATGTCATCTTCAAGTGATGGAGGGCGAGGGGAGATAACCGTGCGTCGAATACTTGAAGAGGAGCTGGAAGTTAATGATGGTGGTAATGTGGCGGTGGTGGCAGAGAAAGCAGAGGTGGCTTCAGATTGGGTATAATCGACGATATTCGGGGCGGATTCTCGGGTGAACTTGGTTTCTTCCAAAGAGTCGGCCAAGGTATTCATCCATGGGTTGGAGCTGTCTGCTACATCCTCGCCCAGAGAAAAGCCGGATCGCGTCTTGGGTTGGCCCACGGTCCCGGCGCCGATACCTAGTCTAAGGACCGAGGCTGCGGCGGCGATGGCTGCTGCTCCTGCTACCGTTGATGATCCCGTACTTGTTGATGTTGTCCTGTTGCTACTGGAAGCTCGCGAGTGACTGAAGCCAGAATCCAAAATGCTTGAAGAGGAAGGTGTTGAGAGTGCGGGTCCTGTAGAATACAAGTTGTCGCTCGCGAAAGCTGCCGTCGCATCGTCGTCCGCTGGGATCATCATCGACACCGATTTAGAGAGCGGGCTCGGTGAAGACGAGGTAGGGGTGACATTGTCAAGATGGTCTCGCTCGAATCCGTTTTTGCTCAACAACAGAGGTCGAGATGCCGCTGCGGATGCAGCAGGAGGAGCAGGTGAAGATGTACGAGAAATGGATTGGAAGGCTTCGATTGATTGTGAGGATGTTGTTGAAGGGACGGACTGCGGTATGCCCCAATCTGAGGAATGGCGAGGGGGAGGTGGAGGCAGTTGAGAGTGCGTTGCTGTCAGGGGGTTGAAGATTGGGTCAGAGATCACAGGCGATGGTTCGGCGGCAGTGGCGGTCGTCGTCTGTCGCTGAGAATGGTCGATGCTTGTCCTTACAACGGCGCGTCGGGCAAGCGAAGAAGTCGTTGAGGAGGAGGAGGATGACGATGGGATCAACGGTGACGCTGCCGCTTCCTTAATGGCGCTTCCTGTTGCTCCTGCTCCTGTTACTGATGCTGTGGGCTTGGTAGTGATTCCAGATCTCAAAGTCACCGAAGAGTCCACCGCAGAAACATCCAGACTCCTTACGCTCCTACTGCTTTGGATACTCTCGTGGCTCATGGTACTAGCTTGACTGTTGGTTCGAGTCAGGGGGGCAGTCGACAATGGCGACAGAACATCATCATCCTCCTTACGCATAGCACTGAAATCACCAAGAGGTCCGCCCAAGGGAGAAGCTTCCGCGTCCAGAAAACTTGTGCTGTTGCTGGTTCTGGTAGACGTGCCGCCCATGGGGGGTGAAGGGACGCGTGAAGATGACTGTTGAGAGGCTGCAGTGTTGCTGTTTCTGGACAAGGGTGGAGACGAAGTTCTCCTAGACACTGATGAGCCGCTATTGGTCGACCCACCACCACCATCGCCAAAGAGCAGATCCCGCTTCGCAGCCGATAAAGTCGGTGTAGGTGTGCTGTCAAACAACGATCCACCACTGACACTTCCACTGTCACTCCCACCTCCTCCAGTCAAAGAAGAAAAAAGCGAGTGGTTCTGAAGTCTTGAGGAACTACGAGAGTTGGGTCCTGAGGTGGGAGGTGAGCCGCCCCTGGAGGCTGTTGTGGTTGTTGTTGCTGTTGCTGAAGGTGGTGGTGAAAGGGTGGCCTTGGCGGTTGAGGAGCCTCCGCGGGTTGTTGCGGTGGTTGCAGTGATGGGGGGGATGAATGCTGCCAGGGGGTCCTTGTACAAGTCGCCTGGGCCTGGCAGACGGCTCTCCCTGCTGGATACTGACGAGTTGTCTATTTGTTCGTGAGGAGGGTGTTGGTATTGGCGTGTTTTTTTTGTTGGTAAACGTGTTTACTTTTTATGCGCTATCCGTATTGGGTTCTTGGACGGCTATATTGTCTTTGCCAAGCAAGGAGCATTGGCCAAGTCGCAGCAAATAAGTAGTGATAGAAAACAAAGAGGGGAGGAGGAAGAGTGTGTCTTCTTACCACTATCACCGAAGAGATGACCGAACTTTGAGTTGGCAGCTCCCTTGCGTGACATTGAAGTGAGTGAGAGAGAGAGGGAGGTGCTGCACGAGGTGTTGAAGGAGTGAAAGCGGGTTGATGAAGAAAGTGAAAGTGGAAGAAAGGTGATGGGAAAGTTTGTTTTGTGAGGTGTGTGTGTGTGTGTGCTTTGGCGTTTTGGGCTTGGACTTCAAGGAGGCTAGCGCAGGAAGTGCATCTCATTTGCTATTCCTTGACGTCGTGACCCACGTGCCACGGGCACATAAGTTAATTAAAGCGATTTGGTGGCAAACAACAGGCAAAACGCGAACTTGTTCGTTTCTAAAAGTCCACTTTTCCACACCTTCTTGAGCCACCTTGCTTCTTTCTTTCACTTTCATTCACCCACGTACTCAGATACATACACACGCATATATATACACTCGCCAACCATGGAGCACGCACAACAAGAACACAACGTCCAGATCGAGGAGGAAGAGGAGGAGGCCGCCACTCACATGCTCAGTAAGGAAGCCAGTCCTCCTGTCATTCCACCGCTCAGCAAACAGAGTCCATCTCATTTGACAATTCTCTGCAGACATCCTTCCCTCAGCAAAGACTCTCCTCTTATAGCCTCGACTAACCAGCAACACCTTTTCTATTTCCTTTCGCATCTGCTCTTTCTCATTGACAGCCGAGAAACTCGAGGTAAATGCAGTGCCCACTTTTCCTTCTGCTCCTCTCTGCTCCTCTCTGCTCCTGTGCCTCTCGTACCCCCCTCCTCAAAAAATGCCGAGACGATGATGCTTCTTGAACTTAGCGGGTTTGTTAACCTGGCCCCTGTCTTGCTTCGGTGAATGTTGTAGGAATGTGGAATACAAGCGGCGGATGTCAAGAAACTGAAGGATGCAGGATACTACACCGTCGAGTCGATCGCCTTCACCCCCAAAAAGACCCTCCTCACCATTAAGGGAATCTCCGAAGCCAAGGCGGACAAAATTATTACAGAAGGTACCTAACCCTTGCTTCATTTTGGAGTCCTTTTAGACTGCGCAAAATCTTGGAGCGGAGAAGAATGCCAAAAAACTGTGTATAAGGACAAAAACACATCACTTACACGAGTACTTTTGCCGCCGCCATGGCACATCTATGACAAACTAGCTTCAAGATTGGTTCCAATGGGATTCACAACAGCAACAGAGTTTCACCAACGACGGAGCGGGATGCTGCAGCTCACAACTGGTTCAGGAGAACTGGACAAGTTACTCGGAGGAGGCATCGAGACGGGCGCCATCACAGAGCTCTTTGGAGAATTCAGAACGGGAAAGTCACAGATCTGCCACATGTTGGCTGTAACGTGTCAGGTAACTTTTTTCAATCCTCTAAGAACGTCTGGCCTTATGAGTTCTCATTCGATTTTGGTTACACGGACGGCTGTATATAAGCATACTTATCGTTTACGTTGTAATTAATTGGGTAGCTTCCCGTGAGTATGAGTGGAGGTGAAGGAAAGTGTCTGTACATCGATACAGAAGGAACATTCCGTCCCGAGCGTTTGCTTGCTATCTCAGAGAGGTATGTTCGACCACTGTGACAATAGGACTTGCCTTCTACCAAACCCTTTCTATGGTTTACGACATTGTGATTAACAGTTTGTTCTCGAACTAATGTACATAGATACAACTTGAATGGAGAGGAAGTGCTAGACAATGTCGCGTATGCTCGCGCCTACAACACAGACCATCAGATGCAGCTGTTGGTGCAGGCAGCAGCGATGATGTCAGAGTCAAGATTCGCGCTCCTAATTGTCGACAGTGCAACATCATTGTACCGAACGGATTTCTCTGGAAGAGGCGAGCTCTCGGCTCGTCAGATGCATATGGCCCGTTTCCTGCGGAACCTTCAGCGCCTTGCCGACGAGGTGAGTCACCTTTCTTTGAAGTTTTTGGCCATGTTCCTGTGTTGGTTAGGACGCAAGGATTGGAAACCTGCGACTAAAATGTAACTGACACGACTCTTTATTTTAACTTGCTATAGTTCGGTGTGGCGGTAGTGATCACGAACCAGGTGGTCGCACAGGTAGATGGAATGGCCATGTTCAGCGCTGACAGCAAGAAGCCTATCGGAGGAAACATTATGGCTCACTCTTCAACGACAAGGTAATTGATCCGATTTATTCATTAAGATGTTAAAATAGCATGTCCATCTATCTTGCCTCACGTTTTAACGCCAGCGCCACCCTCCCTCTCATTGACTATACGTGTGAATAGACTGTCGCTTCGCAAGGCTAGAGGCGAGAACCGCGTATGCAAGGTTTACGATTCGCCATGCCTTCCTGAATCTGAGGCCCAGTTCTCGATCGGCGCTCACGGTATCGCAGATGCGACCGAGGCCTAAGTGACAAAACAACCGTCTCCGCTCGTTAAAATTACCAGGGATTGTTCCCATTTCCACATTTCGGCAACGAACAAACTAACAATCAACAATTGCTTCCAAAAATACTTTGCAAAGGCTAATTTCCACGCGATCTCCTTTGTTCGTCTGTCTCGTCAACTTCTGGTGGCAAGTTCCTGGACAGAAATCACGTCATTCCGTATAGCGTTGTGCTGCATTTCACCTCACAATTCCCCCCTCCCCACTGTACTTTTCTTCACCCCATTGCTTTCTTTTCAAAAATCATCAAAATAACAAATAAAACAGAATGAAAAAAGAGATTGAGGAGTCATTTCCTTCTCGTTGCGAGATTGAGAAGCGTTTTGACATTTTTGCAACTGCGCTATTTCTTCTTTGTGTGAGATTTATATATCCATGGAAGGCGGGATGGCAGGAAGAGGAGAAGAGGTCAATGAGAAGCCAAGGCGCTACGACGATTGTTGTTCCTGGGATGTTGTTATCAACGGTCTCATCCTCCCTCTCAGTACTGGTCATCGATCCAGTAATCGGCCACATAGTCCTCAACCAAATTCTTGTCATTCTTGTACTGCCTCTGCCACTCCCCGAATCCTCCTCTAAGGATGTTGACTTGCTGTGCCAAATGACCTTTATTGGCCGCCTCGACTGCCGCGCGTTCTGTAGCAGCGACGTCAGCAGCAGCAGCAGCGTCGTCACGGGCGGCAAGGGCCTCGGCCCAGCGGTTGGCAGCTTTGGGACCTCGGACTTGGGAGAGGGCGCAGTGAAAGATCAGTTGGGGGACGTCTTTGTATTCCTCGATCAGGGTGGGCAGTTTTTCGGGGATGTCGTGGGCGGGGATGTTGACGCTTCCGCGGATGTGGCCTCCCTATTATTTTTTTCGTATTTTGAAAGATGGTTACGAAAAGGGTCTTATTTTTTGTGTAGGAGGGATAGTGGTCGTGGGATTTGACCTTTGCCTCTAATGTCGTTTGAGTTGTGAATTGAGCACCAGGTGAAGACAAAAAAAAAAAAAAAAAAAAAAAAAAGACGACGACGACGACAAGTGAATGACTTACGATGTAGTCGGAATCACGGACATCGATGATGAGGTAGTCTTTTCCGGGGACCTTGGACTTATCCTCCAAGAGGTCCTTGACGACAGCTCCGTCGACAAAGGCGGGTCGCGTGTATGTAGACATGGTTAAAAGTGAATGTGAGATGAAGAGAGAAGGAAGGTGTGATGAGCGCTTTAGGGTTGAGCGCGAGGAGAATTATTTTATACGTTTCTTCAGTCCCTGAAATCACAATAGTGTTACCGCGCATTTTTTTGAAACGTTTATTCGCAAAGGGCTATGATTGATATATGCCGCTGGTCCCGCTGGGTCCTACACTTGCCGGCCGATAGGCCTGGCTGTGACTGTACGACGGCACTTCGGAGGCCTCGATCGAATGAAACCGATGCGACAGCAGGTGGAGTTCGTTGTGGTAAACTCCAGAGTTGTAACAAGGTCCACACAAGTCTGTTCCTCCCAGCTCCTCACAGTCTATGCACGAGTACCGTATCCCCAGAATCGGGTCCACTCCACACGAATCACACTACATGTCGTTGAAGGAAGCGAAAAATGACGCGTTAGAACACTAAAGTATCACAATTCACACGTCCAAAAAAAACAAAGAGCAAAGTAAAGTTCCAGAATAAACGTACTGAGAAGCCAACATGACTGGAGATACCACCGTCAGGCACACTGCTGGAGACAGTATGACTGGCAGCAAGCATATCCTGGACACTGTCCTCATCATCCTCTTCGCTCATATATACAGTCGGTGCCGAAGAGTAATGCAAGTATTGTGTGCCCGAAGTCCTTCCCGATCCTGATCCTAGCAACGACTTTGGCTTCTGCTTCTTGGTCGATCCGCCTCCACCTCCTCCTGCTGCTGCTCCTGACCCAGATGCCCCAGTCTCGCCAGGGTCCTTCTTCCTTGGTCGACCTGCCTTGCCCTTGGGTGCCGACTCTCCTCCAGGTCCATCTTTCCGCTTCTTGCCTTTGGCAGCCGGTGGCGCTCCTTTTGTCTTGGCCTTGGACGTCTCCAACGAATAATTCATCCGACCTGGTGCCTCCAAGCCAGCCTTGACCAACTTGATGAAATACTTCTGAACTCGACTCGCCACCTGCTTGGGCGTCCTAGTCCCCATTGCAGCTGAGATCTTTTGAAACCGTTGCGCAGCCACGGGCTCATCCGGATACTCGTCCAACAATTTCTCCAGCAGTCGTTGTTCCTCGTCGCTCCAGGGGATGTTGTACAATGGTGGTTTTGGCTCATCACGCGCACCGCTTCCCTCACGAGAATAACCCTTGCCCTTGGTGGTCCCAGGCTGAATGTCGACACTCCCGCTCATATGATTATAGGTGATGTTGTTGTTACCGCTGGTGCTAAAGCTGGTATGGTGTGTGGTGGTGAATCCTGGAGCATGACTGATCGTGATATTGGCCGGACCTCCTGGAGTGGGCTCAAAGTTTGCAAAGTTGTTTGGAGCAATGTACGGTAAGGTCTGGTGTGTCGATGATGATGATGATGATGACGCTGCAACTGTCGCTGGGTAATACGACGATGCTCCTGCTGATGCTGAGGTACTTTCCGAGACAGTAGCGGACCGCGCACGGAATCCTATAGCGGATTGGTCCTGACCAGTGAATGTCACTCCCTCCATGTCCTGGCTCTTTGGTGCCACACTTGGCGACTGATTGTGTCCTCCAAAAACCGTCTGAGAGGCCTCCTGAGAAGCCTGCCGCGAGAATGCGTCGATATCGTTTCCGGCTCTCGCAAACTCATCGACCCCATTTGCTCCAGAGTCATGACGGTACAGTTGAGTAGAATGGAGATGTTGGTAGTGACTGTGGTGGCTGACATGGATCCCGAGGTTCCTTGCTGTATCCTTGACGGTCCGCATACGCTCATATGATGGTGATCCTGCTCTTGACCGATTGCTCCGCGCCAGAGATACAATGTTGCTTCCGTTTGATCTGTCGTTGCTGCTTGATATCGACATCGCGTTCTACCATAGGGAATTCGATAACGTTAGCAAGTATATTTCCACTCCTTCAAGAAAGTAATCCATTTGATTGTCGTTCACTTACCAAGAATGTGGTGGTCTGGGGCTTTGTTGGAAGGACAGGGTTCGCCGGTGGGAATTGGTACTTTGTCCACTCGATCGAAGGCGCCGGGAGAGTCTTTTGACCTTCAGGATAACGAAACTCCTAACAACAGGAAAGAGAACAATAAACATTAGTGTCCAATTCTTTACTTATCAGAATATTTTTGCAATCAACCTCAATGAAACAACGTATCGTACCTTGGATTTGACTTGACGCAGGAACTCAAAAGGATCATCCATGTGCTTCTCCTTGAGACTCTGTAATCGACCGACATCCTTGGGCACCTGACCGAGCTGCCACCGGTACCGCTTGATCGCCAACGACAACACTCGGAAGCTATTTGGCGTGACATACAGTATTAGTCGACCTGAAATAAGAGACGGACGTTCCTGCCAAGAAGAAAAAGTGAACTCTGTGAATGCGTTATAGCAGTGCGCTAACTTACTCATGCAGGGCGTATTCCATCTTGTCCCTAACCCATTCCTCTTCATCGGGTGCAAGGCCAAGAGGTCCACGTTCCAGTCCATTCAAAGTTGCTGGAATGTGCACACTTGATGTTGGTACTCCTACTGCTGGTGCTGTGGTCCCATTCGTTCCTGTATTAGGCTTGCTGTGTGTCGGTGTGTCAGGTTGTGAAGGTGTCTCGGCTGTTGTAGCTGAAAGTGGAGGTGCTTCTACTATAACTGTTGGTGGTGGCGACAATGGTTGGAGTGGTGTGACAGATGCTTGGCGTGAGGTAGGAAGTGTGGAAGGCTCGCGGGTTGAAGTAGAGTTTGAATTGTCAGCGATTACAGGTTCGGGTGCAGGTGGGGTGGTGATTGTGGCTGTGGAAGTGAGTGTTGATTCAGAGAACATGGTTGTCACTACAGGACTTGGTTGTGTAAATGGGTCGGAAACAGCTTCTCCCTCTGCTTTGATGGACGACATTGGGCTCCTGACTCCTGCGGGCTTTCCCAATGAGTTTTTATGAGGGTTGGCGTGTCAAAAAGTGAGTGAGCAAGAAAACATAAGAATGGAAAAAGAGAGGGCAAGCTTTTTTTCTTTCTTGCAAAGCCACAATTCAATGAATGAATTTATTCTGCAAGAAGTCGGTGTTCAGATACTCGTCCGTCGCGTTGGTCGTGAATGCGCCAAAGTTCCAGTCGTCTGCTCCGTCCTCGGAGAAGAGCATCGACATCGGTGAGCTCTCCAGGAAAGGGGATGAATCTGTAATAAAGTGACTCTGGCCTCCTTGACTGCTACCGCCGACACAGACGCCGCCATGCTGACCTTCGCTTGTGGATGGGGTGTTTCGTCCATTTTTGTTGTGGTCATGACTCGAGGTCCCTCGAACTTGACGCGTTTTCTTGCCTGGCTCGATAAAGGCCGCCAGCGGATCCTCACCGGGTACAAGTCCCTGGGCAAAGGGTGATCCACCGTGAGTCTGGTCGCCAGCGACAGACATGGGGGAAGATACTGCAGGGATGGTGGCCCCTTTGCCAGTTTCGCCATTGAGCCGCATAGGTGTCATCTTGGGGTGCTGCGCCAATTCGTCCGCCAGTCTCTGCTGCTCTTGATACCACCGGAAGGCATTGGATGTCGGAGTCGCGTTCGCTTCCTGAACGCCTGATGCACCCTCGGATGGTCGCCGTCCACCACTCAGCAATCCTTCCACGTCGGCCTCGCCAACATGGGTCTCGGGTGGGTCGCTCAGCACCAAGTCGAAGAAGTGTTCCGTCTTCTCGTCAGGCTTCCAGTTGTCAAAGTGACTCAGCAGCTCCTTGTTAAAGTCAATAGGCGTCTTTGATGGTGTCTCCTGAGAAGAATCGTCTTGGTCATTTGGAACCACTCTGGTAGCTTGGGTATTCTTGCGCTTCCTGCCGCGGGCCTTGGGTGTCGGCGTCTGTGGCAATTCAGTTTGGTCAGCAAATGGTGAAGACTGGTCGATGGATCTGTGCGATCCTTGCTGTAGTCCTGAATGGAGATGTTGCTCTGTTGAATGCTGAGTGTGACGTGAGTTGGTGGTGGTGGTGGTGGTGGACGAATGGGACTCCGATGTTGTGCTGACAACTGATGCCCGCCGTTTAACCTCGACTCTCTCCTCCTCCTCAGCCCCTCGCTTCTGACTCCAAATAGGCGGACTCTGGAGCCTGCCACCGGAATAGCCTCCGTTCTCGGACAAGTCCGCTGCTCTTTCGTACTCGCTCTGCTTCTTGTTGGCCCGCTTCAGTTGCTTCTTCTTCTCGTTCATCGCCGCCAATGCTATCGTCATGGTCGACATGGGAAGCTGGTGAACGCTACTGGGTGTCTTGGGTGCCCTCGGGGTATTCACCACAGGCACAGGCGAGAATGTGCTCCTGTCTGTGTGCGACTGCTCCATGACCGATGAAAATGTTTTCATGGACGGATGGGACTGTTGAGGCTGCTGTGAAATATGTCGAGGCGGAGGAGATGGCGACCGGGACGGAGATGACGAGGCATCGCTGCTGTATGCGTCGAAACCGCTCTCAAACTCGTATGCGAGGGACGAGGAGGAGTAGGCCGACTTTTGTTTTGGACGAGTAGGTGTTCCATGGTGGGTGCGGTGGTATTGTGACCGACTGATCTTGAGGCGCTTCTCTGCGAGTCCATCCAGGTGCTCCTGGTACACCTTCGCCTTGGCCGCCTCAAACTTGTGAAACTCCTCGTTGTGCTTTTCCTGCAACTCCCGAAGCTGATCCAACTGCTTCCGCTGAAACTCCTCCTGATCCTGGCGTTGCTGTGCCTGCAGCTCTTCCAGCTCTCGACGCTGCCGAAGTTGCAGCTCCTCACGTGTTCTTGGTCCGAGGACGCACTGCCTCTTTGGCGTTGGCATACCAACCTCTCTATGTCCCTCGTCATCATCATCGTCAGTGTCGTCATCCTCCAGCTGATAAACCTTCGGCTTGCTTGAGCCATCAGTGTCCTGGTGCTTCGATCTCGAACTAACCAACGTCATCGCCTTGGCTCCAACAGATCCGTTTTCTTGTCCCGAACCGACATCCCATGACTGGCCAATGAAGTGACCATCGCTCCTCCCTCGCCGATATCTCTTGAGCTTCACGCCATCGTCATCGAAGCCGCCCTCAAATTCCAGCCTTCGGGCTGAGCTACTGTGCGAATCCGAGAACTGACTCCGGGAAGGGAAGGGGGCAGGGGAGGATAGTGAAGCGATAAGATCTTGCTTCTTGGGTCTGTCCGAAGATCGTGTCAGCATATGTCCTGGGTGACTATGAGTCAACTCTTCCTGGTCCGACTGTGGCTCTCCGTCCTGCTCGCGTGCGCTCTTTAGGAGGTCCATCATCTCCGAGTTGTTCTTCCCGATATCCTCAAGAACCTCGTCGTAGAGCTGTGAGAAGAGATCAACACTCTGGTAGTGCAGGTCATGCCCGATTTGAATCTGTGCCGTCGCCAGCTTGGACTTGAGTGATCGAAGATGCTAAGAGGTTTCAATTCAAGAGATTCATGATAAGTCGAACGTCATTTGACTCGTGGTTTTGGTGTAGCCGCACCTCAGCTTGTTGGAGTACATCAAACGAGACTGTCCAACTCACCTTGACAACCTGCGCTCGTTTCAGGATTCGATCCGCAGCCTCCTCCTCTCTACGTATCCTATCCTCTTCCGCCTCTTCTGCAAGCATGGCAAGCTCCTGCTCCATCTCCAGAGCTGTGCGATCCGCAGGAATATCGTGCCGGGACTTTTGCGACTTGATGGCAAGGCTTTCGATCGTCGATGAATGGCTTGCCGTCCCTGATCTCGGTAATGATGTCGTGTGAAGTTTTGTCGGCTGGAGCCTTGTTGAAGCGATCGGACTCAAAGGGCGGGGGGTAATATAAGGCACCCCTGCTGCTGCGGCCGCGGCTGCGGCGGCTGCGGCTGCAGCAGCCTCGGCCTCGGCCTGTTTCCGAAGAATAGTCTTCTTGTACTGGCCTCGTTTCTTTCCGACCTTGGGTGGCTCGCCATCCTTCTTCGCCTTTGGTGTCTTGGCTTCCTTCTTGACGACACTAGTCTCTGGTTGCTCCGGCAAGGGTGTAAAGTATCCGTTGGTGGGGGTTGTGGCGGCTTGGAGTGATGTGTTTGTGTTTGTCGTAGGGCGTGAATGTAACTGGGTGGGTGGGAGAGGAATGGCGCTGAAGGCATCTGTGGTTTGGTGATGCGACCCCATGGTGAAATGACGTTAGCCTGTCGCCCTTATGTGTTGAATGTGTGCTGTTGGGTAAGAGGGTTAAATTAAGACGAGATTTGATGAGTGTGTGTGAGGGTGAATGAAAGTACGAGTGCAAGTG
Organism: Linnemannia hyalina; assembly: GCA_019671135.1. Lineage (NCBI taxonomy): Eukaryota > Fungi > Mortierellomycota > Mortierellomycetes > Mortierellales > Mortierellaceae > Linnemannia > Linnemannia hyalina. The sequence goes on along the minus strand of JAHRHY010000007.1, from coordinate 796,418 downwards.
TGAGTGTAAAGAAAGAAAGAATGAAAGAAAGAAATAAAGGAGCCAACAAAGTCGAAACGCGTTCTTTTTGTTTACGCTGAATGCAGTCACAAAATGGGACGCCAGGCTGGGGCCTCAAAGTATCAAGTTCAGTGGAGGATATTGATGTCAGAAGAGGCGCCGCTGCAATATCCCGACTAAGGGCTTTTCACACACGAGTGATGAGAAAGATGGAGTCCGAATGACCAAGGGGCGATGGAGAATGATGAAGCGAGTGAGGAGAGAAGGGAGAAAGAAGGGAGAATGAGGAAAAAGGGAAAAGAGAAAGAAAGTGAACGCGTCCAGCGCTTTTGGATTAATTAATCAGTAGTAGCGACCAGTGGGATCTCCCATGCCGTCACCGTGACTTCTTTTGACACGCCTCTTGTGCCCCCTCCCGCCCTTTGTCCTTGAACGCGCTCTTGACCTTGGTCATCATCATTTCTTCCCCCACACCTACTCACACATAAGGGACCATGGTGTTCTACCGTCTGAAAGGTACACTTTCAACAACTACACCTTGCAAACACACACAACCCGACAACAACACAGTTTTCCATCCCCTCCCTTTTGTACAGTTGGACACACCCCTCGATGCAGTGACCCCAAGCAACACAGGCACCAAAGAGCATTAGCATCAAACCGATTCAACCATGCCAGCAAACTGGATACACGACAAAGGAAAACAACCACCTTGCAGCTTCACACAAAATACCTTCTCAACATCTGTCGCCATGACTTCATGAAAACGGCTCCTCTACCCTTGTCGTCGCATCTGCCAGGAGACAGCAAGAAAGAACCTCCGACCAATAGGCTCTAACACGACTGCTGTTCTTCCCACATAGACCTCATCAAGGCCATCCGTGCCTGCAAGACTCACGCCGATGAGCGTGCTGTCATCCAGAAAGAGTCGGCATTCATCCGCACTTCCTTCAAGGAGGAAAATACCGAGCTTCGCCACTCCAACATCTCCAAGCTGCTTTACATCCATATGCTTGGTTACCCTGCCCACTTTGGTCAAATCGAATGTTTGAAGTTGGCTGCCAGTCCCTTGTTCTCGGACAAGCGTCTGGGTTACCTCGGTACCATGTTGCTTTTGGATGAGAACCAAGAGGTCCTAACCCTTTTGACCAACTCGCTCAAGAAGTAAGCACCTTACTCATGCAAATCAATATCAGCCTGACACGTTTTGAATGATCTGCGTATTCCCACGTCACGAAACACAAATTCACCTGTCTTTCCCATTTTTTGGGCCTTTTTTTATTGACTCCTTTTGTGCTCTAGCGATCTAAATCACGCCAACATGTACATCGTTGGATTGGCCCTCTGCACCATGGGAAACATTGCTTCAGCAGAGATGTCGCGAGATTTGTGCTCAGAGGTAGAAAAGTTGCTCGGTAGTTCCAACATGTACATCAGGAAGAAGGTACATAGCCATACAGGACAACAAAGATTGAAGCTGACAGCTGTTTATAAGACAATGAGAGCGATTGAATGGCAATATGGCAAATCTCTAACATGCCTGTTGGTTCTCTTGTATATCAATGGCTTTAGGCTGCCCTGTGCGCAATCAGGATCATTCGCAAGGTCCCTGACCTTCAGGAGAACTTTATTCAGCGCTCCTCTTCGCTGTTGAACGACCGCAACCATGGAGTTCTTTTGTCCGGTATCACCCTCATCACGGAAATGTGCCTCTCCTCCCATGAAACTCTCTTGCACTTCCGCAAGGCAGTCCCAGTCCTTGTCCGTCATTTGAAGAATCTCGTCAGCGCAGGATTTTCGGCTGAGCACGATGTCACTGGAGTAACCGATCCATTCCTTCAGATCAAGATTCTCAGACTTCTCCGCATTCTCGGCAAGGACGATGTCGAGAGCAGCGAAGCTATGAACGATATTTTGGCACAGGTATGTTCACGCTGGACGAGTTGCGGATTGACGAGCCTATCTTTTGTTGAAAACAAGCCCAGGAAACTCACTGAAATATTAATTGTAACGACTAGGTCGCCACCAACACCGAGTCATCAAAGAACGTCGGCAACTCCATTCTGTACGAAACCGTTTTGACCATCATGGAGACACCCTCGGACAACGCTCTCCGTGTCTTGGCCATCAACATTCTCGGAAAGTTTTTGAGCAACAGAGACAACAACATCAGGTACGTGGACGTTATCATGCAAATCTAGATTCACCTTTATTACCGCTAGTGAGGGGACAATCGGACTTATGAAATCACTACCTGTATAGATACGTCGCTTTGACCACCCTCAACAAGTCGATCTCTCTGGATGTGAATGCCGTTCAGCGCCACCGCAACATTATCTTGGACTGCCTCCGTGATGCAGATATCTCCATTCGTCGCCGTGCTCTTGAACTTTCCTTCTCTTTGATCAACGAGTCAAACGTGCGCGTCCTCACCCGCGAACTTTTGGCATTCTTGGAGATTGCTGACAATGAGTTCAAGCCCAGCATGACCACCAAGATCTGCCTTGCCGCCGAAAGGTATACTCAATGATACAGTCATTTGCTAATGATATTACACAATTTTTGCATGTAATGGCGAACTAACGTTGCCAGTGTCTATGTTTCAATTCATATAGGTTCGCTCCCAACAAGCGCTGGCACATTGATACCGTTTTGCGTGTGTTGAAGCTTGCAGGAAACTATGTTCGCGAGGAGATGTTGGCTGCTTTCATTCGTCTAGTCACTCAGACTTCAGAACTCCAGGGATACACAGTCCAGAAGTTGTACTCAGCTCTCAAGGAGGATATCTCACAGGAGTCGCTTACTTTGGCTGGTGTTTGGGTCATTGGAGAATACGGTGATATTCTTGTTCAAGGAGGCAGCTATGAAGAGGAGGAACTCGCCAAGGAGGTAAGGAGTTCGTCAATTTTTCGCGCATGAGAACCATTGCTTGTGATGTACCATGTCCGCTCGGCTTACTTACTATCCCTTGCTATCTACTGTTAGGTTTCCGAGTCGGATGTTATTGAACTCCTTGAGTCCATTCTTGCTGGACCTTTTGCCAACCAAATCCTTCGCGAGTACATCATTACTGCTCTCATGAAGTTGACTTCCCGCTTCTCGTCCGCATCTTCGTCGGAGAAAGTTAAGCAGATGTTGGCCGGATTCTCTACATCGATCGAGGTCGAGATCCAGCAGCGTGCTGTTGAATATACAAACCTGTTCCTCTACGATGATATCCGCCCAGCTGTCTTGGAGAGGATGCCCGTCATGCAGATCAAGGAGACCGTCGTTGCTGGAGAGCGTCTTAACAGTGCGGGTAGGGGTCAAACCTCATGTGATTACTATGCGGTGTGCTTATTCAATGCACAGTAGGAATTGAAATACTAACATATTCATACCACCTATATGCTTTCTGCGATTAGCCTCTGGAAACACTAGCAGTCAGTCTGCCGCTCCTGCTGGACCAAGTGACCAGGATGTAAGCGCCCAGATTGGCATTTGCGTGCAGTCCGACATCACGTTTCGACGTATACTAATGCTATCTCGTCATTCGTTTCCTGTATACAGCTTCTTTTAGACTTGATGGGCATTGGCACCAGTGGAGGCACCACCAACGCACAGATCTCCACAGGAACCCCCACAATTTCAGGAAACGGGCCCGCCAACAACGTCGACTTGCTCGCCGACCTGTTTGGGGGATCCAACATTTCGAGTCCACCTGCTGCATCCAAGCCCTCGGCTGCTGTTGTGAGCGACCTCTTTTCTGGCCTCGGATCAACAGGCGCTGCCTCGCCTCCATCATCGGGAGCAAGCAACAACATTTTGGATCTTCTTGGAGGTGGTATGGCTGCCACCGCTACCTCTCCCACACCTACTCCTCCCGCTGTCAGGGCCGCATCAGCCAACAGCAATGGCTCTGCAGGCAGCCAGAACTCTGGCCACAAGACCTACCCCGTCTACAGCAAGAATGGTTTCTCTATTGTCTTTACGCCACAGCGTGACAGCGGCAACCCTAACGTTGTCAACATCCTTGCCACTTTCCATAACAACCAGAATGTTTCTGGAGGTGTCATCAGCGGTATTCAATTCCATGCCGCCGTGACAAAGGTACACATTGCCTTTCATGGCTGACCATGAATTATGTTACTTTAATGCCGTTTGTGGCACTGTCATCTGATGCGCAACTTGTCTTCCATTTAACTAGACCCAACAACTTCAAATGCGCCCTGCGTCAGCGAACGAGATTGCAGGAGGCGTGAATGCCACACAGCTCCTCAAGATTGCTAACCCACAAAAGGTACATATCCTACTTCATACTTTTCCGAGAACCAATCATTGCAATGGCACCAAGAGCTCATACAAATGTTTTCTCTATTGTTTTTTTTTCAGACCCCTGTTCGTCTGCGTCTCAAAGTCGTATATACCACTGCCAACCATGGTCCCGTTGATGAACTGTCAGAGTTTGCAGGGTTCCCTGAAGGCGCCTACTAAAGAACACGTTAGCAAGTTGAAACGAACGAGAAGCAGATAGGAAGTGGAAGGGTCGCCATTGACCATTGTCGAACAAAAAGAACAAATAATAACAAACAAAATAGATATCTTTTCCCACACTCACCTCCCGTATACTTTTGTTAACAGCATTTGTTTTTTGACAAGTCATCGATCGCATAACCTACACGCGAGCCGAAGCTCTCATTTTCACATACAGAAAACTCTGTTGAGTGATGAAAGTACCTCTCTTTTTCCTTTTCTCTACTTTCTTTTTCTCGTCCTCATTCCTCCAACTTCACTTTTTCTTTCCTTGTACCCTCACTCTTCCTCATCTCATTCACCTCACCTCTCCTTTTCCTTCATCCTCATTCAACCATTCGCCATGTCTGCTCGCTCAAGCATCGTTTGCTACTACGACGTCGTCTCCCCTTACAGTTACTATGGAGTTAAACTCCTTCACCGCTACAAGCCTCAGTGGAAGGATGTCGATGTGGAGCTTCGTCCTGTCTTCTTGGCTGGTGTTCTTAGTGTAAGAAATAAAGACATAAGTCCCTTTATACTTGCGAGTAAGAAGGGCGATCCGTTTTTCTTCTTTCCCATTCCTCATTCCTCACCCTAACAGCAAACCCCCTCTCTTTTGTCGCCACTGACTTCGATAATCAATTGGGGTGTTACTTTAATAGGGATCCAAGAACCAGCCACCAGCTAATGTTGCTGCCAAGGGCGCGTACATGGTACATTAAGCTAGCACACAGTGGACAAATATCGGTCAATTGGATAACCCACTGTTTCGCCAGATGGCATCATCACTGCGAAGTGCGCATTCTTAAAAAATCTCGTTGTTTCTCCTGCTCGCTCAAACTGACACTTTAACTTCTCTCCGGATTATCGATCGAAAAATAGTTCAAGGATCTGAACAGATTGAGCACCGTATCGGGAATCCCCATGAACTTCCCCTCCAACTTCCCCGCGATGACTGTCCCCGCCTCGCGTCTGTTGGTGGCCATCCAGAAGACCGAGTCTGTTGCTACATATGAGCAATGTGTGGAGAAGGTAAGTGACAATACGAGAGTGTGTAAGAAGGGGAGAGAGAGAGTGAGAGAGAGATGATGATCGAAGTGCCGCACCCTCGATTTGTGTCACCATGTGAAAGCCCGATGCAGTTTGCGTGTTATCCTTTTTGAGCTGACCAACGGACCCTATTTTGCCGTCTCTTTTTTTTTTTGCTTCTCTGCGCCAAATGAATCGTTTACTCCGACCGGACATACGTCCTTCTCGCGATCTGCGTAGCTCTTCGTAAGTCGCGTTTGCATTTCTCCCTACTTTCTCATAGCTAAGCATCCCAACCACGAAAGTATCACCACCTTATTGTCTAGTCCTAACCACTTCTCTCATGCTTGCCTTCCCTGCAACTGTTAGGAGGCTTACTGGGTGGAGGACAAGGATGTCAGCCAGCAAGAGATCCTCATCAACGCCGTAGCTCCCATCATCGGCGCCGACAAGGCCATCAAGTACATGCAGCAAACCTCAGACAAGGAGATCAAACAGCAATTGATCGACAACACCAACGAGGCGATCGAGGCTGGTGCCTTTGGCGCACCGACGTTCGTCATCAAGAAGGCTGGATCTGACAAGCCCCATTTGTTCTTTGGCTCGGATCGCTTTGAAGTCATTACTGCTTTCCTCGGTCTGCCTTATGAGGGTCTTGCTATTAAGGCTTCGCCTGCCAAGTTGTAAGAAAACATTTGGTTTTGACATGGAAACAGAAAAGTGCAATCTTGATTAAATAATAGTATTGTTTAAGATTATGTGTATATACTTGCTAGCATAACCTTCTTGATTGCATGGGCAGGTGGGTCTCAAGAGAAAAAAAGGGTATGCTCGTTTTGTTAAGCAGAGGATTGTTGTAGTCGGGAACGTCTGCTGCCTTGTCCGATAGTACTACCACCTTCCTCATCATCATACCGACAGATAATGCCCCTCAATCCAACTTCGCCCTCCATATCCTGACAATTGTATTCGCCACTCGAATCTTGTCGTCGCTTCCCATCCTGTTGTGATGATGGCACCTGCAAATGATCTGATCTATTGTTGCCGTTGTTGTTTGTTGTAGTTGCTCCTCCGACACCGACGCCGCGACCAGAAATGACAGACACTCCTGAAGGTGTGATCGCTCCCTCTCGTCCAATAGCGGCGTCTGAGGATGGATGAGTAGCGACGGCAGAGCTCGTTCCTTCAGGTACTGCTTGTGTTGTTGTTACATGTTGTCTCCTGCGCGATAGTCTGTCCCTAAGTCGTTCTGCGATCACCTGGCGTCTCTTCCAGAAGTGTCTAGTCATTCCATATGAGCAGTTCCAAGAAAATAGGGGTAAAAAAGGGTGTTGTTGTTTTTGTTAGTTGGGTGTGTCTTTTGGTGGCACACGCCTTATACTTTAGGGTTTGGGTCACTCCACCCTGTTCTCGAGTAAATCTCGACCTGACATGTAAAAAAAAAATCCGGACCAAAAAAAAGGGGGGATGGACGGCAAGGGGGGGGAACAAAGGAGTGAAAGCGATTTTGTTTTTCCATCTCTCCCTGTCCATCGCCTTTGAAGATAACTTACCCGTATAGCAAAACGAGGAGGACACCCATCCAACAGGCCCAGCTGACGACCGCAAGACCCAGCGTCGCCTTCTCGAGCCGACAGACCCGTCGAATCTTTTCCACCGACCGATGGTTATCCGCAAATACACTCTCCAATCCAGTTAACCTTCCACAATCTACCCAGACCGTGTCAATCACCAGCCCCACACCCGACAGGAACCAGAGTCCACTGAAGACCATACAGATGATCAGGTCCCCGCCTATACGGGCTTTACTCGTCGGGCGGAAGTATTTGTTGGTGAATGGCCAGAAGAGGGGTTTGTGGTACAACACGTCGACGAGGTAGATGATGCTGAAGAAGAGGGAACAGCAGGCGAGAGTCGCGGTGAAGACGTAGAGTGTTGCTTGGATTGTTGGGAAGATGGTTTGGGTGCGGAAGTAGCTCAGAACAGGGGTGATGGTTCCAAAAGCGGCGAGGGAGACGAGCGGTTGGGTGACCCGGAAGAAATTCAGGTACGAGAGGAGGGCCTTTGTGAGGAGGGTTTGGCGTTTCGCGCGGTGGGATTTGGAAGATCTGTGGTCATGGTTACTATTGTTGTTGTTGCTACCGCTGTTGGTTGTGCTCGCGGTGCCGGTCGTGGTAGTGTCGATCTGTGCAAGGGGCTCTTGAGAGTCGTCTTGGTGGTCTTGGTGATCCTGGTTCAGAAGCAGTGCAAGACGTTGCTGCTCCCGGATTTGGTGGTCGGTTAGTTCTCCATCCTTCTTGCTGCCACCGCTGCTGCTACTGCTGTTATCGAGAACGCTGTTGCTATTGTGCGCTGTATGGTGAAAGATGTTATGCCCTCCTCCTTCTCCGCTTGAAGTTGTACTTGGTTCACCGGCAGCAATAGCGCTGTTGGATGGTGTCTTGTGGTGAGACATGATGGAGTGTCCTGTGGGATAGGGTCGGGGTCTACTCTAGGTATGTATCTGCAGCTGCCAGTCTCTGTTCTCGAATCGGCTATACGTAGTATTCGTTGGTTTTTTTCTCCTCCTGTGCGGTCGTTTGTCAATTGGGGTATACTGTCTATAGAGAGAGGGGACTGATAGGATTGCGTGTGAGTGAAGGAAGGAGGAAGGGTGAGGGAAGGAAGTAAAAGAAGAAGCAAGAACAAGAACAGGGGCAAAGAAAAAAATCAGGGATGCCGTCAGGAGGTACACTCAAAAGCAGATGGACATCTTGCCACAACCGCAAAGAAGGGTTCGCAAAAAAGAGGGCACATACAGTTGCAAAATAATATTGCGTGGTCCGGGAATCGAACCCGGGTCTACCGCGTGGCAGGCGGTAATTATACCACTAAACCAACCACGCTTTTCAGATGTACTGTGAAAATAATAGCACAATGTTCTTTACAAACTTCACTAAGAAATTGGTGGCGTCTGTCACGTTATATAACGCCCCTTAATATCTTCCCCCCTAAGAAAGGTCCGCCTAAAAGACATGATGAAGGAAGGTGCCCTGGAGCGACCAAGGACCCACGCGCTGCTGACGAGCGGTTGCTGGAGAGTTTGTTAGGAAGGAGGAGGTTGTCAATGATGGAGAGGATGGGGAGAATCCCCTTCATTCGTATCTAGTTTTATTTTCTTCCGTTTAAGCTGTGAAGAGCAGCGACAATTGTTGCGCAGAGCCAGGTTCTGGACCGGACTGCGACTGGTGGATGGTGCACTGAAGAGTTTGGTCTGTAGTCCCCTTTTACTTCCAAATAACTTCTCTATGATGTTTGTTAGAGAAATAAAATTGTGTGTGAAAAACAAAAAGGCGTCGCCCACTTGAAAAACAAAGTACTTTGACTATCTCCTGGTTGTTCAGATGGATGTGTTTTAGTTGAGAGTAATAACTAGATAGATAGCCTTGGTATTTTCTTTCGTTTCTGTCATGAAGAGCGACAGCGGTTGTTGCGCAGAGCCAGTGTTAACAGAGCCGGACTGTGACTAGGGGATGGCAAACTGGGATGGGGTCCATATTAATAGTCCTTTATTTTTGGATTACCAGCACGAGCTGTTGTAGAGAAATAAAATCGCGTATCCAAAAAAAAAAAAATCCCAAGAATGTAAAAAATCGTACGCATCTAAAAGCGCGCCATGGTGCTTGGCCCTCCGGCATCCGCCCCCAAAAACCCTCCTATGATAGCAGTGCCTATGTGGTAAATAGGTAAAGGGAGACTCCTTCTTTTTTATGCAAAACAAAAGCCTTTTATATTTTGAATTTTACCCGAGGCACGGTTGTAGAGAAGATGCACGGAGAGATGCCTTATCGCAAAGACATATATAGCGTATCACAGATGGAATGGTCTATGGACCGTCGATCTTTTTATTTTCTCTTTTCATTTATGATCCCTTCATATTCTTTATTGTTTGTGTTGTCGTCATTTCAGAGAGAGAGACAGCAGAGGAAAGACGGCTAAAGTGGCACATGAACGGAAACGCGAAATTTATAAGTATTTATTTGCAATGCAAACGAAGGCGAGGTAAAGAGATACAGAGACAAAGGTCAATGAAACAGAGAGAGATGTCTATGTGTGGTTGACTCCTGTTTTGATGACAAAGAAGTAGCTGCTATCCCTTCTCTCTCCTTTGTTGTTGATCCTCTCTCCTCTCTCATCCCCTGTTTTTGTCCATGCGTCAACATGAGGAGACAGACAAACAAAGCGACAGTGAAAGGGGGAGAGAGAGGAAGAGAAAGAAGGGGAGAGAGTGACACACAGACAGTCTGTGTGCGAGTAGGAGAGAGACAATAAAGGAACCAAAAGAAGAAAAAACGGACCCAAAAAAGGGAGATAGACGTCTAGCCATTGACCTTTGCACGTTTCACCTGCATCGAAGTTATGCAGGAGGGTTCAGTCTTAGTTGTTGTTTTTTGCTATTAGAGTTAAACGACGTTCTATTGCTCGGTCATCTAGGGAAAGGCCTAGCTTTGTTTTGTTTTCGACGTGGTCATGGTGGAATCTCAAAATACCGCTCTTTTTTCTTGAGGCGCACATGGCGATTAGAGCCGGATATGAGTGTGAATAGTATCATGTTATGTGATGTTGGTCAATAACAAAACAAAAGAGGACGAAAACAAAACACGTTCACACACAGACTGATGCATAACATCTAAGCAAGCAAAAAATGGCATGCAATGGAGAACACAGGAGTATAGAAGGCAAAAAGGACCAGGACAAGGTCAAAGCAAGATGATGTCGAACGCGTAGTCTGTCAAATAACCCATGAGTAAAATAATAATGGCCAGTCCAGGGCCCACGCCCACCCCTAGATCACTCAAGAAGGGCGGAGAATAATAAATTTTTCTGTCTCTTAGTTTGGGCCAATGAGCGCGAGCAATTTAAGCATTCCTTCTCCATCGAGGCGTCTGTGCCGCACGACGTAGGTGCAGAAGTTGAGCAATCGCAGCACTCAATTCACACACGCCCAATTGCTGCTAGAGTTCTATCTTCCTATAATGTTGTTCTTCTTATCCCTCCGGCCCATCCCTATCCATTCTCCTTCTCCCTTATCCTTTTTTTCCCCATTTGTTGAACCATCCCTTTGGCCCAATTCAGATTTGATACAGGGGCACGAGCCGCGGTTGTTCGATGAGAAAAGGAAGGTGCATCAACATGAACAAAGAATAAATTTACTCTTATTGTTTTTAGTGTGTCCATGACAACAACAAACCGCTGCACGTTTTTCTCAAGAAACGACGGTCGCCCACTATTCTTTTGTTTTGATTCATGCTTTTTCATGACCCTCTTGCCTGGATAAGGGACAAAGGTTGAAGAACGGCGATCATCTGCTCAGAAGCCAACGACTTTCCTTCTTTTCTCTGGCTCTCTCTCCTTGTGGTCTCTGCGATTTTTTCCAGCCAGTCAACACGCTCGATTGTTGCTTGTGCTTGGAAAAACTTGACAGGAGGAAGTTGCTGGGGATGAAGAAGACAAGGAGGAGGCGAGAGTAGGAGAATAAGTAACTGCTTTTTATCATCCTTTAGTCCAGTCATACTACATACACAAGAGAAGAGGGAACTCAAAAAACAACAAATCGCGTTCGAGTAATACACCATCATTCCCTCATGCTCCTCTCCTCTCCCCCTTTCAGATACTATTGTTGGTTGGCTATCTTGTCTCTTTCTCTTTATCAATCCAAGGAAGTGTTCTCTTTGCGGTAGGGTAGCTCGTGATAGTCGGGGTTGTCAGAAAGTATATACGATCGGTCAAGCTTGCCAATGGCTTGTTTGATTGAAAGTGGCCAAGAGAGAAGGTCAGACATGACAAAAAATAACCATTTATCGATTCAAAAAGTAGCGCGCGCATATTGGACAAGGCTTTGTGCATACCTTTCGTCGACAAACCCTTCGTACCTCTTTTTTTGTCCTCCCCACCACTTTTTTTGCTAGCCTTAATCCTTGGATGCGCTTGTTTGAACTGCGTTGTTGCTGAAGTAGAAAGAAGCGCACAAGAAAAGAGGGAGTAAAAATGTAGGCAGAGACATACACTACTTGGGAAACCACCAGTTTGTTGTTCGGCGAGAGAGGTCCTTGTATTGCAATTTTTCGGTGTGGTCATGATTAAAACAGTAAGTGTCAATAGGAGTGCATGGGAAGAGTGAAAAGGCGAGTAGAAGAAAAACATGGAACAAGAAAAGATCCAATCGCGGATGGAACTCTTTCCTCCTTCCTCCTTGTCCTCCTTTCATCCCCCCTTCTTTACTTTTTTCACCCCTTTGTTCGGCCCACCCAGGGATTCGTTGAAAGGAGTAAAAAACAGCGTTGCTTGTGGTTGAGGTAGAAGCGCGAAATAGGAACGCTCAATACCAAAGAATGAAGAGGAGCAAATGACATTTGAATAAAGGAACCAAAATAATAACGCGCCTCGAATGGAGTCTGTATAAAGGAGAAATGGACACAACAACAAAACCCCCTTCTCTTCTCTCTTCTCTTCTCTCTTTGACTTCCTCCCCCTTCTCGTCCCTTACATTTATGTTTTTCCCTTCATTACGTTTATTTCCTTCATCCCCTGTTATCTCTGTTCCCCTTTTTTTCGATTTCTCTCATTCTATCTGTGTGTCACTTTCATCTGCCACTTTCCAAAACATTCCTTTACTTTTAAAAAACACTTTCTTTTCCTTTCTTTCCTTTCTCTTCCTCTCTTTCTACTCTTCCATCCTCTTTTCTCTTTCTACCTCACCCTTCTGCTCCTCTTTCAACCCAGGTCCCATATCTCATTCTCCTTCTTGATTCGAGGTATTATCCCCTAAAGAATAGCAACACTGTCGATCTCCCCACTCTTTGTTTTGTCTTCATCCTTCCTCCTCATCTTTATCGAAAGAACACGCAGCTTTCTCGCCGTTTGTCAATTGGTAAGTCTGCCAATCTTGCTCCATGGCCCTTTTTTTTTTACCTCTCTCCATGGTTTTCCAAACTCCGGCGCGTCATTTGTCGTCGACCATTGTCTGTGCATGGCCCGTTTTCATCTTCACAATTTTTACAAATGGCTGCCCTTCAATTCAATTCTCCGAGAGAAATGTAGTACTGACAAAGGTATTTCTTTCACAGATCAAATTAGTCACCGAGAGCTTTCAGTCCCCATTTTCGCCAACCACCGTCATCCTTGGAACCCGTTCTCCCTTCCAAAACCCTCCGCTCAGTTTTCACAGCAAACAAAAATGCACAGCTCGGCCAAACTGCCAGCTTCAGGTTCGATGATTGCCCTGATGGTGGCCTCAACCTCGGTGGCGCTCTATCTTCTGAACACGACCGAGAACTTTCAAAAGGCTCAGGAAATGGCCGTGACCTCTCAGTTGGCTTTCCTAGGCGCCGCCGCAGCCTTTGTCCTGCTCTTGATCGCCATGTTCGACCAGATCAAGACCCCACTCAAGTTCATTTACTCCTGCTTTCTCAAGCCCTTGAGCAAGAAGGGCGATGTCTCAACACCCCAGAGTCGTTTGGAGGCCTTCTACAAGGACCAAGCAGAAAGTAAGTTTTTTCTAATATCTACTCACTCCTTTTACTCTTTCATTCCTTCCATCCCCTCACGAAAGTGTCTGTCAGTCTTCATTTTATCTTTTATCCCGTTGTTCTTGAGTTTCTTCCACTCTTTCTCTTGTTCGTGGGGTCGTCATCTCTTCCCCTTTCCCATTCGACCAATCCCACTCTTTTATCCAATGCCGCTCAGGTCTTTCGATGATTAAGTTTTGGTATTACGACCTTTCAAAGGAGTGACAAAGTAAAAAATGGAGGCAACCTTAAGAGAGGTAGCTTCCCAGAGTGTTTTATTCCTTGAAGGAAGAGATGAGGCCAAAGAAACAAGGTGAGGCGATTGTTAAGAGAAAGGGGATGTCAGTCCACTTTAAAATGGTGTGCGATCCCAACTAACAGGCACAAACCAGGAGAAGAAAGGGTCAAGGAGGTCAAGCAATACAAAATAGGTTCCTGCACCATTGCAGAGAAAAGGGTGAAGAAGGGGGCTAGAAAAACAGTGAGAGAGAGAGAAAAAAAAATAGGAGAAACATTGCGCGGGGGAAGTAGAGGGGATGGATGGGGGAGCAGGAGGTTCTTTTCTAGAGTAAACTTAATGGAAGCAAACAAGTAAGCAAGCGGGAGAGGCAACCTTGCTGTCTGTTGGCTTGTGCTCACTCCTTAGTTGGCCTATTTTGTTAGGAATTCAAACATGTTCGAGATTCTGTGGTCAGGATGGCAAACGAACACATCGACGGTGATAATATTCACGGAGGAGGCAAGGAGGGGCACTTGCCAATACGCGAACAAGTGAGAGCAAAAGAATGGGTGGACGGGTGTTGTTGGGGTGTGTGAGTGGAATGAAGTGAAAACGGGCTAGAGTGTGGGAGCGATAAGAGGAAGAAACCATTCACATTATCAACAACCCTTTATGATGACAGTGGGTGAGATGTATGCATGTTTATTTATTTACTTTTCTGACCACATAAATCTGACCAATGCTTTCTTTCAACTCTCCCACGCCTGAACTCTCACCCCCCTTTCTTTGTGTTTCTTAGTCTTTGATGATACCCGCAGCGCTCTTCTCCGTGGCCGTCACACAGGGCTCGCTCTCGTCGCCGCTCAACTGAAGGAACAACTCAAGGTCTCGGGAACCGACAAGGCTCCCATCTGGGTCGATCTTGGTGGCGGAACTGGTAAGCTCATCAGATCACGTTGGCCTCATCTCATCACCTTGCTTTACCCCACCATACCATGCAAATGTTAACACTCCTTCTTCAATGCTCTACCTTCTTAACTTTAGGATGGAACATTGAGCAGATGAACAGTTACTTCCCCATCAGCAAGTTCGAGCGTGTCTATCTAGTCGATCTTTGCCCCTCGCTATGCCGTGTTGCTCGTGAGCGTTTCCAGACTCTTGGATGGTCCAATGTTGTTGTTCTCTGCGAGGATGCTCTCAACGGCAGCTTCCCTGGAATCGACAACCCCGACGGCAAGTTCGATGTCATCACCATGTCCTACTCGCTCTCGATGATGGACAGCTACTACGCTGTCGTCGACCGCATCTACGAACTGCTCGAGCCCAAGCACGGTATCCTCGGTGTCTCGGACTTTTACGCCTCCAACAACATCATCACGACGGATACCCACGGCGTAGAGAACTATCAGTGCAGCTGGTTCACCCGCAACTTCTGGACTATCTGGTTCTCGTTTGACCATGTCTACCTCCATTCGTCCCGTCGCGAGTACCTCGAGCACAAGTTTGAGGTCAAGAAGGTCATTAACGGACGCAACCATATGATCATCCCTTACCTCGTCCAGATCCCGTTCTACGTCTGGGTCGGTCAACGAAAACGCTCTGAGTTCCAGCGGAGTCCCGTTGCCCAGCTCAAGGCCGCTGTTTCAGTTTTGCCCGACAGCCTTGCAGTTGATGAGCCCACTCTTCACCAGCTCCAGATTAACGACCTTCGCCCCCGTTCCATGTCGACCGACTCTGGCTCCAGCCAAGGTTCCGAGGTACCCGACAGCCCCAGCAGCGTTGGATCTTCTCGTACTCTGGTCGGTGCCAACCAATCTGCCTCAACCCGCGCCATGATCGACAAGCAGGTCGAAGCCCGTTTCGGCCGTAAGCTCAGCCAATGGCGTCTCCCTTACAACCCTACTCTGCCCTGTCACACCCAGTTTCGGTCCTACATCTATGCCTTCACCTGGGAGGATCCCCGTATTGACCTCGAGGTGTTGAACATCCAAAAGGACGATGTCATGTTTGTAATCACGTCTGCTGGAGACAATGCGCTCGAGTATGCCCTCAAGGGTCAGCCCAGCCGGATCCACTGTGTCGACATGAACCCATGCCAGAACCACCTTCTCGAGCTCAAGCTGGCCGGTATCAACAACCTGAACTACTCCGAGTTCTGGCAGATGTTTGGAGAGGGTCGTCATCAGGATTTCCGCCGGATTTTGATTGACCAGCTCTCGCCATCGCTCTCATCAACCGCGCTTCAGTTCTGGTTCAAGAACAGGAACACGTTTGACGATTGCTTCTACGAGACTGGATATTCGGGTCTGGCATTGAGACTGTTCAAATGGCTGTTGAGGATTAAGGGTCTGACCAAGACCGCGGAGGAGATTTCGACGACGGAGGATATCCAAGTCCAGGAGCAGCTCTGGGAGAACGTGGTTAAGCCGTCTACTCTGCCTGAATGGCTTGTCCAGTGGGTGCTCTCCCACCCGGCCTTCCTCTGGAACGCCCTCGGAGTGCCGATCAACCAGATGAAGCTGATCTTGGACGAGGGCAATGCGGTCCAGTACATCTACGACACCCTGGACTCGGTCATGACCCGATCGCTGTTCAAGAACGACCAGTACTTCTATAACCTGGTCGTCAACCGCAAGTACACGCGCGAGTCGTGCCCGTCGTATCTGTCTGAGGAAGGGTTCCAGTCGCTCAAGACTCAAAAGTCGACCGATGCGATGTTGTTGCACACAAAGTCGATTATCGAGGTCCTCAGATCGCTTCAGGACGGAGAGCTGACCAAAGCCGTGCTGATGGACCATATGGATTGGTTCGACCCCAAGGATGCGGACGAGGAGATTAAGGAGGTCTCGAGGGCGATTCGCTCGGGCGGTATGGTCCTCTGGAGGAGTGCAGGCCGCAAGCCCTGGTACAATGCGTTGTTTGAGAAGTATGGCTTTGATGTCCAGCCTGTCGGCGTTCGCGTCCCTGGTAGCGGTGTCTCTATCGATCGCGTCAACATGTATGCGTCCTGCTACAAGGCCATCAAGAAGTAGATATCTCCCTCTCGCCTCTTCCATTCCTTCCCTTTCCTCTCCCTGTACGTAGTTTCCCCTTTTATTATCCTTCGTAGTATTCTTTTATTACCGATTCATTTCACCCTTTTTTTCTACTTCTCTCGCCGCATTAAGCGCAAGAAGAAAAGATAGACGAAGGAAAAAAAATAGCAAAACGAATATCTAAATCTCGAATGGCACGCTTTTTTCATCAAAAAGCTAGTGCTCGTGTTTTTGTGATTTTGTGTTTCGCTCTCAGACTCTCAATCTTATGTTGGTTTCTACTTTCACTTTCATTTTCGACCCTTGGCTTGCCTGTTTGTTGTCTTTCCAGTCTCCACCCCTTTATTTTAAAACGATGGGCATGCGGATGGGATGTAGGGTGCGGAGCGAGCGGAGGAGATAAACAAAGTTGGGAGTGAAAGTCGACGCTCTTGATGTATTTTTGAACCTTGCGTGATGATGCGCTTCATATGGACCCTGGCGTTCTTTCTTTTTTTTGTTGTTGTTGTGTGCCAGTGCTGGCCCAGGCTAAAAGAAAGCGAGTTAGCAACGCAGACATGGCACGAGTGGAAGAGAGAGGCGGACAAAGATGCATGATTTGTTGTTGAGGAGGATCTCCTCTAGGCGAGGGGAGATTGAGAGGGTGAAGGTAAGAAAGAGAAGGAGAAAAGGAAAGATAGCCACAAAGAGTGAATGAAGGCAAGGGGATATGCATTGTTGTTATTTTTTTGGGTATCGTGTATCGATGGCATGGTGCCTGTATCTCGATGTAACTCGTTCATGTTCTTTGTTTCTTGGAAGGCGGGTTCTTTATTTCCTTTTCCACGCCACCACTTTTTTTTTTCTTTGTCTCAGTCCCTCTGTCATTTCTCTCCTCTCTCTCTCTCTCCCCTCTCTCTCCCCTCTCTCTCTCTCTCCTCTTCCATCTCTCCTCCCTCATTCTCTTTTCTTTTTCTTTTCATTGTTCATTCATTCACCCTTTTGGTTTTATTACTTTCTTTCTAATATTTTTCTCGTAACGCAGTTTGTGCTCCTTCCTCCTCCACCGACAAAGACAGCAAAGAAAGACCTTACCCACTTCACCTCACTTCACTCCTCTTCCCCTACCACACCCTCCCAATACTCTCGATACCCTCCCTCATCCTTCACCAACAACAACACCAGTAGACAAAACCAACGATGCAGTCGCTTCCTATCTACCTGCCCGGTCAATCCACAGCAGACTCCTCTACAACAGCACCATCCCCGCCAACATCATCTTCAAGAGGCCGTCGAGCAAGGTCTCGGTCACCGTCCATCCCTTCCTCATCCTCTGCGCGCCACTATTCACCCGTCGCTGTTCCCTACCCCGTTGTCTACTCTAGCCCTTCGCTTATTGACTCGGCCCGATCATCGATCTACAGCATATACTCCCAACATATCCCGCCTCCAATCATCCCTCTCTCCTCTTCCCCTCCTCCTTCATCCTCTCTATCCAATGGTGATACTCTTTCAGTCGAACGACAACAGCAATTACAGCTACAGCAAATTCAGCTGTTGCAACAGCAACATCCTCCATCCCCTCCGTTGTATTCGTCGCCGTACAATCCATTGATGCTCTCCCGCCCTCTCGAATTACCCTCGATGGTCTCAGCCCCAGCCTCTTCTCCTCCTTCTTCCTCTGTAACAGCAGCAGGAGGTGGAGCAGGTGGACCAACCGCTCATCGCTTCTCCTTTGCTTCCTCTTCTTCTTCTTCCTCTTCTTCCTTTCCCCCCTCTTCTTCCCCTTCCTCCCCCTCGTTAGCGTCAACCTCCCATCCTTTATCTTCCGATCCAACACAGCAACTACAACAACGCCAATACCACCACCACCAACAACACCAACATCGACAACAACTCGACTCTACGGTCTTGGCCATGTCCAACCCCACATCGACATCACCGTCGACCTCAACACATCAGACACACCCCCTTTCTATCGATGTCGCCCTCGACTCTTTAACCACCAACAATAACAACATCAATGACAATAATAGCAACGACAACAGCAGCACATCAGACAGAAATCACACAGGCGTAGACATGAGCATGAGCATAGATAGGGACAGGGACCAAGAGGCGGCCTTGTCCCCACCTGCAGATGGAACATTATCCCGTCCTCGCTCGGTGATGGACCTCGCTATCGACTCTGCAGGCGGCAACCCCGCTGGACGTCAAGTCCGAAGGAACTTGATGGCCCGCTTCTCAGACCGCTGGGACACCTTACCAAGGAACTCTCGTATCATCCTGTGCCTCAATGGCGCCATGACCCTTGCAAAGGTAAGCGACAGACTAAGACAGCTGCAGCGACAACAAGGTGCTTCATAGAACGATTGGTTGAAATGGCAAAAATACCTCAGGACATGGGATCGATTGGATTGTGGGCGCCCCATGGGCTATGGTCAGTCAAAACTGGGATGGTTATTTGAGTATAGCGTTTAGGAATATCGTTGGTGGGTCACCGACCATCGTCGCCGCACTTCTTTTTCTTCTTTTTACACGCCCTAATTTTCCAACGCCGTCTCATTCATATCACCTTACTACCCACCGATAACAACCTACAACAATAGCAACGACTACAAAGACTGTCGGCTGCAGTGCGAGATTGAAAGCGGAGCATTGTTGGAAGCAATGGCGATAACAGTCGACAAACAACAACACCAGCGAATAGGGACAAAGGTAGGCCACCGTGCCTTTCGGTACAGGTGGTCACTGGAACTCACCTACGCAAACGTAACGGATGACCCTCTAATGACGAAGAGGGGTACAAGAGACACTGGAAGGGGTTGTCGTTAGGACACAACAACCGCACTGACTGGCTAAACCAAACTAGCCAGTGGTGACGATTTATCCACAAACACACACATTACCCAAGGACATGGACTCATTGCGAAGTATGGCGACGACATCTCTATCAACAAACAAAACAAACAAACAAACAAACAAAACAAACAAACAAACATCGAGCAAACATCTCACATTTTCTCCGTTTGTCTTTTTCTTTTTTGTCACTCTTCCGCCGGTTTAGGTTGTCGCTTCCACCACGGTCTTGATCGTTGACAGTAATGCCCAGTGTGCGAGTCTGAACCTCACGTATCTGAAGGTGCTGATTGGACTTTATGCTGCGCGGTCAGCCATGGCATTCCCATTCACGGTATACTCTCATCTGCACCCCCGGGTCCAAGGCGCACCATTGACGGCTAGGGATATTAATTTGGAGCGACAGCGGACGTTCATGGAGGTCGCAGGAACGTGTCTCTTCTTCCTCTCCAACTATTTTTTGTTCTCGGGGACGACATGTCGGGAAGCGGCTCCGGCGGTTTTTTACCTTACGGTCGTCTATGTTGTTTTGGGCTATATTGTCATCCTTATTCCAGTGATTCTCTGCTTGACGGTTATCCTGTGTCTTCCTCTGGTTCTCCGAGTGATGCGGTACTTCAACCTTGGACCTGTTGTCGGAATCAAAGGAGCAACAGACGAGATGATAGCCTCTATCCCGATTGTAAAGTACAGGACGCCGGCTACAGCACGAGGCTCTGGCGGTGCGGAGGCAAATCAGAGGCAAAGCGAGAGTGCGATTAATATGAGCGAGCGAGCTGGAGCTGGTACTGGTACTGGTACTGGAACTGGAACTAGTACAGGAACAGGAGCAGGAGCAGCATCGAGTAGTCATCCTGGAGGACAAAGCGCAGAGATTGTGGCCGACCCAATGTCGTCCTCATCTGCGGCTGAAGAAGCTCTTCGAAGGCAGAAGGGAGGACTGTTCGGCTTTTTCCGCAAAGGCAAGAAGGGTTCGAGCTCGGGAGCGGCAGGCAAACCACAGGATGCAGCATCGCCTCATGCGTCCAGTTCCTCTGCGGTAGAGTATTTGACGTTGGAGGACGAGCAGGATGCAGTATGTGCGATCTGTCTGTGCGAATATGAGGATGATGAGGAGCTGCGAAAGATGAGGTGCACGCATTACTTTCACAAGGAGTGTGTCGACGAGTGGCTGCGGCTGCATCGGAACTGTCCTCTCTGCAAACGGGATATCGAGGAGCTTGCTGGCTTACGGGAACCGTCAGGAGTAGGATCTTCTACTTCACCAGCAGGAGTGAGTCCATCGACATCGACACGGGGATCAGCACCCGCAGGGCCGAGTTCTCCACCCTTCCGGAGAGCGACCAGTTAAACGCGACGCTTTGTCGATCGACTCATCAAAATAAAACGTGCCCCGGAAAAGAACTATCAGCTGATCATTACAGTGTTTGTTTCAGCTATGGTGAGACCAGCAAGGTTGCGACTGATCACTTTGTTCTATGGGTTTTTGAAACTATGGTTCTCGGCTGATCAATGAAAAAGAAATGTAGAAAAACACTGCGGAGCATGCAGAAAAGACCTCACATTGCGTTGTCATCCTCTCTTTCCAAACTTTTACAAAGACCCTGAAAAAGGGCATATGGATTGACTACCTCCCCTTCCCCTTCTGCATTATTTCTTCTGAACCTTTGTTTACCCCTGACGGTCATTGTTCTGTTTGTTTGTTGCTGATTTTTTTTGTTCATGCCGTGCGTTGCATATCAGAAGTAATCAGACCATTCGCCCATACCCCACCCATCCACCCCTTCCCTCCCCTTATTTGGTCCTCTCTGTCTCCTCACCCCAATGCTGTTGGATACATGGTCATTCATCCATGCAGTAGACAGACAAGGTATTGCATACGTATACTCTCGCCTCCCTCCCTACATGACCATGTTATTCTCCCTCTGTCCCCATTTAGCTCTGTACGTCTCTTTACGTATAGTGCTACCACACAACACTTTGTATCACTGACTCTTTGTCCTCATTTTTGTTTGTTCCTGCAAAACAAGAGAAAAAAACCACAAGAAAGGATTCTCGTTCTATCTCATGCACAAAAAGACTTTTGTTTTGCTGTTTGCTGTCCTTCAATTCTTTTGTTGCTTTCCCGTTGATGCAAAGGTGAACTAATTGTTGCTCCTTTTGTCGCTCTCAGAATCAAATAATGCCCACCACTAAAAGTGATAGTAGAGAGAGAGAGAGAGTCTGTATTCGTTACTACCTTTTGTTTGACCTCTGGCGTGTGGATAGATGGGATGGACAAGTAAATTGAAGATGGCAAAGCAGTAAAGTAAAAAAGAAAGGCGGTGGAGCTCGTCTTTGATGATGACGATTGTTTGGTGGGGGAGGGGTGTCTGATGTTCAACAATGAACCATGTATCATTGTGATGATGGCGAGAAGGAAAAACGCCTCAACGCAAAGGAGAGACAGTTCATTTCTGATGCTCTTTTTTTTTTTTTATCAAAACGAAATGACAATCGCTAAACTGCTAAAGGGTTCACAAGCGTTTTTGAGATGAAGTGAAGTGGATTTTTGTCTCTCTGTCTCCTAGAAAACAATGGTCCGAATAAGCATCCTGGTTGCACTCTCCTTGCCTTGCCTAGGCATTGGAGTCCCGAATAAAGATCGACATGAAAGGACACGGGCCACGGATCAAATATAGGAGCGGAGTCTGGGAACCTCTATCTGCATTTACTTTTTTTCAAGGATGTGTCCAGGCAACTTGAACATGTTCAAGCAGAAAATCTAGAGTGTGGGGAAGCATAGGGTAATAAAGTGAAGAGGTGCTCCCACAGATGTTCGAAGCCCACGTTTTTGTGGAAGGAAGTATAGAGTGTCGACTATGGCATCAGTGTACATCCTAAGCAAAACAAAAGGAGATTAGCATTAGGTACTGGCATTGAGAGGTACTTGGTATGATGGTACTTGGCATGATGGTACATAGCTACTTGAACACGGAGCTTCGTGTTCACTGTTCACAAACGGATGTTGTACGTGGGTGAATGCAAAAGGGATGCGAAGGGATGGAAGGGGATGCATAACCACCAACCACCCCTACCCCTCATGAGCTGACTCTCTCTCTCTCTCTCTCTCTGTCTGTCTGTCTGTCTGTCTGTCTGTCTGTCTGTCTGTCTGTCTGTCTGTCTGTCTGTCTGTCTGTCTGTCTGTCTGTCTGTCTGTCCGACTGACTGACTGACTATGGCCATGGTCTTTCCTCGCATTATTGAAAAGAAAAACGTGCGTCCTTTTTCTCTTTGACAGAGATCCAAACAGAGGGTCGGGTTACCACTTGAGGGTTTTCTCCGCTAGTTCATGGAATGCAGCCAGTCTCACAAAGAAAACAGGAGAACAGCGGTGCACATTCATTTGGTATATGAAGTTACGTCTTGTCCGGTTGCCCTACTTTTAAACGCAGGCCTCCCCTTCTCCACCCCGTTAACTTTCCGCGGCCTCCCGCCTCTTCCTCTCCCCTGGACAGACAGACAGACAGACAGACAATCACGTCGTTCTTTTGTGTTGTTCGAGTCCCCTTTTTTTCCAGAATTCGTCCTTGCCTTGCGGGTTCTTTTTTTTTGTCGGTCTGTCCATCTAGCCTTTTGTCATTACGGGGGTATGGGTTGTCCTTTTGGTGCCAAAGAAGGTGAGAAAGACACACACACGCAGATTGAGAAAGAGAGAGAGAAAAGGTGTGGGAGAGAAGGGGAGAGATAGAGAGAAGGGGAGAGATAGAGAGAAGGAGTGAGGCAAAGGTACCCCTGGGTCTGTTGGAATTTCTCCCCTTCCCCTCTTTTTTCCCCCTTCCCCTCTTTTCTCCTCCTTCTCCTTCACCTCTCACTTGGTTCTCTCTCACTCCGTCTGAACAAAGAGGCAAACAAAAAGCTTTTGGTGCATTGTGCCTGTACTTGACTTGACGATTCGCTTTCGTTCATTCCTTGCACTTTTTCGTTTTGGTAGCACTTTGTTAATTGGGGACTTGAAGGACAGAATTGCCTTTATTTCTTATTCTTCAGGTTCAGTCAACGAATGTTCTCTCACTCATTCGCGCTCTCGTGTCATTTTGACTTGATCCAGTATTCACTTTGGTTGTCCCTTTGATCCACCATTACCCTTTCCTTCTCAAATCAATCAACTCTCCACACATACAGCGAACACTCACACGAGGAGGACAGGAAGAAAGACAGCTGGCCACGCCAACCCTTCGCAATAGAGTTCCAAACCACTTGCACTTACACGCGCTTGTTCCTTCAGGATCGATTCAGTGAGCTCGTTTTGACTATCGTAAGTCAGAGTATAATAGGTTATTGTCTTCCCTTCCTCGCTTTGCCACTCGGTCGTAGTGTTTTCCCTCATTTCCTCGATATCTATCTTGTCCGACTCTTGTTTTTTTTTCTTTGCCCCTACTTTTGAAGAATGGACGTCGCTTCCCTTTCAACCGTCGTGTCGAGCAAAAAAACAAAAAAAAGTCAAGATAAGACAAGAAAGACGACCATTGCTGTTATTTGTTGTTTGTTGTTGTTGTTGTTATTGTTGTTGTTGTTGTTGATGTTGTTGTTGTTATTGACGAGAACGACAGAGAAGTCTTCAACCTGCACGGTCACCCTTTTTTTCTTCCCCTCTTTCTATTGAGTTTGTCTCTCTCTGCTTTGCACCCACCCCTCCCACTTCTTACCATCGCTACTTTTTTTTTTTCCGCGTTGTCGTTGCTTTGCTCCTTTCCTTGGATTGATTGCATCGATCGATGGGTCCATGGCCCATAGCCCATGGTCCAATTGCTTTTTATGTCGATTTCTCCCTTGGGCAAAACGACAACCGAGAGAGGCTGGGATCGTCTCTATTTCTCTTCTTTCTTGTTCGCCGATGTGTTCTTTCGAATCGCAGGTGGCTGAAAAGCTCCTTTATTTCACTTTTGTACTCCACTTTCGTTCATCCACTTTGTTTGCCTCCTCTCCCGAATATTCACCTTGCTTCTCCTTTCGTGAATCGACTGTGGATATCCTGCGTGTGTTCTTCCTCTGTCCCGTCCCGTCCTGGCCATTGTATCTTCTCCCCTCCATCTCCACCACACTAAATAAAAACCTCGCTCACTCAAACAATCATACATCCAACACACACACAAAGAAACAAAAGGAGAGCGAACAGACAGCAATACATAAACATAACCCTTTTTACCATTGTTACTCTGTGTCTCTCCTTCTCTTCTTCCCTCTCTCTCTCTCTTTTCCCTCTCTCGTTCTGTACTTCACCTTCCTCCACTCCTTTTGTTTTCCCTTTCCAACCATTTCTTCCTCTCTCCTCTCCTTTCTCAAGTTAGCCCCTCTCTCGCCCCCCTCTTTCCCTTTTTCTCTCTTCCCCTCCCCATCCTCTCATGGAGGAGATTGCTGACAGAACAGAGGTGGTTCTACTTGACGATCTCAACCCAGCTTCATTATTGTCCCTTTCTAACATGATTCACACCTCGCCAAACGGATTCGAATCAGAACTCATCAGATCCGCAATCACCTCGTCCGTCGTCACTACCACTGTTACAGCAGCGAACACAACTGCTGCAACAACAACAGCAGCAGCCGCCACCACCACCGCTACAGGTAGCATTACTGCGACCGACTCGACGACGTTGACGACAGCCTCGCCCACAGAAATCCGGCTCAAGAACCGGCTACAGCGGATCATCAGGATACCCCCTAGCGTTGCCCAAACTCACTCCAACAAGGCCACGGCTAGCACCAGTACCCACACTCCTCCTTCTTCTGCCACCTCTCCGAATACCACCACTACCAGTCCTACGATTAATACCACCACGCCCAAACATCGCGGCGGCCACAGTCGCGTGGAGAAGAAGCAACTTGTTGGTGCGACCATCGCTATCGGCCAGGACAAGCCGTTGGTGACGACTACGACTGTGACCTTTCGTTTGGTGGGTTCAGGCACCGACCTGTCTGCGCCGCCATCTACACCATCACCTGCCCCAGCAGCGCCAACACCGGTTTCAGATTCATATCCAGATTCGTACTTATCAGAGAAGAACCCTGAGACCATCAAGGTTGTTGATCAGCACCACCTCCACAACCCTTACTATTACTCGCCAGATCCAATGCCCCAGCGCCAGGTCTACACCGTCGGCTCCTCTCTCCTAGCCAAGGCTAAAGTCAAGGCCAGGGCTCTCCAGCACAACCTTCTTTCCCCACAACAACAGCAACAACATCAACAACACTCCATCCAGCAGCAGCACCAACAAAAGCAACATGAACTTGATCCGCTCACCAAGCTTGAACTGCACAAGGGAAACCAGGAAGAAGGCGCAGACGGTAGGGGATCAAGCAGCGATGGGACCGACGTCGAAAGTAATGCCAGTAACAGCAACAGCAACACCATCTCTGTTGGCACTTCAAACCATCTCAAATCCATTCATTACCAACATCACCACCTCCACCATCGTTCGTCGTCCGCCCAACTCGACAATACCATCATGGGCGATATCGATCCCCAGTCCGACAATAGCCATGATCACTCTAATGACAGCGACAGCACTGTGACCGACCATCCTCCTCACGAAGCATTATTGTCTCCACCAACCCCTCGCTCACGCAAGTGTTCACTTCGATCTCGCAACAGCATTGGTCCCGACGAAGAAAAACTGTCTACAGCTTGCATTGCTGTAGCAGGAGGAGGAGGAGGAGCAACTGCATTGTTGACCACTACACCAGCAGTTCTTCCTCGCTCACTCTCGAAAGAGACTGCTGCAGGGGTCGAAGAATTGGACGACGAGGACAATGCCGTCGTCTTTGCTGAAGAAAAGAAAGCTGACATGATCGGCGAAGCTCTTCTTCTCTCCGACAGTCCTGAACCTACGATGCTTATGACGACTCAAGACTCAGCTGCTTTATATGAAGCTATTTTTCAACGACAGCATCCGACAGAGGAAGCCATTGCAGAGTCCTTACATGAATTGCGACAGTTGATTCTCGCTTACGGTATTCCTGAACAGGTACAGTACGACGGTGACGAAAAAAAAAAAAAAAAAAAAAAAAAAAAAAAACAAACTCATACACCTTTGTATCCTTTTTTTGTATTCTTTTAATAACCTTGGAAACAGTTGTAACAGCTTGCTATCCTCCCTATCTTTTTGTGGTTTCCTAATGGTTTGGTGTCTAGTCCATTTATTGTGCCCTTTTCCAACCCCACCCCTTTCATTTTACTCAGTGGAAGGTATGACGGACCTTATCGATGTTGGTGTACATGTCTCGGGTCTCGGAGGGTTATCCTTTTCATGTTTGTCATGGTTGTTGTCATGGTGTCCATCGTGTGCATGTTTTTTCCATTCGTTAGTTCACTTCCTGGACCTTTCAACCGAGGGCCCCGTGCACTCGTTTTCTTTTTTCTGTCCTCTTTGTTTCGTTTGTGAGTGCGCGTGCTTCTTCCTATAACGGCTTATCTCTTTTGCTCCTGCTTCAACCACTCATCTTTTGCAAGCGTTTTCATTTTCTTCTTCATCTCCAAAAAAAAATCAGACGGAGGAAAGTGTGACTCGGACCATGGCGCACAAGGGGGGCCCCTTCTTCTCCTATGGTGGTACAAGAGGAATGTCGTGCTCGGTTATCTTTCCTCTTGTTTCATTGCATGGTAACTGTGTCTACACGTACATCCATGTTTTTCATCTTGCTTCATATTCCTTTTTTTTTCTACATCCCCTCTTATGTCTCGATTGCTTTTTTTTACCCCTTGAAAAATTTACCTCGGTTGTGTGTTGTAGGACAAAAAATAGTATGAAAAGAACAAAAAGGGAGTGAGAAGAGAAACGTCAAGAAAGAGCCCACGAAACAAACAAAACGAACTAGAAGCTCAGGCGATTTGTTCCCTGAGGAAAACAAATTTTTTTTTCAGGGAGTTCAAACAGCAATTTCAACAACATCCTGTTTCGTGTTACGGAAGACGACGAGGTTCCCTTTTTACTTTTTCTCAAAGCTTTCCTCCACGCCTCTTCTGTACACTTCCCCTCGTTTGTTTGCCAAAAAAAGTTTTCGACTCATTGACTCAGATTGGAGTTGGAGTTGCGTTTTGATATTGTTTTTTTCTTGGGTTACAGGCACTTGCGCCGATGTCTATACTTCCATTGTATAAACCAAAACATTACAATTATCAACAACGTCTACGGGAAGTGCAAGTAACAAAGAAGGGGGATACGGAGAAAGACCAATTTGGAGAAGGGAGAGGGTGGCCTTTGCACACCGTGGGATTTTTTTGTTCTCCTCTCTTCTTACTTGCTGTTCGGTGTCATCATTTGATCTCTTCGTGCACACGACAATTGAAGGGAATATGCGTTTGTTGTGTGAAAAATGGCGGACAATGGAGGATGGAATCATCTATAACTGCTCAGCACCCCCTAACAATCCGTAACATTACATTGCTCATTTGATATCCTCCAGGGTGTTATTACACTCGTTGGGCGAGATGTGGTGTGGAGCGAAAGAGTTGGGCGGGAGGTGGGGTTGGGATCAACCTTTTGCGACCCGCATGCGCTAAAAATGAACACATTAATGCACTTCGTAAGCGAGTTCTTTTACTGCTGTGGGTTCCGAGAGAAGGTGTCCATATTATGCCCATATTCTTAATTTACGTTCTCTAAACTAATCTCCTTTACTTTTTCCCCTTCCCTCTCTTTCTCTGGATCATACCTTACTGCTATCTTGTATATGTGTGTTTATCTTTCATGCAATCTTTAGCCAACGATGCCAAAGGCAAAGCCCAACAAACCGACGATCAGAAGCAAGTGCTGGAAGTTACTCCTCGAGGTCCATCATGTCTCGGCACAAGAGTACATTTCCTTGGTCAAACAGGGCAAGCCGCAAGAGTATAACAAGATCCGAGACGACACCTTCCGGACCCTAGCGACGGACCGCAAGTTCTTGGATGTGGTCGAGGAGGATAGTTTGATCCGCGTCCTGTGCGCGTTTGCCTGGAGCACCCAAGGTAAGAATGAATGACTGTTACTACCTTTTCTTGTTTATTCGGGGTTACTTTTGCTATTACTTTATTTGCTAATAGGTGCCATTATGCATGCACGCATTACAATGACAGACGCGTTTTCATTATTATCCACACTCACTTTTGCTTTACCATCACCAACACTTTTGTTATTAGCAACGTCGGTTCAAGATACGGATGTGTCGTTCACATATGTACAGGGCATGAATGTGCTGGCCGCTCCATTCCTGTACACGATGACGGAGATGGAGGCTTTTTACTCCTACTCCAACTTTATCAAGAACTGCTGTCCGCTATATGTCCAACCAACACTTCAAGGCGTCCACTGCGGCATCAAGGTAAACATCAGGTCGACGCGTTTTTAATATTTTGGTGGCGTTTACGTAGATGAGTTTATTAGTTTCCCTGATCACTAACCTCATACGTCGACTTTTGGTTCCTGATTGATCAAAAGCTGCTGGAAGAGTGTCTCCGCAAAATTGATGTCCAGTTGTACGACTACCTCAAGTCCAAGCGACTTACGGCAGAGCTCTACGCCTTCCCTTGTAAGTTTCAATTGTCCATACACTCACGCAATTTGTTTGCTCCGAGTTGTAGTTGTAAGTGTTATCAAGGTATCACTCTCACTAACCAGCCAAACCACGCCTCGCTCTGGGGTATTTTTCATCCTGTAGCGGTGCTTACGATCTGCGCATGCACGCCTCCTCTGGATCAAGTTATGCAGCTCTGGGATTTCCTGCTTGCCTGGGGCATCCATCTCAACATCATTTGCATCATTGCCCAGCTCCACTTGATCCGTGACGAACTCATGAGCCATGCCAGGTGAGCACTCTTTTTGTCCTTCTTCTTGTTATGTGTTACTTCGTATCTGTGATCCGCTAGACGCGGCTCAGCCAACAAACCTGTTACTTATGAATTGCCATGCTCATTCAACCTAATAGTCCGATGAAGCTGTTGAGAATCTTCCCGGATCTAAACGCGGGCAAGGTGATCAGGGAGACGATCCGGATGGTCAAACTCTTGCCGGACGAGCTGTATGACCTTCTGGTTCGTCACCCTTATGATCCTACCGTCGCCGAGAAAATTTGACGGTAGAAGGTATCGCAATTTCACGCCGGGGCCTTTTGTCGCCTTCTTTCCTACTACATTCTATCCCCACGGGCCAATCTTCTTATTCCCCCACCCGACGCCATTCTGTTACCCCTCTTATATTTGCTCTTCTTCTTGTTGTTAGTTTTGTTTCTGTTTGTATTTGTTTGTTGCCGTTGTCGTTGTCGTCGTTGTTTGAGCTGTTTATCGCTTTCATTTTCTTCGTTTGTTTGTCGTCTGTCGTTTGTATCTGTCTGTTGTTTTTGTCGTCATTTTGTTTTGTCTGTACCATAGAAGCCTAGTATTTTTGCATTCTCCCCATTCCCCTAATTCACTCCGAGTATGTTTTTTGCCATCATTTGACAAATAAAATTATTCGCCTTCATCACTATTGCGCACACCTCCCGACATGCCCGAATCATGACTCTATTGAGAAAGATAAAACAGATGTGACAGAAAGATCTATATTATGCCTTCTTGGTATGGTCGACGGTCTCTTGGCTCTTCTTCATCCGCTCCTCCTCCTGTTCTAGAATCTCCTTGGGAATCCATTCCAACATTCCCTCCGAGGCTTTCTCCAACGCCAACTCCAATTCCGTCTTTTCCGTCACTGCTCCATCTATTCCCGTTGCGCGAATTGTTCCTTCCCCTGCTCCTTCCCCTGCCCCCGATGCCGCCGATACTCCAGTTCCTACGGAAGAAGCCATCTCACCATCCTTCACCAACTGATAACTCTTAGTCAACTTCTGAACCGTCTCCCCCCTCTCCTTGACCAAATCCTCAACCGTAACTCCACCATTTTTGAACCATCCCAAATGATCCGCAATCAAATGGCGGTTCTTGCAGTGATCGCATCGCATGATAACCACCCCATGTTCGTAGGCGTGTTTGGACATTGTCTTGTGGGACCGGTGGTTGCAGACGGTGCAGGTGAAGCCGATGAGCATCCGGGCTTTTGGCTCGGTGTTGGGTGGGATGGGGTTCTTTTGTTGGGGCTGAATGTCGTCGTCGATTGCTTTAGTGCCGACGGGAGTGGAAGTGGGGTCGTCGATGTTGTTGGGTGGACGGTTTTGGTGGTCGAGGGTTCGGAGGGTGACGTGGTAGGGCCGGAAAATGACTAGTGAGGGCGCTAGGCTTCCTCGTGTCGATGATACTGATGGTGTCAATCCGAGGAATCCTGGTCTGGGGTGACCGGAGCTGGAAGACCATGGGGACAGCATGGCTCTTGAGGTATCCAGAGGGGTCTTTGTGGTCAGAGTTCTACGGCATAGAACCGCCGCGGTTGTATTGGTGCCGGAAAAGAAGGTTGGCGGGGCAGGTGCTTGAGCTCGTGCGAGTCTTGCGAGGGAGAGTGTCCTTGTAGCCATTGTTCAATCGTCTTCCTGAAATTTTCCTGTGAGTGGAGGTATTTTGTCGCCGGTTTGTTGAAAGTATTGGTTAGGGGGGTGAAGAAAGGAAAAGAGAGAAGTTCTTTTAGTTTCCTCTCGGTTCTTTTAGTGCGTTTGCGCGCATAGATCGAGAAAGGAAAGAAGTAAAGGGTTGCTAAGCCACGCTGTTTCATGCAAGAGCGCAGTCCCACCCCTCGTGAGAATTGAACGGAAAAAGGGAGAGAGCGAGAGGCAACAAACCCCGACGGGTACATTTTCCTCTTCTCTTTACTCCCTTTGGCCAGAAAAGAGAAGCCGGCACGGTCTTTCTCTTTTTTCCTTTTCCACTTTCCTCATCGATCCTTGTGCCTTGCACTCCTTCCTTGCACCTTACTCCATACGACACTTCGACACCCCGACACACACACACACACACACACATATATATATACAATGGTCAAGTTCTACCAGCACACATCTTCGTTCGAGCACGCATGGGACAATGTCACCTACGCTTTCTGGCTCCGGTATCCAAACCCGTTCGCATCCCATGTCGTCGGATGCGATGTCATCGATCGCCAACTCGACCCCGTCACAGGCGTCCTCCGCACCACCCGTCTGATCCTCAAGCAAGGCGTCCTCCCTCGATGGGGCCGGGGGGTATGTCTCCCTCTCTCCTTCATTACCGGGTTCTGCTCTGATCTCGCTCTTCCTTTGTTATGATTTTTCACTTCCCAAACCACCACATCGATAACCCCCTTCCTTCCTCCTAGGTCGTCTGACCCACATTTTCACACTTCATTCCCGATGGATATCAATTGACTTTTTGAATACTCCTCTCTTTATGACGAGTAGCTTATCAAGAATCCAGACGCATATATTGTCGAAGAGTCCGAGGTCAACCCCCAGACACAGACCATGGTCACTCGCACAAAGAACTTGAACCACGTGAGGGTAATGCAAGTCGAGGAGACCCAGACATTTACCGTCCATCCAGAGAATCCAAAATGGTATGTTTGAAACAGAGCAACACACGACAAACAGAAAGAGAGAGAGAGAGAGCTATGTTGTATTTTTCTTGCTGTTGGCATGACGATGATGTGATTGCAACAATTTGTACGCAGAGTTAGTAGTAGCATGCAAAAGTGTAGTTGTTCGGAGGAGGACTATAGCTGTATCTGTCAATTACACACACACACACACACACACACACACACACACACATATGGACCTCTTACTCACCTACCCCTCCTTTTTCATCGCTTTATCTATCATAACAGGACACAAGTGAAGACAGAGGCAAGGATTATCAGTGAACTCAAGTGGGGTCTTACAGGAAGAGTCGAGGCATTTGGTATCAACAAGTTCATGGACAACTCAGTCAAGGCCAGGAAAGGCATGGCCCATATCTTGGAACGACTTCGTCAGAACGCTGCCTTGGCCGCTTCAGCACCCGCAGCGGCAGCGGCAGCAGCAACGCCTGATTGTTGAGAATCCGCCCTCAGCTCTTCCAATACTAGTTCTCCTCGTTCTCGACCTTTGCATACCAGCGACCCTGCAGACAACACCACCAACACCAACACGGATTACACCACCGACACTTGAGCCCAAAGCCAATAGTAAAAACAACAACGGCCAAATAACATCAAAAAAAATAAGGCATCTGGATCGGGCAGCTCAGGAGTAGCCTTTTCATATGTTAAAAAACAACCAAGCAGCCAACAAGCCTACAGCAACAAAAAAATAACAACGTGTGAAGGAGGGCGACATTGGACGATATGGGCAGGGTTTTCACATCCATGTGCTTGGGCCCACCCGCATCTTTTTTTTCAGTTTCTCTTTTTTCTCCTTCCTTCAACAACATCACCAACAACATCAACCAAAAAAAGAGACATCACTCCTTGTACCATATCATCCTCGTCTTTTTTCCTTTCTTCCTTCAGCAGGAGAAGCAGCAAAATCACTTTTCTTTCAAGTTTACTTTTTTTGTCGCGTCCGTCCAGCCGGAAGCAATACCGCCCATTGTTCACTTTTCTTCCTCTTTACAATAAAACGTGTACCATACCATGACCTTCTTTCTCCATTCATTTTTATTGCCTTACTTAGAGTGCAGCTCATGTAGGACTGCGCTGCACGGTGAAATGGATCTTCCACACCGGGGATTTGCACATGTGACTGTGAAATAAATTAGACGCCCGATCTTTTTGGTTTCCCTAACCCTTTTTTTGTTTGCAACCTACGGCAAAGTAGGGATATTTCCTACGCGCCAACTGCGTTACTCCATGTTCTTCTATCCTGCATTGTGGCGTAAATGCAGCTACGCCTAACCAACGGTCGGCAGTGACGTTTATCATTCAACACATCTGCGCGCGCCGAGCATTGGAATATTATTTCCCCCACGTCTTTCGAGCAGAGATTAATCCTACCATCCTACCGAAAACTTTCGAGCGCCTAACATAAAATCCTTTCAGTCTTTTCATCTTACCCTATGAATGGGCGTTTTTGCGATAGGTCTTAGAGCGCATATCAAGCCAAGCCCTGCCGTTATTTTGTGTTTTTTTATTTACTGGATACTATCCTGATCTAGGGAGGAAAGAGTAGTATCGGGCCAAGGGCTGGTTTTTTGCACATAACCACAAGTAGGCAAGCTATTTGAGAGTGGGCTCGTGACAACGGCCAAATGACAAGCCGGAGGGATTGGTGGGCTCGCTCGTAGGCCTGTCAAAGATCACATTGGCGTTTCGTGCTTGTTTGTTGATTTGTGTCGCGCGAAACAGATAAAAAAAAAGACGGCGCACGATGATTTTAATTTTAGATGAAAGTGTGTGTGGGTATTGGGTAAGGATTGCACAAGGGTAGGGACTACACAGGGACTCGCGTGTTGTAGTTTTTTTTTCTTTCTGTCAGTTGTGTTTGTTTGTTTGTTGAGTCTGTTTTCGTTTCACCAAAATAACTTCCCGATACATAAGGTGGATAGACAGACATAAAAGGAGACCCAGAGGTGCATAGTTGGGGGGACATGTCTACATTGAAGTGAGTATGCATGTCTGAGAGAGCGCGTGCTATTGGATTGTGGGTTGGAGTAGTGGATCGTCGTTTTCGTGCGTGCTTTTCTTCCAAGATTGCATCTTGTATTTCACTTTTTTTTTTTTTTTTTTTTTTTTGGTTTTCCTTTTTTTTAATGCTCGGGGACATCAACAAATGGCAGATGGCTTCAACTAGAGGGGAATCCACAAATTACGTGAGAGGTGGGGGGAGGATGACCATCAACAAACAAAAACTCCAGAGAAAGAGTAGAAAAGCTGGACGTTAAGCTACACAACTCGACAAACCAAGGGTGGGCTTGTGAGTGATGAACATCTTGAATGCCAATTGGCTGTTAGGTTTAGTGTGTCGTTGTTTTTCATGCTAACCGTGCATGGCTCGTAACCGAGTAAACTGCAAAAAAAAAAAAAAGAGAAAAAAGCCAGGACCCCTTCATCTTTAACCCTTTCTTTTCTTTTTTTGGTGAGTCTGCAATTTGCACTATTAACGCCGTCTTTTATTATTAGAAAAGAAATGGTGAAGAAAGGAGAAAGTGGAGGTGGAGATGGTAGGAAGGAGAACCGATGATCATTTGACAGAACATTTTTTTCTATTCCTCCTCCTTTTGTTTTTATGCATGTTGTGAATCATCCAGTCGAGCACCCGGGGTTTTACGCCAAGGGCGGGCGCGCTTCGTTCGACAAAGAAGAAGAAAGTGAGCAAAAACCAACGGAGCGAACACCAGAAATAAAAAAAGAGATTCGCATATAAAAGGAGCGTCATGCTACCATCCTTCCTTCTCTTCACACACTTCCTTTCCTTCCCTCACTCTCAAACAAGGTAAGAATAAACTTTATTATTTATTGATACCGACAACCTTATTCTTCCCCATCCTACGCCCCCATATTCACACCCACTCGCTCACCCAACGCACACATTCTCTTTGTCCTCGTCCTTCCTTCCTTCAAATAGAAACCATGCGTCAAGCAACAGCAATCGCCCTACTCAGTCTCCTGGCCCTCCTCATCAATATGGCCCTCGCCGCACCCCTGTTCCCCAACGGAAACTACGTCATCTTCCGCGGCACCAACCACAATCCGGCTGGCTACACATACTTCACTGCCAGCCCCAACCCTGCCAACTGGGCCGTCACCATCGAGCCCAAATCCACCACCCCCAACAAGCTCCAAGTCTGGAAGCTCCGAAACCATTCCTCCGGTTCCATCTCCCTCGAGCTCGTCGGAAAAAAAGGTTACTACCTCGGTGAAGGGCGCTCTGGTGGACTGCCCGGTGCCTACCTGGGCACCAACAATGCGTCCCAGCAGAAATGGAAGATTACCAAAGTTTTGGGTGGTGATTTGACAAAGTACAAGTTGACTTTCCCGAGAAAGTTTAATAACAGGACGTTGGTTGCTTGGCAATCGCCCGATTCGACAACCCCTACTCGCGTTGCGCTGGCATATGAGGACCTGGAGATCACTCAGGCTTTCAAGCTCGGTTCTGTTTAGGTTTAACATACACGCCTTTCCCCCCTCACATTGTCATTGTTCTCCCTTCATTCCAGTCGCTCCAACTTCAATATTTATCGTTACATTTTCTTCCACTGCAATGTCACCAACGCCCAATAAAGAAAAA
The DNA here is from genome assembly GCA_019671135.1 of Linnemannia hyalina. NCBI lineage: Eukaryota > Fungi > Mortierellomycota > Mortierellomycetes > Mortierellales > Mortierellaceae > Linnemannia > Linnemannia hyalina. The sequence goes on along the minus strand of JAHRHY010000007.1, from coordinate 761,139 downwards.
CAAACAAACCAAAACGTTCCAAGGTTGTTCATACTGATAGGATGGGTCATGAAAGCCGCATAAAACAAGGTCAAACATGGCGCCGCTAAGAAGACGAACAAATGTTCACCGAGACATTGCTGGGAATTCCTCACAACCACCAATCATTACTGCATTCAGCCCACAAACCAAAAAAAAAAAAGAACTGCTGGCTTTTGGTTATGATATTTTATTACACGCTCACCATGAAGATCACCCTGACCAATGCTCCTGGTTCCTCTTTTTAAGCGATGGTACCCTTAGCCTTCTCAGCCAAGTAGTCCTCATGCAACTTCTTCTGGACATCCCACTCCTTCTGCAGCTTCTTTCTCCTGCTCTTGGGCAACTCCTGACCCTCCTTGTCCGTCACAGGGATACCACTCTCATCAAACGAGCCATACTCGGCGCTGTTGGCCGCAGCCTTGAACATCTCCAACTGCGAGACCTTGCCCTTCTCCAGCTTCAAAAGACGAGCAGCCTCCTTGGCCTTGGCAGCCTCCTCCTTGCGGGCAGCCTTATCGGCAGCCTGCTGGATCTTGGCCTGACGCTGAGCAGCGAGCTCCTCGGCAGGGATAAGCTTGATCAACGCCTTGCCGTCCTCACGGTCGTCCAGAGAAACACCCAGACGCTCCAAATCCTCATCGCGCAACTTGTCAGAGAGCGCCAACATCTCCTGGACGGGGCGACCCTCGCGAGCATAGGCGCGGATGGTATCTCTGAAGGTTGAAAGCACCTGGAGGTAGGGCATAGCAACATCCTCGACCGAAGCACTGCCAGCCTCAGCGCTAGCAAAGCCAATAGGGTCCGAGACGACACCGTCAAGACCGAAAGTGCGAAGCATCTTGCTGACATACAGAGCAACCTTATTGACAACCTCGACGTTCAAGTTTGAACCAGCCTCCTTGATGTAGACGTTGGTACGCGAGACGAGCGACTGGAGCTCAGACATGGCGTTGGGCGTGTTGATCGAGTCGCAGAGGGCGGCGTGGACGGCGTTCTGCTTGTCCTTCAATGCAACAATCATGTCAAGTTCAAGACGACGGAAGTTGTGAGTACCGGTCGAATCCAAAGCGGTGTGCTTAGCTTCTGCAATCATGGCCTTGGCGTTGGCAAAGAAGTTCTAGATTATCGAAGAGGAAACACCAAAATTCGCGTTAGATATCAGGCACCACTGAAATTAATTTAGACTTGAAAGTGAGACAGAATAGAGCTTACGTTGAAGGTGGTCTCAACGCTCATGGCTTCGCTCATGCTGGTATCTCTGAAATCGACACCAGTATCCCACTGATGAAGTAAGAAAAAGAAACGGAGCTGGCGGGGAGTGTACTTCTCCAATGCTTGCTATTAGTCGTAAACGATAAATAAAAGGTTACATGAGCCAGTAAGTATTATGACCATGCATTTTCCTTGATCCATCAACCTTATCGATCCCATGACGAAGCAAGAGAGAGGTGTACCTGGACGGAGATAAAGTTCTTCAAAGACTTGGACATCTTCTGTCCCTCAACATGCAAGTGACCGCAGTGGGTGAAGTAGTTGACCCACTGGTCGCACTGGTGGTAGGCCTCGGACTGAGCCAACTCGTTGTCGTGGTGAGGGAAGGCGAGATCAATCCCTCCAGAGTGAATGTCCATTCCGCTGCCCAAGACCTCCGAAGCCATCACAGAGCACTCAATGTGCCATCCGGGACGACCAGGACCCCAAGGCGAATCCCAAGCGGGCTCTCCAGACTTGGAAGCCTTCCAGAGAGCAAAGTCCATGCTCGACTTCTTTCCTGACAACTTGATTCCCAAAGATCCCTCAGACTCCTCCATCAAAGCGGCATCACCCTTGGACCAAGGGGCTAACTTGGCGTAGTGGTGACCATCCTTGCCGTCGAAGGCAGCAGTGTCAAAATAGACCGAGCCCTCGGCCTCGTAGGCGTATCCGTTACTGATAATCTTCTTCACAAAGTCAACAATCTCGGGAACGTATTCACTGACACGGGTCAAAACATCGGGACGACGGACTCCCAAACGATCCATATCCTTGAAAAACTCTCCCTCCCAGTAGGCGGCAAGATCTCTGAAGACCTTGGGGTCGCTGACAGTGTGCGAAAGCTCCTTGTCCAAGAGGTTAGAGAGGGTGGTCTTGTTGGCGTCGCAGAAAGCGGCGGCGTCAGCCTTTCCTGCATTTTTGGCCTGCTCAATGGCATCGTGAGCCTCCTGAAGTGCGGAAAAGTGCATGGGGAACTTTGGGTGAGCGGTGGTGAGTGAAGCCTTAAAAGCAGCGTCCTTATTGATCTTCTCCACGAAGGCAGCCCATTGGTCAGCGGCAGTGGCATCGATGGCCTTGAGCTCAGAGTCAGCATAGAGCTTCCAGGCAGCCTCAGCCTTGGCAATAGCCGCTGGTGTGATAGTGGTGGTTGCAGCCTTGAAGTTGTTGAAAAGGTGGTTCTGGCGAGCACGTTTGATAATCTAGACAAAGTAACGTTGGTTCTGTGTTAGAGAAAATCGGTTATATGGCCAATTTGTAAGAGAATATCCCGAGGAATATAACGGAGCAGGTGCTGCGGTTCGGCGATTGTTTGTTTTCCAGTGTGAATTGCAATTGCTTGTACCTTGTCGTCAATGTCGGTGATGTTCTCGACGAAGAGGACGTTATATCCAAAGTAGTCCTCGACGACACGGTGAAGGATGTCTAATGAGACATAGTTTCTACACGAGCAAAGGAGTAATAAGAAATAGGAGTCAGCAAATAACATTGTGAAGAAGAATTCGTTATCAATACAATGTCCGCTTGTTCTTGCGTGATCAACCCAAAATGAGCCTTCCACCCCTGTTATTGCTGATGTTGTTTGTTGGTCCTTTCTTTTTGTTTGTGTCGCCATCTCCCAGTGCTTGCTAGCAGCTTGCTATTCCTCTGTACCTGGCATGTCCAATGTGGGTTGAGTCGTACACAGTAGGACCGCAGGCATACCAGGTCACCTGGTTGCCATCCATAGGAACAAAATCGGTCTACAAGTGCAGATAATATGTGTTAGAGCAACTTTCGACTATCTCCCAGATCAATTAACGGAAAACATCCCACTCGAATCCATGTATCGCCCGGTTACCTTGGTGCGGGTCATGGAGTTGAAGAGCTTGAGCTTGGGGACAGGCTTGCCCTCAGGGACGCGCCATGGTGGCTGCTGACGCGAGACGTTGGTGCTGTTGGCGGACATGGATGCTGATAGAGTTGAGGAGCAGGTCGAGTGGTGGCGCCGAAATGAAAAGACGAGATTCCGTGAAAGATTCGCGGTGTTGGTTCCTGTTGCTGTAGTAGTGGTAGTAACTACGATCCTAGTGTAGTTGTTGGCGAAGACGAGTCTTGAGGAAGGGCGAGAAGAAGAAAAGGGAACCGAGACGTTTAGCGAGTGTTGTCGACGGAGAAGAAACTGAGGGAATGAAGAAAGAAGACGCATTCAGTTGATCCCTTTTATATGTGTGTTGAATGAAGGGGTGTTGTGTAGTGGAGTGGAGTTTAGTCAGGGAAGAAAAACAAAAGAAAGCTGAAGAGGACTGCTTTGTTTCTCTAATTGACGACGTGTTCTCTAATTGACAAGGAATTCCCGCAGCCAATGACTGAGCATGTGTTGATCTGACACGGGCAGTGTCCTCGTCTGCGGGTGACTCAAGGCGCGTCGCTACTCGTAGATGTTGGCCCTTTGTTTGAACGTCCTTTTGTTCTGAAACAAAAACAAGGCCAAGGCTTCGAACAGAAGCACCATTAAGCCGTTCTCATACTACATTCCTCTCGACTCATCGCCTCCCTATCTCTCTCACTCCCCTCGCTCTCTCCACTCTAATTCTCTCCCACCCCCTGATTCATTACCGCCTTGACTGGTAACCTTGCCAAGGGACTTTACTCTAACCAGCAGTCGAATGGCGCAATATGTATTCTCAATCTCGCACAGGCAAGCAAGTAAAATAACAAAGGAGTGTTCTCTAGGCTGTAACACACTACAACCATAGGAACGATAATAAAAGGCGCGTTAAGCATGTGGATAGTGATAAAATTGACTATCATTTTCATTTTCACCTTTTGTTTCTAGGCGTTTTGCTAAAACAGAGAGGGCGAGAGAGAAGAGTGCTGTGCAGGAATCATGCCGCACATATTACTCCATATCTTCTCTTCCTCCCTACCCTTCTTGTCACTCTCACATACTTACTATCGACCAGACATGGAGAACCCTCAAAAAAAAGAGAGAGAGAAACCACATTGCAAAGCGTAGTGTTTTGGGGATAAGATATTCTGAAGTGTAAGGACAACCACCTAGGTCAATCCATAGCAAGACTGAACACTTTGAGTGAGTCAGTCGGGCTTGGGTTCGATTGAGATCGACACCACTGACCATGCGAGGGGTGGAAGGATAATTTTTTTCAGATCTATCCGATGCGCGAGGGTACAACCCCTTGTCCTTGACTTTTATTAACTTGCCTACTTATGCTTCCACCCTTGTATCCATTATTTGATGAGACGGCGGCGGAAAAGGAGACCATCGCACCCAGTTCAGAAAACCCCGCTTGCCACTGGCGACTGCATTGCTAAACGTTCGGTTGACGGTTGTTCCATGGAAGAACGCATTTCGTCTCAGTATCTTACCCGTTTGTGCAGAAGCGACATGCATCTTACCTCCAGACCTCCAAAGAGGAGATTCTCATTCCTGTCGATCCCATGTTCTTACATGTTGACAGGCATGAAGAAGCAGGTAAATGCGAAATGTACACAAAATCAACAGAGTCGGTTGTCAAAGGAACAGAATGTGTAAAAGGGGGTGGAGTAAACAGATAATAACGAGGAGCAAGAGAGACACACACAGCGACGCAGCGCGCGTAGAATGTCATTGTCCATTCACTTTGCGCTGTATGCACATCCACAAGCAACACCTAATTCGTTGATATCAATGGTTGTGTATAAAAGCGACCTCTACTCCCCTCGCTTTCCTATCTCTTCAAGTCGCCTTCAAACATCACTCCTTTCACACTTACATCCTCATATACCCCTTCACTCCCATACCCACACCCATATTAATAATGAAGACCGCAATGATTAGCTTGACCGTTGTCCTCGGACTCTTGGTCGCCTCAGCCAATGCTGCCCCTATCATCGCCAAGCGCGATGACAGCGTCGCTTCCTGCCCTGCTACCCTTAGCGGTCCTTCGGGCAATGCCTACTTTGGTAAAGGCCCGTTTACTTTCTTTTTTTTCCCATGAAGTACATTACATGAGCCGAACTGTGTACTTCTAATATTATGGTCATCTTTCACACACATGAACTGACTTTGATTTGTTGCTGCTCACACATTACATTGTACCATTATTTGTATGTTATTGTCTTATGATTCTTATCTTGTGATCTAGCTTTCAGCACAAACCTCAACATCCAGACGGCCAGAGAGGCCTGTGCCTCCTGCTATGGCGGATCCTTGGCCGATGTTGGTGCTGCCGACCTCCAGTTCTTGAGCAAGAACCTCGAGAGTGCCTCCTGGATCAAAGCCTGGAATGGTGATAATTACTCCAGCAGCTGTTTGACCATCCAGCCCAGCGTTGGCACTCGTAAGTGTCCTCCTTTTCTTTGTTCTTTTTTAATGCGTCGTTTACGTTTGTTATCAGTTGGGTTCTTCTGTATGGACATTGAGTTCTATACCTCCGTAAAACCGACATGTACTCTTGCTTTTGTGAATAATGTATGCAAAGACAACAACACCTAACTTTATTGCAATTTAATTTGCTCAACACTTGTGCCCAACCCATCATTTAGAACCCGGAGTTGGTGTCGATGCTAACTGTGCATCTCAGATGTGGCCCCTTTGCACAGCGAGTGCAGGGCAATCCGAGGGCCTTCAAAGGATCGAAGAAGAGCAGCCATCAGGAGAGGAGACAATCATCACCCTTGCCGTCCCTTACAAACAGACGAACGCAGCAACCACCCCAGAGATGGTTACAACCTTGGACGTCACTCTTGAACCCACCAAGGTCGGCGCTGAGGTCAACGCTGAGGAGGCTGCAGCTATCGTCGTCGACGAGGAGCCATCCAAGGTTTTGAATAAGGCCGCAGCTCAGGAGGTCATTCCCGATTCAACGGCCCCTGCCGCCCCATGCGTCACCTGTCCCGGTCCTGAGGCGAGCGCTGCTGAAGTCGTCGTCATTGAACAGCCTACCAAGGTCGAGGCTGAGGCCAACGCTGATATTGTTCCTGATGCTACTCATCCCATTGACCCCACCGTGACCTGCCCCAAGAGGCCCGATGGCACCTTCGAGACTGAGAGTTGCGTCCAGTCTGAGGAGATTGCTGCCGCTGTCGTTGTTGAGGAGCCCACCGAGGTTGCCGCCGAGGCTAACGCTGTTGTTCTCGATTCAACTGGTCCCTCCAGTCCTGAAGTTACCTGCCTTCGCGGTGTTAATGGCGAAATCCAAACCGATGGCTGCGTCGTCCATGATGAAGATGCTACCGTTGTTCAGGAGGATGTCGCGGAGCCCATCGCCCCCGCCGCTGCTCCTGAGGTCACCGCCCCTGATGCCACCGCTCCTGAGGTCACCGCTCCTGAGGCCACCGCTCCTGAAGTCATCGCCGCTGAGGTCACCGCCCCTGATGCCACCGCTCCTGAGGTCACCGCCCCTGATGCCACCGCTCTTGAGGTCACCGCCCCTGATGCCACCGCTCCTGAGGTCACCGCTCCTGAGGTCACCGCTCCTGAGGTCATCGCTCCTGAGGCCACTGCTCCTGAGGTCACCGCTCCTGAGGTCACCGCTCCTGAGGTCACCGCTCCTGAGGTCATCGCTCCTGAGGCCACTGCTCCTGAGGTCATCGCTCCTGAGGTCACCGCTCCTGAGGTCATCGCTCCTGAGGCCACTGCTCCTGAGGTCACCGCTCCTGAGGTCACCGCTCCTGAGGCCACTGCTCCTGAGGTCGCCGCTCCTGAGGTCGCCGCTCCTGAGGTCGCCGCTCCTGAGGTCGCCGCTCCTGAGGTCGCCGCTCCTGAGGTCGCCGCTCCTGAGGTCACCGCCCCTGCCGCTGAACCTGTCATTGCTGAAGCAGCCGCCCCAGCTGCTGCAGAAGTTTGTGCTCCTGCTGTTGAGACCGTCGACGCCTTGACACTCGAGAAGGAGAAGGTTCAAGCCGCGTTCGAGGAAGATACCGGTTCATGCTCGAGCCAACTCGCTATTGGAGAGCAGGATCCTCTGGTTAACGAGTACATGATCGAGACCCTCGCCGAGACTGCCACTTGCTCTGAAGCCAGACAGGAAGCCCTTGCTGCCGATGTTCAGGCTCGTGTTGCCCGCTACGAGGCTGCCCAAACCGCCCTTCAGGCTCCCTCCTCCGCGTAAAGACAAAAAAGCACAGTGGAATAGAATATCAAGGAGAATGGATAAACAATCCCGGTGTACATAGTCTCTCCTTCCCGTCCTTCCCAACTTGGTAGCGAAAATCAAAACAACAACAACACAAATAGATACCATTGATAGACGTCGGTGCTGGTTCACACGCCTATGGATAAAAAACAACAATATCATAGTACACTCCGTCCCGCTCATTCATTTATCCACGCCCTCTGCGTCTGACTGCAGTCTGCATTACCCTCATTTTTCTTTCTCTTTTCATATTTTCCGTTTCGCTTTGTTTGTGGCTCTTTGTGCACAAGATTCAAAAAAAAGAGAGAATCGCCCAAAGGTTTATTTTATTTATCCCTCACTCTCTCTTACCTCTCCCATGCTCATCCTTCTCTGTTTATCGCGCCATGTATGCCGTTTTCCATGACAAACTACGTATTATGTAGCTCACTCATTCGTTCATTCACTCATTCGCCTCTTATTTCATCCTAGCTCCGAGGACACCCGGGAAAAACTATTGGGAAGATACAAATCGGGTATTGTTTGAGGGCGAGACAGTTAGGAGAAAGCGCGAAAAAATGGGGCAAAGGGTGGATGTTTTGCAGCAGGTTTTCTGGATGGGCCTTTTTTCATACCACATCGATCACCGTTGGAGATGAATGATTGACTGCAGTACTCTTCATCATACAAGGTTAATGGGACGACGGGACGGGAATTCACCATTTCAATCGAAGATCATGGAATGTTGGGCAAAGTTTTCTTTCTTTTTTTCTTGTGCATTGAGTTTCTTTTTTATTTTGTCATGAGAAATACGTAGCCATGAAGGAGTCACACCAATGGATGAGCAACGATTGAAGAAAAAAAACTGGTGGTTTTTTGTTTGGTGTTTTTTAGCTGTGGGAGCGTGCAGTTTTGTTGCTAGAGGCAAAGAGAGTCGTTGTCACGTTCGTTCGCTGGAGACTCTTTTTATCATATCCATATCCATCCGTGCCTAAACCTTGTTTTTTCTCACTCGTTGCATGAATGTGTGTGTACAAGTTTTTCATTCAACAAAAAAGAACGAGCGAGAAGGAAAACAGTGTGAGCACAAAAAGACATATCCAATTTCGGTTGGAGAACAAGATGGGAAAAAACAAACATATAGGGTCCGACGAGCACGACAGATGGGTCCATGAACCAAAAAACATGACAGGGGCCAATCAAACTTCTCCGGTTTGTAACTCGAAAAAGTCATACTCAAAACCAAGAGAGAGAGAGAGAGAGAAGGTTCAAGCGGTATCACCCTCACTTTGTTTTCTTCCCAGCATTGGGCTCTTCTTTCACGCTGTAAGAAAAAATACAGGGACGACAGGGAAGAGAGACAAGTGGAAGGGCTGACATTGGGCGAATCGACAAAGTGCAAAGAGTAGGTCTACTTGCATATCGCTAGCTCATCGATTATGTGTAAGAGACAATCACAAAAAAACGGCATCCGTCTTTATATGCTGGCAGAGAGAGAAGGTGAAGGAAAAGCGAGACAGAATGGAAGTAGAGCGAGAGAAGGTGGAGAAGAGAGTGAGCAAAAATATTAGAGAGCAAGGAAGAAAGTAAAAAACGACATTGACATAGATTCTTTGTTTGATTCGCTCAGATTACGGTTTGGATGGGATTGGATGGAAAATGGTGCTCTCTTTCCCCCAACCCCTAGTGAACCGTGAACAGATGAACTCAGTCAGACGGTTTCCCGGCCCACCCGTTGTGCATAGTTTGCTCGTTGTATTATTATTATTATTTTTTTTTTTTTTTTTTTTTTTTTTTTTTCCATTGCGTCCTCTCGCCATCCTTTTCCAAATTGGAATCATGTCATTTCCAAGGAAAAAAAAGAGGAGATTGCATCGCAATAATTTTTGCATGAGAGTAAAAATGGGTGTTATCCTGACAAACCCAATGTCCGTTCGATCATGGATGGGTTGGCTAATATTGTACCTATTAATCGCTCCTCCCTTCCTTTAGAGAGAGGCTCAATGGTATGCCGAAATGTCAAAAAACTTCGTCCGTCTTGATCGTGCATTGGAGAAACAACATAACCACACGCGCAGGAAACACATTCCTCCATACTTGAGACCCTCCCTCTTGGGTTTTGTTTTCAAGCGACATCATTTTAGTTCATGTATCCCAAACTTCTCTGGGAGAAAGATGTGTGAATGTGCGAGTGAGAGGGGAATGCTGTTCTACGCCAACGGCCATAAGACAAACAAATTGGTCAGTAGGACAAACCAAAGTGTTTGTGTCATGGAGGGATGTTGACCCGCTTGTGAACTGCATTGCAATTGCAACTGCGATTGAATTGAACCTTGAGCTTTGGTAGCATTTATAGCCAAACCAGCCTGTGGATATGACCTGACCTGACCTGACCTGACTTGATGGGACCTTCTTAACCCATTTGGCAAGCAACATCGAGATTCGTGTACCAGCTTGCGGTACCTTGAAATTCTGGCCCAATGCAACAAACAAAAAAAACAAGTACCGGTACGATGCTGTGTGAGTTGCGCATCTCGAAAGACAAACAGACAAACAGACAACAGAGTGAGCGCGAATGAGCAAGAGAGACAGGAAGAAAGAGAGCAAGTGAGAGAGGACGGGAAGAGAAGGGTGTGAGCCAACAAACAAAACATGTGGACGAGGTGATAAACTCAAACAAGTTTGCTCCTGGGCAAAAAGCCGTTGATGAGAACATCGATATCGGTCCTGACACTATTTAAACAACAGGGATATCCGCCCTATTTATTTTTCTTCTTTAGAACCCCTTCTCTCCTTGTCCTCAACTCCTTCCTCTCTTCCACCGCCCTTCATCGTCGTCTGTTTTTCCTCTTTCCTTTCACTACCTCCGCCTTTATACCTCCAACCTCCTTTTGTTATATACCCCCTTTTGTACATTCTAATGAAGTCAAACATCATCGTCGCCTTGACCGTCGTCCTCGGACTCATGGCTGCTTCCGGCACAGCAGCCCCTGCTGGTAATTGCCACCTCCTACCATCCCACCTCTCCTCCCCTCTTTTTCCCTCTCCCACCGGGGATATCCCTTGATCATCCTTGCGTCAATATTTGTCCGACACCTTGCATATCAGTCAGATCGACAACCACCCTACCTTTCAACCATGCAACCTCCCTTACCCATTGATTTTTTTCCCATGACAACTTAGGCATCCCTGGATACGCCGCTAAGGCCGGTGTCCCTGTCCGCTCCGCCGAGCCCAAGGGTGTCCCAGTCCGCGGCATCCCTGGATACCCCGCTGAGGCCGGTGTCCCAGTCCGTTCCGCCAAGCCCAAGGGTGTCCCAGTCCGTAGCGTTCCCAACCCTGAGGCTGGTGTCCCAGTCCGTTCCGTCGAGCCCAACGGTGTCCCAGTTCGCAGCGTTCCCAACCCTGAGGCTGGTGTCCCTGTCCGTTCCGCCGAGCCCAAGGGTGTCCCAGTTCGCAGCGTTCCTAACCATGAGGCTGGTGTCCCAGTCCGTTCCGTCGAGCCCAAGGGTGTCCCAGTTCGCAGCGTTCCCAACCCTGAGGCCGGTGTCCCTGTTCGCTCCGCCGAGCCCAAGGGTGTCCCAGTTCGCAGCGTTCCCAACCCTGAGGCTGGTGTCCCTGTCCGCTCCGCCGAGCCCAAGGGTGTCCCAGTCCGTAGCGTTCCCAACCCTGAGGCTGGCGTCCCTGTCCGCTCCGCCGAGCCCAAGGGTGTCCCAGTTCGCAGTGTTCCCAACCCTGAGGCTGGTGTCCCTGTCCGTTCCGTCGAGCCCAAGGGTGTCCCAGTTCGCAGCGTTCCCAACCCTGAGGCTGGTGTCCCTGTTCGCTCCGCCGAGCCCAAGGGTGTCCCAGTTCGCAGCGTTCCCAACCCTGAGGCTGGTGTCCCTGTCCGCTCCGTCGAGCCAAAGGGTGTCCCAGTCCGCAGTGTTCCCAACCCTGAGGCCGGTGTCCCTGTCCGCTCCGTCGAGCCCAAGGGTGTCCCAGTCCGTAGCGTTCCTAACCATGAGGCTGGTGTCCCAGTCCGTTCCGCCGAGCCCAACGGTGTCCCAGTTCGCAGCGTTCCCAACCCTGAGGCTGGTGTCCCTGTCCGTTCCGCCGAGCCCAACGGTGTCCCAGTCCGCAGCGTTCCCAACCACTAAGCCGATGTCCCTGTCCGCTCCGCCAAGCCCAACGGTGTCTCAATCCGTGGCATTCCCCCCAGTAACATCCCAATCCTTTAAGAGAACTACGTTTCCTTTGTACAGAACATATTACCACGATTGTATGGTGGTGAACAATTAAATTAAACATCAGTAATTGCCTTTTCATTTTTTTTTGCATTCATTCACGTACGTTCAACACCTTGCGATACCTTTTTGAATCTATCAAGCAACCTAGCCCTTCCTTTTCACATCTTTAATATTTTCCTTGTAACCAGTATCCATGTTCGTAACCCCCCAGAGGAGGAAGAGATAAGCCTAAGCGCTCTTTGTTGGATAACGAGAAGACTGAGAAGCTCGTGTAGCCTTTTCGAATGCTATCCTGATTTTCATGGATATCATTTTTTGACGAGTTATTGTGGGGTCTATGTCCCCAAGTTGACAAAAAAATATGCCCTACCTTTCTGCTCGATCGCTGTGCCGTTTTGATGTTCAAAAAAAAAAAAAAAAACAACATCGATGAACTGTTTGTTTCTTGCAAGCTGCTTTTGTGACAGTGACTCGTATGTACTCTGGGATACACTGCAAAGAAGCTCCTTATGTTGGGGGCTCAATCTCCTGAGGTCAGACCAGCTCGGAGAGACAAAAAAAACAAATTGAAGTATCTCGTGTTGAACTTGAGCTGATGAAACCCCGCCACCAAAATGGCTCCCATCAACCGTTGGACATTTTTTTCTGATTAGAGCCAATGATAACCGTTCGATTGCAATCGGTGGCGAAATTATTTCTGTCCAATGGGGCGTGTCTTTTTTTCTCACGTCGCCAACAACATCCACATACTTTTCTGGTTCATTTTCATGCCTGATAGTTCCACGTTCCTTGCTTGGTTCATTGTTCGTTGTTGCGAACTCGCTTCACAAATATAGAGCGCTAGGTCGTTAAAACCACACACATTACCAATCAACTATATCCCACCAAGCGGGTTTATTCAAACTCACTTACACACCTGCCTGTCGATATGCTCTGGGGATATGTTATTCGTAATTGCAATGTACTTGATGGTGATGACCGGACATTGGTAATCGCCAGTCAAAAGTATAAGAGGCGTGTGTGCGCATGGAAACTAAGTGAGAATGTGGAGAGCACATACTTACTCTGGTTCGTGAAGTGCTTTGTTGATTTGTTTGTGAATCTTTGCCATTGCTGGTCGGAGCGAAATTTTGGTGCGCCATCGGTTTGCCTCTTTTTTCTTTTATAAGCCATGCTTCTCTCTCTCTCTCTCTCTTTCCTACTTTCTCATTTACTCTTTCCTTTTTTCTCATCCACACAAATATACCCTGTTCCTACTCCCCGCCATCGGCCATGACGACTCCGCCTCTACCATACGACAAGGACCATCAAGGAGTCGAGCTCCCAGGCACCCGTCGACCCGGTCAAACTGGTAACACCCTCACTGCGATCGCACTTTTTTGCCTCCTCTCTTTTACCCCTTTTGTTATCGTTGCTGTGGTGTGAAAACTGAACGCCCCCCTTTTTTTTCTTGATCGACGAGGATGACTAGGTATCTACCGACGACGAGGATTTGAAGACGGACTCCGTTCCATCCCTGAGAGCCGACCTCATATCCGAACCATCTACGACGCCTTCCAGCATGGTAAAATGACCACAACACCTTACACATAGTACCATTCCTCCTCCGAGGTCGTTGACTAGCTTTTATCCAGCCTTCTCACATTTTTTTTTTCGTTCATCGTTTTCCAATAGGAGTAAACCTAGGCCCAAACAATCCAATGCTCGGCCACCGACTCTGGGACCCAAGCACAAAAACTTACGGTCCCTACCAATGGCAGACCTACCAGCAAGTCAGCGACCGCGTCGAGCGATTCGGAAGCGGCTTGGTCCATCTCCACACCCAAATCCATGGACTTTCTGAGGCGGTTCAAGGATGGCGCGTGGGACTGTGGTCGATTAATCGCGCAGAGTGGACTATTGCCAGCGCTTCGACGCTGCTTTATAATATCGTCTCGGTAGGACTTTATGATACCTTGGGACCGGAGGCTGTGACTTTTGGGATTAATCATTCAGAGATCCCAGTTGTTGTTTGTAGTGGTAAGTTGGATGGGGGGGGGGGTTCTTTTTTCATGTTTTTTTGATTTTGCAGTTGTGGATTGTGAGAGTGGTGAATGAACAGATAAGCCTTTGAGCCCTACCGCGACTGAGGTCTTTTTCATGTGCGCATGAGAGCATCGACTCGTCGTCCAAAAAGTAACATGCAAATAACCCAGTCCATTAACCATCACCCATTCTCTCCTCCTCTCAATCCCACTGTCTCTCTTTCTGCACGGGAATACATCTACTCTCACTCTCACCATCACAAAAAAAAAAAAAAACAACCAACAAAAAACAACACAAAACAGCGGACCACATCGCATCACTCCTCAAGGACTCCTCCAAAATGCCCGGCCTCAAAATCGTCGTCAGCATGGACTCGCTCAACTCACCCACGGACCTCAAAGCCCCCTTTGCCGGACCCATCCTCCGCACTTTTGCGGCCGACAAGGGCATTCAGCTGTACGATTGGGATCAAGTCGAGGGGCTTGGACGATTGTTTCCCCATGCTCATACCCCACCCAAACCGCAGGATCCCCTCACTATTTGTTACACCAGCGGGACGACTGGTCAGCCTGTAAGTATTTCTTTTTTTAGTAGATGTCGAACAAAGGGAGGGGGGGCCAAAAAAAAAAAAAAAAAAAAAAAAAACGGCGCGGAAAAACTACTGTAAATGGATTTCAACGGCGTCTGAGAGCCATCATGCATCGACTAACCCCGCAGTCTCCCTTCAAACTCAAACATCTTTTAGAAAGGCGCGATATTGACACACGCAAACTTTGTAGCAGCTGTCGCAGCTTCAGAAATCGGTTACATCCTCACACCAGACGACACCGGAATCTCTTACCTCCCCATGGCCCACGTCTTTGGTCGCGCCTTGGAAATCCTTCTCTTCAGCACCGGCGGCCGAATCGGCTACTCTACAGGCGACCCCCTCCGAATCCTCGAAGACGTCTCTGTCCTCCAACCAACCTTCTTCCCAACCGTCCCTCGACTCCTCAACAGGATCTATGCCCGTGTCTATGCACTTACCGCGGGGGCTCCTGGGTTCGCGGGCGTGGTGGCGAGGAGGGCGTTGGCGGTCAAGTTGGCGAACCTGAAGGCTGGGTTGGGGAACAAGCATGCGTTTTGGGACCGGGTGTTGTTTAATAAGGTTCGAATGGTACTTGGTGGGAAGGTGGAGCGGATTATGACGGCTTCAGCGCCGATTTCTGCGGAGGTGTTGTCGTTCATTCGGGTCGCGTTCTGTGTTGACATATCGGAGGCCTATGGGCAAACAGAAGTTAAGAGCAGTCGCCTTTGGCCCCTCCCCCCCTCCCCCCCCCTTTTTTTTGTTGGATTAGGGATGCACATGGTCAATGTTCACCATTTTTTTTTATATTTTCGAGCGACTAACCTATTTTTTTCCCCTGTACCCCGCAAAAATCAACAGGCACAGGAGGAGCGGCATCAACACAGCGCGGAGAAATGGAAGCAGGACACGTCGGTCCACCCAGTCCCATCACCGAACTCAAACTGGTTGACGTCCCCGAACTCAACTACTTCTCAACCGACAAACCCTACCCTCGAGGCGAGGTCTGTGTCCGTGGACCAAACGTGTTTCCGGGGTATCTCAAGGACGACAAGAAGACAAAGGAGGCGATTGATGATGAGGGGTGGTTGCATTCGGGGGATATTGGGTTCATTAAAGAGAATGGAACACTGACCGTCATTGACCGCATGAAGAACGTCTTCAAGGTAAAAGAAGGGATGATATGTTTCTTATTTCAGAGAAACAACAATAACAACAATCAAAACAATCCAACAACGCCTCTTACTAAACTCTTCGCCTTCCTATCTTTTTCTATCTATTTATCCTAAGCTGTCGATCGGCGAGTACGTAGCAGTCGAGAAAATCGAATACCAAATCGCATCCCGCCTACCCATCGCGCTACAATTCTTTGTCCACGGCGACCCGCACGAACCCTGTCTCGTATCCATCTTTGTCCCCGACCCTGACACCTTCCCGGCCTTTGCCAACAACATCCTTTTCCCCTCTGGTGCAGGAGGACTCACGGGAAAAGTCGATGATACCTTCAGGATCGCATGCCAGGATCCTAAACTCCGGCGTGCGGTGTTGCAAGAAGTGACACTTGTCGCCCAAGCTGCCGGGTTGAAGAAGTAAGCACGACCAAAAAAAAAAAAAAAACTTACCTTTTCATCCTCCCCCCACCCTCCCTCCTTTTTTTTTTGGCCTAATTGTTCGCGTTCGTCACTTCCCGAGGTTGCTTCGTGCTCAACGCATACATACTTGAAATCCCCCTTGAATGAATTGTATAGGTTCGAGATCCCAAGAGCAGTGTTGATTGAACCGAACCTCTTTACGATCGAGAACGACCTGTTGACACCTACATTCAAGATCAAGCGCCACCCCGTCGTCCAAGCCTACCGCAAGCAGCTCGACCAACTTTACCGTGAGATCCAATCCACTCCCGACTCCAAGCTCTAGTATTTCCTCCCATCTCCCCTCCTCTCAAACCACCTATTAAAAAAAGCAGTGGCGCCACAAAACAACACAAGAAACGGTATTATATATTTTATTACATGTAATGATAGTTGTCTTTCCCTCCTTCCTCTTTCCTCCTTCCCTCGGACGAGACTAAAGAGACTCCTGGGGCAACAACTGCTTATGGATCGGCTGAATCGCCAACCCTCCAGCCCACCCTCCAAAATTCACCAAACACTCACACCCACAACCCGTAGGACAAACCCCATTGCCCTCCTGAACAAACCACTCCCACAAATGCTCCGTATGACCTCCATGAGCACACTTCAAACAGACCGACGTCCTCCCGCGAACAGAGATATGACAAATCGTACACTTGATGCCCACCCGCATGCGTTTACAGAAATCGCACTTGTAGGTCGGGTAGAGTCGTTTCTCACATTCGAAACACTTGTTGAAGATCTGGGGCCCACGCTTTTCGATCCCGAGGAGACGTTCGAGTGGTGATTGGTCGTCCTTGACCCGGAAATTGGGTTGGTGTTTGAACGTGAGGAATTTGAGGAGCTCTGTTCGGGCTTCGAAGAGACCCCAGCTGTACATCATCTCGGCGTAGAGGAGTCGCCAGGTGTTGTGTTGTAATTCCTTTGCCGGATCCAGCAACGGAATATTCATCGGCCTATAAGTAAGTAATAACAACGAACCCCCCAAAAAATAATAATAGTAGTCGATTAATATACATATCATTTACGACGTTCCTTTTTTCACGCACAAAAAAAATAATAATGTCCTAGGACGCTTACGTTTCTTCGGCGTCAAAGAGACTAGTGTTCATCTTCGTCATCTTGAACCCGCTGCCACGAACAGTATACCGCTCCATCTTGTCGACAAGAGGGGATGGGGATGCACTAGATTGGCGTCGATGCATGATGGGTACCAGCTTGGAGTTGTACATCGTTGGACTGGTACTCTGCAAGGAATGGTACGAGTCCCGTTTGTTGTGGCTATACGGCAAGACCGCTCCTGTCCCACCAACACCGCCACTACCACCACTACCATCCTGCAGCCCAAGGCCATTTACGTACGCGTTACTCGGGATGGGCCCCAGTGGGACCAACGGACCATTGGCTTCGGAATGCACCTCCCGAAGTGACGATGGGGTCGTCAGGGGAGAGGTAGCTCCCCCAGGATAGAATCGGCTGGGTGTTCGTCTCATCGAAGACGAGTACGAAGTTCCAAACGCAGCCGCTGTAGGAGAGACACGATTCAGATAAGGCGAAATCTTGGTCGCAGCAGGAGTCCTGGGGCGTGTTGAAGACTGTTCCAGAGACATGGGTGTCGTGTTGAGGGGCAGTCCGCTGAGCGACCGGGTAGCATTGCCTGCCTGTCGGCTGTTGAAGTAGTCCGGCGTATCACTCATCGGCGACTCGTATGGCCTGTAATTGGCTTGCGGCTATCGAATATCGTACATTATAAAAAAAATATTAGCGATCCACAACAGTATTTCACGCACCGTCATGGATAAAAAAAAATTATGCATAGCATTCAGCTTACAGGTGTGATGCCTGTAACAGCAATCGTGTTCCTGAAAGGATCTTTGAACACACAGGAGAGCAAAGCCAACGTCTGAATATCGCCATGGCGCTCCAAATACGAAAACCTATTTTTCATCCAAAACAAAATAATCCTCATGTCAGTTATATCTTGCATATAATCCTGTCGTTCACAGTAAACAATCGGGGTCATACCACGATACACATTACAGGAGAAAAAAAAAAGACTTACAGGACGTCGACAAGTTTGCGACCGAGGGGATGAGTACCCCACCGCACCTTCTGGTAAAAGGTATCCTCCAACCCTGGGATGAAGGCCATACCGCTATCGCGACGCTGCTTGGCATGGTTAGATCGGTTCATCAGGTCTAGCAGCTTGTCCGGGTGTGTCTGAGAGTTCATCTTTGAGATCTCGGTCTTGTTCATCTCAAACGTGACGGGGTCCATGGGGACAGACAGCGTGAGGATCAAGGCTGCCAATTTCCAAATCTTGTACAGATCCATGCGCTTCAAATGCCTTGCCTGCAACGCGTTCTGTTCGCAAATCTCTGACACATATTCTCCATTTAAGCTATACAAGTGGACATCGAAACGGTGTCTCGTTAGTGTCGCTGTTCGATAGAATAATTATACATTGCGGTGAAACGGTATCGAAAAAAGCAGATGAGAAAAAGACGTACGTATAGACTGCAGCAAGACGTGGCGAGACAGGAAGCAAATAAGTGATATCCTTCAAATACAGCGTGCTTCGGGATTGAGGCAACGGCTTGAAAAACACGGGCTGGTCTTTTGGTTTCCGTGTCACACGGACAAGTTCCTGTTTGGGTTGCTTGTTCTTAGAGAACAGGTTGGGCGCTAGCCAGAGATCGTCCTGGTCATCCGTGTCAGCAACAAAGCTGGACACTGTTCCTGCCAGTCCCTCAGCTCCGCTTGGCAGACGCGAGAAAGCCTTGTATTCGCCCATCGATGCATATGCTCGAGGGTGGGTATATGTGTATGGGGTTTTGATCAACGTACTGCTCCGTCCTGTCACTGGCAAACTTGAAGTCGATGCGTGAGGCGTGCGGAGCTTGGAAAAGAATGTAACCAGTTTTCCTAGATACAAAAAAAAAAGAGTCAAGATTAGTGGCGTTGTTTGATAATGGTATCTTGATAACTCTTTGAAGGACAAATGAGCTCACCATTGGTAGCAAAGACGGCACCGCAGAGGCAAGGGAAGGGAATCTGCTGGTCCTTCTTGTCCGCCGCTCCATTATCACGACCACGCGACTTCCGCAAGGGGTTGACAATAGTGTCATCTTCATCTGACTCGTCCAGGCCCTTCTCCAAGACCGCGTCTCGTTTATCCTCTCCCAACAGACATCGAATAATCTCCTCCAGACACGGCAATCCTCTCGATGCATGGCTCGCCGCAATCTGGTCCAAACTTGACGCGATCCCCGCTCTTGTTGCCATCGACAACATTCCGGATTTCTGAATCTCAAACGTTGGTGGAGCCTGCTTTGGGTAGAATTGCGGGAAAGAGATGTTGACACGCAAGAACGAGACTCCCTCGTTGGGCCGCAAACTGTTCAGACTGATGGTGCAAGTCCGGCCCGCAACATTGACCTTCTCAAACTTGACGTTCTGAAACTTCTTTCCAACAGCGGCAATCTCGGTGGCGACAGTCTGGGGTGATGCACGGTCAGGCAGCTCGAGATCACCACTCGGTTTCACCAGACGGACGCCCTGCATCCACACCAGTGGCGAAGGCGCCTTGCGCTCTTGATAGAACCCTCCTTGAGTGCCCACTGGTCCGATAGTGCGAGATGACATTGACGTCCGGAAAGGTGTCATAGTCGACAGTCTATTTCCAGCCAAGACTCGCAACGTCGACACCGCCCTGGAAGGAGTTGCCGCGATGTTCTGCGGAGCTGGGTCTCTGAAGGAATGATTGTCGTGCGATGAGGGGTATGGGGCGATGTCAATAGGCATTGTAGGCTTGTGATCCATCGCCTCCAGCATGTTCTCACTAATGGGCCAAAGTCGGAGATGCTGATCTTTGGACCAAGTCACTAGCTGGAAAAGTCGCTGACCGTTATCGTCGCCCACTTCACGAACGCGCCACACAAACTCCTTGACCGTATCCGTATGCCCCTCAAACTTGTACACCGGCTCCGACGAACGATCCCGATTCCACAACGAGAGACCCGTCTCTGTCCTATGCGGCATTGTAAGAATTCCGTGACCGAAAGGCGTGTGTCGTGCGCGCCAGACAGGCGACTTTGTCGTGATCTCATTCTGAGGTTCCGTGGGTTCGTCAATGTCCCAGAACTTGACCATCTTGTCCAAACTGCAGGTGACAATATGATTCCTGTGCTTGCGACTCCAGTCGATTCCGTTAATCTTTTGTTTGTGGGCCTGGATGCTGATATATGGCGATGATCCTTTCCTGGTATCCCAAACTTCCACTTTGGTATCGTGTGCTGACGCCAATGTGAACTCATCCTTGCGATTGAACTTGACCACAGTCGCCGCCGCTATTATCCAAAAAAAAAAAACGGAGTATGAAAAAGCAACTTTCAGCATGGTATCATAAAGCCTTGACCATCCTGTGTTGCCGCCCAAACTAGATATTCAGTAAGAAAATAATTACCAGTCCATGCGCAAAACGAATTGACAGGCTTTTTTGGCGTTCTAAGATCCCACAGATGGACAAACGTGTCGACAGAACAAGTTGCCAGCAAGTCGGGGTGGAAAGGGGACCAATTGATATCACTGATGGCTCTGCTGTGGGCATGGAGAATGAGCTCCACTGCGCGAGGTGCGCTATGACTGAGGTTCCAAATAAGCGCCTTTTGATTCGACTATTGTCATGTTTTGAAAAAGAGTGAGAGAAGATATTAGTCTCACGAGTCATATGTTTGCCTTTGTTCATTGTGCGCCATACATATCGACGCGTGGGAATGATAAAAGGGTACTTACAGTGGAAGCGATCCAGTTCTCGCGACTGAAATGTGGGTTCCATTGAACGTCGGCAACCTCCCACTTGGTGAGGTGGTGAAGCACGCGAGGCGGCTCGTATGGGTTCTCGAGGTCAATAATGAACAGACCTTTCCGGCTATGAGCAAGTTAGGAGGCGAGGCGAGACAAGTATCAACTCGGTCACTTATTATATCTTATCCAAATCAAACTTGCGATAAAATGGAGATCAGTTCCACGCTATCCACTAAAAAAAAAAGAAAAAAAAAAACTTACGCGGCAAGGACAACATCCCGACTACTGGGCGAGATACTCATGCTCCCGACAGGCTGCTCAACATGTATCGATAGTTGCTGAGTCATGGTATCAACAAAGGACGACGACGACGACCCATTGTTGAACAACGTCGGCATTTTGGGGAGGACTGCAGACATGGGGTTGTCGTGGATATGAAACGCAGACGATGACGCACCGACCATGGATGTCGATAGTCGGAGGGGTGTTTTGGAGCTGGTCTGTCTCTGTCCGTCCTTGTCGAAGCGCTTGTGGGTACTACGGATTCCTCCTGTCGGACTGTCGTCGCTGGATTGATTACTATTATTGTTGTGGTTATTGGTTGGACTGTTGCTACTGTTGTTGCTGGTATTGTCGTCGTCGCTGACCGATAGCCTGTCATGGTCGCGCGGCGGTTGAAGATGTGAATGAGACTCTGGAGGATGACCAGGTTGATTGGAAGGACGATGATCTAGGTGTGCAGGTGTGTCCTCCTCGACTGAGTGGTCCTCTTTCTCCTCGTGCTCCTGGATGTCGCTGATATGGCCACTACTGTGAGTGTTCCGTCCTTCTGGACTCCTGTGCTCGTTCCTGTTCATGGCATTCAAGGCGGACGGAGGAATGGCGGATGCATCGTTTCGTCACTGTCCCTTCACTCGCTCACGGCTTTTTTTTCTAACAGCTGGCTTTCTTGCCAAATGGCTAATTATGGTCATGTGATTTTATTCTATCATTGAGGTCATTAAAAGATGGGGTTCGAGGACGAGTTCCATGACGATGTCTAGCAAATACACATACACCAAACCGTCAGGACTATCGCTTTTCTTGTTCTTATCCTTCATAAATCATCATCACCCTCATCGCCCTGCTGTCCTCTTCCGGGGAGTAGGCTTTCCACTGCAGTCCTGTCCTGCCCTGTCCTCTCCTGTACTCTACTCTACTTTTACTCAACGTCGGGGTTTGTGGCTGACCGCTTCATATCCAACACCTCCTCCAAACTGCGATGGCGCGAGAGCTCGTCCAGGACAGTCTCGTCAACAGGGATAATAGACTTTCGGCGGAACTGGTGGAAAACGGGGGTGTTGTTCTCGAACGTCTGCAAGTCTCCGCCATAATGGTCCTGATCAGTTCCATTCTCAAGGATCTCCTCCTCGGGCTCATCCATGACTTCGCCATCGTCAAATGATTCTATGTTGATGTATAGGATAAATATGTTTGGTTAGGACATTGAAGTGTCGATCATTGAATCAATGCAAGCATGAAACAAAAATTGGGCCACATACCAAGAGGCACAGACATAGGCTCTGCAAGGTGAGGCATGGGGGCCGATACGGCACCTTGGGCTGAGAGATTGGCATAGTTCTGGATCGCTTGCTGCTCCAATTTTTGCCAGATCTCCTCTCTGTCCTGAAGGCGCTTTCGATCACTAGAACAAGCCAATAAAAAATACATAGGTATAGATAGTCAGTATGCTGATGCTCCTTGAACGGTGACAAGGCTTGAAACTTGCATGGAAGCGGATCTTACTTTTGTCTTGCCTGACGGTAGTGGTTCGTGCACTCGTCAAACAACTTGGGTGTGGCATCCATGAAGAGCTTGAGGGCGTTGAAAACAAGACCATGAATGGTCCTAAGAGTCGTATGTCATGTAGAGACAATCATCGGTTAATTATGTAGCCCAATAGACGCCCCGTAAACTAACCATTCACATCCAGGGTAAAGGTGAAGAATCAAATGTAGGCCATACCTGTTCCAATGCGTCTTTGAGTTCTTGTAGAGAGATTGGAACACAATAGGCAAGATCTCGTTGGCATTGTCGTGGATCAAGTTGACGATGTACTCGTTGTTCCAGTAGTATAGTGCTCTTTCTGCCACCTACAGGTCATAGCGAGAAGCAGCAAGTTAGCAAATTGAATGGGACTATCACATAAAATAAAAACAAGCAACGTCGTTCAAGCAAAGGGCATACCTGACAATGCGGGCTGGCAACACACCGAGCGATCTGTGTGAACAATGGTCCTTCGATCTTGACAAATTCTGATGGCTCAATCACGTCCAGAATCTCCTCGATTTCGTTCAAGAACATGACCTCCTTGGGACTGTTGACTTTTGGCCAGAACCGCAACAATCCATGAACAACCTATCAGTGTAAAAAGTAATGAAAAGAAAAGACTGAATTAGCCAAGAGCCATAGAGATCGACAGCTATTCCTTGCCAACATCCAAACATCTTGATCGCCATACCTCCTCGGTCAAGGTAGGGTCTTTCTCCAAGAACTGGACAACACAGTAGGCCAATTGAGGGTGGTAGAGAGTCAATGATCTCGCCTTGTGCAGAGGCAAAAGGACTTTTGTGAGAAAAGTCTTGTGCTCCTCCTTCAAGGGCAACGCAAATCCGTTGATGATACTAAAAGAGAGAGATGAAAAGATACCAGTGAATCCACCCAGACACGAGATATGGAAATATTGAGTCAGTGTCAAGTTACCAACACTCAGAAATTGTTTGTCCTGACAGTTGGTATAATGACAGGTCGTTCAGCAGGACTCACCTTCCCAAGATCTCCAGAAGCTCCGCAATTCCGTTGTGTCTCTCCTTCTCGTAAATGAACTGGAAGAAGACGTTGTTGATTGAGCGGCGGATGAACGCACGCAAGTTCAAGAACTTGCCATAGATGCGATGAAGTGTCGTTTTCAAAAAGTCGCGCTCACGAGGATCCTCACTGTCGAACAGCTCCAACAACTACAAATGACAACATTCAAAAATCAGATTAGTCGCGTGCCAAATCGTTGAATAGACATTCAACGACCTGAAGCAGGTCGGAATTCGTACCTGAAGGATAAAGTGGTGGTCGATAAACTTTTTGGCCATGTTGGTGTTGAAGTCGGGCGATTCGATGAAGCGAAGGAAGAACTCGTAGACGATCTGAAGGTGAGGCCAAGCGAGCTCCAGCACAGGTTCGTCCTCCTCTGGATCGAAAGCCTCTCCTGATGGGTTGATTTGGGGTGGGATGGTTCTGAACAGATTGGTGGCAAACTATTAAAGAACAAGAATAGACAGACGGGCAAGACAAATAGACACACGCACATTAGGTTACTTCTTGTTCTCATGCCGAGTGAGAACTGCAAGAAAGAAAAAAAAAAGAAAAAAAAAAGAGAGATCAGAGAGACGTATCGTTTTGTTCGTACCATTTTGACGACCTCAGGGTAGATGGGCTCCGTGATGACGCCTCTGTTGTTGGTGATATAGTCCAGAATTTCAGTTAGGGCCTGTCGCTTGATCTCCTTGCCCTTGAGTTCCGAAGAAGCGTCGTTGAAGTCAAAGACGACGGCACACTGGCCAATCTTTCTCAAGAAGAGCTCCTGACGATCGATGGGAGCCACCTCTATTTTCGGGAACAAATAATAACAATAAAAGGATCGGGGGACGGTAAGCAACTCATTCGTGATGTTGGTCGGGAAGAAAGGGGATGATAATAATAATAATAAGCTTATCAAACACAAACCAGCAAAAGGTACTTTTTCTCTTTGCTCAAATGTGATCACAGGCAAACAAAACAAAATATATATCACAAAATATGACAAAACCGTTCTAACGGTGTTGGGTGGTTCACTTTACCATCGAGACCCTGCAGACGCTCCAATGTAACGCGCTCCGTGACATGGAATCGAGATGATCGTTGTCTCCTCGGTGTTTTGCTGATAGGGATCGCATCCTTGGGTGCGTTCTTCATCCTGTTCAGTGGGCCGCTCTTAGGCACCTCCTTCTCTCCTGTTAATTTCCCAGCCGGTGATGCAGGGCTTGGAGAAGCTGGGTGGCCGCCGAACGTCGATGTAGCTCCGGACTGTTGGTATTCAGCCTAATAATGCGTGTGGTTTGACAGGCACCAATCCGAATGAAGTTAGATGTCAGGGTTATGTCGTTTATCGTCGTGGATTGAGGGGATAAAAAGCGAGACTTGAGAGAGAGATGGAGAGAGTGTTGTGAGAGAAGGGGGTGGGAGGGAAGGGGATCTGTCGACAGGGGGACGGTTGTCAACAACTGACCAATGCAACAGACAAGGATGAAAAAAAGGGGGGAAAGAGGGGACAAAGGTGGAAAAAACACAACAGGTAACAAGCAATAAACAACAGACAACAGACAACTATAGCAAAGGCAGGCACGACACGCAAAAACAGGATGGCCCAGCACTTCCTTTGGCAAAAAAAAACAACACCTCTGGGTTCCTTGTCTTCCTCTCTCTCTCTTCACTCCAAAAATGAAAGAGATACAGGTAATAATAATGGGGAGAGAGTGTGAGTGCGTGTTTGGAGATGGAGAACGAAAGGAAAACCACTTACAGGGTCAGCATTCATAATGACGATGGTGGGGGGATGAGCGTCCCGTTGATCTTGAGTCATGGCACCGTTGTTGTTGGTGTAGGCAGGGGTAGTTGCAGTTGGGTGCGGGGTTGAGTCAGTGGGGTAGACGTTAGTGGCACTGGTATGGACCTGGACTGGGACCTGGTTGCTGTGTGCTCCGGTGAGAGTGGTGTTAGTAGGGGATAGACCGTTGGTGTTACTGTGGATAATGCTGTTGTTACTGCTGTGGTTGTTGATGTTGTTGGCGTTGGTGATATTGTTAATGTTGTTGACGTTAATAGAGGCAGCAGAGAAAAGCGACGAAGGGGCCAGAGGGGAGACAGTAGAGGTCGTAGTAGTAGAGGGGTTGGTGACGGTAGTTGTGGTGGGAATAGGAGTAGTAGATGCTGAAGTGGTGGCGGGAGTCAGTCCGGAGTTGATGCCGGATGGGTCACTCGAGGCGATGACCGCAGCGGTGGTTGTATTGTTGGAGGAGGAAGGGCTGGTATTGGTTGCAGCAGTAGGAGCAGCAGCAGCGCTATTGTTGTTGGTGGGGGTGGGGGTGGGTGGAGAGGGAGGGGAGAGAGGAGAGGAGGGAGGGGAAGAGGTGGGAGTGGGGGTAGAAGAAGAAGAGGAGGAAGAAAGATGAGCAGCAGCAGCGGCAGAGGTGGCGGAAAGATGAGCGGCGACTGCAGGAGGAGGAGGAGGAGCAACAACAGGAGCGGGTTGAGGTGGAGGTGGAGGAGGAGCGTTCTTGGACTTGTTTCTCGACAACACGCCCTTCAAGCTCTTCATTGGTGAACGAAAAAAAAAAAAAGAAGAAGAAAAAGAAAAGGAAAGAGGAAGATGGGAGGGTGAGCAGAATAGGAAATAGAGAGAGAGAGAGAAGATGATGGAGGCCGAGGTGATGACAGGGAAAGGTGGGTGTCTGGAAGGAAGCAGAACAAGAGGAAGAGAGGAAGAGAGAGGAGAGAAGGAGAAAGAAGAAAGAAAGAACGAGGAAGGGGAGGATGAAAGGCGCAAAAAATAATAGTAATAAAAATACCTAATTGTGAGCAGAAGGTGACAAAAGGTGGCCCATGGGAGAAGAAGCCAAAGTCAAATTCAAAGAAAAAGAAAAACAAAGAAAAGGACGAACGAGGGGCCTATGCGATGTGCTGCTTGCTGTACGATGGGGTAGACATGGCTGACTGGCACACACATCGACACATCGACGCACATATACTGTTGGTACTTGCTTTCAAACATACATCCCTCGTCCTTGCCCTCCACCCCCATGCGCATACACAACGAATGGACTAGTCAGCAATGCATACCATTGACATACCACGACACCCTTTTTCATTTCCCTAAACCCCTTCCTTCCCCAATCAATTCAATTACGTCCAATCCTTTCGAGTCATCCCTTGTTCACTACTCCCTTGTCGCCTCTCTCTGTCATTAAACTTTGCTTCTTTTTTTTTTTCCTTTTTTTTTTCCTCTCTTTACTTCACCTTCCCATCCCGCTGCAGCCTTCCTCTGTCACTTCATCTGTGGGACAAAAAGCAAGCAAAAAAAAAGGTAGTCTTTCATAGTCAAATCCTAGCCAGTTAAAGGAAGAAAAAAGAAACCCTCCCAAAGGCAAGCTCCGTAATCCAATCCAATTATCTTCCCCTCTTCCCTTTTCCTTCCCTTTCCCCTCCCCTGTCAAGGCAATTAATTCTTTTCTTGGTGCTCACACTTGTTGTTTTTTTCCTTGCGTCGGGTCAAAAATAGGGGCCAGTTCTTTGTCAATTTTTATTCCGGTCCCTGGGACTCATCTCTATCTTTGGACTTTGCTTTTTCTCCCGCCCGGGACAGTAAAAAAAAATAAAAAAAATAGTTGATCACAGAAAATCTCTTTCCTCTGCGAACCCTCTTCTTGTTCTGTCAATCGCAAAAGAGTTTGCAGAAAACAATTCGCGAAGAGAAATGGAGTCAAAACTCGCCTTGGAAGTGTCCTCAAATTGTGGCACAGCAAAACAAAGCTGAGCTTGCTCCTCCTTCCTCTCCGTCCTTACGCGCAAAATGAAAAGAAAAGAAAGACATTCGACACACGCCAACAAAAAAAAAAAAAAAAGAGGCGCCCAGATCCAACAGCCCAAAGGATACACAAAAGAGCGTGTTTAGGTCACCGACAACAATGCTCTCTCAGCAAGTCTTTACGTTCAACGGTTTTGTACCTTTTTTCTGGTGTTTTTTATTAGAATGATGTCGTGGTGAGGAAACAACAGCATGACAGAATGGATATTGACACGCGCAACATACACATAACAATGGGACCGAACTTATGCCGTGTGTGGGTTGAAACGATACCTCTCTAATGCAGCTCGGACTTCCTCCTATTGTTTCAACCATCGAACAAAAACAAAACCAATGATAAAAAATACAAAAAACAGCCAAAGTCAGTAAACTGTGTGAAGAACAAACGATAGAAAACATTGAGAGCATTGACCGCAATACTTCCACGAGATCCTCCGCATCTCTCAAAAGAAGAGCAAGAGCAAGAGCAAGCTCAAGATGTAAGAGCTAGAAACAAGACCTGGAACAAAAAAAAACAAGCAAAGAGCGAGAGCACGAGCACGAGCACTTACCACTGATACATCATTGTCGCTGTAGACAAGGACGCTCTCCTTCTTCGCCGATGCGCCGCCAGCGGCTGCAGGGGTCGCTGCCGCACTCTCTGTCTTGACTGCAGTTGCAGCGGGTGCAACAGGTGCAGCAGTTGCTGTCACAGCACCCATTGAAGGAGCAGCGCTGCCAGTTGGGGCACCCACAATTGGTTTTGAGGGTGCTGCTGCTGATCCAGTTGGAGGCTTTATGGTCGAATCGGGAGTAGATGTGATGTGTGATGTGTTCTTCAAACCTTGATGCATCTGACTGCTGGGAATACCTGTTGAGGGTGGTGCCATTCCAGGCGCGCTCGTGGCCGGTGGTCCGTTGTGAAGCAATGGAGGAGGAGGTCCGCCTGGTCTAGGAGGCAATGCGTGTCCTGAGGGTGGAGGTCCTTGATGTCCGTAAGGTCCTTTGGGTGGCATTCCAGGTGGAGTAAATCCAGGCATAGGTCCGCCATTCGGGAATCTAGGTGGAGGAGGTCCCGCATGTTGTGTCTGTGGCGGCATTGAATGCGGTGCTCCAAAAGATGGTCTCTGTGGTGGCGGCCAAGCGCCTGGTGGGGGCATTTGACTGCCAAAAGGAGGAAACTGGGGTGGTGGAGGACCAGCGTGTGACATACTAAATTGAGATGTAATAAATGAAAATCTGTTAGGATCGGCTCCGATATCACTGTAACATCCACTTGTGACATCTCACAACGAAACAATAACAATAGCAGTAATGAACTTACCCTGGGTGGGGAGGCATTCCAAAATGTGGTGGTGGTGGTGGTCTTGGTTGGTAGAATTGGCTATAAGCAGCGGGCATGACGGAAGCAGCAGCTGGGGGCATACCTGGGTATTGGAACTGACCTGGGAAGGGAGGGGGTGGTCGTGCCCCCATGGCACCCACTGGAGGAGGCACCATCGGTGGGAATCCTGGACCCATTGGAGGGATGCTGCCTGGGGGACCGCCGGGAATGCCGGGTGGAAGGATTTGGGGTCCAGAGAAGCCAGGCATCATTCCAGGAGGCCCAGCTGGAGGTCCAACAGGGGGCGTTGCCGCTGCCTGCATCATTGCTTTGTGAGCCGCCAGTTGACTCTGAAGGTCCTCTGCCGAGAACTCTACAGACTCCACCGCGATCTTGGGACGCTTGCTGACTGGATTGTCTCCTGCCTCCTGTCTGGCGTTGTATGCAATCTGATCTTCCTCTGGGATGCCCTCCATGCCGTAAATTTCCAGATCCACTGACTCGCGGCCCTCCATTGCGTTCGGTACCCTATGGTGCGAGATATTGTATCGTCTTTGTTAGCTTAAGGAAAAGAATTGACAAGGTTCCGAAAACACCAGTGTTTCTCGTAGTTGACGTACGTGCTGATGGTCTCCTTGTGGACCTGCATAACGTGGACGGCCATTCCTCCGGCCGTGTTGAGTTTCTTGCTGCAGTGGTTGCACTTGAAATGCTTGGCCCTTTGGTGGGAGATCAGGACCTTCTCATCCTCGAAATCACGCTCGCAGTACCTAGATTGGAACAATGGTGGAGAGAGGCTGTGCGTGAGTACAGAAACAGTTACATCCTGGCAGATCCGGCGACTATGGTGTAGGTGTGATGTTCTTGTTTGCGTACCAGCACCAGGGACGAATGACTTTTTTCTTGTTCTTCTTAGCCATAGTGTTGTGTTGATGGCTGGTTGGATGGTGGTTGGTTAGTTCGTTGGTTGTGTCTGGAAAGAGAAAAAGATCTTTTTTCGCCACCTCCTTTCAAAGATCAGAATATCACGTGAACATTCCCACGTGATGTGCCTCACGCACGACACATGGGTCGCCAAAATGAAGTTTGTCTTTGCCAGAACTGCTTGCAGAATTTTATTATCGAGATATGTACCAAGTAGAAGTGTAGAACGCAGGAGAAACGCAGTGTAGTGGATGAGAGTGAGAGAGATAGACAAGGAGTGAGAGAAAAGGCGGATCACTAGAAAGAAATAAAGGAACTTCAGGTTGTCAAAAAAGAACCAAGGGCGACAAAAGTCAGGCGGAGTTATGAGAAGAGCGTCATGGTTGACTGGCCTGTGGGTTACAGGGTGTAGTGTGAGTACTTGACGAGGAGACAACGGAAGGTGAACAAACGAGCTGTGATTGGTAGTGGAGAACAAGGTTGGTTTGTAGAGTTGTGGCGGGCGGTGGTGGTCGAGTGTAAACATATGCAGGTAAAAAAGAAAGTGGTCCAGTCCAGATGCAAAATGTAAAACAAGAGACAAGAGAAAACGGTTGGGTTCTTTTAGAGGATGAGGCAGAACTTGCACTTTGCGGCAGAGTCGGACTTTGAGTTGCCGTGGGGCTCCTGTTCAGGGGCCTTGATGGTCAGGTGGACTATTGTTGTGTTTCCGGACTGGATCTTGTTGGATTCAAGGGTCGAGGAGTCGGCGAGGAACTTGCCCAGGTAAAGGATCTTTAGGGACTGGGGTGAGGCAGGCTTCTCCTCCTCCCAGTCCTTGGGCCAGCTGTCAAAGACCTTGGCCTTTACATTCTCGATAGTCTCTGTCCCCTGGAAGGTAAAAGTCGATCGAGAGCCAGAAACAAGGAGGAGAGTCAGTGAGACTGTGCTGTTGTCTGCGGCGTCGCCTGTCTGGTCAAGGGTGGCAGTCGAAGTGTCCGTCATCGGTGTGTGTTATATTATGTATGAGTGTAGGCGCAGAATGCAAGAAAGAGAGAGATTGTGTGTATGTGTGTGCGTGTGTGTGCGGGTTTATGGCAGGTCAAGTGTCTGTGTGTGTGTGTGTGAAGAGTTGTCGACAGAGTGGAATGAATTGATGGCGGGTGGGGAATGAGCTATTGGGCAAAGAGAGTGTGAATGGTTATAAAAGGGAGAGAGGGCTACAGAGGGCGACAGAGATAAAAAGGAAGGAAGAAAGAAGGAAGGGCACAGGGATGAGATGTAAGTAGCTTAGGGCTGAGTTCACAAAGGAACAAGGAGACAAAGGAACAAAGGAACAAAGAAACAAAGAAAGGAGAGAAAAGGGTATCGACTGATGAGAAAGAGATGGAAGAGGAGGAAGGGAGAGAGATGAACACAAAAAAAAGAAAAGAGAGAGAGAGAGGGAAAGGAAGAGAAGGAAAGGCAAAGATAAAAAAGTACCAAAAGTACCCCATAGTACATACTGCCTCATGGCAGATGAACGCATAAATAGCAAAAGAGTATCAGAGTATCAGAGTATCAGATAAAGAGGACCGAAAAAGCAGTCCACCCTTCCATCCAATGGTCCTCTCCACTGTCTCCATCGCACACAACTACTCGTCGCATTCATCTTTTTCTGTACTTCTTCTTCTCCTCTTCTTCTTCTTCTTCTTCTCCCTCTTCCTCCTCTTCCCCTCCATCCCTTTCTTCGTCACCGTCCTTTTTCTTTCTTGTCTATTTTCTTCTTCTTGTTCTCCCCCTCGCCTGCATCATCACCCCTCGCTCCGTCTTCTCCCATTCCACATCCTGCCCTTCACACCAGCCTGCTTCCACTTTTTTGCAATCGTTATTTATTCTGTATTCACGCCACTCTTTTTCTTTCCCTCGTCTTTTTTTCCGCCTTAACATTTACCCAGACAACTTGTTCACTGCCAACGTTTTGTTCTTTGCATCTTCTTTCACTCTCTCATTCACGCATCTGCCCACACTTCTCATTCCATCCATTCTCTCCTCTCTGCATTCACCCTCCACTCTCCACTCTCCTCCACCCTTGTGTGTCCCGACACCTTTTTGTCTTGCCTTGTCTAGTCGCCACCACGTCTCTTCTTTTCTCCTCACCGCTCCCCATAGACAAAGACTCTCGGTACGTGTCCTTGGAGCTACTCCGCCCTCCTCCTCACCCTCCTTCTCTCCCTCTCCTTTTTTATTCTTTTCTCTTGCACGCTTATCCATTGATCTGCTGCAGGAGGAAATATTCATGCTCTTCTCCCTCTCTCTTTCATGCTCGCACTCTCGCCCTCAATCGCACCATACCTCAACCATGCAATATCCATCCCCTTCCGTCTCTCAAGGCGGTGCAACCCCCCATCTCTTCTTCTCTCAAGTCGACAATATCAACTCCCGTATCTCGATGTGCCAATTGTCTTCTCCCTAACCCCGCGCGATGAATTGGAGTCTACACACACTATCCACACTCGCACTGATAATTCGTGTCCACTATCAAAAACCACAACATCCTCTTCAATTGCACATACATACAAACATACAAACATACAAGCATATATACACACACATAACATTGAAGGATCAAAGTTGACGGAGGCAGATAAAAAAAGAGGAAAGAAAAGAGTTGCTTGATCGCTTTGAAACTCAAATAACCAACGATGCAAGGCAGTGCTGAGCGCACCAATTAAAAAAAAAGAAAAAGCGGACGTTCCACCACTGCCACATTTCGCGCGACAGATGCATGTAATTATCCTCTTGAGTTACTGTCACCCTCAACAGCCAGCACCGAGTTTAAGATCGTTTGTTCCATCTCACTCAACCCAATGCGAAGTCTTTATCCACATCTTTTTTTTTTACTGTTCAATTACTCGCCAATGCCCTTCCCTTTCATTGATGTCCGACTATGCGCCTTCTCAGACTTGACCCCCTTCCTTCCATATCCCTCGCCCCTTTCCCCTGCGTCTTCCTAAACAACCAACGAACAAAAAAAACGATTCGAGTAAAGACAGACGACCATATTCGAAGAGAGTTTGGTTCCTGGGCCACAGGCTGTCGTGATCAGGTTGTTTTTTGTGCGTGTGCGTGCGGGGTTTCCTGCCTTCCTTCGATCCTGTTTATTACTATCACAACACCTGTCCACCTGCACGATCATCCTCTCGTTGTCTTCACCCCCTCTTTTTTGTAACTCTGTCCACATGCACACTTCATCTCCTTTCTTATCCTTCTTCCCTCTTTTTTTGATCTTCCCCTGGTCGTTCCTCAAAAACGTAGGGTCCTTTCGTCGTCTAATAACCTCCTCTTTTCGTCTTTCCTTCCTTCTTTCCATACCCTGCCTTGCCTCTACAACAACAGAGCCGAACTAATAACGACACCACGACGGCAACAACAACCATATCATCCTCCCTCTCTCATTCGACCACCCTCCCTCCTATCCTCTATCAATTGAGTCCAAATGGGATTCATATACGGATTCCTCTGTGGAGTCCTATTTTTGCCGCTGAGTATCCTGGCCGGAGCATACTACTTCTTCACCTATTCCGAATCGCACAAGGAGAAAATGCGGCAGGAGCTCGAACAAGAACGGATCAAGGAAAAGGAACTGGAGCTCGACCTCGAGGACATGCCCTCAGCCCTCTACGCATCGTACTTGGGCGGCCTGCGATCGTCAGGCGGCGGACCGAGCAGTGGCGGATCCAATGGCAACGGATTAGCCGGAATGGGTTTAATGCCCGAACACCTCGACCCTCAATATCAATTTGCAGGTTGGATCTCGGTCAAGCGGATACCAGATGTCGACCATCGGATCATTGAGCCCAATTTTCAGAAAGTGAACAAGAGGAAGAATGGGCACTCCAACGGCAACAGCGGTAATGGCAACAACAACTATGTCGGTGGACCTCTGGATGAAGGAGGGCTTGGTCAAGGGATCGCTGGATCTTTTGGAGCGGGACCAGTGGCGCAGGACCCTCGATTCACATATCTCGACACACAGAACCCTCATCTCTCACTCCCACCATGGCTTCAAGCCCGATTCAAGGATTCGAAATACGCTGTCATCAAAGGGGCTACCATGTTCATATACGAGAACGAACTTGTGCAGGAGTGCCTGGGTGTCATCACAATACCCAACTATCAAGTGTCGGTACCAGGACAACAAAAGGACGGACACATCTTTTCGAAACGGAACCCGATCTGGCTCAAGTACCAAGCTCCTGGAGGTCCTGCTTCGCTGGCTTCAACGAGTTCTCATCATACTCGGCGGTCGACAGCCAGCTCGGAGAACAGCCTTTCATCATCCAAGGACTATTACCTGTCCATGGTGAGCTGCATCGATAAGGAAGATCTCTACTTTACATTGCTGCGTTGCTCAAAGCTCAAGCCCAACCGTTCCTTCATACGAGAAATTCCAAAGCGGGTATGTTTGTCTGTCGTCTGCATGCTTGTCTGTCTGTCTGTCTGTCTGCGTATGAGAGCTCAACTTAATGAATGATTGCTGCAGCCCTATATTATTAGGCGCGCCCTAAATTATGACCCAAACTTTGAACATCAACTCAGACCAAAACCAGCAATGCACCTCCTTCTAATCCCCGTTTTTTCTCTTTTCTCTCTCTCTCCCTCTCTCTCCCCCCCCCCCCCCCCCCCCCTCTCTCTCTCTCTCTCTCTCTCTCTCTCTCTCTCTTTTTTTTTATTTCTTTTTTTCTTTTTTTTCTTTTTTTCTTTAATTGCCGCTTGCCCTGGCTCCTCTGTCTGCTCACCGTTGATGCTCACCACCATTCCAACGTTTTTGTGTGCGTCATCCTACGTACACGATCTGGGTCAACCTGTTACTTCGCACTTGCTGTTGTTAATTTCAAATCGGATGTTATGACCACTATCAGGACTCGACAATGTTTGACAAGTCGGCTATGAACACCCTGATCCGGACGATCCATTCCAACGAGCACCAGTTCCAGGCAGCATGGATGAATGCCCTTCTCGGACGGTTATTTCTCGGCGTTTACAAGACTCCTCAGATCAAGGACATGGTCTTCCAAAAGATGGTTGAAAAACTGTCGCGAGTTCGCCTCCCTAATTTCCTCAACGACATGCGGATGAAATCCGTCCATCTCGGCGACGGTGTCCCTCTGATCACCCGACCCAAGCTCCTGGCCCTGAAACCCAACGGTGATATGGTGATGGATCTCAGTCTCCTTTACCAGGGAGGATTCCGTGCAGAGGTCGAGGCCGAGGCTGTCGTCACGGTCACCAAGAAAATTCAGCCGATCAAGGTGTCCCTCGTCCTTGTGATGACTTTGATTCGTCTCGAGGGTCGTGTCCAGGTCTGGATCAAGCCTCCACCCTGTAACCGGATCTGGTACGGATTCTATCACAAGCCTCAGGTCGAGATGAAGATTGAGCCCGTGGTGTCGGACAAGCATATCAAGTCGAACCTGATCATCAAGGCGATCGAGAACAAGATGCTGGAGGCGATTGCAGAGACCATGGTCCTCCCCAACATGGACGACATTCCGTTTTCGGACAGCGACGGTGCTGGAGGTATTTTTGGCGAGGAGATCCAACCTGGCGGGACTGCTGATCCAACACCCAACCCGAACCAGCAGCAGCAACCCCAACAGCAACAACAGCAACAGCAACAGCAACAGCAACAGCATCACAACGCCCACTCAATGCCGCAGCAGCAGGCGAAGAGCCTTTCTCATACCCTCAGTCCTTCCATGCGTTCTGCGACGATCGATGTGACAGAGTCCTATAACCACAGCAACAGCGCCGGCGCCAGTAGTCCACGGACTGCTATGGATCTCACGGGAGAAGTTCGAGTCCGACCTCGCGCCGATTCGATCGCTGCGCCTACGATCTACAAGTACGCCCCTGGGTCTCGATCGCATGCGTCTCTTGGCGACGAAGTTATGCAGCGGAATTATACCTACACCAATAATCACCCCAACAATGGCGGCAGCAGCGACCTAGCAGGAAACCCGCAGCCGGCCCTCAACTCTCTAGATGACGATCCGATGCGACCAAATGGCGAGCATAGCCAACAGCGACCGATTGTTGAGTCACCCGAGGAGATGTTCACGCGGACGCTGCATGTTCCAGGAGGATGCGGGATTGAGGTGTCTGATTACGGGTTTGGAGCCACTATGAACTCTACTACCACCACCAACACCACCGCCTCGAGTGCTGCTTCTGCCCCTGATTCGACTCCTGGAAACAGGCGCAATTCGACGACCGTCAACACAACCAGCACCACGACGACGACTCATAACTGGCTGTTCAACCGGAAACACAACAACAATAGCAATAGTAATAACGACAGCAGCAGTAATAGTAACGGCAACAGCAGCAACTTTACCAATGGCAACTCGAACGGGAACAACAATAATAACACCACTAGCACAATCAACGGGAGTTTATCACCACCATCGACTATCCACCAAAGACGAGGATCACTTGACCCCAGTATCACACTCTCGTACTCTACAGGAACGTCGATGGGACTCAACCCAAGCAACGCTCCACAACAGTTCCCGAACATCGAGGCCGTTCGGACAATGGAGGAGCACTACAGTCATTACGGGATCACGGAGTACCAACCCGCAGGTCTGGAGGGCAACAAGGCTGCGAGCAAGGAGAAGAAGAAGCTGAAGGACAAGTTGAAGAACTGGGAGAAGGAGCGACAAGAGCGTCAACAACTGCAGCAGCAGCAGCAGCAGAACCAAATGGATGGCGATAGAGCGTCGGTGAATTCGAAGGATTCTGGAGACACGGGGTCGAGTTATACTGCCAACGCGAATGGACAATGGGATAGCAGCAACCAAGCGCCGTCGATCTATGGGAACAGCAACACTGGGAGCAGCATTAATGCCAACTCGATGACGACCGATAACCCGCACCAGAAGGAAAAGTTCTCGCTCGGCAAGATGATCAAGGGGTTCCGAAAGAAGCATACCAAGGGAGCGCATTCTGGAGGATCCTCATACCTTCACCCAAACTATTCTTCGAACGGGATCGGACGGTTCTTGCATGGTGAGGATGATCTCTTGCAGCAGCATCCTCTGGACGGCGAAGGCGGCGAGCCAAATGGGTTCATGCTGAACAGCGAGGATACGGACGACTATGGCGATGGCGGGCAAGGAGGATCTATTCATAGAGGAATGGGACTCACAGGGTCGTTGTACCATGGAGGTCTGGATCTGGAGGACGCTCGAGCACCTACGACATCGTCCCCTAATGCACTCCTCTCGGCCTACCAACCACAGTTTCGACAAAAGTTTGAGTCCTCCCCGAACTTGTCTTCTTTGGCGTCGTATTCTAACCCGGAACCCGCCCCTCAACCTCAGCCTCGAGCTGATGAAGTGTCGCTGTCGGATCATGAGAGAGTCATGCCGGGCTTTGGAGGAGGAGGAGCCATCTCGCCAGCCTCGTCGACAACTGCAACACTCGTTTCGGAATCTGGAAGTTTGATGCTTGGAGCTGGAGGGTTTGGAGGCCGGAGTCGGTCGTCGACTATCCAAGGCCCCACGATCAACCCCAACCGTCTCTCGATCAACAGTGCCCACACCGTCAACAGTGTCCACACCATCAACAGTCTCCACAGCGCCAAAGGGAACGGTGCCAGTAGTCCATTACACAGCGGATCTCCACTTTCTCCTAGTCCTGGGAGCCGCCCGTCCTCGTTGCGCAAGTTTATTCCTGAACACCAATCTGTCGTACAGCAGCCCGATCCGACAACGCAATGTCATGTCGAGCCGCATTTCGTGAATAATGGTGTCGCTATGAATATTCATCCTGTGTCTTAGATAGAGTTCCTCCCTGCACAAAAACAAAAAGCGTAAAAAAAACACTAAAAACTCTTATTTATTATTCTTTGACGATGTTCACGATGCATGTCGTAGGGGGGGGGGGGTTGTGATGAATGGTAGGACGATGTATGTGTATGGGGCCATTTTTGTGTCTGTGTGAGAGAGAAAGCCTGGCCTCTCGTCAAGGGTTTGTCTGGCTGGTTTTGTTGGCGGGGAATGCCTGTGCCCATTTCCTAATGCAATTTAAGGTTCAAGGTCTATCGTTTGAAGAAGGCCCTCTTTCTCGAAGCGATCTTCGTTGATGTTGGTTGGCCACTTGTGCGCCCTTGCTTGGCGGGTTGTTAGAACCCTTTCATGTCACACCATTGATCATTCAGCATTGTTCATCCTGTGGCCTTTTTTCAGTAGCGCGAACAAATTGGGGGTTTATTTACAACTTGCGTGTTCATGGTGAGGAGGTCGCGCTGAAGAAAAAAAGAAAAAGAAAAAAAAAAGAATCTTGTGGGGCCAAAAAAAAAAAAAAAAAAAAAAGGGCTCGTCCTTATTCCTTCCTTCGTTTGACCATTTGAAAAGTCTGTTCATGATGGGAATGAACGAAGAAAAAGAACAAGACGAAGCCAAAAAAAAGTGGGGTCCAAAAAAAAAAAAAAAAAATCTCGTCCTGACGCCGACGAGCTCGTTCTCCCGAAGTGCCTCAAATAATACAGGTGGTAGGCACACTAGCGACGCTCCTGTTGCTGCAACTGTGGTGGCGGCTGTGGCCTTTGCTGCTGGTGGTGAAAGTGTTGTTGTTGCTGGTGGTTCATTTGTTGTTGCTGGTGATTCATTTGTTGCTGCTGGTGATTCATTTGTTGTTGCTGTTGGTACATATGGTGGGCCATCTGTTGCTGCTGATGGAAATGTTGTTGCTGATGTTGTTGCGGCTGGTTATACTGCAAGCGTTTCTGTTGCTGCTGTTGTTGTTGTTGCTGCTCGTCCTCGGGTTGGTCCAAAGCAGAAGGGGCGACGTAGAGACGCTTGTCGATAACAGGGGGAATGGCCTGGATTTCAGTTCCAAGCTCCTGCTCGATCTTGTAAAGGTTGAAACGATCTTCGTAGGTGATCAGGTTAATGGCCAAACCCAAGTGACCGAAACGACCACTACGACCGATGCGATGAAGATAGGTCTCGGCGTTCT
The DNA here is from genome assembly GCA_019671135.1 of Linnemannia hyalina. Lineage (NCBI taxonomy): Eukaryota > Fungi > Mortierellomycota > Mortierellomycetes > Mortierellales > Mortierellaceae > Linnemannia > Linnemannia hyalina. The sequence continues at coordinate 722,646 of JAHRHY010000007.1, read as the reverse complement.
TGGGGAAATCAAAGTTGATAACAACGTTGACGGCCTGGATATCGATACCACGGGTCAAAAGATCCGAGCAGACCAAGTTGCGGCAGACTCCGTTCCTGAAATCGTGAAAAACTCGGTTACGGTGTGACTGGAGCATCTTTGCGTGAGAGTAGAAGCAGGAGTAGCCCAGCTCTGTGATCTTCTTTGCCAAAAGTTCCACACGGTTGGTGGAGTTGCAGAAAATGATGGACTGGTTGATTTGGAGCTGTTTGAGGCGAGGAAAGATGTTGTGGAGATGAGGTTAGATTTGTGTCAAGGTGCAGATCGACGATCACAGAAATAACGCGAAAAACGCGTAAATAATGAATGCGCGCGATTTCGATGGAAGATCTCTTTTACCTTGGAGAAGAGGGTGTTGAGGCAGTGGACTTTTTGGCGTTCCTCGACAAAGGCATAGTATTGGGTAACACCACGAAGTGTCAATTCGTCCATCAGATTAATTTCGTAGGGCTTGGTCATATGCTTATCCTAAGGACATGAAGAGATAAGAAGAATGTCAGCAATAGTCAAAAGAAAAAAGTAAGGCTCACATTCAAGCAAGCACGGACAATATAGTTTGGCTCAGGTGACAACGGTCGAAACATACCTTGAAGGTCTTGACGATCATGGGGAAGGTGGCAGAGTAAAGCATGATCTGGCGTTCCTTAGGGAAGTAGGTGAGCAACTGCTCGACAATAGGTGTGAACTCTGGACTGAGGAGCTTGTCGGCTTCATCCATGACAAAGGTTGTGCACTCGCTGAAGTTGGCGACACCCTTACCGGCCAAGTCGAGGATACGACCGGGAGTTCCGACGATAATGTGAACGGTCTCGCTGAGACGCATGATATCGTCCTTGAGGGTGGTGCCTCCGGTGGTGACCATGACCTGGACGCCCATATGTTTGCCGAGGGTCTTGCAGACCTGTGCTGTCTGGAGGGCGAGCTCACGAGTGGGGACGAGGAGGAGGGCCTGGACATTGTTCTTTTTGAGGTTGATCTTTTCGAGCGAGGGGATGACGAAGGCAGCGGTCTTTCCGGTTCCATTCTTTGCACGGGCAAGAATGTCTCTTCCAGCGAGGGCAATGGGTATGGATTCTTCCTGGATAGGCGATGGGCGCTCGAAACCAGCCTCGAAGATGCCCATGAGCAGCTCGCGCTTCAAGAAGTAGTCCTCAAACTCGTTGCCCTTGGTTGCCGTGACGTCCTGGAGAGAGGCAAAAGGCATGAGAAAGAGGGGGTGGAGAGTGATCCGAAACCGCAACAAAGGTGGAGATACGAAATATATTTTTTAGTTCAACCGCCTTTTTTTTGATTCATCACACATGTTTTGTAAGCAGAAAATGACAGTTCAGAAAGAAGCTCACCTCTGTCTGGGGCCGTTCGTCTTTTGTGGGAAGGTTAAGCTGCTTCTTCCAACTGTCATTCTCGTGGCTGGTGATGATCAGAACAACAATACAGGAAAAAAAATAAAGGGGTTAGCATCAAGGATATAGCAACTTTGTCTATTTGTTGATCCATAGCTGATGACCATCTTTTGAATAAGGAATGCAAGTATAGCCGGCTGATCGTGATCCATAGTCGCGATCAAAGAGACTTAAAAAAAAGACACTTACGCCATGGGATGTTGGTTGGCGGCCATGGTCAAGTTTGTTTGGTGTGGAAGCGTGTGTAAAGTTGTTGCTGAGTGGTTGTAGCCAGTTGTTGTTCAGCAGGCGGGTAGGTTGTGAGTGAGAGTAGGTGGTGACGAAAGAGTCGCCTTGTTCAATGAAAAAAGAGTGAGCGCGTGAGTGAGAGGTGAGTTGGTGGAGGAGAGTAGAATTATATGAGAGGTAAATATCGTTGGTTGTCGGTTATAGTAAAGAGGAGTAGGTGTGCGTGTGAAATGGAGAGTTGGAGAGAATGAATGAGAGTGAGGGTGAGAGATCTTTTTTGTGGTCTGGTGAACTGTTTTGTTTGAGAAGGATCAGATCCTGCGTTGCTTGTTGTTGGTTTGGCTGTTGGTTGGCTTGTTTGTTGATCGAGATCGATTGAGTAAGTGAGTGAGAGAGAGAGAGCGAGAGTGCGAGAGTGAGAGGGTGTTGAGAGTGAGAGTGTGAGAATTGGTGGTAAAGGGAAGCGGAGAGAAGGAAGGAGGAGGAGGAAGAAAGAAAGAAAAGAAAGAGAGGGAAAAAAAGGGAATAGTGAGGGAGGAAAAGTTTTTGAAGTGCAACATACCCTTAATCAAATGGCCAGGGGTTGTCTTTTCTGACTCTACCAAGGCGCCCTTCTGTCACTCTCTCTCTTTTGCATGTTTGTATGATTACCTACCTGCCTGCCTACCTACCAAAGGTGTATCCACCATGGATAGAGAGTGTGTGAGGGCGACTCTCTTCTCAGTGCAAAAAGGACGTAAACACTCTTGCCCCCTTTCTTCCTGACTTGTGTGCCTGCACTACACTATCCCTTTGCGCCCAGTGGCTCTCACACTCATCTATATATCAAAATCGATTGGCCAATAGCAAACCACCACCGTTTCTTGCCTGTTCACAACCACCCAAAAACCACCCATCTATGCATCTCTTGTTCAACCAACAACCACCCTCCACGACTCATCGTACAAGGACAAGGACAACCATAAAAACACAATGCGAATCAAGACAATATCGCCCACAAAGGCTGCCATCCTAGTCTGCGCAACCATCGGAGCTGTCGTCTTGCTGGACATTCCTCACACAGAAGCATTCTCCGTCAACTTTGTCTACAACGACCTCCTCGCCCACCCTCAGTATGATGTCCAGTTCCTCGAGGAAGTCGTTCCCGCCTCCTCTGTCGCCTCTCGTTCCAGCACACACCGTCGACAGGTAAAGGTCTCCCTGTTGACGACTTTCACTTTGCCAAGGACACTTTACGCTCGGTTCTAACCACGCTCTATGTTGATCCTTTCACCGGAGATAGCAAAGGCAGGCGCAGGCGCAGATTGGGATGAAAAAGTCAGAGACACAGGATCAGGAACAACAAGAGGAGACGACTCGCGAGTCACCCTCGATCGTGGTGATGACCGATGCGGACGGAATGCGCTGGTCATGTATGATCCCGCCCAAGATGGTGCACGAGATTAAAGCACCTCCCGAATTGACCCCGCAGGAGATCAAGGAGGAGGAGCGTCGGAGTGTCCAGCGCGGTCTGGAACTGCTCGACCATCTTTCTCGACACTGTCTTCTCATGGTAATTATTGCGCTTCGGAAACATGTCGATTCATTGAGATAAGAGGAAGAAGATGAAGAGAAGGTTAAGAGGGAATGAAGGAGATAGGAAGGAGCAGAGATGCCGAGTCTTTATATGGCATACGCTATGTGAAGAGTGTATTGGCAGCACCTTGATTCTCATCTGTCTCGCACACCCTTTTCAAAATTGTCATACATGTAACAGAAACGCGACTTTTGGACATACGAGTACTGCCACAAAAGGTGGATTCGCCAATACCACGCAGTGCATTCGAATGGTCAGTGGGTCCCTGATACACCAGAGAACACCTATGTCCTAGCAATGTATCAATCGGAGGAGAACAACAACAATAACCAGGCCCACCCTGACAACGAGGCCGCCCTTCAGCAGCGGTCGCCTTCGTCATCTATTACTGAGTCAACCGTCACCACCACCGAGCTGGAGGTCAGCAATGAGCGCAAGTATCTCGTCCAGCGCTGGGACAACGGAGACCTCTGCGACTTGACAGGGCAGCCTCGTAAAGTCGAGGTCCAGGTAAGCCTTTTTTGAGTCGCTCACGTTACTAAACGCGAAACGGTTATATGGACGAGACCATGTTACTAACCAGGTCATTCGACATTTCGCAACAAAAATGGTAGTTCCAATGCGCGCCGTTTGATGATAGGATTCAAGTGGTGACGGAGCCTTCGACCTGCAACTACATTATGGTGATCAACTCACCCAACTTGTGCAAGGACACGGCCTTTGAAAGTGTCCCCACTCCGGAGGCCAACAAGATTGAGTGCAGGCGCATTGTCTCTGACGAGCAATATCAAAAGCTGAAGGCCAACGTTCCCGAGGCCATTGATGGAGCCGCAGGAATTGTTCAGGACCACAACGCACAAATCAAAATCGGCCAGGTACCACGGCAGCAACCACACCAACGCCAGACGCAACAGGGCGTGGGGGCTGCAGCGACTGGAGCACCAGGAACAGAGCCACCGCCAACGCTTTTTACGACCTTCGAGGACATCCTCGGATTCGCCAAACAAGTTAATGATGTCGAGGCACAAAAGAAAATGAGGGCGGTCCTTGCGCAGTACGAGGCCTTCTCGGAGAGTCTCAAGGCCATGCTGTCCCCAGAGGACAAGGCGGTGTATGAGAACCTTGAGAATATGCTCAAAATGGAAGGCGACCTTCAGGACGTGTTGAGCAAGGAAGGTGAGGAGAGAGAGGACAAGGATATTTTCGACGCGTTCTTTGGTGGCCTTGAGGGACAAGGGAAGGCGACTAAGGATGCCAAGGATGTCTTCGACGCGATCTTTGGCGCCAAAGAGACTGAAAAGGAACCTCAACAGGCCAAAGCACCGTCCACACCACCACAACACCAACAGGAGGCCGCCGCCGCCGCCACCGGCAAGGAGCAACCGCAGAAGCAAGACAACATCAAGTTTGCAACTATCGACTCTGCCACACTGCTGGATATATTGGACGCGGCTAGAACCGCAGGCGCGATCGCGAATGCTAACACTGCTGAGGAGAAACAAAAGCAAGGACAGGAGACGAGTGAGGAGACCAAGGAGAAGAAGAGTCACGCCCAAGTCAAGCTCTAGTCACTTCTAGAGTCGCGATATCATATCACAAATAGATATCCTTTTCTCCTTCGCCAGTATCTTACCCGTATGACCAAACAGAACGAAACTTGTCTGTGATTTGCTCCCGCATTTGTTGTGTTTGGTGTCTCATTGTGTTCTACAAACTTTTTACTTCCACAACGAAGCCTCTTTTTTTGAATGACACTAGTCTCTAACAGGAGACGATCGCCAGAGAAAAGAGAGGATACCTACTAAACAAACAGACAAGGTTCGGTTGGGGAGGAGGAGGGGCGTTGTTGGCTATGCTTTCTTTATGATTTGACTGCAGCGATGGGGAGAATTCATTCTCGAACACGAGGATGAATTTGGAGCGGCAAGGTGCCTCAATTGAGTGCATTTGGACCATCACACGTTCAATCTCATTAAAGGATACTGAGCTCGAATAATAGCTTGCATTCTCGACTTCCTGTCTGGACGTTCTTGCGAGGAATAATGGATGACTCGGCTTGAGGGTGTATGGGTAAAGGTTCTTTGTGTGTAGAGAACACGAACAACAGGGTGAGCCCTAATCCTGAACCAATCATTCCCAAGAGAACGTTATCCTTTTGTTGATGTTGTCGAAACTGTTAGAAGTAGAAAATAGAAGGGCGGTTGAGAGAGAGAATAGGGAGGAACGCGATCGCGGACATACTCCAGAATGGGCTATGGACTCCATGCATTTACTCCCTCATGGATACTAACGCCCCTTCCCTCTCTCTTTAGTTCGGCAGTGCCCCGATGAGTAATATAAATGAGAGCAACATCTCGTCCTTTTCTTCTCTTTTCTTCTCTCCCTCAACTTTCCCTTCCCTTCCACTTCGCTCACTCCTTCTCTTCATACCACCTACCCCCTCCATCAATGATATTCAACATCGCATCCCTCGTTGCTGTCGCCCTGGCCACAGCGACCGCCACCTCCTCTGTCGACGCTAAGCCAACCTCGAACGGCAACTGCCATTTCGACAACCTCCTCGTCTTTGGCGACTCGTACTCGGACATCGGCAACGTCTACAAACTGTCCAACAAAGCCTGGCCCCTCAAGTTCAATGACCACGGCCGCTTCACTAACGGACTTGTCTGGTCCGAGCACGTATGGCTCCCTCGCTTCTTTGTTTTTTGTTGTTGCTATTCACTCCCTCCAACAATTCTCCTTTGTTTGTACGACTCTTTTGTAACCGTGCCAATTTTCTTCTATCTAACTCCTCCGCCACTCTTTTCTCCATCTATTCCTTAACCCATACCTCATCCAGGTTGCTCGCCACAAGCATTTGAAGCTGAAGAACTACGCCTTTGGCGGTGCCACAACCGATTCAAAATTCGTCCAAGGCTACACCGGTGCCGCATCCGACCTCGCCGTCCCCGGATTTATCCAACAAATCGACCAATACTACTCCCCCAAACCCGTCCCCAAAAAGGACCTCGCCTCCTCCCTCTTCGTCGTCAACTTCCAGGGCAACGATTATTTCTTTAACCTTGCCGCCTCCCCCACTGCAGTCGTTGCGAATATCGAGAGAGGGATTGAGAAGTTGGTCAAGTTGGGGGCCCAGAACTTTTTGGTGGTCGAGAACTTTGATTTTGGAAGTATGCCTTACTTTGGTGGGAATGCGACGGTGTCGGGAGCGTTCTCGCAGGCTGCCAAGGCGCAGCAGGTGGCGTACAAGGACCTGGAGAAGCGATTGGCAAAGAAGTATGGACGCCCTTCGGACGCCAAGCATCCCTTCCGCGGTGCCTGCCGCAAGAACAACAAGAAGGCCAAGGTGACATTCGGATACTACAAGTTGAATGACTTCTTGAACCACATTCGCGAGCCCAAAGTTTTGAAGCGTCTCGGAATCACGGATGATGTTCACGGGTGTGTCAGCAATGACTATAAAACCGTCTGCAAGGATGCAGGCAAGTACTTGTTCTGGGATGCCTTCCACCCTACCGCCAAGGTCCATAAGGCTCTTGGAGATGCCATTACCGAGTTGATTTAAATCTAGAATTAGAAGCACGTGTAATTTTTTTGTACGGATCATGGTAGAGACACAACGGTTGCTGAGCACTTTCTTGTCCCACCTTTCCCCCTTTTTTTTTGACAACATAAAATGATAATCTTGACCCTTCCAAATGTTAATTTTATGTTGGGATGCGTATGTGGGCGATGCAATGGAAAGAAGGGAAGGCGGGGGGGAAATGCGCCCAAACAAATCGCAAAAAGTCTATTCATAGCATGCCTTGAACGAAAAAAATAATATGGAAAAGAGCGATGAACAGGGGAGAGGCTTCTTACTTTCCTTCAAACCACCGTCTCTTTTCTTTGTCGTAGAGAAAGAAGCACAAAAGGGAGCGGCATGCAAACGTAATAAAGCGCGCAAGTGGGTATCGTCACCGTGATAAAGATCGCGTAGACATGGCTTAATAGCAGGGGGTTCATTTTCGTCTTTTGTTATATATCACTGCCGTATTTTGTTTCCATCCCTGTCCTGCATGAAAAAAAGTACTTCTTTGCTGCGCCCAGTCCCTACCTTTATATCCTCATGGACGTTCCTGGGAAAAGAAAGACATTAACGCGAGTACACGAATATCTTCATTGAGGACAGGTGCGAAGTAAGACATGGTGGGTCGCACGAATAGAATGTCATCCAAAAACGCGAAAAATGCGGACGCGTCAATCTGGTCATGAGAACAAGGAATGGAATAGCAAAAAAAAAATGGTCCTTGATCGTTTTCTTGTGCGCTTTTTTTTTTTTTTTTTTAATGATAGACAACATCGTTACCCATGATTCATTGATGGGCACGCGGCGACACATGCTGCCCAGAACAGAAGGAGAATGAGGAAGGAGAACGCCGAACCAGTGCAAAGGCAGAAAAAGAAAAAGAAAAATTGTACCTCTTTGCCCTCCCCTTCCTACACCCTTCCCACGAACCAAAAAGCTCGTGGCGGACATGGACCTGCACAAAGGATGTGCGACATGGGAGGCGAAAATCAATTCTCCTGAAACGACCCCACTACCTGCACCGACAACGAGGTGCTTAAAAGGAAAAGCTGGTGGCGGAGACAAAGTCCCTGTTAAGTATCGACATCCTTACATCTTGGGCGGATTACTCCTGGTTTTTTTTTATGAGGGTTGTAACTTATGAGGCCTGTGATGAAGTAAAAGTGGTTGACTTGTTATAAAAAAAACTATTGTATGCGATGGGGAAAAATACTGTTTATTTTAAGGCACCTCCAATTCGATATAACGCGTGAGATCAAAGTAAATGAACCTCCTCTCCACTACTAGAATTGCCCTCAGCAACCACCGTCCCCAGATCGCCCGCAAACCCCAGCCTTGACAGGTCACTGACCAACTCCGCGTCCAATGCAGGGTCCATCAAATTCGACTTGACATGGTCACGAAACCGACGCAGTGCTGATAACGCTGCTGCCAATAGGGTTGTCGTTGAGCTACACTGTTCTTCATCCTCGTACGCGCCCTGTCTCTGAGGGGAGTGATGGTAATGGTAGTTATAATGGTGTCGTTGGGTTTGCTGGGCCTGAAGACGTTTGAGCGTGTCGAGGGACGAGGCTGACATTTGCCGTCTTACTACTGTAATCCTCTCGCGTTCGATGGGAGAAAGTAGTGAGGACTGTGACTGTGACGAGGGTAGAGCAATGGGTGAATGTTGATGATCTGCGAATGATGATCCTCTGGGCGCAGTCCTTCCTGATCCTGCTATCTGATGATCAATCCTCTCATTGCAGCCTTCATCTCGTCTCGCCCATGCCTTGATCGGATGGATCTAATCCAAGGGATAAACAGAGACGAGAGAAAAAAGGGGCGAAGAATTAGTACGCTTATCTACTGAGGCAAGTAGTTTGCAACTTATTGCCCAACCTATGACTCACAGTCTCGGAATCGCTTGAATCCAATTCAGCTTCAAAAGATGTCCGGAAAGTACTCAGCGCATGCTCGAACACCTGAAGCCATCCTGTGGTCTCTGGGATATCAACCACCAACACGTTCATCTCCTCCATCGTCTGCATGTCCTCCATCTCTGAATCGTCGTACATGGTAATGTCTTCTCTCAGCCTCGATTTTGTCCTCTCACTGCGACGCGGTCTGGTGCTTGCTGTTAAGGGTGAGGGTGATGCGGATTGGGGGCTGTTGTGGCAGCTGTTGAGTCTCAATTGCCGCTGCTGCCTCTCCTTCATAGTCGTCATCGTCATCTTCTTCGATATCTCCGATTTTGGGCCAGAAGAAGAAGAGTCATCCTGGTACTGATGGACAGGCGGTTTCGGACCCCAGATATGATGTTGCTGATGCTGGTACTGTTGCTGGTATACGTGATGATGTGGAAAATGATGCAACGGACCCAGTTCTAGATCCAGATCAGACCCTGACTCAGAGTCTGGTACCGTCCCTGTTGTTGTGTGCGACGTGAGTCTTGGTGAAGGAAGGAAAGGAGGTGACAAGGCAAAATTTCCTGATCCGTCGTGGAATGGCATTTGACTCTGGTGGTGTGTCTGGGACCTGCTCCGCTCTCGTCCAAACAACGGAGTTGATGATGATGACGACCCTTGCAACTGTTGTGGTTGTTGTGGTTGGGGTATGGTGGGGTGAAACAGCAGTTGGTTGAGCGAGTTGGAGGATGAGTATGGGGTGGTGGTGGATCTTACGAGTGAGGTCCCTGAGGTGGAGGGCAGGAGCCGACGACGAGTGTGTGGATGTGCTGGTGCAGGTGGTGGGGTATTGTTATATGAAATGGACGGTGCTGTCGTTGTCGTTGTCGTTGTCGTTGTTGTTGCTGTCATGAACGGTGAAGAGGGGAAATCAAATGGCGCGAACCCAGCAACGCTGTAGTTGGGGGAGGGCGAGTAATACGACGCGGAATAAGAGCCCATCTCGTCATCGTGTGACCATATGGACCTGGCGTCCTCAGTGGGGTCCTCGATGCTCGTCAAGTCGGATAACGCAAAATCCAAACTGCTTGCCGTATCGTCGCTCAGAAACATTATTGGCACTGTTAGGGTTGATGGTGCTGTTGATTCTTCCACTTCCCTCTCCTCCTCCTCCTCCTCCTCCTCCTCCTCCTCCTCCTCCTCCTCTTCCTCCTCCTCGTCTGACAATGGGATATCGTCCCCAGACGACGACGCTACTGTTATCGCAGAAAGAGTTGCTCTGCCATTCAGGCTGATCGAGAGTGGCGTCGTTCTTTGCTTCTCGTGCTGTCGCCGCTGCTGCTGTTGTTGTTGGAGTTGTCGTCGTCGAGAGGGTTGTTCATTGAGTACAAAGTGCCATTCTTGAGCACGAAGCTGTTGTTGTTCCTCGTGGTACTGCTGCTGTAATCGTTCACGAGACTTGCGTCGAGAAGATGAGGAGTTGCCGACTGAGGCCCATTCTTGATTAGAGGCAGGGATAGAGGTGTCGAAGAAAGAGGTGGTTGTGGGGAAGGAGTCGTTGCAGTTGGAGGGGGAGGATGATCGGCCATGATATGCGGTTGAGTGCGTCCCATGTCCAGGCGTTGCAGCTGCAGAGACGTGGCTATGATGAAGATGATGGTGGTACTCTGTGTGAATGGGGTCCGCGTCCTTCTCGTCTTCAATGTGTGTATAACGAATGACTGGAGCTCGCTGTTTGTACGTGGCCATCGTAAAGTTGAATGGAGAAGAACGGTTGTGTGTGGAAAAGACGAAAATTGGACAACAGAAGACAAAAAAAAGCCAAGAACAGCGAGCGAGGGAGAAGGCGGAGGGGTATCGAGAGGAAAGAAAATGTGTGGGAAGATAGGGGTAGGGACAACCAGATCGGCGCTATTTATTTGCCCAAAAGACGTTGGGGCAAAAAGGGCGAACCTCAAGAAAAAATTGACACAGGAATTACAAGAGGGAGGGGGAAATGGTTGGATGAATGAGTCGCAGCCAGTCGCAGTAGGAGGGCATCACGCCAACAGATTGGGTGGGGGGTTAGCAATATTGAGGGTGAAGGTGTCGCGTCGCTGGAATGAGAAAAAATTGACTCGAGGGTGTCCAAGGCTGAAACGGAGACATCGCCTTGCAAGAAGGACGCGCTCAGGGGACACGCGAAAAGGAAAAAAGGGTTTTCTGTCGTGTTGACAGCCTTCGACGTCAATTGGCACCAGTCATATCGTGGTCATCTCTTACCAAAACAAGCTAGTAACAGGAGTAACAAGGGTAACAATGGGTGGAAGGGTGCATGCCGGAATACGTCGTTTTTATTCGTCAAGACGGGAACAGAAATGTTGTCGTTGATGCAAGAAGGAAAAAAAAAAACCAGGAAATGTGAGCACAAAGAAAAAAAAACGAAACGGCTACAATCGAAAGAGGTCTGCTACAAGGTATAACGAACCACAAACAATAACAACGTCGTCGCCTCGTCGCTGTTGACCCACCCACTCAAAGGCTGCCCTCAGGTTTCCCCCAAACGCCCTCGAGCGGATCCGGTCCTCTTCTCGGAGGTGCGTTCGCTCTTGTTGCTTCTCCAATCGATCGCATACCTCCTGGGCCGGGATCGGAGTCACCCAAGGCATCCCCTCGGGTGCACTAAACTCGACTGCCGAGAATGTATCTCCTCCTGATGCTCTTTCTGCCCCGCTGTTCCTCTTGGATGTCTTGGAAAACAAAATGTCAAACATCTCTTCCACGTTCTTCCCCGTTGTAAACGCCATGATCCAATGTATCCGAGGTGTTGGTGAGACCGACGATAACTCTGAAATATGCTCGTCAATATACGTCCGCAGTGCGATAGCCGCCGCAGGGTTATGAGCGCCATCAACCAACACCCGTCCCTGAACCTCCCTTGGGGCACTCTCGCCCTCAATCCACTGTAGCCTGCCGGGCCAGACCGTATTCCTGATCCCCTGCCGAATCGTCTCATCTGTGATCCTATCGCTCCACTGCGCCTGCTTCTCCTTCAACGTCGAGCTCTTCAGCACATTGATCGCCGCAATGGCTGTCGTGGCATTCTCCAACTGGAAATCACCCAACAGTGGGATCCAGAACCGGTACCCGTTCTCGCGGACAGCCCAACGACCCACGGGAGATGGCGGTGTCAGCTTGTCAGCCTCTTGTTGGTTCAACCAGGACGCAGGTTGGACTCGGATGATCTGGTCGGGCAAGTGGGTCAATTGGGCAGCTTTCTCCTGGATGACTCGGTAGACCTTCTCGCCCTCGTGCTGTGGTGCCACGACAACAGGAGCACCGGCCTTGATGATTCCAGCCTTCTCAAAGGCGACTTCCTCGATTGTGTTTCCCAACAGTCCTGCATGGTCCATTCCAATCGAAGCGATGACACAGACTTTGGGATGAGGGACAATGTTGGTCGCATCCAGACGGCCTCCAACGCCAACCTCGATGATAGCAATATCAACCTTGGACGGCGACGACGAGGTGGGTGAGGAAGAAGGGGAATGTGTGCTGACCCCAGTGCCATAGGCAAAAAAATAAAAGGCTGTCGCGGTCAGGAGCTCGAACGAGGTTGCCTTGAGGTTGAGCTCTGCGTCCTTTTGGTGGACAACCTGGGTGACGAATTCATAGTCCTCCTGAGAGATGGGTTTGTTGTTGATCTGGATGGTGTCTCTGGGAGTGATGAGGTGGGGGGAGTTGTAACGGCCGACACGGAAACCAGAAGCGGCGAGGATCGAGGAGAGGTAGGCGCAGATGGAACCCTTGCCGTTGGTGCCTGCGACGTGGATAATGGGAAAAGCCAGGTGAGGCGGGGGAAGGAGCGGTGATGCGGCAGGGGCGAGGGCCTCGAGCAATCGAGTGACACGTTCGAGTCCGAGATCCATTCTTTGGAGTTGGGTGGAGGGGGTAGTAGGGGGGAGGGATGGGGTTGATGAAGAAAGAAGAATGTGAGAAGAAAAAAAGGAGGGAGAGCAAGAGCAAGGACGACGTTCTTTTTCGACTGAACAAGATAGCAGGCTAGATGCCAACCAACCATGGCCAAAAATGGGTCGCGAGAGAAAGGGAGACGAACATACATTTTTTAGGGTTATGGTCACCTGACTGTTGCGCTTTTTCTATTTGCCGCCACCAAAAATGCGCATTGCCGATGCTGCATTGGCAGGGAAAGGGCAGGTCATCAGTCTCTTGGTTCAAACTGGTCAAGTGGTCCTTTTTTTTGTTGATGTTGAACTTGTTCTTTGAATAACCCGATTGCTCATTCATCGTACACCACTGGGTAAACGATTGAAGCAGACAGTTGACGTATGTGTTTACCATGTAGTACACGTTCTTGTTGTTTTCGGTATAGGAATGCTGTTGATTTTTGATTCGATGTTGATTAAATTTGATTCAGTGTGTGTAAGACTGTAGTACGTAAGAGGTCTATGTATGTATTTGTGCAAGTATGGTCTTGTGGAAGAATAGTGAAGAGTAACAAGTGGTTCACATACCAATTGGTGGTGTCAATGTGAATGATTGTTACAGAACTTACGACTACGCCTTTTGAGTTCGTTCTCGAACCTTTTTTTAACAACTTCTTTTCGGTGAAAGTTCTCTCTATGAAAAACAAAAGAACAATGGGGCAGGAAAATAGAAAAAGAAAGAAAAGGCACAAATACAAAAACACAAAGAAGGAAAACCAAATGTAAACATGTGTTTGACGTGCAGCGGGAGTTGGGGTTGGGGTTGGGGATCTGAAGAGGCCTGGAGTAGTTCAAGGGCAAAGAGAGCCACCAATAGGCCCAACGCCTTTTCTTCTCGCTCAACTTTTGTTGTTGATGTTATTGTTTGTTTGTTTGTTTGTTTGTGTGTTTTTAGTGTTAGGAGTGAGTTTGATTAAAGAAACAAAGGGAATAAAAGAAAAAAAACAAGGGTGTAAAACGGTGGAGGAAGGCTACCTTAGTGGGCGATCTTAGTAAAGTCGTTCGAGTTGGAGAGAGAGAGGGGGGAGAGAGCAAGAGAAAAAGAGAGATGGGCTTCTCCACAAATCAGATCGCTCCCTCTCTGCTCAGATAAAAAAAAAAAAAAAAGCAAGAGAGCCATAACCCCTCTTTTCAATTGCCAAGGGGAAAGAAATCCCGTTTCTCCACTTCTCCTCCACGTCTGCGTGGGAGGCTGTGACGTGAGCAAAAATGAGAGACTGACAGGCAGGGGTTGAGAGACGGGAAAAATAGAAAGTACGAGAGATAGACTGAGGAAGGGAGAAGGACAAAAAGGAGGAGAGAAAGAGAGAGAAAGAGAGAGAGAGAGAGAGAGAGAGAGAGAGAGAGAGAGAGAGAGAGAGAGAGAGAGAGAGAGAGAGAGAGAGAGAGAGAGAGGAAGAGAGAGAGATGGAGAGAGAGAAAGAGAGCAATGTAGAGGGAAAATAGTGAGAAAAGAGAGAAGAGACACTTGTATCCATGACAATGTATCGGGTTACAATAACTTTTGATGGTTGACTGATTCGATTCGCATCTTTCCGGATTATGTGTCCGTGTGAGTGCAAAAAGAAAAAAGAAAAAAGACTTGGTTTCCCCTACGCTTTTCTGCCTTGATTGGTTGATGGATCAATGCCGCCCTCCTCTCCTTTGCCCTCTCTGCGTGTCCTGACCTGGACCTGAACTCTATTTTTTTCGCCGAATAAAACGAAACCGCCCTCACTCGACCTCGTTATTCTCCCTTCCTTCACTTTCACCACTACTTTTCGTCCTCTCACTTTTCCTCACTCATTCACACTTCACCTCCAACTTTCTTTCTTCGTCTTCCTCTTCATTCATTCGCTCTATTCAGTCTACCCCTCCCTACTTGCCCTTACCTATTCACTTAAAGTAATCACAAAAAAAAAAAAAGAAAGAAACGCTCATTCATTCACTTGCACTGACCAGGAATAACCGTTGTGGAGAAAGAAAGAAAAAAAAAGGAGAAAGGTGGAGAGCGACACCCACTCCGCCAATTGCTGAGAAGTGTGCTGAGTGGAGAAGAGAAACATAAATAATCACTCACTCGCTGATCACTAACCAATCCCTCTCCTTCCCTTGCACCCTACTGTAGTCGATCATCAGTACGTCCTCATCTACCTGTCTCTTATCAAACACAGCTATATACATGGCCTTTCCCTCTCTCTTGTCCGAGCACGAACAAAAGGCCTTTTCCGCATTCCTCGGCCAGCTCGCTGAAGAAGAACGATCCAAGCCTCACAACCAACCTGGATCACAACCTCTCCTCGGTGGACATGACTACCATCAACATCAACAACATCAGCACCAGGGCCGTCCTTCTCCTCAGAGCCACCTTCAACTGAACCCGGTCTTGTCCTCCCAACATGGTCCAAGCAGCCCAAACAGAGTTCGTTCAGTGCCCTCAGATCTTCCATTGTCAATGGCTCAGCAGCAACAACACGAATGGGCGCCACAACAAGTGAACGCAAACCAGTTGTTGGCATCTGGAGGCGTTCTTGATCCCCAGACCATGAGCCAGGCGTTTCTCCAGAACCCCGAACTGATGGCGCAGGCCAGTGCGATTTCGCAGGCAATGGTGCTCGCACAACAACAACAACAGCAACAGCAACAACAGCAGCAACAGCTACAACAGCAGCAACAGCAACAACAACAACAGATACAACAACAGATTCAAGCACAAGAGCAGATGGCTCACCAACAACACAACTCGAACCCAAACCTTCATCTGCATGAAACTCGCTCTCAGGACCTTCACCCACAGCCGCATCACTATCAACAACATCCTTCCTCAGAACTTTATCCACAGTACCAACAACAACAGCAAATCCCGTCATCTTTTCACAATGGATACTCTGACCCAAGCATGCCAATGGGAATTGATCCTTCATTCGAGACGGGCTTTGGACCAGCAAGGACAGTCAAGAAGAGGAAGTCCCAGACCAGTCTCCATGGAGGACATACATCACGATCGAGTGGAACCCCTCCCCCTCTTCCATCGAACACTGGTGCCATCCATCATTCGACATCTTCGGCGTACGTGTCAACATCACCCGACGGATACTACGAGAGCGAGCACGCAGCGTATTTTGACCAAGGACAAGAGTTCACTCCGCCTTCCAAGAAATCTGCTCGTCGCAAGGGGTCCTCGGCCAACGATTATCAATATACTTCATCAAGTCCCACCTACAAGGCTGGCCAGCGGTCAAGCCACGATGGTCATGATTCGGGCCATTCTGCTGGCAGCGTCGGTGGTGTTCAGCGTAAGACAAGCGAGGCATCGTTCTACGTGGTGACTGGTCGAACCAGCAGAGACGGCAGCGAGGATATGGGTCATGGCAATGATCACACCAACTACCAGCACCCACACCCGCACCACCATAATGGATACTACTCAAACGGACTGAGCATGAACTACACGGCTGAACAGATTGCTGAGGGCGACGAGGCCATGATGTCGAAGCTCAACAACCACAATCGCCACCCATACTCAGACGACCAGGAAGACCCCTCTCGCGCACTCTCTCCACAGCAGAACAACTCTTTGAACCAGATGCAACCGCGAGGGCCAGGAAAGAAGCTGCCCCATGAGCTGTTGACGGACGCAGAAAAGAAAGCGAACCACATTGCGTCGGAGCAGAAGAGGCGCCAAAATATCCGCTTCGGATTCGATTCTTTGGTCGAAATTGTTCCCACGTTAAGCGAGTGCCAACGCAGCGAGGCGCTCATCTTGCAGAAATGTAAGTGGAGAAGGGTATCGACATGCATGTCATTGTGCTCAATCGGCTTTTCTTTTCTGTCACCCCCCAAAATAGTAGAAATGATATTTTACTGACTTGTTGGCGTGCTTTTCTTTTATTTTATAGCTGTAGATTACATCCAGCGCCTTCTGGAGCAAAAGAATGAGCTCAAGAACAAAGTGCGGGACCTCCAGGTCAACCTTGGAGAATCAGCGGATGGCGATGAATCTGTAAGTTGAAATTAAAAAGAAGAGCAACCTTCACCACCCTATCTCCTATCTCTCTCCCTCCTTTCCTCCTACACGCAATCACAACAACCACCACATATACACAAAGAGCGAAAACCAAACCAACAAACAGAAAAAGTGAGATGGTTCTTGCATGGCTGAAAAGAACAATCTTCTTTGTGCTCCCAACAGCGCATTTTCGATTTTGCGAATACAAAACGACGACATTTGAATTGGGTGGTAGTCAATCGCAATCAGGACATATATGAGCACCATGGGCGTACCATCCATCCCTTCTATCTATTGGCTTGGCCTGCGGTTCTCCACAGCACATTGTTGTTGCCAATTGATGTGGAGGAGCGGTCTCCACTTGCTGTCCTTCTCCACGACCACTTACCCGCCTCCCCTTTTGCAACTCTCCTACATTGCCTCGACTGCCCAATTACAAACGTTTTCGCCCACTAAAATCTTCTCACACCACTCTTTTGTACATTTCTTGTGTGTTTCCTAGGCATCCGAAATGGAGTACGAGGAGTAAAGGTATATTGCCCTCCTGACTATCACAGCCCTGTTACTTCCTAATGTACTATCTTTCCTACAGTTTTACGCATTCTTCCTAGCTTTTCTTGTTCAATGTTTTCTATAAGCTTCTTTCTCTTTTACGCCTTCTTCCATAGTGCTTCTCTCTCTTTTATGACTTCTTCCATTGTGCTTCTTTCTCTTGTATGCCTTCTTCCATCGTGCTTCTTTCTCTTTTATGACTTCTCCCATCGTGCTTCTTTCTCTTTTATGCCTTCTTCCAACGTGCTTCTTCCTTTTCCTTTTTTTTTATGGTTCTTCACTTTATGCCCCTTCTATTCTCCTAGCCTCATGTACATACAAATGAAATAAAAAGACCGTCCCATATCCTTGTAATTTTCAGCCTAAGCCACATTAGATTAGAGGCCAAGGGACAGGGCTGCCAGCCAGCCATTTTATCTGCTGGTTGTCCCTATTATCCCTTCTTACCTTCTTCACTTCTTTCCATCACCGCACCCTGCATCAGTCAGCTCTGCCCCCGTCTCCTCCACTCGCGCTCGGCCACCTCCCTCCCCGACCCCGGCAACCCGACTGACACTCAACTGCTGGAACAAAGGACTTAACAGGGCTACAAAAAACTAATCGCAAACAACAGCAAGAAGAACAGCCTTCAACACTCAAGCTTGCAAAACTACTTTGCTAAAAACCAAGCCAACCACAAGGGCGTAACTCGACCACCCTTTAACCCTCAAACACATCGACACACACAAACACCCGCCGCTTCATTGCTCTTTATCCCACTCGCACCCAATGACCACCGGCCTCTCTTCATTTGCCCTTGGCGGAGGTGCCACTCAAAAGCAACGCGTCTCCTACTTTTACGATGGTAACAGCCTTGAGAGCATGCTGAAGCAGCCTGCCTTCTGATTCAACCTCTCCGAGAAAGCGTTGGCAAATGACTATCTTCCCCAGGTTTGCAATCTAATCAAGCTGAAAATCCTCCTCTTTCCAACCTTTCGTATTGCGATGCTTAGACGACGTCGGCAACTATACATATGGTCTTGGTAAGTGCCACACAGCATATGGGCCAGAACCTGGGTAGTATATTATTTCAGTGCGTCGAGGGTGCGTATGTGGTATCTGACACTAATTGGTGCCTCTCTTTATTCATATAGGTCACCCTATGAAGCCCCACAGAGTACGCATGTGCCACACTCTAGTGACCAACTACGGACTGTACAAGAAGATGGATGTCATTGTACGTTAACAACTAGGTTCATCGTCTTGATACGTTAACTTTGCAGGATCCCTTCCCTTGCAGGACTCCTTGCGTGAATATTACACTAACTCGCTTTTTTTTGCCACCATTTTTATATTGTGTTGATAGCGCCCAAAACGAGCTACTGCACGCCAGATGACCCGTTTCCACAACGACGAGTACGTTGATTTCTTGGCCAGACTCACACCAGAGATGGTTGGCGGCGAAGGAATGTCAGACTCCACCAAGCACCTTTGTAAGTGTTCAATCGTTTCATTAGCCAATAGCCGTTTTGGTATCTTGACTGTAACCTTGCATGTCGTCTTGTCTAACATATCTTTTTATTTGCCCTTTTTCCTTTCTTGTGTTTCTTTATGTCTCTCGCCTTCACAGTCAACCTTGGTGATGATTGTCCAGTCTTTGACGGTCTCTTCGAGTTTTGTTCAATCTCCGCTGGAGGATCCATCGGTAATCAAAGGGGGTCCGGAAGACCGGGTCAATATTCAGGAGTCAGACCTTGAAAACAAAAAACAGCTCCACCACTCACACGTATAGTTATAATTCGCATATGCCTTTATTAGCTGCTGCCAACAAGTTGACAAGAGGCGAATCGGACATTGCTATCAACTGGGCAGGAGGACTTCATCACGCCAAAAAGACTGAGGCTTCAGGATTCTGTTACATCAACGACATTGTGCTCGCCGTTCTGGAACTCTTGCGATTTCATCAGCGTGTCTTGTACATCGATATCGATATCCATCACGGTGACGGAGTGGAGGAGGCCTTTTACACCACAGATCGTGTCATGACGGCGTCTTTTCACATGACAGAGTTCTTCCCCGGTACAGGAAAGCTGGAAGAGACCGGTATCGGCAAGGGCAAGAACTATGCTGTTAACGTTCCACTCCAAAAGGGCATGGACGACTGGTCCTACCAGAATCTCTTTGAACCTGTAAATTTTGCGAACTGATGATGAGAGATCGCGATTTTACCTGTCTATTATTATCCCAATTGACGTTCTCACATAATCATCCTATGGATTTACTTTTGACAATTAATAGATCATCAAGCACATCATGGAATGGTATCGCCCAGGAGCCGTTGTGTTGCAGTGCGGAGCAGATTCTTTGGCCGGTGACAAGCTCGGATGCTTCAACCTGTCCATGAAGGGGCACGCCAACTGTGTTGCTTACGTCAAGTCCTTTGGCATTCCCATGATTGTTGTAGGTGGAGGAGGATATACTGTTCGCAACGTCGCCCGAGCATGGACTTTCGAAACTGCCGTCCTTCTCAACGAGCAGCTGCCAGAAGGTAACTCGATCATTTATGATTGTTTGTATGCCTCTCCATGTCCGGTTCTTGATCACATGCTAAGATGTGATTCGTTCCATTTTTTTAGAGCTTCCATTCAACTCTTACTTCGAGTACTACGGCCCTGAGTTCCGCCTGGATGTGCCAGCCAACAACATGAAGAACGACAACACACCGGAGGATCTTCACAACCTGAAGTAAGTGGTGTTTACATGATTGCCTTTTTACCATTGCTTCACAGGCCGTGAGTTTTTCGGAATATGACAGCAGTACTGACCTAGGTTCTTTCTTTATATCTCCAACAGGGCCCAGATCATTGAAAACCTCCGTCATATTCCATGCGCTCCTTCAGTGCAAATGCAGGAGGTTCCTAGAGACTACTCATCCTCAGATGATGAGGATGACGAGATGGATGTCGACACTAGAATCACACGTAATACGAAGCGCTTGTCCGATCGCTATTAGTGGTCATGTCAAAAATGACAAGACTTGAAGTCGATAATGATCTAACGCATATTATTCCCTTTTTATCAATTCTAAAATGTAGGACGATTGGCCGATTCAAGGATTGTGCCTGATGAGGAGCTTTCAGATTCAGATGAAGAAGATGGCCGTCGCAACCAACACAACGCCAACGGATCGTTCGTGCTGTCAGGCTCACCAGCCCTTGGCAGTTCTTCGACCATTGGCTCAGGACGTCTTGGCGGTCGTGCCACAACATCTTCCGCGTTGCACAACTTTTCCGGCCCCCTTGGAGCAACCAACGGACCTAGCTCTGGAACGGCCAGCCGTAAGTACGGTGCAGGTGCCTCTTCAGAGGCTGCACAGGCAAAATCCAGCAGTGCTCAAGGGGAATGGACTCCACAACCCACTACAAAGTCAAGCAAAGGAACCCAAGGCGCAGGCACGATAGTAGCAAGCGCTGGTACCGGTTCTGGGGCTGCTGGTGGAGCTCGTCGGGCGCGTCTCACCGGAACAACATCACTGAAGCAGAACGGCAAGGAGTCACAGCAAGTGGGAGTCCAGTCGTCGCAAGCATCCTACCCTGCCGCCTCAAAGAGTCGCGAGATTCACTCCAAGGACTACCAGCCTAGAGATTCTCACCACCGCGAGTCGTCTCATCACGGACAGCAGACCCCTCATTCCCAACAAGGTCAGCACTCGTCTCAGCAACCTCCACATGGGCAGTCGATCCCTCCTTCGCATCCTCAACAGGGTACCCCATCCCACCACCACCTCGGCCGTGATCAGCAGCAGATGCAGATGCAGCACCAGCAGCGCGAGCATCAGATGCACAGAGAGCACCAACAGCATAGAGATATTCAGATGATTCGCGACCATGAGCAGAGGGAGCATGAGCAGCGCGAGCACCAGCACCACCAACACCAGATACAGATGCATATGCAGAGACGCCCCGGAGGCAGCAGTTCTAGCTCGAGCCGCCCGGATTACCACCCACAGTATCCAGGCGATGATATGATGCGCTACGGTGCACCTCCACAGGGGAGTGGAAGCAGCCACGGTGGATACCCTCAGCACGCCTCGTCGATTCATTATGGCCAAGGCGCACCTCCACCCTCTTCATCACAGTTGCCTCCTACACAGCCGATCCCCCACGGGCATATGCACAGCGGAAGCATGTCGCACGGAGCACCCCACTCACACTCGCATTCTCACCCTCACCCAGGCCACCACCACACTCAAGGACCTCATGTATCCCACCCTCAGCATGGCCAACACCCTGGACCTCCACAACCCTCTCATCACCATATGCCACCCCACCACCAATCGATGCCTCACCATCATGCCCCTCCTCCCGGATCACAATCATCTGGCCACCATTATTCAGGCAGCAATGTGAGCGGCAGCGGTAGTCGAGGAGGAAGCGCTGGAATGAGCCAAAGCCGACCAAGCTCTACCAGCGGTCCTATTCCCGGAATGCATTCTTCAGGGTATGGTGCTCCCCCTCCTCCTGTTTATGGAGGATACATTCCTGATCGCCACGAAGAAGCACCGATAGGACACAAGGAACGCAAGGAGCACTACAAGGAGTCGTCTGCCATGGAGATTGAAGACCCCCGCATGATGGAGTCACGCCCGATGCCACCCTCGCATGGAGGACCCATCCCACCAATGGGTCATCACTCGCACCCATCGCATGGTGGATCGATGGATTATGGACGGATGATGCCTGGAGGACCTGCACCTGCACCCTATGGTCATCGTCGCGGAGGAAGCCATGGTGGTAGTCAGGGCGATCTCCGAGGCGTTGTGCTGGGCGGCGGCGAAGCTCCAGGAGGACCTCCTGGACCATATGGAGGAGCATGGGATCGTGAACGAATGGATCGGGAACGGGAACAGCGCCACCACGGTTACCGCGGTCCCAATGCGCCTTAATCGTCATTCTTGTTCCATCAGTGCATTCATATATTCTCCAATCATTACTCTTGTGTTCATTTTACTTTCTATTTTTTTTCCCTCTCTTCACTCATTTGTACTGAGCTCTGCCTTTGTCTAGAACTTCATCCATCGTAGAACGATAATAAAAACATTCATCTGTTCCAGACATTCCTGTGATCGTCTATCGTTTGATAATGAGAACCATAAACGCGACGGTAAAGCTAATTGGAAGCAGTCGCCCATAAGTCGACGGAATTAAGCCTTGAGGAGGGGTCAATTGAAAAGGTTTCTTCCACGTTTCTTTGCCAAGATAGCTTAGCTAGCACTAAAATGAGCGTTCTCTTTCAGGGCGGAGAGATATTTATGAGGCTGAAGCCGGGTGGTCAACTTTTGCCAAGAGTTCGATGATTGGAAGGATTGGAAGGATTCCTTTTGGACTATCGGGAATTCGAAAACAAAGAAAAAGGCACTCGCTGCAGAAGAAAAGTAAAAAATGGAGACGTCAAGCTTGGCATTGTGTGAGTGTGGCTGAGAGGGACTAGTGTGCGTGTCCATCTGGACCGTTCGACTCTCTTTTTGGATGCAAAGTGATGCCCGAGGGAGTGGGCTGAAGTGAGGGGTGGGAGATGTGTGTCTACATTGGGAGTCGGAGAAACAAAAAATGTATGTGGCTGAAGGGAGGTTTAAGCGGATGGGACTTTTCGACTTTTCTACTTTGACAGTTGTTCACCCTATAGCGAAGCTTTAACAACGAGAATTGCGAGTTGAGGTAAGGAAGGCAGGGTTCCACTCCCACGTATTGAACACAAGAGAAGAGATTATTAACGTGGACCCGGTTTGGTTCCTGGGAAGAAGTCAAGAATGTGTAAAAAAGGTTGCCATGTTTGAAGTGTGAGGTTTACGCGGATGGTGGCATTATCTGAGAAAAAAGGGGCAAAATGCGTCGGACAAAAGAAAAAAAAAAAGCGGCGTGAGTTGATATGGACATGCTTGCTCATCCGTCATACTCTAAGGCGGGACCTCTCGACGCCGCCAACCCTAATGTCCTTAGACAATTTCAGCCGATTCCCTGTGTTCGCGGTATATAAAGCGAGTTCCTTCCCTCGCTTTTCTTTTTGTCATCATCGCCTCTTTTCTTTTTGCTCCTCTTACTCCAACATATACACTCCTCCTCTCCACTCAGTCTCTCAATCCAACTCCCCTTCACTCCCTATCTGTCAAGCAAACCCCAACAATCACCACCACCGCCGCCAAACAGGACTCACCACACACACATAACATACCCAGGATGGCATCCACAGACGGGATCTTATCGATCATAACATCAGCCCTCTACGGCATCCTTTTCCTCCAGTTCACTTACCGGTTCGCCCGCTCCATCTGGTGGATCTACTTCTTCTGCTCTCTCCTCTGCGTCTTCCGCATCGCCGCCTTCGGACTTCGTGCGTACGTCGACGTTGGATCCTTGATTGTTGGGTCTTCGAAGTGGATTTCCTACTATATCACTGAGGTCTCCCTCCTCAACGTCGGCGCCGTCTTTGTCATTCTCATCCTTGCCCGGTTGTACCATTCGATTTTACCCAAGATCCGTCATCATGCCGGGGGTTTGCCGAGAGGAATGTTTGAACGGACGCTTGTGGACCATACGCGGTTGTTCCTCTTACCGATTATCGCACTCATCATCGCCAGCGGTGTCCTCTCCTCCATGACGGACCCACACCAAGTCGAGCTCTCCGTCACTCTGCGGAAGGTAGCCGTGATCGGATTGATGGTCTTTGGATTAGTCTTCCTCTACTGCTCCTGGGTCTACCGGTCCAAGTTCCCAGAATACCGCCGCCCATTCACAATCTGTTTTGTGGTGACGGTGTTGTTTAATGTGTCGTTGGTTTATAAGGTGGTCTTCACGTTTGGGAATGCGGACGTTCAGGGGACGTTGTGGGCTTTCTATGTGTTCTCGCCGTTGTTGGAGTTGGCGGCTTTGGTGGTTTTGGCGGTTGATTTGCAGACGATTTTCTTGGGGCATAAACATGATAAAATCCCCAAGGCAGATACCTTGCCCAAGTAGTAGCCGCATGTTATAGTAGTCGGTTGGGGTAGACTCTAATACAAAACTCTTATTCATATTGTCAACCGCATCTTGTTGTTGTTACTGTGATATGGATCAATTTATTAGAGGAATCTTAGCTGAACATCTAATATCAACAATGAGCAGCCCCAACGAGGGGCGCCTGGTGCGTAACGTGATTGTTGAGATTGAGGCTGTGGTGATGGGGTGGGACGACACAGCTCTTGAGGCCAAGAAGAAGTCTGTCATCCATTGTAATGCTGCACGAGCCATATTGCGCGCCCCGTTGTGGTCACGGTCCCTGGCTCAGTTGCATTGTGTGCATTGGATGAAGGCGACGGTCCATGGCGATATGGTCCTCACTGTTGATGTGGCATTGACAGCAAGACTTGGAAATGAAGTACTCGACAGCCGACACGATCACAAAAACCCAAGACTTCCAACTATGCAAGGCATGAGAAGCAAGCATTAGGTTTTTGTATGTCTTTTTGTTACCCAATAGTTTTAAAGAAAAAGAAAGAAACATAGTAATGCTTACCTTGGTCTTCAGCTTCTTAAAGAACTGCAAACGTCGGATGGACCGATCGGGCTTGGATGTGAAGTTGCCATCGCCAGCAATAAACAAGGCGTACACCCTATTGACTCCCTCTCTTTACTTACCCTTGATTCCACACGACTGGATGATCACGCCGACAGCCTTGTTTTTTTTAGTGTAGCGTTCTGAGCCAACTTTAAGCTCCTGTTCTTGACCTTGAACATGATGGAACCATAGAAGGCTCGAAGCTGCTTGTACACTGGAGAGAGGGTGAGTGAGGTGAACCCCCTTGTGCAGAGAACACAGAAGGTCTGCAACGAGAAGTGCGAGGGTGTTCGTCTGGACGAGTACGTGCCAGGATGCGGATGGAGAGGAGAACTAGTTCGTATCGTACAAAGAGGTGGAAAGAGATGGGTGTAGAGAACAGGGGTCGACAATGAAGAGGAAGGGGATAGATGAGATGCAAGGATAAGAGAGGGTTGGCAAAGAAGGAAGAAGAAAGACGATGTGTATTATATATTATTATATATGAGATTGAAGGGAGACAGCAAAGCCCTCACTGATGATCGTGGTCAGCTGCTGCCGTGTATAATATATGAGATTGACAGGGTCGCTGAAAGAGAAATGCAAAGCTTTCGCTGATGGTCGTGGTCTGAGGGGTCCTATCATTACAATGACCAAACTACCGACTTTTGTATGTTGCCGGTGAAAAAGAAGGCTTTACGAAAAGAAGACAAGCATGGTGCACTATTTGTTTGTCGAGGGGCATTGATCTTTGCATGGCATTTAGCTCACGTTCGATTGACTATATCTGTCAGGAAGAAAAGGGTTCGCGTGTCTTTACACATTGTGAAGGGCAACATTATGCAAAGGCATTGTGGGTTTGAACACAGCAGCGGTCATCAACGTCGACTTGAAAGAGAACCAATAGGCGGTCAAGGAGCGACCAAATGCAAGGGGAAAGACAAATTGCGCCGTTATCAACGACGACGCTGCAAGGTTTAAGCTTTTCTTGTCAGACGATACCGTAATGCAATTTAGCACAAGGGCCGGTAGCGAAGCATGGAAGTTGATTACGAAACGCGTTAATTAGAGCAAGAACAAGAAGCAAAGATAGAAAAAGTGTGGCTGGTAATGGAGGTGAAACCTTCAAGGGAGTGTGGGGCTGCAGCCAATTAAAATGCCAGGATCTGGACGAGGGCGGCAAAAGCAACAAGGGGGAGACAGTCGTGGAAAATATCCACCAACGAATGCTCACTTCTTTTTTTATCGTTTTATTAAACCCGCTTTTGATCTCCATTTCCTTCTCTCTTTCTCATCCACTCCTCAACTCATTCGACATCAACACTTGGCACCTTCAACAAGAATTCACTGAAAGGATCACAATGGCCCATAGTCAGGACACTACACACGAGGAGACATCAACCACCTCCTCATTCACACCTCCATCCACTCGGCCCTCCATGGGTCCACCAACATCAACCACCCCAGGAACCGGCGCACAAGCACGCAGTCACCTCCTCAACACCGCCTACAACAACGCCAACAACAATAACGGCGACGACGATAACGACAACACCATCTACTACAACTCCAACCGCCGCCCTGCCACCCCCGTTCCAGTCTCAATCACAGACTTTCGTCTCTTTGACGGCGAAAACTCTCCCCAAAACATAGCCGTCTACGGGTTCGGTTTGGGCGCTCTCTTTGGAGGAAGTGTGATCCTGGCCACTATGGTCGGTACCTCGATCCCACAGTTCTGGCTTTTCCTTGCAGCTTTGGGGGTCTTCCATTCGTTGGAGTATATTGCCATTGCACTGTTCAACCCCACAAAACTTAAGCTCGATTGTAAGTTTCTGTGCGTCTTTGTTGATTCATAAAAAATGTGATCGAGCGAGAGGGGATCGGGACGTATGGTGCATTTATTTATGACTTACAACCACACAAGGAGGCGCAAGCACTAATGATCACACATTAATCCTACTCTACCCGGCTATTTTTACTTACACTCACCCCACTCCTCCTTTCCGTTCTCTTTCCATTACAAACACTCTCTTAGCATTTTTGTTGAACCACAGCCCGGAGTACTCGGCAGCAACAGCCGCAGGAATCACAGAATTCCTGATCGAACTCTATTTCTTCCCACAGCTCAAGTCCTGGGGCCTGCTGAACAAGATCGGACTAGTCATGGTGATCATTGGTCAGGCAGCCCGTACCTTGGCCATGTTCTCTGCCAAATCCAACTTTTCGCACCACGTCGAGTTCTATAAGGAGGAGCATCATGTTCTCGTCACCGACGGCATCTACAGGTAAATACTTGAAGGAAGAAAAAAATAGGCATGGGTTGTAATGCGCCTGGAACGGGCGGATTAAAGCCATGGCTTCGGTAAATTTAACCATGGCATTGCAGTTATCTCTTGCGGCTCTCACTAATTACATTCCTCCGTTTCACTGCATCCACTCATTCCAACCGTAGCCTTCTGAGGCACCCTTCCTATTTCGGGTTCTATTACTGGGCCCTGGGTTCTCAGTTGATGATGATGAACCCCGTCTGCATTGTCGGCTTTGCAGGAGCGTTACACCATTTCTTCTCAGAGCGCATCCAGTACGAGGAGCAGTGCTTGGTCCGTTTCTTTGGTCAGTCTTATCGTGATTACCAGGCCAGGACACATACCGGCATTCCTCTCATCAAGTAAACACTGGATCGTTTCAAGGCTTTGTGTGTGTCGGTAGCAATTAGAGCAGCTACACCCTTAGAATAAAGTCAATAAACACAGAATGAAAGACAACATCGCTGCGCAAAACTGATGAAGGCAAAGTGTTTGTCCTTTGTTATTGTTGGGTTTTTATTTGGAGTCAACATCCCAAGCTATACAAAAGAAAGCGAGAGACATCGACGAGGATGGTGGTACCTAAAATTAGGCACTGTCGCCTAATTTGACCCGCTTTTCAGGGTGAGGGTTGCCATTATCATCGTCATCATCATCATCATCTCCCGCAGCCTCGCCTCGTTTCCTCTTTAGGTACCTACATAGATGAATTATGAGCGTGGAACAATACAAATTACACAAAAATATCTGTGAGCAAACAGACATCGAAAAAAACAACAATCACATATTCTAGCACAAAGCAATTAATTACACCAACAAATAAAAGACTTACAAGAGACTGTCAGGGTTTCGTGCGGGGTCTTTGCACATCTTGAGCCGCTTGTCAATCTCAGTTGCCACCAACTTGTCAACCTCGACACATCGGCGGTCCTCCTTCAATACCTTCTCGATCGCCTCCAGGATTGGCAACAGTTGGCTGTTGTATTTTTGTGTCGCACTTTCATTCGCCTTGAACTTGTACTTGGCGTATCTGCGTTTAGTATTGGAAAAACGCGTATGGTGTGTTAATAGCGAAGTCCGGGTATATGATTGCATAATGAGGGCACGAAAATCTCTGCGCGTATCATATGACGTTTCGAATTCCTGGCCGGCCATACCTCTCAAAGTCGTACGCCTCGTCCTTGCTTGCTATCTTCAAGGTAGCCAATGCGATCTGAGATGGTTGGTATAAGAAGCAAAGATCAGTGTGAAGCGCCGTGTCAATCAGCGTCAACGCGCGCTCATACACCTTTTGCAACTTGCTTATGTTTTCCGTCACAGCCTATCAAACAGATACAAACAGATGGTAATTGTAAGCCAAGGTGCTATTGCGCGATCAACATGGGAACATTGAAGACTTGTTAAAAGTACCTGCATGTCGAAGAAGAAACCGAGGCAGGGTCGGTAGGGATGGTGGACCGTGAAATGGAAGCGCAGGGTTTTGCAGACAAGAAACTCAAGTTGAAGAATCGACTCTGCAGGGCTCTTGAGCACCTTTGAGAAATCCTCGATCGACATCAAGTAGTTCTCCGTTTTCCTGGCCAAGAACATGCACGTCAACCTATTTGTATACGTGAAAGCCTGAATGAGTCCATATATATTGTTCACACATGCTGCAAAATGCCGTACCGTTCCTGTGTTTGATCCTTGGATGCTTACATGACATCCTTGGGATGGTGATCCATGGCGGTGTTCTCGAGGAAGAAGCGCTTCATGTAGACGACCGCAGTTGCCTATTACACGAAAAGGGATCAAAAAGCCTTGCTCAATTATTCGTCGCTGCGGGTGTTGTCCAGCATTTAGGGCTTCCTGCTCCTGAGAACCAGACTGCAAAAAGGTGGAATACCATGACATAGGAAGGCAGTTTCCAGTATTGAAAGATCTTGACGATCCTGCGCTCATAGAATCCCAGCAATGTCAGTTCGTCCTCAACCGTCAGATATTTGAGATCCTGTGGTAAATCGTCGAGCGCAAGTCCTTGTGCCGTCCTCTATTAACAGCAAAGAAGCAACAGCTTTTAGAATCTCCTCTATTTGGGTGCCATTAAAACAGTAGGTACTGGTGAAAAACGAAGGAGGGACGCACCAGATCGCTCTCGTCCTGGAGGTTCTGCTTGATCGACGAAACAACCTCCTGGTTGACCTTGCTTCGCATATCGTCCAATTGCTGCTGGGCGTACCGCCAGTGGTTGAATTGTGTTGACTGTTCATACAGCTGCTTAAGATGGACAGTTTCTTTTACGGCTGCCTCGGTTCCGGTAGCAGCTGCAGTGGCACCGTTTGCGTCACCGTTGGTAACAACAGCTGCTGCATTCGAACCTGAGGCTGGTTCTGCATGTGTTCCGTTTGTGTTCTCCGATTGTGTCACCATTGTCGCTGCTGTGTTGTTTGTTTGTTTGCGTGTTTGCTGGAGCTGTATGTCAATCGGACAGAGTGCGTCGACGAATCTTTGAACGGAATGCAGCGAGAGACTTGAGAAGACAAAGGGAGAGAGGGACTTTGCAGACCCGCAGACCTTTAAGACTTTTAGTACAAAAAAAGTGGTGGCAAATTGCGACAAGCCACATTCAGGACCGGAAATGTCGTTAACGGTGAATCTCTGTTCCTTCAACACTGCCATCACCTCCACCACCAGCAACGACGACATCCTGAGACCATGAGTGCAACGAGGATCCGTAGCAGGATCACGACATCCATTC
Organism: Linnemannia hyalina; assembly: GCA_019671135.1. Classification (NCBI taxonomy): domain Eukaryota; kingdom Fungi; phylum Mortierellomycota; class Mortierellomycetes; order Mortierellales; family Mortierellaceae; genus Linnemannia; species Linnemannia hyalina. The sequence continues at coordinate 692,826 of JAHRHY010000007.1, read as the reverse complement.
ACGCACAGCCAGCTGGAGCTCACTCTGGATCGGCACACTGTCCTCATCAACTTCACCACTCAGGCGCAATCACCTCTCAAGTCCTCAGGTGGCTCCTCCTTCCTTCTTCAGCACCAACACTGTTGCCTGTCAAGCCCAGGACCCGATCCCTCCTCGGTCATACCAGATTCACACATTCTACTTCTTCAAAACACGCCGTCACACCACAGAAGCCAAAGAATGGATCAACAAAAACCGCGTCTGCTTGGGACATTCCAGTCACTCCTCCCCGTTCAACCGCGTCTCGAGATGTGCATCGACTAGGACACGCTCGTTCACTCAGAGCCGCTACTACGAACCTTGCCACTCCTTCAACAACGACTTCAGGCGGACCACAGTCAAAAGACACCACAAACAGCTTTATACCCGAGGTGTCGCTACAGGATCCCAACACCGATTACTGGAAGGTCTACCAGGCGCAACGGGACCAGAAGCACAAACCCACAATGACAGAACTCCTCCGACTCCATGACTGGCTCAGCACCCGCCCTCTCATGACCAACGATGTCGCGTCCAGATCGACCCTACTCATCAAGGAGATGCACAAGCGGCGGCTCCGATTCAACATCAACCTTTACAACAACCTGATCCACCATCATATTAAGCGGAACAAATTTGATGACGCCCAAAAGGTTCTGGATCAGATGGCCGAGCATCGGGAGGTCCTGAAGGCGGACAGGTCTATGCGGCAGAGGACCCTGGCACTTTTGATGGCGATGTATCTTAAGAGTGGGAATGAGACTCGGCTTCAGGCATTGGTGGATCGGGAACCGTCGTCGTCATCATCATCATCCGAGAATGCAGGAGAGGCGCTTTCGCAGACCATGGCCGACTTTTTGAGGTGGTCCAAGGGTCTCCAATTGACAAACGACTCGATCGAGCGTGCCAAGACCATCTTTCGCGGGATTCAGGAACGAACATGCTCACCCAATACCTCGCGGTTCACACATCTACTCCAACGGCAGTTCGAGGACAATCGACCTCAGGATGCCCACCGGTTAATGAACCACATCCTCGACATTGGCTTCCACCCAAATGCCTACACGGCCTCCAGCATCATGTCAGGACTCCTCAACGCACGACTCTACAACGAGGCAATCCATATCTGGGACAGGATCAGGGAAGACCCCAAAGCACGTTCGGACCAAGTCCTACTCAACTCGCTCCTCTCGGCACTCTGTCAAGACCCCACCCAGTTCCCGACTGCCCGTGAACTCTGGAGCCAGATTCTTGCCAATCCCGAGATCAAGCCAGATGTCATCACATTCTCCAACATGCTCAATGGTTACTTCCGGGCCAAGGATCCTTCTTCGGCGATGATGCTTTGGGACCAGATGCGGGAGAGACCTTACTCGATTAAGCCCAATGTGATCATGTACAACGCCGTCATGACGGGGCTCTTTCACAATCACCAGCCTAAGGAAGCCATGGCGATCTTTGACCAGATGGTGGACCAGAAGGATCTGGTCCTCCCGCTCGATACCTTCCAAATCATGATCAAGGGTCTCCTTTCTGTCCGGGATTCTGACAACTTGAGCAAGGTTCTCATCAAGATGGATCAGGCTGGAGTCGAGAAGGATGCGGCGACGTACACGATCATCACCGACACTTTGTTCTCGCAAAGAGACGCCGAGGCTGCCAAGCAGGTAGCCGATCTGATGACGGAACGGAAGGTCGCCAAAAACGCGGTGACTTACTCGGCCATCATTGCGGGACTAGTCAACGTTGGCGATTTTGAGCGGGCGCAGCAGTTGTTCAAAGAGATGCAGGAGGCCGGACACAAGCCGACCATCCATACCTTTGGAGCCATGATGCAGGGAGCTTTCAAAGCTGGGGATGTCGAGCTTGCAGAGTCGATGGCTCAGTTGGCCAACAAGAACACTAAAGAGGGCATGTCTGCCGGTGCCTACTCGATCATGATCTCGGGCTACTCGAGTCTACTGATGATGGACAAGGCCGACCACTGGTTCCAAGAATTCCGACGCGCCGTCGTATCCTCTTCCTCCTCCTCTTCTTCCTTGCCATCCTCTTCGTCGTCTTCACCACTCTCTGCGTCTGTCTCTGCGGATGGTCCCAAGATTACATGGAGGATCTTTTATGTCCAGCTGAAGGCCTGTGTCGAGCACCGGTTATGGGCCCCTGCAGATCGGGTGCTTCGGGCGATGGAGGACCTTGGGTTCGAGTCGGATGTCCCGAGACTGACCAGGCTGATCCGTCGCGTCGAGGATATCCGTGCTGCCCATCCTGACCAGTTTCCAACAAGACCGCCACCCGTTACTGCCACTTCACAGGCGGTGACAACTACATCCACATCAATCGCGGAATAGAATCGATAGACTCGCGTAAATAAATATTGAGAAGCCAAACAAAAAAAAAAGAAGTAATGCATGTTTGAGCAAAGCTCGAACACATATTCAACCGAGCAAAACCCAGCAACAAGCATAAGAACGATACAGAGACACGGACGTAAAATAAACATATTGAAAGAGGAGCGCTTTATGAATTGAATCAAGGCAAAAAAAACACACAGAAGAGTAAATTTTAAACCTCGGCGAGGACAGCGGGCTCCTTGAAGTCCTTGCGCTCAACCTTGGCGCCGGTGGTGTTCTCGACATCAGCACCAGAGTGGAGCTCGAGGAGCTTTCCGAGGTCGAACTTGGGGGCCTTGAGGATCTTGACCTTGCGGACAAAGACGTCGCGGAGGGGGTAGATCGACTTGCACGACTTCTCGATCTCGGATCCGATGACCTCAGGGACGAACTTCTGGACGAGCTCCTTCAAGTCGCAGGACGAGGCCTGGGCAATCATGATCTCGAACATCTTCTTGCGGATCTGACGGATCTGAGCAGACTGAGCGTAGGTGGTCTTCTTGACCTGGTGGACTCCCTTCTTGGTGAAGGCAACAGCAAAGAGGCGGAGCAAGTAACCGTCGGTGGTCTTGACATCGACGTGAGCCTCAATGATGGACTATTTATAATTTGTTAAAACGGAAAAGAGAAAAGATGATCAATGCCTGTCGATCATAACTCAAATAGAAACATCCTTTGTCTTTGGATTCTGAGAAAAGGAAAAAAACAACAAACAAATGTATGCACCGTCAATGTTCAAAGAGATCTTACCTGCCACTTGCGGACCATGGAGCGGAGCTTGTCCGAGGTCATGTCCATACCGTGGAAGTTGGTGAGGCAGTTCTTGCCCTGGACCTCATCAACACGAAGCTTAATCTTGCGGAAAGAGTGCTCCTCGCTCTTGTTCAAGTCAGCGAGGGAGATCTCGAGGACACGGCCCTTCAAGGCATCGTTGGCGTTCTTCATACCCTGGGTGCGGTTGACGAGGGTCTTGCCGACGTTGCGAACCTCAAAGGTCGAAGGAGCCTTGATATCGTACCAGTCCTTGCGGGTGAAGGGGTCGACGCTATTTTTTCGTTGAAGGGAGAGGGAAAGATAGAGTATGAGGATCGTAGGTTCTGTGTGATGTGGTTGTAGTTGATAGTTCCTGTTTGGTGGTGGGTGCACTCCATCATTTTATCCTGTATCTAATGTGTTGGTGGTCGAGTCGGAGCAAGCCTTCACGAGATAGTTGTCGATCCGACTATTGAAGCCGGAGGCGCAGGTCTGTCTGGATTGACAACCGCGTCCATCGTAGCACACGTTTGTGTTGCTCTTCTCGCTGTGAAGCCTGCTTATAGCGCCAAACAAGCTGTGTCTGAGGATGAAGAGAGAGGGAGCGCCCTGGTGCACCACCAAAAGGATCTGCTGGAAAAATGGACGATTCGTCTTCCTCTGACCCTGAAATCGTACTGGGTTTGTTGTCGAAGACCATTGGTGTAATCCTCCCCGTCTCTCTCGAGAACACTAATCTCTAACAAGCTGTTGGTGCTCTTTTCCAATCATCCATCTGCAGCATAAAGAGCGAGTCTGAGAGAGAGAAAAAAAAAAGAAAGATCCATCGCTCCTCTCTCTCATTCCGCGTGCAGAGATCTGATCCTGTTTCCTGGGTGCTTCCCCTCCCTGAGGGAAAAAGTAAGTGTTCTTCCTGCAGAGTGAAAGGTTGGGTGTTCTGGAACGATACTTTACACCTTCTTCTTGAGACCCTTCTTGCCTTTCGAGAGACGCTTATTCTTTCCAACGGCTGTATGTCACATATTGTCGTCAAATAGAAACAGTAGGTGTAGTCCGATTGTGATAAGTTGAATCCAGATGACAAGCCAAAAAGTAGATGTCCAGATGTCCAGTTTTTTTTTGGAGTTGGAGTGTCGAGGAGAGGTCGATGAACGGCAATGGTGGCGAGTGGGTGCATAGGATGTGAGTAGATGGATAGATAGACAGATCGATGGTTAGCATCCTCATCATGGATGTATGTACGATTCATCATCGCTTTCGATGTATAAACAAGGCGCCTTCCGAAATAGGAAAAATTAAACTCCCGGTTACGCTACCCATGATGATTAATGAATAAAAGGAAGAAACAACAATTCCACGCTGCACCTCTCACCATATCGCTTTCCCTCAGCAAATGTTTGTGACGGGCTTTTTCTTCTTCTCTTTTGCTTCTTACTATCTTGTCTGAAAGACTGAAACTACAATTGGTGGCGTTCTATGTGCTCATGTTGCCGCCGGGGTTGTCGCTGTGGTTGCAGAGGATGGAGCCGTCGTTCCATTCTTCTTATTGTTGTTACTGTTATTACTATCAGTGAGTAGCAGCTCCTTGACTTGCTTCATCAGTCGAGTTCCAATCACGCCGTTGGGATCCAACGGTCCCAGCTTCTGTCCGAAATATGCCACATCCGCTTGAAGTCTATCCGGTGAAGGGAAATGACAAAACCGTTAGGGAAATGAAAGAAAGTCTAATGGTTCCTGACGTAAAGACAAATGCAATCTTTCATACCTAGTCTTTCCAAGTGGAGTAGCAATTGGCAACTTTTGGATCTCTTCTTCAAGCCGAGCGGTGAAGATCTGCAGCACCTCATCAATGACGCGCTATCATAATGGAATGCAGTAGGAAGAGGAAACAAAAGTCAATGTCACACCTTCTTTCGAATAAAAATGACCATAAACTTGCACTTAGCAATAAACTTAAACTTACTCGCATAGAGGTCGCAGGCAAGAAACGACTCAGGACCTTGTGAAGAGTGGTAGCATCCTTGACGAGTCCGTCCATGAATGCATTCACGCTCGCACCGCCGTTCGCCAGCTGCTGAGTAGGCTTGTTCAGTGCATCATAGTCGACCACCGCAGGGTTGGTCATGGAGCGGATGTGGAGGGCCAGGCGCTCGGTCATGATCGTCACCAGCTTTGAGTGAATCTCGTTCTGATGTTCCTGGAAGTCGCGCAAGATCCTGTCGAATTCTGTCAGCATCACCATTTGCTTGTCTGTCATCTTTGATCGAATCCAATCCTTGACATAGGGGATAAGCGTAGCAAATACACTCAAAGACTGAGAAGCCAATGCCAAGTGCTTCGCCGTGATGTTCTTCAGTCCAGCAGACCGCATCGCACCAGCTCCGAGAATGACTTGACACGTCCTAGAGTTGAAGAGCTGAGTAATACGAACAAAATACCATTGGTGAGAAATGCATGCGTAACAATGGCGGAGCTCAGTGGACATTCGAATAAATTGCAACGTTACCTTGAGAAGCTCGATGATGCGCTGCATGACGTCGGTTGTGAGGGCAGTTATGTTGTTGAGAATATCCAGATACTCTGCCAGAATGTCCAGCAATACCAACGAACAACCAACGACAAAGAACACCTCGTCTCGGACCGATAGTACACGCGTGGATGCTGGGATCTCTGCTGATTTTGAGTCTCCTTTGTCATTGCTGAGAGCTCCGTTGGATCCTTTGGATCCCAGTCGCGATTGGATGAATGAGTCGTGATCGTCCATCCCTTGAACTGGTGGTGCGGACAAACTGAGAACATTGAACACCATCGTAAAGTCCTTGTTCCTGGCCTCCTGGAGACTGAGACTAGAAATAGCTGTGATCTCGTTGGCCGTGGATTGTGATGACCAAGGCACCTCCACTTGAGCCCATTGATCTTCGCCTACTGCCAGCGCTAGCTGACTTGTCTTTTCCATGTGAAACTGCAACAAGAATGTCTTGGACTATAGGAACGAAAAGTAGAGGTAATTAGAACGCGAGTTAACCCAGTTCAAAGAGCCATACCACGGCGGAGAAGCAGTTGGCATGGTCACAGTACATACCTGCGAGAGAATAGCTGTCCGGAGACCGTAGCACATGTAACCAGAGAGGAGCTCACTCTGAAGAACAAACGACCAGGTGAGCTTCAGCAGCTTATAGACCTCGGCGGGCAAAAGTTTGGCACTCTGTTCTGATCTCATGCCCATCAACTTAGCACACCTGGAATGTGCCAGATCCGCCACAGCAAACAAGATCTCCTCCGATTCTGTCTCGAGTTGACGGAACAGCTGGGCTACTGCATTAACGCCCATTTGTCCATCTTCGTCCTCGATCTGCAATGCGCCGAATCGGTTGACGGGAGGAGACATGGGTCCGCCTGAGAAGGGTGACCTAGGAGATTCGACCTTGCTACCGCTTTGAGCCGTCATACGTTTCCTGCCTATCGTTGCCTGCAAGGGTGTTGCTCCCGGTGTGCTCGTACCGAGGCTGAATCCAGCATTCTCTCCATCGGAGCCCTCTTGATCGTCAATCTCCTCATACTCTTCGCCCTCGTGCTCCCCCTCCCTCATTTCCCGGATAGACGCTGACTCCTGCATGCTGTCTGAATCCGAAGATGTGTCGGCCATCATCAAATCGCCTGTTCCTTGGGCCTCCGCCTTCCTGATGCAGTGAAGCAAGAGCTGATGATAGAGCGAGACTCGTTGAAGAGCGCCAAGCAAGAACGCATATATGAAAGACAACATCTTGTAGAACGTCACCGGGTCCATTGTCCTGAGTTGATTCGTCAACGCAACCCTAAATGTTAAGATAAGAGTTGTTATTAGAGAAAGTCGTGGGGTATGAAAAGAACATAGTACTATTTTGAACCAACTTACATCTGATCCTTCTTCTTTGCAGAAAGAGGAGCGTCCGAGTTTTGAACATTAGGGTCTGGCGGAGGATATTGCTAAGAAAGAAAAGGGCCACGACTACGAGCGTTAGAAAAAGGCCACAATCCCAGATGGTACATTCTACACGCGAAAAGGATCAAATGCTTACAGATTTGATGATGTTCTTAAATTCCTGCAGGATTTGTTCCCGGAAGGTCTGCAGTGCAACTCCAGCCCGATTCGCGCGCAAAAGACCCTGGATAAGCGGCATCATCCTCTCCTGGAGATCGCTCTCACGCTCGGCCTGCTTGGACAACAAAGGGTTGATGCCGCGAGTAAAGTTGGGTTTGATGAACTTTGTGTTGGATGTGTCGACTTTTCCAAGGTCCGTCAAAAGAGTCGCCACATCCAACTTGCCAATCCGCAACCGAAAGTCATTGATCAACAGATCTACCAGGTCGCCCTCCATCATCTTGCCGATCATCTTTCTCATCTCTGTCAATTGGCCGCTAAAGTGGACAAGCGCCAGAACTCCACGGATATCCAATGAACGAGGCGATGGCATGATGGCAGAAGACGAGGGAACAAGTGCCAGACTTGGGTCGAATCCTGGAGTCGCCTCGAGATACTTCATGTCGCCCTCGATCAGGACTCGTTGCGCGCCGTCAATCAGGTCCAGCGCGCCAAAGTAGTCGGCCTTTCCCAATAAGACTTGAATCATGGGCTGGGTCGAGCGGATCTCCTTCACCATGCGGATTCCATTGTGAAGTAGACCCAGATTCCTCCTGCGCCTCTTGAGCCGAACAACCTCGAGTCCCTGTTTCGATTGCGTGTGGTCGATCCTTGCCAACTGCGCCCGAAGAACGTGGATCTGGGACACACATTCCAATGTTTGAGAGTGAAGTGCCTGGAGATTCGACAGCGCCTCAAAGAAGGACGTCGACCGCCGTGAGATCTCTGTCATCAAGTGAATCTCGACCGTATCCAAGTAGTGAGAGAGTTTCTCCTGGAGAATGCTGTTGGTGACAATAGACGTGGTGCTATTTTTCGACTCTGCCGGCCCTGTTTGTTCGCAGACAAGGTCAAACGTCCTGGGATTCTCAAAGTTGAAGTTAGGATCGAAAAAGATGGACGGTACGGTGTTGAGGGCTGGGGTGTCGGGCATAGCAGGTACGGCAGGCTTCATTGGGACAGGCTCGTTGATCTCTGACAGATCCGGTACCGAGTAAGGGTTCCTTGCGCTCTCGGTCCTGTTCATGATCCCCTGTGATGCTTCATCCAAAGACGGCGTGGCGTTCTGTGGCTGAAGATGGTTGGCCACAGAGTCGAAGGATGCTCCAAAGGGTGATCGAGGCGAGTGTATGTTGGCTCCATCGACGGGTTTTGATCCTGCTCTGTTTCCCTGGTAACGTTCGAATACGGGGGTAATGTGTTTGATGTAGCTGTCGAACTCTGAAGCCTTGACCTTGCGAATCGACACGGGAGCTATTGGGGGTATATCGGTCTTTGTTGGCTTTGCGGCAGACGAAGGGCGTTTTGTCGGGTTGTTTAGCACTCCCGAGATGGCTAATGGAGGTTTATATTGTTGAGAGCAGGGCGTAAAGCGATCAGTCATTGTGATCTCCTTTCAGTCGTCCGATGCTGTTGGTGCTTTGAGATCTCATGAAAAAGCAAAATGTTACCATTGAATCCAATATCGGCTCGTGTCCAAGGTAGTGATCTAAAAATGAACCCGGATAAGAAAACGTAGTGGCGTAAGATAACAGGGCAAAGAACTGCTCCCTTTGAAATAGCTTTCCGGATCAATCATCAACTACAGTTCCCAGAACAACTCCATGGATCACTCACGCTTCAGACAGGGTGCTGAAGCTCGAAGCAGTGCTGTCCCGTCGCATGGATTGGCCCTGTCGAACAAAGGGACGCGACGATGCGCTGGTCATGGAGGACAGCGGAGTTGAAGAAGAAGTAGAGTTGGTTGAGGCTGCTGAAGAGCTGTGAAGACGCCTGGAGGAGACTGGATCGAGCGTGGAGTCAGCCTGCTGATAGCCATTGCGGCTGTAGGGACGGTTTCCTGCACCGTTCCCCGTTCCTGCGTTCCCGTTGGGGTTGTTCATGAGATGGTTGTTGATGGAGCCTCTACTGGAGTGTCTACTGTGGTTGGCTGAGGTTGTGGAGGCAGTGGCAGGGGCGTTGTTCTGGGTGAGATGGCCGCCGAGCATGCTTGTCCTTGTTCAAGGTGGCGGACGATGGGCCAAGTCCAAGAGATGAGGACTGAGCGTAGATGGAAGAAAACGTGTCGACTAGGAAGGGAAGTTGTTAAGTTCGCGGGTCCTTTTGTTTTCCTGCGGGGGGTTTGTCGAGAGAGAAAAGGGAAAGGGATGAGGAGGGCGATGTCAAAGGGGGGGTGGGGGAAAGGGAGCAATCCTGCAAGATGCTTAGATGGTGTTCAACAAAAGGGGAATGAATGAAAAAGGAAAGGAAGGGGAAGAGACAAGGAATAGAGGACAGGAGGAAGTGAGTAAAGGTGCTCTCAAGTGACGTTGGCCCATAAAGGCCAGAAAGGGCACAACCCTCGACCTTGACTCGACTTGAGCACACTGGCTGACAATAGTCGCTTTGCTCTCTTTTTTATTTTTTCTGTTTTTTCTGGTCCGTCTCTTTTTCTGGTTCTTGACCTTTCTTGACCTTTTATTCGCACCTCTTCCGCCACTCGCACTCATCTCGTCACCCTGTCTCAAGCAAACAGGACATACCTCCACGGCAAATACAAATACCCAAGTAGCAACAACAACAACTACACTCCAACGGCACACACAGACAACAACAACAACGAGAATGTCCTTTGCTGACTTGGAACGTGGAGAGGGCGGCGGAATCAGGAGACAGGCACCAGGTCCCAGTCCCCTTGGTGGCAACGGCAATGGCAATGGCAACGGAAACGGTCATGGCAACGGTCATAACGGAAACAACTGGGGAAGAGGTGCCCCTGCCAACGTCGGCGACGGTACGCTACTACTGCCACTTATCGCCATTCATTCCCTCTCCTTGACTCACCTCTCGTACTCCTCTTTGTCTTTTGACTCTTGTCCCTCCTTTCACTTTCTCCTTACCAACGACCCCTGGTTGTGGCCTCCTGAACCTCACTTCGATTGATGCTCATTCTGAATAATCCTCTTTCTCCAAACCCCACTGGATAACTTGTAGTCAATCAACATGCCTACAAGGCCATGATCCAACAAGTCTCCCAGCAAATCTTCCGTATCTCCTCCAACGTTTCCTCAATACAGCGTCTGGTTGGCTACCTCGGCACCATCAAGGACACACAGGACGTCCGCACTAAGCTGTAAGGAATTGACTCCTCGCCCTTTTCTTTTTTCATTCCAAATCAATGGGGTTAGAGGTGTCAATCGTGGTTTCATTCTTTTGCAACTGACACAGGTACTCGCCCATTTTGATTGCATTCCTTAGGCAGGATTTGACTGAGCAGACCCGCGTTCAGGTCCGTGAGACCAGTCAGAGTATCAAGGATTTGACCCAATTCGATGCCTCTGGTGTAAGTGAACCAAAACAACAAGAAAATACCCACCATCCAAAAAATATTTTACCGTTGTCAGACTATAAAACAACAAGAGAACCTTTCTTTTCTTTTCTTTTCACTGTGCTCACCTAAGCGATCACCATCTTTTGTACTGACGGAAAAAAATATATGTCTGTCGTGATATAGAAAAAATTGGAGCACCAGAAAGTATCCAAGGACTTCCAAAAGGTCTTGGTCGATTTCCAAAAGGTCCAGAGGGTATCTGCCGAAAAGCAGCGTGAGTTTGTCCTCAAGGCCCGTCAAGTTGCCGCCAAGGGCGACTACTCGTAAGTTCGAAGGGGTCATTTGATTTGAATGTATTTTTCTTCTCATACCTTCACAGCTTCTTTCTAAAGGGCATCAATTGACCACTGTTTTTTTTCCCTCGATGGTTCTTAGTGACGATGAAGGCGTGGATATCGACGACCAGCCTTTGATCAACGACAACCAGAGGCGCATGCAGTTGTTGGTCGTCGATAATGAGCTGGAATATAACGAGTCAATGATCACACAGCGCGAAGATGAGATCCGGGAGATTGAGCAGGGTATCACCGAGCTCAACGAGATCTTCCGCGATCTCGGCACAATGGTGCATGAGCAGGGCAGCATGCTTGGTACGTGAGGCCAAGCTCTTGTCTTATGCGCATTGTCATGTATCTTTTTCTACTCTTGGCAGCTTCTCATCTATTTTCTACTCCTTTCTTTGCAACTACCAATAGATTCGATTGAGTCGAATGTCACATCGATTAGCATGAGCACACACGCGGCGGCTGAGGAACTGACAATAGCAGCAGTGCACCAGAAGAATGCACGCAACAAGTCGTGCTACATTTTGCTGATCGCCGCTGTCGTCGCTGGCATTGTTATTTTGGCAATCCTTTAGATACCGATCATTCCACCAAGATTGTCACCGAAGAACACCAAAAAAGATCAAAAATTGAGAAAGAATAAATATTTAAGAAAGATATTGTACATGTTGAAAAGAAAGGAATTCAGTCTATGAAAGAAAAGTGAATGCTGGGTAATAGCGATAAATTCGAAATACAAAACGAAGGGAACAAAATATTAAGAGAAGTATGGTTACATGGTCCCAATGCCTTGAAGGTCCCGCTTGAAGGATTGGACGAGAGGGCGAGTACATCCTCGAGGCCAGCGATAGTTGGAACCGAAGATCCTTTGCATTTCGGGCGCGTAGTTTTCAAAGTACGTGAAATCCTTTTGCTTCCCTTGTTCCAAACCATCTCCTGTCCATTTGAGAGCCGCGTGGTCCATATGGTACATGAAGTGTTCCCGCAGCACCAAGAAACGGTACCCTAATGCGTTCAGCATCAGGGCATGACTTTGTTTGTCACCCCCCTGGTTCTTGAACCGCTCGTCATAGTATGGATGAGGGTAGTTCCGGTTGACGATGTAGTAGGGCTCCCATTGAGACTCGTAGCAGACCTCGTAAGCAGGCGGATTCTTGAAGACAGGTGAGTTCAGAAAGAGTTGTGTATAGGTCGGTCCATGTCCTGACCGCGGATCGGTAATGTAAGCGATTCCAGACCTCATAAGCGGTTGAAGCTCCTTGATTGTGTCTGGAAATTTGCCCCTGTATTCCTCTTTGATTGCGAGACAAGGGACCACGTAGGCGGTTGGGTGCGTGGCCTTTTCAAGGAGCGAGATTAGTTGCGTGCTCGCAAAGTCGTACAGTCTCGAGGTGGGCACAAAGTCGGCGTCAATCACATAGATATAGTCGGTCATGGTGGCCTGAATGCCAATGTTACGGAGGTGGTTGATGGGGTATCGTGAGTGGGTGCCGAGGGAGTAATTGGGTTTGACGAGGGTGATCGTGATCGAGTTGTACAGTGCCAGTTTGCCCGGTCGCTCAAAGTACTTTTTCAATTCCACAATGTCCGTGTATGTTGCCAGGAAACTGTGTGCGACGGAAGTGGTACGGAAGGTATTTCACAAGAGAGAGAGAGAGAGAGAGAGAGAGAGAGAGAGCACAAGATGGTCAGTGCCCTGGGCTGTTGCATTTTTTTTGTCATCCATGTCAGGGTCCATCATGATCTCAAAAATTACATCACGACTGAGCTAGGTCCACGCCAGACAGCTTTGGCGCGTTCGAATCGATCCAGTCGACTGATCGAGAACTGGGCAATCATGGTGATATCCTTCTTGGAGAAGACTTTCTTGGCGTAGATGGTGTGCATAATAGCTGGCTCTCTCAGCCACTCTTCGCCCTTGCATGCTATTGAAATGGCATCAATCGCTGACAGGATGCTGGCTAATTGGGTGGCGAAATAAGAGGATAAGGTGTCAATGGTCATATCTCTGCGTTTGTTTGACCCTGAACGTGCAATTAATTAGTGCTACAAAAAGCGCATGGAGCCACTGGTGCACAAAGAATGTATATTTACCTTCTACAACCATGCTGTTGATACCCTCACAGTTGAGCGAGGTGTCGTCACACCTGTGGCGACCATACCGGAGGATCTGCTGCTGACCGTTATCCATCATCAAGGTAGCCTGGACTCCAATGGGGACCTTGATCCATCCAGGGCTCAACCAAGCCTCGTCCCTGTTAAGCTCCACTGATTTCCAGACCTGATCAGAAGTCCAGAAGGAGCAGAGGCGATCCTCGGTGTCACAGAGTTGGACGCGGACAGAGTCCTTAGTGTTGAGTTCCACGTCGGGCGGTGCACCAAGGATGCCTGGTTTCACAAACTCCTGAAGGTGCTGCCATCGTTTGTCGACCGAGTTGTGGAGATGTCCTGCGCGGGCGATGAGATGGAACAAGATGTAGGTTGCGATAAGGAGAAGGACTGTGTTCCTGCGGGCGTTTCTGCGAAAGTGGAGGCGGAAGCGACGAAGTCGGACACGGAGCTGGAGGCTAAGGCGTCTATAGGGAGTCCAGTCCATTGAGAGCATTCCTATCTCTCCTCAGAGGGTGGTTGAGAGGGGGACGAATGCGGAGGGAGAGGAGTTGTGAGGGTGAAGGGAAGAGTGAGGGGACAGGAAGGACGGGAAGATGATGACGAGTTCTGATTAGTGAGTGAAGGACAAGGTTGGGTGGAAGTACAAGAAAAAAAAAATGCAAGTGGCATGGAAAAAGGGTTCGCGCAATTGGCCAATGAGAGGCGATAGTCCACGTGATTGGTGCTTTGCAGGAAGTGCGATCGAAGCGTGTTCCAGCCTTTTTGAGGCGTGGAGGAGGGCGTGGAGAGAGAGCAGCCAGCAAGAGCCTTCAAAAGAAAAAAAGAAAAAGGAACAAAAGGGCGGCTGTTCCTTTTTGTCATTTTTTCTACTTTTTACCCTCTTGATAACCCTGCTGCTCACTTCTCTTTCTTCTTTTCTCTTTCTTCATCCTTTTTTCCCCCTCCCTCCCTCCCTCCCTCCCTCCCACCACCCACTACCGCCACTACCACCACAAGACGACCAAAGAGCACAAGAGGCATCAGATCCCGCTCAGCACATAGAAAACAATAACCCCGCCTCATCACCCCTTCCCATTCCCTCACGTCCGCCAAGCCAATAAGAGAACAACCTCAGACTTGGCTTTTTCTTTCTTCTCTACCTAACCCTGTTATAGTCCTCTCTCGTCACACAAACCATGGACGCAACCCTCATCAGGACCATCAACAGGCTCCAGGACGCCTTCTCAACCGTCGGTGTCCACAACCCCGTCGACCTCCCCCAAATCGTCGTCATTGGCTCTCAATCCTCTGGCAAGAGCTCTGTCCTCGAAAATATTGTCGGACGCGACTTTCTGCCCCGTGGCTCCGGTATCGTGACTCGTCGACCATTGGTAACGTCTCCTCTTCCTTGACAGCTCTCTTGACAAGAAAGCAAAAAGGCATAAAAAAAGTGGTGGCAAAATAATGGATGGGTGATGGACAAAAACACACTTGTAGATGAAGGATGCACGGCCCTGACATCGTCTTCTTTTGACCTTTTCTGTCGTCACATAGGTTCTCCAATTGATCAACCGTCCTGCCGCAACTTCCACCTCTGACGATGGCGACAAAGGCAAGTCAACTATCAGCCGTTCCTCACAACGCCATTGATTCCTAATACGCACACGCCTTTGTCAACAAATATCTGGAAAAAAAACCCAGCAAAAAAGGAAATGGAAGGCACGAGAAGGGAATGGACTGGACCGGTGATAAGGAAACGAGGATAAAGGGGAAGACAGAGGAGATTTCCGTGGATACAGACTGAGTGTGTGTTCATCCATGGGCTTGGACATCCGCGTGCTATCAACAGCCTCCCCCTTATCATTTTTGGGCCGTTGTTGATGATGGACTGTTTGTTTTTTCTGCTTCCATGTGCTGCTGCTATTTTTCTGTCTTTTCTTTTCTTTCTTTTGTTGTCATGAATGGGTCAAACCACAAGGATGATTTTTCTACTTTACCGCTGCCTGCCTATTCAACTTTTTTTCAGTTTGTGCTCACGCTAACATAATGTCATTTCTTTGTCTCTCCTTCTTTTGGATTTGTTTGATTACCTACTAGATGCCCAGAACGGCGACGAGAACGACAAGAAGGAGGCTGAGGAGTGGGGTGAATTCTTGCACCAACCCGGTGTCAAGTACACCGACTTCAACTTGATTCGTGAGGAGATTGTTCGCGACACCGAGGCCAAGACTGGAAAGAACGCAGGTATGCACTCGTTTCATCCCGCCTGGAGAGATTTTACCCATCAGTTGGACTCCCGCACCTTTGAGTTCAATCACCCGACAACAAAAAAAACGTCAGATCTCATCGTAACCTTGTATTGTGTTCTCTTTCTGTTGGCTGGCGGTAGGAATCTCTCCTCTTCCCATTAACCTCCGCATCTACTCCCCTCATGTCTTGACGTTGACCCTTGTCGATTTGCCCGGTTTGACCAAGGTACAGCACAACAACTGTGGGACAAGTGTATGCATCATATTTCATCTCTGGATTCGTCTTGATCAAAGGACTGACACAACCATGCCTGTTTCACCATTCACTGCCATTAGTTGCCCGTTGGAGACCAGCCCAAGGATATTGAAAAGCAAATCAGGGACATGATTGTCAAGTACATCACCAAGCCCAACTCCATCATTCTGGCAGTCACTGCCGCCAACGTCGATCTCGCCAACTCTGACGGTCTTCAACTTGCCCGCAATGTCGACCCTGAGGGTGCCAGAACGATCGGAGTCTTGACCAAGGTCGATCTTATGTAAGAACATAGAACAATACGGCCGCAACAGCTAGTGGCATCTGCTCAATTTTGCTCTTGTTTGTGTGTGATTGAACTGCATGAATGCGAGGAGCAAATCTTCTAACGCCTGGGCCATTGTCTCGTGTCATTCACTTTTTCTAGGGACGCTGGCACAGACGTTGTCGATATTTTGGCCGGTCGTGTCATTCCCCTTCGCCTCGGCTACGTTCCCGTCGTCAACCGTGGACAGCGTGATATTGATACCAAGAAGTCCATCCACAAGTCCTTGGAGGGAGAGCGCGCCTTCTTCGAGAACCATGCCGCTTACAAGAGCAAGGCCCAATACTGCGGAACCCCATACTTGGCCAGAAAGCTGAACATGGTATGACGTCTATCTCAATGATGCACAAGACCACACTGGAATGATCTTTTGCAAAATCTACATATTATGTGCAATGTCCATTAAGTCGCTGTTATACTTCCCTTGACGATGCCTGCGATAGATTTTGATGCATCACATTCGTAACACTCTTCCCGAGATCAAGGCAAAGATCCAGGCTGCTCTTGCCAAGTACATCGCTGAATTGGCAACACTCGGAGATGGCATGGCTGAAGGCGCAGGACAGGCTAACATTGTCCTCAACATTATCACCGAGTTTTGCACCGAGTTCCGCACCATCATCGACGGTAACTCGACTGATTTGTCATCATTTGAGCTTTCCGGAGGTGCCCGTATCAGCTTTGTCTTCCACGAGCTCTATTCCAACGGAGTCAAGTCATTGGACCCCTTTGATCAGGTCAAGGATGTCGACATTCGTACCATTCTTTACAACTCCTCTGGTTCCTCACCTGCTCTCTTTGTCGGCACCACGGCATTCGAAGTCATTATCAAGCAACAGATCAAGCGCCTGGAGGACCCCAGTTTACGCTGCGTTAACATGGTCTTCGACGAGTTGGTCCGCATCTTGACTCAGCTCTTGTCCAAGCAGCTCTTCAAGCGTTTCCCCCAGTTGAAGGATCGTTTCTACCAGGTTGTCATCAACTTTTTCCGCAAGCAGCTGAACCCTACCAACAAGCTTGTTCAGGACTTGATTTCCATGGAGTCCTGCTACATCAACACCGGACACCCCGACTTTTTGAACGGACACAAGGCCATGGCTGTCATCAACGACCGTATTAACCAAGCCAAGAACCCACAACCTGTCGACCCCAAGAACCGTAACTCTGCTCTGGCCAACCTCCCTCCCAGCCTCGAGCCCGAGCCCACGAACAATGGCTTCTTTGGAAGCTTTTTCTCGGGCAAGAAGAAGCGCCCTGGTGTTATGGAGCCCCCACCATCGGTTCTCAAGGCGTCTGGCAACTTGTCGGAGCGTGAGCAGATCGAGACGGAGGTTATCAAGCTGTTGATCTCCTCGTACTTTAACATTGTTAAGCGTACTGTGATCGATACTGTCCCCAAGGCTATTATGCTTAACCTTGTCAACAATGCCAAGGAAGAGCTCCAGCGCGAGTTGCTCCAGGAATTGTACAAGACCGAGGTCCTGGATGAGCTGTTGAAGGAGAGCGACTTTACTCAGAACCGCCGCAAGGAGTGCAAGAAGATGATTGAGGCCCTCCAAAAGGCCGACGAGATTGTTGGCTCTGGTACGTCATGTTCTTGCGTAAAAAAGAAAGATGTTGTCATCAATCTTGTGATGTACCCTTTTCTCGATACTAATGAGAGTATACACTTGTCTCCTTGCCTTCTCTTTGATAGTGTCCGGATGAAAACCATACCATTGATTCAAATAGAATAAAAAGAACCTGATTTGATTATACAAAATTAGTGGCGCTATGTAGAATATCATGTTTACCGGCGCAAGCCACCGAGCCAAGAATTCCCCCTTTTTAGACCGGCGGTCGTTCCTTCCATTCCGTTCTTCCCACCATTATACAACACACCCACCATGGCATCCCTTGCACGCATCTCGAGGGCACTCAACCCCGCCACCCGCATCCGCCTCTCGCCCTCATGGGCAGCACGCCGCACATTCACCACCCCCGCCAACAGCGGAGCCGCCAACCAGGCATCAAAGGGCATCGCTGCCGAGGCTCTCGCTCAAAAAACCGGACACGCGCCTACACTGGCCACAGCGCCCAAGGGAAAGAACAAGCCCTCAAAGATCGGAAAGACCCCTACTAGCAACGCTGTCAAGGCTCTCTACGGCCTTCTCGGAACAACAGCTCTCGGATTCACTTACTACGTTGGTATGCTGTCTGCCGCTTTATTGGTTCCGGTCTTGCCTTGATACTAGCTTGGCGAGATTCTACCGAAGGAAACAAAAGGACCGATCGCTGAGCTCGATTGAATCGCAAGCATCATGGGAGGGCTAACCAGGTTTTCAATACTTTATATTCTGTGATATTTTAGGACGCCCCTACGAGGACGAGGAAGGAGTCAGGGACGCTGAGAGGCACGCTGACGAGAACTTTTTGGCAGGATTTATCCGCAGAGCTCAGGAGCGTTACCATTCAACACGCGACAGCATGTCGAACCCCATCTGGGACAAACTCTTGCCCGATCCCCTTCCCGCACCCTACCAGCAGCCCTACACCCTTGTTATCAACCTCGACAATACCCTTATCCATTCGACCTGGGACAAGGATTACGGCTGGAGAGTCGCCAAGCGTCCCGGCGCAGAATATTTCCTCGCCTACCTCTTCCAGCACTATGAGATTGTCATCTTTACCACCCAGAACTCGGATGTAAGTCGCCCTTGTCGTTACTTGCAGCCGATCACGTTGCAATAGAACCATTGTCATACCTGATAGTGAGTCGCATTGACCTAACGCTATTTTTCTCCCTTTTTAGACCGCTATGCGTATCTTGGAAAAGTTGGATCCTTACCAGTATGCCCCCTACCGTTTGTACAAGGAGAGTACTCGCTATATTGATGGAAAGCACGTCAAGGATTTGTCGCATTTGAACAGAGACTTGTCCAAGGTCATCATCATGGACTCGAACCCTGATGCCTACTCTCTCCAGCCCGAGAACTCGATCGCTATGAAGCCATGGATGGGTGATCCCAACGATACCGAGTTGGTTGCCATGATTCCCTTCCTTGAGAGTACGTATCTATGTGATACCAATTCTTTGTTTGATGTGGTCTGTGCCAAGACATCTGATTGTTAACCTATGCTAACGGTCCAATTCTCTGTTTTATAGCTCTCGCATTGACGGAGGTTGAGGACGTTCGTGGACCATTGAGCAAGTTCCGTGGCACCAACATTCCTGTCGAGTTTGCCAAGTGGGAGGAGGATCTCAAGGAACAGATGCGTCTCCAGTGGGAGGAGGAGCAGAAGAGCAAGAAGGGTAAGGGCGGATTTGGAATGTTCCGTGTTGGCGGCCAGCAGGCTGAGCAGCCACCTGTGCCCATCTTCGAGGCTCAGCGTCAACAATTCCAGGAGCACTTTAAGCGCACACACAAGGCAGTTGAGGAAGAGGCAGCTGAGAATCTGAAGAAGCAGAAGGAGTTGGAGGAGAAGATTAAGCAGATGCGTGTCAGTGTCTGGGATATCCTTACCAAGGTAAACTTCATTTTCTTTTGTGGATGTGGACATTTTTGGGTGTATACTACGATGTGGAAAGAGGGCCACCAGTGATGAAACGTTTGAAAGATGAACGGATTGAGAAACAAGAGGCTATGCAGCTGAGCATGTGGATGTGGGAGCATTTATTACGATCCATATTAATTACTTTTTCTTTGTATGTGTTTTTTTTTCAATGCTTCAATAGGGTGGACCTGATCCAGCTGCATTGGCAGCGTTGACTAACCCAGAGGCTACCGAGGCCGAGGGCGAGACTTCTCCAGCACCCACCTCGTCCGCCTAAGGAAAGAATGCTATTGTATGTATGTATGGGGACGGTGTAGCAAGGGGGGTTTTTTTTTGCAATAGACATATTTTTTTATCATCAGCGGACGCAAATAAAGACGTCGTTCAAATCGTAAAAGCAAGTATACAAAATGAGCGCCATGGTTCAGGAGGGAGGTACGCGGCCGAGATATGGCACTGATTGCCTATCAGCATTATTTGCTCCACAGATCTTTCAGCATGCAATTGGCTGCTGGCGTTGTGATTTACGAGGTAGGGAAAAGAAAAAAAAAGCTTTGTTGTGTGAAGACTGTGGACACCAGGGTCAGTCTGATCAACTCGCCTCTTGTTGCATTCGACATTCACCATCAACCACTCACTCCTTTTACTACTATCAAGTGGAATACAGAGGAAGAAGAAGGTACTTACTACTGCAGACTGTGTGTCGGGTGTTTTTTTTTATTGTTGTTGTCGCTGTTGTCGTTGTTGTTGTTGTTGTTGTTGTTGATGTTGTAGTCGTTGTTGTTTTCATTATTTGTGTTTGCTCTCTGTCTGTTTGCTTACTTCTTCGCTTCCTCTTCCCCTTCTACCTCTTTTTCTCCCCTCCTTCCCTTCCCTGCTTCATAGTCATTCTTCCCACTTCCCATCCTGTCCCTCTTTTCCCCTCGTACCTTCTTCATTCATCATCCTCTAGATTCGCATTAACTGCCCCGCTCCCTTGGCTCACCAATACATCACACTGTCGTTTCTCGATCGTCATTTTTGGGATATTTTATTTTTCTTTTGCCACCATCTTTGACTCGACATCTCCCTTCCTTCCTTTCCTTTCCTTCCTTTCCTTCCTTCGCTCACCCAACCCCCTTCATCACTCCCTACTCTCACTGCTCTTTCTTTCTACTTTTCCCTTTCATTCTTTTCCTTTCTTGTGCAAAAGAAGCTGACACACGGTAGCATACGAACGCTTTTCCTTTGTCATCGTCCTGCCTACCCCCAAGGGTCACTTTCTTCCCTTCCTCCTTCTCCTCTTCTCCTTCCCCTTCCTCGCATCTCAACTCTCCCTGTATTCCTTTCAAACCTTCCCACACTTACACGCACTCTCGCATAACGCACTTTCTCTCCAACTCTTCTCAACCGGTCTTTACTCTCTCACAAAACATCAAACATCATCAAACGTTGTGTACTCCACTGCCAGCCGTTTTCCTTCAGCGAGTTCTAGCCACTTTGTTCGCCCTAGCCACTTCGATCCATCTTTCTTATCGACGATATCTATCCATTTAGGCCCTGGAGCACCCTGCTGTGGCAAGTTGGAGCAGAGTGCCAGATAATTGACGGCAGCGATTAAGAGCAATTGAACACATCCCTCCGCACAGAAACCCTTCCTCCCAGCATGGATATAAGGGTATCCCCCACCTCCGGAGCAATACAACACCCCACACCACCTGCAAGCTCTGCCTCTTCAACGCCGTCGCCCTCAAACGCGCCGCCGCTTCACTCCAATGCTACTCGCATTATCCAGTCAAAGATGACCGGCTACTGCACCCCGTCTCCCCAGTCAGCCCGCATCCTCAATGCTGGAGTGTCGGCGGTCTTTCATGGACAGCTCCACCAGCCCTCCTCCAAATCCTCACCTGTCTTGGCAGTGTCGTCGGAGGCTGGAACTGACACTCCAAAGAGAAAAGCGACAGAGGCACCAGAGAGCCGGCCCCGGGGCCTAACACTTTCTCAGATCAGTCCTCAATCCATGGTTAGCCTTCCCAGTTCTCAATCACACTCCGCGTTTCTTCAACAACACCCTCGCCATACCTTCGGCGCAGCTAACAGCTCACACTCGCACGCTCCTTCCAACAACACTCATCAGGATCCGAACCAGGAGGTGAATACGCCCCAACCCGGGATATTCGACAACAGTGATAGCGACAACCTTATTGACAACGCTGCTAGTCAATCCTACCTCGAAGGGTTTTGGAACGGTAGCGACGATCCCGTCGAACAGGATAGCAATAAACGGCCGAAGAGCGAACTACGTGGTGTTGAGGGTAGGAAGTGGAGAACTGACTCCAACCCGCAAAAACCAAGGCCGAAGCTGTCCCGCCGATCGACTGGTTCGATAATGGTAGATTTGACTCTCACTGGCGACAATGACGACAACCCGGATGACGATCTTCCAATGACTCCCGCCACACGACCGGCGGCTGAATTCGAAGTGTGGCGGGATGAAGAGCAGACGCCGGTCAAGAAGGGTGGCTCCCGGACCCGGAGGGCTCCTTTGACGGATATCTCGCTCAGTATAGGGACACCTACTATGGTACGTTTTTTTACTATCTGGTTATGCTTGATGTCGTGCTCGTGTGTGTATGGTTTGTGACCTTAAATCCTGGCGTTGGGAGGATTTATTCTTCCTCCTTTGTTTGTCCTCCTATCGTGGGTAGACGTTGCACCTCGTATGATTTATGTGTCCGTTGGTCAAACACAACACCGCGCGTGTCAATTGAGTGTGTCTGACGACACTGTTGTCTTTTTCAAAAGCCCCTTCCTGCTTCCTTGTTCTTGACTCTTTTTTTTTTTTCACAAACTTTTGGAGTGTAGAATTAGTATTAATTTCACCTGGTTATCGTTATCCCTGGTCGTTAACAGTTCTTCTAACACTCTTATTGTTCGTTTTATCTGACATGAATAGCCGGCCGCATTCTTCAACACCAAGCAGCTGGGACCTCTGATGACAAGGCAGCCAAAGAAAGGTGTGAGGTGGTCTATATGTGATATTAGATTGTTTGTGTTGTGACGCTGAGCTCAGCCCATTGTCGTCTGCACCTGAACCATGCTGTGTAACAACAGATCTCGACCCACCTAGTCGTGCACCCGCTCACTCATATCGTCTCCATTATAGCAATATCTCGCTCGCGCCTTGTAGTCATCAGTCCCTTCCCTCAATGTCAACACTACTGGGATGAGTATGCCAACGACACCTTTAACTATCTCCTAGAGATCGAGGTATGTTTTCTTGTTCCTGACTCTCTGAATGTCCTTCCTTTCGATTCCCATGTTACGTTTGCATTTTCGGTCTGTTCGGCCTACTCACTCATCACTATTCCGATGTAAATAGAGCCGATATGATCGCTATTTGTACTTTGACGAACATTCCGAGTTTGGCGACTATCGGGCTACGCTTGTTCAATGGATTATAGAACTCTGCTATGGATGGTTCAAGCTCCCTCCTGGCACTCTCCATGTCGCTGGTAAGGCCGAACATGTTCTTTTTCCAACTGAAGTGTAGCGCGTAGTGGATATGAGGTTGGAAAACTAAATTGTAGTTTGGTTCTTGTGAATGTCGTTAGTAAATATTCTGGACCGGTACCTTGCGGTTGTAAAACCGGAAACGATTCATCGCGACAAACTTCAGTGCATAGGAATGTGCGCACTTATGATCGCAGGGTAAACCTCCTTGACATGGACACTCATACAACTTTCTCAGTGGTAGAAAGTAACTGGCCATTTGTTGAGCCGAGTTGGCTATCATAATTGACACGAACCAACTCGATTGGCCTTCATTTTTCGCGCGTCTGTATAGGAAACTTGAAGAGCCTGCAGGCACGCTCGGCACCTACAACCTGTGTCAACTTTGCGATCTTTATTCAACTCGGGAAATAGCGAATATGGAGGTCGACATACTGAAGGCTCTGAAATTTGAGATTTTGGTGGCCAGCGCTACAGGCTTCTCTGACTATATTCAGCGAGCAATCGTTGATCACGAAGAAACACGGCAGCTTATCGATGTATGGCCTTTTGAGATTTCGTAAGCCTCGTGTCTTTTTTTTTCTTTCTTTCTCGGCGGTATTAGCTGTTCTGACACGACGCGATTTCTAGTTTCTTTGCGACCTTAGCTTGATATCTCACCATTTCCTTGAATTCAACACTTGTCAGATTGCGGCGGCGGTAAGTGCTTGCAATATAACCACAGAACATCTGGATAGTTGCCTCTTATGATAGTGAAAATGACTAACCGTTTGAAGTAATATATTTAAATAGGCGGTGTGGATTTCGCTGTGCGCGATTGGGCTTGACTGGAGCGAGGATCTGGCGATCTTGACGGGGTACAGTCGAAATGATCTGTCGCCGTGCTCTGTTGTTTTCAGCGACCTTGTCCTTTCAACTGACAACCCCCTCGATCTTCAAGCGACGCTGAACTTCCGATACCCTATCGACCAGACCATGGCCACCCTGCGAACTGTCCTTGCACGATGAAATAAAAATCAAGAAAGTGTTCTTTTTCCCTTTGATTTTCACCTGTGAAAATGTCACGTTATCTTTCAGCGACCATTTGCACTGCAACCTTTGCCCACCTTCGTTCTTTGTTCTTCCTTTGTGTTCTTTTTTTTTGCTTCTCTCTTGTTTCTTCACACCCACCTTTCAACAACACGTATTCTATACCAATGGCCGACGAAAAGCAAAAGCACCTTGTCTTCTCCATCCTTGAGTTCCTCCAGACCTCGGTCAACAACGGAACCATCAAGCAGGATGACTCCGAGGGAGTCGAAGGTACTTTTTCTCATGTCTTGGCAGGGAAAAGAAAAAGTATGGAAAGCGAACGATGTGCTAACAGTCGCTCTAATTCTCACACATATTACCACTATTACTAGTCGCTATTCAGTGTATTGGAGAGGCTTTCGGTGTTGACTTGAACGACGCTGCCCAGGCCAAGGCTTACAGCACCAAGCCTGCCACCTTGGTCTCGATTTTCGACGTCTTTGTTAACGCCCAGAAGAAGCTTGGAAACAAGGTACGGACTCTTCTTTGCATACGCGGGAGCTGTGCACCTTCGTCTCTCTCATACGGGTCCTGCTGGTTGGAAGGCATGAAAAATATGGACAACAAATACCTCTTCGAACCGACAGTCCGATCAGGATGGAGGAAGAGGCGTGTCTTCTTTATGAGATTGACTATTTTTCCTCTGCGGGATGGAACTGGCATCTCAGGATCGCCTTCTTTTTTGCCAAGAAAGAATGAAAGAATGCAGGATTTGATGAACAGGATGCACTGGACGACACTGAAGCACACATCATCCACTTATGACCCCGACTCAATTCTTGCCAGACAGTACTTCACCCTGAAAGAGAGGCACTCCATGGTACTCTCTTGGTTCTTGGAATACATGCAGGCAACTGGACTGATGGGTATTCGATCGGCTTGTTATTCCTCGTCTTGCAATAGACCGCTGCTGCTACCTCTCCTGCCTCCTCTGCCTCTTCCACCCCCGCTGCCCCCGCCTCGATCCCCAAGTCTGCCGAGCCTACCGCTGAGCAGAAGAAGAATGCTGAGGACTTGAAGGTTGCCGGTAAGGATTTTTATCGATTCACTTGGAACAGCACTGGCACATGTGAAAGTATGTAATGCTGCTGAAAGTGGAAACTAACGCCAACATTTGCATGTTCGCAATTGGATCGGGTGCATGATAGGTAACCGCAAGGTTAACGAGAAGGAGTACGCTGAGGCCATTCGTCTCTACGGCGAGGCTATCGTTCTTAACCCCAAGAACGCCGTCTACTACGCCAACCGGTATGAGTCCACCTCCTGCTAGCAACTTGACACCTGTAAAGTACTGATTCGCAATCGTATTTACCGTACTGACCCGAATTTCTTCTTGACAACACTTAACAGTGCTGCTGCCTACAGTCAGATGGGAGACCACCAGAACGCTATCACAGACTCGCTCAAGGCTGCCGAGGTGGATCCCTCGTACAGCAAGGCCTATAGCCGTCTCGGTCACGCCTACTTCTCTGTCGGAAAGTACAATGAGGCTGTCACTGCTTACGAGAAGGGTTTGGCCCTCGAGCCCAACAACGCGACCATGAAGAGCTCTTTGGCCACTGCCCGCACCAAGGCCCGCGACAACGAGGTCACCCCTTCCGCTCGCAGCGGCGGAGCTGGCGCCGGTGCCGGAGGCATGCCTGCTGGTTTCCCCGACTTGAGCGCTTTGGGTGGCGGTGCTGGCGGTATGCCCGACTTGGCTAGCATGATGGCCAACCCTGCGTTGATGAACATGGCTCAGCAGATGATGCAGTCTGGCGCCTTGAACTCGTTAATGAGCAACCCTGCTATGCAGCAGATGGCTCAGCGTATGATGGCTGGCGGCGACCGCCCCAATATTGAGGAGATGATGAGAGACCCCCAGATTGCCGAGGCGTAAGTGTTCTTGTCTTTGATATTTGTTTGCCGTTTTATTGGACATTGTGCTATGAATTTTGGCATTTGTTTCTAATATTGTGGTTCTTTTCTTTATCTTCTCTAGTGCTCGTGGATTAATGGGCGGTATGGGCGGTGCTCCTCCTCAGCAGCCTCCCCGGGGAGACGATGAGAGTAAGTGATACTGCTGTTCTTGGATATATACGAGCACTTATCATTAGTCGTGTATTCATCAAAACGAAAACTAACCCATAATTTCTCATTTATCAGTGCTGTAAATTCCAACAACAGGATTAGAATAAAATATTTGGAACTTTTTGTCAACGAAACACCCACGGACATGTCTTTGTCAAGCACGCACACAAGCGCTCGTTTGCAATGGTCTAATGTTTATTTTCGGTAATTTTACAGGATGTGCTGCCTCCTGAAGAGGGTCATGAATTGAAAGCCAGAGTGGAGCATGGACCAGTTCTTGGGGTCCAGACCAACTTGTTCGTATGGATAGTCGAACATCTGGGGCGAGTACAGGTTCACGCCCGGTGGTGAAATTAGGCGGACGAATTCTTCGAGCAGTGCGTTGGATGCTGTTGCGCTTGAAGTCTGTGGCAAGTACTCGATCTGATTATTTGGTGGACGAAATAGTGAGGAAGGTTTGTGTTTAGTATTTTTCGCGTGTTCAAGCATGATGCGGGTTGAAATGTGACGCGTAAGCCGAGGAGAGTAGTTGGTGTACCTCGATGAGCATGCCCTTGTAACTTGTTGAGGCGACCATGATGTTTCCTGCGCGTACGATAAAGTCACCCAAGTCATATACGTATCCCTAATAAAACGAATAAAGGTATCGTCAGTTAATGTACTCTTCAGCGTTCAATACTTCAGTGAAGCAAAGGTCCAACAGCACTCAGACAGGAAGAGATATAAAGAAACGCACCTCGACTTGGGCATGCTGACGGTGGACCCAGAGGGTTTTGAGCTTGGCGATCAGGGCCTCGATATCCTTCTCGACTTCGACAAGTACAGCGCGTTTTTTGGGTGGCGCGTCGCTTATAGCACCGCCGCCGCTGATGGGTGTGCTGGCAACACTGAGTGCTGCTGAAGCTGTGTTTGCTGTTGGAGCAATACCGACGGCTCCGTCGTCAATAAGACACCATGCGGTTGATGTTTCGGCAGATCCCTGTCCCTGTCCTGGTCCACCTGCGCCTCCTAGTCCACCTGTGCCACCGACGCCTGCTCCAGATGCTGCACCCATGATCCCGAGTCCTGTCTTTCCCGGCCCTGAATTAGCTCCACCTGGTCCCTGAGTTCCACTTACTCCTCCCTGTCCACCGATACCAGGGCCACCGACTCCTCCTCCTCCTGCAACTCCTGGACCACCAGCGCCTAAACCAACACCTCCGATCCCACCATTGGCATTATTGGCGACAACACTCCCGGCATAGAGGCTCGCAGCTTTGGCGTTGGGAGGCACACCCCGAGCGGTAGCCCCCCCTTGGACGTGAACGACGTGCATCATTTTGCCCGTCCCGGATTTGGAGACTGGGGAGGTATCCCGAAAGACCTTCCAGTTGATGTTCCAGCGACCGATGTTTGAAGCGTGGAATTGCTTGAGAAGTCTGTCGGAGAGGAGTGTGAGGGATTGCTGGCCGTTTGCGTCCTTCCAGTGGACTAGACATGTGGCACCCATTGTTTGTTGTTTTTGTTGATGGACAGGGTGGATGGATGTGTGGATGGATGGATGTGGTTGTTGATACTGTGTTTCTTTGTCTTTCTGTCCTGACCGTTCCTGAGGGTGGTTGTGGTCGTTTGCTCCTGGCTGGCTGACCGAGTTTTCTTGATGCCGAGCTTTGCTTTCGTGTGGATTTCGTGTTCTTTTGTGAATGTGTTTGATGGAAACAGAAAACCACAATGTGATCAACAAGCACTACTTTTATCATTTTTGTGGTGGCGTTTCTTCTCTTTGTGACCAGCCTATTTCGCCTTATTTCGCGCCTCTCGCTCTCGAAACAGCATTTATTCCCTTCTCCATCCCACACCCACACATTCAACTCTTGTCCTTCTGGCCATGTCACGAATCAACTGAGCAATTCCCCCTCCTCTCCCTCCCTCCCTCTCCTCCTCTCTCCCCCGCCAACCCACTGTTTTCTCTCTTATTCTCTACACTCTCCTACCTCCTCGACGCTTGCACCCCTGTCAGCAGGGTACTTATCACCTCACACCCTCTTTTATCTATCACCAAGACACACACCTTCTGAGCCTGTGACATATCTCATTTCAGGTTGAGCCATCACCATCCACACCACCGCCATTGGCGCGACCATTGCCGAAACCTTTGCAAAACAATACCACAGCAACGACAATAACAGCAACAGTAACAGAAGAACCGAAAATGACGCGCAGGTTCCATACGACAGTGCAGCACCAAAACACTACCGGAATGATGTTGCAGCCGCTTGCGGGCTCATTCAGGAACTCGCAAGCTACCTTCATGGTTAGCTCACCTTCCTCAACAACATCGCCTTCCTCTGGAACCTCTCCCCACTCATCTCTCTCGCCTTCGCCGCTTTCAGGATCGCCCACGATGGGACCACGGTCTGCATCCTCCCACTACTCGAGCTCTCCTAAACAATCGGACCATTCGAGTCGCCCCGCCGGTTCCCGTCATAACTCAACGACCGAAAATCGCCAGTTCAGGCTTCAATACGACCTTAAGAAACTCGTCCCCAACCAGAGCATTTTGATCCGCATTCGGGGGCTCGAAAAGTCGATGTCAGCGGCAGATATCAAGGAACTGTTGGAGCCTTATGGTCAGATCGTCGATGTCACGATCGAACGCCCAGAGTCCTCGAGTATGAGCTATGCGAACGTCCGCCTGAAGGTCCGCAAACCCGACATCGACAGCATCCAAGCGGCTAACATTGGTGGAAATTCCCTTGACATGGAGATTATCACACCCGCGCGGAATCGATATATGACCGACATGGTGGCACAAAAGCTGGAGCTTGGACTGAAATTGGCTCAGGACACATTTTGCTCCGAGTTTGTCGCCACCGCTAACGTCGTCGTCCAGTTCCAGCACCAGAGGCGGTGTATCAAAATCATGTTCGACCGGCACTTCAAGGATACCACGATACAATACCACGTCGAAATGAAGTTCCAGGACATGGACAAGGGCTCGATCCAGGTCGACACTCTCGGTGATGTCGCAGCGGTCACGATTCATTTGCGATACCCCCCAACCTACTGGAGATACGACCCTAACATGGACAACCAGGATGATTCCAAGTGGTCCGTCAACTCTTGCCTTCGACGCGTGGTTGACATTCCCAGTGAGAACGGAGAGTTTACCAACAAGGGCAAGACAAACGGGACAACCCAAGGACGTCCACCGGTGGAGCCCAACCCTTCCAACCTTTGGGCCAAACTCGGCAAGTGGACTGTGATCCGATTCACCGTCGACCAAGAATCAGCTCCTCAGTTGGACATATTCAACACGCAGTGTAGAGAGTTCAATCTGCTCACACAGACCCTCTCCCCCCTTCCGCCCATCGTCACACAGCAAGGTCAGGGCGGCGTTGGACCGCTGATGACGGCCTCCCTCAACAAGCTTCCCTTTGAGACCCGGTACATGCTCGAGTCTGCCTTGTCGTTCAACTATATTGTGGACTATGAACTCACGCCAGAGGTTATCAAGATGCTTAGCAGCGTGGAACCAATCAAGGCCGCCACGATGCTGGAGCTTATTGTCGCGTCCCGAGAACGTGTCTGGAACTTGCAGGACTACCTTCGACATGAGGAACAGAAACTGGCAAGGATCTCGACGCGACCCCGCATTGTGCCTTCACAGTGTGTTTTCCTCCGCAAGGTCATCGTCACCCCTACCACCATGTACCTCCAGCCACCAACCGTCGAGACGTCCAACAGGATTATTCGCCATTACTCCCACCTGAGCGACTACTTCTTGCGAATCGAGTACTCTGACGAGGGCAACAACAAGCTGTGGTCCAGGGACGCGTCGAGCAATATGAACAACGCGATTTTTAATAGAGTCTTTACGACACTTACGGACGGGATCAAGATCGGTGACCGCGTCTACGAATTTTTGGCCTTCTCGGCGAGTCAGTTGCGCGACAATGCGGCGTGGTTCTTTTGCTCAAAGGAAGGGAAGGAGACGCCCGACACGATTCGCAACTGGATGGGCGACTTTTCTCACATCAAGTCCATCGCCAAATATGGAGCGCGTATGGGTCAGTGCTTCTCCTCGACCAGGGACATTACTCGGCTTCGATCGACAGATGTGGAGATGATTGACGATATTGAGCACCACGACCAGAATTTCTCGGACGGCTGCGGGCGGATCTCGGAGGACCTGGCAAGGATGATTGGAATCGAGCTCGAGAAGGAGACTACCCCGTCGGCGTTCCAGATTCGCTTAGGAGGAGCAAAGGGTGTCCTAGTGAAAGATGCGGCTCTAAAGGGTAACCGTGTTCAGATCCGACCCAGTATGAAGAAGTTTGATGTCGCCCATTATGTCTTGGAAGTTATCAAGACTTCATCCTTTATCCCAAGTTTCCTGAATCGCCAGATCATCATCCTTCTCACAAGTCTTGGTGTTCCCGAGAAAGTATGTATTAGCGTGCTAAAGTTTGAATTTGTCGCTGTTATTGGCATTAATTATTAATTACTATGGCATTTTTGTTAACCATGTTCTATTGCGTATCGATCGCCAACAGGTCATTTGGGACCTCAAAGAAAACATGGTGCGGGACCTAAATATGATCCAGACGGATGACATGATGGCGATCAAGCTACTGATCCAAAACTGGGATGAAGGAGGCACGTCCAAGATGCTTGTCAGCATGATCCGAGCTGGATTCCTTCAACGCCAAGACCCCTTTGTCAAAAACCTGCTGACCTTGTTTCGGCAGCAGATGCTGGAGGAGTTATCAAAGAAGGCTCGCGTCTATGTGCCTCAAGGCGCTTACCTTTTGGGAGTCTGTGATGAGACGGGTGATCTGGAGGAAGGCGAGATTTTTATCCAGGTCTCAAGTGTCGAAAACCCGTCCAAGTGGAGGGTTATTGAGGGAGACTGTGTGGTGGTCCGATGCCCGTGTTTCCACCCTGGAGATGTTCGTGTTGTCCGCGCAGTCAAGTGCCCATCTCTGAGCCACCTTCACGATGTGGTCGTTTTCAATACCAAGGGCCGCCGCGGAATCCCAAGCATGTGCAGTGGCGGTGACCTTGACGGCGATGGTAAGTTTTCTCACGTTTTTTCGGGATTGCTCTTTGGATACCCTTAACTTGTTGAACAGACACTAAATATTTCTTTTCGTTGTTGTTCACAATTGTCTATCGTTTGTAGATTTTACGTATGTCTTATAGAGAAACGTCCATATTTCTTGAATCAATTAACGTCTTCTTTGTCCTCTCTATTTTTACTAACAGCAACATTTTCACTCTTCAAATAGTGTCATTTGGGATCCTAACATCGTCAGTAATGTCATGGAGATGCCGCCTATGGACTACAGTGGTCCCGAGGCGGCTCCTGCCAGTGATGTGACGATCCGCGACATTTTAAAGTTCTTTGTCCAGTACGCGGTCTCGGACAACCTTGGTCTAATCGCCAACGCCCACTTAGCCCAGTCAGACCAGCTGCGAGAAGGACCCAAACACCAAAAGTGCCTCCGACTGGCCCAGCTTCATTCGGACGCTGTCGATTTCCCCAAGAGCGGTAAGCCTGCAGAGATTACGCCGGATCTGCGACCCAAGAAGTACCCCGATTTCATGGAAAAGGCACCCGACAGATCCTACGAGTCAAGTCGGGTTATTGGGCGCATCTACCGCGAATGTGCCGGGACCGAGTCGTTTGTTCCCAAGGACTATCGCCAGTCGTTCAACGAAGCCATGTTGATTGAGGGCTATGAAGACTACATGCGGGACAGCATGGTGCAGAAGGCTCTGTACGATCAGGAACTGAAGTCTCTCATGAACCAATATGGCGTCAAAAGGTTAGTATTTCCTATTTGGTAATTCATTTGCTATGGATGATATTAGTGTCTGCAATGTCCAACCTATTTCACTACTCTATTGTATGCCACCTAACTATGTCAAAAATATCTATGCTTCTAGCGATCTGGAGGTTGTAAGTGGGTTCATCACGGGGGTTGACATTATCACGAACAAGAGAGAGTATGAGATCCGCAGATCGATCGTCCGCGCTTTCACAGCAATCCGGACTCGGTTCCGACTGGAACTTGAACAGGAGTTTTACGCCCCTGACGCCAAGGTGGTTCCGCCAAGCAACATCCCTTTCCTGGAAAGAAAGGCAGCTGCTTGGTATGCCGTCTGCTACAAGAATCTCCAACCAGGTCAGCCGTACACGTTCTGTTGGATCGCTTGGGACATCCTCTGCCGGATCGCCAGTCGATTCAGGGGAACTATGATAGACAATGGTGGAGGTTTTGGACTCGGAGACGAGGACTTTATGGATGGTTTAGATGGCCAAGATATTGTCGAGGAGCCACCGCATCCCCCGCGAGTTGAAATTGCCAACCACCAGGGTCTTTGTACCATTGGACCCGAGGTGGATGATGACTTGTTGAGTGCTGCCATGAAGTTTTGAGGAACCCATAAGCATGTGGATTTTCTCTACTCTCCTCTTATTCCTGTTCTTTTTCTTCGTTTCCCTCTTTCCTTCAATGGTCCTTCGTCCTATTCTTGGTCCTTTCCATCCTCTTCTCTTCTTCTCCTTCTTTTTTCTTCTTTTCTCTCTCGACAGGACTAGACACAGACACACAACCACCCTATATACCGTCCCCTCACTCATCCCCCATCCAGTTCACCATCCCATTCCTCTTGTCTATCAGTAAGTCAGTCAGTCTTGAACTCAGATAGTATATCGATTTTTTCAATGAAGCGGTTAATCCCCTTATGGCATTCATTAATTATGTGTGCTGAACTGGTTTATTATTAAAGGAGGGAAGATACCCATTTACAATCGAATTATCCTTGTGTGGAGTTGTGTGAGAGGCGTTTTTGAGATATGAGACGAGGTGCTACTACTGGCTGGAGATAACGATGATGGGTGTTGGTATAGAGTTTCAGTTAAGATTGAAGCGGAGTTGGCAAAAGATCAATGGCAGCAGACAACAAATGCAAAACGAGGAGTCAGCAAGGATGCTAACAAGGGAAAAAAAATGGGCGGCAAGATTGGGAGTCAACTGCAGGACTTGGGACTATGAGGTCAAAAGAGCACTTGAGGCGAGAATAAGAGGTGCGGTTGAAAGACAGCAAGGAAGGGGGGGTTTAATGGAAATGAGATGGCGATGACTATGGTGGACAATACTTCTTTTTTGGAATCAACAGGGCGACTGACAATGAAGGTGAACTGAAGGCACACTTTTCTTTTCAGAGAGACGAACGTGCGAAATATGTTCCGCTCTTCATCTCTCTCTCTCTCTCTCTCGTTGTTTTCGTTGGTGATGACTAATAGATCTACACAGCTTGCAAAAAAAAATAATGATTTAGAGGACACACTTCGGTGTCGGTTCTCTCCTGACCGATACCTTTTTTTTTTTTCTAATAGTAGCAGTTTGAGGATTGGTATCGTCACAGGTTGTTGGGGATTCTACGCTTTAATCATATCTTTGATCGTGAACGATCTGAACAGAACAAGCGTGTCCAGGAGCCTACCTACAACATTTTTTCTAGTTGGTGACTTTGTGTTCTGTGGGCTATTTCTTTTAGTGCACCAAATGGCGGTATCGCGTGATGACGACTTTCAAGGCCGTCCTTTATTAAGTAGAAAAGGAAACATGGTAAAGGGTTCGCGCACGTACAGTAGAGCCGATGTTTGATTTTTCGAATGAGAAATTCGAATACACGGATACAGGCCGAAACAACATTTTTTTATATACTTGCGTACGCCGCGGATCTCCATCTATTGTTTGTTGAAAATGGTCTCCAAGGTCATCGCTCATCTCTTTTTTGAAGCCATTGAACAGCAAGGATGCTCTTTTGAAAAGTTCTCTTATTTTCTTTTTTGCAATTGAAGTAGTACTGAATACACGTTGAAGTGGGCGTGTTGATTTAGGAGATAGGTTCGGAGCAGTTCGCTGTTTGTTGATTAGTAAGTGGTAATCGAATCTTTTTTTATTTGAGTGATGGTGGCGCCTCGGTCGCGGAATTAATGTTTATTGACACTTTGTAGAAGAAAACTAGATGGTAGAGGATTTTTCGTAGCGAGTGACAGTCATTTGGCTATTCGACAATTGCGAATATGAGAAGGATAGAAATTGCCGGATGAGCTTATGTACTTTATGAAACCTCTGCGAATGGTATTTATTTAAGTTGGCGGTACTCGGTGTTAGTTATGCGTTCGACTCCTTTGCTGAGAACTCGACAGTGTTGGGCGATTAAATATATTTTTTGATTTATATTAGATAAGAACATGTGCCCCTTTCTCTGGTCTATCCGAGCGCGAGTAACGACCGATACCCAGGTTCCAATAATGCCGCTTCTATTGTAGTGACTGTGTCGCAATCGGGGTTGTCGACCCGTTCTAAACCTTTTGTTTTTTTGTCGTACATTTTTCGTTATCCTATTGCCATCGAGCTTGGGTGGTGATTCGAGCGGATCCGTTGAATATTATATTTTATGGTCTTGACGGGGTAGGTGTACTGGTTTTAACGTTGTACAACCCACTCCCTTCTATTTGAATGTCACGAATAACGGGTAAGTTTGCAACTCCATTCGCGTTATTCCTGACTTTCATCTTCGAGGTTCCATTGGCGATGTCACCAACTGCAGACTCGTCGCTATCGCTCGTACTTTTCTTTCGGTTTTTACCCATCTCGTTGCAGTGTATGATTTTTGCACTCAGCTTTCGTTCCAATCTTGTTGAAGATAATGGATGTTTGGAATAAACAAAAACTGATCGGGATGCGATGGTATCCTTCGCTGGTTCAATTTTATTATCATGTATCTTGTAATGCGGCTATATGGCTGGGACGGCCAATTGAAAAACGAAAGAAAAGGATGGACGTCCCTCCTCTCCTTCAAGTTTTCTATCTTCAGGGGATCGGAGGAGACTTTACCTTCGTCGCACTAAGTCATCCATGGTTATCTTTTTTTTACTTATTCAGACAGTCGGACTGAGAGAGACAGTCTTTGTCGGGGATTCGTGCTCATCTTTGTTATTGTTCGACCGATTGACGTTTGTCTTACTCTGCTCCTTTCGATAATACATATATTTTGTTCATTCACTTGGAACGATGTCTGAAGGATATGCGGAGCTTGAGTATCAAACAAAAAAAAGGATGTCAGATATGCACTCGGTAAGGCATCTCTCCAGTAAAGCAATACAAAGGAAAACACAAAGACAGCTGCGTCGCGCGAGCTTGCACTTTCTCTCCTATAAGAGTGGATGACAAGTTCAGCTCGATTGCGATCATCTTTCTTCGTGGACTTCTCATTCACTCATTCAGTCAATCAAACTATAGACATCCTCATTGAGGATAAAGTTTGGGTGCCATCAGATTCCTCAGAGACCTATTGGCATTCTTTTCGATAATCACAGTTGCTTTCTCTCTTGATCTCGGGCGATGCTCCATGGTATTTCTGGGGCCTTCATTACCAAAGAAATACGTAAGAAGAAGTAAGATCTCGGAATTAGTTAACTCTCCTCCTTTCAATTCCAAAATCACAATGATATGCACCTTATCGTGGTCACGGCCTCACGAAGGATGAAAATTCGGGCTTTTTTCAGGCTATCACTTATCAGATACCGGCCAGTGGTCCAGTCTTTCCTTTCGATAACACACATTTGTTACTAGTCATTTCTGAACGATGCTGTTGGGATTTGCGAATCTTTAATATCTAAACAACTGAGTAAATAAAAAGATGCGGGATCCCAAAGGATGAACTATGGCCGGTTCATTCAACGCAACAAAAAGTACGAGGATAGAAGACCTTTTTTTGGGTACTCTCGCACCTTTTTTTTTTTTATCTAGCAAGGGTAGAGTTTAGCTCGATCGACATGCTCTTTGTTCGACTTTAGCACTTGTTCAAACAATCCAGTTCAAAAAAATCCATGTCAAGGATTCGAATTAATCCTTGTTGCATGTCGACCGATATAGCGTGTTCATGATTTTGCTCCTTTCGATAACACATGACTTTTTTCTTTACTCGGGCGATGTATCTTTGAGTTTCTGGTCTCTTATACCAACAAGTAAGATGTGGGATCTCAGGTCGAGCAACGCTTCCCTTATCATCCCCCAAAAAAAAATCAGAATACTAGAATGTCTGTCTATCCTGATGTGCGACGATTACGCCTTTATGAGGTGAGAGTCAAGAACAGCAGGATGCGCCATTTTTATGGGTGAAGTCTTTATTATTTTCCGCCCGACCTTTAAACTGAATAAAAAATATTATCCGGGGATAGGTTCTTGTAGAGGTGTTTCGTCAAATGATTTTTGTTCGCTCCCTTTCAGTACTACGTTTCTTTTTTCATTTAACTATTTCTTAGGGCTTTGACAGAACGTTTGGAATGAAACAAAAAAAATAGATAGCAAGGTGGAGGATGTAGAATCTCTATGGCGGCTCTCTCCTTTTCATTTCATACAAGAACAGAAAATACAAGGATGCTCTGAGTCCGTGACTCCGCCTTACTCCGAAGGGCAGAGTCCAGCCCGATGCATTCTTCTGGCTGTAGTCATTTCTTGTTTCTTTTGTTATCACTCAATCCGTGACGACTATTGTAAAGTGTCTTGTTCGAGGGATGCGATTGCGCGACAAAACGTCTTATTTTCGGATGCTTTGTTTCGAATTCCCGAGCCTTCCGAGAGCATTCACTCATCAAACATCGTCGATGACAAGAGCGATTGTCTTGATAGCACGATATAATGGACGGATGGGATCTGGGTACCTTTTTTTCATTCTTTAGCGCGCTTTGACATGGTTTGTGCTTATTGTTCTTCTTATCTGCCGACGTGTTTGATTGAATGGGAGATGGGAGAGTGGTGGAGGGAGGAAAGAAGCAAACGTAGGGCTTACGCGAGAATCGAAGTACATATTATCATCCTGTGTCCTTCAATCTGATAGACTCTTTTTTTCTTCCTTTGATGATGACAGCGAATGATGTGAATGATGGATAAGAGGACAAAATGCGACGCGTAAAAAATAATCGCTCGAGCGATTGTGTGACGCGTCGACAAAACAAAAAAATACTTGGCCCCACTGATCAAATCAACGACGCGTCATCATTGCGCCCCTCCTGTGAATGATGCGCACGTCCACTCACTTACCCTGTATCCTCATTTCGAGCACTTTTGTTTCATTGTTTCTTTAGGGCTTTTTTTTTGCCGGCGCAGAAAAGGTGGTAGGTCAACATGGATGGATGGCCTTACGACAATAAATGTGGACTTTCAACTTTCTTCAACAAATCTTTCACATCCAAGGCCGAGCAAAAGAGGAAGAAGGCATAATGTAGATACAAATGGCGGTTCACATTTTTAATTCTTGGTATACAAATTGAAAATTAATGGGCAAAATAAAAAAAAGGTTGGATGGTTGACTAACTAAATTGTTGTTGTAGTTCGTCGGGCAGGTTGTTCGATGTCGTTTAAAAAAAGGAAAGGCAAAGGCAGGCAATAAATCAGAAAAAAAAATGGAAGAAGGGGATCCATGGGGTATAAGAGCGACCTGTTCGTGGAGTTCAAGGCCGACTTGTTTCTTCCTAGAAGCAACCAAATTTACTCTTGCGCCCCATCAATTCCTCCATCCTCGCCTCCATAATTGCCCTCGTTTCCACAGCCTTCTCCCTCTCCCTCCTCTCCTTCTCCAGGACCGTCTCCAGTCCTGCACGGTCCTTGTCAGATTTCACTTTTGCGGCCATCAGCTCGTCACGGAGATCGGTTAATTCCCGGTTGAGGCGGTCGCGGTCGGCAGAAGTAGTGGACACGTCGGAACGGGCCCGCTTCAGTTTCTCTTCTGTGTCGGCCAGGGCGGCCTCGAGACGGTGGATCTTGCCCTGCTGCATCGTCTGTTCGACCTTGAGAGCTTGGACCTGGTGGGCAAGTGTATCGACGACGCCGCGGAGCTCGTTTACCTCTACGCCCTGGAGGGCTTGTGCGGTTGCTGAGGAGATAGCGCCGTTGTTGTCTTTGCTGGGGGCAGCGTTGGAGGGAGCGGTGCTGATGGTGCTTCCGGCAGGGCTCATCGATCCAGTGTTGGTGGCCGTAGTAGGTCCGTTGGCGTCAGACAAGTTCGACGAGGTCGAGTCGCGCTCACGACGGAGAGAGTTGCTGAGACGGCCGACAGATCCGGTCCTTGAAGGGCGCATCGATGGCGAGCTGCCGGGCGAGGCCGTCTCCAGTGTAAAGACACCGCCAATACGAGGCGAGGAGGGTGCACTTCCGGTCAGATGGGCGGGTGTGATCTTTCCTCCAGCAGGTGGTGGGGGCAGGGGAGCGGTGGGTGGGGGAGTTGCTGGCAGTGGAGACGAGGGGCCACCCATGGTCGAGAGAGCACGGAGGGCGGGCGACATCTTTTCGGCACTTGCACGCTTCAACAGCGGGGTTGAGACCGATCGAGTCATGTCAGAGTCAGAAGCCTTGTGGTGAATACCCAAACCGACACCGGCTGCTTGTACAATCGCAGGGGAAGAAAGCGACCCACGACGGCTGTCAGCAAGAAGCGAGGGGGATCCACCGCTGGCCTGCAGCTCAGAAATCCGCTCCTCAAGTAGCTTGATATGCTTCGCCTGCTGGATCAACGTCGACTCGTGGCGTCCAGCACGGACCTGCGAGCCAGCTTGTCCTTGCTGCTGCTGTTGTTGTTGACTGGCAACAGTGCTCCAGCTCTGTCGAGGCGTCGCCAAAGAATCCTCCCCACGCAAACCAGCACCACCGAAAGCATCCGAAGAAGTCGAAGTTTTGTGGCGCAGGATCCGGTCGTGAAGAACACTACTCCGCAGGTCATCGTCGTAGTGGAGACTGCCAACAGGGCTGGGACTTGCGTTGCGGTCCTGCCGCTCGGCTCGTTCCCGAAGCACCCGGATCTCTTCCTGCTGCGCTTGCCGTTCAAGAACTTGGTTCAGCTTGTCGGACTCTTGTTCCCGTTCGAGGTTGAGGAGTCGCTCCTGGAGATGGTGGTTCTTCTCGTTCAGATCTGCGACGATTAATGACAGTTCCTCAGAAGATTGGAGGGCCTGGTCGCGTTCGGCCTTGAGAGATGCGACCTGTGCCTTGGCCGAGGCTGAAGGTGGGTGCGATGCAGAGTTGGTTGTTGATCCTTCGCGGTGACGGGTAGAGAATGACGAGGCGATCGATGAGGCCAAGGAAGTTGTCGACAGGTTGTTGTTCAGACTCGCGCCAAGACCGGCGGCAGGTTTCTGATCTTCAACAATGGTCTCCAGTTCCGTGATCCGTGCCTTCATCTCCTCTTCTGCATCCTCAAAGGCAGTAGCGGCGTTAGAAAACTCGGACGCGAGTGACTCGAGGTCCTCACTCAAACGCTCAATCTCCTTCTCGTTCTCGCGGACTAGAGCACGGTACCGTGCCTTCTCCTTCTCTAGCTTTTGGATAATGGGCGCAGGGTCCTCACCGGCAGCAAGAGCATTGGACGATGACGACAGGGACACGGGGCGAGAGGAAGGTGGCGAGCCGTTGTTGGCCTGGGCTAGCTTACCATGCAGAATCTCGATCGTTGTCAGGTGCAGTGCAACATCATTCTGAAGAGTCTTGATCTGCTCATCGACAGCATTGTGGCGCCTCTCAATTTCCTCCAGCAGCGTCTCGGCTTCATCCCGATCAGCCTCTGCTAGCTTGACCTTGGACTCAAGTGCCTTGACAGCCTCGGCATGTTCAGCCCCCTGGGTTGCAAGAGTCTCGGCAGCTGTAGTGGCTGCAGATTCCAGCGTCGCCGTCTTTTCTCGCAGTGCCAAAAGCTCTTGTTCCTGCTCCTGAACACGAGTCTGGGTCTCGACCAATTGTGCTTGAGCGACGGTGAGTTCGCTCTGCACAGATGCGACTTGGTCCTTGGTCGACTTGTCAGAAACCTCCAGCTCAGACTTGAGGCTCGAAATCTGTTCCTCCAGCTCCTGAATGGCGGTGCCCTTGGATCCCATGACATGATCGTGGTCGGCGACCTTCTGGCTCAGCTCCTGATGCAACAACTCCTTCTCCGATAAGGAACCCTCCAAGGCGACAAGACGCGTCTCGAGAGTAGCAATCAGCGCAGTCTTCTCCAGGACATGACTCGACTGCTCCTCAATGTCCTTCTCCAGAACACTGATCCGCTCCTTGTCCGTCTCCCACTGAGCCTGGATTGCCGCCCGGTCAGCCTCAATCTCGGCCGCCCGTGACTTTTCGGCCGCCAGTTCGACAAGTTGGTTTTCGACCTGGGTCTGAAGCGCCTCAACCTTGGAACGCTCCTGCTCCATCTTTTCCAACAACTCGAGCAGTTCGTCCGCCAGTCGCTCGTCAGCAGCCACTTTCGCATCTGCTAACTTTGCCTTGAGTTCCTCGACGACTTGGAGCGCTTCCTGTTCGGCCTTTGTTGAACGTGTCTCGAGATCCTGAATGCGTGCCAAGTGCTGCTCGAGCTCCTGCAATTGCTTGGTCTCGTTCTCCTTGGAGGTCTCCAATCGTCCCTCAAGATCAGAAACAGCTAGGTGAAGCATCTCCTCCATCTCCATGGCGGCGGCGAGGTTCTTCTGGAGCTTCTCTAGCGTCTCGGTCAAGGCGACAATCTCCTCCTTGAGCTGACGTTCCGATTCGCGTGCAGCTGCGAGTTGTTCCTCGAGATCCTTCTTGATCTGTTCATGACCAGCAGAAGCAGCGATGTCAGCAGAACGAGACACTGAAGGATGCGTGGTCACGTCGAGTTGACGAACCACATCATCGCTCTCACCAATCACAACAGATTGAGATGGTGGTACCTCATGGTCAGAAATGCCGTCGTCGATGCTTTGCTGGGATGCCTTCCGGGCGGCATTGACCTCGGCTTCAAGGGACTCATGGCGAGATTTCTCCATCTCGAGCTCCAGCTCCATCGAGGCCTTGGACTGAAGCTTTTCAATGAGCTCTTCCTCGCGCTTGGTCTCCTCGGTCTCCTCGGTCTCGTCTCCGTCATGTCCTTCGACTGTTGAAACCACCTTAGCAGTCTTGGCAGCTCGCAAGGCGTCCGCGTCCGCTTCGACCTGATCCTTTAAGATACGGACCTGGTCCTCCAGTTGACGAATTTTGTCTGCCTGAGCCTTGAGCTCCTTCTCCTTCTCCTGAGCGGCCGGAGATAGTCCAGGATGCAAGGGTGTAGGAGTAGTCGATTGTGCGCGCTGCTGCTCCTTCTCCTGCTGCAATTGCTGGATATGTTCCTGAGCCCTGGCCTGTTCGGCCTGCAACTTGGATTCCAGATCCTGAATAGCCCGTTCGCTTTCTGCACGTCGGATCTCGGCATCATCCAGTTGTGCCTGAACCTTCTTCAGGGTCTGCTCCAGTTCCAACTGAAGCTGCTGCTGCTCTGGTGATGGGGTGGAAACTTCGCGAATAAGACTCGTCTGCTTCTGCAACAGTGTCCTGTTCTCGTCCTCGACAACATCCAAACGCCCTTGCTGCTCCTCCAGGATCAGCTCCGAGTGGTTCAAGGCAGCCTGGGTCATGGCCAAGTGCGTCTCAAGTCCTGAAATCACCTTCTCGTACTCTTCAATCACAGGCTCAACAAAGGCTTCGAAAGACTTGGAGTCGAGCGAAGGTGGGATGGTGAGAGGCGTGAGATTGTGCCTTGCTGTTGCCGAGTCGCTTGAGGCTTTGGGTGTTGGTATACCTACAACATTCGTTCTGGCTGACGACGAAGTTCTGGCTGACGACGAGGTCCTGGCTGACGACGAGGTGTCAGAGTACCCATCCTCCTCCTCCC
Source organism: Linnemannia hyalina (assembly GCA_019671135.1). Taxonomy (NCBI): domain Eukaryota; kingdom Fungi; phylum Mortierellomycota; class Mortierellomycetes; order Mortierellales; family Mortierellaceae; genus Linnemannia; species Linnemannia hyalina. The sequence goes on along the minus strand of JAHRHY010000007.1, from coordinate 651,086 downwards.
GAACAGCATCCAGATAACCATGGCTGATGTCCGTCGAAATCGAATCCCGACTCTGATAATGCGAAAGGCGCCGAGATGGGGATGGTGACAATGCGCGGTCTTCGTTATGAAGATCATCAACACCAGAGAGCGATCCAGGGACAGGACCTGAGGCGGACGATGAAGTCGAAAGGCGATTGGCGAGCGAGATTTTTGGCTGTTCGGCCGTGGGCGTTCCTGCAGCATCGGTGGTGATTCCAGGCCGAGGGGTCGATGTGGCCGAGTTGAGCGAGGCAGCCTTGAGGACCTTGATTTCCATCTTGAGCTTTTGGATGATCGACCGGAGGTATTCGGGGTTTTCCATGTTGATCTCCTGATTGAGCGAAGAAGAGTTCTTGATGTTCCTGGCGCGATTTGCGTACTTTAGCGTATTCTATTTTTGTAAAATTCCTCCCATGGACTCAAAGTTAATTAATCGAATCATGTAATAAACATTCCGTCTGTCCGTGTGAGTGTACAAAATGCGGGATACAAAACAAATCAATTAGAAACAAACTTACGAGGGTCTCGCCAAGGTTGACCTCACTTGGGCTGACACAGGCAATCATCAGCGCAAGGGCATTGCCACCCAAGGAATCCTGCAAGAGACGGGTCAGCTTTGAATCTCTGTAGGGGACGTGGCTGGCCTTTTTGCTGGGGTCTCCAAGGGCAGAAATAACGTTTCCAAGAGCGTGCAGTCCTGCATTAATGCTGATACCCTCCTTGGCACGGTCTCCAATAGCTGACGTCCGCTTCAAACGCTCAGAACCGGCCAAATCCACAAAGTGGAACTTGCTGCTCAGGGTCACCCACTCGCCTTCCACCTCCGGATCATCATTGATCGCCTGAGACGCCAACGATAGATAAGAAGCCGATTCTGGCATGACGCTATGTCGTTTCAGTTTTGATCCCGGGGCAACGATTCCGCTAGTGAACGGTGCTGGTATACTGGATCCTCCGGTTGTAGGTGTTCCTGGACGCCCATTAAGAAGACTACTTGCACTGCCGCTGCCATTGCTGTTTATTGGCAGAGGGGTGCTGCTTATGCTGGGGGTTTTGGAGTGGGCGCGTCTAAAGGTGGGGGAGTTGTTTTGACTGTCGGAGGATATGGGCTGAGGTGGTGGTGGATGTGTTGGGATGAATTTTTCCTGACGGAGTGTGATGCTGAAGATTGCATGAGATCTAGAAGATTTTTCGTTCATCTCTGTCGAATGTGTTTGGCGGTTTTGAGATCCAAACCACAGCAAGCTGTAGATCAAGAGAATGAAGGAAAATGCAATAATATGGCGTTAGAAATAACAATACCTTCGAAAACAAATCAACCACGTTCCAATTGCTCAGTGTACATGAAAACCAATTGCTTACTGGATGACCTCCTCTACAGAGGAGACGACAATCTCCTGAACACCGGTCCAGTAGATGTGTCCTTTGGCGTCCTCGCGGATGGATACGGGCGGTCTGAAATCGCCCTTCACCAACAAATCGATCAAATCCTCGTTGTAGATTTCAACAAAGGACACGCGGAAGGTTGTTTTTAATGCAGGCACTTTGAATCCGGGATAGACGGGTGGTGGCCGTCTTGCCTCATAGAAGAGCTGACTCATGGCCCTTGGGATGATACCTGATCGAATAAAATTGGGTTGCACATGTTGATGGTTTGTTGATTGTTTGTTTGTAGGGTTGCGGGAATATAGGGGGTTGTTGATGTAATGCGACAGACGAGGCGAAATGGGAAGAAAGAGGAGGAAGGGGAGAGAGGGAGAAAATGACGACGGGAGTTTAGCACGCATGGATCCTCCGGGAAACTCATTTCATCTATTCCCTCTCCTTCATGTGCACAGCTAATCCACCCATGTTTGTCTTACCTTCCGATGTGCTTCCTCGATCTTCAGCTGAAGGTGCTCCCGTGCCCATGGTATATGTCTTTCCTGAGGATGTCTGTCCATATGCCATGATCGTGACATTGTAACCTATCAGGGGGCAGCAAGTTTCGTAAGAAGGAAGGAAAAGGAGTGTCAACAAAAAGGTACAACGACGAGTGAGTGGGGAAGAGGGTGTGGGTGAGGTCAACGACGGTATGGAATATATGGTGGTTCGAGGGGAGAGCGGCGTAGATCTACTTGAATTTTTGGGGATGTGGTTTGCTCCTTTCTACTGGCGAGATTGGCAGCAAGTCGACAAAATAAAATAGCGTAATTGGGGTATGCCGCACGGGACAAGTGGGAAGGGGAGAAAAAAATACAAAAGAAGGGCTTACCTTCCATGAACCTGTCGACCATGCGTTTAACACATCCTCGATAGATTTCTTCTTGAGCAGCATCGGTGCCGAAAATATGATCGAATGTAAAGTGCCGCTGAAGTGGTACGACGACGACCTGTTGGGGTGGCTCGATTGGTGTTGACGATCCCGAGACGGAGGAAGGTGTAGCGGATCGCTCGATCAACGACAAAACCTCGGTCTCGGGTCGTACCCGCCTGCTCAGTGACCTGACATCTGTGACGAGTGGTCTAATACGAAGAGCTATGTCGTTTAATTGAACACAGGATTAGTTTACGTGTTGTTGTTCAACGCAAGACGGAGAAAAGCATGAATGGGGAAGGGAAAAAGGGAGGGGGCAGGGAAAAAGCAGGGTCGGGCGGTGCGGTTGCGGAGTAGAAGGGAAAATGGAGTGGAGTAGAGTGAGATGTATATGCGCGGCATGGGAGCAGCATTGGGGCGGACGTGCGTCTTTAATAGGCAATACGAAAGGAAACAACAACAAACAAGAGAGATACAAACACCTCCTCTTGGATTGAGTGAGAGAGGAAGTGGAAAACAAAAAAAAAAAAAAAAAAAAAAAAAAAAACGAAGAAGTGAGAGCATTGCTGAGAGCAAATGGGCTTGTTTTCTTTTGCGCTGGGTCGACCTTTGGGTTTGTTATCGTTTTCTTAATGTTATGAGAAGAGATAGATGGATTGGATTTTTTTAAATGCCATTGCAATAATGAAGTGCTCACTCTTTTTTTTTTTTGGTTGTTCTTTTTTCCTCTCGTTTGGTCAATAAGACATGCTTTCTGTTGAGCGACGGACCACAACATACACAATCTCTTTTTTCTTGCACCACCGGACAGCTTCTTCTTTGGCCACATGTGAACTTGCTCGTCAGTTAATAAAACGAGAGCGAATATCCGAGTAGCGTGAAGAAAGGATGGATGAGAGAAAGATGGGTAAGCTGGGCGAGGAGGACATAGTCGCAACAGGGGGTAGGTGTGATACGATATGTCGACTGGCCAATTGACAGAAAGTGAGAGGGATAGAAGGAGGGGATCTGATGGTGCCTGTCCAGCGGTTGGAAAAGGGAAAGATTGGCCATGTTTCTGATATTCTTCATAAGTGATTGAAGGAGGTATTTGTGCCGATAATAGGTACTAAAGACAAGAAGGATAACATACCGACTTGCACAGAGGTCTCGAGGGCATGGGCAGTAGCGCCTGGTGCCTGAGACGGTGCTGTCATATAGATGGGATTGGATTCCGTCTTTCTTTCTTCTTAGTGGTTGTTGTTGCAGAAGAAGGAGCTGACTATCCTCTTTGAAGGGCGTGTGAGGGAAGGGGTGTCGGACAAGCAGTGGGTGATGAAGAGAGAAGGGAGGGTGAGTGGGCGTCGAAGTGATTCCTGATGTGTTTTCCCTGTGAGAGTGAAGGGAGTTATGAATGGGCGAGTGAGAAGGGAAGAAGGGAAGAAAGGGAAGAAAGGGATAAAGGGATAAATGAAAGGAGTGCAAAAAAAAAGGGTTAGGGTAGGAGACAGTGAGAGTTGCTCTCAGGCGTGAAGGGAAAGAAAAGCGAAAGGGAAAGGAAGGAAGGAAAAGTGATTGGACTCGATCAAGAAAAGTGTCAAGGGAAGTGAGAGTGATGAACCGAGGGTGGGGGAGAGTGGAAGGGAAAGAAAGGTAAGGGAGTGAGAGTGAAGAGGAAGAAAAATAAAAGAGCGGGAGGGGAGAGCGAGAGAGAGAAAAAGGGAGAAGAAAGAGTCGAGAAGAGGAGGCGAGAAAGACAGAAAGGGAAGGAAGAAGAAGAAAGTGAAGAGAGTACTGTACATCAGAGAAATTCATATGCGGCTGACACAGGGGTTGCGTGAAGGAAATCATCGACTGTCCAAGGGACACAAACAAATGAACGAGAAGAAGAGCAGTAGCAAGAACACGAAGTGGAGGTTTGTCTGTTGCATCTCTCAATTGCACTCTCACTCTTACTCTCTCTCTCACTGACACCTTCTCTGTCAATTGGGTTCCCTGCTTGCTTGCTGCTTGCATGTTGTTGTTGTGTCAGGCTGGCAACCCCTTGTTTTTTTTCTCCTTCCAGCACAAGGTCGTCAACAAAGGATACGGGGGGGTGATGGTTCCCAGCACACCGACCCCCTTGGTGTTTTTGTAATTAAGGACCTTCCAGCTAAAGCAGAAAAGCCAACCAGCACAACCAACCACGCCAGGTCGCCAAGAAATAGCAACTCTTCTTTCTCGAACGAGAAATCGACAAGATATGAAAGAAAGAATAGGAGTCGACCTGGGTGGGTGCTGCTGAGTCAAACAACTGGCTGTTGGGCACTCCTTCTCCAACCCTGTCGACTGGAAAGCACCAGGAATGCTGCTTTCCGAGAAGAGGTATGCGACTTGATGTGGCATGACAGAGTAGAGAGAGAGAGCAACAGAGATGACGAATGTCGACGAGCTGTTGGCTCGTGTAAGCAAGCAGACACACACGCAACCATGCGCCAGAGTAAAAAGAAAAAAAAATCAATGACATGCCTTAGTCAATTAACAGCAGCAGTGCCTGTCCTGAGAAAGTCAGGGCCGACCCAAAGTACACGCACGAATCAAAACAAAAAACAAACAAACAAACCGATTATTGCGATTGCCTCTGGATATGGGAAAGTCAAGCGAGGGAAAGAGAAGAATTGAAGCCATGTTGAGCTGCGTGGTCATGTACACTTTGTACCCGAACATGAGAATGAGAGCCATGGTGTATCCGACCCACTGACACAAACAGCAGTGAGACAAAGAGTACATCGGCGCCCCTTTTTGTTCACTGTGCCCATTCTTTCTCAGCCTACCTCATGGAATGAAAATGGGATATCCGCCTGGAGCGGGTATTGCTGTAACTTGCATGAGTATTGTCGTTGTCATATCCTGCACCTTACCAAACCAACCAGTCCCCTGCAGCCGCAGAGGTAATCATCCATCCATCTGGGCAAAACTCTCTTTCTTGAGCTTACTGTATGTGGCCCCATTAGAATACCTTGATCGTACATGCTGCGGGAAGGAGACTTCTTTCGCGGATTTCCTTAAAGTCCTTGTTGTGACTACGAAACGAAGGTCAGCGAACAGGTTGGAAACAGGTTCATGTAAATCACATTGTGCATGTAACGCTTCATTCCTTTCCTTCTTCACACATGGGCTGTACTCCTTGGAACAATGCTGTCGGCCGGATCACTTCGTGCGCAAGAAGTCCGCACCTTCTCCGGGTCTCACCTCAGACATCTCCAATTTCCTCAGGCAAGCATTTCTCAGTTCAATCGCATCCATTTATACAGATTCATGTATGCAGAACCCACGAGACTAATTCCTTGGCTGCGCCCAATAGCTCCAGTCTCGCGCACTCAAAGTGTTTTGCGCGATCGATGGCACCAGAAAGGCTTTCCCTGTGGATATCAACGACAACGATACAGGTTCAGATCTCCAGGAAAGGATCAAACTGAATCAACCTATCCGCCTCAGTATGCTGGAGGCCAGCGACCTCAATCTGTACAAAGCCCCAAAGGGAGGAGGCATCACCGAGCCAGGCGTCACTGTCGGAGCGAAAGACGAGATTAACGCCATTAGCTCTCTGCGTGGCATGTTTGCGGAAACGAACACGGTTCAAGTGATTGTCCGACCTCCAAGTAAAACCTTGTTACCATGCTTGTCTTTGTTTTATTTCGAACGATATTTTGCTTACGTTTTGCTAACTGACCAATTCATATTTCTAGGTTTCGTGCGCGGACCGCTGAATGTCGTCCAATACAATAGTCGCTCTGGGGACCTTGTCTAGAGAGAGGACACATTCAGAAGCTTTCCTGTCCATGGTGTAAACAACTTCAAGACACTGCGTCAACGTCCGGAACTCTGTTACTTTGACAAAACCGCCTTCATCTTGGCTCTCGAGTCCTTCGACGAGCCAGCTCTTGTCTTCCTTCGTCCCCGCAGGTCGGGAAAGTCGCTCGGATTGAGTACATTGGCACACTTCCATGGCCGTGAACACCTTCCAGACTATAAACCCCTCTTTGAAGTAAGTAATTTTTGTCTCTTTTACCAATCATAGTTATTTGCTCCTAGTGTTATTTCGTATGTCTATTGAACCCCGCCTGTTCGTGCTTGTAGGGCCTTGCCATCGACGAGCATGTGAAAAAGGAGCGTCTGAATCCAGGGCGCTACTTTGTCCTGTGGTTTGATTTCTCTGCAGTCAATCGATCTCAGGACCTAAAGAAAGCCGAGCACAACTTGAACCTGATGCTGAACGAGTCGATCAAGCGGTTCTACAAGACCTATGAACCATATCTCCAAATGTCAGCCGATTATCTCATTGAGAACTTTATCAAGGACAATGCCGCATTGAGCCTGAATGCTTGCGTGAACGCCGTGCATAGAGTTATCTCCGGTGTCAAGTCTCCCGAGGACCCCCTCTCAAAGATCAAGGGAGTATGTGCCAGATGGAAAAAAAAATTGTGATCAGAAGTTTCTTATCCTATGATGAGAACTAACCAGCTGTCTTATCACCGTTAGATTTACCTCATGGCGGACGAATATGACAGCTACAGCAATGAGTACCTTGTCCCCATCGACAGTGTTCAGTGGAAACCGCCACGACGGGCCGACACGGACAGCCTGCTGAAGGCATTCTGGGCGTCTGTGAAGAGCGGACTGGGCAAGCTCAAGATTGCCAAATGCTATATTACAGGTGTCTCGCCGCAATCTTTGGTGGACAACACGTCTGGATTCAACGTGGCTCGATATGTATCCTGGGAACCAGAGCTCGCGAGTTTTTGTGGTTTGACGGAAGCGGATGTCACTGCTGCGCTGGCTCTGAAGAATGTCTGCGAGTCCACCGCCGAAGCAGAGAAGCATTTGAAGATCATGAGGGATCATTACAACGGCTTCAATTTCGTTCCTGGCGGACAAGGGCCTTTGACATATAACACAAACACATGCCTCAAGTACTTGGAGGTGAGTTTCATTCATGGCATGTTAGAGGTGAACTTCAGTACTTGATACTAACGTCTACTCACATACACGCCACTTTATCTGCAATTTATAATTGCGTTTATAGCGCCTCGCAGTGAAGAAGCCGATGGAGAATCCTCTCTCAGTCACCAACTCTGAGGCCTCGGAAGTGTCACTGCGGTTACTTGCGGCATCGCCAGTGGCGACGCGATTGTCAGAGGACGGACTCTTCAGCGGAAGCGAGCAAGGCAAGAATGTGGAAGACAGAGTGATCCCTTTTGACAATATCGGGCAACCATTTACTCTCGCAAGCCTGGTAATGTTCGAGAGAACGCACAAATTGCTGTTGCTGCTGCTGCTAATGTTGTTGTTGTTGTTTTCGTCGTTTTCATACTTCCATTCGTTCAGTAAATAACCCAGTCTTTTATATTTGCTCTTATGTGCTTCATGTTGGCGAGATTGCCAAAAGCAAGGAGGCGTGGTTGTCGTACATGGTGCACCTTGGCGGACTGACGTTTTGTGTCGGCAAGAAAGCACTACGAATTCCAAACTTGGTGACTGCAGAGCGATTTGGGAGCGCTATTCTGCACAGGCATCAAGCAACCCTGGAGGATGTGAATGGCGCGTTTAGGCTACTAATCGACAACGGAAACATCGACAAAATCCTCGGACTATACGCCCGCGGAATGCAGGAACACGATATCGGAGCTCATGATTTTCAAAAGGAGGAGGATCACTGTAACTCGATGCGTTTTACCCTACTGGCTAATATCCACCCGTCCCTTCAGAAAGTTGGTGTTGAGACGACCATTACCAAGGTATGAAGGATAATGTCGTTTCGTGATATCCGTGATACGAGTGTTCTTTACAGTAATAACAACTGCTTTCTCAATTTCCGTAATAGCCCTCGGGAACGCCAGGCCGAATTGGCATGTTAGTATCCGTTCCGTTGCGAAAGCGGCTGTTTGTTCTCGAATGGAAGTCCATCCAAATCGACTACATCAATATTGGATCTGGAACACGATTGGAAAGGGCCAATGTTCTCGCGGAGATTCCCGATGCCAATAGGGTCTTGGGCCTGAAGTTCAGGGGAGACAAATTTCGAACTGGTCAGACTATCAAGGAATGGATTTTGGATGGACCGAAAGTTGGCAAGGGGTGTTCCCCTGAGCAACAGCTTCGGGGATACGCGCAGAGCCCAGAAATCAAGAGGTGGAAAAAGGACGGCTATACGATCACGCCAGCTCTTGTTGTCGTAGTTGGATCTCGCCACGTTCTTTTGTGGAATCTTGATGGCGATAGACTCGATTCGTCTCCGCGACTCACGCTCGAGTGATGTCGCCGCGTGAGCAACAACAGCTCTTTGTATCAATAACTACAGCAATAATCTGTGACAAAACATGATCAACTCAAATAGCCAAAGGAGGGAGAGAAGGAGGAGCAGTTCACTATGATTTACGCGGTCTCTGGAGGCAATGCCTTTCAAATAAAAAATGGATTCACATCTTCAGCGCAAAGTCTTCCCTCAAAAATTTCAGAGTCAAAAACGTGACTTTCCGTTGTAAGAGGCACAAGAGTAAGGAGTGCACAAGGTGCAGCCAGTTGACGTCTTTTTCTCGCTCTCCTCCCCTTTTGCCTTGCCTGCCTGGTTCTACTCTTTCTAATTCTTTTCCTTTGCTTTTTCTCATTCACCCACGCACGCACGCACGAGTCAGGAAGAAGACACATATACATACCCTACCTCACCCTCTTCCGCCACTAACATACATACTCTCATCAAACAAACAAACAACAGGGGATTCCAACTGAAGAACACACGCATACACCATGGACAACAGTGACGACGTCGGCTACTCCTCAGTCGCATGGGACACCTACTCCCCCGACGACGACTCACACCACAACCACCACTCTGGAAACAACACCACCAACAAGAGCAGACTCCAGAGCTCGAACACCCTCAACTCTTCCCTCTTCGCCTCCTCAGACGAAGAAGACATCAACCACCACCACAACCATATCGATAACGACGACGACGACCTGGCCGACATCACCGCCGCCGCCTCATCCACCATCCTCCCCGCAGAGACCTCTGCCTGGGCTGACGAGTCACTGGACAATGAAGTCATCGACATTCACTCTACCAACGGTCATCATAATGGAGCCAGCAGTAATCCTTACAGTACAACAAGGGCGAACAATGGAAGCATCAACAGCAATAATGGAGGACGTAGTATCCATATCGACTCAGATATCAGACACAACCATTCGTATGATGATGTTGACGAGGAGGATGGTCGTACCAGTCAGCAGGTCTATAGGGTAAGTTGGTCTTCTTTTTAGTATGCGGGGGGAAGAAGAGTATACTGCATGAAGGAGAGAGCAAGGAGTTGGGTAAGAAGTGACGTTGTGTCAGAAGAAAGACAAAGTATAAGAGACATTATGGACAAGGAATAGACTCAATACAGGACAATGGAAACGAGAAGCATCTTGTACTAGGATTCAACAGAACGAAGATAATAGGCAAAGGCTTCTTACAACACGAAGAAGAAGCTTTGTATAGAAAGAAGAGGCGACTTCATTTGGAATTGAGTGAAGGTACTCAGACGAAGACGCTATGTGGAAAGAAGGGAAGGGGCTTCAAGTGGATCTCGATACGCCTCCACGACTACTTGATACTAACACCCATATCCATCCCTCTCGCAACAAACAATAGTCGCATGCTCCAGGAAAGGCGGTGAAACGCGATACAGGTCGCTCTCTGTCAGAGCTGTCATTGTCAACAACCGCAGCTTCACAACTGGCCAACTTGGTGCCCATGGCAATCACCATCAAGGAAACGCACAAGGAAAAAGAAGGCTCCACCGATAGCTACGTTTCATACCAGATCAATACCAAGGTAATTTGTTCGTTTTATTTGTTTGGTTGTTAGTTTGGTGTACGTCAACGTAGTGGTCATTGACTGGCGCCATTGAAAAAAATGCCAAGCACGGGGTGCAGTGCGCCTTTTTTCGCACATTATTTCTGAGCTTTGTTAGCTCCATCACGCGGCACACTTTACTCATCCTCTCGGTTGCTTCCTTCCTCTCGCTTAATAGACATCCCTTCAAGAGTTTTCCAGTCCGAATGTTACAGTGCGCCGTCGCTTCCAGGACTTTGTCTGGCTCCATAACGTCCTCGGTCGCCTCTACCCTGCTGCCGTCCTCCCTCCCCTCCCCGACAAGCACCGCATCCGTAAGTTATATATTCATCAATTGAGTCGACATGTTATGACAATTGCACTTCTGCTAATTATCAACGTTTGTACGGTAACTCAATATAGGATATGTGCGTGGAGATAGATTCAATCCAGACTTTATTGAAAAGAGAAGGGCGAGTCTGGAACGGTTTTTGAAAAAGCTGGCGGTGCACCCAGTGTTACAGCAAGCAGAGCCTCTCCGGATCTTTTTGGAGTCGCGCGACTGGAACTCGGATCTGGCAGAGCAGAACAAGAAGCGACAGGACGAGGGTCGTCTTGATACCATTGGTGATGCGCTCTTGAATGCTTTTGCCAAGATCAAGAAGCCCGAGGAGAAGTTTGTGATCATGCGGGATGAGGTCGACAAATTGGAAGAAAACCTCCAAGGGTTGGAGAAACTGGAGCAGAGGATCCTGAAGCGGCAGGAGGAACTTGAGGCCGATTACCGTGAATTCGGTGGAGCCGTTGCAGGACTCGGTAACCTTGAGACCGGATTGACCGAGCCCCTTCACCGCTTTGCCCACACTGTCGCCAGCTACGCCAGCATCATGAACGAGCTCGTAAGTATTTATTTGACGTCTTGTTATCTGATGTTGTGTTTCTGTCGGGAGTTGTTGTATTTGGTAGTTGACAATACTCGCTTTTACTTTTCTCCACCTCACTTTAGTCAACACAGGAGGATGCCGAGTTTTTGTCGCAGCTTCATGAATGTTTGGCCTACTGCAACAGTGTCAAGGTGCGGGATTGTGAACTCAACGGGATTTACTGTGAACTTGGCTATCACTATGCAATGAGTGAACATCTATCAAAATCTCACACCCTTTCCAATTCTTTCGCTCTGCATAAAAATAGAGTGTATTGAAGCTGAGAGATCAGAAGCAGCTGGATTTCGAGGAATTATCCGACTTTTTGCAGCAACAGGTGGCAGAACGAGACCGCCTGATGAGCAATGGACGTTTGGGAGGATCGGCAACAATTGGAGGATTCTTTCAACAAAAGATGGACGAGATCAAGGGTGTTGACCAGGAACGTGCCAAGCAGGACAAGCTCAAACGTGTTGCCGAGAAGATTCACGAGGTTCGTTGTTGCTGTATTCGTGTTTTTTTTTTTTTTTGGGGGGGGGGGGTTTTTTTGCTCGGAAAAGGAAGAAAAAATAGTAGAAGATGGAAGGAGTGCTAGGCGAGGTGCTCAGAAGCCCTACTTTTTTGGGCCTCCTGGTTCCCCAGACCAAAAATCAAGGACCCGTTCACCATTCTGACAAATCCAACTTGTGTTTTCGATTTATCTTTCCCGCTCTTTATTTTTTCTTGTCCTCATGACAAAAACAACCAAAATCGACAACTTTTTGCATGGATCGCATCCTTTTTTGACATTGCCGAGTTGAGGTTTGGTGGTTTATCTTTCTGTTTGCTCAATCATCTCATCGCTCGTCATCCTCCTTTCCTATCATTCTTTCTTTCGGCTGGAAATAGCTCCAAGAAGCGGTGGAAAAGAGCAATGATATTTCCGTCGCAGTGTCGAACGAGACTGTCAAGGAGTATGAGATCTTCCAGCTGCAAAAGACCAAGGACTTGCGCCAGTGTCTCTTGGACTATTCGTCGGGCCGAGTCGAGTTCTTCGAGAAGGGCGCCGCACTCTGGGACCAGATCATTCCTATTCTCGAATCCATTCAAGTCAACGACGAGTAGGGTTTCTTTTTTTCCGGGGGCGACATATGACCCGGCAGTAAGGAGAGTCGAAAGTGGAAGTAAAAGCGCAGCATGGAAAGGGAGGGGTTTGGAGAAAGAAGCATAGTGATGATAAGAACGACGGCGGTATGAAGGGTATTACCAAATGGTGACTGACTGAGGGAGTCACGGCCCGAATGACAAAAGAAATAAAGAATAAAAAAAGCATGTAAAAAAAAAGAGTTTAGGAGCAATTGACTTCTCGGAGAAATGTTCCTTTCGTCCATGCCGGTCCGTGTGCTGGCGTCAATTGATGAATAATAAGCAAGGTTATCCCGCATATCTCTCGCCATTGGTGCGATGCAAAGCTGCGGAGATGAGGTGAGGATTGCAGTGCGGCAGATGGAAACAAGGTAGGCAGGCACACAGCCTCATTTTTTACTTTGATTACTTTTCAAATGTTCCTCCCTAGCTTTCTTCTTTCTTAAATTGGCACAAACCGGATATCTGCTTCGCATTTTTTTTTCCATCCCCTTTGGCAGGGACCTTTTTGCGGAGAGGTCTAGTTCAGCGACGGCAATGGTGTTTGGGGTGGTGGTGGATTAGATGTGATGGAAGTGGGCTCCTCTGATAGTTAAATAGAACCACTTTCTGGCTCCATTTTCCTTTCTCTTTTCTTCATGCTTTGATCTTCTACTCTTCTTCACTTCTCCTCTCCTTTCTTCAACAACTGCCTCCTGTCCGCCCAATCTTATCGTCAAAATGGTAGCAACATTCCCCAAATCGACCACGGCAGCTCAAGTCCTCGACTCGCCCACAAGCACCTTCTCGCTCCTCTACTTTGACACCCAAGGGATCTGCAACCCCATCCGAAACCTTCTCGCCCTGGGAGACGCCCAATGGACACAGTTGTACCCTCAGGACTGGGAGAATGAAGATCTTGCCGATAAGCATTCTACGCCCTTTGGAGTTCTTCCTGTTCTTTATGTCCATTCTCAGGATGGTTCTCAGGTACGCTTTTCGCATATTTTTTTTTTTTTGGTTGTTGGTTGGCGTTTGTTGCTGTCGTCAGTGCTGAATGAACTCATTGTCACTAACATCAACTCCTCCTTCTCCTTCTCATCCTCTCCTATCCACCAACGCTTCCAAAAAAAAAAAAAAAAAAAAAAAAAAAAGACTTTTCCGATCGCAGAATCAAATGCCATCGAAGAGTACCTCGCCAGCCGCTTCAACCGCCTCGGCAGTAACACCTACGAACGCACCCAGATCCTCGCATTCCATTCCTCAACCTCAGCCCTCCTCGACAGCTTTCTCAACTCTGTCAATAGCCTCCAAGCATCCCCCGAGGTCAAACAGGAACAGTTGACCATTTTTATGACAAAGTCGGTTCCAAAGTGGATCAAGATCCATGAAGACCATTTGAGGGCTAATGGCTCCAATGGCCACTATGTCGGCGACTCTGTAAGTTTTTTTTTCTTTTTTTTTTTTTCATATCAAAAATTCTCTCACGGTCCTAACCATCCATCATCCCCCCCCCCCATCATGCTAAAAAGATCACGTTGGCAGACCTGAAATCCGCAATGCTGGTCGACATGATCCTGCGCTTCCCCCCTGGGGCAGGACTGATCAACTCCGAGACCGCACCAGGCCTCCTCAAGGTGGCGGCCGCCATTAACGAGGACCCCAAGATCAAGGCCTGGAGAGAGACAGAGCTCTTCAAGAGCCAACGTTCCAGCCGTGCTGCTCCTCCTCAGCCCCGCGCCGCGTCCGTCAAGCTGAACGACCGTAAGGGCAATTTGTCTGGCGGTCTTGTTCCCCCTCCTCTCGCCAAAGAGAACTAAAACGAGACGCACTTCTAGCGCATCGTCTTGAATCAATTCAAACATGCCATCATGCAACCATACAACCAGTTCAAAAATATCTCCAAGTAGGAGCCAATAAACAGAGGATGAAATGTAAATCTCGGTGTATTTTTCAAAATGTGTGAAAAAGAAAAAGAACGTCTGCTACCTATCTAAACCATACCATCAAGGTCCTCCTCACCATCATCGTCATCATCAGAGTCGTCCCGGAACCGCTCCTGCGCATCCTGGAGTCCATCACCATGGCCCAACAGCCCATCCGATCGCCCAACAGCAATGGCACCACCCTCATCATCTTCATCCAGATAATGATCAAAATAGTCGTCCATAATCACCTCCCCGGGCTCCTGGCTCAGGTTCTGGTACCGGTATCCACCCCGTGGACTGAAATAACCACGAAGACGATTAGGCAAAAACGCCGTCGCCGCGCCTGCAACCTTGTCCCAGGCCTGGTATGCGAAATCAGGCACATGGAAGCGACTGAACGACCGAGGCATGCGCACCGAGGGCATGTTCATCGAAGGCATGTTCATCGAAGGCAAAGACGATGACCGCGGTAACTGGTCATAGACATCATTGCCCAGACGAATAAACGATCCACGGCGTCCGAAATGACCCTTGTACCGGTTCAACAGCCACATCACACCGAAGGCTCCACCACCAGACGCCAGCAGAATGCCGAACCATCCAAAGAAGCCACGTCCACCGCGTCCGGGACAGTACTTCTTGGTGCCCATCAGCTCATGGTCGCCCACGCAGCTCGAGAAGGCCATCTTGCGGTAACCAATCGACTCGTAGTAGTAATCGACTCCATCAGGCAGATGAGCACAGACATCCTTCTCGTCCAGGACAACCGGCTTGGCCTCCTTGATCAACAAACACTTACCAGTACCATCAGGCTCATAGTTGAAGTCGCACTCAAAATCGTTGGCCGTGCACTGGCAGTTGTCCTCAATCTTGCGTGGGTTGGCCTGGAGCTCTCCGACCCAGCACATCTTCTCCTCGATCCTACGGAAGTATTCGACCTTGCGTCCAAACATACACTTCTCGCCACGCAAATCCGCCAGATCCCATCGCTCAAAGTCGTCATTCTTCTCGTCGTTCAGATCCAGGCGACACTTGCGGAAGTCCAGACCCTCAAAATCAATTTGGAAGATCATCTGCTTGCTGCTCGCCCGCGACACGGCAAACAACAAGAACGACTTGCCAACGCCATTGGATTTTGTGACAATATCATTGACAATCACCTCCTCCTTAGAGAACTCGAACAGCTTGAACGTGTTTCCATGGTCCAGGGAGTAGATGACATGATCCGTGGGGCGCTCGTCGTCCTTGACCAACAAAATAATGCTTCCGTGATCGCCAAAATCGTACTGGTGAGGTCCACGCAAAATCTCCTTCCAAGAGTGGCCTCCGTCGCGCGTCAAGAACGTATTTCCGTCTACGTATTCGCCAAGAGATTTACCGACGTTACCGACGCCAATGACCATGCCAGGAATCGATGAAGAACTAAACAGATCCTCTACGTGCTTGCGATCCAAATAGTTGTGCAAATGCAAACTACATTCCGTCGACTATCAATAATAAATGGTTACCAAGGGGTAAAAAGGCTGGATTAGCAAACTGATTCTTGTTTTGGTAATTCGATACTCGATCAATAGCTCCTACTTGCAAACGGCATTCTTACCCGACAATCGCTGTAGGGCTTGTTGTCGGAATCCGACTGAGGGGCGTTCACAGGACCCCAAGAGTTGCCTGGTAGAGATGAGTACAGCGTTTGTTAGTAATGATTGTCACTCTTAATGCCTTCCAAGCATCAGGGAGTTGGAACAAAAAATTGCTTACCATTGTCGACGGTGATCTGGGATCGTAGGATCTTCTTTTTGCCTTGGTTGACCTCGTTGGGGTTGGTGACCTCGTTCAAGAGAGCAACTCCCTCAACTCCCTGCATCTTCTCAAAGTCGACGTTGCCCCAGTCCGACTCGCTGACGTGCTTCTTGGACAGGGAGAAATATGTGCCGTTCGAGTTGGACGTGAACAGGTTGCCGACCTTGGAGCCCTTGCGATCAATAGAGTTGATAGCCATAAAGATCGATCGAGTAGTAGAGTCCAAAACAGTGTATGCCTATTACATGGGTTAAGAACAGCGAGCCTTGTTAGTATGCTATCGTTGAGAACACACCATTCACAAACAAGCCAACTATGCTGATACTTACGGGGTTGACGACATCAATGTTGGCGGGGTAGTGAGCAGGCAAAAAGTTAGTACCGTCCGTGGTCACGGCAACGCGGAGGGCGCGCTGGCTGGGGAC
Organism: Linnemannia hyalina; assembly: GCA_019671135.1. Lineage (NCBI taxonomy): Eukaryota > Fungi > Mortierellomycota > Mortierellomycetes > Mortierellales > Mortierellaceae > Linnemannia > Linnemannia hyalina. The sequence goes on along the minus strand of JAHRHY010000007.1, from coordinate 634,752 downwards.
ATACTCGGCCACAATCAAGTAGTTTGAGTAGGTGGCATAACCGACAATGGCATCAAACAGGACCTTGGACGAGTGCATGAAGTCAGGTGTGTAAACGAACTTGACGGGAGTGTTGGTGTTCATCAGAATCCGCTGAGATCCAGAATGGTCATCATACTGCTCGCAATAGATACCGAAGGGGTTCACAATCTTGAAGTCAGTGTCCTGAGCCCAGGAGCAGGATCGGACCCAGGCCGCAAGAGGCAACCATGTACGTCCAGCATCGTTCGAGTAAAACGCCTCGCCGTGGCAATGCTCATCCCTGTCAAAGTTGCAGCCAGTCTCGCCTACGTAGATCAACCATTCGGACTCCGTTGGGTGGAAGGACCAAGGGTTCAACTGAAGAGTCGATGCAGAGTTCAATGGTGGCTCAATGGCATCCCAGTTCTGGCCGCGATCGCGTGTGATAAAATGCTTCCGACCAGACGTGCCAATAATGGCGGTCGCCTTGTCGTAGGGGTGGCGCTGCACACCAGTAATAGTCTCATCGATCTTGATTTCCTCCCAGAGCTTGCCCTCATCATTACTGATATACACGCGCGACTCCAACTTTAGCATCACGACCTATCATAACAACAAAGAAATGGGCAATTTTGTCAGTAGATCTCCCAAAAAAAAACCCCCAGCCGCTGATAACTCAACGAGCAAACGATAACTTACATCGGAATCAGGGAAGTAGAAAACGGTGTCGCGATCGCGGCTGAATGCAATATCAAAAGTGGTCAACTTGGCTTCGACATCCTTCTTAGTACCGCATTGTCTCTCGATCTTCTCGTTGGTCAAGTCCACACCGTCTCTACACTTGCTCGCCTCGATCTTGCGGAATCCAGAACGACTCTTGTAAGTGCCTTCACAGTTCTTGGGCTTCTCGGGGTCGTGCTCAAACAGCTGGCAGTTACCAGTCTCGTCCCTGAAGAAGCCAAAGTCGCACTCGAAATCCTTCTTTGTGCACTTGCAGTTGGTCTGCTCCATATCAGGCTTGCCGTCGTCGTCATTGACAAGGCAGGGTCTGTCCGCCTTGCGACGCCAGTACACAATCTAAAGAACAAGCATAAATAAAGTTAACAACGTATACCAATGGCTGTAAGAACAATAAAAATCAATGAGAACGTGCGTAACTGCACTATTTCTTACATCTTGGCCAAGGATACAACGGTCATCTTCGCCGTCGAAGGGGGACCACTTCTCGAAGTCGCTCTTGTCCTTGTTGCCCTTGTCCATGACACACTCTCGGCGGCCGCTAAAGTCCAGGGTTGAAATGATGGGGTCGCGGTCGCCGTTGGCAAAGGTACCGGTGATCGAGATCTTGGAGGTGTGCGAGGTTGGCTCGGTCGTCAAGGTATGGATCATAACGGGGGCGTCTGCGAAGGAGGCCTTTTGCCAGGTAGATCCGAAGTCATACGAGAACGAGACCTCCTGAGTAGGAGCAGTGGGATCGACCATGACAATGACTCCGCCCTCATCACCAAACTCATAGAGGGTGCGGGTATCGCTCACTTTCCTCCAGGTCTTACCGGCATCGCGACTAAGATATGTCGCGGCATTCTCGAGAGGGAGCAGGTATTTGCCGGTGTTTCCGACACCCAAAACCAAACCGACTGAAGAGGGAGCACTGAAAACGGCGCCAGGGCCATCATAGTCGGTGACACTGTGTAAATGCAAGCTGCAGTCGTTGTCGTTGCAGTCACCCTGAGGTGCGCGAAGAGGGTTCCAGACAGCGCCGTCGTTGAACGAGATCAAAGAGCGGATGTACTTCTTGCCGTCCTTGGCCATCGTTCCCGGGTTCGTGAGTTGGTTGGCCAAAACAACGCCGTCAATGCCTCCAATTTTCTCCCAGTCAACAAGCTGTCGCTCGTTGCGGTTGGTGTTGTCGAGCTGCAAGGAAAAGAAAGTGCCGTTGCTGTTTGACTTGAAGAGACGTCCGTGCTCACGGTTGACAGCACTCGACTTGGCTACATCGACCATAAGCGCTCCGGTGGTCGACTGCAGGACGGTGAAGCCGTTCTTATCCACCCTGATGTTGGAAGGGAAGTGCGCCTGTGCAAAGTTATAACCGTTCGTCGACACATGGAGAATGAAATCCCTGGACTCCTCCTAAATTATCAAGAAGAACAGACGAGAGTCATTGTTAGCTGGACGTTACATATTCGCCATGCTCACGCTCATGCATGCAATTAATTTCAATGAAATTGGCGAGTTGACTTACCACAGCGACAGCCAAAAAGTTCTCCACGACATAGAACTGGACAACGTTGGTGAACAGAACACGTTGCTGCTTGTCGGCGTCCAGCCTGTAGATCATCTGCAGAGGGTTGGCATCGTTCGAGTAGACCTCGTCCTGGCAGGCCTTCTCAGGCATGGGCTTCTTCCACGACATCGAGAAGATTCCGTGGTCGGGCATGTCCAGCTTTCTATGACTGGCGTAGACAGCCTTGTCAACCCAGGTGTCGACCAGGGCCCAGTTCTTTCCTGCGTTCTGAGTACGGTAGAGACTAGTGAAGCAATCGTTCTCATCCTGGCCGAGGTACAGCATCCAGTCATTCTTATCGGTGTCGGGGTGGAAGTCGATGAGAGGGAAGCCAAACTTGTTTGGAGGGATAGGCAGCTCACGCTTATCGAACGATTCGCCGGCGTTGTGAGTGACATACATCTCTTTGGTTGTGAAGAGGTAGGCCAGCTTGTTGTTCACGTCGTGAATAAAGATGCCGATAAAGCGTCCGGCATCAGGCAAAACTCGCTTCCATGTCGAACCATCGTCAGTACTGCGCCAGACCTGCTTAGACTCGGACAAGAACATGCTCACAGACGTGTCGGGGAAGTACTGGAATCCACCCTGCATAGGGGCATCAAACTTGGTAACAGAGTGCGTAATATCGGTTGGGACTGCCTGGGCCGTACAGGTCTTGGTCTTGGGCTCATCCTTCTTGAGACCATGTTCGGAGTCACAGCTGTTGCCAGGAACCTTGCGATATCCCGAAGAACCAAGATAGCTATCGCCCTCCTTTTTGCACGAACCTTCGGGCATCAACTCCTTGCCGGCCAAAACACACTCGCCGTTCGTGAGGACATAGTTGAAGTCGCACTCAAAGTCCTCATCCGTGCAAGGGCAGACCTCATCTGTCTTTCGTGGGTCCTTGAAAGATTCGCGCACCATGCATTCGGCGTTAGCCTTTCTGCGCCAGTACCAGGACTTGACACCCATCAAGCAGTCGGGTTGGTTGCGGAGGTTGCGAGCATACCACTTTTCAAAGTCGGAGCGATCCACGTTGTCGGCGTTGAGCTCGCATGTCCGACTGTAAACATTGGACAGGTCCAGATGGTATCCGACAAACTTATCGCCTGGGCGCTGAAACAGCATGAACTTTTGAGATGTCGACTCGGGATCCGAAATCAATGCTCCAGGGCGGATGTTTTCATCCAAGTCATACTTTCTCCTATATATAAAAAAAGCAACATAGGTGTCAGACTACAATGCACTAAACTGTCTTCCGTCACTCAGTCAACCATACAATTGATATCAAGTCATTGTGTAGCCTACCAAGTTTGACCACGATCAGCACTGTACTGAAAGTAAGATATAGGGGTGTCGTCGTCTCTGACAGCTACAATCAGGCCGCCCTGATCGCCAAACTCATACTTGTGAGGGTGCTCCAGAGCTGCCTTCCATGTAAGACCTCCATCTTCGGACAAGTAGGTATCGCACTCGTACCAAGGCAACAGGTAAGGTCCAACGTTTCCAACGCCCATGATCACTCCAGGAGCCGCCTTTGAACTGAAAACGGGAGGAGCCACCTTGGCTGATGTCACCGAGTGCAGGTGAAGACTGCATGATCCATCCTATTATTAACAATTGATCGTCTGTCAGTGAATAGGCTTCAATGGCAGTGGGTGGATGGACATACGTAAACATGTGCGCTACTGGCACCCTTACATTGTTGGGAAGGCAGCTGTGGCGTCGTCCGTCAACTCTGGCCTCTGGAGGCATGATGTACTGCCAACTAGAACCGGCCTCGAATGAGATTTGGGTGCGCAAATGCTTCTCGTCGTCGCGTGGCGAAGCATCATGGTTATCGACAACATTGATAATGTAGACGCCGTCGATGTTCTGAATCTTTTCAAAATCGACGGTGTCGTACTGGTTACGGTTGGTGTACTGTTTTGACCGAACAAAGTAGGTGCCGTTGGAATTGCTGAGCATCAAACTTCCGAACGAATCCTGCTGAGATTCCTTGACATCCACAATCAAACTGTATTCAGTCGACTCCAAAATTGTATACGACTACAGAAGCACAAGCGCAAGGAATGTTGTTAGATATTTGTTGTGCGTTGTTCAACGGACATACATGTAAGCGTGGGTATTATGTAGAGCGACATTCTTACGTTTTGGCGAAGGTTCGTAGGCTGGGGAAAGTTGGCTTTGGCCCAAACCTTGGCATCCGTCGATACATAAAGCGACATGTCGCCAGTAGTAAGATGTTTCTACGACCCCCATAAATTTCAGTGAACATGTGAGTAAGCTGAGAAGTACGTTGTTGATAGCAAAGGGCAAACAAACATCCTGAGAGGAGCGTTCGGAACACAGACATAATTTCCTACCTCAGCTGCCAACATGAATGTCTCCTTGGTAACAAAGTTGACAATTGCAGATCGATCGAGACTGCCAAAGACGACTGGCTCCTTGGTAGCAAAGTAGTCTTGACTCTTGACCATATGTACATCATCCAGTGTGGTCGATCCGTCGACCCTGGACTTGAACTCCAGACAATGGATCAGCTCTGTCGGCGCCTCGTCAAACTTGGGGCTCGACATTGCCCACTCGCACTTGTGTGTATATGCCAAAAGCAGCTTTGGGCTTGTTCTGAATCCGTCTTTGGTATAGTATGTCTATAAAAGTACAAGGATCGCAGTGCAAATGATTAGTGACCAAGGCTGCTCACTCATTTTTTTCTCCGAATTGGCCAAGTAGATAACCAGATGGGTAGGTGCCAGTTCAGTTAAAAAAAAAGGTCATCCATAGCTCACCTCATCGTGGCCTAGACCGCGGTCGTTGGTGGATGTTCCCGCGATCAGAATCAAATCAGGCCGTGTGGCATGGAACGAGAGGACATGGTCCTCCTCGATTGGTGGCAACTCTACATCGAATGGTGTCCAGTTTGCTCCCTGATCCTCTGTCCTGTAATGTGTCTTGCCATTGGTAAGAATGTACGCCTAAAAGAATGGAAACACAGGTATATTATTTTTATGGTAAGTCAACCAGTCAGCATGATTGAAAACACTCCCTGGGCCCCTTTCTCTTTGGCTGTATTCTGACACGACAAAAGGAGTCAAAACTCCTAATCAAAAAAAAATGGCTTGGCATTTTTCTTCTTTTTTGTGCGTAGTGATTGATTGATGGGCTGTGAAGAAACCACCTTCACCCCTGGCAGCATTATTTTGTTCAACAATAGTTCAAGAAAAGCAACAATAGGGAAATCAAAAGGAAAACAAGAAAAAAAACGCTGGTACCCCTTTGTGTTGCATTCCCGACACCTTAGCTTAGAAAAACACGAATAGAAAAGTGACACGTACCCTCTTGGGATCGAAAGGATGCATAATCAAGGCATTCGATTTTGCGGGTATGACATCCTTGATCCTCGACCATGTCTTTCCTTCATCCGGAGAGCGATAGACGTTCTTCGCCACGTCATGATACAACACCACCTATGTCAAGTGTGAAAAAAGTATTTGAGGAAAGTTGTGAGAACAAAACCTTTTGACATGTGTTGTCAATGTAATTGGCGACGGAGTTATGAGCGTGTGATGCCTACGGGTGAATCAGCAAAGTAGCTGAGCTTGCGAGGGGCATCGTCGAAGCGGTACTCGGTAACGATGGGGTCTGAGGGAGCGGCGGCTACATTAACGACTGCGGGGGCGAAGACGGATGCGAGGACAAGGGCGGCGGCGATGCGAAGGAGTCGCCTGGAAGAATGGGCCTTGACCGTTGCTGGACGGTGCCAAGTCGCGTCCATGGTGGGTTGGTTGGTTTTAGGGCTGGCGACTCGTTTGTTGTAAGGTGTGTTCGTGCCTTCTTCCTTGTGGTTGTTGTTTTTGTTGTATGTGGAAAAGTATGTACAGGTGGTGGTGGTGGTGGGAAGAAGCGATCCTTTGAAATGGATGAGAGTGGAGTAAAGAAGAAAGAAGGGATGAAGGGACAAAAAACAAGGCGCAGGGAAAGTGAGGGGCAAGTGAGAGAACGCAGTCCAGGAGTCGACAGCATTTTGTGGTGTGTGAAACGCGTGCCCATCTTGACAGATTCCCACCTTCCATTCTATCAAAGCAGTGCTGGAGCAAGGGACCCCTCTCATCGCCCCGCATGAGAGCAAAAAATACACGTCATTGAAATCAAGGGTGCGCCGTGAGACAACACAGGCACAGGCCGCGGAGATCTCCTTTTTGGTTGTTATTACTCCTATCATGACAATACCAATTGGCTACATAAAGTCATCCTCAAAGGCCTCGGCGTCACCATCATGGTCCATGTTACGGTAATTAGACGACCCCTTCATCATCTCCTCATCCTCAAAGATCGACGCGTACCCTCTATCAGCAGCCTTCTTCTTCAAATCCTGCACTTTCTTGTACTCATCCTGAACCCTCTCACTCTCCTTCTGCTTCACAGCCCGACGTTGATTCCGCTCATAATCCGCCTTTTCCTGTGCCAGATCCGGGAACCGCTCCACCTTGGTCTTGTTCAACCGGTTGACAACGTCGTTGATCCTCTCGGCAACATGGACTCTCTTCACAAGATTGTTCTTCTTGAACGAGACTTGGCCCACATCCATATCTCCGGACTTCTTGAGGTTGGCCCAGGGAGTGTAGATGATGGTAAGGTTGTTCTTTTTGTTGCCCTCGATCGAGTTTGCCTTGACCAGTTGGGCGAGGTCGTCGAGGAGGGGTTGAGGGATGTTGTCCCAGGTCATGTCAGGAGTCAGGCGGAGGTAGACGTGAGCACTGGAGAGCTTGTCAACGTGGAACCAGACGTCCTGCTCCAATCCGTGCTTGATCAGGTCCTCGTTCTCGAACTTGTCCTTGCCCATGTACACCACCGCCGACGGGGTCACCACTGTTCATATCGTCATGATTTCGTCGAGATAAGACAATAATGGCAAAGTAATAAAAAGGTGTTTCTTGTGTCAGTGGGCGCTCATTCCTCTTCTTCCTGTTTTCGGGTCGATGTACATACGGCGGCTGTTGAAGAGCGAGAATGATGAAAAGGGTGACGATGAAGAAGAGAGAAAGAGAAAAAGTATGTTTACCATTGGACGTGAAATAGAGAACCATGTCTGTCGAAAAAAAAGCGGGTTGACTGAGTGAGTGTGTGAGTCCCTCCACCTCAGGGAACACCAAAAGTCTTTTTTTTTTTCTTTTTTTTTTCTCTTGACGAACGAGTGGCTTAGCAGTACTAAAAGGACCCTTGCTTGAGAGAATAATGGAAAAACGATAAACCCAAGAGTCAAGACAGAAACAGGATTCAAGAAGGGAGAATGCAAGATACATTAGAAACTATTAATCGATATTTGAGCCTCCAAGGAGATAAGACATCAGACAGACAGACAGGCATGCACCAGACAACGGGAAAGGATCAGGATCCAAACAGGCTACCATACAGCATGGACGATGATGTGGCGACACATTACGCCGTTAAAGATAAATAAGAGATAAATACACATGAACAATGACTGGAAACGGAGTGGAAAGGTACAAAGAAGGACAAGTATGCGGAGATATTTCCAGACGCCATGACGGTTTATTCACCCATCTTTTTTTGCTACATACAGCACATACTCGTATTGTTTGTTGTCCGTATGAGCTCAACTGGACAATGCGACAAGATAGAGAGGCAAAAGATGTCCAACAAGACATGGGTAACAGAGCACTGCTGCATATCAGTAATAATAGAGAGCACAAACACCAAGGACGGGTTGCGCCCTGTTCGCGGCAGGCAAAGAGAAGAACGAAACCGAGACACAAAAAACAACAACAGGCACCACCGGCCAGACACAAGAAGAAAAGATGATTTATCCCATACTACTGTACTGTCTATCCTTATGCTACAACCCACTGAAACCCAGAAATAGATTTTTTATATTTCGCCATTTTTGCAACAGACCAGGGTTTGGAGGCCATGGGGATGGGTATGGTCCAGAGTTACAAATGGAGGGAGAGTGCTAGCAGCCTCGTCTGTCATTGGCCCTGACCAACACTAATAAAAGGGTCGACTCTTTCAATTTGTCGGTTCGCACCTTTTTCTCTCTTACCTTTCTTTATCTCCTTTTCACTCACACCTTCCTTCCTTCCTTCCTTCCTTCCTGCCTTCCTTCTCACTCTCCACTCCTACAAACAAACACACACAGACACATACAAACAAAAAAAGGCCACATAATGTCTAACTATTACCAGGCTTCCTCGCCGCCCACCGCTAACCGTGCGACAAAGCCAGGCTTCAGCCCCTCAGCCTCAAACGCCTACATCGCCAACAACAACAGCTATATCGCCTCCCCCTTCGACGACGATCCTGTCCCCCAATCCGCCTACAACCCTTCCCTCTCCTCTCACTCCACCGAAAAAGACCCTTATACCAACCCTTACAACCCTGATTACATGCCCACATCCGCCTATTCTCCCAACAACAACAACAACAACAACAACAACAGTAGAGATCTGGCTGGAGACCAGTACCAAGGAGGAAGCTTCCACCAGTCTTCCCTCCACTCGACTCAGGAACACGCTCTCTCGCCTTCGTTCAAGGAAAAGTCCCTTGCCGGTGGTGCTGCCGTAGGTGGTGCTGAAGCTGGTGAACAGACCTATGCTATGCATCACCTCAACCAGAACGACTCTTACAATCACAACGCTGGTGGAGGAGGAGGGTACCCCTTTGGAGGCAACAACCCCAACGCGGCCAACAGCAGTAGCAACTATGCCCAAGCCAACCCTCAATACTACAACGGGTACGACGAAGAACGCCCTTCTATCTCCAACGACACCTCCCCCATGCGACCCCTCAACGGCCCCGAGGCTGGCGGCCTCACCCGCGGCAAGTCGGGAGTCACCCGTCTCAAGTACGGAAAGGAGAAATCAAAATACCTCCCCTGCTTCCCCTGTATCCGCTCGACCTGCGGACGCTTCACCTGCTGCTTCTGTCTCATCTTGCTCCTGGGCATCATTGCGCTTGCCGTTGTCATCGTTACAGTTTTCAAACTGCCCAAGGTCGACTTCAAGGGCATGCAGGGCGAACCTGTCTTCTCCTATAACCAGGGCAGCACGACCTTTGCGGTCAACTTGACCGCCAACATTGAGGTCCAGAACCCTAACCCCATTGGATTCAACTTTGAGTCCATCACCGCCACCGTAAGTGCTCTTTTCTCCCTTTGCCTCCATCTCTCGTTTTGCCTCCCTTTGGATGCTTGGGTTGCTCGTGTGCATGCGAAGGATAATTGGTTCTCTCTCTCTTATTTGGATTGGGTTGTACACATGGTCTACACACACACTCCTATCTTTTCTTCTCCATGCCTTTGTTTATGATCACACCTTTCTCAGAGATCGGGGGCTGCTTATATCAAGTGGGTGTGTATGTGACTCGAAGGACAAACAAAGGGAGGAGTCGAAAATCAAGACTAAGGGTTTATGGGGGTGTTACTGCCTGCTTATTCCTCTTTACCTCCTCGCCATTTTTCGTTTGACCAAAAAAGAAAATTGCAGGCTGTTGCGCTTCTAACAGGAACCAAATGGCTCAAAGGGGCCAAGGCAATAAGGAAAAACGAGATTGCTTTTTTGCTATTTGTTTTTGTTTCGTTGTTTGTTGGTCTTGCGGCGGTGCTCTCGTTTTGTGTGCAGAGACTGCAGAGATAAACGGAAAACAGGAAAATAATCGACCCAGATTTATATTTGTGACACAGCCATGATGACGATTCGTGCACCACGGGAGGGGGGAACACGTTAGGACGAGTGGAAAAGATGAAAAGAAGGAATAGAAGCAAGAGTGAGGGGAAGTTCAGGCCCAAAAAAAGAATCAACGAGAGACGAAATAGAACGCCATCATTTTCGATGCATCAGGCAAACACGCTCCACCTGCAGTCCTACATCTAGACCTCCGTCCCCTTGTTTTCCCTCTCGTGCTTTATTTATCCACTTCATTATTGCGAATGTTCTTTTCCTTATTGTCTTTTTTTAAACCCGGGGCGGCGCACTGCCATCAAACGACCAACAAGCGCGCATTACAATTAGCTGTGTGTCTCGTGTGTTACTCTCTGTCGTGTGTATGCGCCCTTTGTCCTGGCGTCCCTTTTTTTGTAATGCGCGCTAAGAGAGACAACAAAATGGAAGAATTCTATATCTGTCTGCGCAGGAAAGAAGTCGATGTGTTCTATAACTGTCCTGACCTACCCAGGCCAGGGCTGTCGCCCTTTTTTTTTTCCTTTGCTCTGGACACTAAAAACACAATTCTCCTAGCACCACCACCACTATCACCTCATTCCCTCCTTGAAACCTATCGGAATTATCCTGTAAATAATTACCCTCACTAACCACCTCCCTCTCCCTCTTTTCAACTAACCTATCATACCAACATAGGCATACTACCCAGACTACGCCCCATCAATCGGAGGCGGTTCCCTCCACGACGTCAACTTCCCCTCAAAATCAAACATCACCCTCCATTTCCCCATCGGCGCCTCGTACGACCGTCTCCAAGACCCCGGCTTCACCGTCATAAAAGACATCATCACCCGTTGTGGTATCGCCGGCGGAGATGCCACCAACATCGCGATTAACTACGACTTGAAGTTGACGATCCGGATCATTGGAATTGCGATTAGTCCTACGATCAAAAACCAGCATGTGTCTATTCCTTGCCCCAGTGATATTGGCAATATTCTGAATGGTATCCCTGGTGGCGCGGGGGCTATTGTTGGAGTTACCACCAAGTAGTTTTTGCTGCTCTTACCTTAACCCTTGTATCATACATACCAAAAAAAAACACTACAGCCCTCCCTCTCGTTAGAGCATTCAAAAAACCTCCTTCTTCCTCCCTTTCTCGCCACCCATTTGAATATATCAGCATCAACCTTTTTCTTTCATCTATCTGTACATCCTGAAACGAATAAACAAGATTGAGCCATACCCCAGCAGGTCACCAAACAATCACTCCATTAATGACAAATCACCACCCTGTGAGCAACGGACACGGGGTCACAGAGAGCCTTGGTTCTCACTCACTTTTTTTTTTTTCTATCCAATTTCCAAAAGAAGCCGACAATCCCTCAGTTCCAAGCGGGTACCCCTCCCCCCCCCCCCAGGCACAGAACCACTGCGTCATCGTCATTACTATCAATATAAAAATTACATGTATATTACACTACAACCGACTAATTCCCACTAGGAGAAAAACTAATAATACTCCGACTTGAGGGTCCACCAGCCTTTCCCTCCATCCTCAGGAGACTTTTCCAGAACCGCAATCCCCTTCAACATCTTCTTGAACACCAACTGCTCCACATCCGCCAACTGGTTTTGGAAATGCGAGACCAGATCTGAAGACCTGACACGACCTCCTTGGTCGAGCATGTAGTTCCGGATCGACGTGATCAAGTTCTCGCGCGTACCTTCTTGGAGGATTGCGGATGCGTCCATTCCGCCCAGGGTGATTGTGGGCGGAGGTGAGCCACGAGGAGATGAGGATGTCGACGAGGATGGTGTTGAAGCTCTGATACGCTGTTGTCCACCAAGACCACCTTCTTGTTCCAACCGCTTGCGCTCCAACATGCCTGCCAACAACGACGACGACTTTGGAGTTCCACCCGCCACAGTCGCCGAAGACCCGATCCCCGATACAGGTCTACCGGCCCCCGCCGCCGCTCGTCCAAACCGTGGAGCAGCAACCTCACTAGACGCGACATTCGGGTTGAACGTGTTGACAGTTCCGAACCTAGGCTTTAGCCCTGACGACGACGACGACGATGACGCCTGTGAAGCACTCCGCTCATTGTCCTGCTGATGCATCAAGTAGAGCTTTGGTGCACCAGCCGTACCAGACTTGCCCGTCCACGTCGGCACATCCAGATCTTGACGTCTCCGCCGCTTCCTCGACTCTCTCAATGCCGCCATCGCTCTCTCCGCGACTCTTGTAGCTATCAACCATACATCCAGGAAAAAAACATGTGCACGTCAATATTATTTTTTTGCTCAACACAAGTAACTTCATATATCGCAACACCAAGAACAAAAGCGAAATGGTTACCTTCACGCTCAACGATGAGATTCTCCTGTTTGGCAGAATCCATAATCTCGTCATGCTTGAGCGCACTGTGGACACCAGAGTTCTCAAACAGTCGCGACAAAATGTTGGCCTCTCCTCCGTCATGCGACGAAGGGTCCGTCTCGGCAGGCTGAGCCGCCGACTTTGTAAAGTTGATCTCGGCATCCACTTCATCGTCAGCCATACCACCAGGAAGCGAACCTGATTCTCGTGGCGCTTTGCTATTTCATTTTGAACGATAAAACAGGAGACAAACTGGTCAGGCTCCGTACAAACACGCACCTTAAACTGTAGACGAATCATCCTACAAAGAGACTTACAACTTCTCAACCTTGCGGACACCTTCGATCTTGGCCACCTCATCAACACTGTCCTCGCCGCGCTTCGAAGACTTGCGCTTCCCCTGAGACTTGACCGCAACCTCCGATCCAGCAAAGATGCCTCCAGTCTCAGTACCGACGGCGTTCTCATCCTCAAGCGTAAACAAATCCGCCATATCATGACTCTTGAAGAACCGCCGCTGCTTTGGATCCTTCAAAATCTTGTTGGTCAGGAACTGCTTAAAGATCTGACGATGATAGATCTTCTCCTCCACAGTTCCCGAAGTCATGAGTCGATAGATGGTCACCGACCGCGTCTGACCCAGTCTCCACGCTCGCTCTCTCGCCTGTACATCCGTCGACGGGTTCCAATCCGGATCAAAGATGATCACTCGATCTGCTCCCGTCAGGTTCACACCCAATCCGCCCACCTTGGTCGTCAACAAGAACACATAAATGTCGTCTCGCGCATTGAACTCGTCAACAAGTCCCATGCGGTGCTGAATCGGAGTCGTGCCATCCATGCGCCTGTAGCTGTACCCCTCGCGCTTGATAAACTTTTCCAGAATATCGAGCATGGTCCGGGTCTGCGAGAACAACAACACGCGGTGCTTGCCCTTCTGCCACATCTCCAACAGCGTTTTCACCACGACCATCTTGCCGCTCTTGGTGTAATCGCCATAGTCCTCATCATGCTGATGTTGTTCCCGACCGAGAATGTCTGCATGGTTACAGATCTTGCGGACGACGTCAATCCCAAACAAGGCATGTCGCTTCCCGTCCATGATCGAATTGTGCTCGTCCGACTTTAAGAAATGTTCATATGCCTGGCGCTGAGGCGGTGTCAGCTTACAGAACAAGACCTGCTCAGACTTTTTCGGCATATCCGATGCGACATCGACCTTCATCCTCCGCAACAGATACGGGTTGATCAGGTCCCGCAGAACAACCGCGCACTTGTATGCCGTCTGAACTTGAATATTGCTCGCGTTCGCGTAACCTCCGAGATTGATCGGGATCGCAAACTGTGACTGGAAGACTGGTAGAGTACCCAACCGTCCTGGAAAAACAAAGTCAAAGAGTGACCACAGCTCATTCAGGTTGTTCTGGATGGGCGTTCCTGAGAGAATGATCCGATGTGGCGTCTTGAACTGCTTGCATCTCAGAGTGATATCTGCATCAGGGTTGCGAATGTTGTGACCCTCGTCCAAGACAATGTACGACCAGCTCTGGCGCAACAAACGGGTCGAATGGATCCGCAAACCAGCATAGGTCGTGACAATAACATGGCCCTTGGCGCCGATCCGTTCCACCAAAGTGTCTGCCACAGTTCTCTCGTTACCCACAGCCATACCTCGACGTTTGCTGTCACCAAAGCGTTTCTTGGTCTTTTGTCGTTTCCCTGTGCCGTTGTAGTCCTCGGAGAAAGAGTCGTCGTCGTCGTCGTCGCGCGAGCCTTCACTCTTGCTGCCATTCATACCACTCCCGCTCGAATGCAAGATCGCAACACGCATCGGAGGCCACCACCGGTGAAACTCTTTGACCCACTGCTTCAAAATTGTCGCGGGACAGACGATGACGACCGGCGCGTCGAGTTTCCCGCTGTAGTGAAGTCCTGCAATGAACGCGATAATTTGAATCGTTTTTCCCAGACCCTGTCAAAATCGAAAATAGAATTTGCTCCGCAAGTTAGAAAATCACGCTAGACACGCCAAGCTGTACCAACATGCACTAAATAAATGCAAGGACAATATGAATTCACCATTTCGTCGCCAATGATGCCACCCGCGCCTTGACAATGCAGTTCCCACAGCCATTGAGTACACGTCTTTTGGTAGTCGAACAGATTAGAAAAGATGTCGCCTGGGATCCGGAATCCGCCCTCCAATGCTGCATCGGGTATATTTGGATGCGGGTTGTAAATCTCTAGTTCAGGATCCAGCCTTTGCTCAGGGTTCTCCCAGCCCTCTTTCAGATCTGTCTCCATTGACGCGTCCGGCTATTGTGAATCAGAGCCATAAACCATGATGTTAATAATGGTCTTGCACGGTTGATCAGAACAACGCGTCCCAATCGTCAACGTGAGAGCAACTTACGTGTTGAACGCGCCAGCGGAGATGTCGCCGCTTCTTGGCCCACTCTGCGAGTCGCTTCTGATAGTGCATTTCGTCTCCGTCGTCCTCGCACAAGAAATTGTACGCTGCTCCACCTTTGGCTCTCTTATTGAACGTTGTTTTTTTTTCCAACAGCTCCTCCTCTGGCTTAAAGTCATCGTCCTCTGAGATCTCACGAGAATCAGTGTAGTCCTTGTCATCCTTTGCCTCGACTTCGCTGTCGGGTCCGTCCTTGTCTACAAAGTCAGGGTCGCTACCATCAGACACCACTTCCTCTTCCTCCTCTTCCTCCTCCTCCTCCTTGTAATCATCCTCGTCCTGGTTGTCCTTGTTGGCTGTGGACGCGATACGGCTCCGTGCTTTCCGCATGCTGGACCGCTCTGCTGGCGCTGAGGCCTTGTTGATCGCTTCCTGTTGAATCCTCTCTTGGAGTGTCTTCCCGACAAGACTCCATGAAGGTCTTTTCAGATGGACATGAGAATCTGGCGAGTCGTTGTTGGTCGTTGAGGATGTGATGAATGAGCCTTCATGCTTGGGGCGCTCGAATCCAGACATGGCCGCGAAAGGTGTAATCTTTCCTGTCCTGATAAGGTACTCGCGCTCTGTCTCGCCGGCCTCTTTTTCTGCAGTTGTTTTTGAGGATGACGATGGTGTGGAAGTCGGCTTCCCTGTTTTGCGTTCTCTGATCCTGTCCGAGATATCCTGTCCGTCCCTTTCTGCCTGTATCAACTCTTCATTCTATATAAATCAGTAGTAGTTAGCTTGTGGTACAAACTTGAATGAACGCCATGAGTTAACACACCTCTGTTGCTAAATTACCAGCTCAGTGAGTTTTTCTTCAAGGTTTGCCATTGCAAACGATCCTCGATCCAGTTTCTTGCGGCTATTCTCCAGTTTCCGCATCTCCAACCGGATTTTGCTATTTCACACAACGAGAGGAAAGAGTGTCAACCCAACCGTCAATTATACTCTGACCGTAGAGGTGTCATACCCAAAATATGCTGTTTTGAATGAGTTTCCTTGCTTACTTTGCATTTCTCAATGTCTTTTCTAACCGCTTCTTGTCCAGCTCATTCTCCTTTGCATCTAACGCCTTGCTCGCCTAGAAAGTTGTGCGGGTGATAGAAATGTTCCTGTTTAATAAATCGAAAATGACGATAACTGATATATCACTTGTTTTGGAATATGAACGAAGCTATTACCTTGGCAATGATGCCTCGTTCAAGGGTGTCTTGGTCCACGACGCCGACACCGAGCAATGAGTCGAGGTTTTCTGCAACAAAGTCTTCTTCCTCTGCGGGCGACTGCAAGCCCTCTGTCTGGTCCATGTCGTCAATTGTGTCCGAGTAGCTGTTTTCCTCCATCGTTGTTGCGATGAGTGGGGTGAGTGTGGGTGTGGGGGTGAGTGTGGATGTGGGGGTGAGTGTGAGTGAATGTATATGAATAGTGTATGTTCAATGAGCGAGTGTAGTGGATGTGAAGAAAAACAGAATGTAAAGAAGGAAAGAAAGAAGGAAAGAAAGAAAGAAAGAAAGAAAGAAAGAAAGAAAGAAAGAAAGAAAAGGTGTGGGCGAAGGAGGTCAAGAAGAGAAATACATATTTCGGACAATGTCAGTTGACGTTTGTCGATCGCCGCATGATTTCATTTGACAATAAGTGCCGCCGCATTCTTTCGATTGGAGAGGGAGGGTCCATTATTGACAAATTACATATTCTTTCTGTGTTGTGTATGTCCTGTCCATGCCCTGCCTCTGTGTCTCTCTCTCTCTCTCTGTCACTCTGCATGTCCAGTCCCGTCCTGTCCTGTCCTGTCCTATCGTCTGTCAATGTCTCCTTTTATTTTCCGTGCGCCTTCCATTTTTCTACCTTCCGCCTCTCCTTTTTTTTCTTTTTTTTCCCACCTCTTCAACTCTCTCCTCTCCTTTTCTTCATTCACTTCCATCTTCTAAAACAAAAGAACTCCATTCCATATCCCTTCATTTGCATCCATCCTCACTCCTTTGATTCATTCCTCACTTACTCACTTCCTCACTTCCTCACTAAACTTGTCTTGTTTTCACACACACACACTCCTCCTTTCCTTCACATACACGACAGCTCTTCTTCTTCACCTGCACTCCTGCTTCCAACTCGTGCCAACCAATACCCGCAACTGTCCACTCTTTTCCTCACCTTTGCGTGCAGTAAAAAACCATCATTCGCTTCAATTCGCTACTCACAGTCGATTGTATCCACCCCCACAACCATTGACCCCTAGTTCTGCCCTTTGTGGTCGTTTTTGAGCACTTTTTCCCCTTCCTTACCTTCTCCCCTCTCTCCCGCTCGTTGTTTCTTTCCCGCACACTTAACTTTGCCTCAGCCAGGATCCTGGATTACAAAAAAAACCCAAATATGGATTCTACACACTCCAGCAGCACTAACAGCCTGCCTCAAATAGACAAGCTCACCTTAAACACATCGGGACTATCCGCCTTCCCAAACAACAGCAACAGCAACAACCCAATACCTCACCACCACCAAGAACAGGAGCAATCGCCGCAACAACCTGGACTGGAACGTAACCCAGAGGTAACACCCATAGCGTCAAGGTCCTGGTCCCCTCAACCACCGCAGTCAGCTACCTTCCTTACTGCCAATGCGCCCTCCTCAATAACGTCCTCCCAATCGCACCCCATCCTCCCGCTGGAACAGATCGCCCACGGATCCAATAAGGCAACCGCCACTACCCCAGACCTGACATCATCCCCGCGGCTACCTCAACCCTCATACCAGCCTGACCTGGAACCGCGACAGCGCAGGCCACCGCCCCAACCCTTGCGATCCTCTTCCACTCGTCTCAGGAGTGGTCATCGGTCCCAATTGATGACCGACATCCCGTCCTCTGCTGACTTTTATGGCCCTGTTGGCCCCTCTTCGGCGTCCCCCTCCAGCTGGTCGATTGCCTCATCCGATACTGCTCCCTCCTCTGCCGGTTCTGTGATTGAGAAGGTCCGCTACGAACGACTGCCCAATGGCGGTCACCGGCATCATCTCTCGGCCCCGAAACGCCAACAATTCCTTGCCAACCAGGTGCGACGGCTACGGGAGTTACTGGACGGAAGACGGGATAGGGATGATCCCTCGCTCAACCATCCGCATCAACAGCAACAGCACAGTCAACACCAACTCAAGCCCGAGGTGTTTGAGCATCCTCTATCACTACTTAACGAAAAGTATCAGGATCTCGAGACTGACCCTACAGGAAGCCCTGCAAGCAGCCTTCGGAGGAGACACTCTGTCAAGACGGACTTTTCACAAACGTACGGAGAACTCCAGCAGATCATCGGCAAAGGTAATACCGCGCATTCGATTGCGGCAGTTGCCTCATCGCGGAGAGATGATATGAGGACATCCGATTCCGAGTTCCAACTTTGGGTCATCCTAACAGTCTGAACGTGCGCTAACGATAAAAAAAATGACTGCGGGTGCGTCGTCGTTCGGCATATGACAAACGCACGTTTAATTGAACTAATCGCCTCTCTCTCTCTATCTATCTTTCTTGTTGGCAACAGGCGCGTTCGGTACTGTCAGAATCAGTGTCAAGCGAAACATTGAAACCGGGGAAGAACACATTTTTGCCATCAAGGTAACTTTTTTTTTACCGAACTATTTTCTCATCTCCGGTTTCTCCTTGGCTTTTTTTTTGTTGACCCTTGATTATGTGCGGTCAGACAGCAAGCGTGTCTATCTGAAAAGCGCACAAGCATGTATGCAGGTTCAACTATCCTCTGTGCTCCTCCACACCGACTAGACACTAACTAACCAGTCTTTCTTTTGATTTTTCTTTATTCCGTTTACTACTTGCATGGGTCCCGAAACTACTTAGGAGTTCAAATACGCTCATGGAGAGACCCAAAAGATGTACATGCGCCGACTGACGAGCGAGTTCTGTATTGCCTCGTCATTGAAGCACACCAATGTCATCCAGACGATGGACCTTCTCCAACTTCATGGAGACACCTACAGCGAGGTCATGGAGTATTGTGCAGGAGGCGACATGCACAGTCTAATTGCGTCGGCCAACACCCTGGGTGAGTCTGAATCGAGCTGTTTCTTTTCGCAGCTCATCAACGGCGTGGCCTTTTTGCATTCGATGGGCGTGGTGCATCGGGATCTGAAGCCTGAGAACCTGCTGTTGACGTCGGATGGGTGCCTCAAGATTGCCGATTTCGGCAACAGTGAAGTCTTTCGGATGCCCTGGGAGAAGAAGGTCCGATCGTCGACTTCGATCCGGGGGAGTGGCCCCTTTATCGCACCCGAGGAATTTACCAGCGAGACTTTTGATGCTCGGTAAGATTTTTTCTTTTTCCTTTGTTCTTTAGCGCCTTTTTCAACCCTCCTTCGACATTTCTCCCACCCATGTCCTTCGGCCCCATTTTTTGATCCAAACTAATCCGTTTCACATTTTTCGTTTTCTCATTCGTTTTCTGTACCGCGACGACTCTGTGCACTTCTTTTTATTCACGATAATCGGATGACACATATTCAGCAAGGTCGATATGTGGGCATGCGGCGTTATTTACATGTGCATGAGGCTAGGACGATACACATGGCACGAGGCCTCTGACGGCGACCCCATCTGGGACGGATTTCTCTACCGTCGGGACCGGTACCTCAGCGTCGGCGACCTTCACACTTCAGGAGAGTTCCCAGTCGCGCAACCACACCATCAATCACAGTCAGACCAGGGATCTTACATTCAACCACATCAACTCCAACATACACCTCACTACGTCAACCTCACCTCCTTGGAACAGGTCTCGCACATCACCCTTGCATGGCCTAACCATATCTCGGATGTCATTGAGCACCTCCTGGAACCCGATACCAGGAAACGATGGCAGGCGATTCATGTATTGGACAGTGACTGGTTCCAGCACAGTGATAACTGTCACCCTGTGGCCAGGCCGCCAGAGCAGGTGCTGGACGAGAGTGAATTCCAGGACGCCGTGATAGCGCCGGTGGTGCACCCTAGTAGTCAGAGGGTTGGATCGAGGGTTGTACCAGAGGAGACTGATGTGACGGGGTGTAAGATCGTCAAGGAGGTTCGCGATCGTCGGTCTGCTGCTGCTGCTAATGGTGTCGGGAGTAAAAATGGCAGTGGCAGTGCGATAATTAATGATGGGCGTGTTGCGCCCATCTCTTAGACCACCGATCCTGGAAACCCCTCTCTGGTTGTGTAAATAAAATAGCTGGTAGTGCTTGGTCCTTGTGCTCTCGTGCGTCAAATGAAAAGAGGTGTCAATGGTCATGGCCCACCCCACTCATTCTTTGTAAAAGACAGTCCGTAAAAATCACGTGTAGTTACCTCATTGTTGACTCCTGGCACCCAGCACTAATGCAGCACCTCTTCATTCTCAACTTCCACGGGGCTTAAATACCTTCGCCATAAATATATATTTAACTGGTGGGTGGGCTGAAATTCTCCCACATTCAGACTACTTCCTTGACCATATTTTTGTTTACTGCTTGCTCCCCTTTTTTTATTTATTTGATGTAGTGTGAAGACGATGTATCAAGAATGAGCCGTTTGCCCTCCTTCCCCACTCCTCCTCCAACCCCTCCCCTACAAGTAACTTCCTGTCTACTTAAAAATAAGGAGCACAACAAGCGACACAACCACCAAAAACACCAACGCAATCAACAACAACCCCATGCTAGAACACCACACCACACGACCCTTACAATCTCTAAACTGCTTCAAAAACGCCTCCCTAAACACCTCAAACCCTCTTTCCTCTGCATCCGCACCCCCACCACTAGCAACACTCTCCCACTGGTATCGGTTCTGACGGAACCAGGTCCGAGGCGTGTACCCCTCTTGGAGAAAGATAGGGAGGATGTCGAGTTTTGCACGCGGGGACCAATTATTGGCGCGGGCGACTTCTTCGAACATGACGAGCCAGTCGGTGGGGTTGAGGTATTCTGAATAGTAGTAAGAGGGCGTGGTGAGGTTTCGTTCGATGTTGTGGGTGTGGGCATGGCAGCAAGTGTGACCGCAACTGGTGCCGGTTATGGAGGTGGTGGGTTTGTTGATGCGGTTGTCGTGGGTCTTGGTGTCGTTGGTGGGTGTGGTGGGTAGGAGGAGGGGGGGGGTCGCGTTCACCTCGATGTCGTGGTGAGGGTCTTGGGAGTGGTGGTAGACCATGGTTTCTTAGAAGGGTTGAATGGATGGTTGGTAATAGAGAGAGGGAGCAGGAAGAGAGGAAGGAAAGAGGAAAGAAAAAGAAAAAAACAATGGAGGAGGGGGGGGAGGGCAAAGTCTACGCAAAGGGCGAGGGCATAAAGACATTTTTGTAACGCCTTGCATATTTTTATTTTCTGCTCGGAATGCAGATCCGGTGGATGAATGGATTTGTGGCTGTGCTTGCGGTAGCAGCAAAGAAATAATGATTTTTGTCAAAGAATCTTTGTTGCCCTTGTTGGAGGTGGTATTAGAATGAGACGACAATAATGTAAAGCGCTGCGAATACTAGCACGAAAGATGTAGTCTGGTCCCTGCTCAGCAAAGAAGCCACGCTCACCAGTCGAAAAGAGGTGAAAAGAGGGCTGAGATAACTACGCATTACGGACACTCTACATCTCCATTTATTCGCGCTTCAAAGGATGTATGTATATATGTGTGTGTGTGTGTGTGTGTGTGGGTATGTGTTCCCTCTCAATATCGCGAATAAAGACAGTAACTCTCAAGACCTGCTCGTATCGTAGAAGAAAGGCGTTTTATGTCAATAACTATTCTCCAAAGGCTAGAAACTACTATTGCTACCAATGGTCAAAGGGCATAGTGCCTACCTGCTCGTATCGTGGAAGAAAGGTGCTTTTCCAGACACTCGCAGGCAAGCGCGTAAAATAGCGAGATGGCCACCAGAAGCTAAGCCACTCTAAATCACCACAAGAGGAACTTGCCTAGAAGGGTATGATTGACAATGGGGGGAAGATACTGTTCAATCATCCATTCTAGGTGTCCTTTTATACTATCTGACTAGACTACTACTTGTGGGGGCACTGAATAAAAGAGAATAGAACGAAGATGGAAAAAAGAAATGGCTCGGGGGAGCTACTACTAACTGGTGTAGGGTTAAGTCTTGATGAACAACGAAAGAAAATAGGAAGGGGCCATCAACAGCAGAGGGAGGGCCTTTGGCAAAGAGAGTCTTTGTCAAAGGAAAAGAACAGGAAAGAAGAGAAAAGAAAGAAATAAAGGTGACTCGGGGCGATAGTCTCTTGTGTTACTGGGTGTCAAGAGCAAGCGGGGCGGCGATAGTTGTAGTCAACAAAGAAAAAGGGTGTAGACGGAGGTACGAAAGAGGTAGAAGTCGCGTTTGCGGGTGGAAGGGAAAGTGCAAACAAAGAGAGCAAAAACGAAGAAAAAAGAAGAAACGAAGAAAAAGAGATAGTGGAAAAGGAGAAAAAGGGAAGTGGTGAATAGAGGGGTGGCAATTCACGACAGATCTGAAAGAATCGCTAGCCTAGGGGCGAGTAAGCACCACCTTGGGTATGATCCAGCGATAGACTCATAATGAGCTCAGGGGGGGGGGTGTGCTCCCTGGCCTGCATCGACTAAGTGCGGATACTCAGCGCCAGGGACCTTCCTATCAACCGTAGCTATCCGGACGCCACCTGCCAGATCCCGAATGAGGGGATGCAGGGGACTAGGCGTCTGGGAAGCGGAGGCAAAGTACAGCAAGTAGAAGATACCTTTGCTGTCCGCTCGTCCCAGGCGGACTAATATACTGCTCGGGCTACGTCACCGCTTTTCTTGATCGCTGCTGCTGCTATAGTTGGTGACACTAGAAGAAAAGTTAATCATTTTTGACAGATCATCAAGCAGTACAAGCGTGGTTGGTTTAGTGGTATAATTACCGCCTGCCACGCGGTAGACCCGGGTTCGATTCCCGGACCACGCAATTATCTTTTGGTCTAGAGTTGTCCTTTGTTTTTGCGGCTGACAAGGTCCAATGTCTATGACGCCCTCACCGCCCATCTTTGTATCCTTGAACGCAAGGCGTTGTGGATGCTGTTGAGCTCTCTCTTTTTTACTTCCTTCAAAAAGCACCAGCGCGTGTGAGGGCTGTGCCTAAGTTAAAAGGAACTGAAATGACCCAGATAAGTCACTACCGAATCAGTTGATTTATTGGTGCGAACCCGACTACATGGATTCGTCAGCCCGCCTTTCGCTCAGCCCCAATACAGGCATCGCCACCAGAGAATGTCAAAGCAAATATCTATCAGGTAGAAAATGTGCAAGTAAGATGACGATGAGAATACTCACAACGAAAAGGAGAAGCTGTGTAGACGATCGACACAATCAGCACTTTCGAGATCTGTGCGCGCATCACCGAAAAAGTGGGGTGTCTTTTTTTATTTTATTTTCATGATCTATTAGGACAGACGTACGCGTCAAAAAAAAGGTCTCTCCATTTCTAATAGACGACTGTCCCCTCCTTGCCATTTGATCGCCACTCATCAATTACGTACAATGTGTATGTGTTCTGAGTACTAAGCATGCTGAATCGATATTATGGTTGTAACCCTAACACATCTCTATGACCATGAATGCACACGGAAACCACTTTGGTGGTCGCGTTGTCGTGACAGAGAACATGAAAACAAACATAAGAAACAAAAACAAAAAAGTATACCACCATTCGTAGCATTTCTTGCGTAGTACTCACTCAAATATCCTCTAGACAGTGCTTTATGTATAATACTGCTTGCGCCTTTGTCTTTTTGTCTCGTTTGCTTATATGGTAGCCCTCGGTTTCCACAGGCAGGCAAGTGAATGCCATATATAACTCGGCTAAACAAAAAACGCGAACAACCACCACGGAGATCCTCTCCCTTTCGCTACCAGCCTATGTTCACTTCCTTCAGTCTCTCTTTCTTGTCTCCGTATGCTGGCAACACAAACACATCGGAAAGATAATAAAACAAACCAAGCATGAAAAGCAGGAAAAGAAATAAAAGTTGCCGAAGTTCTCTGCTTGCCCTCTCTCAAGTATATGATCCTCTTTTCGCCTATCCGCTTGGTCGCTTACTCTTCCCTGCGTCCTCTTTACTCTTTCAATTTCATTTTTCCTTTTCCCTAAGGTTCTACCTCCTTTGGTCCCAACCAGGACAAACGAACGAAGGTGATACCTCAAGTAAGGATTTTATGTACAATAGAGAACATTTCCAGAGCTCCCTTCTTCGAGCATCATCGAAGCTTCTTACTCCTCAGATAGACAAACATAGAACACATGTTCGCAAGTAAATGCAGACAAATAAACAAGCGACCGTAGCAAAACATACCTCACTGTCTATGACGGCCACAAAAAAAAAGATGGTGGACGACATGGAAGGAGGTCGAGCAGTAATAATATGGAAGGCCATCCGCTCTCTCTTTTCTTTTTTCTTCTTCTCTTCGTTATTGCCACAACATATCCTTGACCCAACAACAGCGCTCAAAATACCAGCAACTAACAATAGCCAGTTCTCCCTCTCATATCTCCTCATAATACTTCCACTTCATTTCTCTTTCAACTTTTCATCATCCTCACTCACATCCTCTATCAACTTTTCATTCCTCGTTCACCCATACCACCTTTTTCTTTTGGCCAATTCTCCCTTCCTCTTCTTTCCTTTCTCTCCTCTCTCTCCTCCCCCCTCCTTCCCTTCTACTTATTTTCCCCCATTACATCCTTTCATAACAATCAAAACGCGAAAAAAGCAAGAAAATACCCTTTTCGTTTCCCAGTTCTCTCCTTTCTCAATCGTCACACCCTTCCCCATTCTAGTACCTCCGTCCTTCACTACCCTTTCTTTTTTGTCTCTTCTTATCTTGTTCTATTCCCACGCATAATCCCCTTCTGACCTTGCGTCTTCCCTCACTCTTCTTGACCTACTTCATTGTCCTTGTCGTCTTCGTATTCGCCTGTTAATATCATTTTCTTTCCTTCTTTTCTTTTCATTTCTTTATTCACTCAACAAAAACAGAAACCAAAAGACAACAAAAAAGCCTCGGTACCAAAAGAAAAGGAAATCATTCATATTTCTTGTACCTCGTTCAGTTCTTTTCACTTTCCACCCTCGCCCTAATTTATCTTCGCCTTCCTGTCTCCTCCCCTTCTTTTCTCTCCTTCCATTTCGGCAACAGCATTCGATCCTCCAATACCAACAGCTCATGAGACAACAGGAGCAGGAGCTCATGGATCTGATACAGGTTTTCGAACAACAAGTTCCCTTGCGCGTACAGGAGTTCAAGAAGCAGTGCCGCCAGGACCAGCATAAGTTCGCCCAGCCTCATCAGCTCCAGCAAAAGCAGTATCAGTTGCTACAACAACAGATCCAACAGGTTCACCTGCAGCAACAACAAGAACTACTGAGATGGGCACTCTTCTGGGAGTATCGCAAGCTAGTCAATAAGGATGAGACAATGCGGCTATCCGTTCCAGGTCTGGATGATGGCGATGAAGATGACGACTAAGTGGACTACTTATGGCGACCTAGTCATACCCTCCACCTCAAGCAAGGACATCTTAAGCCCGCTGAGCACCTCGAACTATTATCTCTATAACAATAAAACATGGGTAACCACCACTTCTCTTTACAACCCACCAAAAAAGCAAACTCTTAACGCAGAACCGAGATGACGAAAAATGCATGCGATGCGTTATCTGCGGAGTGCTCGAGAGGCATAAACAGTCTTGCATAGAGAAGAAAAACAATGCGACTCGTCTGATGCAGAGCCGTTCTCTTAGCCTATGTAAAAAAAATGTGTTTGTGTTTGTGTTTGTGTTTGTGTTCGTATGTGTTGTTTGTTTACGCGCTAAAGCGCGCGTATGTGAACATGAAAAGTATGATTGAATAGCAAGGACTGAATTAAAACTTAGTGTCGCTTTCCTTTTTTATCTTTTGCAGTTTCCGATTCGTACTCTTCGCCCTTATCCATTTCCCTCGGTCTCGGAAATCAACCCTCCCATCCAATCGGACCATTTGCTAACACACGCGACCAAAACCAACCAAAAGACATCCAAGGGTACAGCAAACTCACCCCTCTTTTTTTCCTAACCGCCTGCCGGACTTGTTTTCTGACATCACAAGCACATGTACAAATGTACAGACATGAGTAAAGAAGACACTGCAAGCAAACGCACTCAAAAAAAAGCGCTGGAAGGAAACAGTTCTAGACGGATAAAAAAAAAGGTTCTCGAATGGGAGAATTGCTCGCCAGCTACCTCTCAAAGCAGATGGCCTTTTTCGCCTTACCGTTCGTCCACCTACTCTCCCCTTCTCTCACTCTTTGCCTCTTTTTCTCTCTGGGCCAAGGACACTACCTCCCTCTTTCACAACCATGGACAAGAAAAATAAGAAAGAAAGGAGCATAAACAAAAAATGAAAGGTTCTGTGTATTGAGTGGAATATACATTCTAGCATCCCCTCCCTGTGCGCTATCAATGCCTCTTTTCTCAGTGACACAGACACAAACAAAAGCAGATATGGTCATATGTAGATATGTAGACGTAGAGAAATAGAGACCATTTGAACATACAAGAGAAAGGCGGGTATGCAACAACCACGACTGTAGTAATCCATACATCCCAAACAAAGGCTAACAAGTGAGGAAATACAAAGACAAGGACATGGTCGAGAGAGCAGTGTTTGATTAATTGGTGATGTTTCTGCGTCAGTGTAGGTTATTCGTCTCAGGAACTAATATTTTACTGTGGCTGTCGATGAAGTAGGAACGGAAGGATCGATCCCAACTATGGACAGGGGTGTGTATATGTATGTGCATGTGTATGTGTTGTAAGTGAGGAATAAGGGTTCATACTCTCAGAGTGAAGAAAAAAAATATGATGTAGCCCTGTGTGCTTCTGCCTTTTTGTCTATCGGTCGCAAGGCGGCTAGACGAAAACCTTCTCTTCTTCCTCCTCACTTCTTTCCTTTCTTCTCCTCTTCCTCCTCTTCCTCCTCACTTCAACTCCATTCGCTTTGCTTTCCTTCCCTACCTCCACTCTCACTCACTTCTCCAACCACCTCCCTCTTACTCTTTTATTCTCGCTCTCACCCAAACATACACCTCTTTCCTGCTATTGCTTGCTCTCTTGCTCTGCAACCCAGTACCCCACTACCACACCCACTTCCCTCCCTCACAACACTCAAACACACACACATACAACTTCCCTCTCTCTTCTGGTCCTTTCACCCAGCTCCTACTGCTACTCACCTCTCCCCTCTCCCACCTATACACTCATACACCCCTCTTTATCTCTGTATTGGCACATAGTACCTTCGAGTCCCTCCTCACTCAAGACTTTCTTTCTTCGTCGACGCTGAGCTCATTATTGTTTGCAAGTCGAAATACGAGCAGGTACCAAGAACAGCCCTTTTTCCTTTCTCCACTCCGACTAAACACGCCATACCCTACCTCTTGCAAGTAAAGTCAAATCCTGACAATCCCCCTCCTTTACTCATGCTCAGCTTGCGCCGGCCTACCCACTTCCTCCCTTTCCTTCATACCTTTTATTCCCTTTGTATGTCTACACTACAATTGTGTGTGAGTTCTTTGTTTTGACTCCCCCCTCCTTTCCTCGCAATTATATATAATTTTCGTCTGGTTTGCATGTTACGAAGGAAAACAGGCGGTCGCTGTTTATGTAAACTCTGTCGCCTTACAGTCCACGTCCCTCTTTCTTTTGCTCACCCTTTACTTCACCTCTCGTCTTTTTTACCCTGTTTCTCATTCTCACTCTAACATTATCTCGCCCTTCTTCTTCACAATAACTGCTGAATTGCATAGCTACACTACCCCTTCTTCACCCTCACAAGACACCGTCCTTCTTTTTACAACGCACGCATTCACTCCTCTACCAACAAACACAAAAGCAATGCTCCCACAGTATCACCACCACCGGGGTCATCGCCATAACCACCAACAACCACCTCGGGACAACCATGTTGTCGCTTCCCACTCCTCCATTTCCTCTTCCAGCGCGCAACCCACCACGATGTCCACTGGAAGGGAATACGCTAACAAGGAGAATGAGCCAAAGGTTACTCTCTTTGACCGCCGCCAAGGTCCATCAAGCAATCTGCGAACTAATGTTCGATCAGACAACCGACACAGCGAGTAGGTATCCAAAGTTTCATTTGTTTCTGTGATTATAAATGTTCTTTCTCGGGGGGGTGTTGTACGGTGTATCTAATATATCTTCTATCTTCGTCTTTTTCATAAGAATAGACCGTGGTACCGCAGCATGCATCTGGGCAAGCCTGCTCCCTCACAGATCCGACCATTCGAGCAGAGGGAACCAACAGAGGCTGAGGTTCGGTCAGCTCAGTTCTCTTCGCAGTCGCTCCAGGATAATAGCAGCGGTCGACCATCAAAGCGGAGACGTGGAGAGCAATATGGCCCTATGTCACCGTTGTCATCGCCCAGTCGCACATCACCGTCTGATTGCCTCGCATTGTCGACCCGCAGAACCTCAGCCGCTCTTGCGCTTTTGAACAGCAGCGGCACTCGTCACGATGGGCCTCAGCCAAAGGTGTTGCTCTTGGATTCGGACTTGTGGGCACAATTCGATGAGCACCAAAATGAGATGATCATAACAACGTCTGGACGCTGCCTCTTCCCTAGCCTCCGCTTCAACGTCTTCAACCTCAATCCCGATGCGTATTATTCATTCTGCCTCGAATTTGAGATGCTCGCTCCAAACCGATTCCGGTTCAGCAATGGCGCATGGAAGGCAGTCAGGTCTCCCAAAAACATCGACGATTTCTCTACCGCCATCGCCACCGCCGCATCAGACCACAAGGGCGAGACGTACACACACCCAGACCAACTCAAGCTCGGCAGCCATTGGATGGCCAACCCGATCTCGTTCGCCAAGGCTAAACTCGCCAACAAGGCCAAGTCTCAGCCGACAGTCGCCAAGAAAGCTCTCAAGTTCAATTCTATCTCTACCAGCTCCTCCAAACGCAAGGTCGACTCTACTAGCGCAACCAACAGCAACGACGGTCCTGGAAGGTCACACTCTCAGCCCCTCGGAGACAGCTATAATGACACCAACGTGTTTCACATGGAATCATTCCACAAGTACCGCCCCAAGGTCGTATTGACAGAGCTGGCAAAGGACTCCAACGAAATCCTCAGCACGACCGCCTACACATTCGACCTGGCAACTTACATGGCAGTAACAAGATACGAAAACGAGAACGTGAATGACTTGAAAAAGTCGTTCAACCCTCACGCCAGAGCCTTCCGTGAAACCGTCGGAAAGATCCCCGCTAGAGGATTCCATCGCCTTCAAGAATTGCAGAAGCACTCCTCTCTGGTTAACCCCAACTCGAGACTCAGCAAGCGCGCCCGTCCGACTTCGCGACCAAAGGATACTGGCAGTGACTGTGAAGACGTCACAGATCTCGATTATGACCTCTACGAGGAGGAGGAGGTGGACATAAATGCAGATGTGAGCGATTTGGAAGCAATGGGTTCGGTTGATGTCGCTATGACAGGAATACTCAAAAACGACGCCCGTCCCACCTGCCGACTGGGCAAGGACAATAGTGCACTCGTCACTATATCTCTCGGCAAGGACGCTAAGCAAGTCGCCAAGGTTTCGAAACGAACGACACAACAGCACTACGCCCAGCATCGTCAAGTCTCACAGCACGGAGACGAGATCGACAGCCTCCGGCCCCACTCACACTTTACCCCCAAAGGCGTCTTTTCGATGGGTCAGCAGTTCTTCTCAGCGCACAACACTTCCGGCAGCAGCTTCGCGCAATTGGCGCATTTCCATGGAGCAAAGCAGCAGCAGCAGTATCGACAGCGAGAGCCACAGCACCAGTCTCAGTGGACTCCCAGTGGTGGCAGCGGTAGCCAGTACAACAGCTGGAGGGGCGAGCAGCAGAAGAATGCATTCTCTCAACCCCTTTTTTTCGAGAAAGCTTCCAACACCAGACAGGATCGAGGCCATGCACACCTCAGCGACGCCAACCACACCCCTACAATGACCATTCCCCTCTCACCACACATTTCTTCAGTGCCTAACTGGGACGATCAGGCCCACTATGACGACGACTACAACGGGCAAAACGGTTCTGATGGCGATCTCTATAATGGCAGCATCACTGGGACTGTTGAAGCAGAACAGCAAGTGCACTTGGATCGTATCCTCTTTGAAAACGAATGCCTCAAGGCCTTTGTCCGAGAACGCTATGGTAAATACTCTGGCTATGAATGCTTTCATGATATTTTTAACGACCATCTCTCTTGTGAGTTCT
The DNA here is from genome assembly GCA_019671135.1 of Linnemannia hyalina. NCBI lineage: Eukaryota > Fungi > Mortierellomycota > Mortierellomycetes > Mortierellales > Mortierellaceae > Linnemannia > Linnemannia hyalina. The sequence goes on along the minus strand of JAHRHY010000007.1, from coordinate 604,681 downwards.
TTTTCTGACATACGGTGTACTTTATTCTTTTGCATCAATTGTCTGTAGGTACTGAGGCTGAGTCCGAGATGACAGCCTTTCTGGCCATAGACCAACAACAGTGAACAGAGTGTCGCATATTCAGCGTCTATGGATTATTAAGGAGCGAGATAGTTCGGCTCCGGCCCCATGTATAAAGCCGTAGTCATAGCAGAATAAACAAACCATCTCTTCTTTCTCACTGATCTCAGGCACGCTCCATTTTTCACAGAGCACTCCGTCAGAGAGCCAACAACACGCACATAACCTATACACTATACATACAAATCAAAAAAACAACGGCTCCACATATATGTCATATCATTGAGACACACAAAACAAAAATCCATAGGATACCGTAATCCCTCCAAGGCGACATCAGCATCTATGCCATATTCAAGACTTCATGTCCAAAGCACACATATGTTTTTGATACTCTATTCTCTTATAGTCACTATCATATTTACTCAGTCTCGCTATTCTTTCTCTACCTATTCCACTGACTCTTCTTGGCGCTCGTTCTTCCACAATCAGTTTTCTGTCTTTGCTGTTTGCCAGCTATCCTAAAAAATAAATTCTTAGGTTTATAGGTGTATGAATGAGCGTGTGGGCATTGAACCAAGGGGTTGATCTATGTGCTCCATGTTTATGTTTCGTATTTCTGGAGTACAAGGTGTTTTTAACCTACAGACACATTCACCATTTTTTTTTCTTATCGCGAACATGTACAATGATACTTTGGCGATCCACAAGAACAGCTTTTTTCATTAGCAGAACCGGCTTTACAACTTTCCTGACATTACCACAATGTACCTGGGCGCATTCAAGATTCATCAACATGAGCGAAAACTCTTCAGTGCATAGAAAAGAACGTGAAAATCCAGCATGGCCAAAGTCACCTTCACAGATGCATTTTTTATCCCAAACGAACAACTCTTTTTCTGAACCAAAGATGGGTCAAGAGCATCCGCGCAAAAATGACATTATTATGTTATCTTGATACCGCAATAGGTCAAACTACAATCCATACCTCGATATCGCTCAGGTTCTTTTAGTCATCAACATCGTAGTTACAACATGATGTTCAAAAATGAGTGGGCTGGTGACTTTTTGGAAACAGTGTGTCAACGCTGTTGGAGGATGAAGAAGTCGAACATCCGTCGGTGAATGGCCAGTAACATCAGCGCATGCTTGAGGTCATTTTTCTTCAAATCGAAATGGCTGAAATGGAAAGGGTTTATGAACACAATGATGGATACGAAAGATGGGAAAAGTGGGACGGTTACTATTACAACGACGATCAGCGATATTTAGAAGGAAACCACCAAACAAATTAAAAGCACAAGCACCACCAAAATGACATTTCGAGTGAAAATATAAAAATGAATGAAGGAATGAAAATGAGCGCGTTCGTTTGTCTCTGTCCGAACTGAGTTCCTGGCTCAAGACGAGTCGTCGCCATTCGACATTGTCAACAAAACAATTGACAGCCGTACATTTCCACTCAACGTTCGACTAGGACACCATTAATTCCCGGTCATCCTTTCCTTTTCCATTGTGGCTAGCCGTCGCATACCCCTGACACTACCGAACAAGGCCAGGTCGTTGCTCCTCAGCGCCCACCATGATGTGGTTCAGATGTAATCCCTTGACCAGCAATAGGAAGACTTTCAGCGATTGATGGACATCATTTCAAGATGGTCGCACATTCTCAAGTTCAGAGAACAAAAAATAAGGCGAACGAAAACATAGACCGATATCCTGCTGTAGCGCCATGTCATTGAAAAACTCGCCACCTACAGTAGTGCTGTCAACGAAAACAATAACAGAACCATATGACCATGTATCGATAACACCAACAACGTCTGGTGCAGTAAAGCAGTAGTAGACAGATTTCTTTAAACTCCATCCGCACCTTCAACATAAGCTCCTCCAATAACCCCGACAAGAACAACAAGCCAAGCCAAATATGAATGTTAATGTATGTCTTTATTGTTCGTACTACGCTAATGGCTAAGCTAGTAGACCCGCCGTTAGTCAATGCCACTCCTCCGTCCCCTGGAAGAGAGAGAGAGAGAGAGGGCATCGTCCAGGGCACACCACGAGGAGGTCGCGGGTCAAGGTAGTGCCCCAACAAAAACAGCTCCTCCAAGCGCCTCCAAAAGGGGGTTGGCTTGAAGGAATTAGAAAAACAAACCCGGGCTTAGAATTCCGCCGAAGGCGTCCTTCCTTCGCCCTCAACGACGACGACAGTTTGGCGAGGGGTACCGAACACACGGACTGAAGGGCATTCCAGCGGCCGCGTGGGCCCGGGTCCTCTTTTTTCTCCACGGCCCCAGAGCAGAGCACACGTAGTCTCTGCCTGGAACCGCCGCACGTTGGTGTTAGTACTCCTGTTTGTCGTGTTTGTCCTCTTGTTGATTGTCGAGTTGTTGTCGGGTTGTCGAGTTGTTGTCGGTTTGTTGTTGCTTGTCGGTTTGTTGTCGGGTTGTCGGTTTGTTGTTGCTTGTCGTGTTTTTGTCGATGGTGGTTGTTGGTGGTTGTTGGTGGTGGTTGTCGGTGGTGGTTGTCGATGGTGGTTGTTGAGGGTGTCGATGGTGTCGGTGTTGTCGGTGGTGGTTGTCGATGGTGTCGATGGTGTCGGTGATGTCGGTGGTGTCGGTGGTGTCGATGGCGGTGGGTCGATAAGAAGAAAAGAAAGAAAAAAAGAAGGAAGAGGGAGAGAGGGAAGCATTGTGTACCCACTCAGTCCTTCTTCCTCTGTTCTCTGCCAAGCCATCGATGACTTCATGTCCGTCTCTCTCTCTCTCTCTCTCTCTCTCTCTCTCTCTCTCTCTCTCTCCCTGTCCAATCATCCAAAGGGAAAAGAAGGCGGTGGAAAGGAGAGGAAAAACTGGTTGGTCGAGAGAGAGCACGCACATGCTTTTTTTTCGAAAAAACGCCGAGGCCCCCCTTGGGATAATGGAGTCATTATGCAAACGTATGCCTGTTGCATGAGAACATATCCACTGAGTCCTTTCCCTCCATCGCCACCATCACGAGGTTTTCTTAGGCTGTTTTTGCTTGTTAGCTTGCCTGGGTTCGGATGAATCTCTTTCGATTGAAGGCCAACCCACAAGACCTTGAGAGAAGGAAAACAATGGAAGAGGGAGTAACATACCTATCCCCCCAATCTGTCGACCAACCCAACCCACCTCTCCATTACGACCATCAAACAAACAAGCATGATGTCATAGCTGAGCATGTGAGGAATAGGGACACGAAAAAGATTATAAGAGATAAGGTATCGAAGGGAATCGGGCAGTGCTGATAGATGAGGGAATGACAGTTCGTACTTTTCTTTTTTCCATCTTGTCTCGCATTTCACTTTGATGCGTCGATCGCCATCCTTCATCCCCTTATACTTATCCCGTTCCTTTCTGGCAACACATACTTGCGTTTTCTCTTAGACTATTTCCATTACTCGAACATTATTCGATGGCGAAAGGCGAAGGCTCGGAAGAAAGATACGATTCAGCCGAACCCAGGCGAAGCTAACAAGCAAAAACAGCCTAAGAAAACCTCGTGATGGTGGCGATGGAGGGAAAGGACTCAGTGGATATGTTCTCATGCAGCAGGCATACGTTTGCATAATGACTCCATTATCCCAAGGGGGGTCTCGGCGTTTTTCCGAAAAAAAAAGCTTGTGCGTGCTCTCTCTCGACCAACCAGTTTTTCCTCTCCTTTCCACCGCCTTCTTTTCCCTTTGGATGATTGGACAGAGAGAGAGAGAGAGAGAGAGAGAGACAGACGGACATGAGGTCACCGGTGGCTTGGCAGAGAACAGAGAAAGAAGGACTGAGTGGGTACACAATGCTTCCCTCTCTCCTCTTCCTTCTTTTTTTCTTTCTTTTCTTCTTATCAACCCACCGACACCACCGACACCATCGACACCATCGACACCACCGACACCATCGACACCATCGACAACCACCATCGACAACCACCACCGACAACCACCACCGACAACACCGACACCATCGACACCCTCAACAACCACCATCGACAAAAACACGACAAGCAACAACAAACCGACAACCCGACAACAACCCGACAAGCAACAACAACCGACAACAACCACCATCGACACAACCGACAAGCAACAACAAACCGACAACAACTCGACAACCCGACAACAACTCGACAACCCGACAACAACTCGACAATCAACAAGAGGACAAACACGAAAAACAGGAGTACTAACACCAACGTGCGGCGGTTCCAGGCAGAGACTACGTGTGCTCTGCTCTGGGGCCGTGGAGAAAAAAGAGGACCCGGGCCCACGCGGCCGCTGGAATGCCCTTCAGTCCGTGTGTTCGGTACCCCTCGCCAAACTGTCGTCGTCGTTGAGGGCGAAGGAAGGACGCCTTCGGCGGAATTCTAAGCCCGGGTTTGTTTTTCTAATTCCTTCAAGCCAACCCCCTTTTGGAAGCGCTTGGAGGAGCTGTTTTTGTTGGGGCACTACCTTGACCCGCGACCTCCTCGTGGTGTGCCCTGGACGATGCCCTCTCTCTCTCTCTCTCTCTTCCAGGGGACGGAGGAGTGGCATTGACTAACGGCGGGTCTACTAGCTTAGCCATTAGCGTAGTACGAACAATAAAGACATACATTAACATTCATATTTGGCTTGGCTTGTTGTTCTTGTCGGGGTTATTGCAGGAGCTTATGTTGAAGGTGCGGATGGAGTTTAAAGAAATCTGTCTACTACTGCTTTACTGCACCAGACGTTGTTGGTGTTATCGATACATGGTCATATGATGCTGTTATTGTTTTCGTTGACAGCACTACTGTAGGTGGCGAGTTTTCAATGACATGGCGCTACAGCAGGATATCGGTTTATGTTTTCGTTCGCCTTATTTTTTGTTCTCTGAACTTGAGAATGTGCGACCATCTTGAAATGATGTCCTCCAATCGCTGAAAATATTCCTATTGTTGGTCAAGGGATTACATCTGAACCACATCATGGTGGGCGCTGAGGAGCAACGACCTGGCCTTGTTCGGTAGTGTCAGGGGTATGCAACGGCTAGCCACAATGGAAAAGGAAAGGATGACCGGGAATTAATAGTGTCCTAGTCGAACGTTGAGTGGAAATGTACGGCTGTCAATTGTTTTGTTGACAATGCCGAATAGCGACGACTCGTCTTGAGCAAGGAACTCAGTTCGGACAGAGACAAACGAACGCGCTCGTTTTCATTCATTCATTCATTTTTATATTTTCACTCGAAATGCCATTTTGGTGTGGTGCTTGTGCTTTTAATTTGTTTGGTGGTTTCCTTCTAAATATCGCTGGTCGTCGTTGATGTCTGCCTGGATTCAGTTGAATCTCACTCGATTAAAAGCCAACACACAAGATCCTGAGTGAATAAAAAACGATGAAAAGGAAGGAGTAACCTATCTATCCTTCTGGTCCTTTTGATGCTCAAGCTGAACCCTTTTTTCTCGAGAAGCCTTTACACCAGCGTAAAGGATAAAGGAACTCGGATGTGCATATCTGAGAAACACATCATTATGTACAACAAAATATTCCATTTGTCCAGACCTACGAAAGACAAAAGATTTTCCTCCCCTGCATCGTCTACTGCTCTCAAGCCCAAGATTAAAGTTGCCACCAATTTTTTCAATTGGTTTCGTGACAATTTTCGTGGTGCTCTCATCTCAATCTTATCTTCACCCAGTCAAATCAATGCACCGTGGACATTCGCAGTAACAGCCCATCATACACACTGACAACTGAAAGTTAACTTAACATCATACACTAACCTAATTCAGCCCTTTCGTTCAAAAATCATCTGTGAGACACAGGTTTTTAAATGTAAAAAGATGAACTATGAAGACTGGACAAGATCCACAAACCTCTCAGCCGGACTCCTTCCACCATCACCACCACCCCCTGTTGTCGTCGCAATAATCTTCCCCCTCGCAAGCTGCGGCTGTCCACCTCCCTTCCCTCCTCCAACCTGCTCCAAAAGCGCCTTCAAAACCTTACCCGCATGCATCTTCGGGAACTGCTTCTGATCCAGCGTGACCAAAACATTCTCATCCCAGACCAACACATGCATCGACTCGGGGTCCTGTTCCTTCAACCAGTTGGCCTTCTTCGAATAAAACTCCTGATCCTGAATATCGGAATCCAACTGGTGCACTTTTACTGGGATCCCGTTCATTCCTGCAGGGTTCAAGGATGCGCCGAGGTCGATGGTTCCCTGAGAGACAGGGGTAGCGGGGGTCTTGACCAGTTTTTCAAGGAGGCGGGCGTACTGCCGTGAGATGTCAGAGACATGGTCTTTCATCTTGTTGACTTTGAGGTCTAGTCCGTTTCCCGCACTGGTGGCATAGGACTTCAGGTCCAGGTTCAGTCTTGACACCATGCGATCTTGTTCAATCAAGAACTGTGATGCTGCCTTTCCTACTGCCGCCTCAATCCTCCTCGTGCCTAATCATCAATACGAAGTGCGTCAACCACGTCAGATATGTTGTGACTCTTGTACCTTGTATCGCTAGCATTCATTTTCGATCCAGTCATGCCAGAGTACGTACCAGCAGCAACAGATCCCTCTGACAGGATCTTGAAGGGGTAGATCTTGGAAAGGTCTTCCACATGGGTGCCTCCGCACAACTCCATCGACACCTTGGGGAACTAAAATAGTCGTGAAAATGTAAAATGGGTTGGGTTAGAATCATCACACTGTGGAAAGTCCACTTGGGTTAATACAAAGTCGAGACTTCAAAATAAAACTTACGTCGACGACACGGACCACCTCGCCATACTTTTCAGAGAACACAGCTATTGACCCCATGTCAATTGCCTTCTGAAGTGGGTATTCCTACAGGCAGAGAAAAGATACAAGAGCATGCGTCAGTCAAACAGCCTTTTTTAATATCCGTTCGCCAATGATATGTCAAGTTTGCTAATCGTACTTTGATCACGGGCTGCACGCTCTGAAGCGCAGTAGAGTTGATCCAGTCCTCAATCTCCCTGATCTGGTTCTGGTCAATGGGCTTTCCATGTGTAAAGTCGAAGCGAAGGCGCTCAGGTTCCACCAGGGATCCTACAAGTCATCAAGGAGACCAGCATCGTTAGAGATTATTTCACGTCCAACGCAGTTCTAACAATAGCAAATGAAACAAATACAGGGATACTTACCGGCTTGCATGATGACCTTTCCTAGTGTCTTTCTCAAGGCAGCGTTCAACAGATGGGTAGCGCTATGATGCGCCGCAACCCCCTCTCTCCGCTTGGCGTCAACAAACGTAGTCAACTTAAATCCCTTGTGCATGCACAAAAGATCCTCCTCCAATGCAATCTCCTCAGCAACAGCCTGCACACGGATCGCCAAACCACGCTCATAGGGCGAAAACACGTCAACAACGCGCCATTCGCTTCCATTAGCCAACGTGATCGATCCCGTATCAGGGCTCTGTCCACCTCCAAGACCATAGAACGGACAAGGCTCAATCGACAAAATCATGTCTCCTGTGCCGTCATCCGTGCTTTGAGCTGCCAGGACGGTCGAAGATTGGCCTGTCAACATGTCACGGTGGTATCCAGAGAAGGTAGGGAAGATGCCCTGCTCCTTCCACTCTTGCGCCTTGGCAAGCACCAGACTAGTTCCTGCCTTCCATGATGCCCGACCCTGCTCCCTCTGCTTCTGCTTTAATGCCTCGACAGCAGCCAAATCAACCGTCCATCCACGCTCTTCTGCAATCAGGAGAGTGAGATCCAAGGGGAATCCGAAGGTGTCGTACAACTTGAACGCAATGTCAGCAGGGACTTGCTTGGCACCAGCGAGATCTTTCTGCTTGAAGACAGGTTCCAACAGTGCGAGACCCTTGGACAATGTACTCATAAAGATCTCCTCCTCCTGACGAATGACGTCCTTAATGGGCTCCTGTCTAGCCACCATGTCAGGATAAGATCCGTCATTGAATGACTCCAGGAGATACGGGTATAATTCCGTCATGAATGGCTCTAGATACGAGGTTTCATAATAATATTCGTTTGTCAGTCCTGTCCTGACGATGCGATCCAGCTGCGTCCACATCTTCGATTTCAATTGCAACAAGAGAGAGAGACGTACTTGTGAATCCAAGCTGGTTTCCAGAGCGGAGAGCGCGTCTAATGATTCTCCTGAGAACATATCCGCGTCCAACGTTGCTAGAAACGAAAAATGATGATAACATTCCGTTATTAAATAGTGTTCCGCGGCATCTCATCCCGGCATATATGGTTAAGGGCATCGATAGTTACCTGGGGATGACTCCGTCCGCAATAAGAAAACTCATGGCACGGAGGTGGTCGACAATGATCTTCTTGTGAGGTGTGGCGTTGATATCCTGGGACGACTGTAAACAGAAAGTGTTTGAGTTAGGGCACGCGTCCCGAGTCAAGCTCCCGGAAATTTTACATTAACAACCTGTACGTTCCACTCTCCAACGTCTACCTCAATGCCGGCTTCGGTCATGATCTTATGCAGCCCCTCAAACATAGGTGCAAACACATCCGTCTCAAAGTTATTCTCCTTGCTCTGTACGACCGCCGCCAGTCTCTCTAGTCCCATTCCAGTATCCACACACACAATCGGCAAGTTCTCCAACTCGCCCTGGTCATTCCTGTAGTGCTGCATAAAGACTAAGTTCCAGATCTCGAGCCACCGGTCCTCGCCAAGGCTATCGTCCAGTGTATCCCAAAAAATCTCGGTACAGGGTCCACAGGGTCCTGCTCCTTCTCCCATGGTCCAGAAGTTGTCTTCGGCACCACTGCGGATGATCCTGTCCTCCGGCACCCCTTCCTGATCCCTCCAGAGTTCATATGATTCCTGATCTGACGCCAGCACCCTAGTTGTTTGTCACAAAGAAGGATGTCAATCACTGACCTTTAGGTCATCGATCCTGTCCGTAGCACAGTCATGCCATCTAAAAACGACTCTGCAAATAAGGCCTTACGTTACACGGAGACGGTCCTTGGGCATCTTGACGACCTCCGTCAAGAATCTCCATGCCATCCGGATAGCCTTACTCTTGGAGTACTCTCCGAAAGAAAAGTTGCCCAACATCTCAAAAAAGGTATGATGCCTGGGTGTGTATCCGACATTATCCAGGTCGTTGTGCTTTCCTCCTGCGCGCATGCATTTTTGAATACTGGTCGCCTGTTTGAAGGGGGATACTGCTGGGTTCCTGAAGTACTCCTTAAACTGCACCATACCTAGGAGTTGTAGAAAAAAAAATGTGTCAATATAATATGCATCAACTTTGACTTGTCTTGTCTTTCCATATCAATTTGAGTAATCCTCAATCGACTCCTGCGTGAAGACGGTACCTGCGTTGGTAAACATCAACGACTTGTCGTTATGAGGGATCAAACTTGAGCTCTTGACGGACGTATGTCCTTGCTCCTTCACAAAGAACTCTGTAAACTCTTTCCTCAGCTCCGGGGTCGTCATTTGACGAAGGTACCGGAGCTGCGCATAAGCATACGCGTTCGCGTGCGAGTTGTGTCCGGTAGTAGCTTTGGTGTTGCTGAGGAGGAATGAGGCACGAGGGAGTAGCTGATGGATCTGGCAGACTCGTCCATTGCTTTTAGTGCTGGAAGTGGTGATGCTGCATCCTGAAAGTGTGCGGGCCTTGCCTCCTGCGCGGAGATAAGAGTCAACTTTCCATCCGCGGAGCATTTCTTCAAAGGGTGTGAGAGGAAAAGTTGAAAAGGTTGATCAGCAGCGGAAACTCGTGGACGAGGACCCGAAGTGTGGAAAGGTGTGCGAACCAGTCACACAGTAGTAAAGGAAGCGGAAATATTTTGGTGGCAATTTTTTTTTAGCGGATCATTACTTGTGCGCGTCCAGAACTCCAGTAGGTGGTGTTGTGTGATATGCAAAAAGAGAAAATGTTGTATTATGCGTCGTCAAAGAAATGCTACCCTCCGCACTAGTAATCACCGCCATCACCATCGTCACCATCATCGTCGTCTCCTTCTCCGTTATCAAAATGGCTCTCGCCATAATCGTTGTCGTCTTCGTCTTCCTCGTCCTCGTACTCTTCCTCTTCCAGTCCATCCTCGCCATCGCCCTATCAAGTCGTAAGGATAAGAAAAGAAATCGCGTCAGCAAAGAGGATAACGAACACACACACACAGGCACGTTCAAAGCAACATACAGCAAGGCGACTTACAGTCTTCTTGGGCAAGCCAGTCTCGGGGTCGATCTCTGCCTCGCCATCGTCCTCGTTCTCGTCGATCTTGCTAATATCGTACTTTTGGTTGACCGTTCTTTTTTCTAGAACGGATGTAGTAAGCAAAGTGCGAAGATGTCAGTATTCACAAAGTGTTGGCATGGTACAGCACTGCTCAGCCTCCAGCAAGTCCTGTTCATGTCCCGAAAACACTAAGTAGTCCATTCCACGTACTGGTGATAGTCTTGGGATCCAGAATCGAGTGGAGTTCATCAGGGAAAAAAGACTTGTCTATCGGTGCCACAAGGAAGAGGGATGGAGAATGTATGTTAGTGCCAACAATAAATTTCCGCCGCAGTCAGATCCAAAACGTATCCGCTATGACTCTTCAGCCTCGCCCAAAGAACGCTTTCCTCTCGCGCCCACGTTGAATGCTTACTTGACTTGATAGTGTCCAGCTTGGGTCTCTTTGCTGCATGGTCCTGATGGTACCGATCCGTGTACCTCGTAATGGCTACAATAAAAGAACAAAGACATCCATTAATCACTACTTCTATATCTGATCCTCTCCACGTTCAATCGTACGTTCCCAATGCCGTCAGAAATGACAAAAAAAAAGTGTCCACAAGTTTCCTGATGTCCTTACCACCGGGCTTCCTGGGTTCTGTGAGGTAGTATGGGCTCGAATATAACGTCTCCTGCAGCTTTTTCATGGCAATGTACATCTCTCCTTCCTCGTCTGTGGGTGGCCTTGCAACTGGCAAGATGATATCCTATTCCGTTTCAACAACAAACGTGATAACTGTCAGCCATGATCTTCCTTCCTTGTTATCCTGATCCAAGGAAATGATCCAGTGTCAACAAGAGGCCTTGTTATCTCCACAGCCATTCAAAGAGGAAGCTGCTTACAGGGTACGTTTCGCCAGGGTTCTTGAAGGTTGCTTGGATAGCGTCAGGCCCGAAGGTCTGAATACCTGGCACTCCTCCGCCGCGTCCACCGCCACGTCCGCCTCCGCGTCCGCCTCCACGTCCACCGCCGCGAGACATTTTATTGATATGTTATGTAGAGAAGGGAAAGAGAGAAAAGGGCTTTGTGATGTTGGTGGTGGTCTGATGAGATCCCCTTGCTTGTATCCTGAGAAAACAAACTCGTTCGTGTCGTTCGTCCTTGATGAGGGTTGCTGAGAGTTGAATGCAAAATCCCGATGCGAGAGAAGTGAACAGTCGTGAAAGAACAGAGTAGGCAGAACAATGGAAGAACAAGCCCAATGCCTTTTGCCCAGCAAGAGACACAAAAAATGAACCAAAACATAAAACTCGCTCAGCCACAGGAAATGACAAGGCACATTTTTTACATCTAATTTTTTTTGCCGCTTTAGAATCTAGTCGACTAGGAGATCCTCTACGTCGTCTGCGGTGCGCACTAGGATTGTAGCTGGGAACTCGTACTGGTTCTTAGGGTCCTCAACGGCCTGGCACAGGCGCCGGTATGCATCCACAAACATCCTCACGTTCTGTGTACTAATCGTTTTGGCCAGCCTCGACGACACAATCTTGGACAGCCACGACGACAGATCCAAGGTCACCGATCCCAAAAAGTGGTCCAGACGCGATAAGATTGCCGAGATTGACATTGCATCCATGCCTGGTACCGACGATAATGGCGTCTATGTATTTTCATAAGCAAAGTTCGTGTTAGTTCAATTGGTATTGAGCACGGGATCAACCATTGTAATCGACGACAGTCGAATGCCTTACCTTCTCATCCTTGGTTTCCATGGCCTGTATTATTGGTGCAATGCCAGACTGCTTCAACAACACAATATGCTATATAACAAAGAGAAAGAGGTGCAAAGTTAGATAGAAGACCTTGGCCCACCAACATGTTCTAGCCAAGAGTAATTGGTGCTGCTACTAACCTGCTCATCGACAACCGTGTCGACATAGTCCTGAACTTGCTTCTCAAGGTCTTCCACCTTGTGCTTTGTGAATGGGTATACGAGCGCCGACTATAATATAATAAATTTAAGACAGAAAAAGATGGTCAGAAAAGGACGCCAGACATAGCGCTCAACAAGCTAGCTGCACATCCAACGACACGAGAATCCTACCTGGACATAGTGAAGACAGTTCATCATGTAGATGGCTCTGTTGAAGGCACTCAAGTGGGCGGCGCCAATCTCACACATCTGGAAAAGAGGATCAATCACGGCACTCAGGATGGGTGCAAAGTCCTTGTTACCCTCATCGACCTGGACAAAGGACGTGTCGAAAGATTTCATGATCTCCTTGAGTTGAAGCACAGTTTCCTTCATGGCTGGAGGTGGTCCGAGATCTGTTCCTGGAGAGTCGGGTCGACGTAAGAGATCTGCTGATTGTTTTCCGATCGCGTCAAAGAACACTTGCATCGACGCGTCCGAGATTTCGTGCAACGTTTTCGAAAGGGTTGCCTCTGTTCCGAGGGCCTTCTCGATTGTCGAAGAGTAGAACTTGATGAGGTTGGAGATCTTGAATGCTGTGATGGCGTTTGCCTGAGAAACCAGCACCTGCTCCACTCGCGACTATTAAATTAAAAATGCGATTGGCGTCAAACGTATGCCCTGTATCACGACTTTCCTCCAGGGGTCCAAATTGTCCTGAAACTCACCTTGAGTGGTCGTGCGGTTCCTTCGAGGTTCTTGTCCAGAAGCGAGTCAACAATCTCTGCATCTGTAGCATCGCTCTCGACAAGCCGCAATGGGCTGGCCTTGGGCAACTTGATCTCAACATGTCCACGATCCCGCTTCTTTCGCTCGCTGCTCAGAACGCTCTCCAAAAACTCACGTTCACTCGCCACAGTCTGATGGATCCATGCCAACATGTCTCCAATGTATCGCAGGGGGTCGTGAGCATGCAGTTCGATCGGTCGTGGTGTGCCGCCAGGTCCTCCTCTCGTCAAGGCATCGATGAATGATCTAAGGATAGCGTTGCGTCGCACATGGACTAATTCCTCCAGAATCAATCTGAAGAATTGATCATCCTGCTTGAGTGCTTGGATCGCCTTCTTGGTAACCTCCCGAACTTCCATCATCCCGTCTGGTCGGCTCATTGTCCTGCATTCATTTTGCATCCACCTGAACAGCTTTTCGTATGAAATACTACGATACGTTCTCATCGAGTCCATGATCTCCAATCTGTTTAGATAATTCAACGACAAATAATGTAGAGGTTATGCAAGGCGGTTCAAAGTAGTCATGGTGGTTGCTCAATGGAAATACCGGTGACGCTCTCACGAATGAACATACCCTGCTCGCTGGTGCTCTGTGATCAAAAGCGCGTTGCAGTCGGCGTGAATGTTTTCGAGGTGCTCCAGCGCGTCAAAGAAGGCAGGCGTGACATCCATAGCAGTCGAGCACAAGATCGTAATCTCTGACTCTGACAATGTAAATCGGTCCAGAAACGCCTCCAAGATAGTCTGCCGCACCGCACAAATGTTGCTATAGTTCAGTCGAAAGAACAGAAGGACTTGAGGTCAGTCGTTCGTGCGCTCTTCACGGCACAAATAAGTTTGGTAACCTCTTCTTTGAAAGAGCGAGTCGTACCTCTGTTCCCGAAGAGCGTCAGTCTGCTCGAGCAAGGTGACGGTCTTGTCATTCGCCAAGTTCAGGCGGTCCTGCATCTCCTGACAAAGCGAGTTCATTTCGTTCATCTCGGCCTCCAGTTCCAGGAATTGCTACAACGTCCATGGCCAAAGTGATTGAAGGGTTAGATGATGAGTTAAACAGTCGCGTGAGATGATGACCTCCCGCCTCTTTGAAAACCTCCTTTCTGGCAAGTCGAATGAGAAGAATAAAAATGAGTGTGCTTTACGATGTTGACTTTCTCCAGCTCCTGGAGGAACTGGTAGTTGACTTCGGTGCCTCGTCGTTCGATATCGCCCCTGAGGTTGTGTCGCGAGTTGACAGCATTGACGGTGTAGAACTCTGAGAGGGCAGTGAGGGAAGTCCTGAGTTTTGGGTCATCGAGAGAGCTCGCGAGGAGCTTTGTCAGCTTTGCGCTGAGCGGGTTTGCATTCATCGTTTGTGTCCAAGAGTTGAGAGATGAATAAACGAGTGAAAAGGAGGGCGAGAGTGAAGGTTGGAAGAATAGAAAGAAGTTCCGCCTTTTTGATTTTTGCCAGTCATGGTTTCTTTTGGAATTTCGTAATATGATCTCTACCAATTAGACGGGAACAGCACACACTTCTCGGGCGAAGCAGGGGCTAACGACTTTCTTTGCTTTAAGATGTTGATGTTGGTGGTATGTTATTGTTACAGAACAAAAGGTACGAAAAGGATCTACAGGTAGCCGTACTTTTTCTTGGCGAGCCATCGTACCAAACTAGGGCTCACAATCTGAAGAACAAGACTGACATGGTAGAACCACGGCATAATGACTTCGTGTTGGCGCAAATCAGATCCTCGAACAATTCCCTCCGCACACGCCTTGGCCGTCATCGCGCCCTTTTTAGTTCCCGCCACTTTGACTGGAGCTGCTGGACTTGTCGATGATGTTGCCTCAGCTGTGGGGAGATCCACAGCGGACTGGCGAAGGTCGGTGGCGACTGTTCCTGGAGAGACGATCCCGACATGAACTCCTGTCCGCTCGACTTCCATGCCCAAAGCGTCAAAGAACCCCTGGGCGGCATGTTTGCTCGCAGAGTAGATCGACCGAGTAGGGGCGCCGATCTTACCTGCCATGGATGAGACGACGATGATGTTGCCAGCAGCGCTGGTCTGTGTAAGTGCGGGGAGGAAATGGCTGGCGAGGTTGAGAGGTGCGTGGTAGTTGACGTTCATGATCCTGATCGAAGCCTCCAGGGCCTTGTCAGAGTCGGTAGGCAGGAGATGGCTGTAGTCAGATTCGGATGTAGTTGTTTTCGCAGAGTCGATGCCTGCGAGTTCAGCAAAGGGCAGGACGGAGATAATGCCGGCACAAATGATGAGTGTGTCGACTTTGCCGTTGAGAGCCTTTAAGGACTCGAGCGTGATCCTGCGGACATCCTCGGGCAAGGTGACATCTCCTTGGATAGCATGGATTGAGCTAGCAGTTGAAGAAAGCTCATGAATCAATTGCTGAAGGAGTTCCATCCTGCGGGCGACCATGACGACGTGCGCGTGTCGACCGGCATATATACGAGCGAGTTCAGACCCGATTCCTGAGCTGGCTCCGATGATGACAACTCGTTCGTCTGCGTGAGGGATGGTCTTTGCCCTTGTGGGTCCTTTTGATCCTGCGAGTGTCTTGATTAGGATGGGAGTGGCGATGGCGACTCCCAGTGCAATGGCTGTCGTTGACATGGCGTGAGCTGGATTGTTGAAGTAAGGAACGATGTACTTTGTCGTTTAGCTCTCCTACTTCAAGTTCCGTTCGTGACTTCAACTCAAAAAAGGACACAGTCCTGCTCTCACGCTCTAATTTTGTTCACTCCACTCTTCTTGCTTCTCTCGCCCATCCCCTTCTCATCCTCCTCCACTCCCTTCCTGCCACATCCTTTTCATCAGACTCAATACAAAGATGCCCGCGCCGGCAAGACCCCAGACCCACCACTCACAGTTGTCAGGGGCACAAGCTGTCCAAGGTCTCCCCGCTGTCGACCCCGCCTTCACTGCGCCCGACTTTGACGTCAAAGCATGGATCAACAACATCCTCACCACCGTTCCTCGTCAGTCTGAACCAACTTCATCCACTACAACAAACAACTCCTCATCAACGCCGGTCTCGCCATCCCTCAGCGGCATCAAGGGTGTAAGGTCTTCCGCCTCATCTGTCGCGGGAGACAATGGTGACGCATCTTTGGACGCTTCACTCGACCTTCTTCAGACACCTGCACTCGACCCTGTCCTCGGTAAGTTGACCTTGGACCTGAAGCGCGACAATGTCGTTGAAAGCATTAATACGCGTTATTAATATCATAGATATATATTTGTTCACCCTATAGATGAGAAGGACGGAGTCGAAGACACTTCCTCGAGCAGCTCAGCGACGCCACCATCAAGTCGGCAAACTGCAGGACCAGCAGCAGGATCAACAACATCCAAAAGTCAGACAACAATCTTGACCCAACACGCGACTACACACCTCACAAAACTGCACCTACTCGCTGGTCAGACTTCAGCAGCCCTATCGTCCGCAACTCAGGATATGGTCAAGCTTCTCCCGCGTCTGACCCACGAGCTCGACCAGTTGCGCCAGGAGACAAGAGCGCTTCAGGAGGGCATCCGTCTTGTCAGAGGAGACATCAACACCGTCGACTCTAACGATACCGTTCAGGCTCTGGATCGTCTCAAGTACCTGGATCTGGTCAAGACTCGCATGGAGGCCACACATTCTGCTCTTCGCGAGGCTGAGAACTGGAGAAATCTCGAGGCAGAGGCAAAGGATATCTTGGCCAAGGGCGACTTCACCAGGGCTGCCACAAGACTTTCGGAAGCCGAGCGGTCACTTGTCGTTTACAAGAACACCAACGTCGAAGGCGATCGCATGACTCTCTTGCTCTCCCTCAAGGATCAACTGGAGCAGCAGGTCATGGGCAAAGTCAAGGAAGCGCTAGACCAGAAGGATACCGCTGCCTGTCAAGACCTGATCAAGGTCTTCGGTCTCATCGGGCGTCAGGAAAAGTTCCAGGACTTCTACATCTCGCAACGACGCGCACCTCTGTTAGAGCAGTGGAAGCGGTTAACACTAGCACTGAATCTTGGTCTCCGACCAGGCGGGTCAGGCAGACCAGGCACTCCTACCACCGCCACCGCCGACTCGAAGGATTTCACCGCCTCCCTCCAGACTTTCTACAAGGATGCATCCAGTATGCTGCACGACGAGTTTGCTTGGATCACCAGCATCTTTTCGGACCCCTCGGCCACCATCCACGGTCTTGTCCACGACATTTTCTCACACATCGACCCCAACATGCAGGTGGCCCTCCAGCAGGTTACAAAGTCTCAGGGCGATGAGGGGGGACTTCCTGTTCTGATCTCGGCTTTCATGGCAACTGAGGCCTTTGGCACTAGGATGGAGCGCATTGTTTCTCAACCCCTCGTCGGAAACCAGCGGGAGCACAGCGGGAACCGGTCAAGAGCAGGAAGTCTGGTCGTGCCTGATGGCTCCAGGGACGGCAAGGGCAACCGGGCGTCGTTCATTCAGGACAAAAACATCGATCTCAAGTCATTCCAAGATCCTCACGAGTGGGCATATGTTCTCTACGAACCTTTTATGGGCTACCAGCGGAACTATGGCAAGCTAGAGGGAGCACATTTGAGGGCGCTGCTGACGACATCGGTACCTGCGATGGCACCTTACCTGGACCCTGTAACAAGGAGCAGAGGAATCGCCAAGAGCAGCTCGCATCTGGTCAAGATCATGACGAATACCAACGCCCTTGCCTTCAACCTGGCCGAAGGAGCGATTGGTCGGTGTATGAGATTGACTCATGGTTTCGGAGCTCCAGGACTGTTGGATGGACTCACTGGGTTCTTCAAGGACATTATGGATCGCTACTCTGAGATCTTGGCCGAGTGCCGCCAGAGGTCGGGACTGCAAGTGGATGCAAATGGAAACAAAATTACCGCTGTCGCCACCGCCAAACAGAACGAGTACGGGTCACACTCTCGACAGGGCTCCAAGTACGACAACCAGCTTTCGGATTCTGCAGAGGACACGGATTCGGATGGTTGGGATGAGGATGTGCATGAGCAGGACCAGAGACTCTTCCAGATGGGCTGTCGGTTGATGGTTTTGTGTAAACAGCTCTGTCAGAGGTTGGACCAGCTGGATGTCAAGACCAAGAAGGCGCTTCGGGGCGTTGAGGAGTTTGTTAATATGGACCAAAGCAACTACCAGGACGGAGGTCACCTTTCAGTCGACCAAGGATCGTCAGTGTCGGGACTCAAGTCTGCAACAGCTATCCAACCACCCAACGCCTCGATCGCCCTCCTTCAGCAGTCCAACTTGAACAGTTTCCGCCTCTCCGAGATTCTGGAGATTGTCAAAAAGTCGAGCCTAAAGGACGAAACGACACCCAAGGACCAGATTTCGGCAGAGACAGATCTTGGATTAGACCCCAAGCCTTACCACCTGTTCTTGCAGAGTCACCAACGCGCAGTTCAGTTGACAAAGCTCTGTCAGCGGTTTATTTTCGATTCTGTTTACATTCCTCTGTCGCGACCATTGGCAGATCTGGCGTTGCTTCCTTGCTGGACCGAGGGGGTTGACGAGCCTGGTGGACTCAGCGATAAGGTTGCGCGGAGGGTGCATCAGTCGACAATGGGAGGCACACGGACGGATGTGATCAAGTTCCGGTCCAGTCCTAGTGATTACATGGAGGAGCTGCTGAGGCAGTTGTTAGCGTTGCCGTTAACATTTGGAACGTATGAGGGAGACCCTGGTCTGAGGTTCGGGATCCTTTCGTTACCATATGCGGATCGACCCTTGGAGCTCCAGAACCAGCAGGAGTCTATGTTTGCCGAGGGAGGCGATGGATCTGGAGAGAAGAGCCTGGATGCGGATCAGGATCTTGGAGTTGGGTCGGCCGACAATAAGTCTAAGGGAGAGGGTGATGACGATGGAGGGGAGTCATTGGAGGATGAGGATGATTTAGCGGTGATGCATCGCTGGATCACGTCGCTCTCTCGGGCCGCGATGCATACGATTATCGAGCGCCTTTATGACCCCAATCTCGGCGAGTTTACATCCTCACCGATAACACCTTCTTCTGCCACCATGGCATCTCAACAACAACAACAGAGGAACCGGTTCGGAGGTCCCACATCGTCGCCCGTCCCGTCGTCTTCCCCCGTTGGTGGTGTGACGGCCAACGCCAAAAAGCAGCATTACTTGAGTCGACTCTCGGAGGCTGGTGTCAACCAGTTGAGTATGGACTTGGGGTACTTTGTTGATACTTGTTTGGGCTCCTTGGCGATTGAGCCAACACCCAGTATTCGGTCTTTGATCAAGGCGTTGAGGATGAGTGAGGCAGGGCTGCTGATGGCTTTGCAGCAGATGCAGCAGCAGCAACTGGAGCAGCAGGAACAGGATAGCTCTGTTGATGCTACCGCTACTGCAGAGGCAGAGTCGCCGGTGTCGGTTTCGCAGGGTGCCGGAGCAGTGCCGAACGGTGGTGCGTCGTTGGAGCCTCACCAGGTGTCGATTGTTATCCCTGGCGCGCCCGTGTTGCCGTACGTTTTGGCGGTTGGGGATGAGGATATCCCTGGCCAGATGGAGCTTGAGATTGTTGTCTTCAAGTGGGTTGCTCGTCTCAAGGGTATCACTATTCCTTCTTCATAGATTTGACCTTTCATAAACGGTTCTTGATTTGATGTTGTTGTTTAAACCCGAATGGTGTTGGACATTGCGGAGAAGTGTATTTATTTTTTTGGTTTGAAGTATTGGAGGTGAACTCATCCAGGTGTAAAAATGAAGAAGGGTAAGAAGGTGGGGGGAAAGGGATATAGAAAAGGGATATTTGACAAGGACGAAAGTAGTATGAACAAAGGAGAGAAAAGGAATGTTTTTTTTTTACAAAGTAAATGGACAAAGAAATGTCAGAAAAGTGAGGGGGGGGGGAGGAATCGCCTTCGCCTGAAGGTTTACAGACTACCACCATGGCGATCCCAAGAAATATCGTCCATCATCGACTGCGGGATCTTGCTCCCGCCGCTCCCAATCGCCAGCAATACCCTCGTCTTTGCAACAATTGCCTCTGGGCCTTTATGGATACTCCTCCAAACCCGCTTCTGGTTCCTTTCAACTCGCTTGCGATCCAGAAGCATTTTCCTTCTTCCTCCGCAGGGTGCGCAGGAAAGGGAGTGGGAGCCTAGGGTCCAGAATTTGAAGACCTGGACTTTGATAACGTCCAGGACCACACAGGAGACGAGGGAGACACCAAAGACTGCGAGGGCCTGGGTGGCGGGGACGGCGGGGGTGAGCCATCCAAAGATGACCATCAACAATGCGATGACCTGGGTGCCGAGGATGACGATCGTGAACCAGATACTTGGCATGCTCTCCCAAAAGTATCCCGTCAATCTCGTTGAGAAAATAAGGAAATGGGGAGCGGAGGAGATGTGGAGGTACATGATGGATTCAAGGGACCGGTCGACTACGGGGGAGTCGGTTTCTGCGGTTGGGTAGGGATAGTAGCCCTTGACTTTCCAAAAGTAGAAGAAGTGGCCAAAGGAGAGACCGGTGAGGAGGATGCCAAGGAAGCAGGAGAGGAAGATTAGTTGGCCGACTCGCCACTTGTCTGGCAACTTTGAGATCTATTTTTGGTTGAATGGAAAGGGGCCAGGGCGATGAAGTGGTTAGGGACATTGGTCAAGTTGATCAGAAAAAGGTTTAAAAGTCTCAGTATAAACTGATCAAACACATTCAAGAATGGAAAGAAGGCATACTTGGGCGTTGTCGACGGCGATGACAAGGGTGGCAAGATCGTTCAGGACACAGATAAGAATCAATAGCTTGGCAGGCAAAGACCAGTCATAGACCAAGATGACCACAAAGAAGAACATCAAGAAATGCACCGTCGACGTTATACGATACAACGCATACGACCGCATCCGCTGGAAGATCGCCCGCGAGGCCAAAATACCATCAACAATCGTCGACAGACCGGGGGCTAAAAGGACGATATCGGCCGCAGACCGCGCAGCATCCGTACATCCATGGACTGCAATTCCGACATTAGCCTTCTTGAGCGCGGGGGCGTCGTTGACTCCATCACCCGTCATGCCGACGAGGAGTCCGCGTTGCTGGAGGGCATCGACAATCCTGAACTTGTGCTCCGGTGTGACCTCTGCGAATCCGTCAGCACGGTAGAACCGATCCGACCGCTGTTCCTCCGTAAGCAACCCGTCCGCCAGGTGAGAAGCATCCAAGATAACACGGCCTAGACCCAAACGACGCGAGACCTCCTTGGCAATGATCTGTTGATCTCCCGTCACCATCTTGACCGTAATACCCATCGTCTGGCACCGCTGAATCGTCTGCTCCGAATCCGGGCGAGGAGGGTCCAACATGGCCGCCAATCCGACCAAAGTCCACTTGTCAGTTCCCGCAAGCGTCCTAGCAACACCAAGCGCACGCAATCCACGCTGAGCCATCGTCGTGTACGCCCTAACAGCCGCATCGCTACCACCAACCAACTGAATGATAACCTGGGGGGCACCCTTAGCGACCTTGTACGTGACTTCGTTGCTGATATCCCGAACAGTCGCCTGTGTGTACTTGGAGCTGGGGTTGAAGGGGATAAAGTTGCTGATTTCATACCCAGGAACCTTGCTGGACCCAGCGGGACGGTTGCGGAGGATAGGAACCTGCCACTCGGCGGCCTGACGGACAGCCAACTCGATAGGATCGTTTGCGCCAAACTCCGAGGCGAGGTAAGAGTACAACAACAGGTCCTGGGGGGTGTAACCCTCGGCGAGGTAAGGTTCATCAAACGTCAACTCGTTGAGGGTCAAGGTGCCAGTCTTGTCGGAGCAAAGTACAGAAAGGGCCGACATTTCCTCGACG
Source organism: Linnemannia hyalina (assembly GCA_019671135.1). Lineage (NCBI taxonomy): Eukaryota > Fungi > Mortierellomycota > Mortierellomycetes > Mortierellales > Mortierellaceae > Linnemannia > Linnemannia hyalina. Next base: position 582,934 of record JAHRHY010000007.1, on the reverse strand, counting down.
GCCGCAAGACGCTTGACAATGACCTGCTTGGCAGCCAGACCACGGGCACCGACAGCCATAGTGACGGCCATGACAGAAGGGAGACCGATGGGGATAGCCGAGATGGCCAAAATCATGACCGGTCCAAGAATGTTCAGAACCTGTCCCCGGACAGAGTCATCACGGTAGGTGATATACTGGACGACAATGATGATGATCGTCAAGAGCAAAGTAAAGAGCACCAAAAAGTTTCCGATCCGATTGATGACCTTCTGGAAATGCCCCTCGCTTGCCGTGTTGGCAATCAAATGCGCTGCCTTGCCGATATACGTATCACTTCCAGTCTTTGTAACAATCGCCCTCTGCTGACCCTGCTTCACAACCGTCGACGAAAACACCTCCTCGCCCTTCTTCTTCGACACCGCAAACGATTCACCCGTCAAAGACGACTGGTCGACAAGAAGTTCTCCATCCGTGCGCGCACCCGAAGCATCGATGCCCAAAAGACGACCATCAGCGGGGACGATATCCCCCAAGCGGAGGACAATGATATCTCCGGGGACCAAGAGGGTGGTGTCGATTTCCTGAAGTTGCCCCTCGCGCCAACAGCGGGTCTTGAGAGCCAGGGTTTGGCGGAGGGCTTCGACCGCGGACTCTGCTCTGGCTTCTTCAAAGTATCCAATGACCGCGTTCAAGAACAAGAGGCCGAGAATCGTAAAGAAGTTGAACCAGTCCTATTATTATTGAGATAAGGGCTGTTTTTAGCATCTTGTCTTGTTGTTGGTTTTGCATATGGATGTGCACGTGTACGTGTTGTTAAAGAGTTGACCCATCTCAAGCTAGACGAGACTACCAACGCAAAGATAACCAAAATAAATTACGTCCAACAATGACGCCGTCTTTGATTTGTTGCTGTAACTGTGGTCCTGGTGCATCTTGTGCATCCACCCATCCATGAGTACTGCCCACAAAAAAGAATACCAGCAACAACAGCGATCCTGACCATGTGACAAATAAGGTGCGCCGTTGTCTGCGGTCACAGTGCGTACATACAATACGCCTCTTTCCCTTTCCACTGCCACACTCTTTGACGGTCCCCCGTGTCAGGCTGTTTGTCATAGCCACTTTTCCTTTTCCCCCCGTTTGTCCCGTTAGTCCAGATGTTACTCAGGGTCGTGCATGCTCCTTTCCTTGTGCTTTTTATACGTACGTGCACGCCCAAAAAATAGGGTTAAAAATAACCCAGCCTTGCCGCCTCTCTCACTCCCTCATTCCTTGGTGCGTGTTACTCTGGGTCAACTCAAACACCAACAAAAACGAAAAAGCAAAAAAAAAATACACTCCTTTTACCTTGACGATAGCAGAGACGATACAAGCAGCCTCAATCAAGAACGCAATGGGCCCGACAAAATAGCTCAAAAACTTCAACAGCTGGTTAACCTTGACCTCGACCAACTGATTTGGTCCAAAAGTCTTCAACCGTTGAGCTGCCTGTTCGTGTGTGAGCCCGGTCTGGGGTGGTGTCAACAACAGGTCGTCCATCTCGACTTCTGCATGTTCCTTCGAGCCATTGTTGTTGTTGCTGCGGTTGCTGTTGCCGGAGGGGACGCGTGAGCGAGGAGGAGACGAGGAGGAAGAGGAAGGGGAGGCGGGGGTGGAGGCGGAGAAGCCTTTGAATTCTTCTTCCTTGGGGTCGTCTTGGAGTTCGAGGTATCCTCGCGCCATGATGGGTTGTTTGGTGGATTATGTATAAAAGAGAGGGAAGAAAAGAAAAGAAAAGAGCAGATAGTGTTCTGATGCGTGTTTAAGTTGAAAGACGGAGCTGAACAAAGGAGGAGGAGAGGAGTAGAGGAGAAGGGAAGGGCGAAGTAAGAGGTGAGAAGGGAAGAAAAACAAGGGAAGAAAAACAAGGGAAGAAGCCAATGGGCTTGATAGATGAAGTGAAAAGGACGAGAGTCTTTCGCTTGCAAGTGAGGGGGTGAAGTGGTGAAGGGCTGTTACTTGGGTTGAGTATGAATGAATGGATGTACAAATTGCCTTTAGAAGGCAGCAAAGAGAAGGCGTTTGTTGACTGTCTATCTCTGCGCCAGACGGGGTGCCGCGTTGGAGTTGAGGGGAAGGAGAAGGAGGAGGAGACAATCTAGAGAGAGGGAGGGGTAAAGAAGAGAAAGAGAAGAGAGAGAAAATAAACGAAAGCAAGAAGAAGTGGCGATGATAAACAAGCAACCGGTGGTGTTTGGACAGAATAGAGAGTCGAGAACAATCCCTTGTCTCTTTGCATTGCGCCCTGGAAATGGTCCCTATCTCACCGGACATCTCGATCTCTCGCTCGTCCACCCTGACCACTGATAGTCAACGACCTATTTTGAGAGCATTTTTCTTCTTTTCCTCGTTCTCCTTTTTCCACTCTTGCCCCATGTGCCACTTCTTTCCTTCCTTCACTTGAACTCGACCGAAGACAGCATTCTGTGGCTGTCTGTGGTCAGCCAATTGGGGGTTGTGCTTGTCAACAAAATTTGCAAGAGCCCATCCCTGACCAGCAAAAGCACACATACACATAGACATGCAGTAAGTACAGTACATAAAGTTGCTACGGCAAAGGCCGAAGGTTGCAAAGTGGCTTCTTTTTGCTCTCGATTCCCCACCTTTTTTCGCTTTACTCGTCCAACCAACAAGCAGCATCCATACGCCCACATGCAAGTAGACATGTAGAAGTTTCAGCGCCATCTTTGTCTCATAATCATGCGTCTAAGAGCTGTATGAGCGAAACCTTTGTCATGGACGCCCAAGTGATGCGCATAATGCACCCCCTCGAGTTCCCAGCCCTCCGACGTCCTAATGACCGTCGAAAGTTAATAATAAGAAACTCTCGTTAGTTCCCAGCCATACTTAAGTACCAACGTTTGCACAGGACAAGCGCGAAGAAAAGAAGGTCCAAGCACCCTAATTATTACTTCAATTTCAGCAATCGGTCCCACCTTCCGTTTCATCCTTGCCCTTCATCGATGAGGTCTCGATCCAAGTTCATAGTAAAAAGTGTGGTTAATATGTATTTGATGAATTGAGTTGTATCTCGACAAAATGAACGGGTAACACAAAGGACGAAATGTCGCCACCATCTATCATCTACAATTCAGCCTCACCCTCACCCTCACCTTCAGCCTCATTCCACCCCTCGGCAGCAACCTCTCGCCCCACGCGATGAACAGTCTTCAAGAAAACCTCCATCGCATCCACTGACACATCCGGCAGGATCCCATGTCCCAAATTCGCAATATATTTCTTTCCACCATCAGCACCACCAAAGAAACCTCGAACCATCTTCTCGGTTTCTTTAACAATCGCATCCTCCCCTCTCAAAAGCACAGTTGGGTCCAAGTTCCCCTGCAACGTCACCCTTCCACGACTCACACCCTTGGCACCCGCAGGGGTATGACTCCAATCCAATGAGACCACATCAAACCCAGAAGAAGGATCTGACAACTTGTGTAACGCGAACCAGGCGCCCTTTGCGAACACCGCCATGGGCACTGCCTTCTCAGGTCCTAACTCTGCTTTGACGCGACGCGCGATTTGAATGAGGTACGGGAGAGAGAATTTCTCAAACTCGTTGGGGCCAAGTTCTCCGGCCCAGGATTCAAAAATTTGGAGCATCTGCGCTCCGGCGTGGACTTGGGCGACGAGGTAGTCGACGGAGACGTCCGTGATTATTTGCAAGAGTTCATGGGATTCTTTAGGGTGCTGGAAGATCCATGTCTTGGCCTTTGAGAACGTCTTGCTCCCTCCTCCCTCCACCATGTATGCCTATTAGACATTTTTCGTTGATTGGAACGCGATTTTTTAGTTACCAGATGTAAGGTGCAGAGAATCCGTGAATAGCCAAGTCAGTATTGACAACATGCAGCAGTTAAAAGTAATACGACGTACCATCAGAGTCCAGGGAGCACCAGAGAACCCAATCAACGGTACCCTCCCCTCCAATGCATGTCTCGTCATCGTAATCGCATCAAACACATACTGCAACTCCCTATGCACATCCACCTTCTTCTTCAACCTCTTCATATCCTCCGGTGACGCCAATGGGTTGGGGAAGGAAGGTCCCTTCCCGGGGAGCATCTCTACCACAAGACCGAGTGCCTGGGGGACGACAAGGATGTCGGAAAAGATGATAGCGGCGTCGAGGAGGTTATTGTAGCGGTCGACGGGTTGAAGGGTTACTATTGTGGCCAGTTCAGGGGACCGGACGATTTCGAAGAATTCGTGTTCTTCCCTGACCTTGCGGAACTCTATTTGCAGGCAGGGGAAGAATGAATGGGGAGGGTGTATGCGTGTTAATATGTGTTTACTGTACTGTGCTGTTATTCCTTGACACACATTCCCCTTGGCTCATTCGCACAAATAACTCGAGATGTCATTTTTCTTTGTCCGTCCACTACTTCCGCTTTTTTTTTCACTTCCCAACGGGGCAGATCTTGCTTGCCCGAACTTTTTATTGACCCACATTACATTCCTCATTCCTCCTCTTTTTTTTTTCGCCAAGGTCCATCCGCTCCTCCCACACGCCACCAACAACAAACGACCACCCAACAAACCCAACACCTCCACAACCACAAACCACAACCACTAAAAACCAACCAAAAGAGAAAAAAAAAAAAAAAAAAAAAAAAACTTACCAGGAAGGTACCGCCCAGCTTGCCGCATAACCCACACAGGAACCCTCTCCGTCTCCTCGCCCCTCGCAGCCCTCAGGATCAAATCGTTCTTCAACCTAGGGAACGCCCTACCCGTCGGGTCCACTTGCTCCTCCTCAGTCCATGTCGTCGACACCGACGATGACGATGGGGTCACGGAACTAAAGGTATGCTGCTCGACACGAGGGACAACAAGGGCAGAGGTCAGGGTCGAGACGAGGAGGACGGCCGTCAGGGCGCGGAGGAGTGGTGAAAATGAGAGGCGAGGCATGCTAATGCTAGCCATTTTTTGTTTGTTGGTATTGTTTTATGAGGATTGGGGGAGAAAGACAGAGATAGAAGAAGTATCAATTGATTTATGCTGTTGGGTAAGAATGAACGAGGCAGGAGGTTTGTGAAGAGAGAAAAACAAAGAAGAAAAAAATGTGCGGACGATCAATTTGAACATGTCTTGCTTTTATATCCATGTCGGACTGGATCGTAGATCTCTCTCTCTCTCACACACACACGTACCTTTCCATTGTTCACAGAATAGAGGCGGATAAATCTTGCCTGTCTGAGAAAAACGGGTGGAAAAATAATTCGGCATATCCTGTAAAACGAAGAAAATCCTTCCCTCCCCTTCCTTCCTCCCTGCACCATTCGCAAACTGCGAAATGGCGCTTTCACAAAACGTTGCATTTTTTTTTCTTCCCCCCCCCGATTGGCTGGGTAAGCATATGCACAATTCAGACACGTCGTAAAGATATGAGTCAAGGGAAATAAGGTAAGGAGGAAGGCAAATGAGGCATACATACTACCCCAGTTGCTTGGCCTTTGGTTCAAGCGCGTGCGGTCGCATGAAAAAAAAATGGTCCGCCACGACTTGGTTTTCTGCCTTGGTAAATGATCCGTGGTTAGGTCATGAATGCGTGTTTGTCAAGCTAATCGCCGATGCTACCATACATAAAGAAAACGCGAATATGAATAACGATACTTTGAGCTAATTGGCAAAAAATAAAAACCTCGAGGCGGATCATGATTCCTAAAAACTAACCATTGTTGACCTAAATGGATGCAACACGCGAGAATGATGAAGACAAGGAAAGGAAAGGAAAGGAAAGAAGACCTGTAGAAAATGTCCCTCATTCGGGCATTTTTTTTTCTTGTCATTGTGCAGTTCTGCAGCGGCAATACCATCCACTAGAACGAGGGTAAACTCTCCAAAAAGGCATACTGCACATCCATCCAACCATGAATTAGAACAACAAGGCATGAAAATAAAGATAAAAGATATGTACGTTTATTTGTAACAAAAGCAAAGAAGAAAATAGTAGAGTGAAGAGAAGGTGCGCAAAGTTCGCGTGTTATTTCGTGGGCTTGAAAAAGATACCCCAAGGGCATAGATGAACATAAACTGAAGAAAGAAAAAAAAAGAAACGAACAAGAGAAGAGATCGGCAATGGTAATTATTTTTGTAAAGATTCTTTGCTTTGTTGACGTTTGGCGTATCTTCCATGCAATGCTGCTGTCGTCCATTGTGTCGTGTCCTTTCCAGGGCATTGATTTAATCGTCCTCGTCCATGGTGGGCAAATCCGAGGGCTTGACAAGACCGGGGATCCTGAGGGCCGCCTCCCGGTCGCTCTTGCGCTTGGCCTCAACTTCTGCCTCACGCTCATCCAAGTACAACTCGTTCTGTTCAGTCTCCGTAGAACCAAACTCGGTCAGCTGGATCAAGAAATCACGCAAATGAAGCTTGAACTTGTTGGGATCTCGGTTAGTCTCGAAGAGCGCCATCGTGAATGACCGCACTTGTGTTGGTTGCACGTGGGGGAAGGCGTTTTGGAGGAGGTTGACCATGTAGTTCCTCAGGAACGAGGCGTTGGTCAGGTTGGGATCGTTCATCTCCTGTGCCTGCGCGGGTGTGAACAGTGGTGCCTGGACAGCTCCGGTCTCAACCAAGTAGAACATACGGGCAAGAACCTGACTCTGAAGCTTGAAGCCGCTCTTGTGGTTGTTGTCGGTCAAGACATAGAAGACATCGTTCAAGAGGTTCAAGAAGTAGGCCTGGTAGAAGGCCTGGGCAATGGCGGGGTCGCTGGCGGTAAAGTTGTTGATCATATCCAAGCAGATGCTCAATCCAGTATCGGCAATATCACGCATCGTGTGCTTGAACGCCCAAACAACACTGTCCATAATTAACTTGAGCTGTGCGGGGGGGAGCTTCATCAGCGCTATAGAATAGAAATGCAAGTAATAATAGCTTTAGCATCTTGTCGGTCACAATCATTGATAGCAAGAATGAGTGAAAGAAAAGAGGTGTTTACCTGGGAAGCAGCTCTGGGAGATGGCGCGGACAAGCTTGAAGAATCCAACACGGTGATCAGGGTACTCTGAAAAGTCCTTGTTGATCATGTTCAAGGTGACATCGAACACTGATTCCAGAATAATGGGGATACGGTCGTTCAACAGCGACTATCAAAGAGTGGAAAGACAATAGAAACGTTAGCATCATATCCAATCAAACTGACAAAAACTGCTGAATCACTGCTGCATCCTGAGGCAACAAGTGAGTACATAGTGGCGAAGAAAGGGCGTCATGCTTACCCCAAGCTTGGTGACAATGGTGCTCATGACACTAAGGACCTCTGCGTCACGGGCAGGCTCGACGTTGCGCTGGTAGTCGCCCAAGACGGCCTCGAGAACACCAGGAATGACTTTCTGGGTGACCTCGGTCAGATCATCGGCCTTGTTGACGTAGGTCTCAATCAAACGCAAGACCTCCTTCTTGACAGTGCGCATCTGACGGACACGGGGGGTACGGAGAGCAACGGGGCCCTGCTTCACGACACTCTCAGAGATCAACTGACTGACGGCCTTATAGACACCCAAGAGGTCGAGATAGATGCGACCAAGCTGGGAGAAGAAACCAGGTCCGATCGATCCGCAAGCAGCAACGTTGGTCTTCAAGACGCTGGCCAAGACCTTCAGGTTATCTGGGCTATCGAGGTTCTCCAAGCTCTGATTAGCCTGTTGCATGATGGTGTCCCAGTACTGGTTGGGAGCCTGCATGGCCTTGGCGATCAGACGCTCCTGGGCGGCACGGTTGGGCTGGGCCGAAATCATGTAACCGATGGCCTCGTAGAAGGTGTGGATTTGGGCGGGTGAGAGGTCGCTGGTGATCTTGTCGAGGGTGTTGAGGATCTCGTCGATGAATGGCATGACCTCCTGCGACTGCTGCAAGACAAAGTGGCGTCTGCACTTTTGCGAAATCTTGATGAAAGTATCGCAAGCCATATCTTGAACTCCATCATGAGTCTCGTGCATGAATTCGAAGAGCTTGTTCACCACAGTCTTCAAGAACTTCCAATGAGCCTTCAAGAAGCGAGGGTACTGTCCGACAATGTACATGATGTTGGAGGCGACGACGGCCTTGTTGTCCTTGCCGCGCTTCATCTCGCAAAGTCCCAAAAGCTCCTTGATAACGGTCACCAAGAATCTCTTTTCTGCATCCTCGTCTACAAAAATGGGGAAAACATGGCAGGACATTAGTCGATTGAAGAGGAACCCCAGTGTGAACAATATCAAGACACCTGCAAAATGCAACCAAAGGGAGGAAATGACTTACTCATGGCACCAGAGATGGAACCGATGGCCCAGCAGAGCTGGTTGAGGTTTCCCCAGGACCATTCCGATCCGTCGACCTGCTTGGTCAACTTGTCCGACATAATCTGCTCGGTGTTCTGGCAGTCCAGATGGGTCAAGTAGACGAGGACCTCGCGCATGCTCTTGTACAAGGTGATGGTGTCACTCTCCTTCATGACCTCGCGAACAATCTCTCCCTCATCGTTCTCCACAATCAAGACCTATTAAATTTCACAACATGAGAGCCATCTTAGGAATAGTTTCAAACGCAAATGAAAAGGTAACAACAGGCCACATTATCATCCGACTGGTTTGCGCCTTACCTCTTCGGGCTTGACCATACGCTCGATCATAACAACACGGAGACGGGCGAGAATCTCGGTATAGAAGCTCTTACGGAGAGAGACGTTTCCAGAAGCAGACTGCATCATTCCACCGGCGCCGAGGTTCAACAAAGGCAACTCCATGACGGGGAGCTGCTGGATCTCCTCGTAAAGCTCTGCCACCAACTTGGCCCAGTACTCCAAGCAAATCTTGAAGATCTCGCGCTCCTCGACCTGAGAGATCTTGAGCAAGTACTGGTGAGCAACCAACAACACCTCGCGGTTCTGAGGGTTCTCGACAAGCTAGTATATTGTAATAGTAGCAAGAAAGTGCAAGTCAATTAAACTGTCCAGTATAAGTATAGAAGAGTGCGAGATCCAGGTGGTTTTTGTTACCTTCAAGTGGACTCCCAAGAAACCGGTCAAGAACAATGCCAAGTTCTGAATATACTGCTGCTCATCGTCGTTGGCATTCTCGTACATCTCGGCAATGTCTACAAAAGGAAAGTGTTAAAATGAACGAGGCAGTCAGTAAAGTGTTTGCAAGTAGTCGCTTTTGTCGTCCTTTGCCGCCAGTACTCCATTGAACGAAAATGACAACAAGGTACTTACTAGCTCCGATGGGGATGGTCTTTGCGACAGAGGTCATCACGATGTTGAAAAGGATGACAAACTTGTCGTTGTAGTCGGCGGCAACAGTCAAACTTCCGATCTCAGTCAAGCAGCGGAGAGTGACATTGCGGAACTGAGGAACCTCCAAGAACTATCAAGCGTAAATACAACAGGGCAAGCAAAGTTGATTAGGTATATGTTGCATAAAAAACACCAACAAAGCTAAACAACAACATGTCGTGAACTCTTTTTTTTCCCTGTAAATATGACACTTACTCTTGTGCGCAAGTTCTCAACAATGGATGTCTCAAAGATATAGCCGAGGGGGATCCAGTTGAGGAAACGAAGGAGGGTGTTGAGAGTGGCCTTGATCAAAGAGACCTTGTTGGCCTTCTCCAAGACTTCACTGCAGAGCTGGAAAATCTCGGAGAACTCGTGGCACATCGAGTTCTTGAGGTTCTTGGTCTTGACTTGGGTCATCTGCTCAGCGGAGTAGTCGAAAATCTCCTCACTATATGCCATTCAAGGTGAAGGGTAAGAGTGAGCATGCATTCCGGTACTGCAAAGAAAGGGGTCAACATAGAAGGATGGAAACAGTAAAAAATTGGTGGCAAAATAATCCATACCTCAACAATTTGAGAATGACCATGTTGTTCTCGCACAAGGACAAGTTGGATTTACTTGACACCACAATCTCTGGGATGAAGTTGGGCCAGGCGTGGGGCCATTCCTGCTTCAAGATCTATAACAGGGTATGAAAAGCGAGTAGTACGAGTCAGAACATGGATTGGTCCCAATGATGTCCTGAAGCTAAGTCCACTTTGTGCAAGTTCAGAGCAGATGTAATTGTTTCGTTGACGGTACCTGGACGAGGACCATGTTGAGCTTGCCGAGAAGAGTCTTTTGTTGCTGAAGAGTAGCCTCATCCGATGACAGCTTGACGATCAAGCCTACAGTGTAGTTGCGAATTCCTATTCGCATCAAAAGAAATATCCAAAAACATGATTAGCCACAACTTCCTTGTATTGATCATTCCCTTTCACTCTATACACTTCTTCGATCAACGATAACGTATGCGCCTCAATTCTGAGCGACAACGTATGCCGCCCCACATGTCCTGTCTCCTGTTTCCTGCTCCACGTCCTGGACTCATTTGCCCCCCAGTCTCTTGTCCCCAATATGGCTTTCCCGATGATGGCCCTTGTGGTTGCGGAATCACATTGCGTACCTTGGCACTGCTCTGGGGGAAGCATCTTCCACCGCGTCTGGACAAGCTTCTCCAGGACATTGAGGGCGATGAACTAAATATGGTTTCCGTGTCGAAGATTCGATAGATAAAGTAGAACAAGGATGCATAGTGAGTAAAGAATGCAGGATTCAGGAGAGCAAACACGTTTGCACAGACACCGTTGTTGTTGCTTTTGCTTCCAGAACAATAAAAAGTAAGAAAAACGCCTCGGTTGTGACTGACGCAGCCGAGTCTCTCTCACGCATCGTTACCTTGGAGTTGAGATCGGTAGACTTGTCCAGAATGGCATCCACACGTCTCCATGCGTCGGGGTTCTCCTGGAACTCGGTCAAGATGGCCTGGGCATGTTTGTGCTAAACGACGAGACAAAACAAAAAAGGGGGGGCAATAGTGACATCGGGTTAGTGCAAAGGTCGGGTGGTTGTTATGCATGCACACTCTCTTCAGTTTCGTCAATAAGACCCGTAAAGCTTGTTACTGCAAGGCGGGGGGAGGGAGGCGAGGCGGTCCGGTCGCGGACTCAGGTCACTTTTTTTGTGTGTGTATGGGAATTGTTTCCTGTTTTTGCTGTGTTCATGTGTATGTGTGCGTGTCGTTGCTTGCCACTTTTGTTGTTCGATGAGGCCGTGGAAAGAAACAAAGAAAGATCGGTTGAAGAAACTCCCACGAATAGAGTGTGTGTGTGTATGTCGGTTGTTGTTTGTGAATTACATTTTGCGGTCTCCTGTGGATTCTAGATTCATTCGTGCTTTGCGTTTCGTGGTATGTTGTTGTTGTTGTTATTATTATTGCAGTAGAAGCGAAGGGTCAACGCAAGGCTTTTCGAGTGTGTGCGGTTCCCCTCGATAGCCCCCTTGGGTCCGGACGTGTGTGTGTGTGTGGGTCACAAGGCAGACACTTATTTTTGCGCTGCAATCGATCGAGAGTATAAGAGAGACTTACATCAGGTCCGGCGCTGAAGAAGGCCTGGACGACACGGTCAAAGAGGCCGATATCAAGATCACGGCTAAAGTCGAGAATACTCTAGTAGAAGGAGAATGTGTGAATGGTAGTCGAGATTTAAGATCTAAGGGTTAGGCGTCCGTGTTGTTTTTTTTGTGTTTGACCATGACGTGTGGATAGTCCCGTTTTATTTCATGAGTTGTGTCTGTACCTCCATGATGGTAGCGGGTTGTTGACTTTGTTGAAGAGTGTAGTTGTAGAGTGTAGAAGTAGGAGTAGTTGCTGCGGTTATAGAGTCCAAACTCGCTGTTTGATGGTGTGGAATGTATGAAGGTGTAAGGATGGGTGAGAGAGAGAGAGAAAGAGAGAGAATGAATCCGGACAACAAAAGAAGAGAAAGGGGGATGGACGAAAGAAGACAAAAAAGAAGAAAAGAAGAGAAGGGAAAGTCAAAGGGGTGAAAGAAAAATAAGGCGCGTCGAGAGTGTGGGTGTGAGTGACGGCTTATCGAAGGAAACAGGGCGGACAAAGTATGGGTGTGTATGTGTGACGGGAAACAAAAGGACGAAAGGTAAAGAGAACAGGGCAAGTGCAAGAAGAAGAAGAAGCGTTGCTGAAAAGGGAAAGAGTAGAGGGAGTGCAGTGAGTGAAGGGAGGGAGAGGAAGAAGAGGAGGAAGAGGAAGAAAAGGAGGATATTATATGGAAGATAGAAAGCGATCGAAAGAAATCGAAAAAAAAGGACAGGTGTATGGGTGGGGTGAGGTGGAGGCGGATGTGAACCAAAGGGGGAAACCAAGCAAGTTATCTGTCGAGGAGGTGGAGCAAGTGATCCGGATGGTTGTTGTTGCTGCTGTTGTTGTTGTTGTTGTTGTTGGGTCAGTAGTTGTGGTTGATTTGAAATCAAGAGGAACCCCGGCCAGAAAGGATGAGAAAGAAAGAAAGAACGAGCAGGGAACTCGGCACTGTCAGTGCTGCGATAAAGTAGGAGGGTGAGAGTGAGAGTGAGAGTGAGAGTAAGAGGATGGGGTATGGATGAATTATTGTGTGTGAAATGAATAAAGTCTGTGAGCTGTGTGCGTGTCTATGTGCTGTAAAGGAAGGACAGGTATGGCGGGAGGAAAGAAGGGACTAGGTCCAACCTGTGGGTGATGCGATCATGCAGCTCCTTCCAAGCTCTAACCATATGGCTCCCACCTATCAAGCACCAATTGTGACTGCCATATGCTCTCACCCCATGGCCATGGCCATGCCTTCGAAACAAGAATACCCCTTGCACCCAACGTAAACAACAACAATTGAACAAAACGTAAACAAACAACAAGAAAGAAGTACTGTCGGCACACCAACCAACAACAACTAAAAATGAATGATGACCACTGCGCCCTCCTTCCTTGAAGGCCTTATGGTTTTTCCTTTTTGGCTCAACAATCCAATCGAAATTGGTTGTTGGAGAAAGAAAGGAGAAAATGCATAAATACCTTCTGTTTCCCCGCCCATTCCATTCATCCCGTCTTCCCGAGATAACAAAAAACTTGAACATACGTCGTTCCTCTACTCTAGCTTTGTCATCCGGAGATACACCCATAAAAGGGAAGCCTGGGGCCCCACGAAATCTTTCTTTTCGATCCAGCCTTCCTCTTCCTTCGTTCATTCGATGTGAGGTCATGTGGAACGTGCGCTTCGGTCAAATAAGAAAAAAAAACTTTGTTTTTCATTTAAATAACTGCCGTTGTTGCCGTTCTCTTTTTCTAAACGGTGGAGAGAAGCCGCTCTCGTTCGTCCTCGTCGGTACTCCCACGGTCGGTATGTGCTTCTTGACTCTGCAACAATTCTTGGCTCGCCTTCTCGGCATCCAATCGACCCTGGTGCATATCCACGCCAAAGTAGATGATCGGGATCGGGAGACTCAACAACACCAACAGGAAAATAAACGCATACCGGATCTCTTGTGTCGCATCCGTGATCGCTGCAATCGCCAATGGTCCGAGCCAGCTGCTTCCCTTGTCTGTGATAGCATACAGACCGAAAAACTCGGATTCTCGTCCCTTGGGTACCAGGTCTGCAAACATTGACCTACAAAAGCTATTTGTTCCATTATTGCGAGTGTGTAGTTGTCGTTAATAAACCCTCGTTTTCTCTCTCACATCCAACAGGTTTCAATTGCCAATCAATGACTTCTTACCTTTGGACGGCTCCAATGAGAAAACCATAGTAGGAAGCCAGGGCAAAGAGCTCCTTTGCAGACGAAAGCTTGGGCCAAAAGGGCAAGATCAACCCCAGAGTACCGTACACCGGCACCATGACCAATAGGATCAACAGGAGCATCACCATCTGCTTTTGGTCATACCCAAGCGCTTTCTGGAGGCGAGGGAACGCCAGGGTACCAATCAACGCACAAATTGGAACCACGAGCGATAGCAGGATCAGCAAGGTCTGGGATAACCGGAGGGAGGTCTTTGCAAATAAGACCGCGACATTCGCAATGCTGGTGTAACCGTCCGAGAGAAAAAACCACGAAATCAAGAACGCAAATGCATTCGGTAGCTTGCGGGCCTGGACAATGGTGCCACCGACTCGGTTCCAGGAGTAGACAACATATCGAGAAGCCACCCAGAGAGATCCCCGTTTCCGATCCCGGTCACTCAGAATCAGCTCTCGCCCCGGTCTCTCCTTCAACCAGACACCAGCCAGACCCGCAAACAAACACCACCACAGACCCGAGAGAAAGATTCCAAACTTGAGCGACCACATAGAGGACTTATCGAGGTACGAGATGTAGAGACAGACAAGAAGCAGAAGAATCCCTCCAAAGTACCCACTCGCGAATCCTCGAGCACTGATCTGGCCCATGAGTTGACTTTTCTCCTCGTTCAGTTGCTCTGAAATCTCTGAGCTCAGCTTCCTCTTTTGCTCAAGGCTATTGTCGGTTACTTGTTGTCCTGTTACCAGTGGCTCGTCGGACCCTCTTCTATCTCCTTCCTCTTCCTCCAACGCTGCAGCCACCTCTGTGACACCTATCCGGTCTGCCAGTGCCAGACTAGCGGGATCATCGCCACTTCTCCTGTCCGCCTGTCGCTGCTCAGTATCTCCCTCAATCTCCCTCTCAATTCTGGCCAACCTCTCCCGGTTGAGCCGTAGTTGCTCGATATTGCGGACCAACAGAGGCAGGTAGGCATTGAAGCAGACAATTCCTGCACCAAAGGAGACGTTGGCGATCACACTCAATGCGCCTGCCATCCAGACGTAGGGCATGGCTCCGATAAGCATTGTCGCAACCGATCCGAGTGCCGAGAATACAACGAGCTGTTTCTTACGATATGATCCATGGTCGGCCATAGAACTAATTGATACAACCGTCAAGGCCTTGAATACAAAAAAAATGAGTATGAGCCGAATTGTCCGAGCACACAAACCCGTGATCATTGCCAAATCTCTCTTGCATACCTGGAGTAGAACGGCAAGAGATGTGAGGTACATGACAAAAGAAGCGGTATCGACCTCAATGTGTCCAAAGGATATCATACACCGCGGCCGTTCGCTCTCCTGGAGTGCTCCAGTTGTCGTAGCATTACCGGGTTTGGCGACACAGGGTTCGTTTGTTCCGTAAAGGTGTCCTTCTTGGGATGCGAGTGTCTCCAGAGTGATAGGAATAAAGCTTGTGAGGGCGACCTATGTTACGTGAGTGGGGTGAATAGTGAATTGAATGCCTTGGTTGTATAAAGCGATGGTGTGGAAAGTGGAAAGGAACAAGTGAAGTGAAGGGTACATACGACAACGTAGGCTTCGCTGGCAAAGGCGTAGCTGTACCAAGCCCATATCTCCTTTTTGTTGGTGGAGGGCTCGACCGGAGCTGGCGAGAATGAGACACGCATGGGGTGTCGACTTTGGCGCTGAGAGCGTTTGTGATGCGGTTGTTAGGAATGGAGGCGAATGTGAGATGAATGAAGGATGGTGCAGGAAGCGAGAAGAAGTGAATGTGTTTGAACAGGAGAGTGGAGACAAAAGGTGGAGAGAGAGAGTGAGAAGGCGTGAACGAAAGTGAGAGAAAGAGAAAATTAAAAGGGAGGAAACGTTGGGGAGGGAGAAGAAAAGGGACCAATGTAACATACTCAAAACTAAGGACTGCTCCAGTCCAATCTTCCCTCCTTTCTTCCACTGCCAATTGCCTCTCTCGCTCTCTTATTTGATCCTTTATACTCCTATGCTTTCCCTATTGCCTTGCTTATTGCGATTGTCCTTAGCCAAGGCCATTCGAGCTGGAAGTGGAGAGAAAGAGAGAGAGGCTGTTGTCAGTGAATCTATTTTACTCCGGTTTTTTTACATTTGTTCAGCGGTGCCTCACACCGTGAGACAAATAATGTGATCAGTGATGGTGCCTGGGATCGTATCAAAATCAATATTAGAGACAAAGGAGAGAGTGATGGCTAGGATTTGAAGGAGTAGAGGAGAACTAAGTACTTGTACTAGGTAGACTCTTGGTCCCTATGGTTGGCTCGTGTGAGGGTGCACAGAGCAAAGAGAAGGCGAAGGTGAAGAAGATCCGCCGTTGAATATTATTGCCTCTATTGCACACGCAGCAACGCGTCTCCTTCGCCAAAGTCAATTGATTTTTATTTTATTTTTTTCGCTAGTTGAAATGCTCTTTCTCCTTTACACTCCACATTCAACCTTTGATCCCTTTTTCACATTCACATTTACATTCACAATGTCAAAACGAAAACTAGCAGAGACAGGAATGCACCCCAACAACCCCTACTTCGACAACCCACCCAACTTTGTCGCCCTCGCACAACTCTACCCTTCTCTCGCACCCTTGTTAGTCCTTTTCCCTCTTCCTTTTGCATTCACACTTCCACATATACAAAAAGAACGAATGAGCAGAACCAAGAACTAAATATGAACCACCTCCTGTGTTTATCGTAGTGTGACAGTAAAGAAGAATTCAAAGTCGTCGAAAGGGAGCTCTGGCGCAGAGACAAAAGGGATAATCAACTTCCAAGACCCGTCCGCCCTGCGAGAATTGACTTACTGTCTCCTCAAGAAGGACTTTTCAATCGACCTAGATATCCCTCTCGACTCGCTGTGTCCACCTGTAAGTCAATTCAACTACGCCTTCATGCTTGCTGTAAAACTCAAAGGAATCAAAAGGCACTAATCACGTTAATTATTCGCTTTGAAACAGATCCCCAATCGCCTCAACTACGTCTGCTGGATCGAGGACCTCCTCGACAACGAATCCACCAAAGAGATCCATGGCATCGACATGTATGTAACATCTATCGCACCTGCACTATATGCTGTACTCCATTCTATTCATCAGCACCTGACATTTGTTGCCGCTGCCTTCGTTTTTCTAGTGGCACGGGTGCATCTTGTATCTACCCTCTTCTTGGATGCTCGAGGAACAAGAATTGGAGAATAGTGGCAACAGGTAAAGAAATCCGTTCGCATCAACTCATCGCTACACAGCGAGCTCAATACAAGCGACCAACTCACAATCAACCATCCTGGATGCACATAGACATCGACGATCGTTCCATATCGTTCGCCGAGTCCAACATCAAAAGAAACCATCTCGACAATGCCATCAAGATCATCAAGAACAGCTCAACAGACACCTTTCCCGCCATCCTGTTCAAAGATCCCGAACAGAGGTATTAACTTTGAACCATACGCGTATACTTTAAACATGATATTCTCTTCATCTGACGCGTCTCTGATCTACTATATTTGATAGATATGATTTTTGCATGTGCAACCCTCCATTCTACAAGGACGAGCAAGATATTCAAGACAGTCTCGAGGGCAAAGAGGGTCAGCCATCAGCAGTCTGCAAGGGTACCACTAACGAGATGATTACTACTGGAGGAGAGACCCAGTTTGTCAAGCAAATGGTGACTGAGAGTATCGTCCACGGTCAGCGGATACGGTAAGTGTTAGTGTGCGAAGGAAACATGGCGATTATTTGCTATATGCCACCAAGCTCACAATACGTCAAAGGAAACACTAACAGCAACCCTCATTCCTAATAGTTGGTACACGAGTATGCTAGGCAAGCGCGGCTCTGTCGATAGGGTCATTGCATATCTCAAAGAAAAGAAGGTAGCAATTTGTCATTGACATTGACTGTGATGGAGTGGGCCGAATGTCTTTCTGGACGATTCAACGCAGACTAAGCTTATTTTTCGTTTGACCCTAGATTCTCAACTACACACTGACCACATTTCGGCAAGGCCGGACGAGTCGCTGGGCCATTGCCTGGTCGCATGGAAACGCGCACGCCTCACGGGTATGTCTGCCCGCCCTTCGTCATTTTGTTATTCGCCCGAATGGTGGTCATTCTTAAGCTAACAGGGAATGAATGTGACATAATTTACTAGGCATCGATGCAACACATTTCGAACAAGATGGTCAAGCTGACGCCGCCAAAAACGATTCTTTCGTTTCAATGCGAGAAATCTTCTGTAGAATCCATACTACACAGCACCGAGGCTATACTCGATGGGCTTTTGATCCAGCATCGTTCAGGCACTACTGGTTCGGAGACAGAGTCAACGACAGTACGAATGCTTCATTGCATGGCTGAGAGAAATACGTGGTCGCGAGCTGCTCGTAGAGCTCTCGCTAGAGTAAGCGCCAGCAAGGATGGAGACAAAACGGGATCCAAAACGGCAAAGGAGGTGACAGACAGTGTGTTGGCACTGGTGGTCCTCGAGTTTGATATTCGGGTCACTTTGGCTCCCCCGCCTACTACTCCAGAGGTTCAATCGCCCAGTACTTCCCAGTGTGCTGCAACACCAGCTCAGGATTCGCATACAATCGAGTTCACCTGGACAGTGGGCGAGGATCGTGATCTGTTCGAGTCGTGCTTCTTGCACTTTCGCAACAAGTTCCAGAAGGAGCATCATGCCTAGAACATGGATGCAGGGTCAATCCAGCAGCAATGATCCGCCCCTTTAGCCTTTCACGGGCCATTTCACTTTGCCAGGTGTTCAAAAATAAAGAGAAGAAGGTTGTTTGCATCGTTAACAATAAAAACATCAGACATAAAAACACGGTCTTCATGGAAGGAAAAAAGGTAGGTAACAACGACTCCCTTTCAGTCCACCTTGCACTGAACAATATTAGAGGTTAGACTGCAATTGACAGAGGAAGGAGGATGGATCGGTGCGAGTGTATGCAAGTCCTGAATTTTATTATTATTAGATGTGCACCATATCCAAACCAATGGCTGCAGCACACAACGGCCATCATTGTACATAAACCACCTGTTGACTTTTTTCCTCTTCTTTACTCCCCTTCGCTCTCTCAACAGCCCTGCCATCCCACCCATCCCTTGCTTGCTATCCCCATCACACAACACTATCACCCTTCACTCTCGCAAAGGCAACTTTTTTTGTCTCTAGCTCTCCCTCTCGCACAGCCCTCATCAAATTAAAAACACCCACCACACGACATCAACTTCACACTCCATCAGCCCACACATTCCTTCGCACAAGAAACGACACAAGCTTCGCCAACCATGGTCCAGGCACTTCAGGCAAAGGCCATTTTCGATTGCCATGGCGACGAGGAATCTGAGCTGACCTTTCTCGAAGGCGACATTCTGACCGATGGTAAAGGAACAAAAATGGCTCTGCTTTGCTTGAAATGCATAACCTAGATGTAACTTTCGCCTTTTTTTATCCGTTGTCGACTTTTGAACAACTGACCCCCTGATTCCTCCTGTCCTTTTTCATCTAAAAACTGTCATAGTCCGGGAAACGTCAGAGGCTGGATGGCTACATGGACGACTAGAGCGTACAGGAGAAGAAGGCTTGTTTCCTGACAACTATGTGGAACTCATCCGAGTAGAAGTAATTGCCTTGCCCTACCTTGACCTGTGTCGTTTGAATTCAATTATGCTGGTTTGATTCCATAGGAACACTTGGCACTGACACCTGCTACAATCAGACGCCTGTCCAACAACAACTCCCACCACAGCTCCCCTCTAGGACTCCTCCAGCAACCAAGGCCATCGGCGTCACTCCAGTAGTCGAGGCATCCAAACGTCAACTCCCAGCTAGGCAAACTCAACCATCAGGAACTAAACCAGTGCCGCCAATTGATGCTCTAGCAAACACGACAAACAGGGTTGGACCTGTTGCTGGAGCCACAAAAGTCGGCCTTCCGGGACTTGGATCGCGATCCATGTACGGAGCTCCTAGGGACAGTGGAGCTTCATCTCCGGATACCCAGGGTTCCGATTTCGGTAGAGCCATGTCAGGACCGCCAGCACTTCCCAAGAGAAGCAACACTATGCACGAAGCAAGCCTGACTCAGGAAAAGGCTGCGACTTCTGGAGCGGGATTGTCGGCACGGGATCGCATGGCTGCTCTGTCAATGTCAAGCCAAGCAGCACGTAGCCCCCCCTCGGCGGCACCCAGGCCGGCACTCCCACCCAGAACTTCGACGGCGAGCTCTGTCGATTCAGGATTGTCGCCAGCCACGTCAAAAACAGACACGGATCGTAAGCACACCTATCAGGTTCCGGATGCGGCGGTACCTGTTCCCAAGCTGACGACGTTTTCCAGACCTCGATCTGCAAGGACATCAAAAGCCTTCAGTCCGGTAGACGAGAAGAACGTTGGTCCTACGACCCCTGCTGGTGCAAAGCCAATTGCGTCTGAGCGTCAGGCCATGTCGACCCCTCCAAAACTTCCTACCAGGAATACAGGACCATCGACACCTGGTAGCGCAGGATCCAATGGTGTAGCTGGTCCAGTGCGATTCAGCCCAGTGGCTGCTAGGGCTAGTGCGTCTGATCTCCCTACACTCCCAGCCATCAACAGGAATAGCCAACCATTGCCATTACCTTCCAGATCAGCATTAATTTCAACAGTTGGCGCCTCACCAGTAGCAAAGAGCAATCTCGGTGGTCTCTCAAGATCTGCTACGACAGGCGCAGCAGGAGCGGCTCAACCTGCCCACCAGGACGTTGAAAACCAAAGCGGACCTCTGGGCTCGGCATTCGGCGTCAAGTTGAACTCAGTTGGATCCAGGGCGACAACAGCAACGGCAGGATCCTATTTCCCAGCAAGCCAATCTGCACCAACTATTGCAGCCAGACCTGCTGCACTTGCTCAGGATGATTTCCGGCCACCACCTCTGCCTGCACGATCCAACACTATCCCAACTTCACCCTCAGCCTTTGCACCCGCAGCAACATTGCAAAATTCACCATTGTCAAAACTTCATCGGGATGCCGGTCAGCGTCCTTTCTCTACTCCCATAGACGACGCCTCAGCGCGCCAGGATGACATCTCGGCGCAGATTCAGCAGGATCATCAGGTCGCTAAGGCAGTCGCAGGCCATGATGTGAAGACGTGGAACGACCCTGCATCGAGTACATCCATTCTTAAGGACGCATTGTCATGGCATGACAACAGCCATACAGGAAAGAAGACTACGTCATGGAATGCTCGAGGAGCTGCCATCCCTCCAACTCGCTTGCCAGACGTTAATGCGGCCGAAAGGGTTGGGATCGCGCGGGATGCCCGACGTCGCTACGAGGAGCTCTTCCGATTCGTCTGCAAGGGCGAGTACCTCGAAGGTAAGCAATATGTTGTGTTGAAGTTACTGATCAAGGCATTTTTTGGATGAAAGTGGCTTTTGAAATTAACACGTTTTTTTTATTTCGACCTTTTGCACGATCGTAGGCGCCAAGGTTCACGCGATCTATGTGCGAAGTCGACTGGACTCGCCTACTCTTGCACAGATCTGGTATGTTGTTAAGAGTGCTGGTTGCTTTCAATTGCATTCGGGTCTTAGCTGTTCTTTCTATCTTCCACAGTCCTAACTTGTACGCTTCCTTTCTCATTATGTGCATAGGGATTTGGTGGATATTGATAATGCTGGACGACTGAACAAAGCGCAATTCTGCATGGGGCTGTACCTGATTGACGAGCGACTCGGCACAGGATTGATCCCTCTGGAAGTTTCGGACGAGCTCTGGGTCTCTGTCATGCAGTAGGCAGAGGAGGCCTTGTTTTGTTTCGTTTGGATGGCGGCAGGTTCCGCACACAGATGTTTTTGCCTCGCCCTGAACATTAGGGCAGTTTAGACACCTTTTTTTTTCTTGCGCGCTTGCGATTAAAAAGAACAACATGATACCATTGAAGATTGAGTGCTGATCTGAGGAAGCTGCATAACCAAGGTGTTCCTGAGTCAGGAACAGTCTTCTTGCAGGTTTTCTATGTGACGTCGATGTAGATCTGTCAATTGCTCCTCAAGATCAATTTGCCCAGCAGGGCAAGGCAACCCTAATTTTTATAATTTCCTTTTTCTGCTTCTTTTCTCTTTCACCCCCTCTTTATCCTCAAAACAGATCTCCCATTCCATAACACATCAACAATGCAGGCCGTCAGAGGATTCATCACCAAGACCACCATCCCCAGGAGGGCGCCACTCTTCCGCCTCGGAGCAACCAGCATTAATCGTATGGCATCGACGCTCCAACGCCAGCAACAAACCACTGCCATTCTCACCTCGCTTTACAACACCAGCAGCAACCGCGCAGTCATTGCACAGCAGTACCAACAGTACCAGAGCAGAACGTTTGTTTCTCCCTCACGGATCCTGTTCGCGGCCAATAGTGCGGATGTTGACAAGGGTGTCCAGAATATCACGGATCTCTTCATGGTCGCCCGCGATGAGGTACTGTCACACCTTCGATCGAAACTCTGCAGACAAAAAAAAAAAAAAAAAAAAAATCACCCATATTTTTCTCACACTCACCCCTTCTTTGCCCAACCCGCATTTTTTTTTTTTTCGTGTCTGGAATTGATTTTAGTTGGAATACGCTGAGGAGGCACGCGGATCGGTATACTACAACGACGACAAAGAAACCGCCCGCGAGGCCGTACAGGAGACCCTGGACGCTTATAATGTCCTCCTCCAAGACCTGGACGATGCCCAGAAGCTGGATGTTCAACGCAAGATTGGTCTCAAGATCATGGAACTCAAGTCTCAGCTGGATGCACTTAATGCCGAGGAACTCGAGTAACTTGGATCTTTCTGTATTTATGGTAGTTGGCAAGAAAAAAGGGAATGATAGAGATTAAACATGAAGTATGGATACCGATACGTGAAGGAGAAGAGAAGGATTGTTGTTTATGAATCGTTTCTAATTTTGCTTCTTCTTGAAACAATGACTGGTTTCAATCGGGCGGTAAGGAAGATTGAAGATTGGCACAAAGACAGAGAGGGAGATGAAAAAAAAAAAAAAAAAGTGAGGTAGGCGGATGCACACGGAAAAACAAGTGATTAGGGAGGGGGCAACCTTCTTGTCTTTCCTCGAACTGGATTGAAGTGCGAAGAGGGGTACGCCAGGAACTGTACCTGAGCAAATTTGACTTTGCCCTGCTCCTACAAACCTGCATGTCTCAAAGACAATTGAGTCAACCGTAGATCCCTGCATCTCATCCAATTGTCCTCTTTAACATCTTTCACGCTCTCACTCACTCTCTCCTCAACAAACAACATCATTCAAATATCACCAAGAGCTGCCAAAAAAAAAAAAAAAACACAACAAGGAAGTTATATTGTTATTTTTACTGTAAAGAACGATTTGTTTTTGTATCCCGAAAAATCAGAAAAGATTTTTAAAGGGCACGGAGGGTCTTCTTGAAGTAGCTGGCGAGGGGACCCTTCTCGTTCAAGTACTTGACGTAGCAGCCATCGGGCTGGAGACGGCCAGCAGCACGCTCGATGACATAGTCCTCGCGAGAGAGCTTGGTGAAGCCCCACTTCTTGGAGACGATGATCTTCTGGCGACCGGCGAACTTGAACTTGGCACGACGGAGAGCCTCGATGACGATGGCCTTGTTGTTGTCCTTGCAACGGATCGAGAAGATGACCTGTCCGATGTTGACACGGGCAGCGGTACCGTTGGGCTTACCGTAGGCACCACGCATACCGGTCTGAAGACGATCAGCACCGGCACAGGACAACATCTTGTTGATACGGAGAACGTGGAAGGGGTGGAGACGGACACGCATGTGGAAGGAATCCTTTCCGGAGGTCTTGGAGATGTACTTGTTAGCGCAAATGCGACCAGCCTCGAGGGCCTCGGAAGAGATCTGCTGCTTCTCGTCGCAGAGCAAGTGGACGCAGAGAGGGAACTCGTCAACACCGGCCTTCTTACGACCCAAATCGTAGATGCGGATCTTGGGGTCTAAATTGTGTGTGTACGTATTTCCGAGATGGTCAGTCGTTTTTGTTCTGTCGCCAAACAAAGGTAGAGGTGGGTGTTTCCTGAGAGAGAAGGTAAATGCTCCTGAATTGGGCGTAGTCGTCTTCTGCGTTCGCTCTTCATTTAACGGCCATAGTTTTCTGCGCAAAAGCACTGTCCGATTATCATTCCTCCTCATGTCGTTCCTGGGTCCTACAGTTGCTGCGCATCTGTCATAACAACGTGCACTCGCTGAATTCTTTTGCCAACGCCCAATCCCTCGAAGCATTGCTTCGTCACAGCTGACGGGGGTGTTTCCGAAGCGTTGTTGCTGTAAACTGAAGAGCTCCCGTGCTACTGTGTTGTTGCGTTGTTGTTGGAGTTGGATCGGTAGTCCTGACAGGAGAACGGCAGTCTTTCAGAGTAAAGGGTAGTTGACTTGAAAAAGGGGAGAGACTAACCAGGGACACCACGGCAGAAACGCGACTTAGGGTAAGCCTTGTTCTTCTGGTATCTGTAGCAGCGAGCTGGACGGCGACCCATTTTGCTGAAGGGGGACAGAAAGCGAAAGGGAGTTGTTGGTTAGATATCAATTTCTCAAACTAGTATGTGCCCCTGATATAGGTTTGTGGCTGTTGCTGTTTGGCGAGGGAAGTGGTGGGGGGGATTACACCTGTTGGAAGGAGCTGCTGTATGTCGCGTGTGTTTGTTGGAGTCTGCTGTGGTTGATGTTGGGTTCTCCTTGGGCAGGTGGTGATTTGATGTAGGGTTCTTCCTGTGTTGTCCGTAAGGCACCAGAGGAGATCATCCTTCCAGTCTAATAGACGATGGATTCCCCCCTCTCTCCTCTACTAACATCATATTTCCTGCAGGTGTTGGTAGGCGGACAGACAGGTAGACCGACTGATGACCAGATCCAGTCATCCCCCTCATGGTCCCACTCTTGAGCCAGACCCTCTCCGCCATCCATCATAAGTTCCCCAACCAAAACCACCAAAGTCCAGAAAAGATACCGGTGGCACCATAAAACCGAGCGGTTCCGGATATGTCGTTCTGTCGGATGGATAGATGTGTGTTGTCTGTGATGTTCCGATGGATGCATCGGTTTGTTGTAGCCTTATCCTTGGCCAGTCTCTTCGCCCTCCCGGTTGGTGTCCCGCCCATGTATCGTTCAATTACATTTTCTTGGGATAAGTTTGAGAGGGATTCGACCAAACCGCTCCTGTGGCGGTGATCAAATACCCCCCATAGTTCTGATTGCCTGTTGCTCACTAATTCACATTTCGTTAAGGGGTTCTTGATTCTTTGTTTTTTTCGAATCGGGCAAAGCGAGCATGTTCCTTTTTACAAATCGAGATACATTCTTTGGAACAAGTATCCGCAATGTCCCATCTTAAGGCTTGATGTGCACTCTTTCTTTCATTCAAAGAAAATTAAAAGTTGCTCCCCTCCTTGAGTAGTTGATGACGAAAGTGAACAGGGAACGTCAATTGCTCTTCAGGAACGGGAGGCAAAACGCGAACGGTTTAGAGAAAAAACAGTACAAAGAAAGAGAAAAAACAGTACAAAGAAAGAAAAAAATGAAGCGGTATCGATTGGAATGAAAAATGGGTCTCCAAGCTTCCCTTGCAAGTCCCTCCTTTTGTGGACCCTCCATGCTCCAATCTTCTTGCCATATCCCTTCGTCACCTGTAACACCAAAAGAAGAAGTGTGGATTAAAAATATAAATGCTGTTATTGAGATGAAAGGGTTCTATGTCTACATGATTGTTACAGTGGTGGTGGGTTGTTTAGTTTGTTGATGGTTGCCGCAACTCTCTTTCTTTCCCGAATATGAACAAGGAAAAAAAAGGCGCTGGTGAAAAGAAAGGCGGTTTAAGCGGTCTTGGTGGAAGCCTGGGCATCCTCTCCCTTGAAGCGGGCAAAGGCTTCACGGACGCCAAACTTGAGACGATCCATGGCGCTCTCGACAGAGTCCAACGCAGGTCTGACGTCCAAGTGGAAGACGGGGACATCGTTGACGACATCGTCCTCGCCTCCGTAGTAGTCGATCACATAGCGAACCTCCTTGCCGCACCGGTCAATAACCCAGTCGTGGCGATCGAAAGGCTTGGGAGCACTATTATAATGAACCAGTTGCGCAGAGGGTACAACGTGTGTTAGTTTTTCAATCGCTCATGTTGCCCGTATGTGGCGCTCCATTGCTATTGCTTGTCCATTATTGCGAAATACGCTGAAAGAACGACGACATAGGACGTTGAACGTACCCGAAGAAGCTCATAATCCTGGCCTTTGGGCTAAGTTCCTGAGGACGACCCTGGAAACGGAGCAACTTGGGATCGCAGCAGGTACTATTCACGCATTCAATTGAACAAGTACAACCAGGTTAGCACAGACAACCTTTCAATGAGCACTTCGCAAAAACTCCAGTCCACACACTCCAAACCAACAAAACGAAGATAAGAGACGCACCCAGAGTACTCCTTCTCCCACTTCATGACCTCAGCCCAAGCCTCCTCGTTCATCCAGTTATGAATATCGACCATGGTCTCGATCGCATTCTCGGGAGTCTCCCATCCTTTACGACGAAGGGCGTTATAGAACTGCTGGGGGGAGGGGTACTCCCACTTGGAGTCGTCCTCGGTCTTTGCGCGGGGGATCGAGGAAATGACTCGCTCGGTGGGGAGGGGTATCTCTTGGTCGGGGAAGGGGGACTGGGCCAGGGCAGGAATGTTGTTATCAGGGTTGAGGGGTGTGGCGTCCTGGTGCATAGGGCAGCCTGGTGGTGGTGCTGGCTTGGGAGGTGCGGGTGCAGGCGTAGCGTTGGCTTGGTGCATAGGGCAGCCGGGAGGTGGGCTGGCAGCTGAGGTATCCTTTCCTGGCGACATTATATTTGTGCTCTGTTGTTGTTGATGTGAGATTCGGCTTGTCCGGAAAGGGGTTGACGGAACGGGAGTAGGTGGTGAATGAGTTCGGAGGAATGGAGAAGAGAAGAAGAAGAGAATGAAGAAAAGAAGATCTCGGAAAAGTGAAAAGGCGGAGGGGCAAATAGAACGCACAAAAAAAAAAAAAAAGGTCGACAAAGGCTCACTCTTTGTCCGCACACACTATGACGGACGACGGAGTGAGAACCTGCCCTGAAAATGAACATGATCAAACAAACAGCACAAGCCACACAACGGTATGTCTATCCGATATTCCTGCTGTAAATGCGCCCATGTTCGACAAGGCAGTGTGTTCGCGACTCGCGACATGTCATAGAATGATGGATAGTGGGTTTTGTATTGAAGAAAGAAAATAAAAAGAGAAAAGATGGTCTATTATTGTACAATTGGGTGTGAGTGTGGTGGGTGTATGAGTGTTGCTGTTGTTGCTGTGATCCTGATCCACGAAGAAAAGAACAGAAAAAGGCTCGTTCAACCAAGATATCCTCCTTATGCGACGACCTCGATGCCCATGGACTTGGCACTTCCGATGACTCCGGCACAGATTCCCTTGAGCGACAAGTGTCCCATGCCATCGTCCGCCTGCTTGATCTTTGCAATCTCGTAGACCTGCTTCAGGTTGACCTTGCCGACAAAGGGGTGCTCCTTGCCAATGTTAGTACCTCCCTTCTCAATTCCGGCAGCGCGCTTGAGGAAGAACGAGGTAGGAGGGGATTTGGTGACAAAGGTAAATGTACGGTCGCCCTTGACAGTGATAATGACGGGGAGAGGGGTTCCGACGTCGACGTTCTTGGTCCTGTCGTTGAACTGTTTACAGAAATCCATCGACTTGACTCCACGCTGACCGAGAGCGGGTCCGATGGGGGGCGAGGGGGTAGCCTTTCCGGCGGGGACGACCAGGCGGAGGAGCGAAGAAGCAGCGGCGGGGGCCTTCTTGGACATGGTTGAATGGAGAGAGGAGTAATGTTGTTGTGAAGAGATCAGCGAATGCCTTCTCGCGGGAGTGCAAAATAAACACTGAGGATCCTACACGTGACTCTTTTTTTTCGACCGTTTGGAAGCGCACTGTGCATGTGCTTTTCTTGGCTACTCACTATTCTTGCCACGTTCACGCTTCCTTCTCTCCATCCTCCTCAACAGCATCCGATGCGACCATCAATAATACATAACGGTGCACGGCCGTCATTTTCCGTGCTCATCCTAGCCCTCCTCTGCGGACTCTCTCTGTAATGAAACCATCGACATCTCCCAGACCCTCCTTTTCATCCCACAACCTTGCCAAAGAGTTCTTCAAATTCAAAGCAGCCCAAACTAACAACCATATCCCCTTCGATAACCATATAGTGCAACAACTGTCCTCTGTTTATCATCTGGTCCAACAACACCCTACGCGCCACTTTCCGTCAATAACCTCGCCAAACGATTCCCGCAAGGTGTACCAGATACAGCAAATCCACCATACACTTGCATTACCATCGGAGAATGTCTGGCCTGCAGTGCTCTTCAAGTCGTAAGGAGTTCATTTCCATTGCAGGGATTATCAGGATTCTGAGTGTGCATATCGATGATTGCCACCCAAACTGGAAATACCGACTGACAAAGTGTATTGATGTCTCAATTTCTTATTTACCAGAAAACGGAAGACTCATGCAAGGACACTCACAACCGCCAGAGGATAGAGTGCAAATACGACGACCCCAAGAATGACGAGAACGAAGAACTCAAGATTCGCCTCCCTACATACCACTCCTGTTTGCGTGTCAAGGCAGTCGAAGCTAGACGGTTCGCCCATTTCCTGGTATGACACTTCAGCAATTTTGTATTTCCGTTGGAGAGAGAACGCTGTTTTTGTTTTCACCCTCTTGGCCTGAATCGATATGCCTTAGTTCTCATGCCGTTCTCCTTTTCCACCTTGACAAATAGTCGTCGAATGTGTTCATGGCGCTGTTTTCAGGAATTCTTATGATGTGGCGAAAGAGAAAGCTCGCAGCTGCTCAGTACAGGCGCATGGCCAGGAGGATAGGAATCGCTTAAATGGCGTCCAGTTGATAGAATAAAAACGACACAGCAGCCCATTACACCTCAGACAACGACACAGGAGGATAGATCATTTAGAAGGTCAAAGCAACTAAGAAAATGCTGGATATGCAAATGGAGTGGTTTAATGAGAATGCAGGATAAATATGAACTACTTGGCGACAACCTTCTTCTGGGTTGTGGTAGCCTTCTGGACGCGCCTTTTCGCCTTGAGTGCCAATGAAGAATCCCAAGCCTCTTTATGTTTCCTGTACAACAAAATTGTTATCCGTGCATCCTCAACCGAAGAATGGGAACCGTCCTGAATCCTGATGCCCAGAATCTCCAATGCCAATCTCTTCAACGAAGGAGTGTTTCCCTTGGTCAAGGCTCTGAAGGGTGCGTAGCGGGAAGTATCACGGATCAGACGCTGGGGGTGATCCAACATCAGGGCTTTGAAATCGTTGTGCACAGCGTGTCCGACCACAATCTTGTCTTCGATAATGTCGGCGACTTGCTTTTGGGCGTCCTTGAACTCAACGGCTTTGAAGAGATGCTTGGGGGTGATACCACTGACGGCTGTACGGAAGTCGGTGACAAACTCCTGAGGGCGAACAAAGAGATCCAGAATATTGACTCCATAGTAATTGACGATAGAGACTCGTGCCAGCGCTGACTGTGTTCCTTCTGGTCCGACACCCACCATCTCACAATCGATTCCGACGTACTTTCCAATCCTAAAATTGAGTTGTTGAAAACAACCGTGTTGTCAGTACACCGCTTTGCTCATGCTGCTGATATTTGGTTGGGACATGCCAAAAAGGACTACGAGAATCATTCAATCGAAAAAGACAATTGAGGTGAACTCACTTGTGCTTTCCTGTGTCGGTGGGGTCATAATCCAGCTTCTTTCCTGCCTTTCCGTATGCCTTCTCGAGGTCGTCCTTTGAAATGTCATCAAACCAGAGTTGTGTTGTGTCGTGCTTTGTTCCCGAAGCGAGATCCATTTTGGTGGCCTTAGCATTAGGAGTGCCCTCTTCGTCTTCCTCATCGTCCTCTTCATCTGAGAGTTCTGCGTGCGACCGTTTTGCGGGGGCCTTGGTGACGGGTATAGTTTTACGGGGAGCAGGCTTAATCGTCTACAAAAGAACAATTAAAAAAACAGCTTGGTTAGTCCTAGCCTCCTGTCAATTTTACGTCGGCGTGCAAGTCCAACTAATTCCGGTAATAAGACACTCACTTTGATGAGGTTTTTCCAGTTGGAAGAAGGTGCAGCTTTGGCGACAACAGAGGGGGATTGGGTCTTGTCCTGAGCCTCCTTCTCCTTGATAGCGGCGGACTGTGCCTTCTTGGAGACTTGAGTCTGGACAGCAGTGGGCTTCTTAGAGTAGTTATGGCGAGTGACGCTGTGGGGTTGCTTCTTGGTTCCTTTTGCTACCTTTGCTATCTTGGCGCCCTTAGGGGGTGCGTTCTTCTTTGGTGGCGACATTGTGCGATGTGGTGGTTGTGATGGAGAGTTGAATGGAGGGGGAGGTGTGTGAACTGCAGGCAAGTCAAAAAAAAAAGAAAAAGCACTTGGTTGTTTACTTGGTTCTGGCAGTCACGACAATCCATGAAATTGAAATTGGAGTTGGTGGCAACTCTTGGTCCCTGCCAACAACCCCGTGCCTGACCTCCCTGGCAACCATGACCAAACTGGCCCCTCGTATTTTCAGGCAAGTCTTGAACATCGGCACCTGTTCACAAACAATGCTAGGATTGAGATATTGGGTGCAGTACCAAGTTGTATTAAAGCAAACAAGGCGAGAAGCACAGGGTGGTCGAAGCCCTTTTTCTTTCATTTGTCACGTGAGACATGTGCAATCCTGTGGTGTCTTTGTCTGCATTTTTTATGCTTTGTCGTCTCACACTCACACGCAAACACACTCTCGCTTCATACCTCTGTGCCGCAACCAGGAATGTCCTTGCAGGCAGGGAACGACACCAACGGCATCGTGGTCACTACTCCAACAGAATCCTCAATCGACATCACAATGACCACTCCCGAAACACCAATAACCCCTGGCTCAGAACAACAGCATCCTTCACAACAACAACAACAACAGGTTGATCCCAGGACTGCAGCGACGCGTCAAAAAGTCGTCGACATCATCGACCATCAGTTCGACCTCGAGATTCTCCTTCGCCATGCTGAAGGTGCCTCCATCGCACAGGAGCTCGCCAAGGCAGAACGCATGCTCGAGGACCTTCGGCACGCCATCCTCAGTGGTACATGCAACGCTACATCCTTTTTTTCTTCAGTCGGTGGAAAGTGTTCATCACGGTGATCAATCAACTGACAAAGGTATTTTTATTTTTCTTGTGTGGCTATGAATAGAACGACAGGGTGCACCGTTTGGAAACTCGACAATATCGCGCACGCTCGGGAACCCCAGCTTACAACAGAACCCATATGCCAGTCAACGACAGAGCTCAAGGAGGGCGACAGCTTACTATGGACGGGATCTGCGACAACCCGAGGCGCTCTATGCCGTCCGCGCTGATGGACACTTTGTCAGGTACACAGCAACTCATTGGACACCTTTGCGTGTTGTCTCATCCAACCGCAGTCAGGAAGCATCCACGATGCAGCGTGATCTTATGCTAACTTTGCATTCCCCCGTCTCTGTATTTGACAATAATCTAGACTGGGTTGTCCACGGTGTGAGCGATATGATTTTGGAAGCATTCAGGGTCTAGTCAATCATATGCGTCTTTCGCACAAGCAAGTGTTCAAGAATACAGAGGAGGGCGTACGCTTCTGCGGGATTGTCGTCGTAAGTGAAAGAACAGCGGAAACATCCCGATACCTCGTCAGGATCATGACCCCTGGATGTTAGTCCGTGTGTCAGCAGTCTCACCGATCAATTTTTTTCTGTTTCCTTTTGAATCATCTAGCCATCGAGCGAAGTGCCTCACGATCACCCTTGCAGGACCAAGGTCGTCTTTAGTTCCTTGGGCGTTGGCGATGGGCAACAAGGACAACAGGACTTTCCCAAGGTATGGACCATCGTTTTCAAACAAGAGCATCATGTACCTCCCTTCCTCAATCGAAATATTCACAAATTCGCATTTCGATATTGCACTCATAGCCAACGATCAAGACATATGACGAGGATGTGGATTTGGAATCGGAAGATGGACGAGCAAGGAACAAACGCTCAGCAACAGACTTTCCGCAACCGCCACGGAAAAACAGCGCAGCATCGATCAACTCGTCATCCAACGCAGGAACCGAGGACGAATCAGATACTTCAGGAGTGGCCTCTGGTGGTGAAAATGGACTGGGTGCTGGCAAACGGCGGCGGTCTTCTCTCGCACTCAGCCTCGTACGACCACAAAAGGGCAAGTCGGGTTCTCAACCTGCGAACGAATCAGACAGTGATGGCTCGGAAGAGGAGAGTAGTAGCGAGGCGCCTCAGAGACATACTGCTGGCAAGGGCCCAATGAGGAAATATGGCAGCGTGAACCAAGGAGCCTCACCCGTTATCGTTAATGGGGGACAGACACCCCAGGCCCCACCCATCAACACATCTGGACTCAGTTCATCTATCCGAACAGTACCAGGATCCACGTTCTCTATGCCAGACAGCAGAATGTCGAGTGCCGCCAGCTCACGAGCAAACAGCCCGAACCTCCACCCATTGATGAGCGAGAATGATGTTTCTGGACCCTCATCGCCAATTTCAGGATTCCCTCCGGTAGTGGATTCTCGGACAGTCCTAGCGATTCAACCAGTATCAGCACGACGGACACCTGGCGAGAACATTACTATTCCTGCTGTCTCGACTCCACCTACCCCAGTCATTGTCGCCCCCAAGCCTGTTCAGGTTACGCCTGCTGCTGCCCCACCACAGCCACAACCGCAACCACAGCCACAACCACAACCACAGCTACAACTACAACCACAACCACAACAACACCTGATGCAACCACCAATCATTTCATTTGGAGCAAACGCTATTCAAGGGGGAGTGCCGGCCCCACTGGATACTGTCGGGTCCAGATTCTATGTCAAGAGGCGCGTCGTAGTCGGTAATGTGTCCAAGTATCTACCAGAGGAAAAGCGCGATCCTCGCCTGAAAGACTTCCCCTACAAGTGGATGATCTATGTGGACGGTACCCCCAAACCCGAGGACATTACGGCCTACATTGCCAAGGTCGAGTTCCATCTGCATGAGAGTTATAAGCCCAACCATGTTGTCACGGTGTCCGAGGCACCATTTCATCTGAGTCGATATGCCTGGGGCGAGACGCAGATCAAGGTGCGCCTATTCTTCCAAGATGAACGCAACAAACCCGTCGAAGTCTACCACCGCTTAGCTGTAAGTTGCGTGTTTATATCGATTCTTTTGGATTGGAACTTTCTTTTGTTTTGTTCGCTAACCTGTTCATACTGGTTTTTTGTGCGCACACGCAGCTGGATCCAACGCATTGTGGAAGGCAGGTGCATGGAAGGGAGCGACATGTAGATTTGGAACTGGACAGGAACACGACATTCTTGGCTGCTGTGTCATTCCCTACTCGGTCCAAGAGGTCTGGCACTCGCAACAACTTGATCTTAGACTCTGCTGCTGAAGTTGCAATGGCTGACGGTGCTGATGAAGACGAACAAGAATTACAGAAAACACTCTCAGGATCCGGCGCTGGCCGTTCAGGAGCAGCTGGCGACAGTGGATCCCGAGCACAAAATGGAAGCAGTGCAATTGTGGATACTGTCAGGGCTGCCTCGGTGGATGAGGGGTTGACGAGGAAGACCAAGGCCAAGGAGACGACTCTTTTCTACTGCAAGGCATGTGGATCCCTCTGGAAGCAGCATCGTGACGGCGCTTTGGGGGTTGCAGGCACAGTTTCCGAACCGGTGCTGTTGAACGAGGAAACTGGTCAGAGAATCACCAATTGCCCTCACCACCCCAGATACCATGCAGTCAAGGAGATGAATGAGGAGGATCGGCTGTGGCTCTCACTGTTGACGGGTCGGTCCAAGAACAAGTTTGCGCTGGACATGCTGAAGAACTGCGGGATTGTGGATGCGACTGGACGGCCGATCTCTGCTCTTGACAGGATGAACATGGAGACGCAGCAGCCGTTTGACTCTGCTATGGATCTTGATATCGGAGACAGTGAATGGCCTCAGCCTGACAGCATCAATGTTGGCACCGACGTCGACCCCAACTCTACACTTGCGCTCACACCTGCTCAGAGGACCAAGGCTGAGCAACTGACGGAGGCGTTCCAGAAGATGGAGGTGTACAAGTGTCGGAGGTCTGAGATTGATTGGGTTTTGTCTGTGATGGATGAGCTCAAATTGAAGACTTTGTCGCTTGATGGGGGGGCCGGTGCAGGCACTGGAGGATCCCGCAGTGGGCTGAGGGAAAGGGACCAAGAGCAGGAGCGGTTACTGAATAACCCAGGGCAGGACAGAGTGCCCGAGTCGATGGCCCAACGTGCAGTGGTGGGTGGACTCTTGGTTCAGGCGACCAAGGCCTTTTTGGGAAGCATCCTGTCCAAGGCGGTCAAGATTCATCGTGCCGAGGCTGAGGCTGAGAGGGGGCCCGAGTCGATCATGATGGAGCTGGACTCGTTGAATGCCTCTGATGATGAGACGGAGGTGGAGAAGGCAGGGGGGTCCGGGTCGAGTGGCAAAAAGGTATCTGATAAGCTGCTGGTACCGCATCATCTGTACCAGGCCATTCAGGATAACCCCGAGGAGTTGGATTTCTTGACCAACCAGTATGAGGATATGGAGGGGATGGGCGAGATGATGGTTGGACTGTAATATAGAGGAACGACGCAGCGAGCTGGCCACCATTTTGTACAAAAGTAAAAAAAAGAATTTGCTTGCTTTGCTTTTGTCGTTTCAGATGTTGAAAAGATGTTGAGCGATTTGGTTTGAGTGAACGTATATGTGCTGCACACAAAAATTTGTCTGCAAGGGGCCCGGTGTCGATGGTCAATGACATGGAATGCACATGCCCGTCAATGTTCAAATTCGAGATGTGTGCGTTTGGCAGCCGTACTACTCCACAGCACCAAATTGAACTGAGGTACTGCGATGGGGACGAATTCGGCTATAGGAGACCGACTATAGAGCACAAATAAACATTTTTATATTTATTTTTGCTTTTGATATTTTTGTTGCTTTTCTTGCTTTTAATGCATTTGTAACTTGACAATGTCTATCATTAGTGTGAATTCTTCGCAGAGTAGTCTTCTCCATCTTAATGAGAATGGCCTGATCGAGGCAAGTGAGCGAGTCCCATGCGTTTTCACGTAGGGTGGAATACTGTCGAGAAACCCTTGTTTAAGATATTTCTAGTTCTCTCTCGACTGAACTCCTCGGTTGAGGAAAAGTCTTGCGATGAGGTAGGCGAGGAGGCAGCCTCTTGAGACGAGGCAATTCTTCTGGCGCTGTTATGGTGTACTGACCAAAACCTGCGGCTCATTGTGCGCTGAGACAGGCTGGCTTCCTCGGGAATGACCTGGGGAGGGCTATAGTCGTCGCTGCATGAGTCATCCTCAACAGTCGCGTCATGGTTGTAGTTGGATTATAATATTCAGGATCAGGAGTTTTATTCGAAGAAGGCCGTAACTGGTTAAAGGAACAGAACTCCGATGTGATTCATGTGTTGGTCTGGGATGAGAATGTTTTGGTCACACTGGATTAGACTCAGTTTCCGAAGATGCAGGCGGGTAAGGTTTTGAAGGCGCTTTTGGAGCAGGTTGGAGGGGGGGAAGGGAGGTGGACAGCCACAGCTTGCGAGGAGGAGATTATTGCGACGACAACGGCGGGTGGTGGTGATGGTGGAAGGGGTCCGGTTGAGAGGTTTGTGGGCCTTGTCCAGTCTTCATAGTTCATTTTTTTGTATTTAATAACCTGTATGTTCGCAGATAATTTTTGAACAAAAGGGCTGAATTAGGTCAGTGTGTGATGTTAAGTTAACTTCCAGTTGTAGGAATGTTACTGCGAGAATCCATGACGCATTGATTTAACTGGGTGAAGATAAGATCGAAATGAGAGCACCACGAAAATTTTGGCGAAGCCAATTGAAAAAATTGGTGGCAACTTTAATCTTGGGCTTGAGAGCAGTAGACGATGCAGGACAAAAGGAATTTTTTGTTGCACATAATGATGTGTTTCTCAGATATGCACATCCGAGTTCCTTCATCCTTTAAGCTGGTATAAAGGCTTCTCGAGAAAAAGAGGTCAACTTGAGTATTAAAAGGAGCAAGCGAAAAAAGAAAACATAATTGAGGATGTCAAATGAAGAATTAGAAAAAACTATGTCAAAACAAGACGACGCCAATTCTGCTCTTTCGTAATCCTCTATCCTTTCGTGCCAGCAATGACTTTAAAAAAGGGGCAGTACGCACGTTAATAAAAATAGCATCTTCTTCCTCAGCAGTTTCAAGAAGTCAATGTGGAGGAGGGCTGGCTCTTTTCGTGCACAGAAATATCCATCGCCAACCACGAAGAGTGGTCTGACCTTGCCAGGGGTACAGCGATCGACGCATCCGGTAGCCTGGATCAGCTTGTCAATGCTTTTGTGTACCGTAGCGTGCTTGACATCTTTCATCAGACGAGCATTGACCATGAACGACTTGCTTCTGCAGGAGTTGCGGAGTGGCTTGATGACACGGATAACGGACATGGCATACTCTTGGAGGGGAACCAGGAGCGCATGCAGCTGTTGTTGCTGTTGTTGAACTGTGGCATCAGCAGGGATCGAGACCAAGTCGACAGTGGAGATCTGATTTTCAAGTTCTCCCACGGTGACTCGCTTTCATATTCATTTTCAGAGGATTCTTTTGGGCTGTTTGCGTCGTCCAGTAGCAAATAAAAAGCAAGTGAAGAGACGATGACCTTTATTCTTCCAAGCGATAACTCTTTTTCGTTAGAAGGGAACTAATACTGAGCCAATGCCAATGTTAAAATTGTGGCGTTGGCGTCCCGTTTTTATTTGCGATATTGAAAAAGCAATAGTAGGAGGTGTCATGATGTGATGTTTTTGAGTTCGTTCATAGAGGGTTTTTTGGACCCTTTTTTTGCTTTTACTGGTCCCGATATGTATGCCGGTCGCCGGTGTTTAATGGGGGATATTATCCGCTTGTTTGGCTGTGTGACACCTCGTTGCATACGAAAAAAGAAGGACTCCAGATATCGATTTGCTTCAGTTCTTTTTTTCCTTTTGGCTCGCCCTGCTGGATGAAACTATTAAGAGATGCGGGCGCGATCAGTCATTTGAATTCGACGTTTTTTTATGCCAGAACGTTTTTCATTTAGGAAGTTTTCGCTCTCGATGATGTAGTGGAACGTTTTGGACTCTTTAGTATGTGGCAAATGTTTGTCATCCGTGTGCTTGACATAACATGAGGGCGGCGAGATTAGATCAAGTGACTTTTCATACAAAAACATCCACTGTAAAGTGGAAAAATGGGGCGATTGGTGTGCTCAGATGGACGATTTGAACGGTGAGAGCGTTCTGTGAAAGGGATATGAGCATTGTAAATAACGAACATAAATATTGAGAATGAGGATTGTAATGTCGCCTTCGGGTCTTATTAAGATAAGAAGTACGTACGGTTCGTTGTACATGGACGTAGTGCAAGGAGTACGATAGAATGGCAAAATCTCTTTTCTTCATCTGCCGTCTTTTCGTTTGATTGAACTGGTTCGTCGTGTTCCTAGCAACACTCACAAACAAATCGAAGTACTTGATCGAAATCTCCGAGAGACGATCGCTTTTTTTCCTTACATGATCATGATGAAGTTTGGAGCATTCGCTTTTGTTGCCAAAACTGCATCCCCTTCTGATGCTAATACAAACGGTCCCATTGCTACTGCGAATAGCCGCCAGGTTTGAACTGTCGCTGGAAGTAATTCCCGTAATTGGTGTTTTCAGAGATTATTGGGATGATGTTGGCACTGGGGTTTGAAGGCTTTCAACTGCAGGGGCCGGACGGTACTGCTTATCGATAAGACGTTGCAAGTACATGGCATTTTATTGCTGTGTTCTACAATCTGTTGTTTTTGCTACTTTCTTAGAGACTATTGCTTGTCGATGGTGTTGTTGCAGGATGAGTGATACTGATATTTGGTAAGCTATTCCCGCCGGTGTTGGTGCCAGAGCCGACGCTCAAGATGTACGTGCAGCTGAAACAGCTCTTTCTGCTGCTTCTGCAGTCAATTGTGCCTTTTTAGATGAACATCCCGGATACCATGATGCCACTGTTTAGTCTGTTGTTAATGTAAACACAAGGAGAGGAAGGGGAATTGAAGAAAGGTGGACAGTTGTATACATTCATGTTATTGCTCCTTGAGAGTATTGTTAGGTCGTGCGTCAAAAGTTGTTGTGGTTGTTTGTTTGATGGTCGTGATGGAGAAGTGGATTGAGTCGGTCGACAGCATGAGAGGGATAGATAGGTTACTCCTCCCTTTCCACTGTTTTTATTCCCTCAGGACCTTGTGAGTTGGCCTTTAATCGAGTGAGATTCAACTGAATCCAGGCAGACAACAACGACGATCAGAAATATTTAAAAGGAAACCACAAACAAAAGCACAAGCACCACCAAAATGACATTTCGAGTGAAAATATAAAAATGAATGAAGGAATGAAAATGAGCGCGTTCGTTTGTCTCTGTCCGAACTGAGTTCCTGGCTCAAGACGAGTCGTCGCCATTCGACATTGTCAACAAAACAATTGACAGCCGTACATTTCCACTCAACGTTCGACTAGGACACCATTAATTCCCGGTCATCCTTTCCTTTTCCATTGTGGCTAGCCGTCGCATACCCCTGACACTACCGAACAAGGCCAGGTCGTTGCTCCTCAGCGCCCACCATGATGTGGTTCAGATGTAATCCCTTGACCAGCAATAGGAAGACTTTCAGCGATTGATGGACATCATTTCAAGATGGTCGCACATTCTCAAGTTCAGAGAACAAAAAATAAGGCGAACGAAAACATAGACCGATATCCTGCTGTAGCGCCATGTCATTGAAAAACTCGCCACCTACAGTAGTGCTGTCAACGAAAACAATAACAGAACCATATGACCATGTATCGATAACACCAACAACGTCTGGTGCAGTAAAGCAGTAGTAGACAGATTTCTTTAAACTCCATCCGCACCTTCAACATAAGCTCCTCCAATAACCCCGACAAGAACAACAAGCCAAGCCAAATATGAATGTTAATGTATGTCTTTATTGTTCGTACTACGCTAATGGCTAAGCTAGTAGACCCGCCGTTAGTCAATGCCACTCCTCCGTCCCCTGGAAGAGAGAGAGAGAGAGAGGGCATCGTCCAGGGCACACCACGAGGAGGTCGCGGGTCAAGGTAGTGCCCCAACAAAAACAGCTCCTCCAAGCGCCTCCAAAAGGGGGTTGGCTTGAAGGAATTAGAAAAACAAACCCGGGCTTAGAATTCCGCCGAAGGCGTCCTTCCTTCGCCCTCAACGACGACGACAGTTTGGCGAGGGGTACCGAACACACGGACTGAAGGGCATTCCAGCGGCCGCGTGGGCCCGGGTCCTCTTTTTTCTCCACGGCCCCAGAGCAGAGCACACGTAGTCTCTGCCTGGAACCGCCGCACGTTGGTGTTAGTACTCCTGTTTGTCGTGTTTGTCCTCTTGTTGATTGTCGAGTTGTTGTCGGGTTGTCGAGTTGTTGTCGGTTTGTTGTTGCTTGTCGGTTTGTTGTCGGGTTGTCGGTTTGTTGTTGCTTGTCGTGTTTTTGTCGATGGTGGTTGTTGGTGGTTGTTGGTGGTGGTTGTCGGTGGTGGTTGTCGATGGTGGTTGTTGAGGGTGTCGATGGTGTCGGTGTTGTCGGTGGTGGTTGTCGATGGTGTCGATGGTGTCGGTGATGTCGGTGGTGTCGGTGGTGTCGATGGCGGTGGGTCGATAAGAAGAAAAGAAAGAAAAAAAGAAGGAAGAGGGAGAGAGGGAAGCATTGTGTACCCACTCAGTCCTTCTTCCTCTGTTCTCTGCCAAGCCATCGATGACTTCATGTCCGTCTCTCTCTCTCTCTCTCTCTCTCTCTCTCTCTCTCTCTCTCTCCCTGTCCAATCATCCAAAGGGAAAAGAAGGCGGTGGAAAGGAGAGGAAAAACTGGTTGGTCGAGAGAGAGCACGCACATGCTTTTTTTTCGAAAAAACGCCGAGGCCCCCCTTGGGATAATGGAGTCATTATGCAAACGTATGCCTGTTGCATGAGAACATATCCACTGAGTCCTTTCCCTCCATCGCCACCATCACGAGGTTTTCTTAGGCTGTTTTTGCTTGTTAGCTTGCCTGGGTTCGGATGAACCTCTTTCGATTGAAGGCCAACCCACAAGACCTTGAGAGAAGGAAAACAATGGAAGAGGGAGTAACATACCTATCCCCCCAATCTGTCGACCAACCCAACCCACCTCTCCATTACGACCATCAAACAAACAAGCATGATGTCATAGCTGAGCATGTGAGGAATAGGGACACGAAAAAGATTATAAGAGATAAGGTATCGAAGGGAATCGGGCAGTGCTGATAGATGAGGGAATGACAGTTCGTACTTTTCTTTTTTCCATCTTGTCTCGCATTTCACTTTGATGCGTCGATCGCAATCCTTCATCCCCTTATACTTATCCCGTTCCTTTCTGACAACACATGCATGCATTTTCTCTTAGACTCTCATTCCATTACTCGAGCATAATTTGACGGCGAAAGGCGAAGGCTCTGAAGAAAGATACGATTCAGCCGAACCCAGGCAAGCTAACAAGCAAAAACAGCCTAAGAAAACCTCGTGATGGTGGCGATGGAGGGAAAGGACTCAGTGGATATGTTCTCATGCAACAGGCATACGTTTGCATAATGACTCCATTATCCCAAGGGGGGCCTCGGCGTTTTTTCGAAAAAAAAGCATGTGCGTGCTCTCTCTCGACCAACCAGTTTTTCCTCTCCTTTCCACCGCCTTCTTTTCCCTTTGGATGATTGGACAGGGAGAGAGAGAGAGAGAGAGAGAGAGAGAGAGAGAGAGAGAGGAGAGAGACGGACATGAAGTCATCGATGGCTTGGCAGAGAACAGAGGAAGAAGGACTGAGTGGGTACACAATGCTTCCCTCTCTCCCTCTTCCTTCTTTTTTTCTTTCTTTTCTTCTTATCGACCCACCGCCATCGACACCACCGACACCACCGACATCACCGACACCATCGACACCATCGACAACCACCACCGACAACACCGACACCATCGACACCCTCAACAACCACCATCGACAACCACCACCGACAACCACCACCAACAACCACCAACAACCACCATCGACAAAAACACGACAAGCAACAACAAACCGACAACCCGACAACAAACCGACAAGCAACAACAAACCGACAACAACTCGACAACCCGACAACAACTCGACAATCAACAAGAGGACAAACACGACAAACAGGAGTACTAACACCAACGTGCGGCGGTTCCAGGCAGAGACTACGTGTGCTCTGCTCTGGGGCCGTGGAGAAAAAAGAGGACCCGGGCCCACGCGGCCGCTGGAATGCCCTTCAGTCCGTGTGTTCGGTACCCCTCGCCAAACTGTCGTCGTCGTTGAGGGCGAAGGAAGGACGCCTTCGGCGGAATTCTAAGCCCGGGTTTGTTTTTCTAATTCCTTCAAGCCAACCCCCTTTTGGAGGCGCTTGGAGGAGCTGTTTTTGTTGGGGCACTACCTTGACCCGCGACCTCCTCGTGGTGTGCCCTGGACGATGCCCTCTCTCTCTCTCTCTCTTCCAGGGGACGGAGGAGTGGCATTGACTAACGGCGGGTCTACTAGCTTAGCCATTAGCGTAGTACGAACAATAAAGACATACATTAACATTCATATTTGGCTTGGCTTGTTGTTCTTGTCGGGGTTATTGGAGGAGCTTATGTTGAAGGTGCGGATGGAGTTTAAAGAAATCTGTCTACTACTGCTTTACTGCACCAGACGTTGTTGGTGTTATCGATACATGGTCATATGGTTCTGTTATTGTTTTCGTTGACAGCACTACTGTAGGTGGCGAGTTTTTCAATGACATGGCGCTACAGCAGGATATCGGTCTATGTTTTCGTTCGCCTTATTTTTTGTTCTCTGAACTTGAGAATGTGCGACCATCTTGAAATGATGTCCATCAATCGCTGAAAGTCTTCCTATTGCTGGTCAAGGGATTACATCTGAACCACATCATGGTGGGCGCTGAGGAGCAACGACCTGGCCTTGTTCGGTAGTGTCAGGGGTATGCGACGGCTAGCCACAATGGAAAAGGAAAGGATGACCGGGAATTAATGGTGTCCTAGTCGAACGTTGAGTGGAAATGTACGGCTGTCAATTGTTTTGTTGACAATGTCGAATGGCGACGACTCGTCTTGAGCCAGGAACTCAGTTCGGACAGAGACAAACGAACGCGCTCATTTTCATTCCTTCATTCATTTTTATATTTTCACTCGAAATGTCATTTTGGTGGTGCTTGTGCTTTTAATTTGTTTGGTGGTTTCCTTCTAAATATCGCTGATCGTCGTTGTAATAGTAACCGTCCCACTTTTCCCATCTTTCGTATCCATCATTGTGTTCATAAACCCTTTCCATTTCAGCCATTTCGATTTGAAGAAAAATGACCTCAAGCATGCGCTGATGTTACTGGCCATTCACCGACGGATGTTCGACTTCTTCATCCTCCAACAGCGTTGACACACTGTTTCCAAAAAGTCACCAGCCCACTCATTTTTGAACATCATGTTGTAACTACGATGTTGATGACTAAAAGAACCTGAGCGATATCGAGGTATGGATTGTAGTTTGACCTATTGCGGTATCAAGATAACATAATAATGTCATTTTTGCGCGGATGCTCTTGACCCATCTTTGGTTCAGAAAAAGAGTTGTTCGTTTGGGATAAAAAATGCATCTGTGAAGGTGACTTTGGCCATGCTGGATTTTCACGTTCTTTTCTATGCACTGAAGAGTTTTCGCTCATGTTGATGAATCTTGAATGCGCCCAGGTACATTGTGGTAATGTCAGGAAAGTTGTAAAGCCGGTTCTGCTAATGAAAAAAGCTGTTCTTGTGGATCGCCAAAGTATCATTGTACATGTTCGCGATAAGAAAAAAAAATGGTGAATGTGTCTGTAGGTTAAAAACACCTTGTACTCCAGAAATACGAAACATAAACATGGAGCACATAGATCAACCCCTTGGTTCAATGCCCACACGCTCATTCATACACCTATAAACCTAAGAATTTATTTTTTAGGATAGCTGGCAAACAGCAAAGACAGAAAACTGATTGTGGAAGAACGAGCGCCAAGAAGAGTCAGTGGAATAGGTAGAGAAAGAATAGCGAGACTGAGTAAATATGATAGTGACTATAAGAGAATAGAGTATCAAAAACATATGTGTGCTTTGGACATGAAGTCTTGAATATGGCATAGATGCTGATGTCGCCTTGGAGGGATTACGGTATCCTATGGATTTTTGTTTTGTGTGTCTCAATGATATGACATATATGTGGAGCCGTTGTTTTTTTGATTTGTATGTATAGTGTATAGGTTATGTGCGTGTTGTTGGCTCTCTGACGGAGTGCTCTGTGAAAAATGGAGCGTGCCTGAGATCAGTGAGAAAGAAGAGATGGTTTGTTTATTCTGCTATGACTACGGCTTTATACATGGGGCCGGAGCCGAACTATCTCGCTCCTTAATAATCCATAGACGCTGAATATGCGACACTCTGTTCACTGTTGTTGGTCTATGGCCAGAAAGGCTGTCATCTCGGACTCAGCCTCAGTACCTACAGACAATTGATGCAAAAGAATAAAGTACACCGTATGTCAGAAAAAGAACTCACAAGAGAGATGGTCGTTAAAAATATCATGAAAGCATTCATAGCCAGAGTATTTACCATAGCGTTCTCGGACAAAGGCCTTGAGGCATTCGTTTTCAAAGAGGATACGATCCAAGTGCACTTGCTGTTCTGCTTCAACAGTCCCAGTGATGCTGCCATTATAGAGATCGCCATCAGAACCGTTTTGCCCGTTGTAGTCGTCGTCATAGTGGGCCTGATCGTCCCAGTTAGGCACTGAAGAAATGTGTGGTGAGAGGGGAATGGTCATTGTAGGGGTGTGGTTGGCGTCGCTGAGGTGTGCATGGCCTCGATCCTGTCTGGTGTTGGAAGCTTTCTCGAAAAAAAGGGGTTGAGAGAATGCATTCTTCTGCTGCTCGCCCCTCCAGCTGTTGTACTGGCTACCGCTGCCACCACTGGGAGTCCACTGAGACTGGTGCTGTGGCTCTCGCTGTCGATACTGCTGCTGCTGCTTTGCTCCATGGAAATGCGCCAATTGCGCGAAGCTGCTGCCGGAAGTGTTCTGCGCTGAGAAGAACTGCTGACCCATCGAAAAGACGCCTTTGGGGGTAAAGTGTGAGTGGGGTCGGAGGATGTCGATCTCGCCTCCGTGCTGTGAGACTTGACGATGCTGGGCATAGTGCTGTTGTGTCGTTTGTTTCGAAACCTTGGCGACTTGCTTAGCGTCCTTGCCGA
This sequence comes from Linnemannia hyalina, assembly GCA_019671135.1. NCBI lineage: Eukaryota > Fungi > Mortierellomycota > Mortierellomycetes > Mortierellales > Mortierellaceae > Linnemannia > Linnemannia hyalina. The sequence continues at coordinate 538,761 of JAHRHY010000007.1, read as the reverse complement.
GAGATATGGTGACGAGTGCACTATTGTCCTTGCCCAGTCGGCAGGTGGGACGGGCGTCGTTTTTGAGTATTCCTGTCATAGCGACATCAACCGAACACATTGCTTCCAAATCGCTCACATCTGCATTTATGTCCACCTCCTCCTCCTCGTAGAGGTCATAATCGAGATCTGTGACGTCTTCAGAGTCACTGCCAGTATCCTTTGGTCGCGAAGTCGGACGGGCGCGCTTGCTGAGTCTCGAGTTGGGGTTGACCAGAGAGGAGTGCTTCTGCAATTCTTGAGGGCGATGGAATCCTCTAGCGGGGATCTTTCCGACGGTTTCACGGAAGGCTCTGGCGTGAGGGTTGAACGACTTTTTCAAGTCATTCACGTTCTCGTTTTCGTATCTTGTTACTGCCATGTAAGTTGCCAGGTCGAATGTGTAGGCGGTCGTGCTGAGGATTTCGTTGGAGTCCTTTGCCAGCTCTGTCAATACGACCCTGGGGCGGTACTTGTGGAATGATTCCATGTGAAACACGTTGGTGTCATTATGGCTGTCTCCGAGGGGCTGAGAGTGTGACCTTCCAGGACCGTCGTTGCTGTTGGTTGCGCTAGTAGAGTCGGCCTTGCGTTTGGAGGAGCTGGTAGAGATAGAATTGAGCTTGAGAGCTTTCTTGGCGACTGTCGGTTGAGACTTGGCCTTGTTGGCGAGTTTAGCCTTGGCGAACGAGATCGGGTTGGCCATCCAATGGCTGCCGAGCTTGAGTTGGTCTGGGTGTGTGTACGTCTCGCCCTTGTGGTCTGATGCGGCGGTGGCGATGGCGGTAGAGGAATCGTCGATGTTTTTGGGAGACCTGACTGCCTTCCATGCGCCATTGCTGAACCGGAATCGGTTTGGAGTGAGCATCTCAAATTCGAGGCAGAATGAATAATACGCATCGGGATTGAGGTTGAAGACGTTGAAGCGGAGGCTAGGGAAGAGGCAGCGTCCAGACGTTGTTATGATCATCTCATTTTGGTGCTCATCGAATTGTGCCCACAAGTCCGAATCCAAGAGCAACACCTTTGGCTGAGGCCCATCGTGACGAGTGCCGCTGCTGTTCAAAAGCGCAAGAGCAGCCGAGGTTCTGCGGGTCGACAATGCGAGGCGATCAGACTGTGATGTGCGACTGGGCGATGACAATGGTGACATAGGGCCATATTGCTCTCCACGTCTCCGCTTTGATGGTCGACCGCTGCTATTATCCTGGAGCGACTGCGAAGAGGACTGAGCTGACCGAACCTCAGCCTCTGTTGGCTCCCTCTGCTCGAATGGTCGGATCTGTGAGGGAGCAGGCTTGCTCAGATGCATGCTGCGGTACCACGGTCTATTCGTATGAAAAAGACGAAGATAGAAGATATATTAGATACACCGTACAACACCCTCCCGAGAAAGAACATTTATAATCACAGAAACAAAAGAAACTTTGGATACTTACTCGCTGTGTCGGTTGTCTGATCGAACATTAGTTCGCAGATTGCTTGATGGACCTTGGCGGCGGTCAAAGAGAGTAACCGTTGGCTCATTCTCCTTGTTAGCGTATTCCCTTCCAGTGGACATCGTGGTGGGTTGCGCGCTGGAAGAGGAAATCGAGGAGTGGGAAGCGACAACATGGCTGCCCTGAGGTGGTTGTTGGTGGTTATGGCGATGACCCCGGTGGTGGTGATACTGTGGGAGCATTGCTTTTGTATTTGTTGGTGGAGGAGTGAATGCGTGCGTTGTAAAAAGAAGGACGGTGTCTCGTGAGGGTGAAGAAGGGGTAGTGTAGCTATGCAATTCAGCAGTTATTGTGAAGAAGAAGGGCGAGATAATGTTAGAGCGAGAATGAGAAACAGGGTAAAAAAGACGAGAGGTGAAGTAAAGGGTGGGCAAAAGAAAGAGGGACGTGGACTGTAAGGCGACAGAGTTTACATAAACAGCGACCGCCTGTTTTCCTTCGTAACATGCAAACCAGAAGAAAATTATATATAATTGCGAGGAAAGGAGGGGGGAGTCAAAACAAAGAACTCACACACATTGTAGTGTAGACATACAAAGGGAATGAAAGGTATGAAGGAAAGGGAGGAAGTGGGTAGGCCGGCGCAAGCTGAGCATAAGTAAAGGAGGGAGATTGCCAGGATTTGACTTTACTTGCAAGAGGTAGGGTATGGCGTGTTTAGTCGGAGTGGAGAAAGGAAAAAGGGCTGTTCTTGGTACCTGTTCGTATTTCGACTTGCAAACAATAATGAGCTCAGCGTCGACGAAGAAAGAAAGTCTTGAGTGAGGAGGGACTCGAAGGTACTATGTGCCAATACAGAAATAAAGAGGGGTGTATGAGTGTATAGGTGGGAGAGGGGAGAGGTGAGTAGCAGTAGGAGCTGGGTGAAAGGACCAGAAGAGAGAGGAAAGTTGTATGTGTGTGTGTTTGAGTGTTGTGAGGGAGGGAAGTGGGTGTGGTAGTGAGGTACTGGGTTGCAGAGCAAGAGAGCAAGCAATAGCAGGAAAGAGGTGTATGTTTGGGCGAGAGCGAGAATAAAAGAGTAAGAGGGAGGTGGTTGGAGAAGTGAGAGAGAGTGGAGGTAGGGAAGGAAAGCAAAGCGAATGGAGTTGAAGTGAGGAGGAAGAGGAGGAAGAGGAGAAGAAAGGAAAGAAGTGAGGAGGAAGAAGAGAAGGTTTTCGTCTAGCCGCCTTGCGACCGATAGACAAAAAGGCAGAAGCACACAGAGCTACATCATATTTTTTTTCTTCACTCTGAGAGTATGAACCCTTATTCCTCACTTACAACACATACACATGCACATACATATACACACCCCTGTCCATAGTTGGGATCGATCCTTCCGTTCCTACTTCATCGACAGCCACAGTAAAATATTAGTTCCTGAGACGAATAACCTACACTGACACAGAAACATCACCAATTAATCAAACACTGCTCTCTCGACCATGTCCTTGTCTTTGTATTTCCTCACTTGTTAGCCTTTGTTTGGGATGTATGGATTACTACAGTCGTGGTTGTTGCATACCCGCCTTTCTCTTGTATGTTCAAATGGTCTTTATTTCTCTACGTCTACATATCTACATATGACCATATCTGCTTTTGTTTGTGTCTGTGTCACTGAGAAAAGAGTCATCGATAGCACACAGGGAGGGGATGCTAGAATGTATATTCCACTCAATACACAGAACCTTTCATTTTTTGTTTATGCTCCTTTCTTTCTTATTTTTCTTGTCCATGGTTGTGAAAGAGGGAGGTAGTGTCCTTGGCCCAGAGAGAAAAAGAGGCAAAGAGTGAGAGAAGGGGAGAGTAGGTGGACGAACGGTAAGGCGAAAAAGGCCATCTGCTTTGAGAGGTAGCTGGCGAGCAATTCTCCCATTCGAGAACCTGTTTTTTTATCCGTCTAGAACTGTTTCCTTCCAGCGCTTTTTTTGAGTGCGTTTGCTTGCAGTGTCTTCTTTACTCATGTCTGTACATTTGTAAATGTGCTTGTGATGTCAGAAAACAAGTCCAGCAGGCGGTTAGGAAAAAAAGAGGGGTGAGTTTGCTGTACCCTTGGATGTCTTTTGGTTGGTTTTGGTCGCGTGTGTTGGCAAATGGTCCGATTGGATGGGAGGGTTGATATCCGAGACCGAGGGAAATGGGATAAGGGCGAAGGGTACGAATCGGAAACTGCAAAAAGATAAAAAAGGAAAGCGACACCAAGTTTTAATTCAGTCCTTGCTATTCCATCATATTTTTCATGTTCACATACGCGCGCTTTAGCGCGTAAACAAACAACACATACAAACACAAACACAAACACAAACACATTTTTTTTACATAGGCTAAGAGAACGGCTCTGCATCAGACGAGTCTCATTGTTTTTCTTCTCTATGCAAGACTGTTTATGCCTCTCGAGCACTCCGCAGATAACGCATCGCATGCATTTTTCGTCATCTCGGTTCTGCGTTAAGAGTTTGCTTTTTTGGTGGGTTGTAAAGAGAAGTGGTGGTTACCCATGTTTTATTGTTATAGAGATAATAGTTCGAGGTGCTCAGCGGGCTTAAGATGTCCTTGCTTGAGGAGGAGGGTATGACTAGGTCGCCATAAGTAGTCCACTTAGTCGTCATCTTCATCGCCATCATCCAGACCTGGAACGGATAGCCGCATTGTCTCATCCTTATTGACTGGCTTGCGATACTCCCAGAAGAGTGCCCATCTCAGTAGTTCTTGTTGTTGCTGCAGGTGAACCTGTTGGATCTGTTGTTGTAGCAACTGATACTGCTTTTGCTGGAGCTGATGAGGCTGGGCGAACTTATGCTGGTCCTGGCGGCACTGCTTCTTGAACTCCTGTACGCGCAAGGGAACTTGTTGTTCGAAGACCTGTATCAGATCCGTGAGCTCCTGCTCCTGTTATCTCATGAGCTGTTGGTATTGGGGGATCGAATGCTGTTGCCGAAATGGAAGGAGAGAAAAGAAGGGGAGGAGACAGGAAGGCGAAGATAAATTAGGGCGAGGGTGGAAAGTGAAAAGAACTGAACGAGGTACAAGAAATATGAATGATTTCCTTTTCTTTTGGTACCGAGGCTTTTTTGTTGTCTTTTGGTTTCTGTTTTTGTTGAGTGAATAAAGAAATGAAAAGAAAAGAAGGAAAGAAAATGATATTAACAGACGAATACGAAGACGACAAGGACAATGAAGTAGGTCAAGAAGAGGGAGGGAAGACGCAAGGTCAGAAGGGGATTATGCGTGGGAATAGAACAAGATAAGAAGAGACAAGAAAGAAAGGGTAGTGAAGGACGGAGGTACTAGAATGGGGAAGGATGTGACGATTGAGAAAGGAGAGAACTGGGAAACGAAAAGGGTATTTTCTTGCTTTTTTCGCGTTTTGATTGTTATGAAAGGATGTAATGGGGGAAAATAAGTAGAAGGGAAGGAGGGGGGAGGAGAGAGAGGAGAGAAAGGAAAGAAGAGGAAGGGAGAATTGGCCAAAAGAAAAAGGTGGTATGGGTGAACGAGGAATGAAAAGTTGATAGAGGATGAGAGTGAGGATGATGAAAAGTTGAAGCGGAAGTATTATGAGGAGATATGAGAGGGAGAACTGGCTATTGTTAGTTGCTGGTATTTTGAGCGCTGTTGTTGGGTCAAGGATATGTTCTTTCCTTAGTGACCGTCACACGCACTGAGGGACTAACTGCTGCTGTCTCTCTCCCTCTAACAGAGAAAAAGAAAGGTAAAAAGAAAACAGCAGAGGACATGACCATTGTGATAGACAACATTGAGGTAGACAACATAGCACTCCACTTTCATCCTCGCCGTCAACTCATACACATCGTTGTCCCTCCTTGGTATGGATCCCTCTTTCTACCCTAGCATAAGAATCCATATCTAGAGATCGGTTTGCTCCTGAGACGATTACGAGTATAAACTACTCTGATAAAGAGACAGACTCACTTCTCCTTTTCTCTATTCTCTCTCGTTCTTTTTTTTTCTTTTTTTTCTCACTATTCAGTTTCTCTTGTTTTTACTCTCTCTATTATCCTTGAACTTGACTCTCACTTCCTCTCCTTCCCTTCCCCCCCTTCTCCTCTCTCCTCCCTTTCTCGTAACTGTTACATGTTTGTTTGTCTGTGGGTGTTTGTGAGTACGTACTGTTGCTGATGGTCTTAACCCTTTCGCGGATCTGTTTGACGTCTTACACCATACAAACAAAAGTCGCGAGTAGAAGTATTCCTGCATGGATCGATGAAGGAAGCGGAACAGGCTGCCAAAGCGTATCAATGGGGACGACTCGCGTAGGAGCCGCAAACTGGATCGGGACCAAAGAAATTGACGGGCCATGTGTTCTTGTCCTTGAAGTGAGTATATAGAACGACCGGGTTTCCGCCCTGTTTCTCAAAGATCGCCAGCGCCAGCATTATCGAGTAATTGATACCCATCGAGGTAAACTCTGCGTCTAGAAGCTGATCAAAGACAACGCGATCTTTAGCCGACAGGGTGTTGCTCTTGAGACGCCGCTTGTTTACATCCAACAGTGCACAACAAATGTATCGTAGAGCTGGACTCGAGTGATATCGATCGCTGACAGATCCTGCTTGCCCTCAGTGACGAATGACAGCGCTTCCAAGGCAAGAGTCAGAAAGAAAGAGTTCTTGACAAGATCCATGAGGTTGGGGATGGTGGTCAACCTCTCCATGTAGCCCAGGCCCGTGGTTCGAGGGTCACGTATTGCTCAATATAGTTCTCGATTTGCCCCTTGGTGGCAGAGGCGAGTAAGGCGAGAGAGTCCATAGGAAGAATCAAATTGTGGCCCTGACAATGAGGTAATGCACGTGATCAAACAGGACTGTCTTTTGCGACAATCAATTGATTGTCAACAATTTGCAAGCCACCGTCGCCTTCGCTTTCTTTTTTTTTTTTGTGGTGTTTGGTACTTTGACGCTGTGAAAGTGAAAAAAGTGAACAAGGGGAAGTAGCTGCTCAGTCTTCTTTTTCCATTCCATTACCCTTCTTTTCTCCCCTCTCCCGCCCATCCTCTTTCTCCTTGCATCTTCCCTTCCTCCCCTTTCCACCTTCTCATTGTCCTCTTCCTCCTCCTTCCAGCATACATACATCCACACTTTCTTTCTCACTCTCACACACACAGCAACTTTTAGCACTTTCATAAACCACGCATCTTCCTACAACCACGCACTATCTCTCTCACGGAGGAAAAACGACGACAAGACTTAATATATAACAAGGATGCAGGAAAACGCGGTGGCCAAAGAGCTCAGCGAGGGTCAAGGAGCTAACCGTTTCAGGGTATGCTGCAAGACTTTTTTTCTAGTGTCTATGTATAGTTTCTGTCACAATCAAATGATTTCAACTTGTAAACTGACCTGTTTGTCTTATTCCCCCCTGAACGAATTGTAGTACCAAAGCTTCAACAACCGGGTCAACCAGCTCAAGATCAAGATCACTCGGCAAGTCGGCCAAAAGGACAATGCGACAGTTGAAACAGGATCTTTCTTTAACGACTCTCTCGAGGGATGGAAGGAGCTGAACTTGTCTGCACCCTTCGTGCGGTTCGCTCTCGACGTCAAGAACTACTGCCAGACTCTCCCACAGCTTCTCTACCACAAGGATCAGGTAGTGGAGCTGTTGATCAAGAACTTGAACGAAGGAAATGTTCTCGCTCTGGAGCCCATCCTCGATCTGACTACACAACTCTCCAAGGATTTGGATGACGAACTCTACCCATACTTCGACCGCCTCTTGACCGCTATTCTTCCCCTCGTCGACTTTCGTGATGTCAAGGTCATTGAGGTAAGTATCCCAGATCGTTGTTCTCCTGGCGTCATTCGTATCGTCGGCATAACGGACAAGGGCGCAATGTACTCACCAACTCACCCTCTCTTTCACTTCTAGTGGGCATTCAACTGCATAGCTTCGCTATTCAAGAAGTACTCGGAACAACTGCGGACGAATCTCTGCCCTACCTTCAAGTATGTGATATATGCAGTCAAAGTCAGACCCACTATATACGCTCAGCCATATTACACGTTATTAACAACCACTGTCTCCATCTACAACAGGCTTTTAGCACCGATGCTCGGCGAGGACAACTCACAAAAGCCATATATCCGCAACTTTGCAGCAGAGTCGTTCTCATTTCTTATCAGGAAGGCACCCGTCGACCACCTCAAAGTTATTATCGCCTATATTCTCACACTCCTGCGCGAAACGCCTACGGAAGACTTTGTCGAGGGCGTGGCCAAGCTGTTGTTCGAGACAATCAAGCTCGTCGGCAACCAGTTCCAACATCGTGGCGTGGATGTCGTCCTCAGAGAGGTTATCAGGGCATTGAAGCAGGAGCAGGATGTCGAGGTCACGGAGAAGGGCATGAGTGACAACGCAACTTTCAGGACACTCTGCAAGACCCTCGTTCTCATGGTTCACTACTCGACCAAGGAGCATTTCAAGGGCGTTTGCGAGATGCTGTTGTCAGAGTTAACATCGAGTCTCGACATGGCTGTGACGGCCGAAAATGCTCAGAGGAGATGGCTCAATATTGCAGAGTCGATGGCACTCTTGAATGTGTGTGTCTCTGTCAGGAAGGGAAACCGCATCGATGGTATGTTGTGCTGAAAAGATGGTTTTTACCCACACCTTTTCATCTATCGTTACTTTTCGAGCGCGTGATCCCTAACACACCTTCCATGCGTATTGTGTATCATGTATAGACTTTGTCAAGATTTACGAGAAGGCCATCAAGGTTTCGACATTGACCCTGGCTCCTCAGGCCAAGGCACCCGCTGTTGTTGTCCAGGAGCTGGCCAAGCTCTCTAGCTCCGTCTTGGTCTTCTCGCCCTTGGAGAGCGTTCTCTTCCCTGGAGGACTTTTGCTCGAGTCGATTTACAAGCACGAGGTTCGTATATCTTTTATTACTAGTTCGTTGTGTATTAATGCCGAATCGAACTTTCTGCTAATGCCTGCTCCTACAATTTCATTCACAATTATAGGATGTCTCTACTGTGTTGGCATTCTCGATTTCCTTGATCAACTTGAAGTGGAGCCACTACACCCAAATCCTCCTTCCTCACATTGTCAAGTACTGCGCTGCTCACTGGAACGCTCAGAACTCGTGCCAGATCATTGTCTTTTTGGCGACCCTCCTCACTTCGAACGTCCTTACCCTGACACCCGGTATGATTGCCGCAACGGTTGATGAAAATGGATTGCTCAAGTTCCCTCTCGCTAAGGCACTCACAACAAAGAAGAAGACGACCAAGGCATCCGCGGAGGACACTGAGCGCATCGTGGACGGAATTTTGCGATTGTTGTCTGAGCCATGCGACTGGAAGGCTGAGGCTGACATGCTGGGCAACGTCACTCTGGAAGATGACAAGGATAGCAGTGCTATCCCTCGCATCGCATTGGTGACTGCTGCTCTTTCGATCGTCCCCCACATCTCTTCACCCTTCGCTTCAACAACCGACACCACCATGAAATTGCTCAGCTCTTTGTTGCAGGCATTGTCAAAGGAGGACCAGTCTATCACTCTCCAGAAGCGACCCTTCGTCCAGGGATCCGCCATGGCTACTCTGCACATCCTCCTGGGTGAGACGATCGAGATCCTCTCTGTCATCTGCGAGCGATCGGGCGAAGCTGGAGCCAAGCTCCTTGCCAGCCACTGGGATGTTATCATCAAGGATGCTCTCTACAACTACGGTTCCAACGAGGTCGTCCTTCGTGGTGTCGGCAAGTACTGCACCGTTCTCAAGCAGAGGTAATTATTTGCTCGTTTTTCACGTCAATTTTCATTCATGGTCCGACAAAGTCGCATAACTAACACTCGTCATCTTGGCTTTTCTCGCCGATAGCAATGTCTCTGGCAAGCTTTTCTCGACTGATACTCTTCGGGAACTCTACCCTAAGCTCGAAAAGAACATCAACTCGTTGCAGCACAGGCGGAGACTTCACACCCTTGAGATCCTATCCAGCTTCGACATTATTCCCTTTGAGGACAAGGATCCTCAGCAAAAGTCTGCCCCACAGAACGACATCCTCTGGCAGTGTTTGGCGATTGAAGCCATCGAGGTCACTGTCGAGAACTACAGAGAGAAGACCATGCAGATCCGCAAGCTCCACACTATGGTTGCATCTGGCAGAGTTAACGACTTTTACAAGACCGTCGCCATGCGTCTTTGCTTGGGTAAGCTCATTTTTTCATTTCCGCCAGTGTTACAATGACCGCTGCACCCGGCGATTTAATATACATGAGACTAACTTAAGTTTTGCGCCACCAATTTGACAGGTATCTTGACGATCAACTTCCAGCCCCTTTGGGCGGATGCCACGACGCTCCTTGTCAAGACGGCCGAGATCTACCCCGACGCCTTCTGGGAGCTGTTGTTTGGAGAAATCAAGCGGTTCGAAGACGAAGCGCTTTTGGTCGAGAGTGGTCTGTCAGCTCAGGCGATTGCCGACTACCATGATGCGCAGGCTCGCCTCGGATTGGGCGCCGAGATCAAAGAGGCCAAGAAGAAAGGAATCAACTTTGACTGTCCCAACTTCCGCAAGGTCCGTCGTTCCAACGAGACCGCCTTTGAGCTCACTGAAGTCGCCAAGCAGAACATGGCTTTGATCATGCACTTTATGAAGGTCTATGCTCCCGGCGCTGACCGTCTCGACTACTGGAACTACTACAGTCTGATCTTGAAGGCCCTGGCTGAGGTTCCCTCCATTGCCGAGGTTCACAATCGTCAGATCGTCTCCGTCTTTTTGACGTTCATCAAGGAGGAGTATGAGCCAGCATGGAACCGCAAGGACGAGCGCGACCTGGATGACGATGAACAGGAGGAAGATGCCGTCGAGATGATGAAGGTCCTCCCCAAGACTGCCAAGGATACTAAGGAGCGCCTTCACCTCTTCTTGGCCCTTTTCGCCAAGTTCAAGAACCCTAAGCAGACCTATGAGAGCGCCACCATGCGCGAGCTTTACTTGCGCATGTTGACCATCGGAGATGCTCCTCTGCAGACCCTCGCCTTGAACTGTTTGTTTACGTTCAAATTGCCAGCTCTGGTTCCATATCATGACAACCTCAAGAACATGTTGGATGACGTCAAGTTCAGGGACGAGTTGTCGACCTTCATCATTGCCGACAGCGAGAGTTCGAGCATTGGATCAGTTCACCGTGACGAGGTCATGCCCATCATCATCAGACTTCTCTACGGCTGCATGATTTCGAGAAAGGGCAAGGGGTCCGCCAAGGCCGGTATGTCTGCTCGTCGCAAGGCCGTCTTGACCGCCCTCGGAGGATGCAAGCCCACGGAGCTTGGCTTCTTTGTTTCGCTCATGCTCAGTCCCTTCGACATGGGCACCTCCGGAATCGTCGACAGCAGATTTGTCTTTGTGACCGATCCTTCTGCCGAGCGTGGCTCGGTTGGCCACATCCGCAAGCAGATCGGTTTCCTCAACATCATGGAGGATGTCATCAAGATGCTCGGCACCACCCTCAAGCCTTTCATTCCTCAGCTGTTGACTGCTGTCCTCTGCATGATCAACCAGGCCCAGGAGCGCATGAACCTTGATATGGTCGACCAGTCGATGCTCGGTGCCGAGGAGGGTATGATCGAGACACTCCAAATCAAGCAGCTCAAGGATGTTCGCCAATTCGGTATCAAGCGCATCACCAAGCTCTTCAGCCTGCCCAACACAGGCTTTGACTTTGAGCCCTACGTCCCCGCCATGTTCGAGTCCTTCCTGAACAGACGTGTTGGTCGCTTGGATATCGAGAGCACCCAGGCTCCCTCGGCCATCATGGAGCTTTTCTCCACATGGGCCAGTCGCAAGGAGTATGTCCCCTTCCTCATCAACTACAACAAGGACGTCCTTGTGAAGCTTTACGGCTGCTTGTCGGCCAAGAAGGTTCGCGATCCTGTCATCTCGATGGTCCTTGAGATTTGTGAGGATATCTTGGGCCACTGCTTCGAGGAGAACGATCTCGCTGAGAAGCCCCTGACGACCCAGGTCTTGATTCCTTACACCGACTGCCTCCTCGACAACCTCGAGATCGTCCTCACCAAGGGCAGTAGCGACGCAAAGTTTGGCAAGGACAGCTTCTCCAAGAGGGAAATCTCGATCTTGTCCCAGGTGGCTACTTACGTCAAGAACGGTCCTCAGGCTATCAAGTTGATCGACCTTCTGCTCCCCAGTCTCAAGAAGAGCCCAAGAGTCGTCCCTGAGCGCACCAAGGCCGACATTTTGCGCATCATTGTCAACTTTATGCCCATTATCCCCGAGTTGACGCCCCAGAGTTCCCTCTTCACCACATACTTCAACAACATTGTCAACCTCTTCTCAATGTTGATGTCCAGAGAGTGCCGCGTGTTGTTGGTGGCCATCATGGACGCGTTCGCCAAGATCGACTCATCCTTCACTGCTGCCGCGTCCCTCATTGCGGATCTCAACTCGTTCTCGACTACCCGTATTGATATGCCTGATTTTGACCGCCGCATGGACGCCTTCAACCTGTTGACCAACTCGCTCTACAAGGATCTCAACGACCGTCAGTGGCTCCCTGTTCTCCACAACATGATGTTCTACATTCGTGACCCTGAAGAAATGTCTATCCGAAGCAACTCAACCTTTGCCTTGACCCGATTCATTGACCAGTGCGCCGATCTCGACCCTCAGGATCCCCAACACGAGCTCTTCAGGGGACTCTTGGCCCACGTCATCTACCCCGGTCTCAAGAAGGGCTTCAAGTCTCCCATCGAGTTGGTTCGATTCGAGTTTGTGTCCGTCCTTGCCCATGCCGTCAAGCGTTGCCCCGATCAGGTCCAATTCTCGGATATGTCGGCCCTGTTGGTCGGAGGTGACGAGGAGGCTTCCTTCTTCACCAACATTTACCACATCCAGCTTCATCGTCGTATCCGTGCCCTCAACCGTTTCGCCGAGGAGTGCACCAAGGGAACCTTCCGCCCATCGACCTTGACCCAGATCTTTGCCCCCTTGATCGCCCATTTCATTTTCGAGTCGGACAAGAGCACGGACCACAACTTGGTCAACGAGACCGTTGCAACTCTCGGAATCATTGCCTCTCAGTTGCCCTGGAGCTCCTACTATTCGCTTTTGAGGACTTATCTCAAGCTGATCCCCCGCAAGGCTGAGATGGAGAAGATCCTCGTTCGTACCGTCATTGCCATCCTCGACAACTTCCACTTTGATATCAAACATGTCGAGGTATCGCCCGAGGAGGCCCTCGCCATTGTCCACAAGCGAGTACGCGTCAGCAAGCCCAAGGTCGACCGCAGAATGGCCAAAGGTGATGATGATGAGATGCCCGATGTCGAGGGCTCTAAGCTCCGTCGTCGTGATGCCGAAGGTGACGTTGATATGGAGGAGGCCCCTATGCCCCAGATTGGCGAGGCTCCTGACGCTGTCGAGACTGAGGCTGAGAAGGAAGCTGAGGAGGAGGCTGAAGAAGAGGATGAGGGGAACGACGAGGATGCCGATGAGGACGACGAATCGATGCAGGTTGAGCTTTCTTCCGCCGAGGCTGCCGCTGCCCTTGCCGGACGCATCCACGACACCGTCATCCAGAAGTTGCTCCCCGAGCTCCACCGCTACCTCACCAACCGTGACGACACCAGTGTCATGATCCGTGTCCCTGTCGCTTTGGCCATCACCAAGCTTCTCAAGGCTCTTCCCGATGTCTCCCTCCGCACCAACCTTCCTGGCCTGTTGACTTCGGTGTGCCAGATTCTCAAGAGTCGTCAGCAGGAGGCCCGTGATACCACTCGCGATACCCTAATCAAGATCACAATGTTCTTGGGTGCCGGCTACTTCAACTTTATCCTAAAGGAGATGAAGGGTGCCTTACTCCGCGGTTACCAGCTCCACGTCCTTGGTTTCACTGTCCACGCCATGTTGACCCACCTGGTGCCCACTTTGCAGGTCGGTGACCTCGACTACTGTCTCAAGGATATTGTCGACGTCTTGATCAACGATATCTTTGGTGAGACTGGTATCGAGAAGGAGACTGAGGAGATTACCGGCAAGATGAAGGAAGCCAAGAGCAACCTCAGCTTCCATTCGTTCGAGCTGATGGCCGGCATCATCGAGTTCAAGAACATGGGATTGATCATGATTCCTATCAAGGAACTCTTGAGCGAGTCAGAGGCCGTCAAGGTGATGCGCAAGGTCGACGAGGTCATGCGTCGCCTGGCCACCGGTTTGAACAGCAACCCCCATTTCGAAACCAAGGAAACCCTCATTTTCTGCCACGGTTTGATCTCGCAGAACCTGGAGTTGTCCAAGACTAAGGAGGAGATCAAGAAGCAAAAGTCGCGCATGGAGATCAACTACACCGTCGACACCAAGCGCCCTACTCAGTTGTCGACCGACTGCTTCCCTGCCAACGCTCACCGCTTCGTGGCTTTCGGTCTTCACATTTTCCGTTCTTCGTTGACCCGCAACAAGTTTGACGTCCGCTCGACCGAGCAATTGGCCCTCCTGGACCCCTTTGTCAAGGTTGTCGGTAACGGTGTCTTTGCCAAGCACCCCGATGTCATCCAGCAGTCGCTCAAGATCATGTCTCTCCTCGCTAAGCTCAAGTTGCCTTCGCTCGACAAGGGACTCCCTGTTGTCATCAAACAGACCTTTGTTCTTCTCAAGGCTCAGGGTTCTACCAAGTCGGAGATTGCCCAGAGCTGCTTCAAGATGTTGGCGATCGCCATGCGCGAGAGCAAGGTTATTGTGCTCAAGGAGGACCAGCTGACGATGCTTCTCAACATGATCAAGCCCGATTTGGAGGAGCCCGAGCGCCAGACTACCACCTTCGCCCTCATCCGTTCCATCGTTTCCCGCCAGTTTGTGGTTCCCGAGATGTACGATATCATGATGAACATTTCGGAGATCATGGTCACTTCGCAGAGCCACCAAGCCCGTGAGGAGTGTCGCCGCGCTCTTCTCCAATTCCTTTTGGACTACCCCCAGGGTCGTGGTCGTCTCCGCAACCAGATGAACTTTTTGGTCAAGAACTTGAGCTACGTCTTTGAGAGCGGTCGTCAGTCGGTGATGGAGATGATGCACTTCATCATCCAGAAGTTTGCGGACGAGATTCTCATGGACTATGTCGAGCTTTTCTTTTTGGCGTTGGTGATGCAGCTCGTCAACGATGACTCGAGCAAGTGTCGTGAGATGGCCGGTTCGTTGATCAAAGCCCTCTTCCAGAGAATGAACCGTCCCAAGCTCGACAACAGTTATGTCTTGCTCGCCAAATGGTTCGACCAGACCGAGCAGCGCAGTCTCCAGCGCGCGGCTTCTCAGGTCTACGGTTTGGCCATCGAGGCTTTCGGCCCTGCCTTCAAGAAGCAGATCCCTGTTTTGGTTCCCCGTCTCAAGTTTGCGCTCGAGTCGAGTTTGCAGATCATGCAGGAAGCCCAGGAGCAGGCTGCCGAGGCTGACAAGTTTGAGGAGCAGGAGCAGGATGCGATGGATCTCGATGCCGAGTGGGAGGTTGGCTACTATGCCCTCAACACCTTCACCAAGCTGGTCAAGCAGTTCCCCAATGTTATCAACTCGAGCGAGGTGACCACCTTGTGGCCCTTGATCCGCGAGCACATGCTCCACCCTCACGCCTGGGTTCGTTTGTCGGCCACTCGTCTGTTTGGCTCCTTCTTTGCAGGTATCGACCCCGTCACCCGTTCCCCTGTCAAGGATGCCTCATCGGATTTGGTGCTGTCACCCGAGATGATCAAGTCTGTTGCCCAGATGTTGTGCGAGCAACTCAAGAGTGAGTTCTTGTCCAAGGATCTTGGAGGACAGATTGTCAAGAATCTATTCTTTATCGCCAAGGTCTTCTATGCTCTTCCTTTTGACCAGCAGGAGGACGATGAAGAGAGCAATGAAGATGATGAAGACGAAGATGAGGAGGCCGAAGAAGAGGACGGAGAGGAGGAGGAAGGCAAGAAGACCACCGAGGCCAAGCAGCCTGTCAAGAGAATGCTGTACTGGTTGGTCAAGCGCCTCTCGTTCTTGTCGCGCGGTGCTGCCATGAGGAACAATAACGACCGGTCTGTGATCCAGCAGACCTGCATCTTTCAGTGCATGGCTGCCATTACCACCCATATTCACCAGGACGAGCTCAAGCCATACCTCATCCCCATTATCTCGCCCATCTACCGCATCGTCAATGACGAAACCGCCAAGGGCACCGAAATCGGTATGCATTTGCTGTTTTTTGTCTTGCCTCTGCTCATTTCTTTTTTTCATAACTTGCTGCCTCGAACCCTTTTTCTAACATTTTTTCTGGCTTGTAATTTGATATTAATAGAGGAGCTCAAGAAGCTGGGTTCAGAGGTTTTGGACTTGGTCCAGAAGCGCGCAGGTACAACCGACTACTTTAAGGCCTACAACAAGGTCCGCCAGCACGTGCTCGAGGTCCGTCGCGAGCGCAAGCAGAAGCGCGTCATGCAGGCCATGAACGACCCCCAGGCCCGGGCCCGTCGTCGTCTCCAGAAGAACGAGATGAAGTCGCGCAAGCGTCAGCTCAAGACCAAGGAGTATGCAAAGGACAAGGTCCGCCTGACCACCATCAAGAAGCGTCGTGTCGATTAAGGAGGAGATATTTGAGGAGGTGGGGGGTTTTTTTTCTTTCGGTTATTCTTTCAATTTTTTTATTTCATTGTACCATCATTAGCATTTCTTTAGCATTACCATATCATAGACAGCATATTCATTGCATGAACAGAATATTTCATTTTCCACTTTATTTGTTTGCTTGTTCGTTTCGTTGGACCCATAGATATATGCCTGATGATGGTGCAAAAAAACGCAGAGAAAAGAAGACAAATTCAGGTTTTCATTTTTTTTTGTCAAGGTAAAGATGCCAAAAGTGGAGCTGTCTAAGTGTTCCTCGTACGTGCACATAGTCTCCTCACTCAGTAATGTATCCTAAACTGTACAGCGAATATGAGAATTGTACAGCCCGTCCTCACCAGGTCTGGGATGACGCGTGTGAGTCCAAACGACCCTTGTTGCTTTGTGGGAAGCGTTCAAGAGATCTAGATGTGCTCCTCCTCCAATTCCTTGATGACCATGTTGCCTCTCCTTTCCATAAGATCCATGCGACTCAGGCCCAGCAGGGTGTCGATGATTGCTCGGTCAGCCACTCGAGTATCGCTCTGCTCGCCTGGGCACCGCTGTTCCCTGTGTTCTGCTACGGCTCGCCCATAAACGCACTCGTCCTCTCGGAGTTTCCGCCCATAGATTTGATTCCATTTATGGGTCGTTGCCCACTGTGCCCTCTAGTCCTTGGTAGTGCGTGTGCGCTTCATGCTGTTGGTTACACTTCCATAACTGCTCTCTGACCTCCTTTTCGACATATCGACAAAAGAGGCGGCTCACATGCTAGATGATGCTCTCTACTACGTCCTTGAACACCTTGATCAACTGTGTAGCTAGGGCTTTCGGCACTAGGCCTCGGTAGATGTGACCAACTGTCCACGCGTTCGGGATGTGTTGTTCCGGTTTCTTCTCCTCTTCCTCGCCTGGCCGCTTGATCGCCTGCCACAGCTTCCTGCAGAGTTTGCTGGTTCTTTGTAGCCTCCATACGGTCTCGGGGGGTGGTTGTTTTCCTGGTTTGAGCTGCTTCTGTCGCTGTTTGTTGATCAGTCGTGTGGTGATCTCTATCTATCCGTCGACTCGGTCGAGGGCATCTTCCCACAGCTCCTCCTGCGTGTCCGTGCTCTTGGAGCACGTCCAGATGTGCTCGTTATCATCCGTCTCTAGACTACACACTCGGCATAAGTCGTCCTTGTATGGATCTGGACGCCTGGCGCGTAAGATATCCATGGTAGGCAACATTTCATGAACCTTCGTTATCTTATCACTGCGTTGGCGTGTATCCTGCTGTGAACTGAAAAAGTTGTTGACTGGTTTGTTGCTGTGTATGTGCCAGGCCAATCTGTGCCCTTGTAGTCTTGGATCGATCTCTTGGTCTTCCTGAGTGCCCTCCAGCGTCTGGTGGTGTGCATCTTGAGCACATGTCTCGTATTCTGATTGAGGATAACGCAAGCCATCGTCGTAGAGTATTTGATTTCGTCCTGGGTGGCTCTGTCCACCTCACATGCCGTCCCGCCTTATGATTACGCCCCCTTTGCTGCTATATCCGCCTTTCCGTTCCATTCATTTTCGCTGTGGCCCTTGACCCACTCGACCGTTGTTGACCACGTGCGTCCACCGTATATCCGTGCGATCACCGCCCTCTCTTCAGCGTACCTGCACCTCAGTTTTTCTCTCACTGATGCTCGTTTCCGATTGACAAGGAACTCACTGAACTCTTTCACTACCGTTTGGTTGTCAAGTCGGATGCAGAGGTCCTGGTCCTGTGGTCTCACGATGACTCCTGCAATCGATCCCATTAGTTCCGCTTTCGCCGATGATGCGAATCCTCCAGTGGTTCCCTTCACCACCGTCTGCTCCTCTCCTACTACTACAAAGGCCATGGCCCATGTCTCCTTCCCCTTGTTCACCATCGAACCATCGGAGTAGATATGTCCCAGTTCAGGCCTAGTCTCTTTCTTGCAGCTCTCTATGGACTCTTGACAAGTTCAGGCTTTCCAAAGACATTCCTAACTCGTTATGCTGTCACTCAGCCGCCAGTTTACCTTGCAAGAAGCTTTCAACCATCAACTCACAACACTTCACACCACCACCAAAGATCAAGTTCCAATCAAGGACCAAGAGGGCGGACGGCCTTGTCAGCTTGACTATCAGTGCACACTCTGGAGATGGGAATTATCCAGATGACAGAACGTGTCCAAGCGCAAGCAACTCTGCAACCGGAAGCGACGGCCTATGCTTCAAGACCAAGTCTACTTCCCTGACGCCCATACTCTTCCGACCCTCATCTAAAGCAGCGTTAACATAGCCTCTCAACTCCTCCAACTTGCTCAACACACTAAAGCAGCCCAACGACCCCAATCGACCCGTCTCCTCGTCCTCAGACGCTCAGAGCCGGAGGTCTGGTCGACCTAGTTCTGACAACCACTGATGAACATTGACCTTGTCAATATCCTGCAGTGGTTGGAGATCCAGGGACGTCAACCAAGGCAATACCCTAACGACATTGTAAAGTCCGTCAAAGGTCCATGCCTGTCCACTTGCGGAGAGTCCGAGGTGCCTGATGTCGGTGAGTTGGTTCAAACGTCCAAATCCTGCCAAGGTCGAATGATCCAAGTCACGACTTTTGACCGTGAGAGAGCGAAGGTACCGCATTTGGCCAAGCTGCTCGTATGTAGCTTGCCAAATCCGTTGGCGGTCCTGATGAGTGGCTGCGATGAATGGGTCGATGTAAATCTCAATCCAGAGCTCCTCGACCTGCGGCGCTGGGTTGCTGTAGGATATGACGCCTCCTTCTTCAACCTCTCCGAAGAAGTCTCGAGGTTGGACAGCGAATCCCTTGAGAATAAGCGTCCTCACCTCTCTGTGCCAGAAGAGAATTGCGTTCAAGCACAAGGTATTCTGCCAAGTCAGAGTGTTCTCTTGGCCATCGAATTCTCTCTGCACCTCCAGCTTGAGCGACCTCAGTCGAGGCGCAAACCTCCTGAACTGCACCCACAACCGATCGAACTCGTCTACGCTCTCCAACGTAATGCTTACAGCTGTAAGGAAGTTCAATCGGTCATGCATATTGACCATGTCGGATATCCGGAATGAAAGAGGTCCCTCGAACACCAACTCTTCAAGCTGTCTGCAGCTGAGAATTGGCTCCAAGGCCGTCTCCTGGATATCCGTTGGCTTGGCAGTCAGGACCAGCTTCCGGAGGTGAGGACAGCGCCGGAGGATTCCGAGTTCACTCCGTGGAATCCGAAGACTCTTGATCGCCCATTGAGGCTGGACCGCTTCTTCTTGTTGCGCTTGGCCAGCAACCTCGACGATTGCTGCCTGGTGGTGATATGGCGCATACCACCACCCCGCAAGTCCGAGCCCCTCAAGTTGATCAAACCTGCTAAACAGGTCACTCAGTGGAACTGGCTCTCCTCCTTCCACTTCCTGCAACTCGCCTTCTTCTTCGCTCTCATCTACCTCTCCGTCCTCTTCACTCTCTGCCTCTGCCTCTGCCTCAAACCCGATCAAGTCCAACTGGAGATGGCTTAACGTCAACAACTCTCTAGGATCCTTGAGCAGGTTCAACAGCACTCTCTTGGCCAAGCCGGTCGTCGTCAATGACAGCTTCTTGAGGTTGGGCATGGACCTCAGGATTACCACTAACTCGGAGTATGAAAGTCCAGAGTCGTTGTTACTCCCCCATTCTACCTCAACGACGCGGCGCAGGAGAGCACGAAGCTCGTCGAACTTCTCTTGGCGGACAAGACTACCCAGGCGTCGGAACTGTGGACATCTCCATTTGCGGTGTGTGATTGACGTCCAGACAAATGGCATCATTGCAGCCCTCCAGTCCCAGGACACTTCCGACGCGTGGACGAGGTCCTTCGTCCGAAGATGCGTGGCAATTTCGGACAACAGCTCAGGAAGGAAGACGACTCGTGTTGGCATGGCGGATGGGAGCAGCGCTGGGGCTGGCTCGACGGGCATGGCAGTCGGAGGTAGCGCTGGGGTATCCTCGGAGGTGGGTGGTGGCGGAGATCCTGCCGAAAAATTCTCAGTGGGATGTGGTGGAGAAGCAATGACTGTCTCGTCGACTTGCAGGAGCGAGGAGAAGTAGAATTTGTACCTTCGCGTGGCGACGGGAGGTGGGATGGGTGCGGCTGGTGGTGGCCCCTGAATGGATGATGAGCTCGACGACGACATACTCGAAGGCAGGCGAGAAAGAGAAAGCGCTTCTTCAGCCTGTCGGACGGACGAGAAATAGAAATTGTATCTCGTGGGTCTGGGAGCTGTGGTCGATCCTGTGGGCTCAACCTCGGTGGGTGATCGTGGAGCAGGCGACGACAAAGTCGAAAAGAAGCAGCGGATCCTTCGGACTTTCCGTGGTTTCTTGCTCAAACGAGAGGACGAGGGAGAGGCGGCAACTCTTTTCTGGCTTGTGGATGCTGAAGGGGAGGAACCGGATGTGTTGGTGGTCGAGCAGGACAAAGAGATGGCGTTCATGTCGGATGTTGACGGCGAAAGTGTGGGTGGCAGCAGTGCACGAGTCGTTGACCTGGTCATCATTCGGTGAGAGTATAAACCGACCCCGACACCAGAATCTGTTGTAGTCGAGAGGCTGGGGGTGGAGGTAGATGTTGACGGCATCGCGGTCGCGGAAGTAATTGTGGGCGTCGATATTGGCGGTGATGAGGGGGTAGAAGATGAAGGGATGGAGGTTGAAGATGAAGAACTCATCATTGGCAAATATGGATATGAGGGAATGGGGGGTGGATGAATATAGCAGTTGAAGACGTTCAGTGATGAACGGCGGGGTTGTAGGTGAATTAGAGAAAGGATATGAGTGGTGCTGATAAAGAGAATGAATTGAGTCTTTTACTGACGGTAAATGGCAGTATCCAACTTTGAAGACTAAAAGAAGGTAAGGAAGACTCAAGAGAGCTATTGTGGGGAGGAATGGTGAAGAAAGAAAAGAAAAGAAAAGAAAAGAACGGAAAGAAAGAAAAACATGAATGGAAAGGGCCGTTGGTTTTTTATACCGCGAGGGTTCTTTTCACTTTTCATTGAGGCGCAAGTGTCTGTGTCTCTGGTTGACTCTCTGTCTGTCTATCTGGACTGACTCTCTATTTGCCCCTCTGTCTGCCTGTCTATCTGACTGACTCTCTGTCTGTCTGTGTGTCTGTGTGTATGTCTGTCTGCCTGTCTGTCTGTCATGAGAAAAAACAGTCTCGTCTGATAACGAATGGAAAAAAAATAAGGGCAATGTCGGTTTGGACAAGGACTCGGCCGGGTGGGAAAAAAAACAGGGAGATAGATAGTTAGTTAGTTAGAGAGAGAGAGAGAGAGAGAGAGAGAGAGAGAGAGAGAGAGAGAGAGAGACTGGTGGCTATCTAGAGTAAGGTAATGCCTACACAACAAGACAAGGAGAATGTCCTTGACTAAACTAGCATCAAGGTCCTGCCTCAAGCACATCACCGCAGACGAAGACAGGCGACATGGCAACTGAGGCCAGAATAAAGCTGGTACAAAAAGAAAAGAAATAGAGTGGGCAATAATGGCAGCTGCAACACACACGGTTTGACACACAAACAGGCTTCTTTATTTGTTGCAAAAAAAAACACGGCTAATCTGCTTTCTGAGAAAAAGAGAAGGACAGAGAGGGAGGAGGGCGAGTGAACAAAAGCAACCCCTCAAAACGCAGCACTTGGGCGAGGGTTTTTAGGGTTATTGAGGTTGTGGGTGATGGGTGCTGGTGATGTTACCGAGGGTTGAATAAAAGTAACCAGTAATGACCTGTTCCCGCATTCACCTTTGTTTTTTGTTGAAGGCGATGAATCTGCAGAGAGATGATTAAGGTGGATTAGGGCTGGCGAGTCGTGGAAAGGATAGCAGCGTAGAAAGACAAAGAGAGGAGGAGTCTCAGGAACAGGCAGACATGGTTCACCGTCACGACTATCGATCCTTATGGGCGAAGCAATAATAACCTTTTTGTCCTTTTTCTCGCCTTCTCGGACTACCATTGGCCATATGTGTCTTTTTCTACAAAAGAAGCGTACCGTAAATCTTGTTCGGCTACTCTCTCTCTCTCTATTTTTTTCCCCACCCGTCCAGCCAAACCAACATTGCCGTTATTTTCCGTTCGTCATTGGACAGCAACCCAGCGCCACAGGTCGAGGAGCTCTGGATTGAGATCGACATTGACCCATTCATCGCCGCCACTCATCAGGACTGCCAACGGATTTGGCAAGTTACGTATGAGCAACTTAGCCAGATGCGGTACCTTCGCTCTCTTACGGTCAAAAGTCCCGACTTGGATCACACTTTCATGGCAGGATCGGATGCTTAAACTAACTTACCAACCTCAGCGCCTTGGACTCTCCGTAGGACGACAGGCATGGATCTTTGACGAACTTCATATGATCTTAAAGATGGTACTGGCTTGACTGACGTACCTGTATCCCCAACCATTGCAGGATGTTGACAAGACCGATGTTTATCGGTGGTTGGCAGAACTGGGTTGACCGGTTCTGAGCTTCTGAGCGAGCGTGGCATTTGCACAAAATCCTTTCATTGATAACCATTTCTTTGCTGGGTTGTTCTTTGTGTTTGCCTGTTTGTCTCTTCGATGTCACATGCTACCGCTGCGGCACCCTTGAAAAATTATTACATCTTTCTTCCTCCTTTTTGTTCCCACACTCTTCTTCTTACTTCCTCCTTGCCCTTCCAGCGTTTCCCCCTTCTTCCCCTTTTTCCTTCTCCTCTTCCATTACATCTTCCCTTCCTTTGCCTTCTCTACTCTATCTCTTATTCCTTTCTTCGCCTTCTCTCTCTCTCCTCCCTCTCATCTCATTATTCTCATTCCTCCTCCACTCCACCCATTACTTAACTAATCCCTCGCTCCATTCACAGAATCAAGGTTGCATTCAATTGCAATCGACATTGTTACCCTTCGAATCTAGTTTTCTACTGCCGCACTCGTTTTCGCTACCCATTGCCATCGCCATCCTTTAGCACACTACACGGCCTCGAACCTCAAAGGAAAGTACTCGACTCTTTCTTAATTGCATACAATTCCATCATGGTGGTATCCTTCTTTATCGGCTAGTTTGCAAGAACTGGTGTCTTTGAACTGTGCTATGTACCAAACTCTTCCACTATGCGCCATGACTTGGTATAATCAACAAGAACGCCTCATATGAGGGCTTGTTGGAGGGACTGCAAAACGTGCTGTTTGTGGAATATTGCCAACGGCGGGGGGGAACCACTTGTCTGTCTCGATTCTGCTCGATGTATATTTCCTTCACGTTGAAGTGGTGTAACCCTTGCAACGCATTCGAGTTTGGTCAAAGGTGCCTGTGAGATATACCATGTGAAGGAGGTTGCTTCTTTGGAGTTCCTGGCGACTTAAGATATTGTCCTGTGTCAGATAGGGCGAAATTGGGGGGTGTGGACCGGTGCTCTGAACGGACAGGGAACAAAATGAAGAAGATGACCCTAAGTAATTGTTTTGTTCCAGGTCTCCTGGGAATTAGCTGGAGGATGGAGACTATCAGGGTAGCGCTGCATGTATTTGTGCTTGATAACGGCTTTCTAACCTCTCTTTTCCTCTTCTCTTTGCATTGTTATTGGATGATGTGTGAATCTGAGACAAATAAACTGAAACCACCAATCAAGTAACCATCACTTGGGAATGATCACTTGTAGATCAGTCTGCCGGGATGACCAGAGGTGAGTTTGCTCATTCCTGTTCCTGTTGACTAACCACCTCGTTTTTTTCCTTGCTCGCCCCGACATGACCTTCATTTTGCTACACGCGCCTAAGGTCCTTCATTTCTCGGATATAGGGCGACAGCCAGCATCCACCATCATCAGCGACGATACTATTCAGCAGCACAAGAGGAGAGTACCCCGACCCTGCAGAAGTGCACTCATTACTGCCATGGTATCCTCTCATACCTTGACCTATTGGCGGAAACTGGTGTCATTGAGATACATCGACGCTGATATTTCCACACGCAAGACACCTGCTACTGGACTGAAATATGAAAGGGGGTTGTTGGGACCGGATGGCGACGAATGTCCGTCAAGCCGACCTTGATGAGGCGCTATTGTAATCGTTGGCACGCTTCGAAAATCGTAGGGCTCGCTTTTCGCACGTTGAAGTGGTATCTCTTGCCGCTCATTCGAGTTTGATCAAAACTGATTACAACGAGTATCATGTGAGAAGGGTGTGGCTTCATAGGTTCTTTGGCAAACACACGTCGGGAAGTCTTGCTAATGGGTCTGAAGAGGTTATTTCGGTGTACCGAAGGGGACAGGGACCAAGATGAGAAACGACCACGCTGTTTGTCTTGATCGTGTCTATGGGGACCAACGGAGGGGACAGAGGCAGTTGTGGTAGAGCTGACTGGATTTGTGTTAAGTGGAGTCTTCCGAACCTCGCGTCTCTTCTTTTCCTCCTTTGTTTTTCTTAGCGATGACAGGATGCTATTCCCCTCAAATACAAACAGGCACAAGACATGGACGATATCACGGACAAGATAACTTGATCATTCGATCACACTTACTTTTCATTGAAGCGAGGTCTTCTGACACCAAGTTAAAGTACTATAGGAATAAGACTCAAAGGAATAAACACGGGCATCTTTTATTACAAAAGCCTTTCTTTCTCAACTTGGGGGCTGACTCTGGCAACCGTTGGCCATTTTTGATGTTGTTGGGAGGATGAGGTCAAAAGGGCCTATAGGATTAGGATGACCATCCTAAAAAATTGCGCGGGTATGCAATCAGGATCATCATGGTCACTCTAACCAATCTGTTACGACCGACCCGATTACCACGATGTTTAATGTGGCAAGTCCAGGTGTGAGTTGCTCTACTGGCAGAAGCCCGAGTTTAAGATAGCATTTGATGTGGCAGGGGGCGATTAAGGTGGCTGTTGGGGGTAACAGACGATTGAAAATGGTTTTGAGCTCGGACTGCCGTGATGACACTTCGGTCTGTGAAATGGGCCGTTTACAGGGGTTATGGGCAATTGAAAATAGGGGGCAATGGCGGATTCCCATTTTCGTTTGGTCCATTTTGTGTTGAGCTCTAGGCGACGACGATCTCTGGACACATTTTCAACTGCCTCGAATTTGGTTCGAGGGGTTTGTCAAGTCTCAATGGCGAAGACTTTATTTGACCTTCCTGGATTGTTCCTGTACTGGAGACTGGAATGCCAGTAAGGACACGTGTCATGAAATCGAGTCACCATAAAAGCGGCGATAGGATTTGGCCGTAAGTTCCCAGGACGCGATACGGATATTGAGGATTGAGGAAAACGCGAAAAGTGAAGCGAGCAATGGTCTTCAATTCGCGGAAACGGACAATGACCTGGCTGGCTACCACTTGTTTGCTCGGTCGAGAATTTCGTCCGCAATGTTGTTGGAGTTGGATCTCCTTTCTTTCCTTCTTCGTCCTTTCACACCCTCTTTCCTCCTTCCTTTCTTCCTTTCTTTCTTTTCTTCACCCTTCCCCTCCTCCCACCTCCCTCTTTGTATGTACTTCGCAGAAGGATTGGTTTATTTGTAAGTTTCTTTTTTTTTTGAAGAACAAAGGTACTAAAGTCTTTACAATAAAAGTAGCAATGAGCCTAGTCAGGAAGAACAAAGGGGAGAATAGTAACGCACGAGGGGTAACAGAGAAAGGGAGTAAAGGGAACAGTGCAAAGGGTATCAATGTCATCGGAATAGAAAGAGAAGAAAAAAAAAGAGGCGTCGAAGGGCAACCCTTGAAGGCCAACGAGAGTGTCCCCGAGCTTACAACTTCACCTTCTTTCTCCTGTTACACGCTCCTGTGAGCTTTCAAGGTGAAGTGTCAACCCCTTCATCGCACTCTGAACAGGCGCAACCTTACGTTTGTCCTCCTCGGCCTTCTGACGCTGTTGCTCCATCGTTTGAAAGTTGGCGACCTGTCGTTTGAGGTCTGAAGTCTCCCTCTGGAGGACTGCATAGTCGATCTTGAGCTGGTTGCGCTCCTCTGTCAAGGTGATCACATCCTTGTACAGCTATCAAAGACGACATATGCGAGATAAGAAAAGTAGGGGTTGTGAGTGAACGTTGTCTTTGTTTGCATTATCGAATGACAAACAAACGAAATAAAATAAGCTTGCTTTTGTGTTTGTTCGAGTGCTTGTGTACGTTGGACACACACCTCCTTGATCTGGGTGAGCATCCCCTGGATAAGATTACGTCCATCTGCTAGTTCATTCTCATGGATGTTGTTGATGTTTGGGACGTGGGGGCGATGACGAGTAGCAGGAGTGTTCGTCAAGGTACGTCGGTTCTGAAGCTGCTGCAACTGTTGGTGGTTGTTGTCGAGGTGGTGGTTCATGCTTGTTTGCTGTTTTACTGTTTGCTGTTTGCTGTTTGGGTATGAACGGTGTTGTTAATGTGTGTTCGTGTTTCTGTTTTCTGTGTGCGGAAATGAAGAAGAAAGAAAGAGAAGTGAGAGAGAGAGAAAAAGAGCCAAATTTTTTGCAAGCTGAACATCAAAATGATGCTCAACTTCACTGTCCCAACCCATACCTGAAACTTCACCCTGAATGGCTACAAAGCAAAGAGCGATAGGTCAAAGCAGATGTCAAGGATTTAGAACAATGGTTCGTTGGTGTTGTTATTGCAAAGAAAGAAAATTATGATACAAGAAATATAAAACGCCCTTTGGGCCTCAACCCCGACTACACTAAGGTCCCAGAGCAGAAGGTACGGCCCCAGACAGCGACGATGCAGAACCAGTGATACCCATTCCTTCTTGCTGCTTAACCCGACTCATGAACCCAGCAACACGCGACAGATCCAAACTAGCACCATCACTCTCAACAGCCAGCGTCAACGGGACAAGCATTTCGTCGACCTTGTCCAGCTGGATATTACAACAGATCGCAATGACCTTCTTACACAACAACTCATTCGCAGACGTCTTGGATTTGGTCTCAGCCAACTCCAGTGCCAGCTCCTCGTCGTTCTTCTGGTATGCATACACCCTTGACCGCAAGAGAACCAAATCATCTTCAGCCATCCTCTCACGCGTCTTTAGATCTTCGCCACTACCACCAACCTCAACAGCTCCAGTTGTCGTCATCCCATCAGGATTAGTGCGTTTCCGGACATTGAACAATAGGTCGATATCCTCACCCGAAGGAGGGCGCAGTTTGCTGTTGTATCCCTTGTGGCTCCGTGTCCGTTGAGACTCCTCCTCGAGCGAAAGCGACAAGTTCTTGATCTTTTGTTGAGCCTCTGCGACTTGCTGCGCCTGTGACCTGTAGTCAATAATACTCCTTCGCGTCTCTGTCAGCTCTCGGGTCGCATTCCTGAGCAGTGATTGGGTATCCTTGAGCTGGCCCTGTCGCGCCAGAATCTCCTGCGAGAACTCTACATCCAACTCATCCACCATCTTCTGTACAACTATTCACATTTGTGTAAAACAAGAAAAATGTTATTTCGTGGCTGAAAAGATGAATATGTTTAACTTTGAAAGTGACAGCGTGGATAACTTACCATGCATGACATCCTTGCCTCGTTTCCCGCCATTCTCTTCCTTTGATGGAGGTGCTGTCGAAAACGCCCGTGGCACAAAAGGCGCTTCCGATGGGCCACGCTATTTATGAAGCATACAGCAAAATAATTAGTTCGTGTATTACTTCATGGGTAATAAGGTTATATTCATATAAGCACTTGGTAGAAAGACAAGTGTGAAAATGAGTGCATACCTCAAGGTCGTCGACACCAAAGTCGCCGGCGCGAAGGCCGACTTTGTTCTCAATCTCCCGATTAGCACCAACATCGATCAAGAACCTCGCCAAGTACCGATCTCCAACACGGGCTGCAATCGTTAAAGCAGTATCTCCGTTCTTGTCCTGGATATCGACCAACGATGAGAAGTCCCCTCCATTCCGAGCAATCCATTCCAAAAGACACTCCATGTAATACCTTGACGCTGCCCCACGACCCCGCACTCCAGCCATCATCGCGATATGGTGCAACAAGGTCCTTTTCTTGTGGTCAACAGTTGTGATGACTCTGTGGAGGATGCTGAGTAGGTGTGGGAAAGACTGCTTGTCATAGTTGTTGGTCACCAGAACAGCGCGGATGAGCGCGGATTCGCCATTGTTATTGACCCGACGGACGTCCGCATGCTTCTGAACCAAGAGCTCCAAGACCTGAATCCGAGCCAGAGCAGCAGCCCAGTGAAGGGCAGTATGACCCTGATCGTCAATGACGAGGTCGATGTCGAGATCCTCAGGGATAGTGGGGTCCGTCAACAAGTGCGGGATCTCCTCCGTGTCGTCATTCAAAAAGATCGCCATCAGGATCGATCGATATCTCTCAGCGCCTTCCAATGGTGGCTCCTCTGGTTGTGGTTGTGGTAGTGGTGGTGGTGGTGCTAGACTTGATCCACTCCCGTTCTGGCGAAATTGCTGATGACGATATTGCTGATGAAGTAAGTTGTGCCCATGTTCCTGCTCGGGTGTAAAGTCGCGGTCGTATCGCTGAGCAGGCGAGTGAATCTTGGGCCGCTTACGGACTGGCGTAGCGTTGTCGACAGGCCACTGGGGTGAGGGTGGGATAGACGGTGAGGGTGCATTGAAGGATGGATGAAGAGGTGATGGTGTCATCGAAGCTGTGCTGAATGTCTGAGAGCCGCCAGCAGCGCCTGGTTTGGCAGAGGAACTACGAGCCCGCTTGGCGGGGCTTTGTCGGGGCGAGGCTGCTGCTTTGGCGATGGCAATATCCTTTGATTTCTGGGCCATGAGGGCCATTTCCTTTGTTGGGGTGACCGTGTCGACTTCGCCTTTCAGGACGTCATATTCAAACAGCGCGCGTAAGAACGGTTCGACCTCGTACTGCTTTGCCAAATCCTTCCCCCTCTGAAACGGGACCCTATTCGCAACAAATAAAAGGTAACGCTGTTAGCTCGAGCCTCTGTACCAAAAAGAGCACACATACTTCCAACAAAAAGAACACGTAAAAGTGACTTACCAGGTGCCCTGGTATTTGCCATAACCGCCTTGAATCTTCTCGTGCTCGCCTGGGAGGATCTCGCGTTCGAGAATTTTGGTCCGGCGTCCCTTTTCGATACCGGCGACCTTGAGGATTTGTGTTGCGTTGAGGTACGAGTCCTGCTTACGTCTCATCACGGCGATTCCACGACACATGACTTCGTAGACGGGGACTCCCGAGTACACGGCGGTGTAGATGTCGCTAGCCATGGCAGTGTTTCGCTGAGTATTTGCTGTTTGTTTTTTTGTTGCTGTCGTGAGAGTGATTCGAGACGTTGATGATGGTTTTCTTCCTGTTTGTCGGGTAGACTGTCTGGTGTTGCTATTCCTTCTGGATGAAAGTATAAGCGTGTGCGAAGTAGACGAAGAAGAAGAAGAGGAGGAGGAGGAGAAGGTGTTGCTTGTGAGAAATAAAAGAGAAAAAGAGAAGGGATGGGACGCGTCTCGATTGTGTTTGTTGTCGTGTTTGGTTGCCGTGTCGTGTCGTCGAATTGAAAAAAAAAAAAAGAAAAGAGTCGACCCTGGCCAGGTTGTGTTTTCGCGGTTGTGGAGAGGAGAGAAAAGAAAGGGTCAACTGTGCAAAGGAGAGAGCACATAATTTTTTGATTAAGGGTTTCTCTCTCTCTCTCTTTCTTTCTCTCTCTCTCTCCCCCCCCCCTTTATTTGAGTGGGCGACTGTGCCTGATCTGCGCAGAGAAACGCGTTCAAGGTTAAAAAAGGCTGACTGATACAAAGCTCCTTCTTGCAGGTCCTGCTACTAATTCAAAGCATTGGAGCAAAACAAACAACAGGCTTGTCAACAACCATAAACGTACCCGATCCTATTTACCAACGGGACTGTGCCGGGCGGTTGACCGTTCAGGGAGCAATTTGCTCAACATAATAATACTGGGCGGAGACGGGTAAATAACACCATGTCGAACACATCCATGACCTAAATGCCCAATAATGGGTACATACTAATAATGCACGCCGAATGAAGGCTCTCGTTCATGTTATCATTTTTGCTTTGCCCTTTCCTTCTTTTGCTGAACAAAAAATAGATCGCATTTCGCTCAATTGGTCAAAAGGGAGAGGGCTATGCAAAGACGAAACGAACCGAAACGAAGGCATACATTGACAGATACACATCTTCAACAGTCAAGCCATTGCAACTGAAGATGCACGTTTTTTTGTTTTCTTTCAGGAGAGTCGAGGACGAGTGGGGATTGGAGATATGTATGAGAGAGGAGAGTGAGAGGGAGGAAAAACGTGGAATTGTTGCGTGTTGAGTAGATGTGCGTCCTGACAACAACAAACAAAGAGAGGAAGAAAAGGAGACAGACGAAGGAGAAAGGAGAGCGAATAGGGAGAATCGAAGAGTGTGGATGTGAATGTATGCATTGTTTGTATGTGTCTGCGTGTTTATATGTGTAGAGGAAGCGAGGGAGAAAGAGAGACTTGGACAGCGAACCAGCTCTCTCTCTCTTTCTTCTCTTTCCTCTCTTCCTTCTTCCCTCTTCGTCCCTTCTTTATTTATTCTCACCACACCTTGTCCACCTTGGCCCTGCCTTTCTCTTTTTTCCACGCTCTCATTCACTCTTTATTCATTCATTCATTCATTCATTCATTCATTCATTCATTCGTCACTTTCATTCGTCACTTTCATTCGACATGGAGTCCTACATCGCAAGGTAGCCAACTCAGTCACTGTGAACTACGTTCTTTTGCAAAGCTATTATTTCACTTCAGCCTCGATCAGGACCTGCCACTTTGCCCTCCACTTCACCAGCAACCATAAACACCATACAATCGAGAACTCACGCCCATTCATCGCATAGAATATCCCGATTCGAGAGATATCTGGACCCAGACGACGGCCAGACCATTAGTCTCAAGGAATTCAAGGAACTCTGCTTCGGAGGTAAGTAAGCTAGTCATACCCATTGCTCCTTTTCAAGCTATTTTTGTCTATCGGAATGATAGGACTGACACAAGCTACTGCAACCTTGCGCATCCTTGTTAATGATAACAATAGGCATCCCTGACAAGCCTGGTCTTCGACAGACATGTTGGAAGGCAAGTGGCCCTTCTCTGCCTCTTCTTTCTGCGTCCTTCTTCGTCTCAGCGATGATATAGCGCTTACTCAATTGCTATCATGACACCCTGCCAACCAGCAGCGACGACTTATTGACAACCTTTGTTCTAACACGAGTTATACCTCCCATGTCCTCACATATAGATTCTACTTCGCTACCTACCCCTGGACAAGACACGATGGGACAGTGTGCTATTGGAACAGCGACGACTCTACTATGTAAGTTGGCAGATCACCGCAAAGACAAAAAGAAACGAAAACTCTCTTTTGTACTCCCACCACCCTCTCATTCTCCTCAATTTATTCTCCTTGCACGATACGGGATAAGAGGGAAACATGAAAGATACAACGGGCTTGAGCAACAAAAACAATTCGCTGACCACTTGTCCTTTCTCCCCTTCCAACAATGCTTATGCATCGGTATTGCGTGGACACTCATATCCAGAGCTTTGTGAAGGACTTGATCGTGGAGCCTGAGCTGGGCGAGGCAGACTTTATCAAGGACGAGAGGGAGGATTCGGACTGGTCGCTCTTCTTGCAGGACAACAAGACGCTGGAGCAGATCGACAAAGATGTCCGGAGAACACTACCGGACTTTGCATTCTTTCAGCTCCCCATCCCTTATTCACCTCTCTGCCCTCTCAGTATCGAACCCAGGACCAGGAAACCCAAGCAGCAGCCTAAGCAACAACAACCCATGACTAGTACCAAAGCAGATGAAGACAACACAGCCACGGCTCCAATTGCAACGACCACTGCCACTCATAATAATACTAGCAGCAACATGATCAACACCCTTCTTTCAGGGTCATCGAAATCTGCCCCAATACTAGAAACAGGAACATCCCAAATCATCATACCCAACCACTACACACACGATTCCACCTCCATGCTATCCAGGTCCTTGCCAAAATCGCCACTTACTCCTCGGATAAGCATTGCCTCGGGAGGACTGCCCTTTCACCTCGACCTCGGGACAAAGGGATCGCCCATCGCACGGTCTATGACCCCAACACTTAAGCGACGGCAGACTGTTACTCTTAGGTCGCCACGGGCAGAGAAGAAACCGGAATTCCCAAAGACCGCCAACGAGCCGGACTCTTGGCCTATTCCTGGCCAGGATACGGAGAACGGGACTGAGACTCCTCCACTTGCTAATGGGTTCAGGACACCGGTTGACGACACCACCACCGCCGGCATAAATGGAATTGGGAGCAGCTATTCGTCGCCTGTTCCCTCCAGGCTGAGAGGAATGGCTTCTAATTTGGTCGATTCGGAGGAGGAAGATGAAAAGCCGACGTTGCCGGACTATCTCTTTTCGCCCATCCCGACTCGACGATCTCTGTTTAAGAGGGTCGCCCATCTCAATCAGGATTTCGGATCTCGCGAACATCAACCTCACACCCTGCAGGCGAGTCGGTCTCAGGAGAACTGGATCAAGAAGCGCAAGGATTTGCTTAGCAATGGGAGGAAAACTGCAGAGGCGGCAGCAGCAGCCATGGGGACAGCCGCTTCGCCTATCGATGTCCCATTGTCATCTTCACCCGAACCCACGATGGAGGATCCGCAGACCAGCAGGAGAGCTGCGCTGAAGAATCGATGGGATGATGACTACAGTTTTCAGAGCAACGGGAGCAAGAGCGAGAGCCAGGACAAGGGTGATGATGAGGATGATGAAGAGGAAGATGATGAGTTGCCACAGGATCTACACTGGGAGGCGATTGAGAGGATCTTGTTCATCTATGCAAAGCTGAACCCCGGAGTCGGCTATGTCCAAGGCATGAACGAGATCCTTGGCCCACTCTACTACCTCCTCGCCAACGACCCCGACGAAACCAGCCGAGGTAACCTTGTCATCTATTGTTCTTTCAGACTACTAGTGTTTCGTCAATGATGTGATTCTTACCGATTCCTCAATTACCTATGTTTTGTTCTGTTGAAATAGCACACGCGGAGGCAGAGTCATTCTGGCTATTCCATCTCCTAATGGCTCACTTCCGGGACCACTTTGTCCGTTCTCTAGACCGAGACCGAGTCAGCGGGATCGGATCGACCATCGCTAGGATGAACCTACGCCTCCGACACTTTGACGAAGACTTATGGCAAAATCTGGAAGACAAGGGGATCGCACCCGAGTATTACAGTTTCCGATGGCTGACCGTGTTGTGTACGCAGGAGTTTGAAGTACCGGATGTTTGGCGTATATGGGATTCTGTCCTTGCGGACACGGGGGGTGTTGAGAAGGATTATGACTTCTTGTTAGATTTTGGGTGTGCAATGGTCTGGTAAGTTTTGTTTTGTTGCTGCTTGATTAGTAGAGGCATAGAGTGCTGGTTACTGTTTCTATGGAGTAGAAGTACTAATAGCTTCTGCCTGCATCTTCTTCATATTGCGATTTGGTACTGTTAGCCATCTCCGTTCCGATCTGTTGGATGGGGACTTTGCGGATAATGTGAAACTGTTGCAGGTATAATTCATCATGGAACACCATCATATCTCTCTCTCTCCCTTCATTTTTTTTCTCCATCTTTGAGTCCTTGCTATGTTCAATAATGTCTTAACTCTATCATTTACTTGCACTTGCTTGTCTCTGGCTAATAGAACTATCCGCCAGTCGACATTCAACCAATCCTCCAGCTCGCAACGGTGATCCGGGACCAACGCGTTAACGAATCCTTCCACTATGTGGTCTCTGCACCCGACCCCAAGGAGTCTGCCAACAACGGTCACCATCAACACCAACACCATCAACACCAACAGCATCAACAGCATTCTTCTAGACGAAGTATCGATTTCCGGACCTGGACTTCCTCCAACAATAACAGCAACACCAGCAGTGGAGCCAACATGAACGATGCAGCGTCCGATTATGGCAATGGTAATGGAGGAGAAGGTGGTGGAGGAGGTGGCGATGGAGGGTACATGGACAACAGGATCGATGGTGTCCAGAACAGCGACCGGTTAGACCATAATTTGGAAGGGACCGACCACCGATCGCCGATGTATATACCTCGATCTGCAACGTTCAAGAAGGACAAGCCGCCGAGTATTTCTGGATTGAGTCTTGATGGATTGTGGACGTCTCGGAGCTATAGTACCACCAACAATAATGGGCCTATGTCAGGGACGATGACGGGTGATAGAGGGCGAGGTGGATGGTCGCCGTCAGGGCTGAGTGTTGACAACTATGTAATGAATGGTAGCAGCGATAGCAGTCGACCGCAGACGGGGACGTGGGCGGAGACGTTTAGTCTGTTCAAGGCCAAGTTTGTTGGAACTTCGTCTGTCTCGGGGGTCCGATCGCCGATCTCGCCCTGTGCTGGTAACGAGGGGGGTGAGTTGAGAAGGGAGAGTCATGGGTCGATTGGGCCCTTGATCCCTTCAGCTGAGATCTGAAGTGTCTACTTCGCACTCTAGTATCTCTCCTTTTCCGTAGTTACATTAAACAGGTAGAGTTCCCTAGTTAGACGCGTGTTTGATAACGAAACAGTTTAGCCAGTGTAACCAGTGGGTGGTGTCAGTACCCCCATCCAATCACATGACATTCAGAAAAAGAATGGTTCAGGCACCGGAGGGATGTGATTGGATGGGCTGAGAAATGAGCGGTTCTTGAATGCGATGCCGTCTTTTTTTTTTTTCCTTTCCGCCCTTGAGCCTGACTGGACTGGACTTTTTTGCCTGGTCCCGCTCCGTTTGGGTGAACGGTTGTACGGAGTTGTCTGTCAATGACACTGATGGTGCCATTGGAGAGTGAGCGAGAGAAGGCTTCTTTTTTTCGATTTTTTGACTTTTTGAGTATGATCTTCTGAAGAGGGGAAGAGTAGTGATGGAAGAAAGATGTCCAGTATACAAGATGGAAGGAGGAGGGGTAGATCGGATCAATTATTGCGACCAAGGAAAGATTATACCTTCATGGTTAGGGAAGAGAGTTTCAGAAAAATAATAGCCATCTGTCGAAATGGCTTGTGCCTGTGCCATTCAGGGCAGAGAATAGAATTGTGGTTTGCTTTGCCTGTGCGGAAGACCGGGGTAGAGTAGAGTACAACAGTCAGTCTTTGGCACGACCCCTTTTTAAAAGGGGTTTGATATGAGCAAGAAGAATACCAAGACAAAGGCCCCCTGTTGAGGCGTTTATTGTTTACTAACCAAGTTGCATATGGTTCCGACCTCTTTTTCCATTGAAGAAGGAACAAAGAGATGTCAAGCAGAGAGCTGAGTTTTGAAATTTTTGTTTCCGCCTGTTTGATTGTTTGATGACCTCTCTCATTCATTCAATCAATCGGTCGCAGTCCCGTCTTTTTTGAATTTCCGTTCAACATCCATGCTACTTCCTTTGATATAAAACTCGCAACGTCCCCCCCTCCTCCGCGTTTTTTTTTTCTTTTTCTTCTTCTTCTTCACCCCACTCCCCTCTCTTTCCCTCACACAATGTCTGCCGCCGCACCCAAGAAGCAGAAGGACGCCAAGGCCTTCGCCGCTGATTTCCTCATGGTATGTCGTCCTCTCCCTGCTGTTCTTCATTGCACTTCACTATCCCTTATTCCTTCACACTTTGGACACACCTCCTTGTTCCACTTTTTCTCTCTCTCCTCACATTCCCTCGATCTACCTACTTCACCCGATAAACGACTCTCTCTTTCCTTCAACCGACACTCCTCCATAACACCTCCGATAAGATATGGATACCATCCCTCGGACAACGACAACTAACAAAGCCTTTATCAATAAACCTATGAATAATAGGGAGGAGTTTCCGCCGCCGTCTCCAAGACCGCTGCTGCCCCCATTGAGCGTATCAAGCTTCTCCTCCAGAACCAGGATGAGATGCTCAAGACCGGTCGTCTCTCCCACCCCTACAAGGGTATCTCCGACTGCTTCAAGCGTGTCATTGCCGATGAGGGTATCAAGCCCCTCTGGCGTGGAAACACCGCCAACGTCATCCGTTACTTCCCCACCCAGGCTTTGAACTTTGCCTTCAAGGATTACTTCAAGGCCATGTTCAACTTCAAGAAGGAGCGTGATGGTTACGGCAAGTGGTTCGCTGGTAACATCGCCTCCGGTGGTGCTGCCGGTGCCTGCTCCCTTCTCTTTGTCTACTCTTTGGATTACGCTCGTACCCGTCTTGCTAACGATGCCAAGGGCAAGAACGGTGGTTCCCGTCAGTTCAACGGTTTGATTGATGTCTACAAGAAGACCATTGCTACCGATGGTGTTGCTGGTCTCTACCGTGGTTTCCCCCTCTCTGCTTTCGGTATTATCATCTACCGTGGTTTGTAAGTAGCAACTCTCGCTCTCGTTCTCTTGTTGTTGGTTATCTCTTTTTTTGTTTTTGTTGACGGGATCAAGGGACGGATCTGATGTTTAATTTTGGAACAAACGGGACTTGGACTGGACACAACAACAGCAACAACAACAATAACAGCAGCAACATAATCAAAACTACAACAATACAATCACACTAACGGAACACCCCCCATTCTCCTCACTTTACCCCTCCTCCCTTCAACAGGTACTTCGGTCTTTACGATTCCGTCAAGCCCTTGTTGCCCGAGAAGCTCCAGGGATCTTTCCTCGCCTCCTTCATTCTCGGATTCGGTGTCACCAACTTGGCTGGTCTCGCTTCCTACCCCGTCGATACCGTCCGCAGAAGAATGATGATGACCTCTGGTGAGGCCGTCAAGTACTCTTCCTCGTTCGATGCCTTCAAGCAGATCGTCAGCAAGGAGGGATACAAGTCCCTCTTCAAGGGTGCTGGTGCCAACGTCCTCCGTGCCATCGCCGGTGCTGGTGTCTTGTCCGGATACGATCAGCTCCAGGTCATCTTCTTTGGCAAGGCCTACTCCGGTGGATCCGGATAAAGTGCTTTCGTCCTTTAGATCGATTGACAACTACATATCCCCCCTCTTTGTTTTCTTTACACTCCCCCCTCTCATTGAACATACATTTCTTAGACGCACGAATAAAAACATTCATAATAATAACCCCCCCCCCCCCCCCCTCCTCTGCTGTTCTTGTTAAAGTCGTTGAATGGCATTCTTTTTCCTGAATTCTTTTGTTGTCTCTCGCCTTTGAAGGTTGTTCCTTTTTCCAAAAAAAACTCTTTTCGTCTCCCGCAAATTAGTTAGTGTGTGTGTGTGTGGGGAACACTAATAAGATCGCACCATCCAAGATTGCGTTATTTTTGAAACTTGCGGGACTCCCACAACGTGCTTGGACGGGGCGGAATTGAAGGCAAAAAGGGAGGATCAGGAGAGGGACAACGCCATTCCGCCCCTGACTCTCGTGCTGCACCTCTCCCTCCCTCAGCCTTTGTTCAGTAGAGGGGAACAAAGAGAAGCCTGGTCTGTGTCTTTGTTGCTTCCGAGTATGCTCACAGCCCTTTTTCCTTACTCGCTCCTCTTCTCTTTCCCTTCTTCCCTACTCTCATTTCTCGCTCGAAATAAAAAAAAAAAAAAAAAAAAAAAACTCAAGAGAGCCAAGAGAGCAGCTCATCTTTCGTTCGTCGAAAAATTACCCCGCCATGTTGTCCGGGCGGTTCCGTGCGTTTGTCCTTGCCTTGTTTTGAACGTTAATCCGTGGTCGGGGTATGAACGTGGATAGGGATGCCATTTTAGGTAGTGCGAACGAGGGGGGGAAAGATCCGGAGTCTACCTGTCTTTTGCTGTTGGCTGGGCTCAATGAGCCTTACACTTCGAGGGCAGTAAAAAGAATATCTGTACCCACATGGGCATATCATATGCAGACGTACAGAAGGGTACACAGCGTGCCAAAAAAAAAAAAAAAAAAAAAAAAAAAAAAAAAAGAGTATATCGGTCTTATGTTCATATGCTTGGTGGTGTATTATGCGAGAAAAAAAAAAAAAAAAAAAGAACAAAAACAAAAAATGCTACTTGTAATGATGCTGTTGCCGCCTATCACGCCAATCGCCACCTCCACCTCCAAGACTTTGACTATTGGCGCCCGTCCGACTATTACCCAGATCCTGGTGTCCTTGCTCACGGCCATCGTCGGCATCCTCATCGTCGTCGTCGCTCATTTCAATATCTTTCTCGTTCCATTTTTGTAATAGACTGGCGAGTTTCTTGGGCATCACCTTTGACGAAGAGGATGAAGAAGAAGAAGAAGAGGAAGAGGCCTTAGCAGTACTGCCAGGACTAGCGCCTCCATTTTTGACAAGTGCGGCTCGGCGTGAGGGGTGGATGGATTGGTCAAAGAGTGAGCCGTCGTCTCCTGAAGCTGCTGTAGATGTAGAGTCGTCAAGTTTCCGTTTCTTCTTCTTTGCAGTTCCGAAGGCTGGCTCACTTGGGGATGATGAGGTTTTGGTAGCGTTGTCGGTGAGGCTGGAAGATTGGACGAGGCTGTTGGTTCCATCTGATCCTGCGGATTGAGGACTGGAAGTGACTATGTTTGTTGCGGGTGCTGCCCATGGGTTTAATACTGGCGCTGTCGTGGTTGTGGTTGTGGTTGATGGTACGTGTGTCGATGGAGAGGAGGTAGAGGTTGTCGTTGAAGAATAATAGTTCCAGCTGTTGCTCTTGTATGTCGTTGGCGATATCCGTCCATGCGTTGACGTTGTAGGAGCAGGAGGGTCCAAAGTGGTGATCAAGTCCGTCGATGGGTACACTGGTGAATACAATCCCTACGTTTTTCATATTCATCGAGAAAAAAAAACGGAAGCATTTTGTGAGTATGGTAGAAGCAATAACTACCTCTAAATAAATACATTTTGCTCCGCAAGGGGATGGAAAAAACGAATCAAAGAAACCTACAGTCCTGACGTGTTGGAACCCATAGGCCTCATCCTCAGCATCCCAAACTGCCATCCACCCATTAGGCGTCGCCATCTGCTCCAGTCGAAACATATACTGAATCATCGACCCCACAATGCCTCCGAAATCTGGCAGATTTGCAGCCTCGCCGTCTTTAGTACCATCGCCTTCGACTCCAGCAGCGGCTTCCTGAGCCAGGGCATCTGCAAGATCCTGTCCCAGGAAGTAGGCTTCTTCGAGTCCACCCTTCTTCCAATCAACTATCCTAATCGCGAACTCCAATAGCCTCCGTTCTAGGTCTTGGGATATTGTGGAGGCGGAGGGGAGGAGGGAGATGTAGTAGAGGCGGTTGTAGATCATTTGGACGGATTGGTGGATTGATTCTGTTGTTGTAACTGGATCTGTTTGTGATGTTGAAGGTGGTGGGGGGATTGAGGTCGATGAAGAAGGTACAGGAGGTGGCGGTGGCGGTATGTTATCGATGATTATTGGTGATTCTGATGGTGGTGGTGGTGGTGGTGGAGGAGGAGGTTGTTGGTCGTCGTCTGGGTTGGGGATGGCGTCGATTTCTTGAAGGAACGACAAGAACTTGAGTTCATCCTGATCCTGTTCCATGGGTTCTCCTGATCCGGTACCGGTAGCAGATATGGCAGCAGTGTCTGAGGAGGAAGGGTCAGACACACTCTCGTTGACGGACGCAGCAAAGTCCTGGAGGTCCTTCAATGCGGCAAAAATAGGGTCATCCTCCTCGTCTTCCTTGTTTCTGCTTGCGGTTGGCTGTGCCTGAATGCTTGTTGGCTGTTTTGTGGTGTGAGTTGGGGCATGACTGATGTCGTCGTCCGAGTCCGAGTCCGAATCTGTGCCGTAGTTGACCAGGGCGTTCATCTTTGGACGTTTCCTTGTCCTAGTTCCTGATGTAGAATCTCGATCGACGGAGGGTGTGGTCGAGGCAAGAGTTGACGATGCAAAGGCATGGCAAGGAGTGCTATTCTTTATCTCTCGCGCATTTTTCAAGGTTCGAATGTATGCCTAGAACAGTCACGCGCACGAGTTAGCGATTGAAATTGACACCTTCATGTTCGTGGGAAGCGAACGGACGTCCTGGTGCTCACACAGACACATAAGCGAACCTGCACGCGCGTTTCTTTTTTTGCTTCTTGTTTTCCTTTTCTCTCCCTTGACAACTTTTCCCTCCCGTCCTTCGTCCGTCTGACTCCTCGCTTCTTGTACTCCTTCCACAAGCAAGAACATAACTCATTAACCCATCACCCAACCACCAACAGAAACCAAAAGACACACAATGTTCGGCGCAGGACTCAACGCAACCGAACTGGCAGAACTCATCGAACGCGATTTACAACTCCATGTCGCATTCCCATGCTTCCCTCTCGACTCTTCCCTCGGCCACACTGCTTGCAGCGTCGTACGTTCATACTTCAGCCTCTGATTATTACCCTTCTCAGGAGCACTTTGTAACAACAACGTGGAATGAAAGCAGAGATAATAAGCGCCGCTAATACGTTTTGAAACATCGCACTACTTCTTTCTACGACAAATCAATAGGTACAAAAGTCGTGGCTCGACCAACTCCATAACGGCACCGCGAC
This sequence comes from Linnemannia hyalina, assembly GCA_019671135.1. Taxonomy (NCBI): domain Eukaryota; kingdom Fungi; phylum Mortierellomycota; class Mortierellomycetes; order Mortierellales; family Mortierellaceae; genus Linnemannia; species Linnemannia hyalina. Next base: position 498,187 of record JAHRHY010000007.1, on the reverse strand, counting down.
AAGTCTATACGAGAGCAATGCCACCTCTACCAAAGAAGGAGTTAATGGAAGCAATAGTAATGGGACCAGCAACGGGAATGGGAGTGCTAGCAGCAATAGCACGGCAACCACAGGAGTTGGCGAGGTTAACGTCTTTATCAACGTCATCTCAAAGACGAAACCATTACAGCAGGACAATTGGACCAGGTACCGTTTTTCCTGTTGTACCTATGGATGAATCTATCTCCACGCGCCGGACGTATTCGCGAAGAGTCATCCAACAGAATGATTATTAATACGACCTTGCTTCCTTGGGCGCCCATAATAGGGCGCGAGTGTTCGCAGAGTCAGCAGAGGAAAAGTCAGTAGGGCTGAGCAGGCCTAAACAAAAGTCACTCACGACATTGACATCGATATCGAGCAACAAGGACTGGAACATTACAGCTGAGGACTACATCCGGGAACTCATGATCACGGACGACGGCGTTTCTTTCAAATCTGAAGAGGTAAGGATAGTGGCTCCAGCGTACCCCAACTACAAAGCCTTTTGTCCTACCCTCGAGAGCGATGATGGTGCAGCTGACAACGAGTCGATTCAAACAAGCGGAGAGAGCAGGCAGGACTCTCGGACTCGCAACAAGCGTCTAATTGAGCAGGTTCTCGACACCATATACCCAACAACCCTGCGATACAGAGTCGTTCCTATCACCCAAGAAGATGGTCGCAGGAACACCCATCTTGTCCTGATGGAAAGGAGTCCTAATACCAAGGGTCGACGGCCGCCCTCCAACATTGCATCAGCAACCGTCATCATCGAGTCGGACGACGCCCATTACTGCCTCTCACCACACCGTGCAGGAGGAGCCACAGGATTGACGACGCTGCAGGACATGCTGCGATTCAACCCCGGAAACCTCAATACTTCGCTTAAGAAGGGCTTTTTGGTATACCAGCTTTTGAAGGCAGTGAAGGGTTTGCACGAGAGTGGGCTCATTCATGGAAACATCAACCCTTCCAACATTTACATCGATGAAAATCTTTGGATCTCGCTCACGGGAATCAAGTGCTCCGTGCCGCACAGACCGGCTAATTCTTTCAGCGCTGCGGCGGTCGAGAGGAACGAGTACAGGTCTCTTATCGGCATACCAAAAGGTCAGTATTGTGGCGGTTGACTTTTTCAGGATGGTTGTTCTTTTGGACAGATATCTAACGCATTCATCTTTAATCTGTAATTATTAGCCATTCAGGAAGAGTCGACTGTCATGAAGTGGGCGCGCGGCGAGATATCCAACTTTACATATCTGATGATTCTCAACCATGCCGCAGGTATAATTGCACACACAGTTAATTTCTTTAAAGCGACTCGCAATCACAGCCTTGTGTGAAGTGTCTGACAGCTGACAAGGATTTACGTGCATTTGTTCATGGACATAGGACGACGTCAAGGAGATCCGAATGTACACCCCATCTTCCCTTGGGTGACGGACTTTACAGGAAAAGAGATTTATCAAGGATGGCGAGACTTTACGAAGACAAAGTTCCGTCTCAACAAGGGCGACGAACAATTGGATGTGACCTTTGACGGCCCTATCCCCCATCACATCACCGACATTTTGTCCGACATCACCTACTATGTGTACATGGCTCGCCAAATTCCCATCCCCGTCCTGTGCCAGTTTGTGCGGTCGAAATACGAGGCCAACGAATACCCTTCTTCGATTCGACGACTGTACGAGTGGACCCCTGACGAGTGTATCCCCGAGTTCTACACCGACCCTTCGATCTTCAAATCTATCCATGGGGACATGCCGGACATGTCCCTGCCTCAATGGGCTGCCACACCGGAAGACTTTATCAGGATTCATCGGGAAGCACTAGAGAGCGATTATGTCTCGAATCACCTGCACGAGTGGATCGACTTGACCTTTGGATACAAGCTGTCTGGCCCTAATGCAATTGAGGCCAAAAATGTCGCACTGTCGTTGTTTCCGGGCCAGAGCGAGTTTATGAAGCATGGAATCATCCAGCTCTTTACAGATCCACACCCTAAACGGGCTTCCAACTGGTCTCTTTCCAAAGCGTAAGCTTTCAAGCAACAACTTTGGTTCATGTGGGCGGGGGTTTTTTTTGCGTGTAGTTGTATCTAACGCATGTTATATCCTTCTTTGAATCATAGTGAGTTTATCAAGTCGCAGGCCAAGGCACGAACGGCGCTGGAGAAGGCGTCCAAGATCACAAAACGTCGCAGCTTTTACAAACCACAAAACGATCGCCCGCAATTTGTGGAGAAGGTATCTGACCTACTCTTCCGCCCGACAGCACCTACTCGCTCAAAATCCTTACGCCAACATCAACCAACATCTCGTCCAACATCGGTCATCATCAACAATAATCATGAACGTGATATCACAAACACAACCCTCACAATCGTATCGCCCTCCAACAACTTGCTCTTGCCTATCAACCAGATCACACAGGACGCTAACCTAGCATCGACGCGACCTGAGGCGATGGTACAGTTTTTGCAATCGGAGCCCATCGACCTCTCAAACGACCTCCAGGATCCTGTATTCACTGAGGAGCTGGACAATTTTGAAAAGACCTTCCATTTTGGATCAAAATACCACTTTATGAACAACGACGCGGCTCAATCTCGGATCTTGGCCGACTCCCCGATCCGCGAGCCCGACGACAGCGCTGCGAAGGAGCGTGATTCGTTCGAGTACATGCAGAGTTGGGATGTCTACTGCCTTGGAGACTTGTTCAAGCAGATCTACCTTGCCGAGGATGTCCCCAACAATAGCATTGCTATGGCCCTCAGGCCTCATGTGTCCATCGCCGATCTTACAGAGTCTCGGCTGGTAAGCTTTTAGCTTTACAACAGCTGCGATAAAGACGAAAGAATGAGTTTCACGCGGCAGTTTACTAAGCAGCTGCGTGTTACCATCTGTATGTTGTATAGATGCCGATCGCTGTGAGTGGGACTATTACGTCGATGTTGATGAGTGACTGGAAAATGCGGCCCAAGATCGATACCATCCTGCAAAAGTCTATACCTGCGCTTTCGCCCCAGTCGCCAACCATTGAGATGTTTGTCCCGTCATTGATCGGCGAAATCTACGACTTCTTGTCCATGTTCTACGTTTGGTAAGGGTTTGATGTGTAAATGTACTAGTTGGCTTGGCTTTTGAAGAGACATGTCTGACTTACGCTGTGATCTTTTTTTTTCGCGCCATTGGATATGATATAGCCCGAAATCGACTCAAATGGATTTGGCCTCGAAATGGGTCGATCGGATATGTCTGTTCGAAGATGAGACGTTTGAGATAGCGCTGCCTGTGTTTGTATACCTGTTTGCAGACAAAGAGACTCGCGTGAGAGCACTTGGACTGTTCCCGAAACTCGGGCAGCGGCTGGGCATCAAGCGGACCAAAGCCTTCTTACTCAAACCTATAATTGCCATGTTTGAGGTAACGTCAAATTGGTTCCTATGCCCGTAACAAAGTGAGACAAAGTTGTTATGACGCGCACGACTAACTTGATTTTCATCCCTATTGTCAATGTAGACATCAAGACCGGTCCTACCGATTGAGATGTTCAGCACGTTGGTGTTCAACGAGTTCTTACGGCGGTTCGGTACAAGCACGTTCCTGAAGCAGTTGTTCCCTTACTACCTCGATTCGCTGACTGCCGATTATGCCCAGAGCGAGGCCACATTGGACGATAGCTCATCGGCATCTTCGACAGCTGCACCGGAGAACATTGCAGTCAGTGTTCCTGCAATTGAAGAAGATGCCAAAAAGGCTGGTGTTGACTATGTTCCTAGACTGGGAAGAGTCGCCAGCGAGGCCTTTGTTGGCATTTGGTAAGCCAACCTATCTCTATCGCGTTACCTCGGGCTATTATATGCACCATGTATTTCCTGCTCACATAGTCGCGTTACGCATCTTCTACATGTCGGTAGCCGCTCAATCGGGCCTATATTGACTTCGAAGCATGTCATGAAGCCGTTCTCGAGATTGGCGTTCAAGGATCCGATGTATCTTCCCATTCTGAAGATCACTTTGAGCGGGATAGCCAACGAGTTTGGGTCGACTTTTGCGCTGGTTCAGTTCAGTCACATCATGCACCTGATCGACTCGGCGTCGTCTTCATTCACAGCGAGAACCAGCAACACACTCAGGAATCTCCTGGGACTCCTTGGATCTGTACGTGATACCTCACTTTTGCGATTCGCGACGCGTACTTTAAAGTTTATTTCTCGAGGGCTAACATTTTCCCATATTTTTTTGTGAATAGCTGGTACCACATATGTACGACACGCAGTTGGTGACGGAACTGAGGAACGGTGGGTCAGAGTTGATCTATAGGTTGATTGAGCCAAGTCCTCGCAAGCCCTCCAATCGACCCGACACTCAAGGCAGTCCAAGATTGGCCGTCAGTCGAACCGCATTGGACTTTATCCTGCAGCTGAGTTTCTCGTTGACCAGACCCGACTGGGAGAAGCACGTAAGTACTGGCTGGGCGAAAGACTGCATCAATTGTCACATAGTGAAATGTGAATGTAACTTAACAATTTGTTCCCCTTTGTGTAACAGATCGCTCCAATCTTGCAAAAGTACTTTTCGGGATTTGGCCCCGATATTGAGGAGATCAGTACAAAGGCCTCGTCATCCATCGATGTGCAGCGCAATGAGCAGGTAAGAGACGCGTTTTTTATGAGCAAGCAACGTCACTGTTAGGATTGCCAATGATCGCTTTCTAACGCGCGGTGAACCTGTACTGGTAGATGATGTACGCCTATGGGCAATTGTGCTCGTGTGTCGGCCAAGACGCTATGCAGAGCATGATCCCGGCGAGTGATGCGATTGAGAGACTTATTGCGGCGAGACTGGATTCCAAAGAATTTGGCAACTCTCCCCTGCGGTCATTGGGAAGTATTACAGCGCAAGGAAAGTTTGTCTTGACATCTTCCTCGTCGACGTTTTGGCAGCAGCAAAAGGATCAGCAAGCAAAAGATCTTGCCAACTCCAAACGGACAGCGTTTTCTACCAAGGATCTCTGGTCAGCAACTTCTGCCAGCATGTCCAAGGCTCTGTCGTTGTTTGATTCTACCAAGAGTCGATCGCCTTCTGCAAACTCGACTGGAAGTGGACCGTCCTCACTGCCGACGGCAACGTCGGCAACGTCGGCTTTGGTGTCGGTTTCTGCGTCGACATCTATGAGCACCTTGGTAGCATCGTCCACAAACGCGACATCGACTATTGGACTTGTCATGTCTGGCAAAGACTCCTCTTCCCATTACCATGGATCGGGCGATAACAGGCCAGGTGATTCTGCCTCAGGAGGCCAAGACCCTGTCAAGTCACCTACAGAGATTCTTTCGATTGGATCCATGTCACCCGTTCTTGGCTCTGGCCCCGCACGGAAGAACCGCCAGAACTTTGGATCGCCTGGAAAAGCCAAGACGACAGCCAGACTCGAACAACTCAGGTACGACAATTGATAAGCTATATTTTATCAGTTTCAATTTTTGATGTGATAACTTAACTCTCTTGTTTAATTTTTGATTATGTAGCAACTGGAACCGGTTCTTGTCAACGAACCAGGAGGAGATGGCAAAGTCGATGCAATTTGCTTTCAATGACTGGAAACTTCAAGGCCTTGAAGGACACACGTCAGGTGTCAGGGTGGTCGGTGCAAACGAGTACCAGCGAATCTTGGCGACTGGATCGAAAGATCGGACGGTGAAGCTGTGGTCCTTGGATATCCATCGGACCATTGAGAATCCAGAATATGCTGATGCCGGATCGGGATGTTTAATGACGTACAATGGACATCGTCGTGGAGCTGTATATGATCTCCACTTTGCTACAGGAGGCGGTTCATTCGGTACTGGGGATATTGTCGCCAGTTGTGATGGGCAGATTCATGTAAGCATCTTGGTTCAGGGGAGTTTTTTTTTTTTTTTGACTGGGTCCATTTCCTTTTGCCTATCATCTCACGACAACCGCTTTCTTTTGCTCTCGATTTTGTGATAGCTTTGGGAACCGGAAACAGGAAAGACTGTACATCAATTCAATACAGGAAAGGCGCCAGTGGTGACGATGGTGCCAATTCACCGGTCGCGCTACATTGTCGCAGGACTGGTGGATAGTACGATTACTTTCCTGGACAGTCATACACACCTCAGTCTACACAGCTGGCGGGCGACTAGTTCTTTGGGTGTCACACTCAAGGTGGTGACGACCAACCCTGCAGAGACCTTGATTGCGACTGGGTTCTCTAATGGTGCCGTTTCTTTGTTGGAGTCGAGGACAGGGACCCTTGTTGGCAATTGGCGAGCCTCTGACAGTGAGATCACTCAGATGAAGTTTTATACGAATGATATTCTGATCACGTCGGCACCTGCGGACCATATGGTGTGTATATGGAATGTCCACACATTGGCGCTCATCAAGTGTATCCGGGGCACGTCCGAGATTGTCTCTTTAGAAATCTTCAAGGACGAGATCATTACTATGCATCACAACAACTCGATCTCCTTTACACCGATCAACGACGACGTAAGTTTGTCGTTTTTGTTTTATTGCTGTCCGTGTATGTCACCTTGAGGCGAGGGCGGTCTTCTCACTCACGCATGAATGTTTCTTTCAAAAATATCAATAGTCGCTGGCATACACGTCCAAGTTCAAGAGCTCAGCGATTCGGTCGTCGATCTCGTGCATTGGTATATTGCCAATGAACCAGCTGTTGGTCCTAGGTTGTATGGAGGGAGACCTGTACCTGTATTCCTAGACTCATGAGATCCTGCCAAGAGTTCGTATTCCCGTTAGCTTTGTCCCTGTCCCTGTTCTTGTTCGATCCTTCCCAAATACATCTGCGAGTTCCCTTGTTTTTCTTCGGTCCATGTTTCACTCTCCACGAAGACCCACACTCGCTCGGCGTAACACATCTACAATTCTCCCGCCCGCTTCTGTTTCAAGCGCGGGGGAAAAAGGTCTTTGGGACAGTGACATATGAGAACAATAAGTGATCTGGCCAATCAAAAGGCAGACCCATTTTCTCGCATGCCTTTATTTATCGTTTCCTTCGTAGTCTACATTTTCCTCTTCTTTCTCTTTTTTCTCCTTCTTTCTTGACACTTTACAACACCACCGCCACCCGACACAAACAACAACCATGCTCAGGCAGACTATCGGCACCGCTCTCAGAACTGTCGCCCGGACAGCTCCCTCCCGCCTCGCTTCTTTCACTCCCCGAACTGCTGTAAGTCCGAAAACTCATGAATCGCGTCCTTGCCATTCATTCGCTTTCTCGCTTTTTTGAATGAGTCTGAAACCATGGCCCTCACTCCTCCATGCTAACACCCCCTTACTTTTCTTTGTTCTCCTTTTAATAGATGGCAACGGGTATCTTGAACAACAGCAGGGCAGCATCAATTGCAGGAGCCAGGAGCTTCCACACCACATACACCACCTCAACCACCGCTACCGCATCTTTGTCCACCTCAGACTCCCTCCCAACAGTCAACTTGAAGGACAACACAACCATCGAGATCCAATCACCTCCCGAGTCCAAATACCACCGCTCTCATCCAACAAAACTCAACACCCTTTGGCTCCGCGATAACTGCCCCTGCCCCGAATGCATCCACCCCTCCACCCGTCAAAAGCTCCACGCTTCTACACAGGTCCCTCTCGATATCGGGGTTACTTCTTATAAGGGTACGCCGGAGGGGTTGGAGGTTGTGTGGTCGAAAGGGTTGGAGGATGTGGGCGATTGGGAGGCGCCAGAAAAGTCGCAGCCGGGGCATAAGTCTGTCTACCCTTGGGAGATGGTCTTGGGTGCTTATGGTGGGACCCCCTCGGAGCACCGCGTCGAGTCGAGGATGAACCATGCCCCGATCCTGTGGGACGCTGAGCTCATGAAGTCCAAAGTCCTCTGGTTGGATTACAACGAGTACATGAACACACCGGAGGGATTGTTGAAGGGATTGAAGCATTTGCAGGATTATGGACTGTTTTTCCTGGAGGGAGTTCCGACAGAGGATCAGGAGGTTGGCAATGCTGCAGAGAGGATTGGACATTTGAGACATACTTTCTATGGACGGACTTGGGATGTCAAGTCGGTGCCGGATGCGAAGAATGTTGCGTATACGAACTTGAATTTGGGACTTCATATGGATCTCCTGTAAGTCTCTTTGTTTGTCTGTCTGTTTGTTTGTTTGTTTGTTCATGTTGTTTCTGGTGATGTGTCGATGGAAAAAAAATACAGAAATGGATCTAACAAACCATATTATTCCCCGCACTCTTCCTTCCCTCCCCCCCTCCCCCATTTTTTCTCCCACGATGCAAACAAAAAAAAACTCACCCTAGTTACATGGAAGCGCCCCCAGGCCTGCAACTTCTCCACAGCCTCGAAAACAGTGTCCCCGGCGGCACATCGATCTTCATGGACTCTTTCAAAGCCGTCTCTCTCCTCAAAGAAAACCACCCAGCCGATTATGAAATCCTCCTCAAAACACCAACGACCTTCCACTACAAGAACGACGCCCACCACCTCCACTACAACCGGCCCACCATCGTCCTCGACCCTCTCAACGACGCTCTCACCGTCAACTACGCTCCTCCCTTCCAGGGACCCCTCGAGTTACCAGCAGAGGAGGTGAGCGCGTTTTATGGGGCCTTGAAGAAGTTTGCGGGGTATATTGAGAGGGAAGATCTGCAGTATAGACACACGATGAGGCCGGGTCAGTGTATGGTTTTTGCGAACCGGAGGGTCCTTCATGCGAGAACGGCTTTTGATCCGACAAAGGGGAAGAGACATTTGAAGGGATGTTATGTCGATTTGGATATGTTCAAGGATAAGTATAGGACTAGTGTTCAGGCAAAGGCGGAGGGCCTGTTCTGAGGTGGGAGTTCTGTTTGTAGATATATAAAGCGCTTTTAGAGACCTTTTTTTTTTTTTTTTTTTTTTTACTCAATACACAGATTTCATAGATACTCGGGTTGAAGACAATGAAAGGATGCATAAGAGACTGTACTGTACAGAGCGACAAGGAAGGAGAAGAAAATAATACAACGAAAGATCTACAAGCAAAAAAGGAAATGAAAAGAAAAGAAAAGAAAAGGAAAGAAAAATACGCGAAAAACTCTGATAAAGAAAAGATATGAACAAAAAAAAAAACAAGACTACCGCGACCCAGGGAATCCACGGTTCTGCGACGGCTGTCCTGGCGTCGTCGTCTGCGCAGAAGACGTCGTCCTTGAAGAAGACGACCACGATGAGGATCGCGAAGGTGGTCGCGACGAGTACGAACTAGAAGCGTTCTTCATTCTAGAACCATCACCACCCCTACCACGATCTTCCTCCGCTCCTCTGGTGGTAGCAGCAGCAGAGTCGGCATCAGATGCGCGCTGGATGACTTCTTTGAAGGAGTGTCCAGTTTCAGTCCTAGGCGTGGACGACTCGAACCTTCTGTGACCACTACCAGTACTACCTCTCATGGCCGCGGTATCGATATTCGCGGCGCGCGTTTTTTGCTGCCGGTGGATCTCCTGGAACTGTTCATATGGCCGGACTCCTACACGAGAAGCGGATTTGTAGGTTGGGGTGTTGCTTCGGGTATGGTCGGTGGTCGTTGTCGATGTTGATTCTAATGCGAAGATGGGAGCTGGTATAGCCTGCGATTTGTAGCTTGTGTTCGGCCTTGAGTTGGGGTAGGAAAAAGAGGACGACGCGTGTGCCGTGGTAGTGGCGGTGGGTTTTGAGATCCTTCCCGCCCCTGCTAGTGCTGCTGGTGCTGCCACTGCTTTTGTTGAAGAACTGGCGGTCCTTACAGACCCTGATCTTGATCCGGGACCGGCAGGACTAGCATTGGCACGTCGGGAAGTACCATAAGACGACAAGCTGTCCGCAAAAATAAAGGCATTTGGCGCATCATGCAGAATCGACGTCTCGCGCGCAAAATCAGCAGCCGATGGAGGGATATAAGGCAAATATCCCGACTCAAACGGAAGCCCAGAATCGGTTGAGGCACGACCAAAGTCCACCGACAGCGAGTCGGATTTATAGTCCTTAAAATCTTGAAGCCACTCCTGGGACTGCCGAGTCCAGTCGTCATCCAAGCTTGCAGTGGCGAGAGTCTCATCCGAGACAACGTCCTCGAAAGCGATAGCGAATCCTGTATCCTCGGGTGTGCCGTCGTCGATAAAGGGGATGACCTCCTCAACCTTACTCGTCGCCTTGACGACATTTTCCTGTGGGATCTCCTTCTCAACCCTGGGTCCTGAACTATGTTGCAGCTGCTGATCCTGCTCCCTCTCCTGAGTCTCGGCGAGTTCCGCTCGAAGCTCCTCATCGGTCATAACCCGCCCCCAAGAGCCCTTTGTCACTTTGGGCTTGAATGCGAATGGCGCTGCCTCACGGACAATACGCGACTTCCTCGGCTTTGGTGCCGTCGTGGTCGACTTGCGCTTCGTAGCCACAGCCTTGACGACCTCATCACCCTGTCCACTACCATCATCACCCTGATCACCCCGACTAGCTCTCTCAGCGTCCTCAAGCCTCTTCCTCTCCGCCTCGACCTGAGCCCGATACGCAGCCTCGGCCTCAGCCTGCCGCTTCTTGATCGCCAGCTTGATCTCCCTCATCGTCGCCAACGACTGGGCCTGCAAAAAGATCGAATTCCGCTCCTCTGCATTCTGCGCTGCAGTCTTGACTAACCCATTCATCCCCCCATGCTCCTCCGTGATCTCCTGAATAACAGGCGAGCTCTGCTGAGCCTGTTGCATCAAGATCTGTTGTTGATGGTCCTTGGACAAGAGTGCGAATGGAATCGAGTTCTCGGCAGCGTCTTCAAACCCGGGCGCCACTGGTCCGAGCTTCCCACCATCGGTCAGGTCGATTACATCTTCGATGGTGAGACTTTTTCCGTGGGGGATTGGGTATGGTTGAGTTGGCGTCAGACAGTCCATGTTGACCTCCTTGCGGAAGACATGGTCCACATCTACTGCCGAGAAAAACGCCACCGACTATTTAAATATTGGAAAAGTTAGTGGTAAAAAGTAGTCAGTAAACTAGTGCGATATTGACGTAGCAAAAAAGGCAACAAAAAAAAAAAAAAAAAAAAAAGAGATAAGATGATACCTGGGGAAGGTCGTGAATGCCCAGTTTGTAGGAGAACATGGCGCGGGTCCAGAGGTTGCTGACTTGGAGGGCAAGGGTAGCGCGCGCAGAGTCATCTTCCTTGACCATATACCGAACCTCGTCGTGAACACAAAGCATGAACCGCGCCTTGATATCGTACTTCTTGATCAGATAGTTCATCGACACCAGAAGCATATGCAGGTAGTCCACTCCTGACGACTGGACCACCCAGTTCACTCGCGATGTCATGAACTGGCTCTCTGTATGCTTAGGCTTCAAGGCATCCGTGATTCCACAGCCCAACGCGGGTGTCCTGGGATCGTCGGCGGTTGCAGTGCGCTCCAGACTGTTGAACATATAACTCTCGGAACCTCCATGCCAGAAGGGTCGATCGTGCACCAGCTCGTACTCCGGAGCCCTGAGCTGCCTCGAACCCTTAGTAGCCGTGTACAGTTTGGTCGCTCTCTCTTTGGCCTCGGTCGCATCAATCGCCGTGTTGAACTGCTGCATCAGTCTCGCTGCAAACTTGACGCCTGCACCGTAGATACGTCCATAGTTGAAGATCTTGGCCTGATCGCGCGAGATGCCCAGAATATTCGCCGTCTTGGAGTGAAGGTCTGTTCCGGCTGCCTTGGTACCCTGGAGGGTCATCCACCCTAAAGCCGTCGCGCCATGCATCCTGAACTGCGCATCGCCCATCAGACTCGAGATCCACAGCTCCTCCGAATCGACATCTGCTCCGATAATCTTGTACCCCGCTGGCGCTTCGACATTCGACTTCAGCTCGGATCCGATCCTGTTCTTCTTCGCGTTACTGGCTGTCATCCATGTCTTCTCCACCGCACGTCGAGTCACTGTGCCCATGGTGATGATCTGCGGGAGAATGATGCCGTTGGTCTTGCCCTCGCCCTCACGCTCCGGGAGTTTCATCTTCTCGCCCAGTCCATCGGCGCCCTTGTCCCAGACAACAAACTGGTCCTCAATACGTTCCCTAGCACTGACCCAGTAGGCACACTGAGCATTCATATCCAGCGCCTGTCGTGCCAATTGACCGCTCCCGTCCTCAGTCGACCCTTCTCCTTTACCAGCAAAGGAGCTCAGGACATTATCCTCAAAGTAAGAGATGTAGCCTTTGGCCAGGGGGTTGCCGACATTGGTACCCTCTCCAGACTTGTGTGGTAGTCGATAGTAGCGGAAATCCGTGATGTTGATACCGTCCTGGAAACCAGCCTCACTTTCTGCCGGGAAAGTTAGCTCGGCCAGCTTTGACGTATACGTATCTTCCCTGGGCACACGGAACGTCCAGCCATGAAGTTTAGAGTGAACCAGGGGGTATCCTTGCCACTGCAACTTGAGCAAAAGGGGTGCAACTCGTTGGCGTGTTGTGAGCTTGATGCGTTTCTCCTCAAGGCTCCACAGTCCTCGGTACCACTGAGGCTTGTCCGGCAGGATTTTGGTTTGGCAGATCTCTCTAGGTTCCCTGCCCTTCACCCATCCTGTGCCATCGACCCTGAGTTGGCCCGCCCTCTCTCTTTTTTTCGGCATGCTCCAGTCCAGCTGGCTGATCCATGGGTCATTCTGGTAAAACTCTGGATCCTTTGCAAAGTTGTCGAGCGCGTTCTGGGCCAACAGCATCAGCTTCGACTCGACATTCTCGGCCATCTCCTTGTACATCTTGTTGCAGCGAGTAACGTAAGCCGTCCATCCCTCGTTGACTGTGAGAAACGACGACCCCATATGGAGCATCCCCGAAAACGAGACTGGATGCGGACAAGTCTCGAGGTACTTTGGTAACGTCTTTTGATAGACCGCATGCGTGGCGACGACATCCTGTCCACAGTAGGTCATCAGATTCTGAAAATTATCCTGAATCAGTCCGATATAAGTCGCCTCGACCAAAAGATTCCGTGGTGCCTTGTCCATATCGATCCCGCAGTGGAACTTGGCCACCTGAAGCAGACTGTTAACGGCGCTGACGTCAAAGTACTTGCCGGTGGTGGCCTTGAAGGCGTCAACGTATGCCGAGTCTGAGTTCTCGATCGCTTTGGAGTATTTGAGCCAGCTGGGTCGTTGTTGTGTACAAAGTCCTGACGAAGCAATGTGAAGACTCATGGTGTCGAGGTACCGCATCCCGTTCTGCTCCAGACAATACTCCTCCAATACCCGTGCACGATCATACCCAACATTATGACCGACTAATATCCGCTCGTCGCCTTTCCCGTTCCGACTGGGCCCAAACGACAACAGATGACAGTCATTCTGCCGACCGTCCTTGGTGAGAGGGTTGACAAGCCAAGGCGAAACCCATCCGTACCAAGCCTCGGGAGAGATCGCACAAGCCATGACAGGGTACTTGCTCAAACTCGGGACCGTCTCAACATCAAACGTCAACATCTTGTCCTTCGGATACTCTACCCTCGTCACCGATCCATCCATCCCATAACGGGTCCACCCCTCCTGGAAAATCCACGTCTTGGGCGGAGAATGGACAGGCGATCGCGCAAAGGTGACCGCCAATTCCTGATACCGTTCCGAGTCAAGCTTTCCAATGTTATAAAAGTGATCCTCGATGGTAGGGCCTCGAAGCGGGGGGACGTCGAAGGTGGTGTTGGGGACTGGGATGGCTTCCTTGCCCCAGAGGCTTTGCTTTTCCAGATGTCCGATAGCGTATTTGACCATGTCCGCCGTGGGTTCCATCGATGTGTTGACCGTTGTCGTCGCAAGAGAAGAGGAGGTGGGGAACACCTTGCTGTGCAGGTCTGGATGGAGCATCTGCACATCGACCTTGTTCTTCTTCAGCTCTATGTATTATCCGTATAAAAGACTTGTGGGTTAGTATACATTGCCTTTTTCCCAATCGTCAAGGGATACAATCGACAACAAGAACAGGGTGATAAACTTACGCGGGTCTGTAAGGGTGGACAGTAACCGGAAATGGCGCGCTGAAGAAGGCAGATATAATGCCAGTCGACTGGAAGTAGGAGCGACGCAAGCATGGTGGTGTGCATTGACGAGAGAGGCGGTGAGGAGGACTCGTGTAGGGCGTATTGTTTTTGGGGAAGAAGAGGAGAGGATGGAATAAAAATGGTGGCGTGAAGTGGCTGTTGAGGTCACTGTTGCAGTGGTTGTTCGAGGATGGTGGTGCTGGCGCCAAGGGTGGCGCGAGACCAGTCTGTGGACCATCTCCTTGTAGGTTGTGTTGATATGGCCCTTATGGTTGGTTGCTCGTCCGTTTGTTGCAGGTGGTTCGCTTGCGTTATTGTTGTTGTTGGTCGTATGGGTGGGATGTGAAAGAGAGAGGAAGAAGGGGCGGGAAACAAAAAAGAAATAGAAAAAACAACAAACACATCATCCGTGAAAAAGATGAAAAAGGGAAAAAAAAAGGGGGGTCCACATCACGTGCAACAGAAGCTCTCCACTTCTCCATGTTGTGTCCGCTCAACAACTCACTGGACACTCGTCTCCAGAACGTTTAAAAGAGACGCTCTTTTTCTTCCTCTCTTTTTTCCCTCGCTCCTTTTCTTCTTCACTTCCTTCACTCCACTCACACTTTCTCACTCACTTTCTCGATCCTTCTCCTTCCCTCCCTCCGTCCACGCCTCTCTCGCCTACGAATCTCTGACCGTCTGTCCTCTCTCGATTGACACATCCAAGCACCACCAACACCAAACACACATAAACACATCCGACAATGGGAAAGAGAAAGTCCAGCAGAAAGCCACAGGCAAAGGTCAAGAAGACCCTCGACTCCACCTTTGACTGTGTTTCATGCTTCCACGAAAAGTCGATCTCCTGCAAGCTGTACTGTCCTCCTTCTATTCTTTGGCTGTCGTTTCCACCATCACTCGTTGTCGGGCGATAAAAACAAGGATCTCCTTGATTGCCAACGATTGTCAAGGTGATTAACAGTTCTTTTTTTATTGACGATGGGGAAATAGTGATTTCGACCAGAAGATCGGTGTCCTGCAGTGCAGAATGTGTGGTGTCAACTACACCTGCGCGATCAACTGTAAGTTGTCCTACGTCCTTCTATTACACTTCCCACACACTCTTTGTGTTTCCACGAAGAAAAAAAAATACCTTCGCCATATCACCTCAATAGGATCCACACAAACACTTACGCACATACCTCAATTACTACAACCAAGCACACGATATCATACCACATCTTTATTGCCAACAAAGCGCTTACCAAATACCCGATTGCACCTACCTCAAATAGACCTGAGCCATGCAGTGGACGTGTACCATGACTGGATTGACGCCTGTGAGACTGTGAACGCTTCGGCCAAGGCAGCGAAGGTGGCATCGCAGGATCGGGATCGTGGCAGCAGCAGACTCCGCGGCGCTGGCGCCGACCGGGACCGGGAAGGATCCAGCTCACGGAGGAACAAACCCTATGATCGCTACGAGGATGATGACTAATTCTTGTCGTTGTATCTCGTTTCCGATCATTTCGAACAGGAAATGAACGAGGAAGGAGGAGGCGTGTGAGAGTTTGGGAGTGTGAAGGTGTAGGAGGTTGTGGTGCTGAGGCAGGGGAGCAGGAGCGGGATAAACATCTCAGCAATGTTCTCAATGCGTCGGCCAAACTGGAACCTACCAAAGGAACTATATCAAAATAACAAAAAATATCCAACATTAACAGCAAATATCGAGGTACTAGAGGAAACCATTCTCAGGACCGCATTATGGGCTATCAGGACGACATATCAGACAGTCGCTTTGGATGGCCTGTTTCTCACATGCACAATAACTCATTCATTCAGGATTGTCTGGTTGGAGGCTGAGTAAGGGTCAAAGGATAAAGTGTTTAGTGGCGCGTTGCGGGTTTGATTCCCCACACGACTCCATACCATCAACATCACATAGTCACAAAACAGCAGTCTTTTCATATCTCCTAGTCCTCCATATATTATTATTTTTTCCTTCTTTATTCTGCAATTCGTTTCCTTCTCATACAAGTCCCTCCAAAATCATTCACAATCTTCCTTTTCCCATATTTCTCACAACTTTCTCGTGTTCACTTCATTCCTTCTTTGCTGCTTATCTTTATCAACTTTTCGTTTTCTGTACTATAACCAAAACCACCCCCAAAAAAAAAATCAATCGAAATAACATTCGAAAAACGATGACTGGACCGTGTGTGAACAATGAGATGGGGTTGAAGTAAAAAGTTACAACTTGAAATAATATCCTCTTTTGCTTTGTATTGTGGACTTGATGACCCAGATCTGACGCCAATGCCACTTGTTTTGTTCACAATCAAGGGGCCCAACATGGGACTTTAAGTATGGTTAGTAAGATTTCTTTTCGATGTTTTATGCCGTTCACGATGTAGGAAACATCAAGAGAACTCTAAGTTTGTGATTTTATTGAAGTGCTTTGGTTGGTGTGCTGTTGTACGGGCGGGAAAGGTAGAAGGTTGAAAAAGAGAGAGAAAGAGAGAGAAAGAAAAATGTGAGTGGGGGAAATGAAGATGGCAATGATAAGAATTCAATGAGGAGGAAGGGAAGGGGATAATGAGAGGGAAAACAAAAGAAGGGACAATGAAGGGAAGGAGATGGGGGAAGGAAAGGAGACAATGGAGGTAGACAAAATGATTACCCAAAGTATAAAAGCATGAAGAGTTTTACAGGTTGATGAAGGAAAAAAAAAAAAAAAAAAAAAAAAAAAAAAAGAGTGCAGAATTGGGTTTGAGGAGGTGTAGCGTTCTTATGGCCCTACGTCGCGGTATCGAGAAGGTGATCTATCGTCGTTAGGGTAGTCAAACCGCGACGAGCGTCTTAAAGGTTCTCGTCCTAATAATTCTACTTGCTCTATTATTGCTGGCGGTGAAGTTGATGGTGGTGTTGTGGGCGGTCAGACTCATAGTCAATGTCATTGCTACTACTCCTTTGCGATCCGAACTCATAATGACGTTGTTGCTGCTGTTGCTGATGATGGTACGGGTAATCCTGCTGTTGGTGGCTATAAACTTGTTGTTGATGCTGGTTCGGGTGAGATTGTCGACGGGAAGAGGAGTAACCGGGCAGACCCTGCTCTCGTAATTGATGTTGAGACGAAAAGGTGAACCGACGATCCTGAGGCGAATACTGGTCCTGTGGAGAAACAGGGCCAGAGCCCGGAGGAGAGAGTGGAACCGGTCGTGTCCCTAATGGCGGAGAAGTGACCGTCTTGTTGTCGCCAGCGAGTTCCCTGATGCTGGCCATCGTCAAGGCAGCCTCACGGCGCTGCTTCATATCATCGCTCTCATCCTCACCATCCTCCCCTGGTGCTCCGGATCTTCCTGTTCCTGGAAAAGGCGGCGGTCTGGAAGACGAAGAAGACGACGCAAGTCCAGCTGTAGCAGTGGTGGAAGCTCTAGTGCCCCTGTTCGTGGTCCTGCTCATGTTCTCCACGGCACTAGCACTACCACTGCCACTGCCGCTGCCACTAGCACCAGTAGGACTAGTCACGGCCTTTTGCGTAGATGACGATGATGATGATAATGATGTTGACTTGTTCCCCGTCGCCTCGGTTGTTGATTCGGTCGAAGCGTTGTTGTGTTTGGTGTTGTTCTTACCCGTCGTCGTCGTTGTTGTTGTTGCTACAAGACATGAAGATTCAATTGAAAGAGTTAGTGGAGTTTGTTTGTTATTGTAAAGCATTGAGGAAGTGGGGATCGGGGCATGAGAGAGATAGAGAGACAGGGAGGGAAATGGAGGTGAGGTGAGAAGAATAAAAAAATTCCAGGGTCACAGAACATACCACTGTGGGCTGTGCGTTGATGGGTGATGAGCCGGGCCAATTGAGTATAGGTTGCTCCACAGCGGTCATGACGACATACGAAGGGTCTCAGGCCTTGATCCGAGTGCACAACCCGATGGTGTGACAACGACGATGACTATTGTAAGAATAACGTATTTATGCAGGAAGGTAATCCTTTTTTAGTGCACGATGACACACATGCACATATAGTAAACAAGGGAGAGAGAACTATAAAAAAAATCAACAAGCATAACAAACAAAGCAATACAAGTAATGCAACGCAACAAAACAAAAAAGATGGACTGGACGTACGGTGTGGAAGGCTTTGGCACATCCTGGGTAGTCGCATGGGTAGGGAGGTTTTCCCGAGTGGATGCGGATGTGTGTCGATAGCCTTGACTCGCTCGAAAACTCTTTTCCACATCGAGGAAATGTGCACCGGATCCTATTTTCCAATTCATTTATTCAATGATAACAAAAAAAAAAAAAGGAGGGGGATGGGGGGGAAGATGGAGAGGGAGAATTTAGGGGTTAAAAAAAAGGGGAGAATCTGGTGGAGGGTTGCATAATGCAGATGGATGGTGATACAAACAACAATGGTAGTGAACAAAGTGAAAAGAGTGATGATGAGGAAGAGTGTGATAGTTGACATCATAGTAACATACACACACCAAAAACACACCGACAACCTTAAACGACAAGGGACTGACGCGCATTGTCCCTAACTCGGCCAGTCAGGGAAGAGTAACAGAATCAAAATCCTGTTTTATGACAAAACGGGCTAGTTCATCTTTGTTATTCTCTTGTCTCCCTTCTTCTTCTTTCCTTTTTCTTACACATACATCTTATCACATATTCCGTTGTGCCTCTGCCCAATTGTCCCTATTAATTATTAATTAGCACCTTCAATAACCGAGGTGATACTCGCCAAGAGGGGAAAAAAAACTTGAAAGAAAAAAAAGTGAAAGAAAAGAGAGGGGGGGGGGGTGGAACGCCTTATTTTCCATTCACTTCGTTTCCTTTTTCGCGGATGTGACGTTGAATAAGATCGGAGGGATCGGGCACACCACTCAATACACGACTTTTTCTTTTACTCCAAGCATATAGTTACACTCAGATCAGAAATCCGAAAGTGAAAAATGCAATGAAGAAAAAGGGGTGTGAGAGGGGTGAAAAAGAAAAGGGAAGGAGCGAGGGAGATGGAGAGGAACGGGAAAGTGTAGAAATGTAAAAAGAGTGAGAGGAAGAGAAACTTACTTTCCGTCGCCACTTCGCTCAAATGTCAATGGAACATTTGTTGATGTTCCTGTTGCTGGTGTTCCTGCTTGTGTTTTTATTTTTGCCGATGTTGTTCCTGACAATGCGGATGGTGATGATGACGGTGAAGACGATGATGCTGCCGTATTATGAGACCCAGACTCACTCGGGTTACCCCCAATCTTGTGGCCACTGCCAATGCCACTGGCACTGCCGCTGTTCCTGCGATCATGTGGCTGAACCGGGTCCCCGAATAAACTCTGTTGCTGCTGCTGTCCGAGGGAAGAGAGATCGCCCGACTCCTGAAACTGAGCAAGCAAAGAACGTCGTCTCTTCGCTTCACCCGCACTCCAACTGTTTCTGCTGCCATTGTTACCTCCTCCTCCTCCTCCTCCTCCTCCTCCATTGCCTGAAGCAGTACCAGCACTGCTGGTGTTGCTGGTAGTGTTGCTGTTACTTGTCCCACTGCTCCCTCCACCCTTTTCCTCATCAACATCCCCATCGTTCTCCTGCTCATCCGAATTTTGTTGTTGGTGGTGGTGGTTGAATCCAAATGAAGAAGGTTTAGCGAATGATGATGTAGACGAATTTTCATGATATTTGCGTTTTGTCGTCGGCGACGTCAATTGCTCATGTTGCTGCTGCTCAAGTTGTTGTTGCTGCTGTTGATCTTGTCGCATGTGCTGCTGGTGGTGATGGCGGTGTTGCTGGCGCTGCTGCTGGTAGTGGTGATAATCTTGGTCCATTCGATCATCGCCCTCCACAGGAGAAAAGTAGTTGCTCTCACAAGGCGGCCGAGAATAAGGACTAGGCTGGGCCACGATGCGCTGCTGCTCATAACCTTCACCTCCACCGCCATCTGATGGATAATCGTGTCGCGCTGGGAGCTGTTGGTTGCGGTAGTTCTGACGACCACCTTCAATGTTCAGAGTCGCCAACCCTCCTAATTGCTCGACCGAGCTTGTCAGGTCGTGGCGTTTTGGACCGATGGAGTCGGTGAACTCTTGGCGATCGTGATTCCTTCCATCCGTTTTGCTGTCGTGATAGTACTGCTGGTGGTGGTGGTGGTGGTGTTGTTGTTGTTGTTGTTGTTGTTGTTGTTGTTGTTGTTGTTGTTGTTGTTGTTGTTGTTGCTGACGGTGGAATGTTGAAGTAGAGTTGATGCCAGAGTTGGAGCCGGTGTCGGGTTGTGTGGTTGTGGTTGTGGGCCCAGGATGAGAAGAGGGAGCCTGTTCAGAATCCGATCCAAGGGGATTGAGCAACCGGGAGAGATCCATGAGCACGAAAGAATGTTTGGGCCTTTTTCTTGGATTTCTTCGTCTTGCCAATCCAAGTTCCCAGCGAGGAGAATGAATGTGAGAGAGAGAGGAACGAAAAAATAAAGGGATGGATGGTGGACCTGAAAGAAAAGGCTTTGATTGGTTTGAATTATTTGTTATGTATGGGTGAGGGTGTATGAAGGAAAGAAGGGAGGGAGGGGAGGGAAGGGGGGAGGAGAAGGAGAGAAAGGGGAGGGAACAAAAGAAAGAAAGGAAGAAAGGAAGGAAGGAAGAAGGAAAGAAAGAAAGAACGAAAGAAAGAAAGGGAAGAAGAAGAAAAGATAAGGAAGTAGAAAGAGGGAGAGGGAAGAAGAAGGAAGAAGAGGGAAGAAGAGGGAAGAAGAGGGAAGAAGAAGGAAGAATTAAAAAGGCGGAAGGGGAAGAAGGATAAAGAATTGTCAAATAAATCGATGATGAATGGATGGAGGGGGGAAAGGAAGAAAAAAGAAGCAACGACAAAGGGAGAAAGAGTGAGAGAGAGTGACGATCACAAACGATGCTTTCTATTTTCGGGTAGACCACGGATCACGGATCAGGATCACTGATCAATGGACGACGGGCATGAAGATACTACCATTACTGTTACCTTACATGCCTCTCTGTATTCATTTTCGATGAATAATTGGATAATAATAAGCACAAGCACTACTAACATACGAGTGGCTCGCTATTTGTTCGACCATTGGTAATTGTCCTTGGGTCGGCAAAGGTTAATTTACTTTCAGACAAACCCTGAACGAAAACAAGGCGGAGAAAACACTTACACACCCACACTCCCTCCATACCCATCCACACCCATCCACACCAACCACCACCACCATCACCACAGTTCAAACCAACTTTCCGTCGATCCCTCTCCCTTCTTTTTTTCTCCTTCCCTCGTTCTTTCTCCCTTATTCCTTTTCTCCTTCCCTCGTTCTTCTTCCCTTCTTCCTTTTACTCTTCCCTCGTTCTCATACATCCCTCGCATCTCCACTCAGCAAACACTAGCGTGAAAACTGGAAAAAAAGACAAAAAAAAAAATGAAAAAAGCTCGCGACACCAATCGAGGCCATCCATTTTTCTAGCCCTCTACTTTGATGCTAGCGACCAAGGGACATAAGTCCAAAAAAAACCTCGAAATATGAAAACAAATGCCAGGGAACACAATGGGCCAAAAAAAAAAAATAAAAAAATAAAAAACAACAATATCAACACCCAGCCACGATGAGCAGCCCTATCATCCCATCCCCGATGGCCAAAACATATCGGACAAAGAAGAAGAAAAACGATTATTTTCTGGCTACCGACTTTCTCCGTCCCCTAGTCCCATTTTTGCAACAAAAGTGAAAGGAAAGGAAGAGATAGAATAAATAAGGGGACAAGGTAGACACGACAAAAATGACAATTGGGAAGTGTACGTAGACTTTTTTTTCCCTTACATCTCTTACACATTCTCATTGCCCTTTCTCGCTTGGAATGAATTTGTCTTGGCGGTTTTTGATGGAATGGCCAATGGCGACATTAGGGTTGTGGAGTCGTCGGCGGAATAAATTGGCAAAGCGTGTTCTGGCTTATGAAAGCATTCAGGGAAGGAAAAAAGGGACCAATGGTGGTATGTTGTTCGGTGATATTAACATGGCTTAAAGGCATGTACGCAGGTGTACGTGAAAAAGGCACCCTAGGTCATAGAAAGACGCGATTGGTCAAGGCAAGGGCTAAGGTGCATGAACGCACCAAGAGGAGTCGTTTGACGTCGTCTCTCTACTCTCGCTCTCTGAGAGGAGGCTAGGTCAAAACGCAAGAACATTGTCCGCCGAAACGGGGAAACAATGACGACATTCACGTGACCATATCGATAACCTTTAGAACGCCTACCAGTTGTTGTTATTTTTTCTTCTACGTAAAGCTGTTTGCATTTGTTCATCGCTGGGCGGTGAATGATTGGATAGGAGCGTGTCAGTTTCATGTGCCAGAAAGGAGACTGTGGTTTATTATGTCAAGTATTTTGTCTTTTTGTTTATGGTCCCGAGGGCTGAGGAATTGGGTTTTCGCACTACAAAATGTCATGCACTCGAGGGGATCTTTTTTTTTTACAAAATGGTTGCTTGGTTGACAAAAAATTTATATCCGAATCCTAGTGAGACCTGGGTTTCTGGATATTCTCTCGGCCAGGCTCTAAGGCGAGGGAATCATACCATTCGTAAACCACAAAGTACTTGACGCAGTCAAGTGCGTTGACATTGACGGAGGCCGCCAACGGATTCACCAGCTTTGCAGCCAATAGGCTAGATTGTTGCAGTTGGCCCCCCAAAGACTTGGACCACGCAGGCGAGCAAAGCATCGCAGTGCACTTTGCTTTCGTCCGGATGCGCTGCAGCTCTTAGGAGAATCTGCTGTGAAGCTCAAAAGATCGCAGAGCAAAATCAAGGCCTTGAAACGCATTTTGGGAATAGGCTCCCACCAGGATCTGGCATTTACACAGTTCCTGGTGGCTTGGTGCTATCTAATTCTAGCTCCATCTATCTGGGTATCACAGGGCAAATATACGGCAGGGGTCATAGGTAAGAATGGTTTATCGACTAGTATTTTTGTAGACTGGAAGGTGGGGAAGAGAGGACGGCAAAGGAGAGGCACGCATTTATGCTACAGAGAGTTGATCCATTTCAGCGATGAGAACAAGCATACGGTCAGCGATCGCTCTAATTTCCTCCAGTCGTACACCTTGACGATTGACTGGGGCTGATCCTTGCTCGTCAGAGCTCTGCGCATCGTCTTGGTCCTTGGCTCCCTGTTCCCCGTCTTGCACCTTGACTTCTTGCTCCTCGACTGCTTGCTCCTCGTCATCTTGAGTGGTGTTGGTGCTGGTGGGTGGCGCATATCAGGCAAGAATCGTCTCGATTTCGGTCTCGAACAAGCCATCATTAGCCCTCAACGCAAAGGCGATTACCTCATTGACCGAAGATTAGGTAGTAGCCGTCATCGTTGCTCGGAGAATGTGCTCGATATTGTAGATCACGTACTCTTGCTATGCCTCCGTTGAATACAATTTCAGAGACATTTCCGACATTTTTGTGAAGGAGACGTCCATTTTCGAACTGCTTATATATCTGTCTGCAGGCTTTACAGTACATCCGTCCTGTTCTCCAATCCTTCGGAACTCGACCTTGGACAATACACGCCGACACCAGTTGATATAAAACTTGCGGGCCCTCAACACCCTACCTCTGGAAACGCTCGTTTAACAGACTTGATACCCCTGGCGCCTTGCCTTTTGGTGCTTCCTTGACCGTATCCAAGAACTCCTCGGACGACGGCGAGTCCATGAGCGTTTTGTACCACTCCTGTTCAACGGTTTCCAGTAGCTGGTACTGTCTCTCCCAGCAGGATCCGAGTTCCAATGGTTGTGCTGGTCGCGGTCCGTGCCACTTCTCGATCCACTTCCTAGCGTATTCCATGATCTCTCGCGGTTCCAGTAGGTTGTGCGTGAGCCCATTGTCGGTGATCTGGATCTTGTCAAGGACGACCTTTCCTCTGTGTCGTTCCAAAACGCTGTCTAATATCGATCTCGGTGACTCCAACCACCGCTCCAATAGATTGCTGATATTCTCTTGGATGCGAGTCTTCTTGCATTCAAGCTCTGAGAGCTTTAAGATGTTCGTTACCGGAGGCTGGACGACAACCGCTTACCACCAAGATTGACGTCAACCGTAAGAGGGGCCTACTACTACCTCCGAGAGATCAGGAATGTCGTTTCAACCAAGCGGGATGTCACCCAGCTCTGGAGTTGTGATCCCAAGAGTATCAAGATCCTCGGCATTGACTTGGGCCAAGCATTTGTCGCTGGAGCGAGTGCGATTCTACTCACTCGCGATCAACCGAATGTCGAACAAGTACAAGAGTCTGGCCCCACGACCATGGAGTCGCCGCTGTCAAGTACTGAGGCAAAGGAGGATGAACAGGCCGAGGAACCGTTGCCCAAGTTTTTCAACTTGGCCGTCAAGCAGAAGGCTGTCTACCAACCTACCTTCAAGCATAGACGATGGCTGGAGCGTAGGAAAGGGCAGACAGTTGAGGGGGGACCTTCCATCAGTCAAATTTCTCAACAGTCTCATTCGACAAAACTGGATTGGCTCCTCTGATGACGCTCTGCTGATCTTCGTTGTTCCTGGTGAGATCTATGACGGTTTCCGAACGCAGAAGTACTTGAAATCGACTGGGAAAGTTTACAAGAGAGTCCCTCGGCAGATACGGCGGGTGAAGCAGTTTGTGTTGAAGATTGATTTGAACGCAGCGTCCAGTGGCCAATCCCCTGGCATATGTGGCTCAGCTTATTGAGAAAAAAAAAGTTACATGTATTCTGTGCATTTACCAATAATCGTCACCGAAAATGTTGAATCGAGACCGAGTCCCCTCTTCTTGGATTTACCAGTCCCTCCGTCCAACACCAGCGACGCTGTCCCCGAAAAAATTGGATCGAATGTGCTACAGGAAAGACTGGAGGGCATGAAATCACTTAAAGAGGCCGAATTCCTTACACGCAGTTAGTGCGATCCTTAAGGGTTTTTTAGGGTTTTTTGGTTCAAAAAAAATAGGCTTCCACGGCCGTGAGAGCCCCCAAATTTCGGCCTCTTTAAGGACGTTCGGAGGGCATGCAATCACAAGACCTTCTGGTGTTTGGTGTATTCAAAGAAAATCGTGCACGACGACCGTGGCAGCATTGATCTGGATAGAGGGCATGGTCCCTGAGGTGTTCACTGCGAATGGCTGTAAAACTGGTGTTGATCCTCAAGGGCGTCGTCGAGAGGTCGGTTGACAAGGCGGGATTCATTTGGAGTTTATGGGAGAGTTGCTGTGACATGCTTGTATAGAGTAAGCAGAGTGAATAGAGAGAGTAGTTGGATTTGACTCGACGAGAACACTGTTTGCAATAGTATGGCTCAGCCATTTCTCTCACCATAATTAAATAGTAAGTTGTCGCCAGTGAAACAACTTTATACATTCCTTTTCCTTTCAGCTAGTCTCGCCCCCCACGTTTTTTTTTTTTGTCAAGGTAAAGATGCCAAAAGTGGAGCCGTCTAAGTGTTCCTCGTACGTGCACATAGTCTCCTCACTCAGTAGAGTATCCTACACCGTATAGTGCATATGAGGATTGTACAGCCCGTCATCACCGGGTCAGGGACGACGCGTGTGAGTCCAAACGGCTCTTGTTGCTTTGTGGGACGCGCTCAAGAGATCTAGGTGTGCTCCAACTCCAACTCCTTGATGACCATGTTGCCTCTCCTTTCCATAATATCCATTCGCCTCAGGCCCAGCAGGGTGTCGATGACCGCTCGGTCAGCCACTCGAGTATCGCTCTGCTCGCCTGGGCACCGCTGTTTCCTGTGTTCTGCTACCGCTCGTCCGCACAGCCACTCGTATTCTCAGAGTTTCCGCCCATAAATATATTTCCGCCCATAGATCTGTTTCCGCCCATAGATCTGTTTCCGCCCATAGATCTGTTTCCGCCCATAGATCTGTTTCCGCCCATATATCTGTTTCCACCTGTGGGTTTGTGTCCACTGTGCCCTATGGTCCTTGGTGGTGCGTGTGTGCTTCATGCTGTTAGTGATGCTGTTCTCCTCCTCCCAACTAATGGTCCTCTCGCAGCGTGGCTTCCATAACTGCTCCCTGGCCTCCTTCTCGACATATCGACAAAAGAGACGACTCACGTGCTGGGTAATGCTCTCTGTTACGTCCTTGAACTCCTTGCTCCACTGCGTAGCTAGGGCTTTCGACACTAGACCTCGGTAGATGTGGCTGACTGTCCACGCGCTCGGGGTGTGCTGTTCCGGTTTCTCCTCCTCACCCTCGCCTGAACGCTTGATCGCCTGCCACAGCGCCTTGCGGAGCTTGCTGGTTCTTGGTATCCTCCATACAGTCTCGGGGGTGGCTGTTTTCCTGGCTTGAGCTGCTTCTGTCGCTGTTTGTTGAACAACCGTGTGGCGATCTCTCCCCATCCGTCGACTCGGTCGAGGGCATCCTCCCACAGCTCCTCTCGCGTCTCCCTGCTCTTGGAGCGCGCCCAAATGTGTTAATTATCATCCGTCTCTAGACCACAATGTCGGCATAAGTCGTCCTTGTTTCTCGCCCCCCACATTAGTATCGCGTGGGACTTGGGAAAGAGAAAGAGTTTATGAAGCACGTGATAAAATGTACCCTCCAGACCCTTCAAGTCATATGCTGGAAGATGGACGGAACTTAATTTCATGGCCTGCGGCCATGAAATAAGGACACTCTCTTTCCAGTCTTCATAACTCTTTTGCCAACCTAAAACAAACTTCGCCCAACCTGCAAATCGACCCTAGCCTCAAGTTCTTGAGCGTCTTCGACGTTTCTGAGACCCAAGGTAGCAGCACACAAGAGATTGAGAAGGTAGAAGAGATGTCGTTCTCCATCATTCGCTGAATTCGAAAGATGCTCGGCGAGGATGAGTCTGATGACGATGAAGTAGCAGCATTCAGAGGGAAGGGTGTCATTGCATCTGAAGAATACACGGCAGAAGTAGCTCCTGCATTCACTGCCTCCTCAACAGCAACGAAGACTGGCAAGAAGGCTTGCCCACGAACCCAAAAAAAACTCTAGATATCTGGCCTAGTGCCTAACGCTTGGAGCCCTTAAAATAATAACCCCTTTTTAGATTGTTAACATATGGAGGTACATGTGTCTAGCACGCAAAATGTTGAATGCAAATTTGCATCCAAAACAGTAACAGACGAAGGGATAGGACAGCTGCTCAAAGACTCGCTAGGGAAAAGACTTTTGCAAGGCTGCACCTTACAATAGTTTATACGACTTTGTGCAATATATCTCAGCGCTAAAAGTGTTTTGTATCTATTTTCCCGCGAACGAGCCGGCAGTGGATGCAATCTCGCCGCCAGTAGAGATCCAAGACTGGACGAACTGCCAGTTTACACCACCCGCCTTCATGTTGCTGCAGGCGTACTTGCGTCCCTTGAGGCAGCATCTCTCGAACCCATCATTCATGGCAACGGTGCTTCTCCACTTCTGGGAGGTGTACGCATCACCAGTGCCGGGGGCGATATAGTATTTATACCCATTCTTGTTGCCGCAAGCGTAGGTAGGGCCCTGTCCCCTGTATTTGTTGCAGGGCGAATCGGAGCAGAAATGGTAGTTGTAGGTCGTAGCGGCGTTAACAACGGCCACCAATGCCATCACAACAAGCACAAGATATAAGCGTGTCATTGTATCTAAATAAGTGTTATCAATGGAAATATATAAGTATGGTTCACGCAGTGTGTGGGCATGAATATATCGGATGCGGAGGTCCTGCTATGTTATCAGGGTGGGCGAGTAGTGAACTTACTTCTTCGATGAAGTTTTAATAGTTTGCAGAGTTGATTGAGGAAGAGGGGAAGAACTGATGATTGCCTCCTCTTTGAAAGGGCAACTCCTACTTTATATACTTGTTGGTATCCGGCAGGGTACTCACGAGTAACCGTTAGTAATCATAGTAATCATAACTAGACCCGCCGCTTCGCGCGCTATTAAACGACCTAAAGAAAAACGCTAGTTAGTCTCACACGGCTATTGATAGTCCTGTTGCCACTTAAATATACTAGACCCGCCGCTTCGCGCGCGGAAGCTCGAAGTTTATTAAACAACCTAAAGAAAAACGCTAATCAGTCTCATACGGCAATCGTTACTATCTTTAACCACCTTCTTCGAACCACATCGATCGTTGCATTAAAGTCTCTATCGCTGATTTATTAATCGGCTTGGCATTACAACCACTCTCTTTCCCTTTCGCCAAATAAAAAACATAACCTACAATTATAGTATCCGCCGCCCAACGTGACGATATGACCGATCGTGATACAACAACGGCTCCATCTCGTCCGGGATCTGTCCATGAAGCACCTTCTCCACATGTCCGATCCACATTTCATGATCTCCTATAACCATCACCTGGTGGGTCCGACACCGGATCGCGCCCAGTGTGTTTTTGAGCACTGGGAGGTTCGATTCTAGGTCTGTAGTGTATCCTAGCACCTCAAATGGGTCTGGCTCTTGTCCTGGGGTTGTTGATGTTGTTGCTGTTGATGTGGTGGTAGGAGTGGAATTGCTGTTGTTGTTGCTGGTGGAAGAAGAGGGAAGCAAGGTCTGGCGACTAGCCTCGGCGACCAAGTCCTCAATGTCCTTGTCCTCCGGCCTCTTTCTCTTTCCTGTTCCTGTTCCTATTCCTGCTCCTGCTCCTGCCCCTGTTTCCGATCCTGGTCCAGTTCCAGGTAGCACCTTGCTCACACCCGGTGGAGGAGCAACCGAAGACGAAAAAGCAACCGAATGCGCAATCTGCTCCGAGGACAAGAACTGGATCACAAATTGATCGGATTCATGCAGGACCGTAGACGCCCTTGACGGTAATTTGACACAGAAGGAGACCAGGGGGATTGGTTGGAGCGAGATGGAGGAAAAGGACGAAACTGTGATTCCGCGGCGGAGGGTGGGGTCTTCAGGCGAGCATGTTGATACGACGACGACTATATGAGGTGAAAATTGAAGAGAAGGAGGATGTGCATGTTAGCGATTGGGATCGGTTGAAGACGTGGTTACTTTTATTCTGTCAATGTTTGTTGATGGTCGTTTCAGACGGTAGTAAGCGTTGTGAGGAGGAGGAGGAGGGGGGGGGGGGGGGGGGTGAAAAGGAACTGGTTTGTCGTACCTGGGAAGGGGACCTTCCTGAGGACCCTGCGGAACTTTTCGGACGTAGCCTGATCCTCCTCACTTGCTACCACTACTGGTGCTGGTGTTGGCGCTGGCTCGGTGGTATAAAAGCGACGGTGACTGCCCAGGTTCAGCGCAGCAGGTACCGTCGAACGTGTTGATGGTGGCGTAATTGATCGGCATGCATTTAACAATGAAGACGCCCTTATCCTGGAACATGAGGTTGAGTAGGACTGGAGGGAGTGAGTGAGGTTGGCGTATGTCCGTGGTAGTAACATCGTTGTGAGAATGTATTATGGAGGGAGAAGGGTTGCGAATGTGTTGATGGAGAATTTAGGTTGAAGTGATCTGATCTCTTTCTTGTCGCTCTGGCAAAGTCCCGGGCGAAGAACAGCGTGTGGCTTGAGCCTTGAGCAAAGATCCGAATGGACCCTTAATGAAAATTTCCCAAGGAATGCTTACTTTTCTTTTTAATCTTGCATTGACGGAAATATAATGACGGCAGGTACATTTATTCTCCCCTTTCATTGCAAAAAAATGGGCGCTCAAGCAAGATAATCATGGTGTAACGAGAGTAAGAAACAAGGGCAAACAAGATGCATATGTATTAAAATAGTTATTTATTCGATGAGGAGTGAGATGTTACTCCAACTAAAACTCTGCGGGTTGTAATGATAAAAGTACATAATAAAAGGTAGTAATGCTAAATGGATGTAATGAGGGAAAGTAAGAGAGGGAATCGCTTAGGCAATGATCTCCAGCTTGCCTTCGACCGTCTGCATGTAGTACTCGGAGGTAGGCTCATCCGAGGGATCCTTGATGCGCATGGTCAAGAAGAGGGCTCCAAGGAGGGAAGCAATCAATAGAGCAAAGCAAATGATCAACTCGGTCATGTAAGGTGTTCCAACAGCATTGATTCTCTTGGCGATAGCAGCACCCGAGGACTGGATACACTTGAAAACCCGGCGTAACGCGAAAGGACGGTGACATCGTTGGAGAGGACGCCCATCAACCAGTAGCAGTACGTCTGCCAAACGGCATCGTTCAAACCGTAGAACATGTAGAGGAAAAGAGGTCCGACGTAGGAAGCACCTTCGGTGTAGTCGTGGTTACCCTTAGGGACGAGATGGTGTAACCCTTTTGGAAGAAGATGCCTCCGATCCAGGTGGCAACGAAGCAGGCGGTGATGATGATCAAACCCCAAAGGGAACGGGTCTTGCGGCTGACGCCCTGGTAGTCGAGGACACAGGCAAAGGTCCACGAGCCTCCGATCTGGGAGAACTAGTAAAAGATGTTGCTGATGGACTGGGTGTGGGTCGAGAAGTAGGCGCCGTTGACGGTCGAGAACTGGTAAGAGTAGAACCAGTTGGAGGACAGAAACATGGGGATGAGAACAATCATGCGCTAGTCGAGGAAGAGCTTCATGACGGCGACGACCTCACCGGTCCAGGCGAGGAAGGCCTGAATCTGGATCTTGTCTCCGTTCGAGTGGGCGACCGAGGTAGGGGGGCACAGCGAGAGAGCAATGAGGGTACCAATGGCCATGAGCGAGATGAAGACAATGTAGGTCGAGTCTCCTAGGGACTGGGCAACGACAACTTTGTTGTTGATCGCAATGGCAAAGGGCAGATCCTAAGACGGCACCGGCGTTGGAGTTCATGGCCTGGTTTATATACGAACGAAGGGCGAAGGGCGATTGAACTTGTTTGAAGTGAGCCGTTTTCTTTGATGACAAGACTGATGGACCCCCGGTTGTTTTTGCGGCGGTGAACTGTTCCTGCATCTGCAAATATATAAACAGTACCACCATAAGCGTACCATCGAACCAACTTGAACTGACCAGACTGACAGAGAAGGCAGATAAGCCAATAATTTGATTTCAACTTTAAGCGAATCAGAGTTCATTCGCCGATGGTCCCTAAATGTAAGTAATCAAGGAACAGCGTACTCTACTGACGTCCACTCTGTCTCGTGGAAAAAAGTAAAGTGAGAAACGAAGAGAAAGGGTGGGGAACATTCCATCTGAACCAGACACAGACAGACGATACACTAACAAAAAAGCTGAACCAAGTGTATTCAGTTGTCTGATTCCTTCAGAAACAACGGCCGGTCATCCAGTCACTATTTTTTTTTGTTTCTTTTCCTTTTTTCGCTTCAGAATAGCACCAGTCTTGAACAATTGCAAGCGACAACGCCTTACTCCTGTCCTGGATGCACAACATTCTCGTACGCTGAGACCTTGGCCGAGACCTGCACCAATACACACATTCGCTCCTTCGTTCCTTCCTTTCCCTTTCTTTTCTTCTTTATCTCTGGACACCTTCTAACAACTGCGCCATACTTTGGACAACAGCAAAAAAGGGGGGTCATGCCTTGTGTTGGAGCAGACTAGAGAACACAAATACCTCTCCATAACACTCGAGGTTATGTATAAAACCCACACTCAGGTGTACTATCATCATAATATTCTGTTAACATATACAGTCAAACATAAACGAAGAAGAAAAAAAAACGACAAAGAGAACGGGCAAAAGAAGGATGAATAGAAAGCTTCAAAGTTCAATGATTTAACCTTCAAGGTGCAAGACACAAGGAACAGTATGTCTATGAACGAAAAGAAAATTCCCTAAAGGAACGTATGACGAGTGTACAACCATTTTTTTTACACTTACTTCGCTCCTACTGCAATGTAGACACTCACCCCTTACATTCATCTTTTGTCTCCTTCCGAGTAGCTCAAAAAAGCCATTTCACTCTAGCACTTAACGGGGTTCTGATCCTCTCTATTCCTCTTTTCTCATCACCTTTCATGTTGTGCTCAAACTATCTCTATTTTTTTTATCGCGAAGACAGTATGCAAATGGCATGAACAGAGACATAACTTTGTCACAAATCCAACAGATACAATATCAACGTGCATTGAGAGTGATGAGCATTCTACGACTGAGCTCGTAAAGTTGCCGGTAACAAAGCCAATGACTCTATATTTTTCATAGACATACCGTTGTCAAAATAAGCAACAACAACACTCGGGTGAAGGAAGGAAAGAGGGCTGTAGAGATGAGGTCCTTATTCGAGAATATGGAAACAACGAAAATCGAAAGGTAGCGAGGGTTGAAGGCGGGTCAAAAGCGAGACATGCTGCGAACAAAGTATCTTCGATTGAGAGTGGAAGATATCATATCTTTGCTGCCATCTTGTACCACTGTGCTTGTATGATCCCACCTTGTTTTCCCACATGACCATATCCCCATACAAAACTTTGGACCTTGAGCAAAAAAAGGAGGAAGATGATGAGCAGCAAACAACGGCAAGGAGACCCGGCAAGAGAGACAACTCGTGAACGAAAAATAAGGTCGAGAGGAGGAAGTTTCATATGAAGGTCGTCGCTTTACCTTTCCGAAGTTTCGACCTTGCCGGTCGAGTGGGGGTTTCACTGCGCCTGTGGAAGAGCACCACAAACAAAGAGAGAATGAACTTAAAGCTGAGGTGGGTTTGAGTATGTACTGTACCACCTTCCATGAATGTTGAAAGGTCTCTCTTTGGTGAGATACTTTTGTGAATTAGACTTGCAGAGGTACTTATCCCCTGCCCTCATCCAAAAAAACAAGACTCCGCACTTCAAGTCCACGGACAACTCAAGCAGCTCGAAAAATGCTTCGCACACAGGTCAAAGAAACTAAGAAAGAAAGAAAAGAAAGAAGATTTGATCAGTAGAAACATATTCCCCTTATCCTTTTCTATCTCCTTCTCCTCGGAATCCAAGAAAGTGAACGATCTTTGCTACATGAAAGTCAAGGAGTTGCAATACGCAGAGTGAATAAACCTAGTCGTCAGAGTACTGAGTAAATAATATCTCGAGAATGACCACGGGGGAGTGAACCTGTGCAACCTTGTCATCTTTGCGTGTGCTCCTCTCCTTTGCTTACCCTTGCTCATCTCGTTTCTCAATTTAACCTCGTCCCCTCCTTTTTCCTTCGATTATCCCTGCAAGCTCTCTCTCTCGCTCTCTTGCGGCAGAGAGGGTATGGCACTTTTCCGTGGTAACGCAAGATTGTCGAGATTAGGCAAGATAAATATAAGATAACTTTTTAAAGTTTTCGCACCCAAGGCATAGCTTCTTCTTTCTTTCGAACAGCTCCCTCGTTTCCCACTGCTCCATCTTCCATTGGACGTTGAATACGTAACAAAACAGCGTGATGCGAGTAAGGCGAATGGATCAAAGACTAGCATTGACACGTATTGATTTTTTTTGTGAGTGCAAATCCAAGACGAACTAAGGTTGCCTGGCTGTCTGATTGATGGGCAGTCTGTAGGTGAAAGCACTTGTTTTTCTCACACGATGTGAAGGGGTTGACCAAAGAGGAAGAGCAATTCTTACGACATGTTGACGAAATGCGTTTTAGTGGCGTGCTGGCAAGGTATCACGTGTAAAAGTGATGTTTGCATTTTCATGCTCCGCCAATCGATCAGTCACTTCCCTTCTTGATGATGACTGCTTTTTTTTGTCATGTTCTCTTCTTCGGCCCTTGGGCCTCCGCATCGGCGGTGCCTGAAAGTCGGAAATTCACTTCTCCCCGTGCAAACAAACAACAAAGGAAAAAAAAACAAATACATAAGGCGGAACGGGCCACCTCTTTTTTCTTTACTTCGTCACTTCTCTTTCATCACCCTTCTGGGCTTCATTCCTTTTCAGATCTCTCTCTTTTATACCTTCCTTCTCTCTTCATCCTAACACACATACCCGGCGCACTCACTCCTCCACACCTTCACACCTACACATCTACACACACACACACACACGACCACCTCGCCACACCCCCACACAAAGTCTCACTTCACTCTCACCCTCACCCCCCAGGTCCTCACGCTACCTCTCCTACCTCACAACTCACACGACCACAAAAACATGAAGTTCTTCCAGACAACCCACAAGTTCGAGCACGACTGGGCTCAAGTCACAGCCGGTAACTGGATGAAGTACCCCAACGAGCAGTGCCCCCATGTCGTCGCCGTCGATGTCCTCAACCGCCATGTCGACCCCGAGACTGGTGTCCTCCGCACTGAGCGTCTCTTGACCTGTAACCAGAACGCCCCTGCCCTCGTCCTCAAGGTATTTTTCTTAGCCTGTTAAATTATCCTTATCTTGTCTCGCAAGTGCATACTACTCGCCTGTCCTTCCTCTCCTTTTTTTTTTCTTTTTCTGGCATAACTGTTTCCATCCAACTAACAACTGTTTATCAATTAACCCTTCATGATAAAAATAGTTCCTCGGAGGATCGACAGTATCCTACGTCCGCGAGACGTCAGAGCTGGACCCCAAGACCAAGCGTCTGACCATGAAGACCCAGAACCTCTCCATGTGCAACGTCCTCACCATCAACGAGACCGTCACCTACACCGTCAACCCCTCCGACGATTCTACCACCATGTTCAAACAAGAGGCTGAAATCGTCGCCGGTCCTTCTCTCTCCCGATTCTCGTCGTACATTGAGGACTTTTGTCTGAAGAGGTTCGGAGATAACGCTGCGGTGGGCAGGAAGGGATTCGAGACGGTGTTGGAGAAGTTGAAAATTGCTCGGCAGGAGGCCCATCAGCAGTTGGAAAAGGCACACTCGCAGATTGAGAAGGCTACGTCCCAGATCGAAAAGGCTGCTGCTTCGGCCACTGCCTCTGCCGCCGCCGCTCTCTAAACAAGGACCGACTGCGGAAATATCAAGACCTACGCAATGTCCACGCAACACCATTCAGCAATCAGCCAACCAACGAACCAAGCAACTCAATTATTATCGGGAAACAAAAGGAGACGCAGAAGCAGCAGCAGCAGCAGCGATAACGACTCAGCAAACGGCATCATTTCTGACTTAATAACGGCACCTACCCACCCACCCACCGACCACCCTTTTCATTCTCTTCCTTGGACACAGAATGTCCGTCTGCCCACAGGCCGGAAATCAATTATTCCGTCTCACTCAACCTCTCGACCACTGTTTCTCTGCTCGAGATGAGTGGGTTGGCCGAAAATGGAAAAATTCGGAGCAACACGGACGGGGGGAGGAGAGCGGAGAGCACACACACTCAACAACAATCAGGGAATTCGTCATCCCCTCCCCTCTCTGCCTATCTGTTCTTTTCCATCACTTCGCTACTGCTGATGGTTACACCTCTTTTAGTATGCTCGTTTGTTGCCCAGCACATCTCCCTTGTTTCCTTCATTCTTTCTTTTTTTGCTTTTCTTCTATATAGACTTCGTCAATACCCCCTCTTTTGCTTTTCGTTTCTTTCCTTTTCTTTTCACTGCATTTTTTTGCTCTCATTCAATCCATCCTTTTTTCATGGATAGCCCTTTCTTGTAGATTCTTTTTTTTTCTTCTTTCTTTTCATTCGCATTCAAAACACATTTGTACAATAAATAGACACGCACACACCATATCTCCATCGTATGATCGCATCGTCGTGTCAAAGCGGTACAGCGTCCAACGGATCAACACCCAATGGGTCATTTGAAAAGTAAAAGTACGGGAATGGAGGGTTTATTTACAAGCAAAACGAAGAGAAAACGTACAAATGACTAAGGGAGCAGTGAAAGGAAAAGGGATAGAATGGGAAGAGAAAAGTACACTAGATGCGGCATCCGTGACGGGAACTGAAAAGGAGGTGTACGTGTCGCACGAACGCACCATTTCATTCGGGAACGATTTTTTTTTCTTCGTATGAGCGGGAAAGTAGTACAACAAACTAAGGTAAGGATTTTTGAGAAGAGAAAGTCGGACAAACATTCTTGCGTGCTTCCATACCAAATCTGGGTTCCGCTTGTAGGAAACTGTGGGCGTAAGAAAAGAAAAAGAGAACGCGACCGACAGAAAAAAAATCCCCCCTCCCAATTCTTCTTTGAGATTCCTCTTGCATATTTTTTAGGCTCCGGCCACAGCACTGGAGCTCGATCCCTGAGAGCCCCCGCCAACAGCACCCATGGGTTCCATGACCAGCTCCGCCTTATTGAAATCTTTGATCTTTGGGTACGTGCACCGTTCATCGAGCTGTTGCTGAGCCCACCAACACATCTTTAACAACGCAGGCAACTATATATCGAGAAAAGTCATAAGAAATCGCTTGGTTAGAAAGGTACATGGAAGAATGATGGGATATCTGTTCCGTTGATTCGATTCGATATTCTTCGATCGCATTGTCCGGGGTAAAAAACTCCGAGCGAGAAAAAGCAAAAAAACTCTCCGCACAAAGCAGTCCTGTCCATGTCTGTCGATCAGATATCAAACATAAAAAAAAGTACCTTGGGATCCTTCTCTTGTGATTGGGAGAGAAGAAGGGCAGAATTGAGTTCAGACGCCAGCTTCTGTCTCTGTGCAGGTGTCAACAGATCGCTCACTGGTGAAGGGCCGTTCAAGTCAAACGCCAGCAGCGACATTGTGCGTTCTAATTCCGACAAGAACTCGGGCTAAATTCATCATACGGGAAAATCAGGTCATTGTCCGTTAGCGTGTTGATAGCAATAAAGACCATAACTGCCTCAAACAAAGAACGACAGCGCACATAAAAACAAAAACCACTTACGTTTTCTTCACCACGTGGCGCCAATTCCTCCTGCGCAAACTCGAGCGCTTCCATGACCCGTCCCTCGCGAATATACTCGATCAGACGTTGTTGTTGCAGATGAAAGAACAGTTTTGGGTTGGTATCCAAGATCTACAGCGGTCAACAAGGGAGCGAGTTTGTTTTTGTCGCAATTCACAAACAAGCATGCACGGGAAAGTGATGAAGGGTAAAGTGGGAAAGAAAAGGAAATGAAGGGAGGGAACAAAACAAGGGCAGAGATAGGACAAGCACAATGGTACACAACATGGAGGTATGTATGCAGGGTGAATGAATGCATGAATCGATTAGTTACACAGTCCTTTGCCTGAATTTCCACATCATGTCACAGACAATGTCTACCATTGAAGGAAAGGAAGGAGCAAGAAGGTTA
The DNA here is from genome assembly GCA_019671135.1 of Linnemannia hyalina. Lineage (NCBI taxonomy): Eukaryota > Fungi > Mortierellomycota > Mortierellomycetes > Mortierellales > Mortierellaceae > Linnemannia > Linnemannia hyalina. The sequence continues at coordinate 461,044 of JAHRHY010000007.1, read as the reverse complement.
CCTCGGGATTGAGGTCATTGACACGCTCAATGGCTTCTTCAATGTGGCCACGTTGGATGGCGGTTCGTACGACCATGCGGTTCTGAATCGACTCCAGGTTCACAGGCGGCTTGGCTCCACTTTCCTGACTGAATTTTTCCGCCGCATCTTTGTATCCTTCGATGATCAGATAGTTCATAATCAACTTATTCAAGTCGCTGAGGAGTAGTTGTAGATAAAAAGGAGATAAACGCACCGACCCGAGTACAAGAATAAAACAATGCGTCAGTGACAAGGCAAAGAAGTGTTCAGTCGTTCAACATCTTGGCAAGGAGAGAGAGAGGCAGAGAGCGGAAACAACTAACACAACCGACTAACCCCCTGCCTACCTCACATGTCCCTTTCGTACACTAATTGGGGTGAATCGAGCAAAGGCAACAAAACAACAAATGTCAAAACTTACTCGCGGTCAACTTGAACCTCGGCAAGACGGGCGTTCCATTCTTCTTTGGATATGACCTTCTTGGCCATGCCGCCGGCATTGGCAGGTAGGTTTGAAGCCTGAGAATTGGACTGATACCGATTAACCACGGACCGAGTAGAGTCATTATCGTTGAGTCGAAAGGAAGATGATAGTGTAGAAGATGAATTAGGTGAGTTGTGTGAATCATCCGTCGAGCCAGACTGACGAGTGTGGCGGCGTGAGGAGGATGCTGCCGAGGGATTGGAATTGGAGACAGATGGAGGCGGTGCTGTCAAGTGTGAAAAACAATTGAGAACAATGAAGCCCAGATGGGAGATAAGGAAGAGGTGTGCAGCAGTGACGACTAGAGTGATCCACAGCAATCCAGCTATCAACAGCCGAGGGATGCCTCCCGAGAATATTGAGTGTGAAGCATTACTGGATGTTACAGGGTGAGAAGGTGGTGGAGCAGGAACTGTGGTTGTTGTTGATGTTCCTGTTGCTGTCGAAGCGGAAGATGAGGGTAGAGAAGGCGTAGACATGTTGGGCGAGGAAGGCATTGGGACTGAAAACGGAGCCTGGCTGTCTGGCAGAACCAAGCCAGCGTAGGGATATGAGGGACTGTGTTCGCGACCAGAAGGTGTCAGGTGTTGGGTACGGGTCGAGTTTAGGTGTGATGTGTGAAAGAAAAAGATGTGCGAAGGAAAGAGTGACGACAATGAAGGCGAAAAAAATAACGTTTCGGTGTTGATGGAGGATGTTGTTGTGGTGCAGAATGTGAAGAGTGAATGAACAAAAGAAAGAAGAACGAATAAAAAAAAAGGTTTCTTCTTTTTTTCTTTCCGGGTTTGGGTTTGTCTGTCTCTCTTTCCCATTCTCTTTTTCTTCCTCCCATGAGCAAAAGGAGAAAGAGTCACGTTGAGCATACTAAGCAAGGGACCCACCTTCCCGTAACCCCAACCTAAACCTTCATCGCATTCGCCTTTGTTCTTTGTCCTTATTGTAGTCTCCATTGCCTCTCTGCCAGCTTGGTTGTCCTGAGTTAGTCATCGACTGCCCTCTTGTTTCTCCCCTGGGTTCTCTTTGACCTTACTTTTCTTCTTTTCTTTTTATCGCGCAGTAAACTCCTCGCGGGATACTTTGCGAAGCACGCAAAACAGGGATAACAAGGAAAAACAAGGCAGGGAAGCGAGAGAAGAGGATTGGAGGAATAAAGGGTACACAAAGGTGAAATTTATGAACATTAACAAGAATTGGTCTTGCGTACCACTGTTAATGCCTAACACCATGCACGACCTAAGATATTTTTGAATGTGGTGTGGTGTGCTGTGTCCGTGGTTCGAAATAAAAAAAAGCGAGTTCTTTGCCATGACTTTCTCTTTCACAAATGCCACACGCACGCATGGCAATCCTGCATTCTCTCGTTTCTTCCTTCTGAATGTCTCCTGGATAAGCTCCTGGTGTCCCGATTGCGGTGTCAATGACCTCTGTGCAGGTTGTATTGTGTAGACCTTGTTGCATTCTAGTTTCTTACCATATGGTGGCGTTGCTTTGACTTTGCGGCGACGATAGAGACGGAGACAGCAGCCAAAGAGAGGAGGGCGACGAGGAACGGTGGCGAGACCAAGGGACTGAGAAAAGGCAGCACAGACAGCAACAATGCGATTCTTTGTGTACGTTTTCTTTGGAGCTTGTGGGTTGAGGTAGGTTGCGTTTGCGGCTTCTCTGTTGTCTGCTGTGTGTTGCGTGTGTGAAATTGAGTGGCGTGCGACAGTAGGAATGAGTCTGTTGAAGAGTCGGGCACAGGGGTTCAGGTATAGAGATGGCGCTTGTATGTTCGAGGTTGGTAGCTGTGGTTGTTGACTGTCGATCGGCAAACAAGAAAGGGTGAATGGAACAAGAAGAAAAGGAAGGAGAACAAGAGAGAACAAAGGTGGAAGAAGAGCATGGGGGTCTGTCCAAAGCTCAAAGCCCTCACACTGCTTCGCGTCCTCTGAAACAAAAGTCAGTCACCAGGAAAGGTTCGTTATTTCCTTTAAAATGGGCAAAATTCCATTATATCCCTACAAGTCTACGTCGACATTTTGTGCCTTCCTTGAGCAATCACTCTTTTCAACTCTTTCCCCCACTCCCCTCTCATTCACTCCTAAAACGCCACCACCACCACGACCCATCAACAAACAAGCAATCAACTTTTATACAGGAATACCATCAACATCAACAACCGCAGAACCTAAAATTAGCAGGAAACTGAAGCAGAGATGGCGACAGGCAACGATGTCCGCGAGATCTTTCAACTAAAGGCATCAGACCAGGTCAGGAGGGTCCAAAAAACCGAGCGCAAGCCCGACGGCATCAGTCGTGAACTCTATGGCCTCATCGGAAACAATGTCTCCACTGTCGCTTTCAACAACCCTACATACAAGCCAAAACTCAACGTCAGCAAAAAAGCCGTTAACTGGTGAGTACTGTCGGCTGCGTTTTTATTCTCTTTCTACTGGGCGAAGAGAAAGGAACAAGGGACGCTAACATTTGTATTTATTTATTACCGGGGAAATGGTGATAGGACGTGGCGCCCATTTGTGAACCCCTCAAGAGACGACGACCTGGTCCTGCAACATTGGGAAAAAACCAGGACCGACCCCAACGAAGAGTACCGCTTCTACAAATTCAACAAATCTATCAACCTCATCAGTTTCTCTCCCGAGGAATACACATCTCATCTCAAGGACCCGGACTGGACAATGGAGGAGACTAGCTATCTGTGGGACCTTTGCAGGAGGTTTGATCTGAGATGGGTCGTCATTCAGGATCGGTACGAGTGGCCACCCCAGGAAGCTGATCGGTTGGCGCTGCAGTATTACAACGGGAATAACCTGGTCATCTCCGAGAACGCTCCTAATGCTACCAAGAAGGAAGAAGAGGACACACCCATGAAGGACGCGAGCGCAGCAGCTTCGGGATCGGGAGAGAGCTTTGTCCAGGCCACACTTGGGGGCGACACGTCTACTAGTACTGGAGCAACAAACGCAGCTACGGCCACAGCATCGGGCTCTAAACCACCAACTGCAGCTGCATCGACTTCTAAGGCCGTCGTGAGCATCACGCCTGCCAAGACGCGATCAATGGAGGACCTCAAGCACCGATACTACACCATCAGCAGGATCCTGACTAAGATTCGTATGGGTGACGCCTCGCAGGCTGTAGAGAAGGCTCAGCTTTTGTCTTCGATGGCCTATGATAAGAACCGAGAGATTGAGCGCAAAAAGAATCTCGAGATCCTCAACACCCGCACCCCCGAGCAGATCGAGGTATGACCCATTGAAGTTGTTTCTGATGTGGCACTCTATGCTTTTGGATCATTCTGAGATTTTTCTAACTCATCCACAACTGCACTTTCAAAATAACAACAGGAAGAAGAGGCGTTGTATTTGGAGGCGAGGAGGATCGACCAGAACGAGAAAAAGATTACGAGGGAACGCGAGAACTTGCTGCGGTTACTCAACACCCGCGACATCTATGGACCAGGCGGACCGACATCGGCAGGACTCGCAGGACAGGTGGGCGTCGCAGGAGGAGGCGGGCCTGGGACCGGAATCATTATACCCAGTAACTCGATCACCATCCCTTCTTCCTCCAGCCCCTCGGCTTCAGGTGCTGCAGGTGGCGCAGGTGGAAGTGGTCACTCGAGTGCAAATGGACCCTTGTCTCCATCGGTTGGGAAGGGCGGTGCCGGTGCCGCTACCCCAGGAGGAGCAGCAGGAGCAAGCGGAACGACACCCAAGAAGAGGAAGAAGGCGCCCAAGGGGTCTGTCCAGGCAGACGACTCTGCACCTCCAACACCCACTACCGCGACATCTGGTGCCAATGCTCTCAAAGGCTCTTCATCGTCAAATCATCGTCGTCCTTCGAACGCGTCGGATGGCCCTGGTGGACCATCTTCAGCCTCGGCCACCTTGCCACCGCCTGCTGTCAAGAAGGAAAAGCTTACTCCTGGCGCATACCTCCGATCACAGAAGATGACCCCGATTGTCTCAACCAAGCAGCAACGTGTCCAATCTGCGCTGGTTACTTTGGGATTGCCATTCAAGCCCGCGATGCCGACCGCAACTGTGATGGCGAAATGGGACCAGGTCCAGAGCAACATTGTAACGCTGTTGGATATCAAGAAGCAGGCCGACAAGCTCGAGTCGGATTTGAAGGTTGTCAAGATGCGTCGTGGCAGTTTGGGTTCAGGTTCCTCTGGATCCTCATCTGCTGTGACTGGTTCGGCTGCTAGCGGTGCTGGAGGAGCAACCGGTGGTGTGTCGTTGGGATCGAATGTTGATGGCAATTTTGGTGTCAAGCGGGAGGGCACTGGCGACGAGTCGGGAACTCCTGGTCCTGTCAAAAAGAAAAAGAGAAAGGATTAGATCTGGCTCTTTCATTATTCGTTTTTTATGTCTCCTCCTGCTTTCTGACGCATCATGCGTCTTTTTTCTGTACCATAGCCCTTATTTTCTTGCTCAACCATTATCACATCTCACTTCTCAATTTTCACTTTTCGCGCGAATTAATTAAAAAACAACCAAACATAAGACGACCAAAATTGTCTCTCCACCCGACGACGCCATCCAACGCTGTGTCCAAGACCTTGTCCAATTCGTCCCCGCTACCTTTGGTGGGAACAAAACCTTCAACAGCGCCATTCCTAAGAAGTGAGAGAGTAGCTTTTTGTTGGAGATGAGTGAGGTTTTCCTTGCCTATTAGATATATGACTTTTTTTGTTGTTGTAATAGTTCCTTTACAATGATATTTATTTTTATTTCGTACAGTCTTCAGGGAAAAGAGAGCTCATAATAAACAAGAACCATGTTGTCTTCACAAGCGCGTTGAAGAATATGTGTATGTTGCTCCATTTTTCCAAGATAAGAAGATCCTACACGTGATAATTTGGTGGCGCAAGTTTTTTGACTTAACTATGACAAAACACAAGAAACTCTTTTCTTTTCTTCCTCTTCTCACTTAACAAATAACACGCAAGCACCCCTCCCAGACCCTTCGCTCACTCACAAAAAGTGGAAACCCGAGCAGCCATGCGCAACAAAAAGAAAAGCACCGTCCAACTCTCCAGGACCACCACTACAACCACCTCCATCGAGAGCATCAGTATCAACCTCAGAACTCCCACCCTCGTCAACAATCGCGTTCTTCACTTCCCTCGCACCAGCCCCAGCACAGACACTAACAACAGCAACCAGCACAGCGCCGGTCAAGGAACTAGCAACTCCAACGGAACTACTAACACCGCAACCTACGAACACGCACATCGCATCCCTCAGTCTGCTGCGCTTCTTCAGTTAAAGACGACGCTCGGTCATCTCAAATCAGTACAACACCACTCCACATCTTTTTTTGACGAAATATTGCTGCAAATTCTAAACTACATGCACAACAGAACTGGCGATTCTCTTTTCTAACTTCGCTCCTTTGTTCGATACAGCACCACGAGGAGACGCTGAAGCTGATCGAAAAACGCGACGCGATTCGTCTCCGCCTGGCGATCTTGGATATCGAAAAGCGTCTACGCCTACTGGAAGACCATAGAAAGCAACAGCGACGACAGGAAGAACTCAATAAGCAGCGCCAGTATCGCCATCAGGAGCATCATAAAGAACCCATTCGCTTGATGCAGGCAAACGAAGCCCATCAGCCTCAAGCCAACGTCCTCTTTGGCCAGCAGCAGCCTGACTTCTGGTACTAGACGAGAATCAGGACGCGTTTTTTGCAAGACTGCCTGGCAAGACCATGACCTCCTGAGCTTTAGGCTACCATACTTCTTCGTCACCATCTTTATACATTGTAATCAGTTTATCTCTACCTGTTTGCTCTTTCTCCATCCTTGGCTTTATCCCTCTCTACTGTACTTTATTACTTACGATTCCTTCACATATATAATAAACATATCTCCTTCACCTCACTAGAAGCGATCACCACATTACAATTACCGAACCATAGCCAATTTCCTTGCTCGTTCATAGCTACTTTTCTTTTTTAAAGGGGCATGTTCTTGTGTTGGTGCTAATCGGGAGATTGAGAACAAAGTCGGTCTTCGTGCCGGCGACTTTGGTGTCGACGACCTTGAGGTTTGCATTCCTTTTCACACTTGTCTTGCTTTCTACCAAGTACATATATGAATACGACCTTATTATTCATGAAGCAATACACGAACTAATTTCTTGCTGTATGCTTCACAAATAGCTTGGCCCATCGGAAGCGCCTTTTGTCCCACGGGCATTTTCGGCAGAACCTTCATCAAACGAGGAAAATGGCGGGAAACGAGGCAAGGATGTCATGCATGGTAAGCTATCCACGCTTTCACTTTCAAAGTTAAAGATACTCATCTTTTCAGCCACGAAATAACATTTTTCTTGTTTTACACAAACGTGAATAGTTGTACAGAAGATGGTGGATGAGCTGGATGTAGAGTTCTCGCAGGAGATTCTGGCGCGACAGGACCAGCTCAAGGATACCCAATCACTGCTCAGGAACGCGACCCGAGAACTGACGGAGACGCGAAGGAGTATCATCGACTACAGGTCACAGGCGCAGCAAGTCGCAGAGGCTCAACAAAAGATCAAGAACTTGTCGCTTTCGCTCGAGGAGGAGTCTCAACGGACACGGAGCCACAAGGGATACAACAGCAAACTGCGCCCTCCTTCGGGTGAGGATATCGACCTATTGTTCAATGTCCGGAAACGCACCAGCTCTGATGGGATGACAACAACTGGAGCCGTTGAGGTTGGTGGTAGTGGCGAAGATCTAAAGACGCGTGAGAGGATGGCTGAGGACGATTTGATTCTCTTGCGGTCAAGGGTGTATGCGTACCAGAAGAACGACGAGGAGCTGGCATTGGAGTTGGCCGAGGCCAAATCCAAAACGACTGCGAACGAGTTGTTGTGTAAGAAGGTCATTGCGATCTGTTGTAATATCCAGCTGGACAAGGTCGAGGAGATGCTTGTCTCGTTGACGCTGGCTGTTGAGAGCGATGGTGCTAGTTTGGGTCTGTAGCGTGTTGCTGGGTTCATGAGTCGGGTCAAGCGGCAAGAAGGGATGGGTATCACTGGTTCTGCATCGCCGTTGTCTGGGGCCGTACCTTCTGCTCTGGGACCTTAGTGTAGCCGGGGTTGAGGCCCGAAGGGTGTCTTATATATCTTGTATCATAATTTTCTTTCTTTGCAATAACAACACCAACGAACTATTATTCTAAAGTCTTGACATCTGCTTTGACATACTGTTCTAGCCATTCAGAGGGAGTTTTTATGTATGGGTTGGGACATTGAAGTTGAGCGTCGTTTTGATGTTCAACTTGAAAAAAAAATTGACTCTTTTTCTCTCTCTCTCACTTCTCTTTCTTTCTTCTCCTTCTTCAGCACACAGAAACACGCACACACATTAACAGCACCGTTCATACCTCTCACATCATTCTCTTTACCCTAAACAGCAAACAGAAAACAGCAAACAGAAAACAGCAAACAGAAAACAGCAAACAAGCATGCACCGCCACCGTGACAACAACCACCAGCAGTTGCAGCAGCTTCAGAACCGACGTACCTTGACGAACACCCCTGCTACTCGCCATCACCCCCACGTCCCAAACATCAACAACATCCAAGAGAACGAACTAGCAGATGGACGTAATTTTATCCAGGTGATGCTAACCCAGATCAAAGAGGTGTGTGTCCAACGTACACAAGCACTCAAGCAAACACAAAAGCAAGCTTTATTTTTTTTGTTTGTTTGTTATTCGATAATACAAACAAAGACAACGCTCACTCACAACCCCTACTTTTCTTATCTCGCATATATCATCTTTGATAGCTGTACAAGGATGTGATCACCCTGACAGAGTAACGCAACCAGCTCAAGATCGACTATGCAGTCCTCCAGAGGGAGACTTCAGACCTCAAAAGGTCGCCAACTTTCAGAAGATGGAGCAACAGCGTCAGAAGGCCGAGGAGGACAAACGTAAGGTTGCGCTTGTTCAGAGTGCGATGAAAGGGGTTGACACTTCACCTTGAAAGCTCACAGGAGCGTGTGACTGGAGAAAGAAGGTGAAAGTTGTGAGCTCGGGGGAAACCATTGTTGGCCTTCAAGGGTGGGGCCCTTTTCGACGCCTCTTTTTTTTTCTTTCTTCTCTTTCTATTCCGAATACTTTGATACCCTTTGCACTGTTCCCTTTACTCCCCTTCTTTGTTACCCCTCGTGCGTTGCTATTCTCCCCTTTGTTCCTCCTGACTAGGTTCATTGCTACTTTTATTGTAAAGACTTTTAGAACCTTTGTTCTTCATAAAAAAGAAACTTACAAACAAACCAATCCTTCTGCGAAGTACGTACAAAGAGGGAGAGGGAGGGGGGGAAGGGCGAAGAAAAGAAAGGAAGAGAGGAAGGAGGAAAGAGGGTGTGAAAGGAGGAAAAATGAAAAAAAGGAGATCCTACTCCAACAACATTGCGGACGAAATTCTCGACCGAGCAAACATGTGGTAGCCAGCCAAGTCATTGTCCATTTCCGAGAATTGAAGACCATCGCTGGCCTCACTTCTCGCGTTTCCTAACCCCCTCCTCCTCAATCCTTAATATCCGTATCGCGTCCTAGGATCTGACGGTCAAATCCTATCGCCGCTTTTATGATGGCTCGGGTTCATGACACCATCCTTTACTGGCATTCCAGTCTCCAGTACAGAAACAATCCAGCAAGGTCAAATAAAGTCTTCGCCACTGAGACTTGACAAACCCCTCGAACCAAATTCGAGGCAGTTGAAAATGTGTCCAGAGATCGTCGTCGCCTAGAGCTCAACACAAAATGGAAAAATGGACCAAACGAAAATGGGAATCCGCCATCGCCTCCTATTTTCAATTGCCCAAAACCCCTGTAAACGGCCCATTTCACCGACCGAAGTATCACCATGGCCGTCCGAGTTCAAAACCATTTTCAATCGTCTGTTACCCCCAACAACCACCTTAATCGCCCTCTGCCACGTCAAATGATATCTTAAACTCGGGCCTCTGCCAGTAAGGCATCACACACCTGGTCTTACCACATTAAACATCGTGGTAATCGGGTCAGTTGTAACAGATTGGTTAGAGCGACCATGATGATCCTGATTGCATACCCGCGTAATTTTTAGGATGCTCATCCTAATCCTAGATAAGGTCGTATTGATCTCATCCTCCCAACAACATCAAAAATGGACAACGGTTGCCAGAGTCAGCCCTCAAGTTGAGAAAGAAAGGCTTTTGTAATAAAAGATGCCCCTGTTTATTCCCTTTGAGTCTTATTCCTATAGTACTTTACCTTGGTATCAGAAGATCTCGCTTGAATGAAAAGTAAGTGTGCTCGAATGATCAAGTTATCCTGTCCGCGATATCTTCCCTGTCTTATTCCTGTTTGTATCTGAGGGGAACAGTATCCTGTCATCGCTAAAAAAGACAAAGGAGGAAAAGAAGAGACGCGAGGTTCGAAAGACTCCATTTAACGCAAATCCAGTCAGCTCCACCACAACGGCCTCTATCCCCTCAATTGGTCCCCACAGACACGACCAAGACAAACAGCGTGGTCGTTTCTCATCTTGGTCCCTATCCCCTTCAGTTCACCGATATAACCTCTCCAGACCCATTAGTAAAACTTCCCGACGTGTGCTTGCCAAAGAACCTTTAAGGCCAGACCCTTCTCGCATGATACTCGTTGTAATCAGCTTTGACCAAACTCGAATGCACGGCAAGAGATACCACTTCAATGTGAGAAAGACGAGCCCTACGATCTTCGAAGCGTGCCAACGACTACAAGAGCGCCTCGTCAGGGTCGATTTGACAGACATTCGTCGCCATCCGGTCCCAACAAGCCTCTTTCATATTTCGGTCCAGTAGTAGGCGTCTTACTGAGTCGCATGAATCTTTGTGTGCGTGTGGAAATATCCGCACCGATGTATCTCAAAGACGCCAGTTTCCGCAAATAGGTCGAGGTATGAGAGGATACCATGGTGGCAATGAGTGCACTTCTGCATGGTCGGGCTACTCTCCTCTTGTGCCGCTGAATAGTATCATCGCCGATGATGGTGGATGCTGACTGTCGCCTTGTATCCGAGGAATGAAGGACTCTAGGCGCGTGTAGCAAAATGAAATCATATCGGGGCGAGTAAGGAAAAAAACGAGGTCGTTAGTCAAGTAATTTCCAACAAGAATGACCAAACTCACCTCTGGTCATCCCGGCAGACTAATCTACAAGTGATAATTCCCCAGTGAGGGTTTCTTGATTGGTGGTGTCAGTTTATTCGTCTCAGATTCATACATCATCCAGGAGCCTTGTCCATATCCAATAACAATGCAAAGAGAAGTGGAAAAGGGACATTAGAAAGTCGTTATCAAACACAAGTACATGCAGCGCTACCCTAATAGTCCCCATCCTCCAGCTAATTCCCAGGAGACCTGAAACAAAACACGTACTTAGGGTCATTTTCTTTGTTTTGTTCCCTGTCCGCTCAGAGCACCAGGCCACACCCCCCAATCGCACCTTCTCTGTACAGGACAATATCTTAAGTCGCCAGGAACTCCGAAGAAGCAACCTCTCTCACATGGTATATCTCACAGGCACCTTTGACCAAACTCGAATGCGTTGCAAGGGTTACACCACTTTAATGTGCGGGAAATATACATCGAACAGAGTCGAGACAGACAAGTGGTTCCCCCCCGTCGTTGGCAATATTCCACAAACTTTACATTTGTGGTCCCTCCAACAAGCCCTCATATGAGGCGTTCTTGTTGATTATACCAAATCACAGTGCACAGTGAAAGGAGTTTGGTACATGGCACAGTTCAAAGACACCAGTTCCTGCAAACTAGCCGATAAAGAAGGATACCACCATGACAGAATTGTATGCAATTGAGAAAGAGTCGAGTACTTTCCTTTGAGGTTCGAGGCCGTGGAGTGTGCTAACGGACGGCGATGGTAATGGGTAACGAAAGCGAGTGCGGCAGTAGAAAACTAGGTTCGAAGGGATAGCAACGCAAAGAGAAGGAGAAAAGAGAGGTTAGAAAGCCGTTATCAGTCACAAGTACATGCAGCGCTACCCTAATAGTCCCCATCCTCCAGCTAATTCCCAGGAGACCTGGAACAAAACACGTACTTAGGGTCATTTTCTTTGTTTTGTTCCCTGTCCGTTCAGAGCACCAGTCCACACCCCCCAATCTCACCCTATCTGTCACGGGAATCTCTAAGTCGCCAAGGATTGTGAAGAAGCAACCTCCCTCACATGGTATATCTCACAGGCACCTTTGACCAAACTCGAATGCGTTGCAAGGGTTACACCACTTCAACGTGAAGGAAATATACATCGAGCAGAATCGAGACAGACAAGTGGTTCCCCCCCGCCGTTGGCAATATTCCACAAACAGCACGGTTTGCAGTCCTTCCAACAAGCCCTCATATGAGGCGTTCTTGTTGATTATACCAAGTCACGGTGCACAATGGAAAAGTTTGGTACATAGCACAATTCAAAGACACCAGTTCCTGCAAACTAGCCGATAAAGAAGGATACCACCATGATAGAATTGTATGCAATTGAGAAAGAGTCGAGTACTTTCCTTTGAGGTTCGAGGCCGTGGAGTGTGCTAAGGGACGGCGATGGCAATGGGTAGCGAAAACGAGTGCGGCAGTAGAAAACTAGATTCGAAGGGTAACAATGTCGATTGCAATTGAATGCAACCTTGATTCTGTGAATGGAACGAGGGATTAGTTAAGTAAAGGGTGGAGTGGAGGAGGAATGAGAGTAATGAGGTGAGAGGGAGGAGAGAGAAAGAAGGCGAGGAAAGGAAGAAGAGATAGATTAGAGGTGGAGGAAGGGAAGAAGTAATGAAAGAAAAAAACGAAAAATGGGAAGAAGGGGAAAACGCTGGAAGGGCAAGGAGGAAGTAAAGAAGAAGAGTGTGGGAACAAAAAGGAGGATGAAAGAAAGATGTAATAATTTTTCAAGGGTGCCGCAGCGGCAGCATGTGACAACGAAGAGACAAACAGGGGAACACAAAGGACAACCCAGCAAAGAAATGGCTATCAATGAAAGGACTTTGTGCAAATGCCACGCTCGCTCAGAAGCCCAGAACCGGAGGTCTGGTCGACCCAGTTCTGCCAACCACCGATGAACATCAGCCTTGTCAATGGTTGGAAATCCAGGGGCGTCAGTCAAGCCAATACCATCTTTACGATCCTGTGGAGTTCGTCAAAGGTCCATGCCTGTTCTCCTACGGAAAGTCCAAGGCGCTGAGGTTGGTAAGTTAGTTCAAGCATCCGATCCTGCCATGAAAGTATGATCCAAGTCAGGACTTTTGACCGTGAGAGAGCGAAGATACCCCATTTGGCCAAGCTCATACGTAACTTGCCAAACCCGTTGGCGGTCCTGATGAGTGGCGGCGATGAATAGGTCGATGTCGATCTCAATCCGACCTGTGGCGCTGGGTTGCTATCCAATGACGAACGGAAAGATAACGGTAATGTTGGTTTGGCTGGACGGGTGGGAAAAAAATAGAGAGAGAGAGAGAGAGAGAGGGAGAAAGAGAGAGAGTGTAGCTGAACAAGATTTACGGTACGCTTCTTTTATAGAAAGAGACACATATGACCAAAGGTAATCCGAGAAGGCTAGAAAAAGGACAAACGTTAACATTGCTTCGCCCATATGGATTGATGGTCGTGACGGTGAACCATGTCTGCCTGTTCCTAAGACTCTCTCTCTCTTTCTCTTTCTACGCTATCCTTTCCACGACTCGCCAGCCCTAATTCGCCTTAATAATCTCTGCAAATTCATCGCCTTCAACAAAAAACAAAAGTGAATGCGGGAACAGGTCATTACTAGTTACTTTTATTCAACCCTCGGTAATATCACCAGCACCCATCACCAACAACGTCAAAAACCCTCGTCCAAGTGCTGCACTTCGAGAGGTTGTTTTTGTTCACTCGCCCTCCTCTCTCTCTGTCCTTCTCTTTTTCTCAGAAAGCGGTTTAGACTTGTTTTTTGTTGCAACAAATAAAGAAGCCTGTTTGTGTGTCAAACCGTGTGTGTTGCAGATGCCATTATTGCCCACTCTATTTCTTTCTTTTTGTACCAGCTTTATTCTGGCCACAGTCGCCATGTCGCCTGTCTTCATGATGTGCTTGAGGCAGGACCTTCATGCTAGTCTAGGCAAGGACATTCGCCTTGTCTTGTTGTGTAGGTATTACCTTACTCTAGATAGCCACCAGTCTCTCTCTCTCTCTCTCTCTCTCTCTCTCTCTCTCTCTCTCTCTCTCTCTCTCTCTCTCTCTCTCTCTCTCTCTCTCTCTCTCTCTCTCTCTCTCTCTAACTAACTAACTAACTATCTATCTCCCTGTTTTTTTTCCCACCCGGCCGAGTCCTTGTCCAAACCGACATTGCCCTTATTTTTTTTCCATTCGTTATCAGACGAGACTGTTTTTTCTCATGACAGACAGACAGGCAGACAGACATACACACAGACACACAGACAGACAGAGAGTCAGTCAGATAGACAGGCAGACAGAGGGGCAAATAGAGAGTCAGTCCAGATAGACAGACAGAGAGTCAACCAGAGACACAGACATTTGCGCCTCAATGAAAAGTGAAAAGAACCCTCGCGGTATAAAAAACTAACGGCCCTTTCCATTCATGTTTTTCTTTCTTTCCGTTCTTTTCTTTTCTTTTCTTTTCTTTCTTCACCATTCCTCCCCACAATAGCTCTCTTGAGTCTTCCTTACCTTCTTTTAGTCTTCAAAGTTGGATACTGCCATTTACCGTCAGTAAAAGACTCAATTCATTCTCTTTATCAGCACCACTCATATCCTTTCTCTAATTCACCTACAACCCCGCCGTTCATCACTGAACGTCTTCAACTGCTGTATTCATCCACCTCTATTCCCTCATATCCATCTTTGCCAATGATGAGTTCTTCATCTTCAACCTCCATCCCTTCATCTTCTACCCCCTCATCACCGCCAATATCGACGCCCACAATTACTTCCGCGACCGCGATGCCGTCAACATCTACCTCCACCTCCAGCCTCTCGACTACAACAGATTCTGGTGTCGGGGCCGATTTATACTCTCACCGAATGACGACCAGGTCAACGACTCGTGCGCTGTTACCACCCACACTTTCGCCGTCAACATCCAACATGAACGCCATCTCTTTGTCCTGCTCGACCACCAACACATCCGGTCCCTCTCCCTCAGCATCCGCAAGCCAGAAAGAGTTGCCGCCTCTCCCTCGTCCTCTCGTTTGAGCAAGAAACCACGGAAAGTCCGAAGGATCCGCTGCATTTTTTCGACTTCGTCGTCGCCTGCTCCACGATCACCCACCGAGGTTGAGCCCACAGGATCGACCACAGCTCCCAGATCCACGAGATACCATTTCTATTTCTCGTCCGTCCGAGAGGCTGAAGAAGCACTTTCCCTTTCTCGCCTGCCTTCGAGCACATCGTCGTCGAGCTCATTATCCATTCAGGGGCCACCACCAGCCGCATCCACCCCACCTCCCATCGCCACGCGGAGGTATAGGTTCTACTTCTCCTCGCTCCTGCAAGTCGACGAGACAGTTATTGCTTCTCCATCACATCCTATTGAGGATTTTTCGGCAGGATCTCCGCCACCACCCACCCCCGAGGATACCCCAGCGCTACCTCCGACTGCTATGCCCGTCGAGCCAGCCCCAGCGCTGCTCCCATCCGCCATGCCAACACGAGTCGTCTTCCTTCCTGAGCTGGTGTCCGAAATTGCCACGCATCTTCGGACGAAGGACCTCGTCCACGCGTCGGAAGTGTCCTGGGACTGGAGGGCTGCGATGATGCCATTTGTCTGGACTTCAATCACACACGACAAATGGAGATGTCCACAGTTCCGACGCCTGGGTAGTCTTGTCCGCCAAGAAAAGTTCGACGAGCTTTGCGCTCTCCTGTACCGCGTCGTTGAGGTAGAGTGGGGGAACAACGACCACTCTGGACTTTCGTACTCCGAGCTAGTGGTAATCCTGAGGTCCATGCCCAACCTCAAGAAGCTGTCATTGACGACGACCGGCTTGTCCAAGAGAGTGCTGTTGAGCCTGCTCAAGGATCCTAGAGAGTTGTTGACGTTAAGCCATCTCCAGTTGGACTTGATCGGGTTTGAGGCAGAGGCAGAGGCAGAGAGTGAAGAGGACGGAGAGATAGATGAGAGCGAAGAAGAAGGCGAGCTGCAGGAAGTGGAAGAAGGGGAGCCAGTTCCACTGAGTGACCTGTTTAGTAGGTTTGATCAACTTGAGGGGCTCGGACTTGCGGGGTGGTGGTATGCGCCATATCACCACCAGGCAGCAATCGTCGAGGTTGCTGGCCAAGCGCAACAAGAAGAAGCGGTCCAGCCTCAATGGGCGATCAAGAATCTTCGGATTCCACGCAGTGAACTCGGAATCCTCCGACACTGTCCTCACCTCCGGAAGCTGGTCCTGACCGCAAAGCCAACGGATATCCAGGAGACGGCCTTGGAACCGATTCTCAGCTGCAGGCAGCTTGAAGAGTTGGTGTTCGAGGGACCTCTCTCATTCCGGATATCCGGCATGGTCAATATGCATGACCGGTTGGACTTTCTTACAGCTGTAAGCATTACGTTGGAGAGCGTAAGCGAGTTCGATCGGTTGTGGGCATTGCAGTTCAGGACGTTCGCGCCTCATTTGAGGTCGTTCAAGCTGGAGGTGCAGAGAGAATTTGATGGCCAAGAGAATGCTCTGACTTGGCAGAACACCTTGCGCTTGAACGCAATTCTCTTCTGGCACAGAGAGGTGAGGACGCTTATTCTCAAGGGATTCGCTGTCCA
The DNA here is from genome assembly GCA_019671135.1 of Linnemannia hyalina. Lineage (NCBI taxonomy): Eukaryota > Fungi > Mortierellomycota > Mortierellomycetes > Mortierellales > Mortierellaceae > Linnemannia > Linnemannia hyalina. The sequence goes on along the minus strand of JAHRHY010000007.1, from coordinate 444,739 downwards.
ACCTCGAGACTTTTTCAGAGAGGTTGAAGAAGGAGGGGTCACATCCTACAGCAACCCAGCACCACAGGTCGAGGAGCTCTGGATTGAGATCCACATCGACCCATTCTTCATCACCACTAATCAGGACCGCCATCGGATCTGGCAAGCTACATACGACCAGCTTAGCCAGATGCGGTACCTTTGCTCTCTCACGGTGAAAAGTCCCGAGTTGGATCACTCTACCTTGGCAGGATTCGGATCTTTGAGCCAACTCACCGACCTCAGGCACCTTAGACTCTCCGCAGAAGGACAGGCATGGACCTTTGAAACACTTTACAGGATCGTGCGGGTATTGCCTTGGTTGACGTCCCTGGATCTCCAACCATTGCAGGATATTGACAAGGTCAATGTTCATCATTGGTTGGCAGAACTGGGTCGACCAGACCTCCGGCTCTGAGCTTCTGAGGACGAGGAGGCGGGTCGATTGGGGTCCTTGGGCTGCTTTACTGCGTTGAGTAAGTTGGAGGAGTTGAGAGGCTACGTTAGCGCTGCTTCAGATGAGGATCGGAAGAGTATGGGCGTCAGGGAAGTAGACTGGGTCTTGAAGCATAGGCCGTCGCTTCCGGTTGCAGTGTTGCTTGCGCTTGGACACGTTCTGTCATCTGGATAATTCCCATCTCCAGAGTGTGCACTGATAGTCAAGCAGACAAGGCCGTCCGTCCTCTTGGTCCTTGATTGGAACTTGGCCTTTGATGGTGGTATGAAGTGTTGTGGGTTGATGGTTGAAAGCTTCTTGCAAGGTAAACTGGCGGCTGAGTGACAGCATAACGAGTTAAGGGTGTCTTTGGAAAGCCTGAACTTGTCCGGAGTCCATAGAGAGCTGAAAGAAAGAGACTAGGTCTGAACTGAGACGTATCTACTCCGATGGTTCAATGGTGAAAAAGGGGAAGGAGATGAGCGCTATAGCCTTTGCAGTCGTAGGTGAGGAGCAGACTGTGGTGAAGGGAGACCACCCGGGGATTCGCATCATCGACGAAAGCGGAACTAATGGATTGATCACAGGAATCATCGCAACACCACAGGACCAGGACCTCTGCATGCGACTCGACAACCAAATGATGGTGAAGCAGTTCAGAGAGTTCATTGTCAATCGGAAACGATCGTCGGTGTCGAAAAGGGACGCCGGACCAAAATTCTCGAACGCGAAATCCTCCCAGGCTGCAATATATTAAGTTTACTATTGCTCTCTGGTTAGTCATCTTCTGTCAAACGTTCTCAGCTTTGACACTTCATGACACTACACCTAGAAACCTAGTTAGGACTTGTGTATATATAGTTGTAATATAGTAATAATAATAAGCAACATTGCTCCAACTCTTGTCCCTGGTTTCACTGTCTCTACCTTCAGATGTTGCACAGGCGAGCATGATAAGATCCAAGACGGCTATGGCAAATACCAGGGCACCTGGTAAGTCACTTCTACGTGTTCTTTTCCGTTGGAAGCATGTGTGCTCTTTTTGGTGATAGAGGCTCTAGTAACAGCGTTGCCTTTTATTTGTTGCGAATAGAGTCCCGTGTTAGAGGGAGAAAGGATTTTGGCAAAGCAGTACGATGTCGAACCGTTCTTACGCGCGCTGTTTGAATATGACGTCCTGAAAGGCGAAGTCGACACGGTCACCCCAACAAAGGAGATGGCCCTCATAGCCAAGAAATCTAAGGATATCGCCATCGCCAAAACAGCAGCCTCGCCCCTGACAAAGCCCCGCCAAGCGGGCTCGTAGCTCCTCTGCCAAATCAGGTGCTGCTGGCGGCTCTCAGACATTTCAGCACAGCTTCGATGACACCATCACTTCTTCATCCATCCTGTCAATGCACCCTCACCGTCTATCCCACCCTCACCCCAGTGGCCTGTCGACAACTCTACGCCGGTCCGTAAGCGGCCCAAGATTCACTCGCCTGCTCAGCGATACGACCGCGACTTTACACCCGAGCAGGAACATGGGCACAACTTACTTCATCAGCAATATCGTCATCAGCAATTTCGCCAGAACGGGAGTGGATCAAGTCTAGTACCACCACCACCACTACCACAACCTCAACCAGAGGAACCACCATTGGAAGGCGCTGAGAGATATCGATCGATCCTGATGGCGATCTTTTTGAATGACGACACGGAGGAGATCCCGCACTTGTTGACGGACCCCACTATCCCTGAGGATCTCGACATCGACCTCGTCATTGACGATCAGGGTCATACTGCCCTTCACTGGGCTGCTGCTCTGGCTTGGATTCAGGGCTTGGAGCTCTTGGTTCAGAAGCATGCGGACGTCCGTCGGGTCAATAACAATGGCGAATCCGCGCTCATCCGGGCTGTTCTGGTGACCAACAACTATGACAAGCAGTCTTTCCCACACCTACTCAGCATCCTCCACAGAGTCATCACACCTGTTGACCACAAGAAAAGGACCTTGTTGCACCATATCGCGATGATGGCTGGAGTGCAGGGTCGTGAGGGGGCAGCGTCAAGGTATTACATGGAGTGTCTTTTGGAATGGATTTGCTCGGAATGGAGGGGACTTCTCATCATTTGGTCGATATCCAGGACAAAGAACGGAGATACTGCTTTAACGATTACAGCCCGTGTTGGAGATAGTACTTGGCGAGGTTTTTTTGATCGTAGTTTTTCTATCCTTATACCCTCGTTGGCAGCTGCTCGTCTGCTCGTCTCTTCGTCTGTTTCTTTTCTATCCTCCGTTGTTCCGAGCTCACTGCAGGTGGTAGAATGTATTGGTAATGTTTGTGGGCATTGGTTTTGGTTGGTGAAGGAGTCTTCTTCCCCGACGACTCTAGTCTTGGATGGGTGGGTTGGTGGGGGGTGGATGACCTTGAGTCGCACGGAGGTTAGGGCGTGAGAAGGTAGGAGAACTGGGATGGTAAGATGGAAAGACAAGTATTTGTGTGTCATAGCAAATAAGAAAAGGTGAGGAAAGTTAGAAAAGAAAGAAAGGGAATAAAGAAATGAATAACAAAAGAAAGAGGAGAGGGAGAGGGTTTTTTATACCTGCACATGTTACTTCCTGGCGAGTGAGCATGCTTCATTATTGATCACTGATAAAAACGCGTTTGTCTCATTTGTATGCGCGTCCAAGGGATCAATCAAAAAAACACGTACTGTCTGTCCATCCGTCGCGTGAATTCTTAACGCCGAAAGGAAGTAAATGTTCCCTTTGCGAGCGGCCACAGTAGTCGTGATGTTCCCTCTCCCAGCCACAACGCCATACGAAAAGGCTCATTTTTTTCTCTTCTCATCAAGACAACGATAACCACAAAGAATCGACCGATCCTTAAAACCTTTCTCACTGTTCTTGACTATCAATTGAGACACACACTTAGAGAAAGATGAGAACGAAATCATAAAGAAAGAAACAACAACGTTGACAACTCAATATCAATGTGCAAGGCAGGGAGGTAAGATAAACAAGAAACGCAGCAAAAAAAAGGCCAGGAAATGTTGGAGTGTGAAGATGAACTATGTAATGAAGTCCCATCAAAGGGTGCAACTCCTTATAATATTTGTTCTGCAAAAGGCTCGTGTATCTTGTGCAACCTTATCGTTTAATCTACTGTTTATTTTACCTTTTTTTTTTTTTTTTTTTTTCATCTTCTACTTCGACAGTTCAGCATCTCCTCCAGGTTACAACCACTGGAGCCAAGAGCAGTCCATCTGCGCATACTTGAGCGGGTTGGAAGCCTGCGAAATCAAATCCAGGAGGGTCTGGTTCGCAGGGATATTGTTGTTACGACTCTTCTCTCGCTCAGGCTTGCACGACAACAACGCAGTTCTCCTCTGGACCTGATCCACTGTTGATGTCACACGCTCGCCCAGGCTCTGCTCGTTCAGGGGCTTCATGCCGTTGGCGAACCAGCTCACCAGCTCGTCACGGATAAAGATGCCCAAGTATTGATCAAACTCAAACTCGGGCTCGGTTAGGCAACGTGCAATCGACATCAATGCGCTCGTAAACACACCCTCAACGCCCGTTGGTGTAATAAAATGCTGGATGTTGGGCGTGAATCTGAACGGCACGGGCTCCGAGTTCGAGAACGTCGTTGTCGACGGCGAGAACACTACAATTATAGAAAGAGCGGGAAAAAAGAAATTCAGTCAGTATCCACTTCCTGTACATAACAGTATGACAACACAATATCAACAAGGTAGAGAAAAGCAAGGCACGATACAGTACCTGGAAGCATGTCAGAGGTCCAGACGTTTCCGGTCTGCAAGGAGATGAACCACTTGGTCGGGAAGCGATGACCAATACTCATAATGTACGTCAAGAAAGTAACAGACGCCATCTGAGTCGTAAACTGCTTTCTGATCATCCAGAGATCCGTGTACGTCTTCATATTGCGAGTCATAAAGTCCGTGAGGATCGTGTCCGGAATCATCTTGGATGCAATCTCGTCCGCAATCTCCATCTTCAGGTTCAGCATGTCCGTCTGCTTCTTCATATCCAATCCGGCCTTGATCTTGGCGGTGTAGTACATGATCGGGTCGTCCTTGTGGATGCCAATCATGTTGCAGTGCTCCTCGTAAATGCCATGCAACGACGCGTACGAAGGATCGTCCTGAAGGATGCGAATCTGCGGCGCCAATGGGATGATAAGCGGGAGGTGGAAGAACAAGTTACGCTTCCTGCTTTCCTTCTTCCTCTCCAGAATTCTATTTGCCATAAGAAATTGATATTTTTAGGATAAGTCAACCAAGTTGCCAAGACGAAACATACAGTCATTATCAAACATGAAATGAACATACCCGTTAAGAATTCTAAAGAGTTGCATGACGCGCTCTTCGCGGCGTCCTTGACGCGAGGCAGGCTGCTGCACAATGAAGGGATGGATGCTGCCGTCATGTCCACGAATGGTCAATCGTCGACTGCAGTTGACTGGTCCACGTAACAACTCGACCTCAGACTCGAACCGGTCGATCCTGACAAAGTCGTTGCTATTATCCTTCAACAGCAAGTACTGTCCAGGAACCTCCACATCGTCAAACTTTTGGTGCTGGAACTCGGCCAAGTAGTGGCTCCAATTCTCGAGCTGCTGACGGCGAGGCTTGTTGTCCAGAATGTCCTCAAACTTATCTCTCCAGCGCTGCAATCTCGTCACGAACTGGCTGAGAGTAGGCTTGTTGGTGATAAAGTCATGTACAAACGCAGCCTTGACCTGAGGCTGGAACAAGTTCTCTGAGAACCGGTTCAAGTTTGCTTCAGTAACAGCAGACAGCTGCTCGTTCTCACTGCTGAGAACCAACCTCTGGAACAATTGCTATATACAAGAAAAACAAACCGAGAAATGTTAGTGTTCCAATCGTGATGAATGTAACACACGTAGAGGTTCAAATCAAAATACAATCAACGACATAGTACCTGGAAGCTGTCAGTCAAGAGGGCGACGATGAGACGGTACATGTCTTCCTCGGGGGATGGCTTGAGACGCTGCTGGATCTGGTCCACCATCGACTCCATAGACAAAGCCAAAAGTGGGAAGGCCGTCTTCAGAATGTTCATAATGTCGTCCACATGCTCCCATGGTTTGCGAATCTGCGAAACTCCGGGAGTGTTGAGAGCAGCGGCAGGGAACTGGGCCGTGATCTGGGCGAGTCGTGCTTGGGCCAAGCCATGGGCCTGCGCCTGATTCTGCACCTGTTGTTGGGTCTGAGCGTGGATCTGCATCTGCGCCTGAACCTGGGCCTGAGCCTGCTGTTGCGCTTGGGCCTGGGCTGGGGTCTGCTGTCCAGGGGTCTGTGATTGTTGGACCAACGCTTGCAAAGTGGCCTGGGCATGGGCGAGAGCTTGGACGTGGAGTTGGAGCTGTGTCTGAGACTTGGCGAGAAGCTGAGCGGTGGCCTGAACCTGGTTCTGCGCTTGCATAATCAACTGTTGCGCCTGCTGTTGCTGAGCCTGCTGCTGAGCCTGCTGCTGGGCTTGCTGTTGAGCCGCCTGTTGTTGCGCTTGCTGCTGAGCCGTCGGCTGAGCCTGTTGTGCTGGCTGTGCTGGCTGGCCAGCTGCAGGTTGCTGTCCCTGAGGCGTCTGTTCCTTTGGAGTCTGAGGCTGAGCGGGTTGTCCTGGTGTTCCATTAGGAGTTCCTGGTTGAGGCGATTGGGGTCCATTGGCAGCGCTGGCGACAGGAGTAACGGCGGCAGAAGGGCTGGATTCTGCCGCGGACGCAGGCTGGGTCGTCGGCGTGGTCGCAGTTGGAGCTGCCTGGGTCGTAGGGGTGCTGACCGAGGATGCAGCGGGTGTGGTGGGCGTAGCAGGCGTGTTGGCCGCAGAGCCTGTACCAGCCTGACCAGGGGTTCCCTGCTGAGCAGCGGGTTGCTGCTGTTGCTGCTGGGCTTGCTGCTGAACTTGCTGTCCCTTTCTCAACGACGTGTACTCCTCCTTCAAGGTGCGCAGGGAGAAATGCAATGCCTGAGGATAGGTCTTCGCAATCTTCATGAGGATATGGCGGGCATGCTTGGCCTCCTTCAGATGTGTCAAAGAGGCCAACAACTGAGGAATAAAAGTGATCCAGTACCAGACAGGGACCTCACCCTTGAAGGCATCGAAGGCACGGTAGACGGTTCCTTGGCTGTCGTCCTGGGTCATGAGCCACTGGATGCGTACAAGATACTTGCGGGACTTGGAGTTCTTGTAGATACCCGCGGCCTGGAGGTAACAACTGACGGCATGACTGGCTAGCGTGATCTCCTTGGGCTTCTCCTTGAACTGCTGGTCGTTGTAGTTGCCCCATGCCGCCCAGGCCTTGGCAAGACCCAGGTCAATCTGGACAGCACTCACAAACGCCATGTTCGCCTCGTCGTGGAGTGACAACTTGGCGAGGAACATTCCCTTCATCGTGAAGAACTCGGCCTTCTGGTTAGGACTAAAGTACATCAGGTTGGTGTTGTTGATGACCTCCAATCCCGTCGTCAGCTCGGCTTCGTTCTGGAAGTGACACTTGGCCTGCTCACGTAGCTTCAAGAAAGCCTCCTGAATCTCGATGTTAGGCAAGGTGTAGATCTTGGTGAGCTGGTTGATGCACACCTCCGAAAGCTGGTGCTTCCTAGCAACATGGGCGAAACGGTTGATAATCCAGGCGGTCTCGTGGTAACCGCGGTAGGCAAATGAGTTCGAGTTGGATCCTCCTGCGCCTGGGGTGACTGATGGGAGCTGGTGGATCAAAGGGAGGTAGGTCTTGTTGATGGCGGAGAAGATGTGCTGACGCCAGGCAACGAGATCGCTCCAAACGTTGATGTCATCCCAGGTGTTGGGCAAACGCTCTCTCCAGGTCTGCAAAGTGCTCTTGAGGTCCTGAGACTTGGACTCAAGGTTGAGGGCCGTCGTGTTGGCGAGACTCTGGTAAATCTGGTTCGCCTCTGTCAACTCCACAAACTGCTGGAAAACCTGCAGGAGAGGGACGTGGGTCTGCGAAACGATCTCCGGTAAGGTGTGCCATTTCCAGAGGGAAAGCTGGACACCCTCGTCGCATAGCTTGACAAACTCGGCGGGGCTGGTCTCAGTCGACTGGGTGTGGGGCTGGTTAGCCTTGATAAGGGCCAAAAAGGCCTCAAAGACGCGTCGTCGGGGAGTGGGTGCTTCAGTGATCGAGTACACAAGCTGCTCCATCGCCTCCCGGTCAGCGGTCCAGTCCGACATGCGCCAGTTCGACTCCAGTAGAAGCTCCGTATTGTTCTCGTGTTTGGCTAGGTCCGTCAAGATATCCCAGCTCTGCAGCTTCTGTGTACAGGTAATCCAGTGGTCCTCCCAGAGCGAATATTCCGACTCGGTAAACTGAAGCGCGCCAGTCCTTGCCTTATTCACAGCGCTCTCATACATGATCTGCGCCTGCTGCCACATGCCGTTCTGCTCGTACGAGATGGCGGCATTAGTCTCGGAATACAGGCACCGGCGTCTCCACAGTCCGTAGAACATGTCGTCCTCTCCAAGGGTAACATAAAGCTCAGCAAGCGCATCCAAGGTGCTGTTGCGGAGCTTCTCCTCATCCTTGGCTCCGCCGAGATCACTAGGCTTGCCATCGGGAACAGAGTTCTGAAGGAGGTTGGTCGCAATGTGCCAGGCACAGAACTTCTTGCCAAGGTACTTGACAAGATGGGGAGGGAGGCGGATGGCGGGCGTGCAGCGAGAGATACCTTCCATGAGGGCCTGGATGACGTTGGGGCGAGCATCCATCTGCTTGTTGTGGTACTCCTTCGCAAGCAATGGGATCAGGATCTTGGTCAGCTCTTGCTTCTCCTTGGTCGTGGTGGCGGACCAGTAGAGGGGGAAGAGGTCGGTCCAGAGGCGGTGGGTGACAGTCGCGTCGAGATGCTGGAGTTGCTTGAGTGGCAGAATCACGTCGTTGGTGCTCAATTGGTTAATCTGAGCCAAGAACTCGCGATGCTTCGTCAAGAAGGCCGTCAGCTCGGGCGAGGACGCAACCGCGCTGGTCTCCTTATTTTCACCAAATGTAACGCCAACACGCTGGATGGGCTTAGTCTGCAGGCCATCAGACGACAACGACAGGACTCTCGACTTGATCACAACACCGAACAAAATGTCGAGCGCTTGCTGGAGCCAACACTGACCGCCGAGGTACTCCCAGGACTGGCCACCAATGACATAGGTCAGGCGAGTGTACAAGGACCGTCCAATGCTGCGATCGAAAATCTCGGCAAACTGATTTCTCAGCTTGGGGTTGTCGCTTCGTGTACCCATCAAGAACGCCTGCTCGAGCCGGACTGTAAGCTCAGATCGCGCAAAGCTGGGGTCGTTGTAGATGGTGACCACCAGCTCCAAGAAATCCTCGACCAGCTTCTTGTCGCCACGGCTCTCGAGGCACATCATCTTGACCATCAAACTAGCCTTCTCTTTGATTGTCGGGAAAGTTTCGGTCTTGCCAGTGACCCACTCGGTCGCCATGTCGAGAATAGCTCGTGACAGCTCGACATCCGTCGACTTTTCGATAAGCTGGATCAGCGACGTCAAGTACCAACGGCGCTGGTCTCCGAGATGAGAGATTCTCAACTTGATGAGTCTCAAAGCCAAGATGAGTAGGTTGCTTGGCGAGTCTGGCCCGCTCGGCTGACTGGTACCTGCCTGCGCAGGGGCAACGTGGTCCTTGGTCAGCTTGCTCACAACCTTCATGACGCCGGGGACAAAGGCATCAATGGCATCCTGGCGGTACTGGCAAGAGGACTGAATAAGGGTGAGGACCGAAAAGAGGTTCGTCAGGTTGTGCAATCCATCCGTGATGATGGCGTCGACAGCGGCAATGAACGAAGTGACATCGGACGAAAGCGTGGCCGAAGCGGCGACCGAGGCCGAGATGTGCTTGTAGATCAAGTCGATGATGGGCTGGAGACTGTTGACGATCCTTGGGTTATCGGAAAGGAGGCACTTGTCCAAAAGGCGGTAGAGCTGAGAAATGTTGGCAAGGAACCAGTGTCCCGGCCTGTTCTTGAGAAGGATAAGGAGGACATCCAACGAGTTGCAGGCGGCCACCTGGTTTAGCTCTGTGAGCTCTGGGGGCAACAGTGTGCGCTCAAAGAACGTCAGCTTGATGTTGACCTCAGACCAGTAATCAGGACCCAAGAACTCCTTCAAAAGCTCCGCCGCGCGGTAAGGCAATCCCTTCTTCTGTAAAGGCTCAGGGAAAGCGCAGGCGAATCGGACCAAGAAGCTGAGGACGTTCTCACGCAATCCAAGGTTGGGTGTGTATGATCCTCCGGCCGCGGTAGTTGTTGTTGTCACAGCCGGGGCATCCGGGGTGTCGACGTCCATGGCAGACTTGAGCTCTGCAATGCGGCGGCGCTCCCACTTCAAAATCAGCTCGGCAAGGTTGATGGTCAATGTCCTGCTCTCGACTCCTGCTGTCTGAACCAGACCCAACTTGGAAAGAGTCGTGACAATCTGGGGCAAAAAGTGCTCGCGGCTCTCGTAGAAGAGGTCGGGGTGACGGACAATGAGCTGGTAAACGTTCACCAGCTGGGATCCGCTGTGACCATCCTCTACAAGGACGCGCTGTGTCCAACGTGCCCAAGTCGGGTTCTTGGGCGAATCGGCGGTCATGACGATGCGCTTGGGCAGAACTGGAGCGATAATGTCGAGAGCCTGCTTGACCAAGGCTCGGGCCTCGGATTGATGGGCTCGCAGCAGGGCGACATAGATCTGGATGATGATCTTGCTTGGAGTGTCGTAGGCGGCAATGAATCGAGCAATTAGGACGTAGGCTGCCTGTTTTCCTGTGATATCGTCGATCTTGAGGTAGTTCCAGCCGAAGATGATGATGTCCTTGCGGGCATCGGCGATCAAGTCCGAGGCGAACTGGAGGATGAGCGAAGTCATCTGGAGGAGTTCAATCCTCAGAGCATCGTCTGAGTACTGGTTGTCGTCCGAGTTCTCGTTCAACAGCGGTTGCCAAATCTTGGAATGGATCTCGGAGATCATAGCGTGGTCGATCACTGCCTGGTAATCCGAGGGTCCGCGGGTGAAGGCAACCAGGAGCATGGGGTTGATGATGACGCGGAGCGACTGCATCTTCACGCCCTGGGGGATGGCCCTGTCCTGGAACATGACGAGGAAGTGCTCCAGGATAGCCCTCTTCCTAGCAGCGGGTGCCTTGATAGCGATCTCGTCAATATAGAACATCTTGAGGAAACTGAAGTCGATGACCGTCTCCTGAGTAAAGATGCTGATCATTTCGAAAATGACCTCGACGTCATCCTTGTTCTGACCGAGGTAGAGAACGAATGCCTCAACCAGGTACTGGGATTCGCGAAGTCTCGCCAAAGACAATGTGTCCTCACTCTGAAGACGATCCAAACGGCCAGGTGCGCGCCACATGGTCAAAAGCGCGTCGAGGACAGATCGGTTGGTGGGGATAAAGTCAGGGTTGAACTTGGAGATCGCGCGGGTAATCGTGAGTCCGTGGAGCTGGACGGCAGCATCCGCGTCAGCAAAAGTCTTCTTGATCAGCTTCTCAGGATTCCTAACAATCTCGGCGCGTAGGGGAGCCGCAAACTCGGTCGACAGGAGATCCACAAACAGGCGGCTGTGACGCTCCTCGGTGAGACGGTCCAAGAAGTAGTCGACCGACTCGTCGCTGTAACGGTTCAGGAACTTGAGAAGGGACTGCCTGAAGGGACTGGACATCGAGCGGCGAAGGTGCCCCTCCATGTCAAGCACCACGGTCACCAATTCATCCAAGAAAACATTGGCAGCCTGGGGCAAGAGACAGAAAACGTTCAGAATTCCGACAATGATGCGAATCTCCTGGTTCTCGCTCAAGGGCTTGCCAGCACATTCCTGAAGCATCGTCGGCTCGGCCCACTGGCGCAAATGGTCCAACAGCTTCTTTCCGATCTCGACCTTGAAGTAGTTGGTCAGGAGCTCCAAAAGACGCGCCAAACCCTCGAGTCCGGCAACAGTAAGGCGCTTGTAGTCCGAAAGGTTCATAAGGATAGGACGAAGACCTGCCTGAAGAAGATCACGGGGCAACTTGTGCTGCTGTGCCAGGACTTGCGTCAAACCCTTGTTGGCAACCTCAACGACCTCGGAAGACTTGCTGTAAAGAGACTTGAAGAACACCGAGATAATGCGCTGGCGGGTGGTGCTCTGTTTGGGCGAGCAAAAGTCGTTGCAAGCCATGGCAGCGGAAAGTAGTTTGATGCAAACAATGCGCAAGTTGATGAGCGAAGACGCATTCTTGTACTGGGAAGTCCGTGGAACCAAAGCCTGGTCCTCTGCATCGGCGAGCGCCAGCGCTTCGTGCAAGAGACGGACAAGCTCATCGTTAAAGTCCAAGAAGGGTGGTCGGAGAGACAGGCAGAACGTGATTGCGTCAATGTGTCCGATTTGCATGGCAAAGGGAAGGGCTCGCAGGGGCTTGGCAAAGATGGGTGACAAAAGCCGCTCGCGGACGGGTTTGAGGAGCTCAGTCACGTCGTTTCCTGTCAAATCCGCCAGCAATTGGAAAGAGGACTGGATCGTCTCACGCACAGAGCTATTGGAGTTGGAGAGCTCGGAGATCAAGAGGCCGATCAGGCTGTTGAACTTGAGCTGGCGGTCACCCGACTCGACATTGTCTTCAGGGCGGTTGCAGACCTTGAGGACGTGCGACAAAGTCTGCGTAGCATCCTCAACATTGCCAGTAGCAAGTTCGGGCGACATGTCCTTGAGGATGTACAACAGGGCCTTGACAAATTCGAGCTCATGATCCAGCATCCATTTGGCGCCCATATCCAGCTGGGAGCACATGATTGAGATACCAAAGCAACCGCCGCTCTTGCGGAACCACTCTTGCTTGTAACAGCTGGAGGAGAAGCGCGTCGCAAACAGATGGAAGACGGGGAGCTGGAAGAGGACATCTTTGCTTGACGTAACCGTGACGCAGGTTTCGTGCAGCAGCTGAAGGGCTGACTCGGCAAGCTTGCGAAGGGGAAGGTTCTCCGAGGTCATGATGTCGACGACAGCGTCCACAAAGATGTTGGTGTCCAAGTGGAGCTGGCCCTTGATGTGGTGCACGTCAAAGGTGAGGGACTTGGATTCCTTAAAATCCAGAGCCTCACCGACCTGGAGGAGTGCAAAATGGTGAATAAGGCCCTGCAGGAACGGCCAAGCGTCGTCCTTGAGCTCGTCAATCGAGGCCGCCATGAAGAGCGATCTTAAGACGAGATTCAGCGCACGCTCCTGTGCCAGCTTCTTGGAAGAGGGCGGCGACCGAGGTGCCTGGGGTCGCCTGTTCTCAAACTTTCCAAGATCTCCACTCTCCTTGTCAACATCCATGGCGTTGGTAACAATGCTGAGCCGAGACGTGGTCTCCTGTGGCGAAAAGATGGTGATGCGGGTCTGGATCTGCTCATCCAGGTTCTCAGGTCCAGGCGAAGTGTCGATGAGGAGAGGGACACATCCCTTGAGGAACTTGTAGGCATGCTCGCGGTAAAAGATGTTAGCGTTAGGATCCTCCAGAGTTTGAGCAGCGAGAGCTAAAGAGGGGTCCAGAGGCAAGGTGTGGGGCTTCAGCGTTGGGTCGAAATAGATCTTGATGTCGACACCAACATCTGCAGGCGAATGATGCTGAAGCTTGGGTGGGTATTTGAGCATCCTGCGGTTCCTGCCACCGAGCTTGCCGAGGATCCTCATGGCAGCATGGCTGTGAACTGGGCTATAAGGGAGAGGCTTGAGATGCTTCCAGAGGGCGTTCATCAACTCGGTAATGACGGGAGCCATAATGGGGTCCAAGAACTCCTGTGTCAGGTTGTCGATACAAAGCTCCAGCGTCCGGAGACCTTGACTCACGAGTTCTGGGCTTGCTTGGAGAGCCAACACCAGAGGGTTCATGAGGTAGTTCAGGTAGGGCAGCAAGACACTCAAGCGAACGGGCACTGTCAAACAAAGCTCGACAAAGAGTTCCCGCATGTGTTGCTTGTTGGCCAAGGCAAGAAGGCTGTTGAGTCCCTCGAGCAACACCTGAAGCAAGGGCTTGACCTCGTTGTAGAGCAACTCGAACCGACCTCCACCGATACTCCTGAATAGGGACCGCAAAAGGACAAAGTAGTTCACAGGTTCCTTGGCCTTGGTCGAGAGCTTGATCGAGTTCATGATGATGTTGCCAAGGTGGGGCTGGAGCACGATCTCGTTGGCGTCAGGGAAGAGAGTGACAGCCATGAACGCCAGCTTGAACAGCCTGAGGATGACGGAGGAGTAGTTTTGATCCTCGCCTCCGAGTTTGTCGAGTCGATCTACCAGGAATCGGAACAATATTCCTGCAAAGTTCTGTGACACGTTCTCATTGGCGAGGAAGAACTGAGGGATCTGCAGGAGCGAGATGTTGAGGAGAGTCTGGTCGAACAAAAAGCCCATTTGTGACGTGAACACTTCCTGGAAGATAGCAGGGTCGGCTATCGTGAACACTAAGGCAAATTGCTCCAGTGTCTCCTTCTCCTCCTTTGATGTTGGTCCGAGACGGCCTGTTGGCGTGGCATCCAGATTTGATTTGTCGTTTGCTGGTTTTGGTGCGGCTGTGGGATTGTCAATACCGTCGAGCGTGTAGTAGTCGAAGCATTTCAAGCCCTCCTGGAAGAGACGCGTGAATATCTCCGACTGCTCTTGGACGTAGTCGCGGGCGACCGCATTCGTCATCCCGGCAGTGTTGGGTTCGTTCAAGTTCTTGAGGTTGATGAGAATAGTCTTCAGTCCTGCCACCAGGTTCTTGAACAAGAATCGCCCATCTATAATATAGCATAGTTTAGGTTAGCATATTGTTGAAGCAGTTAACAGGCAGAGTTCTTATTCTGCAAAAGTCAATCAAGTCATACCTTTGGCGGGATCCACAGGGATATCGGTTGAGCTTGAGGCAGTGTGAATAGACCGTGCCTTCTCAAAATCAAAGTCATCCTCAGACGTCTCATCGCCGTTCTTTTTCCGTTCTGCCTGCTTCAAGATGCCGGTGAAAGCCAAGTTCAGGGACGCAAACTTGTTGGTGAAGGTGTCCAGAATCTTGATCAACAAAATCTTGCCTAATTAATTGCAATATAAAATTTCGTTAGATACTGCTGGAAAATGAAGACCCATTGAGTAATTCCAAATATGTCTGTGAGATAACCCATACCTTCGCCGTTGGGGATGCGGACAATACAGTCAACCAGATTCAACAGAAGTTTGGCGCACATGGTCTGGATACTAGAGGCAAGGCTTTGGTCGTGCAAGTTCCGTGAATAGATGTAGACTGTCTTGGCGAGCTGAGTCGGCGTCAACTCGGCTCTGACATGATGAACCAGATCTGCGAGCATACTGTAGGCCAGGGGCCGAAGCGTCTCATGTGATGTGACACCAGTGCCCACCAAAACCTTTTCGTTCAACAGAATGTCGATTTTTGGCACAAACGACTGTCTGAAGTCAATCGACAAGATATGACGAGTTGCAACGAGTAATTCCTATTGTTGTTGTGAATGAGAAATAGTGTTAGTATTCCATTTCCTGTGAAAAGACCCCGAGCTTCATGTTGCTTCAAGGTATGCGAGCTTGTAGTACCTTCCGGGTTGCTGCTGCTTCTGGTGGACAATCGCGCAAGAGTCGGATCACAAAGTCTGGGATCGCGTTCTGGTGAGGCCGTAATACGTTGGCTGATCCACGAAGGATATATGCAAGAAAAGACATTGTCTAAAAAGGTAATATGTAGTGTTAGTTGGTTGTTCATGGTCGTTATTGGTATAGTTGCAAGACAACTGCAGTCGTATAAATGGCATGTGTCATACCTTGACTTGTGCTACAATGAATTCCGTGTAAACGGTCCTGTTACGAATCGCCGGACTGACTCCCACAAACACCTCGCCATGTGCACTCGCCAACCTCTGCGCCTCTGCCTGCTGACTGGCCTGTAATCCCAAAGTCTATTATTTCAGAAGGGAAAAAAAAACGCTGTCAGACTCCGCTATCAAAGAAACAAAACCGCTCCGTTATTATAATCACACCAAATCACAAAACATGATCGTACCTGAATGATCAAGGGAACGAATGTGGCAATGTTGGGGTTGACGAATTGACGATGGGTCTGGAAGAGTAAAACAACAATGATCGGACACTCAGTCAAGACCTTGAAACTGAACAAACTCTTGGCCAGGATTTTAGAAGGTTGATCAGAGAGTTCCGAAGCCGGCGACACTGGCCGTGGAGATGTAAGAGCAGATGGTCCACCAGGCTACGGGAATACAAAAAGCAGAGAAAGGTCAATATTGCTGGATCAGAGACATGCAACCGTATGTCGTGTACGTGACGGTATCCAGTCGCAGCAGGCTCATACCGTTTGGCCCAATGGAGTTCCTGGGTTGTCGAACTGATCCTTGACGGTCTGTTCCATGTTGCGATACATCTCCTGCACAATGTCGATGAATGGTTGAACTTGGCTCTCCAGAATTTGCTTGTAAGACCGATGCAGATCGATGATGGTCTTTAAACATGTCACTGCGTTGTCTTCGTTTTCCACCCTGAGGAGGTGCATCAACAGCTTCAGCAGTTCTGGGGCGTATGCGCGGAAAGAGTCGTTGTGAGGGAACCGATGCAAGATCTCCAGAATTGTGCTTCGCAGTTTCTATAGGGGAGGTTGGAGTGGTGGTAGCATGTTAGCAACACAGTTGGAAAAGCAGAAAAGGGGCGACTACACTTTCTGTTGAACAAAAGCAATAAAGACGCTCCATACCTGCTCGGGGGCGTTGCTGGCAAAGACGGGTTGTCCGTTCATGAGAATATCTGTAAAGACTGGCATCAGGATCGAGAGGAAGCGCGCATATTCCACGGATTGAAAGATCTCCACCGAGTCCCTCAGCTCGGAGGCGATCTTGACCTTCAGCTTCACATCTATTGTCAATAGAAAGCGGAGATGTCAATAAACGCACTTGATCTACCATTTCGACCGTGGGATTGTAAAATGCGAATGGCTCTGCGGTCACTGAATACTACTGTTGCCTTACCCAGAGCTGGATCAGAGAGTCGCGTTGCAAAGACTTCGCAGTTGACAACTGCAGGTGCGGCCATGTTGTGTATGAGTTATGCGTCTAAGAGGTCAACAGAATAAAGACAAAAAACAAGAAAGGTGCTCGGTCAGACCTTGACCCATTTGCGATTGACGCTTGAAATTAATTTGTTTAGAGAACAACACGCGATGTTCCTATTATTACCTGAGGGAAAGCTTGTGAGTTGAATGGTGGCGCTGTCACAGTTCCCTTGCTTCTTTGCTCAAGGGAATAACGGTAAGAGTTCTGGAGGTTGTTGGTATGTGAGAGTGAGCGAGGAAAGGGTAGTTTGTTGTGGAGAAGGGACGCGTCAAGCTGGTTGAGTCTGGCCGAGTTGATGTTTGTAAAAATGAAGCAGGAACGAGGTTTTGTTTCTTATTTTTGTTGCCCCTGAGAAGTGTTGAATTTGAGGCCGAGTTGATTGCGGGGAAAGGAAAGTAGGGGTGATGTTGGTGCCGTTGAGGATGGTGGATGGCTATTAGTATGAATTCAGAAGAGAGGAAGACAGGGAAGGGAAAGAAGGGCAATGGAGGTGAATCCTTGGTGGAGTTGTGAGTGTGAAGAAGACAAAGAGAGAGAGAGGGTGAAAGAAACAAAAGAATGAAGAGGAGGGAAGAGAAGAAAAGGAGAGAACTGGTTGGCGGGCAAGCCGAAGGACTCGCACAAAAAAAATCAGAAAAAAGTGGGCGATCCCACTCGAGAATTCATCTCCATGGCACGTGACTTTACCTTCCATTCCTATGAAGTCACCGTAGCTACCTAGGATGCACGCCCTGCGTCTCCGGAGATCTTGCAAGAAAAGACCGCCGGAGATCTCTTTGCCATCTGTTACTCTACTTAAAACACTGCACATCCAACTAACCATGGCCCTCATCTCAAGTGTTGCCGGTTTCGCCACCTTTGGCGTTGCCGCCCGTGCCGTCGCCCTCACCATCCAGCGCCGCCCCATCGTCAGCGGTAAGCGATAGTCCTCGACTTCTCCGTCTCTCCGACATCTGGACACGTCTGTTCGAATCAGGAATTGGAGCTCCACTCGAGAGATCTCGTCACGCATGGCACGAGAGACGTAGACCCTTTTGGCTTCAGGAACATATTCGGACCAAGGCCGCAGGGCCGCCGAATGATGAATTGGATAATTGGGATCATAGACGAACCAAAAAGCTAGCAACTAACGCTTGAATACTTTGATTAACCAATTAGGATTCGGAGGATACGGTGCTGCCGTTGTTGCTTTCGGAGGCGTCGGATACTTTGTTCACAACGTCGAGCAGAGACAGAACGAGTTGTTGAAGGAGCGCAAGGAGGTCCTTCTCGCCAACCGCGAGAGGAGACTCGCCCAGGACGCATAAACCTGCGACCTTTCTCAACCAATACTGTCGCCACCAACATTCGAGATATCAACAACTGGATCTCGTCAACCCTCCTCACTCCCCTCAGTATTTACTCACCACCTCGACTTTCAATCTCAACATCAACAACCAACCAACCCACTTACAGTATTTTGATCCGCAAGTTTTTCTCAGGCGCAGGCTTTCCCCAGAGACGCTACGCAGGAGACTACGGGAACAATCATTGCAAGTGGACAACCAATAACAACCACCCGCCCCACGCCATTAGGTAACAAGGAATAAATATCATAGAATGAAAACATTGGCATTCTTACCAGGACGTCAATTGGTCGCATTTGACGCGTCAGATCGGGAACAATGGATGAATGCGATGTTGTTTATGTACACGGGAGAGCAAGGAAAGATCAGCTGCTGAGAAAAGTGAAACGAGCGCTCACGAGGGAATGGTTTCTACCATCTTGTCCATATCATACTGAGAAATGCAATCCAGCAGAACCTTGCAAGGGACTATAGAAACCGTCTTTCCAATCGACAGTGCCTGCTCCTGAACCGATTCGATCTCCACCTTGAGTTTCTTGAGACTCAACACTCCATCGTTGGTCTGGTCATACAACAGCACATGTTTAGTGTTACCACCGTCATTGGCCGCTGTAGATCGATCGCGCTGAGATAGCCTAGGGACAGCGGTCCCACCCCCAATCTTGATCATCAGCTCCATTTCGTCCCTTGTCGGCGTCACAAATGGGCCAGCGAGTTGAAACTCATAATTTGTGAACAATGGACGATCCTATCAGTGTTTTGATAATGTGTGCAGGATATGTTATGTTAGAACAAGACAGGGGTTACCGGAGCAGAGGCGAGTAAGTAGTGTCTACAGGCCTTACCCCTCGTGAACGACTAGCTCGGGAGAGTTTTGCTGGGTTGCATTTCATCTCATTATCGGCAATCTGGTACGAACTCTCGTCAACCCAGTATCCTGCCTCTTGCGATGCCAGAATCCCTATCAAGACAGTCGTTGATAAGGCGTTAGCATTGCGTCTAGTATTTTCCGAGAAGCGCATGTCATGAGGATTTTGAACGAATCTTACAATCAAATCGAACAACCCAGGAGGCGTGAAGAATGCCCATGAAAAACTTGACTGTTCTACCGCCTCCTTTCTGGCACTGCTCTGTTGCTAAAGATGAAAGATGAAGGAAGCATGAAGTCGTTGTATTAGTTACTCCAGCCAATGGCAACAAACAGCGCTAATTGCAGGTGGGTACTTGACCTACTTATGTCCATGACTATATGGGTCGGCCTACTCGTCAGATCGTTGATCGTCTTGCCTTTGAGGCTCTTGGATACACTGTCCATCCGCGTCTAGGAAGTAAATGAAGGAAACGAAGGCAGCAGGATTAAGAGTCGCGCTCTTAGTGTTCGAAGACCATGTATACTCTCGCATTCAAAACGACCAACAAGTATTACCTTCTTCTGCGGTGAAAGATATGTCCCGCAGATGACAACATTAATCTCTTTGGATGCTCTCTCCTGAGTAGGACCGCTGAAAAACATGTCGAGGCTAGACGTTGGTTCTGCCTTAACTTGTGTGTGGTCTTGCCGGGGTTGTGTTGCCTCATCCTCATCATCGTCGGCGTCGCTCTCCTGTTTCACAACGACTGCATGTGTTGGTGAATGACTCTGTGGCACAAGGTGATCGGCTCTGCGAGAAGAAGATGAAGCTTGATGTGAAGCCGACTCGTTCGGTGGTTCGAGAAAGATCATGGCCAACATCTTTTCTGCCAGAAGAGCCGCTTGATCTGCAGACACGCTGTCCAGATCCACATCAAAGCAGTCCATGTCGTTTTCTTCACCATATTGACTCTGCTCTGCTAAGGTTGATTGTGTTGATTGAGAGTCGTGGACGCGAGCTGAGGGTTGATGGAAGGAAAGTATTGGCTCCTCGGTGGGAGCACGCGTAGCAACAGCAGCAGTAGTAGTAGGGGCCGTTGTGATAGACGGAGTTGTAGATGGAACGACAGGCTTGGATGATGTACTTGAAGAAGGTTCGTCCGCCTTTTCAGGGTATGGGTACAGCTGTGTCAAGTTCTCCTGGGGTTCAGTCTCAAAATGCCTAGGTGCCTGGGACAATGCTGCCAAGTGAAAGTTCGCGTTCGCAAAGAAATTTCTTTTCTGTCAGGAATCCTAGTCAACTGAAGATCAATTTTTTGGTGGCAAATAGGGGCGACCAAAGCTGGTGAAGAAACTTACTGTGGCCATCCTCTTGTTCAAACGCCTCCTTGAGCTGGTTGAAGGCCTCGATGACCTGCTCAAGGTGGTCCACCCTGTTCAACCCTCGCTTATGGACAGGCGATTTGCACAACGGACAACCGGCGCTGCGGCTCAGCGCGTGGAGGATGCACTCGTGGCAGAAGGTGTGGTTGCAGCCTGTTGACACGGGTCTCTCCATCGTTCCTAAGCTATCAGATAAGACATTGAGTCGTGTCAATTCTCAGTGCATTCTTTTTACTTGGTGATGCGAGGGTAACGTTGTCTTGTCTTCCTTAGTGGAAACACTACGCAAAGGAGGTCGAGGCCAACCGGCTTTCCATGGTTGCTTACCAGATGGGACATTTGATCTCTTCTGCCATGCGACGCAGAATCCCGACTGTGGTGTCTGGCAAGATCTCCCGTTCGCCATCAGACCCAGTCTCGTACTGACTTATACTGCTGTGGTTATGAGCTTTCGAGGGTGGGTGCATTCAGGGTGTTGATGAAAGGAGGTGGAGACAAAGGGGTGTCTGTGTGCCTTTGTTGATCACACAAGAAAGTCGTTAATGTGACCGGTGCGGAACGCCACCATTTTTTACGCACTGAGGAAAAGGAGCCCTCCCTCTGTGATCGTTAACATCAGTGCCTCTCTTCCACAATTCTTTCCTTCTGATCACTCTCATGCAACCATGAACCACAAAGCCTCCGAGTCAAGGACTCGCATCATATCCTCAATACACAGTTACACTCATTCACAACAACAACAACAACAACAACAACACCTACCCCTGCATTCATCCTCTCCACATGCAAACCATGACGACCAGCCCTGGAACCCGCCCAAGGACGAGACTGAGGCAGAAAAGGCAGACCGACTCCTGGCAGCCACACTCCTCTTCTACAAAGAAGCCTCAACAACCCCCATCACCAACTTCAATTCTTCCCTTTCACCACTATTCCTCGAACTGCAAACCTTCACGCAACATCACTCCCTCGCTCGGCAATTCGTAGTACCTGGTGACACGCCCCTGGAGCAACGATCGGCCAGAGCAACCTTACTGACTGCGCCCTGGGAAGCTGAACCCATCATCATCGCCATAACCGACTTCTTGTTCTGGACGATCGTCAACCTCCGCAAACCACTCGTTTCCTTCAAGCACTCCATCGAGGTATGTTCTCTTGTCAAATACCGCCTTCTCCCAAGCGTTTGTACGTTCATAGAATTAACAGTGTGCCCCTCTCGAATACAATAGGCCAATGCGCGCGCAGTGTTCAATGTAGTGATCGCGTCCATCATCGACGGTGCTGAAGTACAAGGCTTCGAGCGACTACTTTCCCTCTGCATCCATCTCAAAGACACTGACTCTTGCTGTAAGGCACACTTTTTCCCATCGGTTTCCTGAACTATATGTGTCACACGAGACCTTTGCTAACACAACAGCTTCTTCCAGTCCCTCTTCACACCCTGGCAACATCAATCTGCATGGAGATGACTAGTGAAGAATCCCTCCCTCTCTATGCTCGCACATCCATGCTCAAGTTCATCCTGGGACCTGCAGAGTTTGTTTTGCATCATCTGGAGACTCGGATACAGCTCTCTGAAAAGATCGACATCCTGGTAATTGCCTTTCTTTTATGTCCAAAATCGAATTGAAAGTTACACCATCAATATGATCAACCATGCTAACGGCTTTTTGTTGCGTTCATCAACATAGCTGCTCAAAAACTCGTATGATGATATTGAGTTCCGGTCGCTGGTTCATCGCGTCGCAAAGAAGATTGGGTCGCGACAACCTACATCCACACTGGAACAGCTCAAGTCCAGGTACCGCTCACCCAATATCGTTGCCTGCGTTGTTGAACTGCTTCGTCAGTCATAATGTGACATACTAAGCGGCCAGCATTTTTTTTCTCCTAATAGAATGTACCAGTATCTTGAAGGAGCTATATCAGATCCATCGCGTTATATCCGACCAGAGCTCATTACAAAGGTACCGCTGATTTCCAACATTCGTATTCGTCTCCGACTAGACGCGCCTATTGGTAGTCTTCGTACTCATGCTTCTATTTATCCGCGCAATAGTTCATGCCCCCTACGCGTTGGGCGACCCTCCTGGACCGCGACTATATCGCCTCTTGCTATTTGGACGAGTGTAGCCCCCAAATGCTGTTGTTCTTGGACACCCTTCGGACAATGGGGATTTCTCCCTCTCTCCTTGCACTGGACCTTGTCCCCTCAGGCACTCTCTCCGAGGGCATTCTAAATGTTCTCACAGCCCGGCAGCAAGTACAATCTGTTCTTACAAATCAGGCCCGTATCTTCATCAAGAACTCGGTGTCGCCTGCTGTGGGCTGTGTAAACTACGGATTCGAACAAGTGTTTCTCACAATTATGGACTTTCGAGATGTGCTCGCAGAGTTACAGCTTCACTTGACAAGTGCGGGTGTCGAGCTAGTAGACTCCCTCAAGATTGCAAAGGGGGGTCAGATTGATATCTCTAAAATGGAGAAGTTTCACGAAAGCATGAAGCAGCTCCTTCTTTCGATCCCTGTCGCCCCTAGTTATTTTCTACCAAGACTGCTATGGACAACCGCTCTGAGCTTAGAGGCTTGCAGGGATCTTGAGGAGGCTTTTGGCCCTGCTTCTCCTGCCTATGGCAAGGTATGTTTGTGAATGCCCCCCCCCTCCAACCTGATGTTCAATGCTCAACTAATCAAGGAATTAACACCCGCCCTGTAATCCTCTTTCATTTCAAATAGGTTCAAGACATACAAGCAACATGTCTCGACATCTTCCTCGCGAGTGTGGTCTACAGAAATGAACCAAGGTTCCCACCCAACGCCACCTCCGCAGCAGCAGCAGCAGCAACTACAACGACAACAGCAATCTTTGAGCACTTCAATGAGGACCTAGAGCTATGCCTCACACTCTTCTGCCTCCTCTTCCCAGCCCACAAAGAATCCACTTGGACCTTCTTCCACAAAGACCAAAACACCGAAAACGATGATCCTGTTCAACCAAGTCTCTATAGCGCCTTCTTGACCCGCCTTCTCGAACACCTCCTCCCACTCCTGGAACGTATCGACAACAAGGCCTCCGATTCCACATCCAGTGTTGCATTGGTGCTTGCTGGTGTAACCTTCCACCTTCTCGCCCTCCAACTCCCTTCCAGCGCACTGTTACGAGACAGGATACAGATTACAAATGCGCTAGAGGATATCTCTGATCTCCAGCGGGACTCTTCTCTCCTATCATCGTCCACGGTTTGGCAGAGCATTTTTGGACCAACCTCATCAATAAATCCGTTTAGCATTCTTGAGGCGCGCCTCCACGCCTTACAATAAAGTATCCCTCATCAAACAACAACAACAGTAAGGAGTCCAGATGCAGAAACAAATGTTTAATGTGAGAAAAAAACTAGAAAGGAAAGGATAGGTGGGGTAGGGTTGGTTGGCAAGGTGTCTTATTTATCGTGTTTGGACCTAAAAAGTACAAAAAGAAAAAAATTGAAGGTTAGAACATGTCGCTCTTTTGCATAAGGTACACACGAACAAGAACAACAACAGCAAAAAAAAAACGTACCAAATCGTCGATCTTGAGCAACATCTTGACGGTCTCGGCAGCCAACTCGATGGCGCTCGTGGAGACCAAGAGGGGCTGGATGACGTTCTCGTCCAAGATATTCGTGATGGCTCCCTTGCGGACGTTAATACCGGCGGTGGTCTCACCGAGAGCGTGGCGGTTGCGCAATTCTGTGACGATCGCAATGGGGTTCAAACCAGCGTTCTCGGCAAGAGTGATAGGGATAACCTCCAGCGCCTCAGCAAAGGCCTGGAAGCAGTGAGCCTCCATACCACGCAATGTCTTGGCGTACTCCTGCAATCTCAACGAAACCTCAATCTCTGGTGCTCCTCCTCCAGCAATCAAATACTTCTTCTTGACCAAGCAGCGGATAACACAGAGAGCATCGTGAAGGGATCTCTCGGCCTCCTCCAAGACGAGCGAGTTGGCTCCGTGGCAGAGAATCGAGACAGTCTTTCCAGCATGCTTGACTCCAGTGACCTTGACGACGCGCGAGCCTGAGGACTGAACCTCGTCAATGAGATCGGCATATCCGAGCTTGTCCTCTGTGAATGAATCAATGTCGGCGATGGGCTTGCATCCTGTGCTCTTGCAGATGAACTCGATCTCGTCACGCTCAACATCCTTGACAACCATGATTTTCAACTTTGCCAAAAAGTGGAGCGACAAGTCGTTGACGGCATCACGGAGAATCGACTTTTGGATCAAGAGAACGTTGCATCCTGACTTCTTGATCTTCTTGACCATGTTGAGCAAGTACTGGCGCTCCTCCTTCAAAATCTTGTCCATCTGACGGTAGTCGTTGACAATAATCTGGTTCTCCATCTATTTCGCATGGACATATTAGGACGCTATGGTTAGATATCATATCTCATCATATCCTTATTTCCACGATATAACTTA
Source organism: Linnemannia hyalina (assembly GCA_019671135.1). Taxonomy (NCBI): domain Eukaryota; kingdom Fungi; phylum Mortierellomycota; class Mortierellomycetes; order Mortierellales; family Mortierellaceae; genus Linnemannia; species Linnemannia hyalina. Next base: position 420,125 of record JAHRHY010000007.1, on the reverse strand, counting down.
TATCCACACAATACATGGAGCCCATGAGAACAGAAACTTACATCGGGCTTGGGGGGAGAGAGCTGGAATTGGATCAAACCAATCTTGGCCTTCTCGATTCTGGTGGGGCCACCGGCAGACTTGACGACGTTCTGGGCGAGGACAAGGCCATCAACCAACTCGGTATCATCGATAGTACCTCCGACCTTCTTCACAATGCGGATATCCTTCAAATCAACGTTGACGGCAGTGGCGGGCTCAATGACCCTCAAGACAGCATCGACGGCAATGGGAGCGAACAATCCAGAGTACTGCGAAACAATCTTGGAGTTGAGCGAGGTGCTGGCACTCTTGAGGAGAGACTCGCGGTCGGCAAGATCCAACTTTGTGGCGACCTCGGTCAAGAACTCGTTGGCCTTGTGGGAAGCCTTCTGGAAAGATTCTGCAATGGTGGTGGGGTGGATGCCCTTGTTCAACATCTTTTGAGCAGCTCCGAGCAATGATCCTGCCAAAACAACGACTGAGGTAGTACCATCTCCAGCCTCAACATCCTGAGCAGCCGACAAATCGACCAACTATGTAGATAAAAGCACCGAAATGATATTGGGTGAATACTCTTTCATGTAAGTATCGCCACCATTCACGCCGTGAGTTTTGGTCGAATGGAAGATGCGAATAAGCGGCTTACCATCTTGGCGGCGGGGTGGAGGACGGCCATGTGCTTCAAGATGGTGGCGCCATCGTTGGTGATAATAACCTCTCCGTTGGCAGTCTTGATCTATGGGTGGATCAGAATACAAAGACATGGTGAGTTGATCTGTGAGTTGTATCGTATGCTTGTTAAAGAAAGGAGTCGTGTCAAACACGTCGCTACGTCCTTACCATCTTGTCCATTCCCTTGGGACCCAAAGAGGTACGGACAGCATCACTGACAGCTATAGATCGATGAAGGAAGCAAACACAGCGTCAGTTGTTGTGCTCAGGAACTCGGTGCTGACCCTGAGTGCCAGTAAGGGCGGCGCGTCGAAGGAAGAGTCAGGTCGCCGTTGAAGTGAGGCGTTGTTGGAAGAACAGGTCGTCAGAGCGCAGTAGATTGCAAAGGAGAAAGTGTCCCTCGAGTTGGTGTCGTTTTGGGGTACGTGTTGTTCCTGGAATAGGAAGTGCAAAGGTGAAGGAGGGGATCGCTGATCTCCTTGTGTTCGATGTTCAAATCTGGCGTGATCAGCTCGAGATGTCGTGTTCCTTTGTGGTTGCCATTGTTGTCAGCGTGTGATGAAGAGGCGTTCGAGTCGCGCATTCCAGGATGTGCTGTTGAGATGGCATCCGTGTTCATTCTGATTCGCAAGCCAGGTACAAAACCACTTTGGACAAATAAACGCGAAGTGTTTAAAAAAAGGATGTACGACTGGACGAGGTATGTGTAGTTTGTATTACCCTTGGCGGCGATGATGTTGGAGAGTCTGACCTCGACGGGCTTGTCCTTGTCCTTGAAGGATCCGCCTCCGGTCTTGGGTGCTGTTGCTACGTCAACCATGGTGAATGTGAGATGTGAAGAGTGATGAAAGGCAGAGGGAGATGCGGTCTGAGTGGAAAAAGAAGAGAAAGGAAAAGGCAATATATAGCCTCAGAGCTGTCTGGCCAGCAAAATCAAAAAAGAACTCCAAGGAAGAAGAGAGACTGCAGATCGGTGACGCTTTTCGTATACGGTGACGTTTCAAATCCGCTAAAATTGGTGGCGGACATATTTTATCTACTACTTTTGGAGACGGATCCCCTGGTCGGACATGGCCTTCAAAGCCTCCATAGCACAGTACCGCACAGCTTCGTGCTGGCTCGCCTGGATCAACTGCGCCAGCTGCTGAATACCACCCTCCGAAGCAATCTTCTCGCTGATTTCCTTGCCACCAATCGTGATCAGGTTCTTGAAACACTCGGCTCCTCGGTGTCGCAACTCGTCCATCCGGCCCACTGCAACCGCATGGTCAACCACAGCCGCCTCCTGGTCCGACATCACATCCTCAATCGCCTTGGCCTCCACCTCATCCGCGTCGTCTGGGGATTCAGAGACACCCAGTGTGATAAGGCTCCTCAAGATCTCTAATCCACGCGTCTGCCCAATGATCATCGTGCACACCTCCGGGCTCGTCGACAACACCGCCAGTGCTCCTGAAGCCGCCCTCCTTGTCATAAAGTCGTCCGCATCACACAGCGCCAGCATCAGATGGATCTTGTTCTTTCCTTGCTTGGGGTCGCTGTACAGCTCAAAGACGGGCTCGAAAAAGATCATGTTGCAAAGCGCCTCTGTAGCAGCGCGACGGACCAGGTTGTGCTCCGAGAACTGAAGGTTTTCCATCTTCTCGATTCCTCCGTCCTGAACAATGAGACTGAGTACCTGGATGTCGCCCATCGATCCAAGATTGGTCAAGGCCATGAGACTCTCAAACTGGCACAGTTGGTCGGTACTCTCCAGCAACCAGATCAGAGGCTTGACCAACTCGGGTATCCGCTGGTTCTTGAAGGTGAGGCGAGGGTCGAGGGTGATGGACAGCTTGGCCAAGGCTTGGATCGCGGCGGTTTTGGTGGCTTCCGAGGATGGTGGCTGCTGTTGTTGCTGTTGTTGTAAGGCCATGGGCATCAAAAGCCGGACGACGCCCTGCTGGACCAGTAATCCTCGTGTCTCTGGAGGTGTGATGAGGTTCCTCAAGACCTGCGCCAAACTCTGTCGAATGTTCTCCGAGGCCTGGTGTCCGATGGCGTGAAGGGCAGGCATGATGCCCAGCTTGGTCAGAGTGATGTTTCTCTGGTTCACCACTACCTCGTCGTCCAATGGGTCGTCGTCCTGGTTCTGTAGGCGCCCTGATTCGCTCTTCGGGAGGGTTCCTGCCATCTTCTTCAGCTTCAACATCTGCTCCTGTTCGGGACTGAGGCGCTTGCGGAAGGCGGTGAGGTTGTTAAAGATGATGATTAGACCGTACTTGAGGGGGTTATTCTTGGTGTCCTCGCCGAGCTGGAATAAAGAGAGGAGGAGAGCCTTGTCAGAGATGATCAGCTGCTTGACTGGCCCCTGAATACTGGCGTAGGCAAGACCCTCGACGGCGTTGAGTTGGATCCCGTTGATCTTGTCGTTCTTGTCGTCCTTCAAAAGTGTCGAGAACAGCCTCGCCAGTTGTGCTTCCTCCTCGGCCGAGTTGTTGGATCCGTTAGATGGAGCTTGGTTTGAGGCGCCGTCGAGTCCGTTCATGCCGACAGATGGGTCCTTCCTTGACTCTGACAACGAGATCTTGGTCAACGCAACAGCCGCCGCTCCCTTCAAGTGCTGGTTCTTGGTAGCGCCACGCATAACGATTGACTTTAAGAACTCGGAGCAGTGTAGTCCAATCGCAGTCCTCGTCTTTGCGTCTGCACAGGCCATGGAAAGAGTTTCTGTCAACGTGATCTGGATGTCCTCTGTTTCCAGCTCAATGCAGTCCATGAGTTCGACCAAGAGGCCATCCTTAGCCAGGATCCCACAGCCGATCGCCATATCTGCCTGGAAGACCAAATGAAGAGACTGGAAGCCTGTAGCGCGTGTCTTGACCTTGTCAGATCCAATGTCGGTCAAAATAATCTCGGTGCTCTTGTCCCTGACGTGATCCTTATTAGACGCGGTTTCGAACGATTTGGAAAGAAGGATGGCAACCATAGGTTTAAGGTCCTGAGGACGCGTTGGTTTAGGGCCTGTAGGTGCTGGTGTTGACTTGGTGTTTGGTTCCACTGTTGAGATAAGGGAGGCGACGGTGCTGGGCAGTCGGAGGACGTCAGCAAGCACGTCGCTGTCAATGAAGGCGTCTACAAAAGGGACGTCATTCATGACAAGGCGGAGGAGAGATTTGAGGACAGTTCCTTGCAATTGAATAAGCGCGCTTGTATCGTCGTCTGTGGGGTCCTCGGTGGGCAATTTATTCGTGAGGATGGTATGGCAGTGGCCAAGGTATGCCTTTTGCTGCTGCCTGACCGTCGAGCTGTCGGGTGCTTTGGCGACGGTGGCGACGAATGCGGCGGTGAGGTCGGTGATGTGAGATGGCTGAACATCCTGCCCGGCTTCCAGGGTTTGAAGTAGTTCGTTGACTTTATCCTCTTGTTCGATGGTTGCTGACATGATGTTGCGTAGGTTGGCGTTGGTGATGACAATTGGGATGATTCTTTCTTGGAGCGCAACTGGGTTAAAAAAAGGGGGTGCCAGGCTTATATCACGTGTGTCAATGGGCAAACCATGAGACGTTATATTTTATTTTATTTCGAGAGTGCTACCGGAATCCCTTTGGTCCCTAGAAAGATGTAGATACGATAGAGCGAGATACCGTTAGGGCTTGACACTTCAACGGTTGTACCTAAACATGATTGACAATGATAGATGGTTCCTGCGGGAGCTGCTTACCATTTTAAGGGTTTCCAGCACCGCCTGAAGCGGTTGTAATGCGGACGAGGTCAAATCGCGCTCTGCCTGGTCCATCGAGGCATTCACATCCTGAACAGTTGCCGCTACGCTTTCGACCATGATCTAGTAGCAGTACACATTGACACGACGAGTAAGAGGTCAGCTTTGTTCCCTGCAAGTTGTTGCCAAGCTCTGCAAGCATGACATGTGCAACTATGACTCCTGACACATACCGCCAGTGCATCGATCTGCTTGTACATTCGCTCCATTGCCTCAGCTCCTTCGATAAGCGCTACTGTCTGCTGGTTTAGTCCTGGTAATTGATCCTTGATCTACAACATATTGACAGAGTGAGTGCAGTTAGCGACTGGGTGTTCATTTTCGTGCAGGTGAGTGGTGCAGGCCTGGTTTTAATGAGCAAAGACAGACAGGCCGTACCTGACCGACTTGAGTTCTGATCCCATCCATTTGGAGTGCCACAGTCTGGATCTGACCCTGTGCTTCCTTGACTGCAGGGGCAGAGAGGGACTCTATACTGAACTCTTGTGCGAGCTCTGCAGCAACAGGCCCTACCGTGGCCAAAGTCTCGTTGGTCACACGTCCCTCGTGCTGGGCTAATGAGTCCGTTGTCGTTGCTGGTTCTGGTGGTGTGAGGTGGTCATGAGAGTGTAGAATGTCGGCAATGTTTGCTGTGGGGGTCGTTGAATGTGTGTCGCTGTTCATGGTGTCGTTTGCGCGTCTGTTAGAAAAAGGAGGCGCGAAACAAAAGAAAAGGAAAGGTGAGCAGACGTGACTCGTTGGAAGAAAAAGAACAAAAAAATGTTTCTTTCCCCGAGCCCTTCTTCACTTTTTCTACCTTGCCTTGTTCATTCCTTTCCCCTCTCACTTCATTCGATCCTTCCTCCACCTGAGGAATCACACAACTCTCCCTCTCCTTCTCTTTTTCTCCCTTGACGACCATGCACGAGATTGTCACCCTCCAGTTTGGTCACTTTGCCAACTTTGTTGGAGCACACTTCTGGAACACACAGGTGAGAAAAAATACCGTATCCTCCGTTGGCTCTCTGATATCAACAATTAACTAAACAATGTTAGCATGGCAATTCTTTTATTTTGTGAAAATAGGAAGCACACTTCAATTACCAGCAGCCAGGAGATGAAGAAGAGACAGCCCCAGAGCTGGTTAACCATGATTGTCTGTACAGGGTCGGGATGACCAACAAAGGTGTCGAAACCTACACACCCAGAGCATTGATCTTTGACCTCAAGGGCGGCTTTGGATCTATCAACAAATACAAACTCTATGAGACCCCACCAGCTCAGGATCACTACCAGGAACAATACGATCTCTCATGGTGAGGAGGAATCGATCTGCATAGGGAGAGCTATTGTCAATCACATCACTGTGGCCAAACTGCAGATATCTAACTTATGTTTCTTTCAATTTTGAATCTATAGGGACCCTTCGAAGATGGAGACCTTTCAGGAGCAGCAGTACTCAAAGTCAGCTTATCAGAAGCACCTGGAGGATGAGGAACTGGGTGTAAGTGTCTACGCTGCATAGAGCTTTGTAGTTAACGGCGTGGCTTCTGGGTACTTGTCCATGAAACTAACAAAGTTCGTGTCATTTTGTTTCTAGTTAGCGACTGAGGAAGGCGAGGACAACGTGGAATTGAACGAGATCCGGACGTGGTCAGACTACAACCGCGTGTACTTTCACCCAAAATCAATGGTCACTCTGACTGGATACCAGATGGACAGCGAGTTTATGCCCTTTGACGTGTTTTCATACGGCAGAGCCGCCTTTAATGAGACTGAAAAGGTACTTGCTTAGCAGTTGTTTCCAACGCAATTTGCGTTCCATGAACGACTTTTGGGTTTTCAGGCTTTGACTGACAAGCGCTTCATATTTCACTTATTAGGAGAAAGAAACCTACGACGAAAACTTTCGACTGTTCACAGAGGAGTGCGATCAACTGCAGGTGAGCCTTGTTCATTTCCTTGATATAACGTCGAATGCGGGACCATAGTTCATAACCATGGCACTAACGTTCTTACTATCTATATGACAGGGCTTCCAAGTGATGGCAGACGTTCTGGACGGATGGGGCGGATACGCAGTCAGTTACTTGGAACAGCTTCGCGAGGACTATCCAAAAGCCACGGTAGTAACCTACGGCTTAAGCGACGACAAAATGGGCAAGAACTCGACGATGGTAAGGCGAAATATCACTGCCGCCAACCGCCAACGCTTGTAGATCTGGAAGTATATATGTTATGACGCGTCCTAACGGCGCGGCTGTTTCATTTTTATCGTTGATAGAGGGAAAGACAGACGACGGCTGTGAACGAGACAATGGCTATGACCAACCTTTCAAGACTTTCTTCGCTTTATGTGCCTGTCAGGGCACCTACGCGCGCAATGCTGTCTCCCCAAGGGTGGACTAAGAACATTCGCTTTGATGTAAGTTTTCATATTGCATTCTGTTCGATCGTACTGTACGTTACCATGCGCGACATTTGCTGACCACTTCTTATGGTAATGTACGATAGCCCTCCAACCGATACCATACAAGTGCCTTTATTTCCACAGGCATCGACAATGCTCTATTGCCATGCAGGTGAGAACTACGCCCATTACACATGATCATTGGTCTGTTACTGCCTCATTTGAGATATATCTGACACAGCTTTCGATTTCATGGATAGATTGCGCCGTGGAGGTGTCTTCATGGCTGACATGATTGGAGCTCTGAACTGGAGAAACGTGACAACCATTGGAACATTATCTACAGGATTGCCGTTCCCATTCGGCGGCAGCAAGCTGCCCGACCTCACAGGAAAGCTCTCGCCTCTTCTGGACCTGTCATCAAGGAAATCGGACGAAGTATGTCACCTCTATACATTTATATGGTGTTTTGGGTATTCAGGAATTTCCTCCGCACATACTAATGGACGCCCCTTTTGACGTTTATCATTTAGGATGATCAAGTGTTCTCGCAGTCAGTTGTGTTGCGAGGCTTAGAGACGAACCAGTTTGCTAAATATGCTGCAGGGTACGTGTTTTCCCTTTTCTGCTTGGAGCTATGATGTTGCGCCAAGTCGGTCAACAGATATCTAACGCGCCTTTTTTTCGAAACCACAGAACACCAAAGACGCCGCGTGAGGTTGTGGATGAGATGCTCTACACCCTGCCCATCGGCAAGTCATTGGGCGACTCCAAGTACGTATCTGGCAGGAGAATGGTATGGCCCGTGTTGGTTAATGGGGAACTTCTTAAGCTGATAAGCGCGTTTACTTTGAACTCTATAGGATACACACCCCGCTAAAGTACCCGATCCCGACGTCCTTCCCTCGCTTCTTCCAAGGCTTGACCACCGAAGGATACCAAAATACCGAGTAAGTTCTTTTCCATCCAGCAGGAGAAAAATATTTTTGATCTCGCCCATCATCCACCAGACCATGACTGACATTCCCCGTTGTTTCTTACCCTCCAATCATAGGCGATCTCCACCGAACAACCGCGAGGATGGCACAAGCAAAGGTAAGCATTTCGCATCACGGTATTTTCCTCGGAACCTTTTCTCGTTGGTAGACCAGCCGCTAACATTCCATGTCTTCTCTGCCTAATACATGTCTCTCTAGTCAACTCGGTACCAACAATCTCACGGCTGGCAGTGTCGACCACAACACGCTGGCACCTGCAATCACTCTCGGATTCCGTCAAGAAAATCAACCTGCGCTTGTTGCCCCAATTCGATGCTGACGTTACTGGTGGTGTCAACAACGAGGAGTTTGATGAGGCGAAGGAAACACTTTTGGACCTGTACGATATCTACAACGAGTAAACGAAGACCACATTTTCATGTATCCTTGAGTGCGATGGGGCAAATTTTATTGTGAAAGAGGGGAGGAACCTGGTTTGGATGCAAAGGAGGGGATGCTGATGACTGTCGCACTGAAAGGATCGATCCCCATACCATTACTACCGCCGAAAGCTCTCGAAGCCTGCGAGCATGCATCTTGACCAAATGCAGGCACCCCTTCCTCGGCCTTGGGCCCGTTCAATAGATCCTGTTTGATCTCTTCAGGGTTGATATCGTACTTCAGCAGTAGCTCCAGCAACAATGGCTGGACCTCGGGCTTAGATTTGTAAACTGCTGGATCGAGGGGCACTGCAGGTGTCCGATCAAACACGCGACGGGCACGGTCGTAGAAGAAATCTGGCCGAGGCTTGTACCCGCTGTTGGCCATGACGGACTCGATACTTCCGTAGTATTGGATCAACTTTGCGGCTCTTTTTGGGCCAATGCCTTCCATGGTCTACCGAGTTGAAAAAAATGAGCGGTTAGAGGGCAGTTAGTCAGCGTGCGTCAGGTGCCCTAAGGAGGTCAAAAGACTCACAACAAGGCAACTTACGCCAGAAAAGTCAGTACCGCAGAGGATACACAGATCCCGGAACGCGTCCCTGCTCAACCCCAACTGCTCCCTTGCCACAACAGGATCAATCTCAATAATACCCCGATCCCCACTCGCACCCACTTGGCGCAACAACAGCCCGTTCCCAAATACCGCCGTATCCGTATCCTCGCTCACTGACGCGTCTGTTAATCCTAGAGTCGTCAACTGTGCGCAGACAGCCTCGGCTTCTGCATCTTTTGCCTCGATGACGGGCTCGCCCATGGCGACGAGGAGGCGTTGGCAGGAGAGAACTAGTGACCGGGTGACGCGGAGGGTTCGGCGCTCGAGGGTTGTGAAAATTTGGCGGTGGGCTGAGAGGACGCTGTGGATCATTGATTTTACGTCCTGGTCTTGTTCTTCAGCTGCTGTTGGTAGTATTTCGGTAGTGTTGTCGGTGTCTTTCATGAGTATTGCGTCTTCCTCTCTCAAGGCGCTTGATGTGTCGCTTGGTTCAGATTCCACTGACCAAACGGGTTCCGTTTCGACTACAGGTGCCATCTCCGGGACCAATTCCTCGACTTTTGTCGTCCTAGTAGGCGTGGCCTCCTGTTGTAATGGATCTTCGCCCTCTTTTGCTGGTTCCAACACTGCGGATGAAATTATTTGCGGCAGCAAAGCCACGTCTGAGTCAGATGTCGTGATCTCCTCGACCTCCGCGACGGGATCCAGTTGTGGGTCGATGCCAGTCCACTCCTTGATTTCCTGCACCAGTTTCTGTTCCAAGGCATCCAAGGCCCGCTGCTTTCTCGTTGAGGTGGTTGCCAACTCCTCTACCTCAGCATCCTCATAACTCTTCTCAGACGACCGAATATACTCTTCCAGCGCCGTTTGAACGCGTTTCTTCGTGGCCGCAGACTCCTCCTCCTCTGGACTGGGTGCCTCAGGAAGGGAGGTAGGAGGGCGGTCGGTAGACGAGAAGAGATTATGTATACTGGTTCCTGTCTTGAGCACCAACGGAGGTGACTGCCACGCACCATCATTGTCGCCAGTAGGTTCCGTTGCCTGATCTGAGAGGTCATAAATGACATCCATCCCGTCAAGTGTGTCGACATCCAGTTCCAAACGATCCAACGTATCCAACTCTCGCTCAAACACGTCAAACCCTTCAAAATCCCTTTCATATGAGCCTCCAAGGATCCCTACAAGTTGTCGTTCGTCCGCCCCAGTAATGGATGTGTTGTTGGTGAACGGGTCGCCGCCATATGCTGTCAAGAGTTGGGCGTGGTCTTGTTCCAGTTGTCGGTAGAATTCATCGGGGAGTGGGGGTATTGTCCAGAATGATTCTTCGTCCATCCCGATGAGATCCTCCTCCATCAGGTCGTAGATTTTTGCGAGATGTAGTTCTTGCTGCGGAGAAAATCCTTTGTTGTTGTCGCCCGATGATTCTGTTGGTGCTTTGGTTATTGGTGCTGAGCGCTTTGGTGGTGTAGGTGTCGTTGGTTTCGGTGTCATAGTTTCTGGATCTGGTGGGGTTACTGATGGCTCTTTCGGTAGGACTACTGTAGGCGCGAGCTCTTTGTCCTTGCGGCCAGCGATGGTTCCTTCATCGTCAGCATCAAGCACGACAGATACTACTTGTGTGATCGAATCACGTCCATCACCGCCATCCTGCTTCCGCATATCCTCCAACATGGAAACAAACTCCTCCGTCGAGAAATCCTTCAGAATCTGCGCCGACCCTTTCAACCCCTTCAACCGCGTCTTTCGAATCTTCTCCAACCTAAACGATTTCTTCACCCTCTCTTTCATTGCCTCCCTCCTAAACCCTTCTTGCTCCTTCTCGACAATCCTGTCAGGCCCGTCAAAGACAAAGATGGGCTGGATGTCGTGTAGGTGGAAATAGGTGCAGAGACGGTATAGGTTGCGTTGGACCCGTGCTGGGTGAGGGTCTATTGTGTAGACTGTATGAGAGTGTTTGTTGGTTCATATGCTTTGCGAGTTGTGTCCTGCATGCAGTGTTTCAAAGGCTAGGGGGGATGGAGTGGGGGACTTACTGAAGCGGTTGAGGAAACAAGAGACGTCGATAGCGAGAGATTTTCCTTTGTAGTGAGAGATATGCTGGGTCCTGACGGCGTCAGGGGCCAGTCGCTGGAGGAGGGCTGTCAATCCCTTAACACCCATTTGCGCCGTTTACAATGTTGTCAAATCTTGATGGTGGTGGGTGGGAAGGTGAACAGATAAGTGTAGTGATTTTGAGTGTTGAAGGGGGTGGTGGTAAAGCAAACAAAGGGTGGTTTGGGCATCTCTAGCGTCAACTGAGCATCATCTCCACAGTCACAAAATCGCCTTTTTGGTGGCGTCCAAACATTCACCGTGTAAACTCGGTCAAAAGACATTAAAGTACTAGGCAACCTTCGGACAGAATCGCCTTCTTGTCCTTCTTTCTTTTCCTTTGACCATCACACCTGTCCCATCTTTCTCGACCAACACATCCACTTTTCATTCAACACACAACATTAGAGAAGAATGCAGGTCCCCGCAGGAGCCATCCGATCGGCGGTCCGTCAGAGCACAAGCGCATTCTCGAGGTGGGCATCATGCCAACACCACCAACAGCACCGTCTCCATGCACGGGCAACAGCATCAGTAACACCGGCAAATAAGGCGTTTATGCCTATCCAGTCAACTCGCTGGTACAGCTCACATGGTATGTTCAAACATAAGCATACTCCAGTGGTAAAATTCTTTGTGAAGGGATGATATATGCTTCGATCCAAATACTAACGAGGTGAAACACCTTCGGCGAATCAATTAGCGCATAAGGCGGACGAGGCGATCAAGAACGCCAGGAACATTGGAATCATTGCGCATATCGATGCAGGAAAGACGACGACTACTGAACGCATGCTTCATTATGCTGGATTCACTCGCAGGATCGGTGGTATGTGCCATATTGGACTGGTCCCATTTGCTCACGCTTACGTTCACACCTGACTGAATGTTCCCACACCATGATCAACATACTCACGACGTCCACAAACGTGCAATGTGAATAGATGTTGACAGTGGAGATACTATTATGGACTACATGAAACAGGAGCGGGAAAGAGGCATTACCATCACCTCTGCAGCAATCACATTCGGTTGGAAAGACCACCGCATCAACTTGATCGACACACCCGGGCACGTCGATTTCACCATTGAAGTCGAGCGTTCCATCCGTGTCCTCGACGGAGCCGTCACCATTTTGGATGCTGTCGCAGGAGTGGAGGCTCAGACAGAGACAGTGTGGCAGCAGGCCGCTCGGCATGGGATCCCTAGGATTGCATTCGTCAACAAGATGGACCGCGCTGGAGCTGGATTTGGTAGGACTGTGCGAGAGATGAGGACACGTTTGGGGTGCCGCCCTGTGGTTGTTCAGATCCCATTGATGGAGTCTCTTCAAGGATCCAACGATACCCAGTTCAACGGAGTGGTTGATGTTCTCACTATGGAGGTCCTTCGCTGGGATTCGAACTCGAAGGGTGCCAATATGATCAGGTCTCCCCTGGATTCCAATTATGCTGATCAGGAGGTCTACCAAGAAGCTGTCAAGGCTCGTATCGCTCTGGTGGAACAACTCTCTGCTCTGGATGAAAACATTATTGAGTTGTTCTTAACACTGGAGGATCATATGGCGATTGAAGCAAAGGACCTGCAGGCTGCTATCCGCCGTCTAACTTTGTCCTCGACCATCGTCCCCGTTCTTTGCGGAGCCAGTTTCAGGAACATTGGAGTTCAGCCCCTCATGGATTCGGTGGTCGATTATTTGCCCTCACCCGAGGAGAGGCCCGCAGCACTGGGTCGCATGTCAGACGGAAAGGCTGTCGAAATTGGAAACGGCGGACCAAAGGAGAGACTCTGTGCTTTGGCCTTCAAGGTCGTACACGATGCCCGCCGGGGACCTATGGTTTTTGTCCGTGTCTATGCCGGTCAGTTGAACGAACGTGCTCAGCTCTGGAACAGCTCGACCCACACCAAGGAGAGAGCCAACAAATTGTTGCAGATGTATGCCATGGACGTTGAGGAGATCCCTCATATCACCAAAGGAAACATCGGTGTCGTTCTGGGTCTCAAGGATACAAGGACGGGAGATACATTGCTGGATGGCCATGACCCTCGCAAGGGACTTGCACTCAGCGGAATCAAGGTCCCATCGCCTGTGTTCTTTGCCAGCATTGAGCCCATGTCGAGCTCGGACGAGAAGCCTGTGGAGGAGGCGATCAAGGCACTTATCCGAGAGGACCCCTCTTTGGGTATGCGTGTAGATGAGGAAACTGGTCAGACTCTGTTGGGTGGAATGGGTGAGCTACATTTGGAGGTCGCCAAAGAAAGGCTGGTGAGCGATTTCAAGGTCAAGGCCGAGATGGGTCGCATGAGGATATCGTTCAAGGAGACGATGCGCGGCGCTGGTGTCGTTTCAGAGGTTCCTGCATGGGAGTATGATCGTGAGATTCTTGGCAAACGAGGTCGTGCTAGGGTCGGTGTCACTGTTGAGCGCCTGGAGCGGTTTGACGATCAGGAGGACGAACGTGTACCCGAGAGCGACAGTAGCTCGTCAAAGGCGGAGGTTGACAAGAAAGGCAAGAAGGGTCAGGCCGATGCAGCCATCCACATGGGGCCAGAGGAGTATGACGGCAACGAGATCATTGTCTCGCTTTCGGAGCAGTCGCCGAGCACGGACGAGGCAGGAACACTTGCAGCAGCCGAGAAGGCTGCGGCCACAGGAACTGTGATTCCATCAGGATCGACCGACTTGCCCATCCCCGTGTTGAGGACTTCGATCAAGAACGGTATTCTCTCTGCACTCTCTCGAGGACCTTTGCTTGGTTATGCGCAGACACATCTCAAGGTCAGCCTGACAGATTTGCATCTCTATGGTGGAGAGTCTACTCCAGCAGCGATCTCATCTTGTGTGGCCGCGGCTGTGACGGAGGCCATTCGGTTAGGAGGCAACCCTTCGACCGGTGACACCGACAGCAACTCGGTCCTGCTTGAGCCCATTATGGATGTCCGTGTCGAGGTGGCCGAAAAGGATGTCGGCACAGTCATTGGTGACATTAGTGGAACGAGGCGAGGCCGTGTCCTGAGTCTAGGTCAAGACGACGACAGCGCCGCTCAGCAAGAAGAGGACGAGACTGAGTTCCAGCTGTACGCGCCTCCCGATTCAACATACACCGGACCTGGCTCTGCTAGCTCGTCATCTTCATCTTCAGCGGACGCTGTTGGAACCATGTCGGACCGGCGGTCGATTCGTGCCCAGGTGCCACTTTCATCGATGCTGGGATATGATGCTGCGCTAAGGGCTTTGACGGGTGGTACGGGCAAGTTTGCGATGGAGGTCATTGGGTATGGCGAGATGGACTTTGACCGGCAACGTGACCTCATTAAGGAGATGCGTGGAGGATAGAGTGGGTGTTCGGCCGTTGCTTTATTTTTGTGGGTGCCGCAATATCTAGCAACGAGAGACGAGATATCGAATAAAATAGACATGTACATAATACCAACCATTCAACCTTGGCAGAATCGTTTTCTCTGATGGCGATTTCGCAATGGTGTTAATGCAGGTTGAGAATGTTGTGCGCCCATCTGCAGATTGAACAAATGAAGAATTCCTTCGGTAATTTTCTTGAAAATTGGCGCCCATGCATGACCATTTCCTGGGTATCTGGTGCCATCGTAGTCTCATCCCATCCCTTGAGTAAAGGAATCCGATTGTTTCCCGACGTTTTTCTGGGGAGTAAGGAATCATTCCCTGGTCTTCCAATTGTTCATGACTAAGAGGATCATTAGAGTTGGTTTTTTTTCGTATATGTTTGTGGGCGCCTGAAATGAACTGAAGAGATATCGTTGTGGGGCAACGTCCTATCTTGCGAGTCACTTACGCAAGGGACTGGCGCCAACATGGGTCAAGGGACCCGACCTACACATTTTGATGCTTTTCTTTTTTCTTTTCTTTAAGGCAATGGAACACAAGGGACACTATGAAATATTGTCCCATGCATGGTATGACGAACCCCAATAATAGAAACCTTAGATATATATTTTTCGACTCTTGCTCCAACCTCACTGGTTAATTGTATAGTTTCCCTATGCATGAATTTAGGGAAATGGCGGAGAGTGAATAATTTGACGCGCCCAAACAATTTTTTTAGAGTGTTTGTTTGCTCGCGCATGCGTCTTTGCACTCACGCGTTTCTGTGCCTTGCTATATTTTTTAGTTTTGTTTCTGTTTATTTCATCTTCCGGTCCCCAATCCATCAGACTGGTAGAGTGAGACGTACACTCATTAGATTACGTTGGGAATGAGCGACGAGAAGAAGAAAAGAAATAAACTTAATAGCAATATTTGGCGTAGGGTTGCAATCTCTCCATCTTTCTCTTTTTGCGCCAGAAACTGGACATAACCCAGCATGAAGCAGCTTGGTATACCAGACGTATTCCTAACATGCACTGAATCGTTATTGGTTCTTTGTCTTCAATTGCCACAGCCCTGAAAATACAACTGTAACTCGAGGAAGAGACGACGACTCCATGGGCGTCCATTCTTTATATAAAAACATGGCCTCCCACCTTTTTCCCAATTTTTTTTCCTCATCGAACAATCTCTCAAAAAGAAAGCAGGCTTCCTTCCGCTCCTCTCCCTTCCTCCATCGCCATCCCAACACCACCATGAAAATCCTCTCCCTTCTCGTCGCCACCACCCTGGTCATCGCTTCCTGTGTTGAAGCGCTCCCTCAACCCATCGTGGACATCGACGCCGATTGGGTCATTGAAGCTGAACGTCAGGCGGCGGCGGTCGAGGCTGAATACGAATTTTTCGATGGCACAGTCATCCCCTCTCTTGCTGTTCCATCCTGGGCCTTGACTGTCGTTCCTACCATTAGCTCGAAGCCCCCCAAATCTATCTTCACCTCGGTCACTACCATGAAGCCCCCCAAGCCCACGGTCTCGTCTGTTACCACCATGAAGCCCCCTAAGCCCACGGTCTCTGTTGTTACCACTATCAATCCCCCCAAGCCCACGGTCTCTGCTGTTACCACCATGAAGCCCCCTAAGCCCACGGTCTCTGTTGTTACCACTATCAATCCCCCCAAGCCCACGGTCTCTTCTGTTACCACCATTAAGCCCCCTAAGCCTACGGTCTCTTCTGTTACCACCATGAAGCCCCCTAAGCCCACGGTCTCTGTTGTTACCACTATCAATCCCCCCAAGCCCACGGTCTCTGCTGTTACCACCATGAAGCCCCCTAAGCCCACGGTCTCTGTTGTTACCACTATCAATCCCCCCAAGCCTACGGTCTCTTCTGTTACCACCATTAAGCCCCCTAAGCCTACGGTCTCTTCTGTTACCACCATGAAGCCCCCTAAGCCCACGGTCTCTGTTGTTACCACTATCAATCCCCCCAAGCCCACGGTCTCTTCTGTTACCACCATGAAGCCCCCTAAGCCCACGGTCTCTGCTGTTACCACTATCAATTCCCCCAAGCCCACGGTCTCTGTTGTTACCACTATCAATCCCCCCAAGCCTACGGTCTCTTCTGTTACCACCATTAAGCCCCCTAAGCCCTCGGTCTCTGTTGTTACCACCATGAAGCCCCCTAAGCCCACGGTCTCTGCTGTTACCACTATCAATTCCCCCAAGCCCACGGTCTCTGTTGTTACCACTATCAATCCCCCCAAGCCCACGGTCTCCTCTGTTACCACCATGAAGCCTCCCAGGCCCTCGGTCACCCCTGCGACCACAACCTCGAAGCCTCCTAGACGCACCATCGCCACCTCCCGCCTTGACGAGTACTAAAAGAGGCAAAATGTAAGGGTACTGCTCTGGCTACTTTTTTTCTGTTGGAAAAAATGATCTGAGAAGGATGGTGGATGGTGGTCATGGGTGATGGAAACGATAGACAAAGTAGCCACGTTATTGTGAGAGAATAAAACAATTACCCTAGAAAAAAAAATAAGAAGTGGCTTCAGTCGATCTATGACTGAATGCGTCTTCTTTTGGTTTGGTTAGAAGACCATGTCGCAAAAGATCGCATTTTATTTTTATCTGCCGCTTCCCCTCGACGTTTTTCCTTCTGTGTTTCTAGATGCATTTTTTTTACATGCAGAAGAGTGGGTGATGAAGTTTAACAAGATCCTTGGTAGCGACGCAGGATAAGAGCTCGAACAATATGTCGACGCCCCATTGTTTTGCCTTTTTTTTTTCCCTCCTTACATTAGAGACGCGTTTCGATTTGAATATAATGACTAATATAGTTGTGTTGTTTTCTGAATGAGCGATGATATACGTCTTTGTCGATCTTTCCTTGTCTTATGCGAACAAACAGGTGGATAACATATAACAAATCCCGAAGCCCTGCTAAATGGGAACTGGGGATGGCCATTGACACAAAAAATGGAGGCTATGATACTCGGTATTTTTTCAGGCACAATGGTACCCCATCTTCAAGAGAATGATGGACGTTATACAGTACAAAGAGTCGGTCCTACCTGCCGGCACAACCACACGCCTCTGGCATGGATGTTAATTTGGATTCCTAGCCCTGCATTACACTTACGCCCCCCTAGTTAGAAGATAGATGGTTTGAGACAAACAACAAACGACTTCGCCCATTCTTTATTCGTTTAACATGCCCTTCAAGACTCGCTCTCTCTTTTCATCTCCTGCTGTCAATGGCCTCGTCTGTGCCATTGATACTCTGAAAGAAGCGCAGCACCTAATAAAAGATTACCATGCTAGATGCTAGATGCTGTGTTCGATCCATGTCTCCTCCATGCTGCCACTCTTTTGTTTGCCGCCACTCTTCTGCTTGCCACCACTCTTCCGCTTGCCACCACCGTCCTTTCTGCCTTCGCTGTTATTATTTTGTATAACTGACTTTACACCTGTCTTTATTGTTCGTACTACCTTAGTGACTATGCTAGTAGACCCGCCGTTAGTCAATGCCACTCTCCCTTCTCCTAGAAGAGAGAGAGAAAGAGAGAGAGAGGCATCGTCCAGGGCACACCACGAGGAGGTCGCGGGTCAAGTTAGTGTCCCATACAAAAACAGCTCCTCCAAGTGCCTCCAAACGGGGATTGGCTTGAAGGAATTAGAAAAACAAACCCTGGCTAATAACTTCCGCTTTTGGAGAATCCATCCTTGCCCTGGTTTGACGAGGAGCACGGACCGAAGCCGGTCGGGGGCCGCGCTCTTCTTTTTTTCTCCACGACTCCCACAGCAAGAGCACACCTAGTCTCCGCCTGGAGCCGCCCCACATTAGTACTCCTGTTTGTCCTGTTTGTCCTCTTGTTGGTGCTGGCTGTTGTGGTTGTTGTTGGTTGTTGTCGGTCATTATCGGTTGCTGTTGGTGGGTCAATGGTGGTGGTCGATAAGAAGAAAAGAAAGAAAGAAAATAGGAAGAGAGAGAGAGAGAGAGTGAAGCATTATATACCCACTCAGTCCTTCTTCCTCTGTTCTCTGCCAAGCCATCGATGACCTCATATCCTTCTCTCTCTCTCTCTCTCTCTCTCTCTCTCTCTCTCTCTCTCTCTCTCTCTCTCTCTCTCTCTACCCATTCCGTTCTGGCGACACATACATATACGTTCTCTTTGACTCCCATTCCATTACTCGAACATAATTCGATGGTGGGAGACAAAGGTGTTGAAGAAAGATATGACTTTACTGAAAATTAAACAAAAATAGACTGAATGATTGAGAAGATAACAAAAGCCAGGGGTGAATGAAGGGTAGGCGTGTCCGGTGTTTTCGATTCAATGATGGGGTTGGTGGGAAGTTGTTCTGCTGCTGCTTCTGCTGGTGGCTCTGGTGTTGCTTCTGCTTGCGCCCACGGCGCTTTTCGCACCATTTGCGTGGTGGTGCTAGGGCCAAGAGCTCCTGTGGCAATAGGAAGAATCATGGGCGATAAGGGCGATGAAACCTTGATGGCTATGGTAATGAGGTCAGCGGAGGAAGGAGAATGGGAGTTTGACGAGGTGATGAAGTCAAGGAAGCGGAAGATGAAGGCGAGGAGGGGAAAGGGGGAGGGGGTAGGGGGTCGCGACGGTGATCATGGCAAGGATGTGGCGAATTCCCATGCCTTCAATGCCTCCTTGCTCTTCAGAGTCACTATGTCGATTCTGTCAAGGTGGGCACCACCCCCTTGCAGTTTGCGGCGGGTATAGATGATGCCCTGGCCGACCTCGTCCTTCTTGGCATTGGACACCTTCTCCATGCATCATTATGAGACGAAGGCTGTGGGGTTGAAGCGAGGGTTGCGCGAGAGGTTGTAACGCTCCCCGTCTAGATCATACAAGCGGGAAGAGATTGACTTCTCTTTGTCGAAAGTTATAAGTTTAAGGCAGGAGCGCGTTCCATTCACGCGTTCCAAAATATTGGACATCGGGGATGAGGACATGATGTATGACTCTTTTTCTTGTAGATACAATTAATCAAGAACGATATTTCATCGACAAGGTAAGGGGAGCCAGGTCTCTCTATTTTTGCGATCCCGTTGCTCATCTTACGGCTATAATTTTTCAGGACATCTAGGATCCTGCCTTGGTGATATCGCCTTTCTTTTCTTCAAACATCATTTTAGTACGCGGATTTATGTCTTGGTAGACTACCCCCTGCACATGCTTCGAAAGTTCATTGGAGCACGCGGATATCACATTGTGGTGATGTTATCTCTTTACACATCTGAAAGATCACTTGCTGAGCTTGGATATGCCGCCCTTTTGGAATCTGGTCGTATAAACTAAATAGGAAAAACACCTGGGATACATTTTGCGGAAGTGATGAACCTCAGCTCCGTTTTGTGTTTGTGAAGAAGATATGCAGTTGAAAGCAAAGACATTACCGAGGAGTGCACATTGAACTCCGGTTGGGTCGTTTTCCGAATTGGTAATACCTGCGTCTGAGAATATGGGTTGGTGGTTGGGTAAGAAAGGAGTCGCAGCGATGATTTTTTTTTACGGCGATATCAGTCCTCGATGCAATGTTCTTGTTCTTCTTTTACTTTTCTATTTTGTCATTCATCCTTGCTTTATTTTTTTCATCTCGGCGATACGCAGTCCGGCCTTCGACGTTTCTTTATACTCAATTTCGCGAGTATTCTTCGTCTTTGCCGTTGGTGACTACAAGCCTTTTCTTGACTAACTTTCAAAAATAAAAACAATTATGCCACCATGGATGACGATACGGTAATGATCTTTTATTCTTTATCCTCATGTCTTTTTCGCTTCAGCCCAAGGAATCAATTAGCAAATAAATGTAGGTGGACGATGCGACAAGAAGTTATTGGTATTCATTTTATTGTAGCAAGAAAAGAGCAAATTGCCTTTGGGAAGTAGGAAGGAAGAGTGGGCTTGCCAAAAGAAGAGGGAGTGAAGAAGAGAAGAAAAAAACAAGGAGCCTCCAGATTGATGACCGCGTGAAGATTTTTACTGAGGTGTCGGGGGAGGAGAGGGGGGGTTGAGGGGCACAGACATGACCTCCAGTTCCCCATCACCAAAAAATAGCACCATCAAACACATCCCTCGGAAAAATTGAACGCGTTCCTCCATCGTATCACGTTCTTTATCTTGGCGCGTCACGTTTACAATTATCTCGACGCGTCTACTGATTTTTACTTGTTCCTGAAAAATGAGCTTCTCGCAATTATTGGTGGCGCCAACGATTTTCCTTGCCCTTAACCCAGCAAGCCACATTTCATTGGCAAGCTCACAATGCGACATCCGTTAAGCACATCAAAAACTCTTTTCCACAATGCCAACCCAACAGCAACATCAACACCAACACGGAGATGGTGACCCACCCTCTCAACCCCTGCCCTCAATCGGGTCCCCACCATCCCCTTCCTATGCCTCCATGGCAGCTGGAACCCGTAGTAACAATAAACTTCTCATTCACTCAGTGTTTACCGACCCCGAAGAGGGTCACCTTGCTGCTGCCGCTCTTGCACCAAAGGGAGCTCGACTGGGCGACCTGGTGAACCCAAGAGCTGTTGCATACATCGTCCCCAAAACTATTTCTTCTGGCGCGTTTTCGGATGCAGTCAGATCCACCCACTCAACTCTGTTCAAAGCCCATGATGACATAGCACCTCTCCATATTCTTAGCAACATGGCCTTCCCCTGCGCTGACAATGTCCACCATCGCATTGAAATTGTGTACCATGAATCTCTGGACACTACAGCTGTTTCCACCACTCCCATTACCGTCGACGACAAGCAGTTTGCCCCCTTTTCATCGACTGTTCCTCACATTATCACCCGTTTCGTCTTCACGGATTACCAGTTCCAGACTTCCCTTGATTTTGGCACCCACCTGGAGCAGTTCTGCTCTTGGTACTTTGAGGACGCCAAGAGAATGGGCAAAGTCATCAAGATCGAGATCCCTCTGTTCCCTACCCCCAACGGCAACCACGAGGCTCGCAGCCAGTTCGCTGTTTATGTCAAGAGTGACAAGACTGCGGACGAATTCAAGATTGACCGCTTGCTCTCCTTGGGCAACCGTCAAAAATCTCCTTGCCGTATCAGTTGGATGGGAGCCTCTCCCTTTTGTAACTATTGCAAGGGACACGGGCACCTCCTTCTCCATTGTCCCAAGCGCTTGGCCATCGTATGCAGTGCGTGCAATGCGAATGGCCACGTCAGCTTCACCTGCTCAAGGTTCTCGGCTAGAGATGCTAAGAGGGCGAAAGGTAAGATGCCTGTGAGAGGGCAACCCACTTCCACCTCTTCCGCTGAATCCTCCTCAGCTTTTACTTCCTCTACTTCCTCCTCTTCTTCTTCCTCTTCTGCTTCCTCTTCTTCTTCTTCTCATGATTCCTCTTCTTCTGATTCTTCAACCTCCTTCTCTTCTCCTTCCTCCACTACTTCCTCTGCTTCTGCTTCTGTACCGCCTGATACAATTTCAAACACCCACCACGCTTTGACCACTACCAATGTGACCCATCAGTCCCAGTTAGTGGTTTCTCCTTCCAACTCACCAAAAGATGACATCACTATGACCGAATGTCATGATCAGGCTCAGGATACAGGAGAAGAGGTCTTTGATGAGGATTTCAATTTGGAGGGAGCTAACCTGGGAGACCTTGACAGAGCTACCTACAATACTGAACACTCCATTTCCTCCGACAACAACGACCTCCCCATGGAGGATGCTATGGCTGCTTCTATAGCAGCGCGGATCAAGGCAAGACGCTCCGTAGCCAAGACCGCGGTCGCCACAGCAGTTAAGACCATCACCAAGACATCCAACAACATCTACACCAAAGAAGGTAGACCTGCCACTAGATCTACTTCTACAATTAAAAACAATCGGTCACAGTAATGCGGATCGCAAGCTTGAACGTGCGAGGTCTACGTAAGCAGCACCTTCAAAACAACAATGCTACCGGTCCACCTCATTTCTTCACCTGGCTTCGACAAACGGATTTTGACATAATGGCCCTTCAGGAAATCAACCTACCAACATCGCCAACCACTGCTGATCAGATCAATTACAACCAATATCTCAACACTCACAGCTCTGTTTGGTCCCCCCACTGTGCACTCCTTCTTCGCAATCCTGACCTCTCCTTCTCTAACACCTCTTACGCAGAACAAGGAAGGATTATTATTACCACCGTCACCTCTTCATCTTCTTCTTTTATGGCCACATTCTGTGTTATGTATGCCCCAGCCAACAGGACAGCACGAAGGCTATTCATGCTGAACTGTCTCTCCCTCCCTTTCTTTCTCTCCCCTCCCCCAAAGGCCTTTCTTTTAGGCGATCTTAACTACATACATTACACTCACCCTCGTCCTCATCCCCTGTTTCAGGACTGGGTTGATACTCATCTTGTAGACTGCATCACCCCACTTCATACCAACCCCAAGCCCACCTGCACCCCTGCAGGAAACAAAGTCCGCCATACCATTGATTACATTTTCTCCTCTATCCAATTCCTCTCACAGGTATCTAAATCTGAGCAACTCTGCGCATCTCCTTTCTCGGATCACGACATGCTACTACTGACACTCTCCCCCGCCTCCGCCCCCATGACAGGTCGAGGGATATGGCGAATGAATACCCAGCTCCTCAACAACTGCGACTTTATCAAGAATCTCACCGACCACCTGGCGACCTTCTCCTTACCCCGTCCTCACCAAAGCAAGATCCAACACTGGGACAGGGTCAAGATGGAAATCAAACGTTTCTGCATCTCAGCCTCCATCAAAAGGAAACAGGATCGACAATCCGCCCTAAGAGACCTCAACATACAACGCCAAAACAAACTAGCCCAGCTCCCCCTTGCAACCGGTGTAACTAAGGACGCAATCATTCAGGATCTGGAAGCTTTGGAAACATCTCTTCAACAACATACATCGGAAGAACTGGATGCCTATGCCCTCCGGTCGGGAACCTTATGGCGTGAAAAAGGAGAAGGCAACACCGCCTACTTCTTCCGAGCCATCTCTCAACGCAACAAAAAACGACTCGTCCCACACCTACACAACCCTGCCACCAATGCCTTGACAACCTCAACCAATGAACGTCTGGAAGTAGCAACAGACTTTTACTCGCGCCTATACTCCCGCGACCCCTCCGACCAGAATGCAACTAACCGACTACTGGATGCCATCCCCCCACATGCAACCCTATCTGACCAGGATCGCGCCAGACTCGAAGGGACTATCACATCCGATGAGTTAGACCACGTTGTGAGCAGGACGCCCCTTAATAAGGCCCCAGGCAAGGACGGCTTACCCTTTGAGCTCTATCGATACATCCTCCTCATACCCTGGATCAAGGAACTATTCACCGCAATTATCAACGATGCGCTGACACTTGCCTCTTTCCCCACATCCTGGCAAGAGACAGTGATGATCCTCCTCTTCAAGAAGGGCGATGCGACAAAACTGGCAAACTGGAGACCTCTTTCACTCATTAACTCGGATACCAAACTCTTCACCAAAATCCTTACCCTACGGATTCAACCGTACATGACCAAGCTGACAGAATCGCACCAAACAGGATTCACGGCAGGACGACATATAGCAGACAATGGCTTAGTGCTCTCAACACTCCGAGATTACTGCAATGCAAGAAGGACAAGACATATTGGCGTACTACTGGATCAGGAAAAAGCATACGACCGTGTGCATCCTACCTATCTTCAACAGGTCTTGAAACGACTTGGATTTCCATCATGCCTTACGGAGTCGATTATTCAACTTTTCTTCTCTACCAGGATTGCACTCAATATCAACGGCTTTGTGTCAGACACCTTCCCACAATCAAGAGGACTTCGCCAGGGTGACCCACTATCTCCCCTCCTCTTCAACTTAGCCTTTGAACCGTTGCTTGCCTCTATCGAACGATCCCCGGCTATTCACGGTATTGAAATCCCTGGTCGCACGGATCCCATCAAGCTCAGCGCCTATGCAGACGACCTCATGACTCTCATCTCCTCCACAACCGAATGGTCAGCATTGGAGGATACCCTACGGACCTATGGCCGCGCATCCAATGCCAAAGTCAACCTGTCCAAAACTGTGGCCTTTCCTATGGCCCCCTCTTACTCCAAAGAATTGCAGACCCACCTGGAACATTTGGACGTGCGATGGCATGACTACAACTCCGCCGATGCTTTGATCTACCTTGGATTCCCTATCTTTTTCAACCGCGATCAGGAAAAAGACTTCTGGGACAAGACTCTGAAGAAGATACAATCAGCCATAACCATACACTCTTCCCGATCCCTCTCCGTCCTGGGCCGAGCCACCATCATCAACTCTCTTATCCTCTCCAAACTTTGGCACCTATCCTGGATTGTCAACCCCCCGCTCGACTTTTTGCGAAAGGTGAAGGCTGCAGTCACCAAATTCGTATGCTCCTTTAAACCAAGGCCATCATGGGAGGTGATCACTACTCCAAGGGACAAGGGTGGCCTAGGCGTTATTGACCCAGCTACTCAATGCCATGTTTTCCAACTCAAGCATATCCGCAATGCTCTCTCCACTAATGTCTCTTGGGGTAAGGACATCATTCTTGATATCATCCGATGGAGGACCAAAACGTCTCACCGCCTTGCCTTCCTCCTAGCACCCCTGGACGGACAGTACAGATCCTTATTGGCAGGGTTTCCCGGTCTGCAACGATTGGTATCTGCGGCGTCCCTCCTCCCTTCCCTCAAAGCACTGGCCCTTGCTGATCCCTTGCCGGACTCTGTAACACTTGCCTCCTCACCAATCGAATGGTGGTTTGAAACGACAGATACCACCATCAAGACCCTCAGACTCCGAGTGGAAGAGCTCTTTCAGTTTTCTCCTGACAACAATGGGCTCCTCCAACTGGTCAGAAAAACACACCTTTCCCCCAAGCTCCGCCTTGCTCAAGTGGAACTAGGGATCCAGGCCTACCAAGAACGTCGTCGAATGCGCCACAGTATGCAGCAAGCACTCTCGAACCCACCCAAGATCACGCAGGATGATACATTGGCACAGCATATCCTCTCATCTGTCTTGATCCCAAACGACAGTAATCCCATCACTCTGGAATCGGCCACGAACAAACACCTTCGAGCCTTTTTGAGGCAAGACACACCACCAAACCCAAACTCCTCAACCCAACCAGAGACGGGAACCTCGAAACAGTGGCGCCAATTCTGGAGCGCTAAAATACCACACCGGGCCAGGACCACGTGGTGGAGATTTAAAAGGGATTGGCTTCCTTGCGGAACTCTACGTCAAAAAATCTGGAAGCAGGATCCTCATTGTAACATGGCCGGATGTCGTGAGCGACGTGAGGACAAGGCGCATCACATCTTTCAGTGCGCTCCTAAATACATCGCTTGGCAAACAATTCTCAAGGAACATACATCCAAACCACTTTGGTCAGATGATGACCTTGATAAGGTCTTGTCTTTCCATCCTCCAACCTTTGATATCAAACCCCAATTTAACATCACTATCCCACAATTGCTGGCTTGTTGCCTCATTGGTATTTCATCAGCCAACACCGTTCTTTTTCTTCATCAACACACTCAATCTAGTAGCGATATCATCCACACCATACTTCGCGAAATCACCAAAACCATAGCACAAAATAACTCAATCAAGGCTGTTTAAGCCACAATAAATCCTCTCTTTTCCCTCAAAAAAAAAAAAAAAAACCGTTAAGCACATCAAAGATTATGACAAACACACACGCGACAAGTCGAAGGAAGAACTGAATTTTTTTTCTCGGTTTTCGAATTATGGGTGGCGATGGGGAAAAAGTACAAGGATGAGGATGGAGGAAGATGATTGATGGAGAAGGGTGGGATACACTATGGAAAGAAAGAAAAGAAAAAAAAAAGATAAAAAAAAGAAAAAAAAATAAAAGATTGGATGTAGTTACAAAATGTGAAGGAAGGCCAATGAGTAAAATGAAGAAGTAGTAAAGTAATAAAGAATGATGTTGAAACAAAAAAAAAAAATGCAAAAAGAAATAGAAAAGAAACTATGATGATAATGAAGTAGGGTAAAAATAAAAAAAACGAGCAAGAGCATGAGCTTTTTACAGCCCAAACCAAAGCCCGACAATGATGACGACCATTCCGGCAAAATACAAAATAACAACCGACCTCTCTCCTCTTGCAAGTCACACGGTCCGCGACGGCGCTGGCCTACATTGCCCGTTGGCAGGCTCCTGCTGTTGCTGCTTGTCCTTGACCTCCTTGACCTCCTTGACCTCCTTGACCCCATTGACATCCCCATTCGCCGCCTGCGCCTTGGAATCTTCAGACTCTGACTTGGGCTTGTCCTTGACTGGGACCGAGACCGACAGGAAGCGAGGATCTTCGTGAGGACCTGGGAACAACGTCTCATCACCGCTCGATGGCCGCCTCGCTGTGGTTTCAGTGGGCGAAGCAGATGAGGTCGACGACAATGGAGGCGAGACCGATGAAGAGCCCTCGGTATCGGTTGTCAAAAGACTCAACGGCGAAAGAGGCGACGCCGTGGGCTTGAACGACCCTCCAAAGTCTTGTTCCTTTGAAAGACTGCTAGGCGACATGACTCGTTTGACTCGCAAATGAGGGTGTGAGAATCCATTGGCGCCATGACTGGGGAGAGGGGCAAGGCTGCTGTTGCTCGGGCTGGTCATACCGTTCTCCCGATCCCGCTCGACCTGTGCACCGTCGATAAGTGGGTCAAGTGGATGAACATCCTGAACGCCATTGAGGTTGTCGTTACTCAGTCCAAGTCCTGACCGCCATTCACGCTTCGCCAACGAAAACACATCTGACGCACGCCGTGAAGCCAAAAGTCCGCCCTCCATCGCAACTGGCCCCAAGAGTCCGTTCAAAACCGCCTCGCTGTGCGACCGTCTGCCAGCAGAAAAGAGGCTACAGCCAATGGCATCTAGATTGCGTCGGAGAGGCCGAGGTGTTTCGATCCGTGAGCGACCCATACTGGATGGAGGGGACGATCCGTTGGCGCCGCTGCTGCCAGTGTGATATCCATCTCCGCATTGCGTGTCCGTACCATTGGCGCAGCCAAGCGAACAGAGACTGTCGGTCGAGTCGTGGTCGGCCAAGCTAACGGTTGAGGAGTAGAGACTTGGAGACTTGCCGATCGTAGGCGTTAACGCCCTATCACTCGAGCTATTGGGCGTGTTACATCGGCTCTTGACCGCAGCCAGAGCAGCCGAGACACAAGTCTCGTTCCTGACCTGAAGAGCTCCTCCGTCCCACTTGTGGATATAATCGTTCAAGGCGCGCTTCATTTCCAAGAGCGCAAATGGCTTGGTCATAAAGTCGTCCATGCCAGCTTCCATACAACGCTCCTTGTCCGATCCCATAGCTGAGGCTGTCAGGGCAATCACATAGAGATTCTTGTAGTCCTTGTACACTCTCTCTGGCGATGACTCCTGAGAACTGTGAGTCCCGTTGCTCTGGGGTTCTTCTGGTGCCAAAATTTCGCAGCTGCTGATCTCTGCTGCATTCGATAACAACCCGCGCAGCCGCCTGTCCACAATCGTCTTTGTAGCATCAATCCCGTCCATAACTGGCATCGACACATCCATCTAATGGAAAATAAAAATAACAGGCAGACATGGTTAGACGAGCTCAGATAGCATTGAAAGCGAGAGAAAAAGTAGGCCAGGAAGTATGGACTTACGAGGATGACATCATAAATAGACCCTTCGTCCAGCCTCTGGATGACCTCCAGCCCGTTCTCAGCAACGTCGACATTCTCATATCCGAGCTTCCTGAGAACTCCCACCGCAATCTTTTGGTTCACTATAGGTCGTAGTTAGAAAAGGTGAGCATGTGAGTCATTGTTTGCAGAAAATGATTACAAAAACGCGTCGCCCAAAGTTTGCTATCTATGCACGAAAACAAAAAGAAGTTCTCACCAGCATTGTCCTCTGCAAGCAAGATGCGCAGAGGGACACCGTCGATGGTCAATGGCCTCATGGTTGATTCGACGACCTTTGCATAGGTCGGCACAGTCGGCTTTGATAATTCCGTGGGTGAGGTGGCGACCGAACTAGGCGGCGTCCTACTCTTATTTGGTTTTTTTTCCTCCGTCGCTGACATTTCCTGCGCTGGTTGCTCAACCACACTGCTTTCGGGAGCTGTGAATAACAAAGGCGATTGGGAAGTGCCGGACGCAGGCAATTGGAAAGTATCCAAGTTACTTCGACCTGCAGACTCGTGTCGGATGGGCGTGGAGACAGGTGAAGAGGGTGCTGTCACTGATGGGTGGGATTCCGTTTCCGATGACTGGCAGATGGTGAAAGGGATCGTGAATGTGAAGCGTGACCTAGAAACCAATGCAAAGAAATGTAAGTATCCTGTTTCTCTCAGATCATTGAAAATTCTGCGCGAAAAATGTCAAAAGTAAAGAGAAAACTTACCCGACTCCTTCAGTGCTTTCGACCCAGATGTTTCCACCCATCTTTTCGACCAAGCTGGCACTGATAGCCAATCCAAGTCCAGTACCGCCGAACCGCGTGCTAACAGAGATATCGACTTGGGAGAATGACGTAAAGAGCTCCGTGATCTTGTTGGCGGGAATCCCAACTCCTGTGTCAGACACTGCAAACTCCAGAATAACAGTGTTCTCGTCCATCTTGTCGCTCTCCAGAGAGTTGGCAGTGGGCGCCACGACCGTCAAAGAGGGTGGCGCAAAAGTCGAAGACTGGTCTGGCTGAGTGTTTGGGCTTGGCAAGGGCAAGTAGCGCTTATCGGCTTGACGACGACGGGACGATGCTGGTGAAGGTTTGGTATATGTGGATTGGCTGGAATCAGTCTTCACATCATACCGCTGTTGGAAGACCATCTGGGTCCTGTGGTCGCTTCCGGTCAGCATGGGCGAAGAGGGCGATGATGATGATGATGGTCCACCATCTGTCCTTGGAGAATATGCCTGGCCACTCTGGGGGGTGTTCCTTGTGACCATAGGCGTGGAGTTGGGTCGAATGGTAGGATATTGTGCCGAAGGTTGGTGAATAGCGACATGGACAGAGACGCGTCCGCGTTGGGTAAACTTGAGTGAATTGGTGCAGAGGTTGATGAGCACTTGTCGAAGGCGAGTGATATCTCCAAGAAGATGTTCAGGTACATCATGGTCGATACTCCAGAGTAGCGGCAAGATGTTGGTCTCCTCCAGTTCGCTAAAGGGACCTAGGTCGTCCATCTCTGGTGGCCACTCGATGACGCTAATTGACCTCGACACATCATGCAAAGGTGTGAGTCCTGCGAGACTGACAGCGTCTAGTGGTGGTTTGAAAACATAAGGGGTAAATAAAGACCAATGGTTAGCATTGTTCGAGACCATTCGCACTTTCGAAGTAGAGAGCAACCTCTCACATCTATAATAAAAACTTTAGGACTTGTGCACATATTTGTTCTAATACACTCTCCCTTCCTTCTTTCCCCTGTCAGTCGCCTCTCCCTCTCTCCTTTACTCCACTCTAGCCCCTATTATTTTCTCTGTTGCTTTGCTCAGTGCTATTGCCCTTCACCAGTGTGCCCATTCGAGCTGCAAGTGGAATGGAAGGGAGTCATTGTTGTCCATGAATGTATTCCTTCTACGATGACCGTTTTTATGTTTGATCAAACATTATTCCTGATAAAACTCAATGAGACAGATAAAGTGATAAGTGATGGACTGATGGACTGATGGTGCCTAGGAGGGGATTGACCTTCTGTTTGACTCTTAAGGACACCGCCATCTTTGAAGTATGCCCAGCCTTACACTGCCTTATTTTGATACCACCGTTCTCACTCTTCCATTCCCCTTGATCATCTCTCTCTCCCTCTTTTTCTTGTAACAGGAATCAAAACAAAGGAAATAACCTATTTCATCATCCCTGCATCTCCTCCCATGACTTATTTTTCCTTGAACGCGGGAAAAAAATATTCATGCAACCATGCCTCATTCTTTACCTTTCAAGCACTTTCGCAAACTAAGGGGTCGTCTCTCCAGCAGGAACTTGACATCCTGGTCGATTCGCGAAATATCCAAAATGTCGTTAATCACCTAATAAAAAACAGAGTAAAGCGAAACGAGAATACTTGTTAGTTCCGTGTTCCAAAGGAGGTCGCAAGAAAAAAAAGGAACAAGGGGAGAGAGGAGAGGGGGGGAATATTCAATCATAATCAGTGCGATTTGTCCATGCCATGTCGTTGTTGCGTGTTTTCGCAGTATCTAGGAAAATACTTACAGTCAGCAAATGCTGTCCACTTGTGCGGATCACTTCGATGTATCCTGTTTGCTCGTCAGAAAGTCCTGCAGTGTCTAAAAGAATATCCGTCACTCCGACAACAGCATTCATGGGGTTTCTATCACGCGAGAAAAAAAAGGTACAAACGGCGAACTGGATTAATAACTACTCAATTACCATCCATCGTTGTAGAAGAGTGCCAAGGTTTGTCCTTTTGCTTACCGGATCTCGTGGGACATGTCGGCCAAGAACTTTGTCTTATTCTTGGCGGTCGACTCGGCGACGTCGCGGGCATAGATTAAGTTGGATTCAATCTTTAGCCGGTCGAGTTCATTGGCAACACGAATCCCGACTTGTTCCAACACCAGCCTGACGATCAAGCTGTCTTCCTCCGTGAGCGCCCGGTCGTGAATGATACCGATGACTCCGACGATCTCGCCTTGAACAGTCTCCAGTCGCATACCGACGTAGGACTCGATGGTGTGGTCCATGAGGCACTCTGCAACATCCTGATGTTGATCAGCCAAGTTCGAGTCGATAAATGTGACCTTGTCCTGAATCGTACAGTCTGCCAAGTATCCTTGGAACGCATGCGGGTTGATGTGCGACCTATGTGATACAAAAGTAATTGTTAGTGCTACTGTTCAAGGTGTTATTTCTTAACGTCGTTGAATGACGAAAGAACTTACTCTCCAGGCCAGCTCGAGATATTGTGCATCACTCCGTCGAGTGGAGGGACCAGCCCTCCAAACTGCTCGATAAGGTTCATGTATTCCGTGGGATCCAGTTCCTTGAGCTCCTCCAGGCTGACGAGTTGCGAGATAAAGGCGTACTTGACCCCAAGGTTGACGGACAACTCTTCCACGACCAGGTCAAAAAAGTGTTCGCCTTGGCAGGTCAAGAGGTTGGCTGCAATGGGCGCCAAATACGAAAAGGAGGGATCGTCCCATTCCCGGTCCAGACGAGTCTCTCCTGGCAGCAGTGAAGACGAGTGGTGTGGTTCAGTAGAGATAGCGAGGGAGTTGTGGCGGATATCCAGACGACTTTTGTCTGCGGATGCAGACATAGAGACGGACAGCTGTGCGCCGGTGGATGTGGATGAGATTGCGGTAGCAGCGATAGAGAGAGCGCGGGGTCGGTTGGCGATGGCGAGTGGTAGAGGTGAGAGAGGAGACAAGGAGAGGAGGTGTCCTAGTGAAGTGGATCGTGCAGAGGGGCGAACAGATGGTTCCTGAGAATGGATGGGCAGTGAAATACTATTGCTGCGACTAGTTGGCATGGCCAGAGGCAGGGGCAGTTGTAGGGGTTGGCGTTGTGCGATGGAGGGTGAGGGTGTCGAGGAGGTCTTGTCGTGGGGCGAGATGGCGTCTGGTTCGGATTGGATATCGGCGAGGACGACAGCTGTGCCGTTTGATACTAGGAGTCGATCGATTGGGAGCAAGTAGGATAATAATAAATGAGGGAAGAAAAACGAGGGGAAGAAGGTCAGCATGGGTTGAGGGCTTTCTCGTCTTCCGGTTCCCCGTAGTGCAGAGTAGAGAAGGCCAGTCTGACTCCCTCTCGTTAGCTACCAAAGAAAGAGAGAGCCATGTGCTCACTTAGACTAGCGAGGTGCACGATGACGATGTATCATCGTATGTGTGGAGCCATAGCAGCTGAGTCGTACTTAGATTGAAGCGAAGCAGAGTAAGAATGAGGGGGGAAAGGGGAAGGGGGAAAATGGCGGAGTGATACATGGGAGAATTGTGTGTCCTGCAACTTATGCTGTTGTGTTGTTGGTGTTGATGTTTGAAGGGAGGCGGAGGAAACAAATGCCCGCGCCATGGAACAACCTTTTCCGCCCGTTTGTCCGTCAGTACATACAAAGGTGTGCACTTGACGAAGATCAAGCGATGACGCCAATTCAAGGGGCAAAGTAAAATGAAAAAAGGTAGAAACAATAGCCAGAGCCGGAGCCAGGACAAGGCCTGGTTATAAGGAGACCAGTATATAAATCAAAGGAGTGGGCAAAGAAGACGAGGAAGAAAGAAAAAAAAATTCAATCACCAGGCATCCCATCCAGCCAAGAGAGCAGCAGCAACAGCGTGAACATAGGAGGACGAGAGAAATGGCGCACAATCGGGCACAAAAACGAATCGGCGAACAGTACTCTAATTTTTTTTGCTGTCTGTGGTTAAAGGGTTAAAGGAAGAGAGCCCTCCTCGTCTCCTTCTTTGCTGCAAAGAAACAAGGCGCCGATGCAGTCTCTTTGTCAGTCCCTGTCTTTTGCGTTGTGTTGATGTTTTTTCCCATGTTCGATCGACCATATGATTATGTGTGTGTGCGTGTGTCAATGTACCGTCCGTGGGTTGAGATGCAGTGGAGAGACAAAGGGGAGAATAGTGGAGAGGGAATGATAATGTGTGGAGAGAGGGAGAGTGAGAGCGAGAAGAATGTTCTTTTCCTTACCTGCTGTGGACGAAGATGTAAAGCCAGATGCCATTGTCGAGGAAGAGGACGGATAAGAAGGTGAGCTATGGCCAGGAAGGTGGAGGAGCATTAGTTGATGCCGACTCGGACCTCGCTAAATAGATATAACAACTACCGCCGAGGGGATACTGTACCTCTTGGGCTTGGACAACGACGACCGCTCATCAAAGCCAGAGTCCGTCGAATGTTCCCTTGAGGTCGAGGGTCGGGAGGCGACGATCGGCGTCATGCTGTCCACGTCGTCCTTGTCGGTGTCGTTATTATTACTGTCGGCTGTGGCTGTTCCTGCTGTTGATGCTTCTGCTGCAGACATAGGCAGGGCTGCGCTCCATGACGATGTTGTTGACGTTATTGTTGCTGTCGCGTCGTCGGATGCTATTTTCGCAAGCATATGGTGGGGTGGAAGGTGGGTTTGCTGAGTTTGCTGATGTGATAATGCAGATAATGCAGTAGTGGTGGTGGTGGTGAATGCCGTTGCTGCTGTT
This sequence comes from Linnemannia hyalina, assembly GCA_019671135.1. Classification (NCBI taxonomy): domain Eukaryota; kingdom Fungi; phylum Mortierellomycota; class Mortierellomycetes; order Mortierellales; family Mortierellaceae; genus Linnemannia; species Linnemannia hyalina. The sequence continues at coordinate 386,645 of JAHRHY010000007.1, read as the reverse complement.
GCTGCTGCTTCCGTATCCGCTGCAATTGAAGGAGAAGGTGCCGTTGATGTTGTTATTGTTGTTGTTTGTGTTGAAGAGGAAGTGGTGAAGGAGGATGGAGAAGGAGACGTGAGGGCAGATGATGCTATGGACGACTGCGGATAGAATTCAAAGAAGGGACAGTGGGTTTTCCCTAGCCCTGTCGAAAGGGTCGAGAGATCGGTGAGGATGACATAGTATCCGATAACCAGAGGTGCAGGGGCAGTCGACAATGTTGCTGTTGATGATATTGGCGTCGACTCTTCCTGTTGCTCTCTCGCCGAGAATGATGATGGTGGTGGCAATGGAGATAATGTCATGGTTGTAGAGGAGGGGTCATCTTTGTCAGCGGTGTGGCTGTGGCTGCCGGAGCTGTGGCCATTGATTATACTCTTCCTGCCTGTGCCTGCAGCAGGACTATGATGATGTTGCTGCTGCTGCTGTTGTTGGTTGCCGTGTGGCCGTGGAGGCAGGGGAGGTAGTGGTTTCGAGGGAGGCAGTGGAGGAGAATTGTGATGATGATGTGGTGAAGAGAAGTGAGATACTGGTGCTGGTGCTGCGGATGGCTGTTGGAAGACGGGCGAGATGGACTCGAGAAAGATATGGCGGGATTGGTCTCCAACGACTCTGGAGACGACCCGCTTGAGAGGCAACCCTTGCAAGGCTCGCACCTGGTCGGGGGTCGACGGGTATAGTTCGATCTCGAGTCCATCGTAGCCCCTTGCCCTCTCATTGTTGTCGTTGTTGTCGCTGTTGTTGCTGCCGGGTATTGAACTGTGAGAGGAGTTATGATGGGAGTGAGTTGGTGGCGAGGATGATCCCGAAGAAAAGATGTGCCTAAGACTGAGGCCAAGCGACTGTTTCGGGTGAATGTTGAAAGTTGTCTGGGCGCCGTGGCTCCAGGCACAGACGAGGCCGTTGAGGTCACAGACGACAATGGGGTCTGCGCTAGATTCAAACAGGGCTTTGATCCATATGTCGTTCCCATGGTGCTCCTGTGGTTGTTGTCCTTGTTGTTGTTGATGATGAAAAGGAGTCTTGTTGGGGTGGTGAGAGGGATGGAAGTGAGAAGATTCTGTGAGGGAAGGAGTGGACAGGGAGGAAGTAGAGGAAGAGGAGGGCAGGGCGGTAGGAGCGGGAGTCGGGATCATGATGGGATGGAGTGCAGCATGGAATGATTATAATATGTATAAGGAGAGAGTTGTTGTTGATCGAGAGTGAGAGAGAAGGGGAGTAAATACAAAGGACAGGTGAAGGGAGGGCGTGAGTGATGAGAGGAGGAGGAAGAGGAAGAGGAGTGAAGAAAAGGCAAAGCGAGCGAGGAGAAGGAGAAAGAAAGAAAGAGAGGGTGAGAGGGAGGGTGTGAGAGGAAGGGAGAGAGCTCTATCAGTCTCAAACGGTGATATGACCTCTTTTGATCAAAAATTGAAGAGGCGTGCTGGAAAAAATAAACACTCCCAAACGAAAATTTTATTCTCTTTCTTTCAGCGGCACAAAGAGAACATGAAGAAAATAAAGAATGTGCAAGGTCGGGTTTGAAGCAGCAATGGCTATACATTAGACTACCGTGTAGGATTGAACACGCCATATATGATGTTGGCACTCTTGGCATACAACACATATTCGCAATGGGTGCACCACACTTGTCTCCATTTCCAAAGTCATTTTGAATTCAGAACGCATTAATCTTCACACTTTGCAAACCATTCGATATGGTGTGTAACTCGTACTTCTATTCTCTCGCATATCCCTCGTGCAAAGGGGGCGACACATATCCAGTTTGTTGTCTTGTGTTGTCTCCACTCGCATCGCATTGCAGTGAGCATCAAAAAGAAAGTTAGCCTTGTCGTCAAAGTTCAAACCAGCCTAACAAACACTCACCCCTTCTCTCCTTCTCTCTTTCTCTCCTCTCTCTCTAGTTTTCCCTTGCCATTGCTCTCTCTCTTCTCTCCTCGTCATCGCTCACCTCCCTTCCCCTATTGCCCTATTGTCCATTGCACATCTGTTTACTACTTACTTGTTACTCCTACTCTAAGAAGACTTACTCTTGCTCACCCCGGAAGCGAAGCAAGGGACTTCTTCCTTTCGTCAAGATCTGCGAATTGTGCTTGGAACTGGATGTCCAGGTATTCATTCCCTCACCCAATTCTTTCCCCTTGTTTTCTCCATCCTTTGCACATCTCTCACTTGGTCTCTTTCTCGGCACCCAGGGACAAGAAGGACATTTGAGCGAGACAATATGATGCATGATGAAAAAGAAAGGTATGATTGCCGGATAATAAAAAAATAAAAAAAACGTACAAGAACACGATTTAACCCCACTTCCCTTCCGTTTTGTCTAAAACTACACCGACCAAAGAAGAGGAAGAGCGATAGTCGCTAGTCGGTCGGAAGAGGAAGAAAAAGCGCCCTAAAACACAAAAAAAGGGAGCGGAGCACAATATGAGTATGGCGCATTGCCAATCAATCGTAGCGCGCCCTTCTCCTTCTTCCTTCGGTCGCTATGGGACACATTGCCCATCGTCATTATCCTTCATTCATATACCTCTTCCAATGTACAGTACACTCCGTCTCTCTCTCGCCAAGCTACACCATCATCTAATCGTGCCACTACCCTCAGGTAATACAATTTGGCCAGTGGTAGTACCATCGTCCCATCGTCTTCATTTCTCGCTAGAAACACAAAAAGAGAGCATGGGCGCTAGCCAAGCAGCATACTCATCGCGTTTCTTCTTCAACTCTATGCTAATTCAATCGCGCTTTCCACTCTGTTCCTTCATTCGGTTTGTTCTTTCGTGATGTTTGCTAGTCCTTGTCTTATCGCCCCTGTCGATCCTTTTTTCTCCTTTCTCTCAGTCGGTTACTCACTCACTCAACTTTGCAACTGCTCGATTCAAGGAGACAGACAACGAATGATTCTCCAACCGCCGCTCCACGCTTCACATTGCTCACGCACTTTTCACTCGCCTTTTTATTTCCACAACCTGACTCTTTTTTTCTACACCATCATTCGGCACATTCGTCATGTCACAGCTTTCTACATGCACCTTTTCTTCGTCTCCATCCACGTTGACTATCTGCCTACATACCTATCCTCCATGCTATCTTTCTCCCATTACACAACCCCTTTTTTTTTCTTCTCCCCTCCCTTCTTTCCTTCCTCTCCTACATCTGCACATGTACCATGCACAACCTTGCACAACCTACCCATCCAAAAAAAATAAAAAATACCACACTCCTCCCCTTTTTTTCTTTCTCTTCGCAGCCCAAAAAAATGCCCGCATGTCCTCTTTTTACCCATTTTTTTTTCCATTCTCTTTATTGCTGTCGCTCTTTCTCTCTTCCTATCCTTTTCTTCCCTCCCATCTTTCCTCGCGAACTGTGACAACAACAAATAAAGCACAAAATGTATCCCCATCTTCATACACACAAATGGCGAACTTCACTCCTCCGTCTCTCCGTCTGTGTGTGCATGTTGCATGTTCACGTTGCCTCTTTGTTGTTATTGTCGCCGTCGTTGTTTTCTTCCTATTCCCAATTTGCTTTGCCTCACCTCCGACAGACAGACGGGCCGACACAACCCCTTTTGTTGCAATTTGCCATTTGCCTAATGGTTCGATTCCAAGGAAATTATCGACTTTCCTTTTGCCCTTTTGTTTTCAAGCACAGCCAAGCCAATCTCCCATCCATCCTATCCCATCCTATCTTATGCCATGCCGTGGGCGTCAATGGTGGTCTTTGTTATTGTTTTCCACAACCCTTTTCTATCCATGTGTTGTCTTTCTGTCGTCTCTATGCAGTCTCTTTCACTTTCATCTACAAACAACAAATGTAGCGGACATGCAAAAACAAACAAAGCCATCTTGGAAAGAAAAAACAGGCGAGCGCGATGTTCATGGTCGTCGAATTCACTTTCACAGCAGTGGAAATACAAGGAAACAACACTTGAAGTAAAAGCATGTCCAGCTCGCCTCTTTTCTTCAACATGTTTCCTCCGTGTAAATCGATTTCTGTGTCCAACTAGTTTTCGTGCTCTCATCTTTTCTTTTCTTAAGAGAGAACACAAGTGAAAAAGTAACAGTGTCAACAAATAAAAAACAACATAACAACCACACCCCCCACCCATCCATCCAAATAGTACAGTTCAGACAGGGGCTCTCATTTTTTCTCCTCACTACTGTACACGTACTGCACTCCCTTCCCTTCCCAAACCTCGTTTTTTCTCTGCCCTCGTTTTTTACATTTCTCAACTGCTCTCTCGATTCACACTTGCTGGCACGCACACCATCCTGTCACTCCCACCAACACTCGCTCACCCCACCCCGACCATAAAAAAAATGCCGGATGGCTCTCAATTCTTCTCTCTGTTCATATATCCCTCGCCTGCTCTCTTTTCAAGGTTCCCATCGAAACAGACATATGGTCATGACAAGGAGAGGAGCACAAGAGCATAAGCCAGCAGCAGAGAGCAAGGCGTCGAAAACGCTGCACAATTCACACACAAACCAGATGTAACACTGTATGCATTGTATATCGCCCTACCTTCCTTCGTCACAGGACAGCATTACAAATTCTTTGAATAAATAGAGGAAGATACTCTTCTGCATGCCTTATTTTTTATTTTTCCTCAGAGAGAGGGAGAGAGGGACAAAAAGTATTTGAGAGCACAATGCTACCATGCTACCATGCCCACTGCCCACGCCCAACCCAACACGCCCACGACCACGTCTTTTCAATTTACTCCACCCCCATCTATCTCAACCCTGTCTTTCCCCCATGCATGCGTAGCCTACTATACCATGTGCCGAAAATACTTTCTCCCCAATACTCCCATCCATCCCCCTCCAATCTTTCTCCGAAAACAAGCGAGATAAACCACTAACCTGATTTAACCTGCTTACTGATTGAACTTGACATCACCCGCATTACCGATCGCCAATATCTAAAAGACGCCTAAACTCTATCACCCACCTCAAGGTCAGCAGGGAGGGGAAACATGGGGGTGGGATAAAACCCTTCTTTTTTTTTTTGCCTTGTACCATTCAGCATCAGGAACACACAATAAAATGTTGTTTTTTGAAAGACAACCTCAGACAATCCTCTTCAAGCTGAAAGAAAGAAAGGGGACGAGGGGCAATGTGCCAAATGAACTACACGGCCTTCTCGACGACAGCCTAAGGATTAGCATTCAAGTGTCAGAGATGCGCGGCGCCAAGACAGACTAGTCGACATTCATCTGAATCGCCGGCGTTTTGCACAGCAGCGCACTCCATGTCCATGATCAGTACGATGACTGTTCACTACCCTCTTATCCTTCTTGTCACTAGTAAGGATGGTCATATTTGCAGACATCGTCTACAAACCCGGAGAAGTAAGTAGAAGAAAAGTAGTAATATCATCATATATAATAGCCAGAAGGTACTGTTCTAGTTAGTCTTTTAAAGTTTCAAACCTTCTAACACAAAACTGATCTTTCTCATTTTCAGAAGGTGGGTTTGAGAATGTACATCATACTTCACGAGATGATATCCTTGGTGTTGGTGGTGTAAGTAATAGACCCAAAAGTTCGGTGCAAGTAAACCACCAACAGATTAACGCGAAAAAGTGGACCCTTCACTGTATAGTTTATCATCTCACCTACGCCGTCTCCCATTTCAATGTCTGTTGTGTCTATTCTTTTTTTTTTTTTTTTTTTTTCACAGCAGCCGGAAATTGGATCGAAGGTTTTACCACTTGAAAGTGGAGCGCCTCTGTCATCCAGTGCTACACGCACTATATCCACTTCTTCAGAGCAATCTTCGTTTTTGAGATATCACTGTTTTGCAGTAGCTTGTTTATTTATTTGTCGTAAAAAAAAAAAGGATTGCAGACTAGCAAAAAAAAGGCGCAGCGACTAGTTAGATGTACAATATCTCCATCGAAAAAAAAAAACTTGAGAAATGGGTATGCTGCGACGCGGTTACCATGATCGACCAACTGGTAGCGTAGTTCGGGAAAACAAAATATGCGATTGCCTTGCCCAAGGGTATCCAGCAGCTATTCGTACAAGGATGCACGATGATATCAAAAACGTCCCAAATTTCTGGGGCTATCTGTGCATGCAAAACTGATGAACCTCAATCTCGTATCGGCTACCGTTTCTTTTTGGCCCCAAAAAGTGAACACTAGCCTACTTCTATATTTAAAAAAAGCGCACTGAAACTCAATCCTTTGTAGGAAAGGTGTTGAAAGTGCAACAGCACCTACAGTCCATTTCTATTGACAATCGCCTTACATAGGCCAAAGATCAAGTCATGCGTTACTGCTATCCGCGCTAGATAAATTACGCTACGGAACTCGTAACGTCAAATACGCGCAGGTACTACGGAATCCCAAAGATATCCTAATAAAAAAAGTATTGCAAGTAAAAAAAAAAAACTTCCAGAAGTAACAAACAAAAGTCAACGTCGCATTTCACAACAATGGCAACCAAACTCACGAAAGCTACCATTTCTCTTCCTCATCGCATACCACTACAGAACCAAAAAAACCTCCCCCGTCAATACATACTCACCCTAGTATCCCCACCTCTGCATCTCACGCCCAACGATTCAAAAAGAACCCCCTTCAAAAGAATGCTCTCCATCATTCCTACCCAACGGCCAACTTCCGAAGAGCTGATCCCTGCATCCGCACCTCCAACAAGCGGCCGCAAAGCCCTTTCCATCGATATGCGCATCTTCGTCCCACCCAATTACCGTTACTTGATTGGTTTTTTTACCGCCGCAAAGCTGACTGTTGCAAACTCGCCAACATATCCACCAGGAAATGGAGAAACTGAAAATGATCGACTGCGATTCCTTTGTTCCAAATTTTACTAAATCATCCTGCAAGTAGCTCTTGGCCATGATCAAAAGGAGGGTCGGGCGTGTTGTTCATTTCAAAATCCGAGTTCCATAACCTGAAGCGTAGTATCGAAATTTGATATGGTCTTTATTCTCTCTGGTTTGTTTTCTTTTTTCTGTCCCAAACTTTTTAGTCGAGCAGGGTGTATTTCTTTCAATGCAGCGCACTTAGAATGATCCGCTGTTGACCTATTGAAAGAAATACATAAACACCAACGTAAGTTAGCCATGGATACCACACCAAAAGCTGCTCCCTTGCATGCACTCAACCTGGCTGAATAACTTACCCGATCTTTAAGGTGGCCAAGGTACTGGTAGTAACTCATAATGGGCTCGGCACGGTCTTCGATCAAATGGCTCAAGAACCACAGACGCAATGCTGGATCTCCATCCTCCTTGACAACATACAGCTGAGAGTAGTACGACGACCTGCGCATCTCTCGGGCCTTGCCCACAATCAAGTTCACCCTCTGGTTGAAGTCCGCTTCCAATGTCGGCAGTGTCGTCTACATCATGTACAATTCGTGGAAGAGAAATATGTTTGTTAATATTAAGCAAATATGCGCATGTCTCTGTGAGCTGCGGAGCAAAAAAACACATGCAATTTCACATCCATGACGAGTTCCGCCAAGGAACAAAGTCGACAACGACAAGTATAATAAAGAGGTGATGATCGAGTCGAAAGAAAGTGGCTCACCTTGCCGCTGCGAATGCTTTGATAGTCAGGGACGCCAAAGAGATCCATGCAGAGCTGAGGAACAGCATCCCGGCCAATCCACAAAAAGATGTTTTGTCCGTCCTCCAACATAAACAATCCTGAGCGTGATAACCGCTCGCTGCTCAGGTTCATCGTCTGAGGCATCTCAATACCGTGGTCTCCAATCGTTCCGCAATGTTCAGGCATATCATGCAATGAGTAGAAGCGAGGGTGAAGGAAGGGAATCAAACATTGCGAAGGCAATGTTGACAACAGGTGCATCGCATAAGAACGAAGATCCGATGGGATCTGTGACCCTCCACGAAGACCAACCTATAAATATAGCAATATCATAATCATATTATTAGCAAGTTAGTCAAAGAGCAGATGCAAAGAGTAAAACCACTACTGCAATAATATAACTTACATGCTTGAGCATGCCCAAGGTGAGGAGTGGGAGCAACTTGAGGTTGTCGCAGATCTGGAGGTTGGGTGTGGCGCCGGAGGAGGATGCCGTCATGTGGGTCTTGTAAACACCCAGGATATCAACAACCTTGTTGGTCAACGCATCACGGGCATCGTCCAACTTTGAGTTCATGCCACGCTCCACTCCCTTGCACGCCAACAATGTTGCAATCGCCACTTGGTCCGCTGATGCATACAACTCGGACAGACTCGTCGTCACTGGCAACGCCAATGTCAACACACGAATGCGGCGCTCACCAGAGGAAGAGGTGTGCAGGAGGGCGGTCTGGAAGCACACAACAGGGATAGAGAGGTTGTCGTCAAAGCTGACTTCAATCGAATAGGACTGGTCGCGAGGGACGTTGGGCAGCGACAGCAGGTCGGTCGAGCGAACGAAAAAGTTTCCATAAAAGGCTGACATGCGAAGTCCTTTCGAAGCTCTCACGCGCATGACAGCTTCCAACGCAATCCTCTGAGACAAGAACTCTGCCAGTTCGTGGGCAAACTTGAGAGCATCCTCCGACTTTGCTGCCGTGAATGCTGGGTAGAAGAATGTGCTTCCTCCTGTGAATCGGGGCAAACAGCCTAATCAAGTATCCCGTAAAACATACGCCACATGTTAGTCTTACATTAATAACATTAATAATGTGAAATTTATAACACAGCACAATAAGAGACATAGATACGTACTGAGGGTGGCAACGTCCGAGTATTGGGATCCAAAGAGGAACATGTCCACACAAACCTGCGACTTTGAGCACTCCACAGCAAGAGACTTGTAAAAGGACGACGCTGACTGGAGAAGTGTCGACTCCTTGGCAGTTCCCAGCAGCTTGGGATCCTCGCGCATCTTCAAAGCTCCTGCTTCCAAATTAGGCAAGCTGGCCTGCAGACACATGATCTTTCCTCCAATAGGCGACACCAGCTTGTAGGCCGAGTTCAAAGCTGGGCCCAATGCGTTGCCGACATTTTGGGTATCCTTGAACATATCGCTCATCCTGTTCAACAATGCCTCCAAGACAGGTCGGCACTCGCTGAGATTGCAAAGCAAGTCCTGGGGCTGAGGCAAGAAAGCCTCCTCAAGATCCGACACCACCATCATCTGTGGCTCTCCTGACGCAGCCTATTCAAAACGGGTGGTGGAGTTAGTCTGCATGTCCAGCTACCTTTATGCTCATTGAAAGTTAAACCGTATTTTTGCTGTGTAACGCCAAAATGTTTACCTGGAGGTTGTAAAAGTGGAGGGAACTATCCACGGTGATGATTCCAACCTTGGTGCGGCCTTCGTCATTGGGTATCCTGTCAAGCGATTCCAAAATAGTTGTTGCTGCTGTAGCCACCATGCCGCACTGGACTGCAGGGTAGGACACGTCAATCACAAACATGTAGACCAAAGGCTGAGGAGGACGAATCATGTACTCCGTGGGTGCAATGTACTCCACGACCGCATGGTTCAACTCCTTGCGCCGCCAACGGTCCACAGGCCGCTGTGTCTGAGGATCATAGTCGAACGACGACGGCACTATCATCAAAAGTTGCACAGGACAAGAGGGTTAGGTCGACCCCTTCCATATCAGTAAATTCGTCCCCTGAGGAGTGTCATATATCCTGTACCTTCGTTGAGTGTGTAACACATGTTGCACTTCCAGCGCTGACCACCTTCGACAAACTTGACAAAGGGGTTGATATATGTCCTGCATCGGCGACAACGAGCAATAATCGAGTCTGACACGACCGGCACAGGTTCCTATTATGTCGTAAAAAGAAAGCAAAAATGCCGTTAGATCTCAGACCATTCTTTTTTTTTTTTTTGCACAACAACCAGTTCGTCTCCCCCATTTTTCACTGCTGATCTAATTATCCGTGAACACATACATCCCCTTCCTTGACACTGCGGTAGGGTGTGATGATAAGTCCAAAGGGCAGACGTGACTTTGTCAACAATTGTGACGTGGCGGGAATTGCATTCAAGGTTGATCTCTTGTACGAGGGGTCGCAGTTGGCGAAAGGCGACTGTGTAATCGATGCCTACTCATGACATTAACAAATTAGTATCGTGTTAGTACAAATGATTCCCACTTGGTGATATAGTCTTGTCAAAATCATTGTCAGGAGTAGAATCGTACCGTCTCTGGCAAGCGAATGGGTGGTGGGGGTGCATCCAAGTCGTAAATTTTGGGTGCCGTACCCATCAAAGCAACCGTCGAGATGGGCTACAAAAGCAACAATGGCATACAAAAAGTCAGTATATTCATCGACAACGATGGATAGTTATCACAAAACCTTGTCATTCAACGTCAGTATATCGTTTGGAGTTGCTTACCACAATGCCTTGAGCTCCGCCGTACCCAGTGTTACCGAGGTTCATACCACCCATCTGTCCCGCAAGCTGATTCACATTGGGCTGAAGGGGTTGTCCTTGAAGAGGTTGAAGGCCCTGTTGGTACGCAGGAGCGGGTTGTCCGAATGTAGGTGCCTGCTTCTCTCCAGGAACAAAGAATTGAGATCCTTGGGCAGGAGGCTGTTGTTGCATACCGCCTGCTTGGTTAGGGGCGGGAACTCCTGTGTGTTGGAAGCTGTGGTTGCTGGGTGTCGCTTCGTAGGTTGGTGGTTCTGTGTAGGCATTAATTCCGGCTGGGTACATTCTCTTGGACTTTTGTGCACCTGAATGAGGTGTGGGCGTGGGAGGACCAGCCATCAGTCCAAGATCTTGGCCCATTGGAGGATGCTGCTGCTGCTGTTGCTGGTGCAGCGGCTGTTGTTGTTGTTGATGATGAAGTGGCTGTTGGTGCTGCTGGTGCAACTGCTGCGAAGTGGGTGCTCCTTGCTGTTGTTGCTGTTGTTGGTGCTGCATCCTTGGAGTAGGCGGCTGTGAACGGTTCTGCCCGTTAGGAGGTCCACTCATGAATCCCATAGGGTTCATAGCAGGCGAGCCAGGAGCAGTCTGCTGCGCCTGGGTTACAAACTGTCCTGGCGGAGGTCTGTTCTGGATCTGGGGCGACTGGAAGGGTCTTGGCATGCCTGGCGAACCAGGTGGTGGCAAATTGGCGGGCCGGATCATGGGTGACGCGGCGCGTTGCTGGATACCACCACCCATGGCTGGAGGTGGTCTCTGCTGCTGCTGTTGGTGCTGTTGCTGTGATCCGAAGGGTGGTGTGGCCATGGTTGGTCTCTGATTTGAAGGTGAATGGGGTCCTTGACCACCCTGTGCTGATGGCCTTCTCAAGGCATTGTTATTTTGTTGTTGGAGATGGCTGGGATCCTGATTGTGCTGCTGTTGTTGCATGGGTCTTGGTGGTGCAGTTCCTTGCTGTTGTACGGGTCTGGGTCCGTTGCTTCCAGGACCCATGGGTCTGTAGTTCATCTGCTGTTGACCTGAATGAGGAGGAGTAGGTCTGGGTGGGAACTGCTGTGCTCCTGGTTGTTGTTGTCCCGGGTAAGGCTGTGCTAGCTGTCCCTGCTGTTGTTGCTGTGGAATGGGTGGTCTGAAGCCTGGTCTTGGAGGTGCTTGTCCGACGGGACGCATGTTGGGCGTCTGTGGCTGTGAGTATGCCATCTTGGACGCACAGAGGATGGTAGTAAGGTGTGGGTGTGGGTGTGGGTTATGAAGAAAGGAAAAGGAGAAAGAAAAGAAAAAGAGAAAGGATCGAGAAGAGAGGAAGAAAAAGAGGATGCAATGGAGCGAGAAAGGAAAACGGGAAAAGCGAAAGAGTTTACACTTGACTCTTTTGACGAGAGCCTCGTCCTTTTACTTGGTTGTGATGACTCTCCATCCTCCTCTGTCTCCTTCTTTGTCGTCGTCATCACACACATAGTCCTCCTTCGTCATCCTGTACCCTCCTAGCTTGCTCGTAAATAGAGAGAACACGCAACGGACCATTTTTCTCTCGAGTGTGGTGTCTCTCCTTCCACCCCTGGTCGTCTCCCCTCTGCCGTCGTGTCAAATCGAAAGCCAGACACGCGCGTTTCTTCTTCGCTCTTCTATCACCAGGCTCCCTTCCTTCTTCCTTTTTTGCTCATACCTCTCTCTGTGACCACACCACTCACGATCGATAAAAAGAAAAATTCACAAAACCAAGTTTGAGTTGAGGCTGAACAAACACGTCCACATACCCCGGACGGACCCTCTTGATATATTTTACCGTGGTGGGTACACCTTGATAGAAGGTCTTATGTATGAGAAAAAGAGCATGAGTCTTTTATGTATGAGCAATGAACAAAACAAATAAAATAACATCCGAGGAAAGCAACTCCTCACTCCCTCCTTCCACGGCACTAAAAGCCCTCTCCCTTCCTTGACGACCGTGCGGGGTAGTAGTGGTGGTGGTGGCAGTGCCGTTGGGGTTACGGTTGACATAAGTCGTCTGCTGATCGCCGTGACCAAGATGATGAGCCGCGGCGTCCTGGGCACGCAAGTACTGGGCCTGGTTCTCGGCGTCGATTCCGGCGTTGTGTTGGTCATAGTCAAAGTAGCGGAAAAGGATGTGTAACGCTGCGGCCAGGATTGCGCCAAACAAGAGGCTTCATTGGAGAAGGAACGGACGGTTGTGTTAGTGGGAAGAACACTTTTCACTTCTTTTTTTTCCCCCTTCTCTGCTAATGCGTTTCTGGTTCTATTTGCATGAATCAAAAACATACCCGAGCAAGAAGATCCAGTGGTCACGAGTGAAACTACGGGCAACGACCGAGGTGGCAAAGGCGCGAGCAGGGTTGTGATGAGCTGGAGCCCGAGAGAATGTTCATAAGTGCCTCAGTGTCTTCGATGTTCCTGCTTCCGCTGTTGTTGTTGTTGTTGTTGTTATTGCTGCTGTTGTGGGTGGTATACAGTCTATAGTGTGGAACGCGGGGAACAATAGTAGACGGGTTAGTCTGCCATGGTTACGCTAACAACAACAGGCCAGAAAGTCGCGAGGAATGGCGACGGTTTCTTTCCAGTGGTGCGCTGTTTTACCTGAAGGAATGGACAGGGCGAACACAAGGAAGATACAAACAGCGGCATGCTCTTCTTGGAAACGCAACAAGGATACATGGCTCCAGCACAAGACCTTTTTTTTTTTTTTTTTTTTTTTTTTTGGGAGGGAGCTCATTCTCTTGGAGTCCATGGAAGCAAGTCCACGGCGCCTTGCGCTGCCCGCTGACCTGCGCTGCCTGTCTCTTCCTCTATCGAACCATCTTGGCCACTGCCTGCCTTGATGGAAAGCCCTTAAATTGCGCCTACACAAGATAAAAAAAAGAAAAAAAGAGAGAGAGAGATGTTGTTCTTTCGAACAAATCTATAGAACAATGGGCTTGATCTCAGCAGATCATAGCAACAAGGCTACTCGTCTGCTTACAGTACCCCGTTCAGTTAAAGTCGTCTGCAATGGATTTATCTCTTCCAATATTTGAAATTAACATTAGCAGGAACCTTACAAAGCCTTTCCGCTCTGCAAGATAACCCCACGTAGTATGATTCAGGATCCGAAGATCTATTCGTATTCAACTAAAAATCGGAAAAGGCGGTAATCGTCGCGTTCTAGCACGGGTTCTAACTTAGAGGCGTTCAGCTATAACCCAACGGATGATAGCTTCGGGCCATTGCCTGCTTAGGCAGGCCCAAATACCAATTATCCAAATGAACGGCTCTTCTCGTACTAAGTTCAATTATTATTGCAACAACATTTCATCAGTAAACTAACCTGTCTCATGATGGTCTAAACCTAGTGGGCGAACAATCCAACGCTTACTGAGTTCTGCCTCAGTATGATAGGAAGAGCCGACATCGAAGGACCAAAAAGCAACGTCGCTATGAACGCTTGACTGCCAGATAAAAGCGCCTTCAAGTTGTTTTGGGTTCAAAGCAAAGACTCGCTTGACATGGACATCAGTAGCAATGGTTGATCTTTTCCTGATCAGTTGGATAAAATATGATAGTACTTTGTAGTAATGAAAAGGTTATGCTACATTTCCCTATGGTTCGGTATTTACTGTTCTTGACCTTTCAAAAAAAACCACCGCTCATTGACACACCACTCTAGGCAATGCTCCCTTCCTTTCTCACTATCTTGTGGACCAATCTCTTTGCGAATGATATAGGACCCGACTGACTCCAACCTCCTGTGACATATCCACCTCCGATCCTAATATCCTTCGGCGTAGCCTGGATTTGATCCTGTTGCCCCCAATCCATAACCTTAACCAAAGCTTCACCATTGACCTTCAATCGACAGAGCCTGTCTCTGGCACTGTTGACGTCCAACTCTGTGATCATGGCCACATGAAACTTTCCGTCCTTGATAGCCCTTTCGATGATCTCTGTCTGGCCGACGAATTCATCCCTCTGAGTCTGTAAAGACTCCACGATCGAAAAATCTTTGGTCCTCTGGGCAATCTTGTCCTGATTCTTGATACTCATGTCGATATAGTCCACGATCCCACTGTTCTGAATCAGAATCGAATTCCGAAGAAGAAAGTTCGTGAAGGTCATGAGGGAATCAAAAATGATCTTCTTTTCCGACTCCAAGGTCTTGATCCGCTCATCCGCTTCGGTGATCGCCAAATTCATTGCATCGACCCTGGAGAGTTTTTTGTTCAGTTCTCGCTCGGTGTCTATCTTTTGTTTCTTGACCTCGGTGTAGTCGATCTTGAGATGCATGTGTTCCTCCCATCCACAGCCACACGCCCTACAGGTCTTCCAATCCTTCATGACCGAACACCATTTTAGAATCCCTTTGCCCACACGGTTGGTCACAGCATTGACACGACAGTTAACATGGCAATGTTGGTTGTATCGGACACTATCGCCATCGATAGTCGAACAAGAGGTACAGACCATTCTTGGGCGTTTGAGATAGACGGGATTCAAATCCCTATTCGCATACATCAGCCTCGTTTTCAGCTCTTCGGCGTTGATCTCATTGTTCTGTGCCTCGACCTTGAGGTTATTGATCTTATTGACCTCGATGGTGATGTTTTCATTGATCTGGGTCATCGGCGGCGCTAAGAGGATGATCAAACGACGGGCCCTGTCCAAGGTCACGGTTTCGTCTGTGTTGTGAGGTTTAAGATCCCTGACTCGTTTGACCAGTCTTTGGGCTTCCACTACGGATTGGGTCCAACTCGCTGCAAACGTCTCTCTTATTTTCGGATCGAAGTTAAGAAGACCTTGTTTCAGGGCCGCATAGAGTCGGAAGGCTTCGTTGTCAAAGTAGAAAAGCGTGTTGGTCTCCAACTGGATGGTGACGCCATTAGCTTGCTCCAATTCCTTCATGTAAGTTCTTAAAAGAGTCATGGTATCGCCGGGCCCATAGAAGGAAGATCTGGTTTTTGTGAAAGTGAAAAGGATATTGTCCGCGGCACTCTTGTGAAGATGCAATAACAGCTCATCGATGCAGAATCGAAACGAAGTCGTCAGACGAGGGGTGTCGGGCAAGAGGAGAATGCAGATACCGCTGATCTTTTTAAATCTAGAGATGTAGTTCATAATCTCTTCAAAGTTTTCCCTGTCGTGCTTCACCCCTCGAGTGTCACCAATCCCGGGAGTGTCGATCAATCGGATCTTGATGTCATCGTTCAGGGGAAAGACATAGGATCGACAACACTGGGTACTTGATTGACCATCCTTCAACTTCTCGTTCTGGTCCGGGTCCGGGCTCCCGGCAATGACTGTCGTACCCTCGATCTCGAACTTGGATTGGATCAACGTCGTCATCTCCATCTTCTCGGCGATCTCCAAACTGTCGTATCGGAGATAGTTTGCAAAGGCGTTGATGAAAGTCGACTTGCCAACTCCAGTCTCTCCCAACAATAGGATGTTGATCTCATCGTCTCCTGGATAAATCTTTTCAAAAATCGACTGAATGGATTGGGAATGGAGTTCCTTGTATCGATAACCATGTTCGATCGAGTCACATCGGAAGGTGCAGTCCTTGATCCTTGTCTTTCCACAGTGACAATAGACAAACTCATTGTATTCGTACTGCATCACCTCCTCGCACTTGAAGCAAACCCACTTCGTGGCACCAAAATGACACCCGCCTTCATGGGATGAAGGACAGGGCATTCGCAGGGCATGGCCAGCCAGCTTGGTTCTCTCCGCTTGATCCACACTTTCCGGCGAAGACAGTTTGATAGAAGGACGAAGGATCGAGGCTCGGAAGGCATCCTGATCAAACTCGACGCTTCCATGGTACTTGACGATCTTCAACTCGGCCAAGTCATTCAGCCGCGGGTTCTTGGATGAGATCGAGGCGTCGTAAATCGTAAAAACCGTCTGGGCATCATTGTGGTCCTCTCTCAAGAGTCTGAAGATATGCCAAACCTGGCTTTGCTCGATCATGGTATAGTCACTGGACTTTGGGACGGTAAGGACAAACGTTTTGTCCGTCGGCGAGGTTGGCAAGACGCTTGAGATCTCATTCACTCTGGAGATGACCTGAATGTTGACCTTTTCGCAACGACGGATAAACGAAATCCGGCTCGTTAGGGTCTGGTAACGCTCAATGACCTCATCAACCACCGATGAGGAACAATTTCCCACCTCGAAGTCTTCCAACAACAGGAACAAGTCATTCACAGATGTCTCTCCAGCTTGGATGGCTCGAACAGTCTCAGAGAGGGAGTTTTTGAACTCTCGTTCATCTCGGTTGAAATCCTTGAGTCCCTTCTTGATGCGCTTCTCCTCAGTCTCGGCAATGTACTGACTGTATTCGAGAATATCATTCAAGGCCTCGGTCAAACGGATTCGGTTCTCGACAATGGTATCAAGGGTACTTTCGACTTTATCGACCAAGTCCAGGTGGACATTGTTGATCATCGACTCGATTTTGGTCTCAAGATCAAAATGGGCTCGAACTTTTTCGATTGGTTCGAGTTTGTACTGCAGGACACTTCCTTTCCCTTGGTTCACACCCTCAACGAATTCGGGCACTCGTCTCATGAGCTGAACGGCATCTTCGACCGAGGCTGGATACGAGTCTGCCTTGGGGACAATGTCACCAAGGACACTGATACTGACAGACATGTCCTTGGTGGTCATTCTGCTGTTCTTTTTCAGATCTCCGTTGATATTCGCGCCGACCTTGAGGGTATTAAAAGCAGCACCCAGGATACCCGCGACCTCCTTTTCAGTCTCTCCTTCCTCAAGGCTATGTTCAAAGGAACACAACATGTTGGCCCCCCATTGGATCCCCGTGACGACATGAGTGGCATCGGTATCGTTCAAAGCTTTCAAGTTGATGTACTCTCGGATTTTTTTAGATCGGATATTGATCCTTTCCAATTTCGTCTGGACCGCATAGGACAAGGAGACCTTGACCGATTTCGAGGATTGTTTTTCGGTCGCGAGGTACTTGAATTGAGCGTTCAAAGGGACATTGTTGGCCAGGATGTTCAACTTTAGGTTCCCGTCGATCCCAAAGGCCCTGAACTTTTCCTTGTAACTGTCTTCGGAGACGAACTTTGTGTTGATTGCATTCTCGTCTCGGGATTCGATGAGAGTGGGAGGGAGAGTATCGGAGAGAACCGATGCATTGGTGCAATGTCCGGTTCGAGCATTGTAGAGAGCACCAAGCGCCATGGCTTGGCCAAGGTTGGGGATATCCAGGACGGATAGAGTTGAGGAGATGACGGAGTCGGTGCTATAGTAAGCAGCATATAAAATAATGCCTCCAAGGGTTAGTTCAATGAGATTTGAAGAGTGACCTTTTGATTCAAAGCTAGTAGAGACATTGAGAATACGACAGTATTCATACCTTTTATTTCTTAACATTTTTTTTTTTTCAAATAACAGAAAGAGTTGTGGTTGTGGAACTGGGTGGTAGAAGATGGATGAAACAGTACGCGACTGAATCACACAAGAGAAGGGAGTAAATGAGTAAGGAAGGTAGGATGAGTGGATAGTGAAGAGAAGAAAAGGGAGAGTGCGAAGGAGAGAGAGAGAGATTGTTGTAGAAAAAAGAGGGAGAGAAAGGAGCGATCGGAGTGCTTTTATAACTCTACTCAGTGATTATTATTGTCAACACAATGAAACTTCGCAAAAGGAAGTAAACTTGTCCTTTAAAACAAGGGAAGCAAAAAGAGAAGTTATGCAGGATCCTTGAGTATTCTATTGACAAAAAAAAATCCCGCAAACAAACATGCACGTTGAGGTGATCCACACTTACAATGCTGTAAGCAAAAGAGAGATGGGGAAAGTTAACGTTCCGGTATTTGGCTTGTGTAGCACATGAGTGCCCATGAAAATTGTATGGATGGTGCCTTTCGCACTGCCTCTCTTTCTCTTGCGCTTTTGGTCTTGCTCTGGCGCTTTTAATTGAGGACCTACGAAAAAAAAGCGATAGTATTTGTTCTTAATGCTGCTTCCCCATCGTTTTGCGCTGGCTATGTTCTTGCCTCTTGCTCTATTCCTTTTTGTCTTGATCGAAACCTAACAAGAATGGCTTGAATTCACTTCCTCTTTGCCTTTTCGTCGTCTTCGCCTTTGACAGAACAAGTGACGAACTTCACATTGTTGTGCCATCTCTGTGCATGGATTAGAGCATCTTCGCTCTTAACTTGCCCCTGAACTTTATTTTCACTCTAGAAAGAATAATTTTTGTCCACCGTCGGTCAGCGTCTCCCTCTTTGTCCCCACATTTTAAAGGAACCTCTTAGTCTTCGCCTTTGGCCTAGGCCCTGCTGCTTGTCCTATCTCTCCTCTCTCTCCTATACCTGATATGAGGATCCATGAATAAAAATCACCCTTTCTGTTGCCATTTATGCCATACGACTCGTTCTGTGAAGAGTTTTCTTTGTCTACCTCACCTTCGCCCTCATCAATTCATATTGTATATTGTCATCAGTGAAAAAGATTATTTATGAATTATTGGAAAAAAAAACGCACCATGGCAATGGATTGAATCCTGCCAGTTCACTAAAATGTGATAGCTACAGAGTCGTTATGTCAACTTTGTCTTTATTGTTTGAACAGAGGACCCATGAAGTCGATCATCATTGCCCTTCTTCACCAGAGTCTACGATTTGTTGAATGTTTTCCTCGCCTTCACTTTAGTGCTCTCAATCTTAGTCATCCATCCTTGTTTCCAGTCACAGACCATTTCCCTTTCTTTTTTCAACCCCTCCTTTCAAACATCATACTGGGATGGTGTTTCTTGTCTTTGTTGGTGGTCAGCAGAGGCATTGGGAGTGGGTAATCGGTGGTGGGCAATCGGTGGTGGGCAGTGGGCAGTGGGCACAAGTGCGAAGCAGGGGACAGATCGAAGCAGAAAAAAACGAAAACACAGGGAAAAAAAGATGGGCGATGTGGGCAGTTGGGCTCGATCCCCTGCAGAGGTTAATGTGGCCCAAGGTCGGAGTTCAAAAAATTTGCAATTGGTCTTGTGCAACCATGTCGCATCATAAGGCTTCAATTTCGCAAAGCGTTAACGTCAGCACCCAAAGGGTTTGGAAGAGTCATCCTTTTCTTTTCCCTTCTCTCATCGCTCCACCTCCCGTCGCTCATTCATTTTCACTTGTTCCATCATCGTCGAGCACAACCTGCAATCAGCTTTCGCTAACAACAACAACACTACTCCCCTCAATCGCCTTTCGCCAACATTAACATCACTCCTCCTAACTTCTGTTCCGTCCCCTTTACTTTTCTGCACCCACCTTGTTGTCGAGAGCCGAACGGGGTACCAAAAACCCT
Source organism: Linnemannia hyalina (assembly GCA_019671135.1). Classification (NCBI taxonomy): domain Eukaryota; kingdom Fungi; phylum Mortierellomycota; class Mortierellomycetes; order Mortierellales; family Mortierellaceae; genus Linnemannia; species Linnemannia hyalina. The sequence goes on along the minus strand of JAHRHY010000007.1, from coordinate 366,916 downwards.
ATAAAAATAATACCCCTCCACCCATACCACCCCGCCCATACCAATACCCCTACAGAAGAACCTCTCACCTCGGCCAAGTATGCCCTTTCTTACAGTCAAACAACTTGAGCTCACACTGTTTTTCTTCTTTTCGACCATGACTCTAACATACGACAACAGGCCACTTTCTTATCTACCAAGCCTAGAGTCCTTCTCTCCGCCAACAATGCACAGCCAACCACGACCAGCAACGCGACCCGTGCACTCGAACTCGTACCGGAATACTGCCGGCTATCGGAGAGTCACGCGCTTGTGTGTGTGTGTTCAAAGAAGATCATGTATTATTGGTGGCAAGAATCTACAGTAGTTGGTGGCGGAGGTCACACAAAATCTTAGACGCGTTCAACGTAATAAAACTTAGACAGCTCCACTTTTAGTTGGATAAAATTGAAGTGTTGTCATAGACGATCATGTTTACCTTTTTAAAAAAAAAAGTAGAAAGGGGATTCTAAAACTGTGTTCTAATAAAAACAACAAGAACTAGCCTTTTGCGCAGAATCATTATAGATTCGAGGCTCTCCTTCCCCTTTTGAGGACTCCAGCAAAGTGATCCCATGCGACTCATTTCTGAGCAATTGGCGATCGATCTTGTCACGAATTTCTATAGAGATATTTGTGAAGGCATCCTCGACGCTGAATTCATCCTTAGCCGCGGTCTCGATAAATGAAACACCTTTCCGATCGGCAAATGCTCTTCCTTCATCATACGGTATCTCCCTTCGTCCCCCCAAATCCTTCTTGTTGCCAACCACCATAATCGTGACATTGGCGCCGGCGATATCTCGAATTTTGTCGACCCACTCATCCAAACCCCAGAAGTCGTGTCGGTTTGTGACATCGTAGACCAGCAAAATACCGGCAGCTCTCCTGTAGTACTGGGGTGGGATGGCCTTGAACCGTTCTTGCCCACATGTATCCAAGATTCGGAGTCGGAGATCCATTCCTTGAACCGAGACCGTGCGAAATCCATACTCAATGCCGAGGGTTGGAAGAGCTTCAGTATTGGATTCCCTGCCAACGAACTGATTCGTCAGGGCGGTCTTGCCAACACCTGAGTTTCCCAGCATGACAATTGAAACGATATATGTGGGGAGGTCGGATATTAACATCATCGAGTGTTGGTGTTGAAAACGATGATAAAAAAAATCAAGAGGTGTAAAAGCAAAAAGGCAGTGATAGAGAAACAGTGGAAGAGATAGTGCAGAGACAGGGAAAAAAGGAAGGTACAGGAACAAACACCATTGTGCAAGAACTGGGGTATTTATATTTTAGTACATGTATTAAAGGGCTTAAGGTTGTTGTTTAGATGGAGGTAGTTTGATGGAAGGTGATAACCCATCGTTAGGGAGCTTAGTTGACCCTATGCTGTGATTTCTCCTTTACTGCTTCCCCTTGTTCTCTGAGGTATTCTAGATTTTTAGGGAGTGTAGTTACCCATATCATGTGGTCTCCCTTTTTCTGCTATTCCAACCAGCGTCTGTCTCTGAAGCATTCTAGATCTTTTAGGGAGTGTAATTGCCCCTATTATGCAGTTTTCCTTTATTGCTTTCCCTTGTTGGAATGATAACGCCATACTAATCAGCGTCTGTCTCTGAAGCACTCTAGATTTTTAGGGAGTGTAGTTGCCCCTATTGTAGTACTTTTCCTCACTAGAAACTGTGTAGACAGACAACTGTTGTAAACAAACCAGTGCGTGAAGGTCCTCTTTATGAGCGGTCCATTTTGTCGGCATTGAGGAAGATTTAACAGGTCAATTGACCAGCTAACCGATCAATGATTAACGGATTAACTGGTCAATCAATTGATACATGTTTACGACCTTTTGTTCGTCATATCTACGTTCAGTCGATTGACCGACTAACTGATTCGAGCATGCATGTAGGGCGCGCGCTATAATTTTTTGATTGAGTACTGTTGAGTGAATCAGCTTATCACGTGATCACTATTCTGCCAAGGTCGTAAATTGCCAGTCCCAAAAAAGGATTTCAATTCAATAGTACTCAATCAAAAAATATAACGGGGTGCGACTTAACGGCGCGCGCGCTATTAATGATCTGATCAAACGACACTTGGTATTCACCTCTTCACTTGTTCTTGCTCTCTCTTTCATCCACCCTTTCCGCACCACTGGCTCACCTTCGCCTTGCTCCTTCGCGCTGGTAATTGCCCACTCTCTTTTTTTTTGCCGCTCCTTTTCTCCTTTGAGCTCCCATTTCCTTGCCTTGCCTACTTTACTACGCCGCTAATGATAGGTAGTATACCAACGCGGGTTAGTATATGTACGACCCGGTCGTATTACGATTTGTGATTCTCGATCACTTAGTGGTAAAATACCCAAATAAAGTCACCTGAGCTCGAGGGCAAAGACGCGCAGTTCAGATCAGAGTGATCCTGGACGCGACTGACGGACTTCTAGCAAGGACACGCCTCCTCGTCCCTCCAGTCATTTGTAACAAAAAAGAAGTCGTTTTTCAGTAATTTTTTTTTTAATTCATAAATGTAGATAGAGCATAGTATGTGTATAAATCGAAAAAAGGTATATAGTAGAGAGCAAAGAAAGTGCAAAGGGAAGAAGGCGTTGAGTCGTTCATAGGCGGATCAACCCGGAGCGGTAGAAAAATGAAAAGAAAAATGAAATATGGAGTATGAAGAAAAAGTTCAATGACAGAGAACGTTCATGAACCAGAGATGCACACAACACTAGTAAGACTAAGAAAAATGTGAAAGGCACAAAAATAAAAGGACCCAACCGCGAAAGCAGAACGCACATCGTCCAGCGATGCACATAACACTTACGGGACTAGGACAATGTAAAAGGCATAAGAAAATAGGGATCCAAAGGCTGATGGAAAACATGTATCGTCTAGCGATGCACCTAAACCTTGCGGGCCTTGGAGGGGCCAGACGAACCGCGAGTCTTGGATGGACCAGGCGCGGCAGAAATGAAGCGCCCATCTTTTCCACGAAGTCTTTGAGTGCCCTTCATCTTGTCCTCCTCCTCCTTGGCGTCAGTGGTGTCATCAGCCTTGCGCTTCAGCGATCGGGTTGTGGTACCCTCGGTACGCAATGGAGTTTCATCATCCTTCGTCTCGTCTTGCTTCTTGGTGATCCGAGTAGCACGCTTTGAGGCTGACTTGACGGTAGAAGAAGCAGAGGCAGGGGCGGAAACAATAATAGCGGCAGCGGGCTGCGTCGCAGCGAGCTTGATGTACCCGTACGTCTTCTTGGGGACAACGGCCTTCGTGGGGTTAGCCTCCTCCTTGGCAGTCTCCTTCTTGGCATCGGCAGCCTTCTTGGACGCAGTATTTTCCTTGGCGGTCTCCTTCTTGAAATCGGCAGCCTTGGTGCTGGTGGCAGCTTTAATGGCAGAAGCGGTAGGAGTCTCCTTGGCAGCAGTTTTCTTGGTCGACTTGCGGGTACCAGTTTTGGTTTCACCCTCAACCTCAACTTCAGCCTCCTTAGCGGTGGACTTGATAGCCTTGGCGGGCTTGGGAGCCTTCAGAGTCCTGATGAGGCTCTTGCCCTTTTTGGGTTCGAGGGTAGCAACCTTCTTGGACCGAGCAGCAGATTTCTTGGTGGCAGCAACCGGAACGGACTTCTGGACGGCAGTGATCCTTCCGAACCGTCTGTTGTTGTTAGGCTGAGCGTCATCATCATCGCCATCTCCCTCCTCCTCCACCTCATCGTCATCCTCCTGCACCTCCTCATCGTCATCCTCCTGCACCTCTTCATCGTCATCTTCCTGCACCTCCTCATCGTTATCTTCCTCCTCCTCATCAAATTCATCCTCCTCCTCATCATCCTCTTCGTCCTCGAATCCACATAGACCCTGAGCTTGCTCCTCCTCTTGAGAACCACCGTCTTCATTCTGGCCAGCACGACCTCCTTCATCCTGGCTCTCCTCAGCAGCAGAAGCAGTGGTATCTCCTTCCGCTCCACCGGTACCAGACTGAGCCCGGGTTAGGCCCTGATTACCACCACCAGTCTGAGCCTGGCCCTGTCTATCACCAGCCCGAGATTGGCTCTGACCACCATCACCACCGCCATGAGGACCACCCTGCTCATCTCCACTTTCTTCATCATCATCGCTGTCGGAATCCTCACCACCCTGCTGCAACCTGTCAACAAGTACTAAGCGAGAACGGCTCTCTATAGATTGAAAGGATCAAACATGAAAGTGTTGATTGTAATTAGATAAATATTGTCACATTTAGACGTTCAAGGCATAGGTATCATATTTTGGAAATAAACAGTGATGTAAATGCAGGGGTAGGGTAGTCAGATGTAGTCGTGAGCGAGTCAATGAGTGGGTGGATGAGGAGTAGGTAGGTAGAACACTTACTCTTGCACTTGAATATCTTCTCAACACCAAGACCGTACTAATGAAAGGCGTGAGTCGCATCACAAAAAAGAGACGAGTACATACAAAGGAACCACAAACTGTCAGCTACATTCCTCCACATTGCTCCAACGAAAACCACACCCAAACAACACAGCCACTAATCCAGACAAACGAAAAGGAAAAGAAACAAAAAAAAACTTACATCAAGAGCATTCTTGAACTGTGCCTCTATGATTAAGTTATCGAGGTTGTAGTTATACGAGATCCAGCTCTTGATCGATGTAGGGGTTGTGCCCTTGGGGTCGTGGCGGTAGTAGTTCAAGGCCTCCTACAAGACATCAAACATTGGGTAGAAGAATGAATTAGCATCCAGAAGATTGAACGCACAGACGTCGGATGTTTTGAGGTAGTACGGAGGAATGGACATGCAACACGAATACGAGGAAGAGAGATAAAAACTTACGGTAATCATCTGGACAAAGCACGGTTTGGCTCTGTACCCCCTGGGGGCACGGCGACGAGCTGCACGGGCAAAATCAGGGCCTGCATTTTCCTCCTCCTCTTCACCTTCATCGCTATCTTCACCTCTCTCCTCCTGTCCTTCCTCCTTGACATTTCCTTCATCAACTCCTTCGTCCTCCTCGGTGCCCTCTCCACCCTGGGCATCTTCCACACCAGCTCCAGCAGCACTGCCCCGAGCATCATCTTCCTCCTCCTGAGCGTTGGCTTCAGCATCAGCAGCGTTCTGCGCCTCCTCCTCTCCTTCTCCAGCATTATTCTCCTCCTTGTCTTCATCATCCTTCTTTCCACCTTTAGAAGCATCCCTGGCCGCGATTCTGGCCGCGATTCTGGCCATAACGTCCTCGAGAGATGTGAATCGGACAACATGAACGGCATCATCCTCGTCGTCATCCTCGTCGTCATCCTCGTCGTCTCCCTCGTCATCTTCCTCGTCATCTTCATCCTCATATTCATCCTCATCTTCATCGTCATCCTCGACAGCCTCGGTATCCTCGGCATGGGCGTCAGCCTCATTGGCGCCGGGGGTGAGTTGGACGTTGATGGGGGCGGCGACATCTTGGGACTTGGACAGGTACTCTTTACCTGTTTGGCTCTGCTGAGCTAAGAGGATGGTGTGACTCTGGCTGGCCTCGACTATTATATATTAAGACGAGTTCGGAAGAAAAAGAAAAGTGTTGTTGAGTGATAGATCTATTTAGCCTATTGTTTCCGTCGCGCAAAAAAAGATGAACGAGACTTTACAGACCAGGAACCAGGTTCGAATATTGTACTACACATACCAGTCTCTTCAGGCTCCTCGGATTGCTTGGTTCCTTGGACGGGCAGGATGGAAGAAGCAGGCTGCTGCTTCAACTTGCTGGCACTGGCTTTGGGGCCGACATCCTCGGGCTCGACTTGAGGCAGGGCAGCAGAGAGATTGGCTCCCTCATGGGAGAGCTTGGTGATCAAAGTCATTGGAGGGGGGAGGGAGCGGACTTGATGTGTTTGGGTCCTGTGTGGGGTTGAGTGTTTGTGTGTGTTGTGTGTAAGTGGTGGAGTCGAAAGAGTGTGTTGAAAAAAAAAAAGTGAACCGAGAAAGCTACAGCTTTTTATATAAAAATTGAAAGCGCTTTCTACCTATGCTTTTTTTTTTTGCTTCCTCTCTTTGAAGTAAAAAAAGTCACTTAGCTCTTTGACGAAGGTGTGTTTTGTACAGTACAAGTGGATCAGGCGTCCTGCTAAACGTTTGTGAAAGAAAAAAGTACCACAATTTTTTTTTTTTTTTTTTTTTTGGCAGAAATAGGTCTGTAGTTGAGGGTCTAATGCTGCCGTCTTGCCACTCACAGACTGCATGATTATTTTTTTGAAAGATCTGCCTTAGGATGACCATGTAAGGGAGTGAAAGAACATGTTGGTGGATGAGAAATCCAAAAAATGTGTACTTCTTTAAAACGGACCAGGGGTAACAGCACGATCGCTGTGGAGTCGGTGTGGTCAAAGAATGAAGCGGTAGGGTGGGAGTGGATGGATATGGACAAAGTAGTTGGGGAAGGACTGTGGCCAGGGGCTGTTCTTTGTCGGTTTGTCCTTTTCTTTTAACAGATTTTTCCTAGACAAGGTAGAATCGTTGCTAACCTAGACACTCATTACGCGAGACATTTCATGACGCGAATTGATCGGAAACCTAGCAGCGCGTCCTTCCAGACTAGTTTAGGAATCGACAGTTGCGCTCTCATCCTTATTCCCCCCCCATCACCACCTTGGCCTGCCAATTTTTCATCGTGCATCCAGTCACGAAGACCAACCTACTTTTATTTTCCCACCCTGTTCTCTCAGGTACAAGCCCACTTCTCTCCCTTCTCTCTTTGATCGCATTCCCATCCACCCAACAATCACACATTCAACCGCAATGACAGATCCACACCCATGCTTCTTTTACGGATCCCTCATGTCCACAAGAGTCCTCAACTCGGTCACCCGCCCTGGGCCCGAATCTAATCTCCACGCCGTCCCGGCCACCATCCAAGTACATTGCACTTGCCTCCTTTTTTCCCTTTCTCACTCACTCATTCGCCACAATATGCCTACCACACATACCCCAAAAATGACCTACGCCTTGGAGGCGAGCTCGTTCGCTTACCTACAAAACTGACATACCCTTTTTCTCTCGACGACCGTTAATGCTCCGAATAGGGATATATCCGCTACCCATACCACAATGAGCCCTACCCCGGCATGATCGCCACCAAAGACGACCCCACCTCTGTCGTCGAGGGCCTCTTAGTCTTTGGTCACTCCCTCATGGATCGCTTCCGCCTCGACCAATTCGAGGGCTCCGTAAGTTTGCTCCCCCTCTCTCTACACCCCCTCTTTCTTTTCACTGTTCTTCCACACATAACCCCAAGCTTGTTGGTCATCCACACTGTGGACACCTTCTGCGCCTAGAAAAGAACCTAGTCACTCACTCGTCCACACAACACAAAAAAATAATAATCACTCATTACCTAGGAATACACAAGAGAGATCCTACCCGTAAAAGTACACGCTCCAGTGCCCGGAGAATACAATGTCATGGACGGCAAAAAGTCACTCGCCGCGGGAGATGTGGTCCAATCTTATGTCTACGTGTTTACAGGCCCACACGTACATCTTGATCAGTCACGTCCTTGGGACTATGAGGCCTTCAGGAGAGATCACCTCGATCTCTGGATGAACACCAGCTCCGACTTTGTCTAGCCTCTCCTTTTTTTTTTTTCTTTTCTTGCCATCATACCTCTCTTTGTTCCTTCTCCTTAAGGAATAAACATCCTGAATGCGACATATACTACCTCGGGAGACGAAAGAAGAGTGCTTTAATTCTAGTCCTTGCTTTACAAAAATGGGTACCTGTTGACACTACTTTTTCTTTAGAAGGACTGAAAACACTTCAGGATAGGTTCCCGAAGCAACGACCGAATGGTCTCATCACACTTGACAATCGTTTCCTTCTCCCGCAGAACGATCGTCGCAGCCTGACCCTGCAGCTCAAACTCGACCTTGATCTCTGGTACTCCCGTCTCCTTATCTTCCTTGCTCTCCTTGCCCTCTGATTCTGACACGTCCATATTCGTAACCCCAATCTAATTCGATGCGGATACATAAGTGATTGCATGTATGTTAGTCTCTACCATCAAACAGACACAAGAAGAAGCAGTGTATTGTTGCAAAAAATGACTTACGGCGGTGAGACCGGAGAGGAGATGGGGCAAGTTCATGACGCCAAGAAGGAGCCGTTGGGTGTAGAGGGACAAGAGCTGACGGCCTTGTACAGAAGCAGGTTTCAACTGCATCTGGTTGTTGTAAATTGACAGAGATCCTGCAATCGGTGCAAATGAAACGCTTCCAAACGCCTGTGGCAGAATGCTCTTTGCCAGCTAATTAGAGTCAAGTGCAAATAAAAAGTCAGCCAGTGTCGATTTTCGGGAGCAACAAAAAACAGGCATGAGAACAAAATTTTTACCTCTTCGGACAAGAGGACGCTCTCGTAGAGGGAACCCATGCCAAGTTGCACAGGCTCTCCAACCTTGTACGCCGACCACCGGGTAGACGATGTAGAAACAGTCCTTTTTGCATCCGCCAATTCAACTGTGCCATCAGGCAGTGTCGATGCAATTGCCCTCATTGGAACAAGGATATGTCTTGGGTGCCGATACTTGTTCATCACCTCCACCAGCTGGTCGATAGAAAGCCGAATGTCCAGCTGAACAGCCTGCTGTGCAATTGCCAAATCCTCATACGGTTCCATGGCCGCCACCACATCCATCCGAGGTTCTATTCAAGCAAAAAGACAGCTATTCATTAGCATTGAGGAATGTAAACAATGTCAACCCGATGAATTTGCTCCGCAAATATTTTTTCTTACCGATAAAGACGATAGTGTTGGTGGACTTGTTTCCCCACATGTGCAAGAGGTTGACCATGGGTCCAGATCGCAAACTTGGATGACCTCCAAAGACAATGCACGGCAACTTGAGGTCTGACGAAAACGCTCCGTGTACACTCTTGTAGTGCTTGGCGATGCCCTTTTCCTTGTCCAGTAGAATTCCGTGAAGCAATGGTGCCTCTGGGATATACACCATTTCCTGCTTGCGCGGTGCCATCCTACCTCATCAAAACACAAGTTCAATTGTAGTTAGTAAGTTTTTCAATTTGCTTAGGTTCTTCCAGTGCGGCAACAACTGCTACATATGTGACGGTACCATTCGGCGAGAATGTTGGAGTATTGAAGTGCTGTGTTGGCGACCGGTGAAATAAAGCTGTACTGAACTTGACCGATCAAACCCATCCTGTTTAAGTGAAGATGAACATCCTCCAAGAGATCGAACAGAAATCCAGAGATGGTGCATGGGATCAGCACGTTCCCTTTCCTCGCTATCGTGCTGGCGATGCTTTGGCAGACCAGATTGACACCAGTGTTGTATGTGAAGCTACCTCGCGGGCAGAGGTCCGTCGCCACCACTGTGCTCGCATTTTCCAATAATGTCCCGTCAAACAGATCCGGATGCAAGTTCCCCTGTGTTGATGATGACGATACATATGCAATCTGTTGTAGAGCGAAGGACAAAGCGTGCGTTAGTCTTGAGTCGATATGTAAAGCCTTTTCCACGGTGGCACACACGAGATGACTTACGTTTTCTGTGCCAATTTGAATCAGCCAGTTTGAGCTACCAAGACAGTATCCTGCGCTGTGTGCCGTCAGCTTCAGTGATCCAAAGAGCGACTATCACAGAAACGAGAAGAGAAAAGGTTAGATTCAAAGCCCGTCTGTCATCTTGGTCAGAAATCACATACAATAAACGGTTGCGACGCGACTTCTTACAATGTGTTCCCGGAATCGGACGGGTTGGATCTTGTCGATACAGGCTTTAATGTCTGCGTGGGTGTAAGCAGGGTAGAGCCCAGCACCAGCTCGCGCCACCAATTCCTTCCTGTCAATGATCTCATGTGGACTCGATGTAACGCTCGTTCCGAAGAATGTGACAAATTCAATCATCAATTGTCTATTATTGAAAGTGAACAGCATCGTTGATGTTAGCTCATGTCGAAGAAACCTCAATGTGATAAGGGTACGGTAGATACGTCCATGGGAAACGAACCTTCCGAATTCGATCGTAGGTTCTGTTGCAAAGATGCGGCCTTGAAAGTCGGTATACTCGGTCAAATACGGGAGAGCGAGGATATGGTTGTAGTTGGAGATGAGAACGACATCGATTGCCTTGAGATCGACTCCTGAAAAGTCTGGTAGCTTGAACATGTACTCGCGTGTCGCCATGGATTTCGAAGGAATGTTGCTGTTACCATCTTGGATTGTGCCGTCCGCTGTTGATGTTGGTCCTGATGAGGATGTTTCAGTAGTAGCAGAAGCAGTTTTTGATATATGACTTGTTTGGCTGTTGGATCCACGCGCCATCTTTTTCGTGGGGAACTGAGAGGAGGACGCCTTCAAGAATGAAGCCCAGTCTTGACGGATATCAGTCTCTTGTAGCTTTCTTTTGGATCCAGCTGTTGTGTTGTCGGCTGTTGATCCTGTTGTGGCGGCGTTGTGACTATTGTCTTTATGGTCTTCTGTGAGTCCTCCTTCTCGGACTGGCATTGCGTAGAGTTGTTCTTGACCTAGACCGCAGTCGAGCATGATCAGCATCTGTCTTACTTTGAAGACCAGACAGTTGGGCTCCCCGTCAGGCAACAGTGATGTCTATTTTGTACGAGGGTTGAAGTCATTAACCATCGGAGTGTTGATGAGGGGTTGACATGCAGTATACAGCAAGTTGAGTCCTTGTTGTTTGTTGTCCTTACGAGACGCATTGTTGTGTCGTTGTTGTAGTTGTTGTCTTGCTAGGAATGGTGGCGGTCGGGCGATGTTTGCTGGAACAAAGAAAAAAAAAAGACGCTGTGGGTGCAAGTTGAAATAGTCGCGTCTTGATTGCTTAAGGGGTCTTTTGGAGGACTGCCGTTCGTGGTTTGTCTGGGCGCTCAAACTTCAGACGGGAAAGTAACTTTTGCGGGAAGGGGCACACAGAGTGGCAGTGGGAGTTGCGGGAAAAGACTTTCTTCTTCTTTTTTCATTTTCTTTTCCCCCTTTCTTTTTCTCTTCCTTGCCCATACCCTCCACCCCAGTCCCCCCTTCAGGAACAACTCGTAAGAAGTCGCAATCGCACCAAGCAAGGACAAATCACAACTCCCTCAAGACTCAAGACTCAGGAACCACTCACTCCAAAGCCATTACCAAGAGCCTATTACCAAATGGACCAGCAAAACATCCTTCAGGGCGCGATTCCCTTGCTCTCATCTGTCCTCGGCAACAACACCGTCGCAGGAGTCATGGCCGTCTTCAACCTCGCTCTCAACACCTTCAACACTGCCTCAGAACAACTCAACAAGAACACACCCCAAGAAAAGTTTACATACCAACAACAGCAACAGTACCGCCAGACAACGTTCAACCAAAAACAAGGACAGGATCAACAAGAACAGCAGTTTGCTTCTACCGTCATGTCGACGCTGGCCATGGTCTTTGGAACTATCAACTCGACATTTGCCTCGCTCACCCACTCTGAGACACCCCTGACGACCTATATCCTCGTCGCTGTGTTGTCCTATGTCGTCTTCCGCATCGTCTATGGTTTTGTCTCCTGGATTGTCCGCTCGGTCATTAACCTCGTCAAGTTGTCGATTATCATCACCGTCGTCACGTCCCTCATCTGGTTCGTCATTAACGTGACCTCTCCTCTCCAGGACTGTGATACCTCAGACGGTTCGACTTGTTACAACGCAGGAGCAGGAGGCCAGAATCGGGCACAGGATCCTATTTCGAAGGGGTTCAGCTATCTCCAGACAAGGTTCCAGGCCGAGTACAACCGGCAACAGCAGTACCTCCAGAACCAGCACCCTTATTAAGAGACCCTCTTGGGTTCTGCCGCGTGGAGTCTCCAGGAGGTTTGCCAAGGAGGAGGAGGAGGTAGGGTTTTCGCCCTTTGGTTCTGTGGACTTGTCACATGACCATCTCGACCGTTTTTGTCTTGAACGTTGATCTTTCCTATTTCGGTGGCACAAACCACAGAGAACGTTCAGGAAGGAAGGAGAAGGTTTTTTTTCCCTTTTTCTTTCAATACAGGAACGCCCACTGCCATTAGTAATAAACACAGGTTACTGAGGGAAAGAACAGAAAGGAAGCTATCTACCGTATCCATGGCTGAAGGATGGCATTGGGTTTCTAGGATATGTGGGCAAAAAAATGTCACTTGGGAGATCGCAGAGTCGCCAGGAACCAGATCACCAGGAACACGACCAGTGACCGAGACCATTCTAGGAGGGATCATGACTAATCTTGTCTCTATCGTTTCTACATTTCATGCGCGCAGTTGCATTGTTGTGGCCTGGACTCGATTATTCCCGTTTTCTTTATTTTTCGATTGTCTGCGCTTCTTGATGAAGGCCATTGCTCGGGCAAATACTATAAATTGCTCAATTGAGAGCGATTGTTTTGTATCTTGGTAAAGGTCAGGAATGGACGCATTGAAGACGGTATCGAGATCACATCCGGTATTTTTATTCTTGGACAGTGGAAGAAGGGCAAGGGCAGTTCCTTTGGAGAGATGGATGGAGAACAATTGACAACTGGCAATACGGGTCATTGTAAGGGACTAGAGTCAATAGATAGAAGAAGAGGATGCATGCTGGATGGAAGCCACCCGAGTGGGTGGCATGTGACCACCCTTCCTTTCCTTCCTTCGTCTTGACAGTTGACACACGACCCTGGTGACATGGATGAATAATAATGGGATAAAAAGGTGTGTGTGTCTGTGAGCCTTTTTTTTTTTTTTCTCTACCTAAATTACTCCTTCGCCTCCCTCTTCTATCCCCCCTCCTTCATTTCCTTCCTTGCTTCCTTCAGCCCTACTTTGCTTTACTTTGCTTTACTTTGCTTTACTTTGCCATAGCATACTCTCCCCTCCATTGCTCCTTTTCATTCCAGCCACCCTTCTCCTTCCATTCTACTTTCAATCTCTCTTATTCACATTCGCCAGTCCCCTTTTCTTTAAAGAGACGACAACCACAAAAGGACACCACCATGGGTCAGTCACTATCTTCCCCTTCTTCCTCCTCTTCTTCTAATTCCTCGCATCAGAGGAACAACCGTCGGACTCCCAACAACACCTCTCCTACCTCTTCCTCTTTCCTTTCTCCATCTTCTACTTCTGCATCCACATCCACATCCACTCACATCCATAGCAACAGCAACAACAGCAACAACAACAACAACGACAACAACAACAACAACAACAACAACAACAACAACCAACACCCATCCACAACAATGGGTCAACCAAACTCAAACAACAACTCGCATTCGCCACCAATGCAACCACAGCAGCAGCAGGCTTCGTCGTCAAGAGTTCTTCGCTCGACTGCAGAACGTCGACGCAGAAACAACCTCTTCTCAAACTTTTACCCGCTCCTCTCAAGAAACTCGTCCCCCTCCCCCTCCAACAACAACAACAACAACGACAGTGCCAACACTAGCCCCGAGCCTAACAACAGTGAAAGCAGTGGTAGTGACGGCAGGGGCACAACTGGGTCGCCTGGCCCTTCCAGCTCTGCGTTTGGTCTCAGCACAGCATCCCGCAGCGCAGCCTCTTGGCCAGAGAGACCTCCCTCTCGGTCTGGCACAACAAGTCCTAGTATGACTACTCGGTCTTCGAATCGATCACCTACTGCTCTTCAGGCTCCTCCGTATTCCAGTCCTGGTGCCTCCTCTTCTGGTCGAACCCCTCGAGGCCTCTCTCGAGTCCAGCGCATGCATGATGAGCAGTCAATCCGGAGTACCCGGAGCTCGAGCAGAGCGTCCAGTCTTGCTGCTGTCAGTCCACCTGTCCACCCGCCTCCTTCGAGCACGGCAAACCAACCTATTGAGTACATGGACATTGACACCGAATCCGTTGGCGTCACTGCACAGCATTATCAGCCACCACCTCAAACTCCAGTCATACGACCCTCTAGCTTTTCCCAATCCGTCCTGTCTTCCCAGTCTGGATTAGTCACAGCAGCAGCACAACCAACTACGACTACTCCTACGACATTTACTGCTGCGCCAGTAAGAGAGTCTGGACCTCGTACAAGATCAGCCACAATGGCGGTCTCGCAAGAACATCCTGCCTCCTCGGCGTCAAGCATATCAACAACAACAGCAACGGGCTCTGACAACTATTCGTTCCCTTCAGGACTTACCAGCCCTCGAGGGGGCACCTCAATTTCCTCTAGTCTCTTCCCAATACGCCCAGACTCGGACGACGACGACGGCATGGACCGCGATGTAGCGATGGATCGTGACCACCAACAACCCTCCGCTCCCTCCTCGGCGCAGCCTCACCGTGCCCATACTCACACCCACAACCATACGCACGGTCGACGCTTCCCAGGACCTGAAATCTTTGCTCAGATTATGATGTCCCTTCACGAGTCGGCCGCCACTGCAAGCTTGACGCCACCTGCCCCTGCTGCTACTACAGGGGATACCGCTGCGTCTTCAGCGGATGGTCAGCAGGATGGAGGTTCATCGACAGGAACGGCTAGACGACCCGGAGTTTCACCCTTGGGCAGAAACCGACTTCGATCTTCAAGTATGCGTGGACTCTTTGGCTACCAGCCCACTAATGACTTGGCTGACGAGGAACGGCCTGCCAACCCAGAGGCTGGCGCTGCAGGAGCCGCAGGAACAGAGACAGACACTGGTGCTTCACCAGCTGAGAGACCCGGTGACCGGTTTACCCACCAGATCCCACTTTTTATTCAACTTTTGGCTGAAATCAGTCGCATATCTCGAAACCCGAACGACGCTGACCCGGATCAGACCGAGGGAGCAGACCGACCTGCGGATGCTGCTACTATTGGCGCCGATGGCGCACACCAGCATGCTCACCCTAATGCCACGACGACAGGACCTGCTATTGGAACGGACCCGTTGGCTGAGCTATCCACTGATGCTGGTGCTCCCTCTCGACTCAGACGACCCAACACTACCATCCGGCTCATTCAACTCGGTCACGGCGTTCGCCACCCCCGTCCATCAGGAACACCTACAGGAGCCCCTGCAGCCACAGCAGCAACTGGAGAGGGGCAAGCTGGTATGGAGGGTCACGAAAGTCCAGCAGGTCCTCCTGCTCCTGACGAGGGAGTGAGCGAGACCTTTGTCATGTTCTTGAGCCCACCAGAAGGCCTGGACGACCCCGAGTCGAATGATGCTGCTGCTCCTGGAAACGATGATCCCGAGTCTGCCAGGAACCGAACCCGTCAGCGCGCCCCATGGGTTATCTTGACCCTTACTGGAGCATGTAAGATATTTTTACGGGAATATGTCCGTTGTGAGATCATGGTGAAGAATTGACGCAAAGAACGGTTACACTGACGCATGTTACTCTTTCTTGTTGATGAAAATTAGATCTGAATAGTATGATGGGAGCAGGCGGGGAAGGCGAGGGCGGATCCACATATGACGACCTGTGGATGCTTGCCAACTTGATTGGACCAGCCCGACCCATCACGACGACACAGGAGGCCATTGACAATGCAGGATTCGCAGTCGGACGATTCGAACAGTCGCTCCAGGGAATGCGCAATGTCACTACGCTGGGCGACGGCTCCAAGTGTCTTGTCTGCATGTCTGAATACGAAGAAGGCGAGGACATGCGAGCACTCAAGTGCAACCACGGATTTCATCAAGAGTGCATTGACAAGGTATGTTCCTATTTTTGGGGTTATTTGAGAAGCGATCATGGCGTGTGGAATGAAAAATCAATTAGAAATTAACCACGCAAAACGTGTTTTATTGTCCCCCTTTTTTTTTGAATTTGATAGTGGCTTACTACGGGCGCAAACAAGTGCCCCGTGTGTCGAGCAGCTGCAGTCGTAACCGATACGCCCATGGCGGCCGAGCCCGAAGTCAGCGTCAGCCCTTCCACCTCCGAGGAGTAACTTACAAAAACATAAACAAGGACGTTGTTAGACATCACCAAATTATTCTTTTGATCGTCTTTTGGTTCTCTCACTTCCTTGTTCCCCCACTTTCAACTTTCAACTTTCAACTTTCAACAGCAAAAAAACACACAATTGTACATGCACAACCACTTTCCTTCTCCCTGTTCATAGTTTGTAACATTAGTACTTGCACACTCCTCTCTGCCCATTGTACATTCTCCTTTTTTTACAATAAAACAACAATAAGAAAATAACAATAAGAAAACAACAATTGAGAACCCAGACAGAGAAGTTCCTTTGGTACCATGGGGCCTACATTGACTTCTTCAATCTTCCAAAACTATATAATGGCCTTCTCAGACCGCTCAACCATACTCTGAAAGGTCGCATCGACCGTCATCCAATCCTTCACATGCTCCTGCTTAAACTTTTCATAATCCCAAGGCCGCTCCAAATCCAAATGCTCCATCGGCCCACTAAACAGGTACACATACGCGTCCACCATCTCGCCCTCCGCGTACCCCTCTACCCGGCCGTCGATCGTGTAAGTGGAAGGGACTGCGGAGGACAGGCGGACGGGGATGGTGGAGCGTGGGTATTCGGGCCCTTCGAATTCGTCGAGTCGGTGGAGTTCTAGCGGGGTGTGGCCGAACACGAGGAGGCCAGAGACGATTTCGAGGGGGTTTGTGGAGGGGATCATGCCGGGGTAGGGTTGGTTGTGGTATGTGAACCTCGTGTAGCCCTATGATCGTAAAAAGTGTTGGTTAGTGTTTAGAGCAAGGAAAAAGACTAGCATTGGTTTTGGTAAGAAATGCGCTAAATTTTTGTAGAAAGAGAGGAGGAGAGGGGGGGGGGGGTTTGGTACCTGGATGGTGGCATTGACGGCAAAGATTGTGTTGGAGTCAGGACCGGGGCGAGTGACGGCGTTGAGGACTTTTTCGTTCATTAGAGACCCGTAGAAGAAGCATGGTGGTGCTGGTGGGATTTCTGTTACTGTCATCTTTTTTGTGGGGGGTGGGGGGTTGGAAGGGGCGGTGTATCGGGGGAAAGGAAAAGGGAACTGAGGGATCAGGAGATGTAAAGAGATAGAAAAGTAGGGGGAGCGGTTGACACTTTTATGCGAGGATTAAGGTTTTTTTTCGGAAGGGTGGGGATAGGCGTAATTTTATCCATGTGTATGTGTGAGTCCTTCTAGTGTGATACTGTTCGTGGGAGAAGGGTGATCACTCTTTTCTTGATTTAGTGGGACACGAGAATACATAGACACTCGCACCGCGTTGAAGCAGGCAGCCGAATTTCATTTTCCTTTTCGCCCTCCGAGCTCAATTTCTCTCCTTTTTACAACCCTAAGTTGAGTCACGCTGACATTCGTTTGACACACCCACAAACAAACGAACCATCCATTTTCCCGCTCCCCAATGTGCTCATGGTATTCAGTTGTTGTTGACATCCATCCTGTCCGAAAACTGCGCATGTCCCTCTTTCAAGGGAGTCAATTGGCATTCCGCACCCTTACACAACCATATCGAGGTTGTAGGTGGAATCCAATTGAACTGTCAATTGAAGATAGAGGGGAAGTTGTCACACGACGCGTCCAAAGATTTAAAGTTTCATGAAACTACAATGGAGACAACATGCTGAGAGAGGGGGGGCGAGACTTTTGAGAACATAGGAGATGAGTCAAGGGAATAAACGGCGTGAAGGCGCTTGAGAGAAGAAAAAAGCGACAACGGTGAGTTGGGTGACAACTATTTTTTTTTAGAGCGGCTAAGCTTGTTTCATTTGAGGGCGAAGGTGGTGGAATGGTAAAACCTCTGTTGCACATTTTTTTTTGGGCGGTGTGATTGATGGGAAGAGCATACAGTGATGGGTGGATCTATGGTTCATGTGACTTTACTACCGCTTGCTGCAAATGTTACCTTCACACGCATACATTATCTTTCGCTTACTGCATCTCCTTTCCTTTTGCACATCCCTCCCTCTCGCCACTGCATACTTTGTACTTTATGTTGTACCTCGCTCATAGAAAAGCAAAATAGTCTTTTAAACGATCCAAACAAGGTCACGGAAAACACTCGATAGATCCCTCTGAGTTGAATTGACTGAGTATTGCTGGGCGTATTTTTCATTTAAAAATTTATTTCAAAACGATTGGCATTGAGCGAAGTTTTATATTGGCTACACTCCTGTTCCTCTGCCATCGATTACATGTCCTACGAAAGCAGTTTACCCTAAGGCTCACTCTCGCACCTATAATGAAAAAGAGCTGTCGCTGTAGTGAATGTCATGTACGTCGTCAAGAAGAATCGTCCAATATGTTTAGAAAGATTAAAAGGTGACAATTAGTTCATGAGTATCGTGTACGTTTGTTTGTGCAAAGATAAAAATGAAAACGACAGTTACACCAATCCTCGAAAAATCCATCTCTTGCTGAGTACATATCAAAATACCCCGTATAAAAAGGCAAACAGGTCCACGAATGGCATAAAGAACACAACATATATACACTGCACCATGTTCCTAACGAAAATCGAGTCGCTGGTAGTTTCAGCATAGTCAGCGTAGTAACATCCACGACACTCATCACCTGGCATTATAACAACAAACAATTGTCGCCGCATTTGCACGGAAATAATAAAATAGAGCGACGAACGTCGTCAGTACCGACTAACATGACCTGTATCCCGCTCGCTCATATTTATTTTTGCGAGTTATTGAGAGTGAATACCAAGAGGAAAACCCCTGTGAAAATCAAGCGATGCACATGATCTTCGCCCCATAATAACCAAGGTTTTCAGGTCATGGATGATCCTCTGCGAAGAATATTTTAGTCTGCATGCTCAGTCTCACAGTATCCTCTTCAATTGGGTTCAGCTCAAATGCTATGATAGCGTGACACCAACCAACAATACAAAGAACAAGACCCATCGGAGCATGCTATTCAAGCGAGTGAGAGGGACAACACAGTCATTGATTATCCATTCTCAAGGACAAGAGCGAAAGGAAAGTGAACGCCAGGATGCCTTGTTATCGGCCACATCCAACATGCGGAAAGATAGACAAGACCCGCAAAAATAAAGTCTATTCTGCGACTTTGAAAAGCGAACAGGAACGCATTCGAACAACTGTGCAGACACGACAAAGGATATCCACAGCGTTTTTTTCATCCAATGATTTGCTGAAAACGTTTGAGTGTCGGCACAAGGAGATCGGTCGTCCTTGAACAATGTATCAAATCAAAAGGTTCGTCCTGCAAGTGTAAAAAAGTCAGTTGGTGTGTTGAATGTCTCTGATGCCGCAGAAGTCTACATTGTCCTTGTTTTCTTCTGAGAGGGAAAAAGAGCATACGGGCATCGGCGGATGAGTATCCCGTACATGAGTTTGTGAGAGAACGATAAAAATAAAGACAGGAGTCAACTACGAGTACATGTGTTACTGACTAGGCTCCAAAGGGGAAACTAAAGACCATCCATCCGCGAATAACTTAATATCGTAAACCGCAATACTAGTTGTCTGCACGCACATAAAAGTGAGTTCGACAATAAATAACCAAAGGTCTCTAATGGCCCTCTTCGTCGCTGCTTAGTTCCGCGAAGAAAAAGTCGTCATAGTGATTAACAGCAAAAAGGTGAGGAGAAATGTACAAACAGCGAAAAGATCGTCTCTGATCGTGCCATATTTTTTCTTTTGTTCAAAGACTGTTCGATCGTTTATGAGAAGGAACACAAAAAGAGGGAGCTTCGGCGACAAGATCTACATGTAATTTTATTACTAATCAAAAGTAAAAATGGACAACTTTGGCCATCGGTGCCTGTCGTGTGAAGTTATTTATATCTGCTTCATCCGTGCTCTCTTCCCATAATTCAATTGCGGCGAACCTGAGACATCAAAAGCAAACTATTAGAGTCAGCCTCAAGTATTGATGTTGAAGCGAAACGAGCGACAACTCTGAATGGAATGCTGATCCTCAAGGGCATGATCGTGTAAATCAGTGGTGCTGTGATGATTGAAGTAATGATACACTCCATAAGGAGCCGCTCATCAAACATGTTTACTTAGCCAAGAACACTTTTGGTTTGGAGCAGGGCATCGAGCTTGTATCATCCAAGGATGAGTGGCCTAAGCAGTCGCCGCCCATCCAACATCTAGCAAAGATCCTTGGATTGTGAACTAGAAAAATGATCCCCTGGACCACAAATAAAATATTGTTGTCGCCTCGTGTTGTGCATCGTCTCTACGGCAGCAAGTTTACTGCATGAACATTTACAAACGAAGGTGTTTCTGGTATTGCAGCAAGTCTTGCTTGTTTCATTTGTTGTCGTAAATAGGTTAGACGTATGTACGAAAAACGAAGTGAGAGTATATCAACCCGCGGCAACAAAGGCCCGGGAAAAGAAAGCGATTAGACATCGGCCGCCTGCTTCGTTTGAGAACATCTGGAAAAACTAGCCCACATGCCCACAAAGTATCCTGTGGTTGTTGATCACAAAAAGAAGGCCGCTATAAATCGCATAGTTATCCATCCAAATGACAGAAAAGCACCAAGCTCGGACTTTACCACGACCTGCATCAGCTATATTCATTCCTTCGTGGGCAATTCATACTGATCGATTTCATTTTACATCACTCGCATCGCTCGCCATGTCATTGCCACCAAATCCCCTTGCGCCAGCCTCAGTCGACCCTGCCTTTCCTGACCCTACGTGTCCCGATTACCTCCATGTCATCCTAGCAAAGGCTTTTTTAATTTTTTTTTTGCAATATATCGAAAACAACCAGAAAACTGATGCAGTTCACTATCGCGATCCCCCCAGTACCTCTTTAATCACGCTCAAACCAAAAAGTTCAACTCCGCGGTCAAAATACATCGTTACTTTATTTGTTGTCTCCAAGAAAAAAAAGTCTGCGAACGCGTGAAACGAAGTAGAGCATCCCTGAATCGCGTCTAACACAAAACAAAAAGCGCTTCGTCCGCCTGGCTACCTGTTAGAAAAAAAAAGGATAATATAGAAGACAGAATAAACACCTCCACTCCTCATAACTTATCGAGGGGCACCTCTATCAAGACAAACCCATTCAGGGTTGCTCCTAAATGAGAACCAAGTGAATCGTACCAAAGGAAAAAAACAATACTCGAAAACAAACACACGTTCTATGGAAAATACATCACAAGGTTCATCTCCACCAGCAAAAGGGCAAATCACCACTCTGGACATTTCATCCATGTCGACAATCTTGGATTTTCGTAAACCAAAAAAATAAATAAATTAAGGCTTCCTTTTGCGTTTGTTTGTGTGCTTGTGCACGCTGGACATACACCTCCTTAATCTGGGTGAGCATCCCCTGGATAACACTGCGTCCATCTATTAGTTCGTTCTCATGGATATTCGTTGATGTTTGGGACGTGGGGGTGATGGTGAGTAGCAGGGGTGTTCATCAAGGTACGTCGGTTCTGAAGCTGCTGCAGCTGCTGGCGGTTGTTATCGCAGTGGCGGTTCATGCTTGTTTGCTGTTGGCTGTTTTGCTGTCTGCTGTTTGCTGTTTGGGTAAAGGGAATGATGTGAGAGGTATGAACGGTGCTGTCAATGTGTGTGCGTGTTTATGTGTGCGGAAGAAGGAGAAGAAAGAAAGAGAAGTGTGAGAGAGAGAAAAAGAGCCAATTTTTTTGCAAGTTGAACATCAAAATAACGCTCAACTTCAATGTCCCAACATATACATAAAAACTCGCTCGGAACGGCTACAAAGCAAAGAACAATATTTCAACGCAGATGTCAAGGCTTTAGAACAATAGTTCGTTGGTGTTGTTCTTGCAAAGAAAGAAAATTATGATATAGGAAATATAAGACGCCCTCGGGTCACAACTCCAACTACACTAAGGTCCCAGAGCAGAAGGTACGGCCCCAGACGACGACGATGCAGAACCAGTGATACACATTCCTTCTTGCTGCTTGACCCGACTCATGAACCAGCATCACACGACAGATCCAAACTAGCACCATCACTCTCAACAGCCAACGTCAACGAGACAAGCATCTCGTCGACCTTGTCCAGCTGGATATTACAACAGATCGCAATGACCTTCTTACACAACACCTCGTTCGCAGACGTCTTGGATTTGTCCTCGGCCAACTCCATTGCCAGCTCCTCGTCGTTCTTCTGGTACGCATACACCCTTGACCGCAAGAGTACCAAATCATCTTCAGCCATCCTCTCACGCGTCCATTGATCTTCGCCACCATCACCAACCTCAACAGCTCCAGTTGTCGTCATCCCATCAGAACTGGTGCGTTTCCGGACATTGAACAGTAGGTCGATATCCTCACCCGAAGGAGGGCGTAGTTTGCTGTTGTATCCCTTATGGCTCCGTGTCAATTGAGACTCCTCGAGCGAAAGCGACAAGTTATTGATCTTTTGTTGTGCTGTTCCTTCTGGATGAAAGTGTACATGTGCGCGAAGTAGACGAAGAAGAAGAAGAGGAGAAGGTATTGCTTGTGAGAAATAAAAGAGAGAAAGAGAAGGGATGAGACGCGTCTCGATTGTGCTTGTTCTCGTGTTTTGTTGCTGTGTCGTATCGTCGAATCGAAAAAAGAGTCGACTCTTCCAGGTTCTTTCCATAATATCTATGCGCCTCAGGCCCAGCAGGGTGTCAATGACTGCTCAGTCAGCCACTAGAATATCGCTCTGCTCGCCTGGGCACCGCTGTTCCCTGTGTTCTGCTACGGCTCGCCCGCAAAGGCACTCGTCCTCTCGGAGTTCCTCCCCGTAGATCTGTTTCTATCTGTAGGTCTGTGTCCACTGTGCCCTCTGGTCTTTGGTGGTGCGTGTGCACTTTATGCTGTTGGTTATGCTGTTCTCCTCCTCCCACCTGATGGCCCTTTCGCAGCGTGGCTTCCATAGCTGCTCCCTGGCCTCCTTTTCGATGTATCGACAAAAGAGACGGCTCAAGTGCTGAGTAATGCTACCCGCTATGTCCTTGAACACCTTGCTCCACTGCATAGCTAGGGCTTTCGGCACCAGGTCTTGGTAGATGTGACTAATTGTCCACGCGTTCGGGGTGTGTTGTTCCAGTTCCTCCTCCTCTTCCTCGCCTGCTACAGCGTCTTGCGGAGCTTTGCTGATTCTTGGTTTCCTCCATACGGTCTCGGGGTGGGGTGGGGGTAGCTATTTTCCTGGCTTGAGCTGCTTCTGTCGCTGTTTGTTGAACAGTCATGTAGCGATCTCTCCCCATCCGTCAACTCGGTCGAGGGCATCCTCCCACAGCTCCTCCTGCGTCTCCTTGCTCTTGGAGCACGTCCAGATGTGCTCGTTATCCCCCATCTCTAGACCACGCACTCGGCATAAGTCGTTCTTGGAGACCTTTCACGTCCAAATTATCATATGGTGTTTGCTACATCTCTGCAGATCTCGACGATATCCATAGCGACTATTAGATGAGAATGTATGTATGATATCAAGCATGTAAAACAACCATTGTAATATTTCTTGTTCAACTATCCTACTAAACACCATATTATTCTTCAAAAAACAAAGTCTTCTTATTTTTCGCACACCAGTTTCTTGAATGTGTGTATCTACTATTAAACTGTATCCTTCACTGCAAGATTAAGGAGAGTAGTTCTTGTATGTGATCATCTAAAGCACTTGTACTCCCAACTGTATCTTTGAGGCGAAATACAGGGGAGAGACTACATTTTAAAAAAAAGTAAGCTGTCTATTGCTATTTTATTCTGTGTTCTGTTGCCGACTATGAAGAGACATGTCAGCTATGGAAGTTAACACTGCATTCCTTGGGGTTTGGACATTTTTTATATGTTTTTTTATATCCTCTGCACATGGAGGGGCCGCCTTGCACAGATCTGGACGCCTGGCGCGTAGGACGTCCATGGTAGGCGACATTTCGTGGACCTGCTTTATCCTATGACTTCGTAGGCGTGTGTCTTGCTGTAACTGAAAAAGGTGTTGACTGGTTTGTTTCTGTGTATGTTTGAAAGGGTGCCAAGCCAATCTGTGCCTTAGTCTTGAATCGATCTATTGGTGCTCTTGAGTGCCCTCCACTCTCTCAGCGTCTGGTGGTCTGTATCTTGAGCACGTGTCTCGTATTCTGATCAAGGATCAAGCCGGCCATCGTAGCAGAGTATTTGATGTCGTCCTGGAAGGCCCTGTCCACCTCCCACGCCGTTCTACATTGTGATTGTGTCTTCTTTGCTGTTATATTCGCCTTTCCGTTCCATTCGTTTCCGCTGTGGCCCTTGACCCACTCGACCGTTGTTGACCTCGTGCGCTCACCGCCTACTCTTCAGCATAATCGAGTCTCGGTTTTTCTGTTACCGACGATCATTTCCGATGACAACGAACGTTCTGAACTGCTTCACCACCGTTTGGTTGTCGAGTCGGATGGAGAGGTCCTGGTCCTGTGGTGTTGCGATGATTCCTATGATCAATTCCATTAGTTCCGCTTTCGTCGATGATGAAAATCCCCTGGTGGTCTCCCTTCACCACGTTTACTCCTCTTCCACGACTGCAATGGCCATGGCCCATGTCTTCTTCCCCTTGTTCACCATTGAACCATCGGAGTAGATATGTCTCAGTTCAGACCTAGCCCCTTTCCTGCAGCTTTCTATGGACTCCTGACAAGTTCAGGTTTTCCAAAGACATTCCTGACTTGTTATGCTGTCAGTCAGCCGCCAGTTTTCCTTGCAAGAAGCTTTCAACCACCAACTCACAACAATTCATACCACCATCAAAGGCCAAGTTCCAATCAAGGACCAAGAGGACGGACGGCCTTGTCTGCTTGACTATCAGTGCACGCTCTGAAGATGGACATTATCCAGATGATAGAACGTGTGTCCAAGCGCAAACAACTCTGCAACCCGAAGCGACGGTCAATGCTTCAAGACCTAGTCTACTTCCTTGGCGCCCATACTCTTCCGACCCTCATCTGAAGCAGCACTGACGTGGCCTCTCAACTCCTCCAATTTACTCAACACAGTAAAGCAGCCCAAAATCCCAATCGACCAGTTTCCTCGTCCTCAGAAGCTCAGAGCCGGAGGTCTGGTCGACCCAGTTCTGCCAACCATCGATGAGTATCGGCTTTGTCAATATCCTGCAAGTCTTGGAGGTCCAGGGACGTCAACCAAGGCAATACCTCCACGACCCTGTAAAGTCCGTCGAAGGTCCATGCCTGTCCTCCTGCGGAGATTCCAAGATGCCTGAGGTGGGTGAGTTGGCTCAAACGTCCGAATCCTGCCATGAAAGTGTGATCCAAGTCAGGACTTTTGACCGTGAGAGAGCGAAGGTACCGCATTTGGCTAAGCTGGTCGTATGTAGCTTGCCAAATCCGATGGCGGTCCTGATTAGTGGTGATGAAGAATGGGTCAATGTGGATCTCAATCCAGAGCTCCTCGACCTGCGGCGCCGGGTTGCTGTAGGATGTGACCCCTCCTTCTTCAACCTCTCGGAAAAAGTCTCGAGGTTGGACAGCGAATCCCTTGAGAATAAGCGTCCTCACCTCTCTGTGCCAGAAGAGAATTGCGTTCAAGCGCAAGGTGTTCTGCCAAGTCAGAGCATTCTCTTGGCCATCAAATTCTCTCTGCACCTCCAGCTTGAACGACCTCAAATGAGGCGCGAACGTCCTGAACTGCAATGCCCACAACCGATCGAACTCGCTTACGCTCTCCAACGTAATGCTTACAGCTGTAAGAAAGTCCAACCGGTCATGCATATTGACCATGTCGGATATCCGGAATGAGAGAGGTCCCTCGAACACCAACTCTTCAAGCTGTCTGCAGCCGAGAATTGGCTCCAAGGCCGTCTCCTGGATATCCGTTGGCTTTGCGGTCAGGACCAGCTTCCGGAGGTGAGGACAGTGTCGGAGGATTCCGAGTTCACTGCGTGGAATCCGAAGATTCTTGATCGCCCATTGAGGCTGGACCGCTTCTTCTTGTTGCGCTTGGCCAGCAACCTCGACGATTGCTGCCTGGTGGTGATATGGCGCATACCACCACCCCGCAAGTCCGAGCCCTTCAAGTTGATCAAACCTGCTAAACAGGTCATTCAGTGGAACTGGCTCCCCTTCTTCCACTTCCTGCAACTCGCCTTCTTCCTCACTCTCATCTATCTCTCCGTCCTCTTCATTCTCTGCTTCTGCCTCTGCCTCAAACCCGATCAAGTCTAACTGGAGATGGCCCAACGTCAACAACTCTCTAGGATCCTTGAGCAGGTTCAACAGCACTCTCTTGGCCAAGCCGGTCGTCGTCAATGACAGCTTCTTGAGGTTGGGCATGGACCTCAGGATTACCACTATCTCGGAGTATGAAAGTCCAGAGTCGTCGTCGTTCCCCCACTCTACCTCGACGACGCGGCGCAGGAGAGCACGAAGCTCGTCGAACTTCGCTTGGCGGACAAGACTACCCAGGCGTCGGAACTGTGGACATCTCCATTTGTGATGTGTGATTGACGTCCAGACAAATGGCATCATCTCAGCCCTCCAGTCCCAGGACACTTCTGACGCGTGGACGAGGTCCTTTGTCCGGAGATACATGGCAATTTCGGACAACAGCTCAGGAAGGAAGTCGACTCGTGTTGGCATGGCGGATGGGAGCAGCGCTGGGGCTGGCTCGACGGGAATGTCAGTCGGAGGTAGCGCTGGGGCATCCTCGAGGGTGGGCGGTGGCGGAGATCCTGCCGAAAAATCCTCAATAGGATGTGGTGGAGAAGCAATAGCTGTCTCCTCGACTTGCAGGAGCGAGGAGAAGTAGAACTTGTACCTCCGCGTGGCGACGGGAAGTGAGGTGGATGCGGCTAGTGGTGGCTCCTGAATGGATAATGAGCTCGACAACGATGTGCTCGAAGGCAGGCGAGAAAGGGAAAGTGCTTCTTCAGCCTGTCGGACGGACGAGGAATAGAAATGGTATCTCGTGGGTCTGGGAGCTGTGGTCGATCCTGTAGGCTCAACCTGGATGGGTGATCGTGGAGCAGGCGACGACGAAGTCGAAAAAAAGCAGCGGATCCTTCGGACTTTCCGTGGTTTCTTGCTCAAACGAGAGGACGAGGGAGAGGCGGCAACTCTTTTCTGGCTTGTGGATGCTGAGGGAGAGGGGCCGGATGTGTTGGTGACCGAGCAGGACAAAGAGATGGCGTTCATGTTGGATGTTGACGGCGAAAGTGTGGGTGGCAACAGTGCACGAGTCGTTGACCTGGTCATCATTCGGTGAGAGTATAAACCGGTCCCGACACCAGAATCAGTTGTAGTCGAGAGGCTGGGGGTGGAGGTAGATGTTGACGGCATCGCGGTCGCGGAAGTAATTGTGGGCGTCGATGTTGGTGGTGATGAGGGGGTAGAAGATGAAGAGATGGAGGATGAAGATGAAGAACTCATCATTGGCAAAGATGGATATGAGGGAATGGGAGTGGATGAATACAGCAGTTGAAGACGTTCAGTGATGAACGGCGGGGTTGTAGGTGAATTAGAGAATGGATATGAGTGGTGCTGATAAAGAGAATGAATTGAGTCTTTTACTGACGGTAAATGGCAGTATCCAACTTTGAAGACTAAAAGAAGGTAAGGAAGACTCAAGAGAGCTATTGTAGGGAGGAATGATGAAGAAAGGAAATAAAAGAAAGGAAAGAAAGATAAATAAGAATGGAAAGAGCCGTTGGCTTTTTATACCGCGAGGGTTCTTTTCACTTTTCATTGAGGGCGCAAATGTCTGTGTCTCCAATTGACTCTCTGTCTGTCTATCTGGACTGACTCTCTATTTGCCCCTCTGTCTGCCTGTCTATCTGACTGACTCTCTGTCTGTCTGTCTGTCTGTCTGTCATGAGAAAAACAGTCTCGTCCGATAACGAATGGAAAAAAAATAAGGGCAATGTCGGTTTGGGCAAGGACTGGACCGAGTGGAAAAAAACAGAGAGATAGATAGATATATAGTTAGAGACAGAGAGAGAGAGAGAGAGAGAGAGAGAGAGACGGGTGACTATCCAGAGTAAGGTAAAGACTACACGAAAAGACAAGGCAAATGTCCCTGACTAGACTATCATGAAGGTCCTGTCTCAAGCACATCATGAAGACAGGCGACATGGCAACTGAAGCCATAATAAAGAAAAGACACAGAGTGGGCAGTAATGGCAGCTGCAACAGACACGGTTTCACACACAAACAGACTTCTTTATTTGTTGCAAAAAAAAACAAGTCTAAACCGCTTTCTGGGGAAAAAGAAGGACATAGAGGGGGGAGGGCGAGTGAACAAAAACAACCCCTCGAAACGCAGCACTTGGACGAGGGTTTTTAGGGTTATTGAAGTTGTGGGTGATGAGTGCTGGTGATGTTACCGAGGGTTGAATAAAAGTAACCAGCAATGACCTGTTCCCTCATTCACCTGTGTTTTTTGTTGAAGGCGATGAATTTGCAGAGATGATTAAGGTGAATTAGGGCTGGCGAGTCGTGGAAAGGATAACAGCGTAGAAAGAGAAAGAGAGAAAAGAGGCTCAGGGAACAGGCAGACATGGTTCACCGTCACGACTTTCACTCCATATGGGCGAAGCAATGTTAACGTTTGTCCTTTTTCTGGCCTTCTCGGATTACCATTGGCCATATGTGTCTCTTTCTACTCTCTCTCTCTCTCTCTATTTTTTTCCCACCCGTCCAGCCAAACCAACATTGCCGTTATCTTTCCGTTCGTCATTGAATAGCAACCCAGCGCCACAGGTCGAGGAGCTCTGGATTGAGATCGACATCGACCTATTCATCGCCGCCAGTCATCAGGACCGCCAACGGTTTTGGCAAGTTACGTATGAGCAGCTTAGGCAGATGCGGTACCTTCGCTCTCTCACGATCAAAAGTCCTGACTTGGATCGTACTTTCATAGCAGGATTCGGACGTTTGAGCCAACTCACCCACCTCAGACACCTTGGACTTTCCACAGGAGGACAGGCATGCACGTTTAACGGACTTTACAGGCTCGTACAAGAGGTGTTGCCTTGGCTGACATCCCTGGATCTCCAACCATTGCAGGATATTGACAAGGCCGGTGTTCATCGGTGGCTGGCAGAACTGGGTCGACCAAACCTCCGATTCTGAGCTTCTGAGCGAGCGTGGCAGGCATGTGCACAAAGTACTTTCATTAATAGCCTGTTTGTCTCTTCGTTGTCACATGCTGCCGCTGCGGCACCCTTGAAAAATTATTACATCTTTCTTTCATCCTCCCTTCTTTTTGTTCCCACACTCTTCTTTTTTACTTCCTCCTTACCCTTCCAGTTCCTTTCTTCCCCTTTTTCCTTCACTTCTTCCATTACTTCTTCCCTTCCTCTACCTTCTCTACTCAATCTTTTCTTCCTTTCCTATTCTTCGTTGTGCTATTTCCGCCCCGCCTTCTTTCTCTCTCCTCCCTCTCACCTCATTACTCTCATTCCTCCTCCACTCCACCCTTTACTTAACTAATCCCTCGCTCCATTCACAGAATCAAGGTTGCATTCAATTGCAATTGACATTGTTGCCCTTCGAATCTAGTTTTCTATTGCCGCACTTGTTTTCGCTACCCATTGCCATCGCCGTTCTTTAGCACACTCCACGGCCTCGAACCTCGAAGGAAAGTACTCGACTCTTTCTCAATTGCATACAATTCTATCATGGTGGTATCCTTCTTTACTCGGCTAGTTTGCAGGAACTGGTGTCTTTGAACTGTGCCATGTACCAAACTTTTCCATTGTGCACCGTGACTTGGTATAATCAACAAGAACGCCTCACATGAGGGCTTGTTGGAGGGACTGCAAACCGTGCTGTTTGTGGAATATTACCAACGGCGGGGGGGAACCACTTGTCTGTCTCGATTCTGTTCGATGTACATTTCCCTCACGTTGAAGTGGTGTAACCCTTGCAACGCATTCGAGTTTGGTCAAAGGTGCCTGTGAGATATACCATGTGAGGGAGGTTGCTTCTTCGGAATCCCTGGCGACTTAAGATATTGTCCTGTGTCAGATAGGGTGAGATTGGGGTGTGTGGACTGGTGTTCTGAACGGACAGGGAACAAAATGAAGAAAATGACCCTAAGTATTTGTTTTGTTCCAGGTCTCCTGGGAATTAGCTGGAGGATGGGGACTATCAGGGTAGCGCTGCATGTACTTGTGTTTGATAACGGCTTTCTTACCTCTCTTTCTCCCTTCTCTTTGTGTTGCTATCCCTTCGAATCTAGTTTTCTACTGCCGCACTCGCTTTCGTTACCCATTACTATCGCCGTCCTTTAGCACACTCCACGGCCTCGAACCTCGAAGGAAAGTACTCGACTCTTTCTCAATTGCATACAATTCTATCATGGTGGTATCCTTCTTTACTCGGCTAGTTTGCAGGAACTGGTGTCTTTGAACTGTGCCATGTACCAGACTCTTTTCATTGTGCACCGTGACTTGGTATAATCAACAAGAACGCCTCATATGAGGGCTTGTTGGAAGGACTACAAATGTAAAGTTTGTGGAATATTGCCAACGACGGGGGGGAACCACTTGTCTGTCTCGATTCTGTTCGATGTATATCTCCCTCATGTTGAATTGGTATAACCCTTGCAACGCATTCGAGTTTGGTCAAAGGTGCCTGTGAGATATACCATGTGAGGGAGGTTGCTTCTTCGGAGTTCCTGGCGACTTAAGATATTGTCCTGTACAGCGAAGGTGAGATTGGGGGGTGTGGACTGGTGTTCTGAACGGACAGGGAACAAAATGAAGAAAATGACCCTAAGTATTTGTTTTGTTCCAGGTCTCCTGGGAATTAGCTGGAGGATGGGGACTATTAGGGTAGCGCTGCATGTACTTGTGTTTGATAACGGCTTTCTAACGTCCCTTTTCCTCTTCTCTTTGCATATTATTGGATATGGACAAGGCTCCTGGATGATGTATGAATCTGAGACGAATAAACTGAAACCACCAATCAAGAAACCATCACTTGGAAATTATCACTTGTGGAACAGTCTGCCGGGATGGCCAGAGGTGAGTTTGCTCATTCCTGTTGACTAACGACCTCGTTGCTCGCCTTGACATGACCTTCATTTTGCTACACACGCCCAGGGTCCTTCATTTCTCGGATATAGGGCGACAGCCAGCATCCACCATCAGCGAGGATACTATTCAGCAGCACAAGTGGAGAGTACCTCGACCCTGCAGAAGTGCACTCATTACCACCATGGTATCTTCTCATATCTAAACCTATTTGCGGAAACTGGTGTCTTTGAGATACATCGGTGCGGATATTTCCACACGCACACAAGGATTCATACGACTCAGTAATACGCCTGCTACTGGACCGAAATATGAAAGGCGCTTGTTGGGACCGGATGGCGACGAATGTCCTTCAAATCGACCCTGACGAGATGCTCTTGTAGTCGTTGGCCGCTTCGAAAATCGTAGGGCTCGTCTTTCTCACGTTGAAATGGTATCTCTTGCCTTGCATTCGAGTTTGGTCAAAGCTGATTACAACGAGTATCATGCGAGAAAGGTCTGGCTCTATGGGTTCTTTGGCAAGCACACGTCGGGAAGTTTTGCTAATGGGTCTGGAGAGATTGTGCTGGTGTACCGAAGGGGACAGGGACCAAGATGAGAAGCGACCACGCTGTTTGTCTTGATCGTGTCTGTAGGGACCAATTGAGGCAGTTGTGGTAGAGCTGACTGGATTTGCGTTAAATGGAGACTTCAGAACCTCGCGTCTCTTCTTTTCCTCCTTTGTTTTTCTTAGCGATGACAGGATTCTGTTTCCCTCAAATACAAACAGGCATAAGACAGGGACAAGATAACTTGATCATTCGAGCACACTTATTTTTCAATCAAGCGAGATCTTCTGGCACCAAGGTAAAGTACTATAGGAATAAGACTCAAAGAGCGGAATAAACACGGACATCTTTTATTCCAAAGCCTTTCTTTCTCAACTTGGGGGCTGACTCTGGCAACCGTTGGCCATTTTTGATGTTGTTGGGAGGGTGAGGTCAAAACGAATAGGATTAGGATGAGCATCCTAAAAAATTACGCGGGTATGCAATCAGGAACATCATGGTCGCTCCAGCCAGGCTGTGATGGCCCGATTACCACGATGTTTAATGTGGTAAGTTCATGTGCGCGATACCCTACTGGCAGGAAGCCCGAGTTTAAGATATCATTTGATGTGGCAGAGGGCGATTAAGGTGGTTGTTGGGGGTAACAGACGATTGAAAATGGTTTTGAACTCGGACGGCTGTGATGACACTTCGGTCGGTGAAATGGGCCGTTTACAGGGGTTTTGGGCAATTGAAAATAAGAGGCGATGGCGGATTCCCCGTTTTCGTTTGGCCCGTTTGTGTTGAGTTCCAGGCGACGACGATCTGACACATTTTCAACCGCTTCGAGTTTGGTTCGAGGGGTTTGTCAAGTCTCAGCGGCGAAGACTTTATTTGACCTTGCTGGATTGTATCTGTACTGGAGACTGGAATGCCAGTAAAGGACGGTGTCATGAAATCGAGTCGTCATAAAAGCTTTGACCGTCAGATCCAGGACATGATACGGATATTGAGGATTGAGGAGGAGGGGGTTAGAAAACGCGAAAAGTGAGGCGAGGTAAAGGTCCTCAATTCTCGGAAATGGACAATGACCTTGGCTGACTACCACTAGTTTGCTCAGTCGAGAATTTCGTCCGCAATGTTATTTGAGTGGGGTATCCTTTTTTTTTCATTATTCTTCCTTTCACACCCTCTTTCCTACTTCCTTTCTTCCTTTCTTTTCTTCCCCCCCCCCCCCCCCCCCCCCCTCCTTCCTCCCCCCTCCCTCTTTGTATGTACTTCGCAAAAGGAGTGGTTTATTTGTAAGTTTCTTTTTTATGAAGACCAAAGGTTCTAAAGTCTCTACAATAAAAGTAGCAATGAACCTAGTCAGGAGGAACAAAGGGGAGAATAACAACGCACGAGGGGTAACAAAGAAGGGGAGTAAAGGGAACAGTGCAAAGGGTATCAAAGTACTCGGAATAGAAAGAAAAAAAAAGATTCGTCGAAAAGGGCCCCACCCTTGAAGGCCAACAATGGTTTCCCCCGAGCTCACAACTTTCATCTTCTTTCTCCAGTTACACGCTCCTGTGAGCTTTCAAGGTGAAGTGTCAACCCCTTTCATCGCACTCTGAACAAGCGCAACCTTACGTTTGTCCTCCTCGGCCCTCTGACGCTGTTGCTCCATCTTCTGAAAGTTGGCAACCTTTTGAGGTCTGAAGTCTCTCTCTGGAGGACTGCATAATCGATCTTGAGCTGGTTGCGTTCCTCTGGTAGGGTGATCACATATTTGTCTAGCTACCAAAGACGATAGATGCGAGATAAGAAAAGTAGGGGGTTGTGAATGAGCGTTGTCTTTGTTTGTATTATCTAATAACAGACAAAACGGACAAGAGACTGACTTTTGATACGATCCACGGACAGAAAAAGAAAAATATAAAAAGAAGAGGTTCAATAGCCGCCATCAAGAAAAAGAGACACACACTCGCACAAACAAAGTCACCACTCAGAAGAACATAAAATGACAACCACCAAGGCCCAGCTCATGATAACGTTGGCCAACCGCCACCAAGTCAGGATCTGACCTCGCCTGGGCCCATCGCCCAGCTCTCTCCGGCGTGACCACTATCTCCTTTCTAGATTTGCCTCAGTCCAGAGACGCTCCGCCTGCTTCACCTTCACCAATTGGTCCTGTCGAAGAAGGAGAGGAAGAAGATAATGTCGATTTCGAGAACATGTCATATGTCGACTTTATGATAAACTACGTTCAGGTGTACGGTCCCCTGACTCGGAGAGTCTTTTATTCTCTACAACGATCTCCACCCTTTTCCGGTTCGGTCCCGCCATTACCATGGTCGATCTCTACAATATAGCTCCCACAGCCAACACACCTTCTCCCTCGAACAGCGCGACATCAAGGACCGAATCCTCGAGGCCCTTTGACGACAACCTCGTCAACACACAGGTGTTGATTCTGGGCCCCGGCTGGCAGCAGAAAGAGTAACCTTTTTGTAGTTTTGGCTGAGGTTCGCTTATGAGCACGGGATGATGCCAATTATCCTCGCTCCTACCGGTGTGGTGGCGAACAACATTCAAGGACATACCATACACCGATATTTCTCCATCCCAATAGCTGAAGGATCGACTGACCTGCTCGAGTGTGATCCCGATCGTCTTACTCTTCGACTTGAAGACATTGCTGCACAGGATCGACGCCCTTGTTTTCTTGTCGACAAGGTGAGCATGGTGTCGTCTAACTGCTCGAGGTCATGAATCAGGCGCTCCGGCATGCATGCTGCCTTTAGGAAAAGGTTCACATCAGAAGTTCGACCTCATCCGGGAACACAAAAAAGTCTAATGGACGGAGACGCGTCTTCCAGGAACATTGCCTGCGACCAACAACATCTCCCACCAAAAAATAACAATAAAGAAAATGGAATTCACTCCTGCACACTCACTAATAATATACATGTTTCGCCAAAATAGAAAAAGGAGAGGAAGCATTTAAAACTACAGGGCTTTCTCCCACTGCTCTTCCCCACTCCACCTCCAACAGTCAAACCAGCCATCCAGCAGAGTAAAAAATAAATAGAAGAACTACCAAGGCAGCTCGATATCATGAACATAATTCCCAAACTCAACACTGTCCAACATAATCGCCTGCGCCTCCTCAACCGTCAACTCACCTTCGCCCTCGTCACCACCACCACCAATACCACCCCGCCGGTCCTCCAGGATCAACCGCACCCCAGTCTCGGGTACAAGAACCTGTTGAATATATTCGATCGGCACCTGTGGTCTTGCCGACTCGCTCGTCAAGATCTGGGTTTCGATAAACATCTTTACCAATACTTCTACAATCTTGCTCGATCCTTTTGATCCATAGTACCCGGGCTGTTTCAGAGAGTTGGACAAACAATGAGAGCGGGGCGAAGCTTGGTTAGATACGCGACACAGAAACAAACTCTAATGTCACAACATACTTTCGAACGATCTGAAAAAAAAATACTTATTGTTACTTACAAGGGTCATTTGAACACCAGCAAGGACGGCCTGAGGGTTCCGAGCACCATGCCCCAATGTGCGATAGTTCGCAAGCGCTCGATCCAAATACGGACTCGCGACCGTCCCACGAATGATCCCCAAAAGTTCCGGCTCCATCCTCCGTATCCTGTCCGGCAGCTCATCGAACCGAATAAACAGCGGGTAGTTGCGCTCCAGTCCTGCAGGGACAATATTTTCCTCCGCCACATGGATCCGACAAAACTCGAATTTCTCTACCGCAGTGATCTTGCTAAATAGTCTCTGCTGCAGCTCATCTTCCTTTTCAGCGAAAACCCAACTGCCAGCAGCATCAGCACCGCTTCCAGGGTCATCGATCGTCAAGTTGGTCTTTGTTGGGGGACCCCTTAGTCGCTCCGGTTTCCTTGGCCGCGGCACATATGGCTTCTTTAGAGTCGTCGCCTCGGTGGTCGGCCCCCGGGTGTCTAATACCCTGAGCTCAAGCGTGCCGTCAAGGTATTCATCCTTCATCCGCTCTCGCCTTAAAAGCTCTTGCTGAGCCTGAACCCGGTCCTCCTGCTTGGTCAGAACCTTGGCGAGTGACGTCTTTAACCGCGCCGACATTACAGTTGGCAAAACGTCCCCACAGTATGGACACATTTCCTCTCCCTCCTTTCCCTTGCCTATTTTTTCAAGACATTATTGAGTAAAACATAATAAATATATTAGATGGCAGCCCACATTTAGTGTTCAAACAGTAAGTGCGGTAGCACTAATCCAAAAAGGCACAAAGAAAAAACTTACCAGGGGAAGGAAAGTCATCGTCAGAGAGGGAGATCATCTCGGCAATAGTGCGGATCCTCTTGCGTCTGGGCGATGGGAGCTTGAGGTCGTCTCCGACCCTAGGACTCTTCCTTGGACTCTCCAAACCCTGGTTCCTGATACCGTCAAGCTCGCTCTTCTTCCCATTCGCACTTCTGGTTGGGGTCGACGGCGGCTCCTCGAAGAACTGCATGATCGTCGTCCTCCTCGATTCTGGAGTGGTAGCTCGACTGGGAGGCGAGTCTGTGTCTTCATCACTTGTAGATTCGAAACGGGCCCGTCGTTTTTGACTTGACAAAAGGTGATCCGCCTTGGGCGTTCTCCTCTGGGGGTTGGTAGGCGTTAACAGGGCACCAAAGGGGTCGTCTGATAATTGGTCCTGTGCGGCCGCCACTCTAGTCGACCGCTCCACACTCAACCTTCTTGGCCGATTGGTCGACTCTCGATCTCGATCCCGATCCTCACGCCGGCCCCGGTCATCCTTCTGGGGGCGGCAATAATCGCGCTCCGTAGTCCTCCGCTCATCCGACCATCTTGAGCTCTCCTTGTCGCCTGACGAGATTGCTGGTCGATCCTTACGTGGCACTGCTGAGGTGTCGCCTCTAGACGCTGCTGTTGAGCGAGCTGGCTTGGTATTTTCGTCGTTCATGAAGTCGTCATCATCATCCTTGCCGACGACCCGCTTCATTGTACGAACACTTGACTTTACAGATCGTCGGGTATCTCCGCTGCCATGGATGTTGCGATGTCTGGTTGTGTCGTCATCCGTCTTCTCCGGCCTGCTGGGGCGAGAACGATCTCCACCACCAACACGGCTCCACCTGTCCATCGACTCCTCGGAATTGTCATCATCCAGGTTCCTTCGACTCTGTACTTTCTGACGGCGTTCATCTCGTTGTTGTTGGTCCTGATTTTGATAAGTGTCAACATAAGAGCGGGGTTCGTCCTTGCGTGTCTTCAGAACAAATACCCCTGACCCCTCCTTGCCCTTGTTGCTGCTCGTCATCAATTTTTTTTTCGACTTGTGCTCCAAGAAGGGGTCCTCTTCATCGTCCAGACTGCTATCATCCAATTCAACAAAGCCGGTCGACGTCTTGGGCATCCGTTCAATGTCTCGCTCCCGCATAGGGGTACCGGTTTTGACAGTCTTCGACGAAAACGAATCGACCGAAGCTACGGATGGCGCCTGCGATAACGGTCGAGATGCGGATACCGAAGGCGAGGATGAGGTATGAGGATCCGACTGTGACTGAGTGGCGGTAATAGAAAAGAGGGAATCATCCAGATCAGAGTCCGAGTCCGGGGCATCGATACTCCTGAGCAGATTCGAGTTTTTGTATTTGTAGATAGACCGAGTCGGAGTCGAAGGTCGGTCGCTCTGCTTGTCCAAGGCCTGCTTCCGTAGGATATCTTCAAGTGGGGTCTTGGATTCCGGTTTCCTGCTCTGTTTCGATTCCTGCTGCTGCTGCTGCGGCTGTTGATTCTGTGATAGCCCCTCATCGCTACTGAGGTCAACAGGCAATCCCGACAACGCATTACTGGCCTTGGTCTCGTGCTTCCTCCGTTCCTGCGTAACTCTTCCAGATGATGACGTCTCATCACCTCGCCTGTCACTCGGTGACAGCTGTCGTTGACTCTGAAGTGAATCACTGTCACTTTCGATGTCAGAAGGCAAAAACGACGCCCTCCTGGACACTTTGACCTCGCTCCTCCTCGTCTCTTGTGACAATTTGGTGGCTGGAGAGGTCCTGCTCCTCTCAGAATGCTTTTGTTTCCGTTCGGGCTCCCGCTCCCGCTCCAGGTCTCGTTCTTGGTCATGATTCCGACTTTTGGTGACAGAATCCTTGAAGGCCGGCACCGGTTCCTTTTCCCGAACTGTAGGCTCGTCATCCCCTGAGTACGGGAAATCCGGTTCTAAACCCTCCACCCGACTCGGCCACTTCTCCTTCTTTCCCTCCACCTTCACATCCAGCCCCGCATGCAATTCTCTCCCATCCTTCACCGTCTCGTTGACTTCAAGTTCACATTCTCGACCACACTCCTTAGCCCGCCTTCTGAACTCCTGCTCAACCTCAGAATCCAGCTCAACCTCCTGTGTCAAGTACCCACCATTCTTCCTCTCATCCAAATCCAAGTCCTTCGCAAGCTCGCTCCAGTTTGCATCATCAAGTGTCTCATCCAACCACCCAAGCCCAAACTTATCCTCGTCCTCGTCCTCGTCCTCGAGCTTCCTCTTGGCAGGCCTTTTGGACGACGTGGACGACGCCACGGACTTGACGAGGTCCATGACGTCCTTGGTATTTGCAGACGACTTGGACGACTTATCTGCGACGGAGTTGACGAGTTCCTTGACATTGTTCTTCAACCAGCCTGCTATTGATGCCTGCTGTTTTGTTGGGGTCGTCCCAGTCGCTGTCTTCGTCGCAGTCGTAGTCGTAGTGGTTGTAGGTTTGGCTCCCGTATCCTTGGCTAACGATGATGGCTTTTTCGTCGGTGTCGACCCCGCAGTCGTAGGGGCTGTCGATTTGGACCCCACATCCTTGGACATGCCTCCGCCTCTTTCTTCCCTGCTTAGCATGAAATCTGGCATCCGGACTTGCACCACTCCACCATCATCCTCCTCCTCCTCCTCATTTTCATCATCCACTTCCTGAATCTTCCTACCCTGCGCCTGACCCTCCCCAACCCAAGACGTTGAATTCACTGGCGTAACACTAATCGCATTCCCCTTCCTGGGAGACGGCGAGGTCCCAAAAGTCAGGTCCGGTTGATGAGAACTCTTGGGCGGGATCGCAAAATGTCTCTGCTGCTGCTGCTGCTGTTGCTTTTGCCGTTGACTGCCGGGGGATGTAACAGAAGGTCGAATTGAGTCCCGATCCTGTCCTGTTCTTGCCGCCGTCGTCGTCGTCGGTTTGGATCCAGAATATGACCCCTTCGTGCCCATCGCCATCATCGTTGCCGCCCCTGCGCCTGGTCCTTTGCTATTATATGTTTTCGCTGTCGTCGCCGCAGCTGTGGTGGTAGTGGTGGTAGTGGGAAAGGCGGAGGACTTGGTGTAGAGCGGGAACTCGGTTCGTCTTACAGCGCTGAGATGGTTCTGGGCATCGATACTCTTGGGTTGTTTGGGAGGCTTTTTGAAGAACAGTGACGGGGTCTTGGTCGTTGGCGCTGCTGCTGCTGGTGGTGGTGGTAGTGGTAGTGGTGGGTGACGGGAGTCAGACCCGAGTGGATGTGGCTGTTGTTGTTGATATGGTTGTGAGGGGGGTGTTGGTTTTGTGTTTGTCCCGTTTGTCAGTCTGTTCTCCATTCCAATCGCAACGGGGGTAGAGCTCTGTGCTCGACCACCGACTTCGTCCTGCGGGAATCGGATGTGAGTCGGTGCCCGCTGCTCCTGCGAACTGGGATGCATCCTGAAAGAGAGAGAGAGAGAACGCGCGCGCAAAGTCGGGATGAGTGTCTAGATCTTTTTTTTTTTGCTTGGTCAGTCCAGTGGTCCAAAGATGCAGAGGCGTTGATGTGTAGAAGAGAGTGAGAGAGAAGACGTGTGTGGTGCCTGGTCTGTTTACAAGGGAAAATAGCGTCTGAAATTATTGTGGTGGTTTGTTTGTCCCTTGCGCCACCAATTATATCACACCCATAGACAGAGACAAATCGTCAAAGAAAACTCCTTTCCAAGTCTAGAACCGTGGATGCCTTATCCACCCACACAGCTGTGAAGCAGACGACACCTTTTATTACATGTACAGGGTACGAAGACCACGAAATAACGATAATAAAAAAAAGAAAAAAAAATGTAAATTGGAAAAAAAAAAGTCATACGGGGTTATTGCAGAGGAGGAGAACGCGGTGCAGAAACCCGCCCAGCTCCACGCTCAGGCTCGGGCTCGGGCGACAACAGGACCGGCTGCTGTGTTGCACGAGATCCCGATCCCGTCGGCTCAGTCAAGGAAGAATTCGAAGAAGTGGGTGTCAAGATCCCAAGAGGAGGGACCAACGCCACAGGGGGTGTGGATCCACCAGGCTCGACAATAGGCGACAGCGCCTGAAGAGGGAATCGGATCCTGGACGACGAACTTGATGTCGGTCTATTACTACCACCGGTTGTTCTGATATCCAGGGTAGCTGCCGACTGTGCATTGGCCTCCATTTCCCGAACTAAAGTCTCAATATCGGCAGGGTTGATAGATGATCGTCTACGGTCCTGAAAGGTCGGCATTGGGTTCCTGTTTGGGTTTGGGGAGGGTGGAGTCGGCGGTACAGTCTGTCCATGACTCGTGCTACCCGTTGAAGTCAGACCCAAGCCGAGATGACCGCTACTGCTACTGCTGCTACTGCTGCTACTATTGTTGGGGTCGCTACTACCATGGTGCTCTGCGTCGTCACGGGTTGTTTGGCTATCAACCATCTCTACAGAGACTTCTGGTACCGTAGGCGCCGTCGTCGTCGTCGAACCAGTCGTAGTTGCACTTGGGGTTGCGATAGATGAGCTTGTAGGCAATGTTGCGTCGACAACTGGTCCTGTTCCTTGTTGTTGTTGCTCCGCATTCCGTGTATGTTGAACGGCTGTGGAGCTGGTAGGTGGTAGAAGCGATACCGAATCTGTAGGGGCGACTGCTGCTGACTCGAGAGATTCCTGTTCCCGCTGTTCTTGCTGTTGCTGTTGCTGACTGATGATGGCACTCGAGTTGTCGGATCCAATGTCAGGTGACCCCATCGAGTTGGAGAATCTCCCGACAACGCGTCTTCGCCTGCGTCTGCTCACTTCGCCCGTCAACAAGACCTGGTGATCTTCTTCAATGTGAAGATCTGCAGCAAGAGCATTACGCATGGCAGCTCGCCCCCGCTCGGAGCTACTGCTGAATTCCTGATACGCCTCGTCCAGAACTTGTTGCGAGGTGAGTGCCGAAAGAGATCCGGTAGACTGTGAAGTCAGACCACCAGTCGCCACAGAGTCAGAAGCCGTACTAGGGAGTGGAATGGGAGTTCCTGGTGAGCCGGGGTAAGGTTGAACAAGTCGCAGACCATTGTCCTGGAGTACATATCGTTGGGCAAGAGGCTGGGTCGATGAATGTGATTGATCCTGCTGAGACGATGATGGTAATTGTTGGGTATCTTCTGGTGCGACAAGTCTCTGACCCTGAAGAGCTTGGAGAGCCTGTTGGTGAGCATGTTGAGACTGTTCAAGTTGTCGTAGTTGGTCATACTGCCGACGAGCTCGTTGTTCCTGTAACTGCTGAATATAGTGTTGTCGAAACGGGTTCGAAGGCTCGGATAACGAGGAGGAGGACGCCTGGGAGGACGATGGCTGTGCTTGGCTAGATGATGGCTGAGTAGAAGAGGGTTGTGCGGGGGGTGGTCGGGCACGCAGGGTCTGAGCATACAATTGCCGAATTTGATGTTCCCGCGCCTGTCTCATGTTCTCGGCAACGATGACTCGTCTTCTCTGCGACGACGACGAGGCTCGAGCCACTGTGAGGTCAGTGGCGGGTTCCGGATCATCCGACAACGGAAACGAGGACCCCGAGGCATTCGAGTCGGTACTCCTGATGGAATCCGGCATCAGCTCCATCGAAAACTCTCGCAAGGGCATATATCTCCTAAGGCGGTCCTGTCGGTCCTGCATCTGCTCAAAGGGCGAACGCACTCTGGGTGAGGTGGACAAGGCCGCTGCTGATGCCGAGCCCGTAGCTGAAGATGACGACGCTCCTCCTGCTACTCCTGATGATGATCCTATTTGTGATGCTGACGAGATTGAAAGGGAAGTGTCCATGTCTTGTGTATGTCTTCTTGCTGCTGTTGTTGTTGAACTTGATCCTCTGGTGGTAGTGGAAGCGAGCGTTGCGTCGGCTCCAAGCACAGGGCTAGAGAGTGCACTCAGGCTGCTGAACAAAGAAGGCTGTCCTTGATGAAAGGCCATGAGGTCGTTTGACAGCATTCTTTGAGCCGCCCTCGAACGTCTGCTGTTTTGACCGAATCCCTGACTCGACAGCAAGTATCTCAGCGCAGCCCCTGAGGAGCTAGTCGATGGCGCTGTCCCTTGAGCATTCTCGTTCATAGACCCCAATCCTGCAATAGTCGACGGCGACCGGGCGAGGGAGTCATGCTCGAGGGGCGGGAGCGAGTGCCGGGGCGACTGGAAGGGAGAATGGTGATGATGGTGGTGGTGATGCTGTCGAAGCGTGGTCGCCGAGGGAGCTGTAGAACTTCCAGTCGACTCTCCTCCTCCCGTTGCTCCTGCATCCGTTCCTGCTGATGCTGATGCATTGGAGTCCAATGCGGCGGCGCCAGTGATCGAGCGAGTATCCTGTCCTCCGGGAAGGTGGTGGATGGTGGCTCGAGGATGGGACGAGTACTGAGGCTGCGGGTGCGCGCTCCTGTAACGCTGCGCGGTCTCCTTGACCAGGAACTCGAAGACCCGTTTGGTGAAGTGGTCGTTCTCGTCAAAGCAATCGACAAACTGTTCAAAGTCAAACGTGTATTGCGGCTGTAAAAAATAATCCGTGTCATCCGTCCCCAATGGTTGAACAATGCATGGTATGGTATGCAAAAACAGTATGCGAGAAATAAGAAAAGAGATAGTAATCCTCCGGTCAGCAAAAGTGATATTGATATGCGAAAAGAGAGCAAAGGAGGAGTCATAAGTATACTGCAGTGGTATTGAAAAAAAAAGTTTTTGGCTGTTGTTATTGTTTGCTTACGTTC
Organism: Linnemannia hyalina; assembly: GCA_019671135.1. Lineage (NCBI taxonomy): Eukaryota > Fungi > Mortierellomycota > Mortierellomycetes > Mortierellales > Mortierellaceae > Linnemannia > Linnemannia hyalina. Next base: position 324,505 of record JAHRHY010000007.1, on the reverse strand, counting down.
TCTTTATTGACGGTGTCGAGGATCCTGTCGAAAAGCGCCTTGATCTTTGTCATCATCTCATCCTCGAGATTGCGCGCCACTGGTCTGCCCATGGTGGTGTGCAATTGGCTTTGTTGTTGGTTGGTGTTTCCCGGAGGCTGGGGCTGTAGTTGGGATAGGATGAGAGTGTGGGTACGGTTGATGCTCACAAGGTAAAAGGGAGGAGTTGCTTAGAAGGACTGGGACAGAGGGTTGACCGATCACAGTCGTCTACGCTGACTGTAGACTTTAGAGTTGTTGTTGCTGATGAGTCTTTGTGTAGGGTTGTGGATTTGGTAGAGGTGTGCAGTGAATGCGAAAGCAAAGGGTGAGAAAGAGAAAACAGAAAAGAGAAGGAAGAAAGGGGGGAAAGGGGGTGAAAGTATATAGGTGGGTATGGGTATTAAGGAAGGTGGTATGAGAAGAGGAAGGCTGAGGAGTAAAAGAACAAGAAGGTGGTGCCAGCTGTAGGCCAGTTTTTTTGCGAGCGTTGAAGGGGGAGAGAGAGGGGGAGAGGGAAGGGGAGAAGGGGAAGAAGAAGATGGGATACGAGGAGTAAAGGAAAGGAGACAATAACGACAATAATGGAGGATGTATGTGGTATATCTATGGTATGTGTGTATGTAAATGTGTATGTGTATGTGTGTGTGGACTGTGTAAGGAGTGGATGAAATGAACGAAACGAGGGAAGGAAGAGAAAAAGAGAGAAGAATGGACCATGGAGACAAAATCGCTTCGCAAAATTCAATGGAATCAGAAGAGTACAAAAATCTTTCAATGAACGAATATTTAGGACTGCTCATCGTTCATCGCCACTTCTCTTCTGGCTGGCTGGCTGGCTGCCCTGTCTGTCTGTCTCGCTGTCTGTGGCTGGAGAAGAATAAGAAAAATTGGTCTGTGCAGTCCTGTGATCTGATCAAGGCGATACCAGGCTCGGACTTATTAAGCGGTGCCGTCCTGGATCGCTCAATGATAACCTATTTCAATCTCAATCACTACTCTTTCGCTCCATCCTACACTCACTCAACATCGCACAAGGACACGCCAATTGATCCAACATCCCTGTCTTCTTCTTGCTTGTCCGTTGGGCCAGGGTTTGGAAGAAGAATGGGAAAAAGGAGAGAAAAGTGTCACGTGTTTACTCGCACATCATGCAAGGAAGGCTGGGGCCATGAAACAGTAGAAGGATGAAGGATGAATAGCAGTGGAAAGAGGAAAGGGCAAAGAAAAAAAAACCAATGAAAAAATTGTTGATGAGGTCAACAAGGCTATTGCCACGCGTCAGACGCATTGCCGCAACAACAACATCTATTGGATAAATGGATAAAAAAAGGGGCAGTGGGTCAGCGAGAATCTCAGAGATCGTTCCACCATACATACCCTGTCTGTTCCGCTTTCGTTTCTTCAAGTGTTGCTGAATCTTCCTTTCATCCACGTTGAAATGCAGGGGTAATAAAAGACGAAGAGAAGGTGGGAGGATAAAGTTACGAGATGTAATAATAATGAATTGGCTGCAAATAAAATAGGTGAGAGTTTAGTCTGCTCCAGTCCAAGCACTCCGGTCTCTTGTATTCATATTGAACATGGTGCCTTTTTCAGGGGCTCGCCTCGATCAATGTTGCAATAGCAAGAGCTCACAGCATAAGGTAGGCATTCGTGATGCGACATTTCAATAGGTACTAGATCTTTCTATGTGAAAGTAAACGAGGTAAAAGCAATCAAAATAAAAATAAGGAAACTTTTTGAAATGAAAGGACTGGTACGGGAGCGGGAACAATGGGCAACAACGAGAGCTCTGATTGGAGATGGGGGTATGGGAACAGAGGAAAAGAGGGAGCGGTGAAAAAAGGCATATAGAAAGGGAACAGAGCAACAATAAGAAAAGCGAACGGAAACGTGAGAGAGAGAGAGAGAGAGAGAGAAGGAGAGAGAGAGTCAAGGCAAGAAAAGTGAATCGCGGAAGAGTGACAATCAACGCGTTTCGCTATGTTTTCTTTTTCTCTGAACAATCAATCTCCTGCCGAGAAATCAAGCACGAGAGTATTGAGAGGATGTGGTTCCGCCCCTTTTAGTTCTCAATCCATCTTTTGACAATTGGTGTTTGTGTGTGTGTGTGTGACGATGATAGTAGTATACGGATCGGCGAGGTTGTCCTCTTCTCTCCATTCAAATCGGTCATGGAGAAAAGAAGAAGACAACATAAGTTGTGTTCGGATGTTGAATGCCTAAAATAATATTTACCTCTGTTTTCTACGTTATTTTTATGGTACTCTCTTTCGTTTTATTAGTGAAGACTGGTGAGAGAGAGAAAACAGCACAATCCAAAGAAAATAAAATAAATATTATTCCGCCTCCGCTCTCTTCCAGTTGAGCCTTTCGTCCTCAAATGGCACCTTCGCCTGTGCTTCTTTTTTCATAGCTGGTGATTTTTTCACACCATCACCATCATCATCACCATCACCTTTTATCACCATCACCATGGGTGAGGGAGTGTTCCTCATCGGCGGCGAAGCGTTTTTTTAATCTTTGATTCTTAGAAGCACCTTTCTCTTCTCTTCTCTTCTCCTCGTCTCTTCTCTCTGTTGGAATCTAAATTAGCCCTATGCCCTTCTTGTTTATGTCTTGCCTTTCTCGTACACCGTTCTTGTTCTTTGTCATCATCGCTCTTCTCCTCTCTCTCTCTTTCTCTCTCTCTCTCTCTCTTCTCTCTCTCTCTCTTCTCTCTCTTCCATCCTATCCCTATCCATCATCCCTCATCCCTATTTGATTATTAGAGATTATTACTGCTTGCCTGCTTGTTTGTTGTGTGTGTCCCACCCATCCCGTCAGTGAGTGTGCCTCCTTTTTTTTTTTTTTTTTTCTTTGTGCCCATTGTTGTGTACCCTCCCTTCACCCCCCTCTTCCTCCTTTCTGCTCTGTTGTCCTAAATAAGAATCAAAACCCTCATCTTCTTCTTGACCCCCCTCTTCCTCCTGTTCCCTTCTCTCTTCTTTTCCCTTTCACCTTGCTCGTCCTTTCTTTCTTCTTTCCCTTCGCACTCTCACTTTTTCCCCTCTTCTTCCTCGTCCTCTCCTCACACCATTGTTTTTCCTTGCCTTATTCCCCTTTCCTTATTTTCCTCTACTCGCTCGATTATCTTCCTCCTTTTCTATCTCTGCCACCCTTGTCCTTCCTTCCCTCCTTCCTTCCTTCGTCCTTCATTCTTACTCCAAACCACCCTTGCACCATCGAACCATCACTCCTTTCTTCCCTCCTCTTCCTTTCGCTTTCTCACCTCACTCATTCCACTCACCTCGTCCTCCTTTGCCACTCTTACTTCCTCACTCACTCTCCCACTCACACCCAAGGCCCTTTTTCCCACCAACAATCAACCTCACTTCCCCTTGTCGTTGCACTGGCCCATAGGCTAAATACGCCCATCACTTTGTGCCCACTCTGACCCTCCAACACTGTTCATCATGGCAAACCCTCCCCCCAACAGAACCACAGAGGTGAGGGCCTACCGGTCCAAGAACGCCAAAGCTTCGACCGAGATCCAGGAAGGTAAAACACTCAACCACGCCCCACCGACTCCTTCCTTTCAGCTCACCTCACTTCACTTCCCACTCTCTCGCTGACAGCCCCTTCCACCTCCACTCCAACCCCCTTGCAAACAAGCGCATTTTTTTTTCTCCTTTCCTTCCTTCCTCCTTTCCTTCAACAACAGCAACAACAACAACAACACCGACACCCACTCTCTTCCTACCTTCAACCCCCTGTCCCTTACTTTTTCCTCGTTCGCAGCAAACAACTTGGCTAATCACTTTTTTTTTCAGCGGGGCAACTGATTCAAAAGGAACCGGGGCATTCAGATGAGTGTCTGTCCACAGCAACAACAAAGTGGAAAGAAAAGAGAACGCCAGTCAGTTAACCTCAGCAACCAACAATACCAGAACAAACCCCTTCTTTTTACTCACACGCTTTTTACACATACTGCAACACTTGAAACTGCTACTGCTACACAACACCCCTTTCAGCGCTCTCTTTTTTCATGCCCTCTTCCCGTCCCTCGTGGAGTTGGTGTTGTTGAGCCCCTACACCATTCAATTACCTTGGGTTGAAAGTGCGCACTCCCACCCTGCCCCTCTTTTCTCTCCTTTTCCCTTGTATCTTTTCACTCCTTCACTGCTCTACCCAGCTGACTAGAGAGGACAGAGACACCTCCTCCCTGGAGAAAGACAATTTGGGTGCACAATACCATGAAAACACATACACACACACACTTCAGCACCACCTCCTATTTTGTTCAATCGCAGAATAGGAGTGCAGTTGACATGAACTATGACAGGACTGGACGCTCGCTGCTCTCTTCTTTCTTCCTTCTGCCCTTGCTCTCGTTTATGCAGCAGGCAGCCAACAAACAAACACAAACAAACAAACAAACAAACAAGCAGACAACAGACATGACACTTTGTACTCTTCCTCTCTTTCAATTGTCCTGACCCCCCACCCCCCACCACCTTTCCTTCACTCCATCGTTTATACTCGGCCTTTCTTCCTCCCCTCTTCAGAGTCCTCCCGTCCTAGTCCTAGGGCCTCTCTCTCCTCTTTGGAGGGGACCAAATGAGGCATGGTGGATCAATTCCATCTCTTTACGGCTACCACAGTAGCTGTTGCTCCCTCCCCCCCCCTTCATCCTCTCCCCTCTTCTTCTGCGTTGTGCTCCTCCTTCTCTTTTTCCTCTCCGCTTGTCAACAGATAGGACATACAGGGATGGAGATTCCCTCCCATCCCCTCTTTTCACTCCTGTGACACGATCCTGCTTTTTCGCACTTTGAGGATGAGTAGTGATACGGATTAAACTTTTGCGTAAAAAGCAAAGCTTGAAAGGCGTTTTTTTTTTTTGCACAATGTCATATTTATTATCTTATTCTTCTCGCTCGTTGTGTGTTTGGTTTTCTGTTTTCCTGCAAGAGACGCATTGAGAATTATCGAGGATGTGGTTCCTTGTATCTGATTTCGATCCCCCTTTTCTGCGTGGCGGCCTGCCCTCTCCCCTTTTATATCATCCCACCTCTCCCTCTTTTGGCCAATACCCTCGCTCGTTCTGTCTTGCATGTCTCCCGTAGAACAGTCGGCTTTTTTTGTTTTTACAAACAATAGATCTTGTTCACTCACGACTTTCTCGTCCTCCCATCCAACGCTTTCGTTGCCCCCCTGCTGTCATGGCCCAATAGATCCTGAGCTGTGGAGGGATATCCACAACAATGTCCGCAAGATGGATGATCTCTATGATGCCACCTTCTACACTTGGCTAAAGTCGGAAGATAATGTCCTTGTTACAGCCTCGTATTTACAGCGCCTTGCGGGCGAGTATGAACACGACCGCATCGAGCATGCCCTCTGTTGGTTGGTCCACGGCTGGCGGCTCGAATCGATTGCGGTCCTGGTAAAGCAAGTAACTTTTGATTGGATCCACGTCCACGGTGAACAAGGTAAAAAAAATATATTCGTCGCATGGTTTTTGTTTAGCTCTAAATTGCATAATAACGCGAGGCGCGATTCCCTTTGTTGGTACTTTTCAAAACGCGTCGCTGACTATTATCTCGAATCAATAATGATTTTCTCTCTCCATAGGCGAAAAGAACCGCGCCCGACTAGTCCTCGCCTTGACTGACAACTGGGCGATTCAATACATTGCCCGTTTGGCAGGAACACTTTTGACAAGTGCTGCTACCCCCTCTCCGCCACCAACCCTCCTCACCTTTACGCCTTGTCACTCAAGAATGGCGTCACTGCCAGGGTCGCCTGTTGCACCACATTCACTGACCTCAGCAGCAGCGACTTGGGGCTCGCCCTCCCCACAGTCCTCAGCTCGACCTGGCACCACTTTCCCTCAGCCCCTCTCAACGCCATCATCACCACGTTCTAATCATCAACCTCTCTCGACCTTCAACACACCTCAGCCAACCCAGGGTCGCCGTATGGCTGTTTCCCGACGACACGGGTCCCCCATGGCCATGCCCTCGGCCGAAGAGATTACTATGGCTGCCGGACGACCCGCCTCAATGTCGCCCGCTGCAGAGTCCCATGCTAGCAGTGGTAATCGATCGAACCATCACCGCCAAAGCTCATCCACGCTACCAGGTCATCAGCAACACCAAGCTCACCACCAACTGTTGCAGCAGCGCACATCATCGTCGTCGTTGTCGTCGGATCATATCCATCAAGGCATTCCACCTCTCCATCCTTCAGCCTCCTCAGTCGTCAACCCAACCTCCTCCATTACCACCGCTTCAGACGCGCTCTCAATAGCTGCTGCTACACCAGTATACCCCTCCCCATCTCATCAACAGTCTGCTAGCTACCATCCCCACCAATGCAACATCTCTCATCATCCTCACCACCACCAGCACCATTCCCCACCACAACCACACGTTCTTTCTCCTCAACTCCAGCATCACCGACAAACCCTTCACCGAGCACCCGTTCACATTACTCGTACCACCCATGGTCCGCACGCGACCCATGTTCGCCAGTCGTCGCAGCCTGGAAACATCTCGACTTCAAAACAGCACTGGATGCAACAACAATCATCCTATGCCGCCAGCCCCATCTTTTACATGAACAAGTCGCTGTTTATGGAAGAGTTGTCGCGCAAGTGGAGTTTCTGTCGGCTGTCCGAGTTTTTCCAATGCTTGGATCCAGCTTCAGGTATCAGCCATCGATTCAAGTGCAAACTTCTCAAGGAGAGTGGACTGAAGGATGAGTTGAGTCAAAAGCAAAAGCTGTCAGCTGGAGCCACTGGTGCCACAGCTACTGGAACTGGAATTACTGGCAAGGATGCTCCTGAGGATGTTGCAGCTGCAACTCCCTCAGGTCAAGAGGCACGGGCGGGACTCGACGCAGATTCCAAGTCTATATCTGCATCCATTCCGGTGGCGCTCATGGATGAGACACCGTCAGAGGGTTCTACAACTGGCGCAGCTGACAGTGCGATGGACATTGTCATGACTGACAGCACTGCACCCAGTACTACTACGACAACATCGTCCGCATTGAGACCTTCTTCCGTGGTCGCCTTGTCGTCGGCGGTAGGATCGTCATCGTCGCAGCCGACACCTTCGACATGGAAGGACAGTCATGCCCAGCCAGGAAACGCGACGATGCATCCGTTGGATACACTTATGGAGACAGTGGCTGTGACTTGTGATACCTCTTCGTCGTCATCATCAAGGTCACCCTCTGTCTCGGCTCCGATTCCTCTGGTACTACTTCAGCAAGAACAAACAAACGTTTCTGCTGGCGCATATCGCCCTCTTCAGTCATTTGGCCATGGACAACAGCAGCAACATAAGGACGATATGCGCTCGGGACTCAACAGCCGTGGTTTTAGGAACGCCGACGGAAACCATCAACACAGCCGGGCTCAGACTGTGGAAGCCATCATGTCCAAGAACCCTGCCACCTCGACAGCAGGACCTTCAGGATTGACGCTCTCGCCAACTTCGTCGACATTGTCCTCTAATTCGGCATTATCATCACCGATGCCCTCACCGACGACGTCTTCCACGATGGCAGCCTCTGCTTCGTTGTCGAACTTGTCGTTGACGGAACAGCCCAGCATGGAACCAACCTCGAGGCCATTGTCTCAACAGCACAACCTCTCGCCTTATACGACTCACTTTTCTGGACAGTCGTTGTATCGTCATGGAGTACCGCCTCACTCTGTTCCTACAGGGTCGTCATCTGCTATATCGTCATCATCCTCGACTACTGCTACCTCGACAGTGACAACCATGTCGTCATCTTCAGGAGGAATATTGACCATCCACACCAATGGTCAACAACAACAACAGCATCAAGGACAAGCGCAGCAATCGCAACAGCAACCGCAGCGGCACCATCCTCATGACTCGACATCAGCTAAGCGCAAGAACTCACTCGGCGTGAGTCTTGTCAACTCGACCAATTGCTCGTCCTTTTCGTCCAATGGGTCGTCTTCAGTCAACATGCACTCTTCTTCGGACGGGTCACTGTCGTCCTCATCGGCCATCTTCCCAGGTCCTCGTCGGACAAGTACCAGTGCCAGCACGACGAATGAGGACCTTAAGCGATTGCGGTGCAGTCGTCAAAACAGCACCTCGTCCTCTGCCTCTGGCATCTAATTTCGCAATTATTTTTTTTTGTTTTGGTTATTTGTTATTTTGTTCATTTCATTTTTTGTTATCATCTCATCCATCTCCTTGGGTGAGCTAAGTAGATAAACTAACCATTTTTTTTGTCCATACATTTTTAGTTACCCATATTTAATTTCACCTTCATTTTCACTTCATCTCCACACCATCCTCTTCCTTCATTGAGTTACTCCCTCACTTTTTTAGCTTTCAGAACAAAAAAAAACAAGAATTACCAACCCTATTTACCATGAATAAAAGAAAATACATTACACTTGGTCAAGCATGAGTGTTCCTGGGTTCTTGGTCAATGGCGTCAAGGACTGCATTGGCCATTTCAGTGGTGAAAGTATATAAAGAGCTAGCGAGTGTGTTCAATCATGCTTTGCTGGTGCTCAATGCATGAGAATTGGGAGAGTGTCCTGCAGGGGTGGTCCAAGAGGGCCGTCCGTCTTTGCTCTTCTGCATTATTTTTTTTTGCTCACCTTTTTTTTTTTTTTTTTTCTCTTTCACTTCACATGTCCTTGGCTCTCGTATTTTTCCTGCTCACTTTCTTGCGCTCCGACTTTATCGTGTCTTTTTTCTTGCTTTATGCCCTTTACAGTATTCACATGGTCACACAACAGATAACGAAATAAGTGAGTGAAAGAGCGGAAGTGGAAGAAAGACAACATTGCACACACCACCACCCCGCCTAGCCCTCTTTCTTCAGTCGGATGGTGCACGTGCGCTCCACAAAGACGCCACCAAAAATGCTTGCGAGGATATTTTATTTTTCCGCCTCTAGAAATTGTGCTCTGGTTGGTGGTGTCTTGGTCAAGAAAAAAGAAAAAACATAAATCTTTGATGACGCTGGGGCCCACATCTTCTTCCGTGTTTGGTTTTTTTTTTTTTGTTTGTGTCCGAGGGGTTTATATTCTCTTCACTTCCTCATTCACTTTTTTTTTTTTTTTTTTTTTTTTCCTTCCTGTCCTGCATTCACCATCCTCATTCCATTTCGACAAGAAAAAACTGGAATGTCATCGTTTAAGAAAAGCATTAAAATTAATAGTCCGCTGCCCAAGGACCTTGCCGGTACCGTAACTACAATCCTCCTTGGTGGTTTGTGTTCGAGAAGGATACGTCGTATTCTAACAGTTTTTTTTGTTTCGTTGTGTTGTATGTGTAGGTGAGTGCAAGAGAGCGTCCAAGATCTTGAACGCCTTCATCGGTGAGTCCTCCCCACACCTTTCTCCTTCTAGGCTGCCACCGGATGGGATTTGACAAGCTAATCGATCAAAGATCTACCATACAGCATACGGGGAAAAAAAATGAGGACTGAGCAAATTGGCCCAGGAGTTTGTCAACAACAAACGCATACTTTGCACGCACGCACCATCCATACTAAAAAAACGATCCCTCTCCTTCCTCCAACAATACTAAACATACCCACATGATAGACCCAATGGCAGCAAAAGGAATCGACAACATAATCCCACCCAACATTCTCTCCCGCGCCAAGGGCCTCGCAATCTTCACAGTCCTCAAAGCCGGATTCCTCTTCTCTGGTCGTGCAGGGTCCGGTATTGTCGTCGCCCGGCTTGACGATGGGACTTGGTCGGCTCCGTCTGCGATTGGGACGGGCGGGATGGGATTTGGAGGACAGATTGGGGCGGAGATCACGGATTTTGTGATTGTTTTGAATACTAAAAGTGCGGTGAGGAGTTTTATGAAGGAGGGGAATATCACCCTGGGAGGGAACCTTTCTGGTGAGTTTGGGGAGGGGTGGGGGTTTTTTTTTGCGTTTTTGAATATGGAGAGGACAAGGAGGAGTAGAAATGATGATTGGGCGAATTAACCTTGTTTTGCTTCTCCACAAAACCCCCCCTTTGCTTTTGCATGTGTTGATAGTTGCTGCTGGACCAATTGGAAGAACGGCAGAGGCGGGTGCGTCTGCTACCCTCGGCGCTATTGCTGCCATCTACTCCTATAGCAAAACCAAGGGTCTCTTCGCCGGTATGTCTCTTTGCCTTCTATCACCACATTCTCTCGCCCTCTAACGTCCTCAGAAAAAAAAAAAAGGTTTCTCACACATTGACTACCACCTGTCGCCTTTCATCTCTCGATCCTACCAAAAAATAGGAGTATCGATTGAAGGATCGATTATAATAGAACGCGTGGACACAAACGAAGACTTTTATCGTGCCCCCGTCACTGCCAAAGAACTCCTTTCGGGCGCCATCCCACCTCCACCCCAAGCAGATATCCTCTATCGTGCACTCAATTTGAAGGCGTCGGATGGGAGTGCAGCGTATAGTAGGTCAAGTGGGTCACCGAGGTCCTTCTATGGGGATGAGCTTCAACAGTTTTCGAATGGGTCGCCGATACATTCGCCGAAGCATTCGCCGATGCATTCGCCCGGGATTGGGAGGAGCGCTAGTGCAGCGCAGGCAGGACGGTTTGGGAACAGTCAGGAAGCGGGCAGTCCACCGATGGGTGGGCGAGGACGGCCGTCGACGAATTCTTCGGCAGGGTATGCGTTTAATAGCCCAAGTCACAGTAATGCTGGCGGGTATGTCGGGATGGAGAATGACGGTTCTGCGAGAGATTACCGCACCAGTGCCAACACACCTCTGATCCCCGACCTGGATGACCCTGCTCCCAGCTACTCTCCTACTGCCACCACTCCAGTTTCCAAGTTCAGCAGCAAGCCCCGGGAAGGCATGAGCAACACCAGCGGCACAGGATACAGCCGCCCCTCAAGCGACAACAACAACCCCTTCTCCTCCGCCCAAAACCCCATGAACACCAGCATCGCCAACAACAAATCTTCCACCTTCTCGTCCATCCATTCTCGCAGTGCTCCACCTCCACCAGTTCCCTCAGCACCCCCAACAATGGGCGTGAAACCCGTATTCGTAACAGCGTTGTACGATTTTGCTGGCGAACAGCCTACAGATTTGTCGTTTAGTAAGGGGGATCGGATTACGGTTGTGAAGAAGACGGGGAGTACGAATGATTGGTGGACAGGGCGGTTAAATGGAAGGGACGGCGCTTTTCCTGCCAACTATGTCCAGTAGTTAGTTCTCGTTTCTTGGTGAATGGTAGAAAAGGCCTTGCCCTCCAAGAATAACTCTTTTTTAGTTACCGCATATACATAATGAAACACAAATGATACGGGTTGTTTGACCTGTTGTATGTTTATTCCCTCTAGCGTTGGGAGTTGAATGGTGATGGTAATGATGCGAGTCATGGTTCCTGGTTATCGTTCGTGATATGTTTACAGAACACCCTTGGTGCTGGGAACGTCGTTGGTTCCAGTCCTCTCAATCGCATTCTTCAACGCCACTGCCAACGCCTTGAACGCACTCTCCGCCCTATTCATTATTGTCCAAAATGAAACCAAAGCACTGTTAGTCAAAACACTCATTCCGTTCACTCTTTTCTGCAAACCCTTTTCTCCTTCGTCTTCTTTGCTCGTAACCAAAAGGAAGAATTTCAATACCTGTGGTGATCGTTGAAACCCTTGATGACATCGACGTGGAGGGTGATACCGCCGGCTTGGGCAAAGGACTCCATGACGTGGGGGACCATCTCACAGGACAAGGTTCCGAGCATCTCGCGCTTCAGGCCCAAGTTGATATCTGCAAAGGGGCGTCCTGAAATATCCACGACCGCCCTCGATAATGCCTATTTCATTTAATATATTTTTCGAGGCGGATCAGCATCGTTAGTATCAGGTTGTGGAGGAATGGGTGGGGCGGGGAGGTTAATAATTAAAAAAAAGTCGAATTTCTCTTGTAGGCTGAAAGGCACATCCGGAATCGGAGTAAAAAAGCAGCGACAACTGGGGAAAAAAAATGACTCCAAGAGATATCAAGGTGAAAAAAAGAGAATGAACTTTACCTCGTCGAGGGGGCAGTAGGCAGATCCAAAGCGCTTGATACCACGGGGCTCACCAAGGGCCTGCTTGAAGGCCATGCCGAGAGCGATGGCGGTATCCTCGGCGGTGTGATGATCGTCAATGTGGAGGTCGCCCTTGCACTTTAAGGAAAGCGACCAGCCCGAGTGCTTTGCCAATGCGTGGTACATCTATCAGGCGTCAGGGGAACGAAGGTGTTGGTTAAGGTTGTATAAGCAAGACGGCAGGGGTATATGTAGAGTCCTTGATAGTTAAGAAGAAAATTCGTACATGGTCGAGGAATCCGATGCCAGAGTCGATGTCGATGGACTGAGCTCCGGCCTGGTCCATGGCGAGGGTGATGTGGATGTCGGTCTCGTTGGTCTTGCGGGAGACGGTTGCGACTCTTTGTGCTGCTGCCATGGCTGTGTCCTGGTGGTTGGTGAGAGGAGGGGGTAGAGGGTGAAGAGGGTGAAGAGGGGGAAGAGGGGGAAGAGGAGAAGAGAAGGAAAGAAGGTGGAGAGGAAAGCAAGGAAAGGGGGGCCCTTGCTATCGATTGGAGCAAAACAAAGATTGATAATGAAAAATGGTGGCGTCTGACTCACCCCCTCTCTCTGCCTGCCTCGGAGACTTTTTTTTAGCACTCAGTCGGAGTCCACGGACTGGGCTGGGCAAATATTTAATTTTGGCAGAGATGTACAGGCCATACGACTGAGTTGTCTCCTATGACGATTTTCACATCTTCAACTTCATTGGCAACTCGCCCAGGTGCAGTTTGCTTCTCAACAAACCCACACACCTAGAACACATCATACCACAAGATGACTTCAACGCGTCCACGCGAAGGAAGAGGCGTCAGGAACGCCGCAGGAGGAGAACACGACAGACTCAAACGCGCCGTCCTCCAGCCCGTCCAGTGCTGGTAACCAACATTACTATTGTAACAGCCGACATCGGAGCCAGCACAGATCAGTCCATCTGTTAGCCCAGTTCACGGAATCTAGGCGTTACGCTGACATTTTTTTTCTCTGTCTTGCTGTCTCGACTGTGAATAGGGACAAGAAGTGGGCAGAGTCCAAGAACGGGAAGCAGCTGCAGGTGTTCAAATGGGTCAAATGTAAGCAGCGGTATCATAGCAGGACAGTACATCGAAATTAGGATCTTTGCGCCGTGTTCTGGATATCACACATCTGTAACAGAAACTAGTCAACTGCTGCGGCGAGGACCTCCACTCACACTTTTTTTTCTTTCTTGTGAAATATTGCTGTCGTTAAATAGCGGACAGACAGGTCGATTTTGATGATGATGAGGATGACGAAGAGATCGAGCAGGCACCTATTCCCCGTCAGGTCGAGGAGGTAAGGCATCATTTGCACCTGAGCTCATACTTAAACACAAGGGTGCTTTCAGATTATCAAGCACTCTTTTTTGACCGGTCATTGACACCCATATCGTTCTTCTTTGCGGATCAAATAACAAAATAGGAGGTGGGAACTCCTATACCCGCATTGCCAACCCTTCAGGATGCAGATGATACCGGTGCCTCGACACCAGCACAGACAGGAGAGGACGACGATGAGGACGATGCAGTGAGCACCACAACCAACACAACCACAACCAACACCAACAAACCGTCAACGTCAAATCCTCCAGCAACACATACGTCTACATCCCCGACGCTTTCTAAAACAGAAAGGCGCCCCTCCATTTCTGTCTCATCCACGTTGACTGGGAGCGGCAGCTCACACCCTGAGACGTTAGCACGAAAGCTGATTCGGGAAGAGACCAGGGGACTCAACAACAGTGGCGGTAGTACAACTGGAGGAAGCATAGAGGATGATGATGAGGATGATACAGATTCGAGCCGGCCTTTGGTGTTTACACCCTCATTGGAGACCCCCGTTGAGACACAGGCCAACACGCCTCAGGATTTTGAGAGCATGTCCCCTGCACCGATGATGATGGACTCTGACGAGTTTAAGCGGGGAGCAGAGGTTGATTTGGTCGTCAAGGGACTGGATCAGGGACAGGCCGAGATGGAGGAGGAGATGGAGGAAAAGCTTGTTGTCAAGGAGAAGGAGCAGCATCATCATCATGTTCTTCAGCCCGTTTCTGGATCTGCCACCACTAGCGTCGCTGTTGCTGGAGGCACCGTTGTTGCGGTCGAACATGAACATCTTCGAACTGTTGTGTCTACAAAAAGACAGGACGATACTGGAGTGCAGCAGGTTGCACACGAGGAAGATGCACAGATGGAGGTTGATCTTCCCTCCGTGCCCTTTCCGTAGTGGCGCAGAAAGGAGAGTTGTTGATTTTTGCTGTCGTTGAGTGGACTAGCGCGCCCTAGAGTAGACGAGGGTGCTATATTTTTTCGTTGTGCTGGGTTAATATTACTGTACCACCATTAAACCAAGTTTTATTTTTCTACTGAAGAAAATCTTCAGGAGCGCGATTGTGTGCGTGCAGAATATGGTCGGTTCATTTTTGACAAGGATGCGAGCCGTGCTCAGCGCACAATTTGTATCAGTGGGCGAAGATGATTTCGCGTTACGCGTTTTTTTTTTCATTTTTCTGAATCAAGATCAGGACAGAGGATACGGTGGTGTCCGAGAAGGGAGGCGACCTTTTGTTGCGCGTCAGTCTACCTTGGATAAATGAAGGGGTGCCTTTATACATTTTTATGAATGGGCTAATGGTAACTCTCTCTTACATGTAAACAATCCTTTCTCAAGGCGCTTGGTAGAAAGGAAACCTCACGCATTCTAGAAGCACAAAGAATGCCAATATGTGTGCAGGAGTAGGCACAGTCCCTGTCAAAACTGTACAAGGAGAGTGAACCATGAATGCGGCTCAAAAGCGTCGTAGGTAACGGGTTGTTCTGCAATATCGATCCGGTTCTGATCTTGAGAATGTCTTATTATATTCAATGGTTACCTGTGGAAAATATTTGGGCAACAAACATCGACCCGTAAAGCAAACATCTCTTAGTATCGGGCGTGAGATCACCATGGATGCCCTTATTGCACAAGGTAATACAGACAACTCCCAATGTGCGCACTACATTTTTCTCTAGAATATTTGTGGGCTTTTTCACAATGCGTGTTAAGAAAAACATGATGGCGTGTCCTGGGAACTGACTGAAATTGCGCGTGGCAGCAAACAGACGTAGCATGGTTTTGAGAGTACTTTTTTTCATAGTGGGTGTGTATTATCTAGATCCTTTGATCTCTTTGATAGGAAAAAAAACGCAACGATGCCAAAATGAATCCTGGCTTAATCTCTTCTTTCTTTCTTTCTTACTTTTGGGTGCGAGGAGTGAAAGACAAAGAAAAGAAAAAAAGAATTTGGACCAACCCAAAATGAAGTTCCATCAGAAATTAACGGACTTAGCTGCCGCCCGGTGTAATTGGACATTTTGCCTACATGCACCATCCTGAGTTACTGTTTATTTGTTATTTTTTGTTTTGGCGCTTGCGTACCCCTTGCAGTCCCCTGTTCTCCCTTCAATATTTTTTTCGTCGGTTGGTGGCACTCACCATCCGCTTGCTTAGCTCTTTTCTCCCCTTTTCACTTATTACCAACCGGGCGTGTCTTGTCGTAACTGCATTGGCTTGCTCGAACAATTATAAAAACTGATCCATCGGTCAAACGAACGCGTGTGTTTTTTTAGGGCCATGCACGATGTAATTGCTATATCTGCAGGGTAATAATAGATTATCTAGATGAAGGCTGCTGCGGCTAGTTCCTCTCGTTTTACTTGTAAGTTTCGCGATGATCACTCTCTCACTCCGTTAGTTTTTATACCCCCACTCCATGAAAAGTTTTCTCCCATGTAAAAACGTTCTTTTTTTACCAACTATCCAAACAGTTACTAGACGCCCTTTTTCATTATACTCAATTAGCACAAGTAGGTCCATGCGCGATTCATACTGGAGCACGTCCTTGATGTTCTTTTCAAATTAAGGTTGGGTTGACTACCTGCCATGCAGTGTATGATTGTTTGCAGCAACGGTTTGTGTCTCCCTCTGTTTAAGCAACAGGGCTTTTTTTTTTTAGCAGACACTTTTCCTCTCTCTATAACTTACACCATACGTAGAATTTCGACTATCATACGCGCGCCATCATCTACTTGAGCACTATCGAGTTCCTTTATAGCCACACACCCAATTTTCTTGTCGATCAACAAGCCCAGTCTCAGAACATCGATATCCCCATTCTCTTGGCAGGCGCCTTTCTTCTGTTTTTTGAGAATATCGATAAGGAACTGTAGGGAGGTCAATAAGCGCCGAGTCTCTGGTCCTGTTGATGAGTTCCAGTAGAACTTTTCCAATCGCATGGGCTGCATCTTCAGTATGATGATGAGCGATGGAGGACGTAGCACACACTTGAAAGTGCCGAACAAATGCATAAACGAGTAAAGGAGAGAGATGCAGTTTGAGATGTCAAAGTAATAATGAACAAATGAAGTGTTGAACGCGCGAGGTTCGTGAACTCATACTAGACATCTTTCTACTTGAGCTTCGATAAGGTACAGAAAGCTGAGAGCTGTTTGAGACATATAACGGAAAAGGTGCTGCTCTAGCCGGTTGTACATGACACGCCTTCACGGGCAACACAAATTGCTGATTATGTGCCTATCAAAATAAGTAAATGTTTTTAACTACTACTGAGCATCATAGAAGAACCGCATGCTGAGACTCTCGATGACATATGATATTGCATGTTATTATATGTACAATATCATAGAGAGTTTGAAACACCTGTGCTACACCTGTATTTACCAACAATGTTCAAGACGAGCTCTCAGGTTTAGGGACGAGCATGCTCCGTCAAGTACAATAGCCGCAGGTGAGAGCGGATGTATTGAATATGAGCGGTGGGTTGATATAAGTCTTCGTCATTTCTCTAGTTGTTTTGATTTGTGGTAATAAGATCTAACTGGTTCTTTATCTCATTTAATAGACAAGGCATCACCATCGCACGATATGGGGAAGGGATCGAACGAGGACGCCGAAGGAAATACTTTTAACTTCTGCCAATACCGAGATGTCCGTAAAATTTAATCGGTCGTATTATCTTGGATATATATCTTGCAACGGACATTGACGTCGGTGATCGGACTCAACCGTTTTACGATGGCATGCTTGCTTAATCGTGATGTGGGCGTTGACAATAGCGCCTGCTGGCACCTGTGCTGTTGTCCTTTAAAGGGTGCCATGAAGTCGTACTGTGTTCACCAATTTCCGCAAAGTTCTAAGCGAAGCATCGTCTTCATTTTTCCTTCCTAGACGGTGCGTCTGGGATCATTTTTCCAAAACGTCAAGGCATTTCGTAGTCGAGTCAAGCCAGTTGGATGATACAGGAGTTGAAATTTATTAGGTTGGGTCTCCACCAATGATGACGGTTCCGCCACTAGCGATGACGTTGTCGACGGCTTCACCAATAGCATTGTCTTGCTCGATCTTGCAATTTCAAACCTCCAACTTGGCAAGAATATTGGCAAGCATCTCGAGTACCTACGCGTTGACGGCATTGGACACAGCAAGCTCCTTGGCAATTGTGTGCAATTCATCACCCAAGTTGGTTAAACCATCAACGGGAGCTGCGAGAATCCGCGCCAGAGTTGCTCGGCCTCTTTGTGACGATTCTCGCGTCTCCCAATTTAATTACACCAGCGATAAGGCACTTCTATGCTAGACTTGCTTTCGGAGCCACATATAATAGCACCGCACTATACTCGTTTTAATATAATTTTGCTGGATTAAAGTGGATAGATCCTTTTATTACCGATGTATTAAGATGTCTTCGATGAAGAAGAAGGTCGATGTAATGCGCTGTTGATTGACTCTCACCTCTCATGACTCGCGGTGTCAACCTCCAAGGAAGATACCTGGCTCTTCGTAGCCGTACTCATGCTTACCAAAGAATATAATGGAGGCTAACAGTTGCGTGATACTGACATGTGTTGTCTTCGTTGATCGGTCATCGATCAAGTGGCGGCCTGAGATTGAGATTGAGATACACGCAATATTTTCAATTCATTGGGGTGTTTTCCATACCTCGTTTGAGTTGTGGAAAAAAAATGACCGTGATAGCCATGGCCTCATGGGATGCTTGACCCTTTGTTTTCTTTTTCTCGGTTGCCGTTTTTCTTCCACCAGACTATTGAACGTCTTTCCATTTATCGATTGGAGAGTACCGCATCTTTTTTTTTCATTAGGAGTGCACATCAGCAACGGATATGGCTCTCAAATGACAGGCTTGCAAACTTTTTTTTTCATGCATACATCTCTAACACGAAGAGGAAGGTGGATTCGACCACACGAGCAAGACCCATCGATGCGGACTACTTTGTTTCTCAGCTTTGACCTCAAATTAGGGTAGTTGATCGTCATATTCGTACAGTTCCGTATACCAATATCCAAAGAATAAAAAATAAAAAAACAAAAATGGAAGCCAATGGTGCATTTGAAGGGACTTTCAACAGCGCGATAATTGGATATGATTCAGTTGTGTTCAAGTGGCGGCTATGGCTGAATTGGAATATAGGCGATGGGATTGTTTGTTTGCACTTGTCCATACCCACGTTTGAGATATTAAAAAGAGGGGGGGGGGGGGCGCGATCCATTTCCTTCTCTGCTGTCCGCCCTCTTTCCTAGCTTGCCACTTTTCTTCGTCCGATGTTTTTATTTTCTTTTCAAATGTCTTCAGCAGCAACGGATAAGGTGTCTTCATATTTCATTTCGTCTTGTGTTTGTGTCATCATTGGTAGTAAGGTGTGTTCTAGGATATGTGCAGTCTTTATTTTCATGGAAGGTGTGAGCTTTGATCAAGGATAGAATGGAGGTGAGGAAGGAGCTGAAGGAAGAGGCGGGATGAGATTCACCAATTCTTATATTGCACTGTGAAGGGAGCGTGACCCACAGGGCGCAAAGCAATGGAGTAAGCTTTTTTTCGACGCACCTAAAGAGTGATGGATGGGTTCCTGTGCGTGTGAAGCAGACGTGAGAGGGAGGGAGGGAAGTCTACCGTCATCGGTGCCCCATCTGATAGAAGAAAGAACACATTACGGGTTAGGTGAGTCCAACCAATTTTCCAAGCCTGATTTCATTCACGACCATGGCGTTATCTTTTCCCGCCCTTTGTACCTGAGCGAGAAAAGGGCTGTATCATGGGAGATGTAATAAAGCAGACAGATGAATCGATTTTCCAAGGGAATGCCCCTCTCTTGCTCTTTTTTTCCCTCCCCTTCAGCTGCTGGCCCTTATCCCCTAGTTTGTTTGTGGTGCAAATTTGCACCACATTTTTTTCGATTTATCCAGGTTTCCAATAAAACGGGTTAGAAGACTACGTCGTGGGAGTGTCCTTGTCGTCTTCGTCACATTACATTCATCACTCTCGAATTCAGCTCTTTTTTTCTCATCATCATCCCGCAACCCATTACCTTTTTTTTCTCACACATCGACTTCACCCTACTCACTCATGGACTCCAGTCTCGAGTTCCTCGGTTCCTTTGACGTTTCTGACTCTCAAGGCACCGTAGTAGCATCTGCGGAGGAGGTTGACGAGGCACAGGAGGAGGAGGAGGAGTTGTTGTTTTCGGTCCGTTGTCGTACTCGACCAACGCCTGGTACAGATAGCTCTGGGGACGAGGAGGAGGAGAAGGCAGGAGATGAAGGGGTGATAGATGCTTCAGCTCCACCGACAAAGAAAATCTTCTCCGACCCAGTATTGACGGATTTGGCAGACAACACTAACGCATATGCAGCATCAAAAGGAGCCGGCACAGGAGAGGGATCGCGCCAATGGGTAAAGACCACACCTGACGAACTGCGCACATTCCTCGGCATCATTGTCTACATGGGCGTGTTCAGGCAGAACTCTGTCTCTGAGTATTGGTCAACCTTCCCTGAATGTCCTCAACACAACATCACTACCTTCATGTCCCTCGTCCGCTTCGAACAACTGAAGCGTTTTTTTCATGTCTCCAACCCCAACGAGCCTGAGCAACATTGGTTCTCAAAAGTAGAGCCTGTGATAGATAGGTGCTTCGCTTCCTTTTCTTTTATTTAACGAAGAGAGTTACCACTCTTGCCCTCTGCTAGGCTATAAAAGCTAACCGCGACAATCGCCAGACCCACTTCAGGTTCTTACCGTGTTCTGGATGGACAATAGACCTGTCTCCATACTCTTCACCGTCCATGCCCTCAGCCTCGGCGACAACGACTGATCCGTTGTCCAAGATCGCAGACGCCCTCGAGAGACAAGCGCCAGCGCAAAGTCAGTGCGGGCTGCTCATAAAGGACGTTCCATGGCGTTACTTCCCATCCCAAAATCATCGATGACAACAACCACCACATGAACGGAGTCGACATTGCCGACCAGTTATGCAGCTACTATTCGACTCAGCTCAGGACTTATCGCGCATGGGCTCCGATCTTCTTCTGATTACTGGATACAACAATCATCAATGCGTACCTTATCAACAAACTCTTCGGCTCTTCCATGCATCAAAGGGAGTTCCGATAGTTCCTGGCTAAGGATCTGATAGTGTCCGCCAAATGTCGCGACACCCCTACCTAAGTATCCCCTTATGTCTCGAAAAAATTCAAGGGACCAAACGATGAATTACTGAACTACTCATGACTGGCTGCATCCTGTGCAGATAAAATAAACGAGAAGGCATAACACAAGCATATCCTCAACCCACCCAGCGAATCTGCTCTCTCTGCAAGGTCTTCTTTGCACCAAGAATGATTTAGGAGTATCATACGCGCCCTGAGTTTTAGAAAGGGTCCTGTGCCCGCGCCGATAGCGTTGCATCTCAGTGTCTGTCCACTGAGGCTGAAATGCATGGGATTGGTGCGAAAGAACCATCCTACCCCTTAATTCGCTCACCCCTAGCTCATAGCTCTGATGGTCACGGTGACTGAGTGAGCGGCTGAGGCTGAGTGAATAAAGACCACTAGCTTCTTTTTCACCGTTCTGCATCGCCTCGTGTCCCTTTCATTTAAACTGCCCCCTTCTCCCCCTTCTCCTAAACTGCCCCCCTTCTCAATTGAGCTTCAACAGACCTATGTAAGGCCGATGTTGAAAGTGATTGCGACCCGTGCTATTGAGAGAATCTATGAAATCAGACTCGCGCTAACCATCAACCTTCAATTGTGAATTACTTAGAATTACAGCAATGGGCATCACAAATCTCACCGGGTGGATCAAGGCGACAGACGGAGTGGAGGAAGATCTAACCAAGAAGAGATGTGAAGTAGATTTTGCGTCGATGTTTTTTGCGTTGGTGAACTCGCTGAGTTTCCATAAAACAGTGCAGTTCGCTGCAAAGTCCGCCCGATGTCAATTATCTACTCACACAACAACATCGACACAGCAGGCTTCATCCGGCCCAGAGCGAGCAGCCGACGTCGATGGCGCGGGCATGTCTACTCACACAACAACATCTACACGGCAGGCTTCATCCAGCCCAAAACGAGCAGCCGACGTCGACGATGCGGACACCGCCGACACTGCTTCCTCTAACAAACGCCTCCGACCCCTCCAAATCAGCTCCGGGTCGTCGACTCTCGTTGAAGACATGCAGCGATTGCTGGCAACACAGCCATCCCAGATTCGGTTCGACGAGAGCGGCGCTCTGACCACAATCTGCGCCCAGGAAAAGGTCATTTTAAGTACCATAAATCATACCATCTGGAGAAAGCTAAATGGATTGTACTGATCTGGAAAAAAGTTAAATGATTCATGCTATCTGGAGAAAAGCTAAATTGCTGTGACCAAAATAATAATTCGCTGTTTCCAATAGGATTTTCGATCTGTCGGAGCCGCAATTGAGAAGATTCTCTCCTCACGATTGTCTAAGGACATTACAATGCTCCATATGGATGGTCTACGATCAATGGAGAAGGAATGGGCGCACGGCAAACGAGATCAGGCGCTGTCCAAGCAGTTGGAAACACTTGAACGAGATTACACGGAGGGCAAGCTGCACAACAAAAGACAGCTATACAAACGCCTGAAGGCGTCGTACCGAGCACCACCGGAGGCATTGCGCGCCGTTTCGGAAGTACTGCGTCAGAGTGGATGGACGATTTGCCAATGTCTCAACCAAAGCGACACGTGCATTGCGCGGACAGTCAACAACGCTGCCGTACCCGGAGATATCCGAGTTATCACCAAGGACTCCGATCTCATGGCATTCGAGTCAATCATGTCCGTCACCATGCCAGTCAAGAACACTTGGACTACTTTCCACAAAGATGAGCTTCTGAACGAGCATGGCCTTCCGACCCCTGTACATCTAACGCTTGCCGCTCTGGTATCGAACAACGACTACACCAACGGAGTTTTTTCCTATGGCTTGACATCCAATGTCGATACGATCCGTCAGTTCAAGATGACAGGTCTTGATGGAACGGTTGGCCAAGATCGAGTGGAGGTGGTTCGGATCTATGTTAGGCGCTACCTTGACATAATACACCAAAAGGCCCGTACAATCAAGGACTCAGCCACCCAAAGCGCACGTCGTCGACTGCGATGCAATCCTAACCCAACGGTGAAGGCACACGACAAGGATCTGAGGAGGATCGAAACGGCCGATCGACAGCTGCGTGTAGATGTGACAGAATTCGGCCATGCTCTCAAGACATTCGTGCTTTGCGAGGAAACCACTCTGGACAACAACAGGATCAGCCCGGCGGCCGATACACACACACGACTGATGGCCATAATTAAGGAAACATAATTCAACAAAGCCTACAATGATTGGCGTCGCTTTTCCGCGAGTCGGACGGGATCGTTGCCGCCTGGGCTGCTAGTAGATCCAGCTTCTCAGGGGGCGGCGACAGACGCAGAGGCAACGCCACCACCACTCCCAACGGCACCCAAGGCAGGATCAGCACCATATCCGCAAGCTACATCAGCGGGATCACCTTCCATCAGGCAGACGCATGGCCCAGCCGAACATCCACCATCGCACAAGCAAAAGATTAAAAAACAACGCCGACATGGTTCACGTGCCCTCCAGCGGCGACGACAGAAGTGGCGTCGTTCCAGGTATGTCTTTTCTCCTGGTATTTTTCTCCGCCTTGTCCAGCTATATACATATATTTCCACCTTAACACAACTCATTGCAAAATCGCATCTAGATTCCGCTCGCGCACAGACGTGCAAGATCGCTATGTGCCGGACACTGTTTTCCTAGAAAAGGCCAGCCCTGTTGATGTCGTGGAACTTTCAGGATTGAAGCCGTCGACCCCCCGTCCTTCAAAGCCCAAGGAGCAATCCCCCCGTATCGACCAAGTGCCTGCCCCCACTGCCAAGAAGAAAAAGAAAAAACTCCTTGGCGAACCTAAAGGAATAGCTGGACCCAAGGCCTTGAAGAGAGCGTTCCAGTCTGTTTTCGCAACGGTCACGCTCACGACTGGATCCCTGCAAGGCTGCCTAGGAAGATCAACCAATCTGTCGAAAGCAGAGGTTGCGCAGCTAACCCAACACGTGAGTTCGGCAGTCTCTACCGTCAATAGCGCCAAACACATTGTGTACAAGCTTATCGAGATGCGCATTCTACAGCCGCTGATCGAGACTGGACTGAACCAGGCAGAGGATGGACCGGACGAGAGCTTCCTAGAGAAGATCCTGGATTCCGATTGGGCGGAAAGGTTTGTCCAAAACCTACTGTCCTTCGTCTTGAGGAATTCCATTGTCCCCCAAGGACGTCCACCCGCGTCGGACAAGAGCAAGGATGCTGTCGCTGAAGCAATCTCGACGTTTAACGAGTTCAAGAAGACGCTGTGCCCAGGGTTCAAAGCCCTCAACTCAACGGATCTGGCTTTGAGTAATATCATCGCGGAACTTGCACCCAAGATCTGCCTAGATCAGAAACTGCATTACAGGAGAATACCGGAGACTCTTAGAACAAAGGTACCATCTATCCATATCCATTCAGTTTGTCAAATATTTTCAATGGGGTGTAAAACATATTTTAACACTCCTTTTGTTTATGCAATGCCAGCTCTCCAAGCTGTCCATTGATTGCGATGGTCTTCCTGAAATAGATCAAGATGGCACCGACGCTGGTGGTGATGCCGGGGCTGCTGACGTTAACGAGGGTGTGGACGACGACGACGCCCTCAAGCGATCCAAGAAGATCATTTTCAAGCCGGGTCATATTCAACTCTGCTGGCGATATTTCCTCCTCTTACCATCATCCAAGCGGCCCCGGTTCTGCACCCAGGCCAAAACGAGCGATTCCTTCATCGACATCAACGAGGAAGCATTGGTTGCGCTTCTCTGGGGAGAGAAGGCAGTTCAGTTGGACAACGTATGGGAGGACACCCGCTACACTCACAACTGGGCAGCGGCAAAACAGCGTTCTTCGTACGGAGAGGTGATCAAAGAACTATTCATCGGTGACCGAGATGTCATCAAGGAAGCCAGGAATAAGCAGCAGACGACATACGGGAAGAGGACAACAACCATGGCTGAGCGTGAGGAGGCCCATCCACACATCTACGGACAGTTAGAGCTCGCACGGTATTTGACGAATAAGGTCAATTTTTTCCGAGAACGGCACAACGCCTCCCTCACGGCCCCGACACCACCGTTGCCATCATCAACGCCATCGTCATCGACCACCGCCTCTTCCCACCCCACGTCAGCAGCCGCGTTCTTACCGCTACGCCCTCAACAACTATATCAGGACGGATGGCCACCAGCTGCAGATTCTCGCGTATGACCTTACAAAACCCCGCCAATCCCCAAATTACAGTGAGTTTCTTTCTAGGATCGAGAAGCTTTATCCAACGCGGCAGCATCTTATCGACGCGTTTGGCGACGACCTGGATTCAGTCATTGTCGTCGGTATTGATCCCGGAGAGGTAGTGAGTGGTGCATTTTGTTTGACACTTCCCGGTGGAAAAGTCATCAATCTGCTGATCAAGAGGGCCTCCCTATACCAGCCTACTCTGGCCTTCCGAGATTGGGAACAGCATTGGAAAAGGCGACACCCAACAGCTGGTCCAGGCGATGTTGTCGACTCATCCCTTTGGACACGGATTACCGACCTGGACAAGCTCACCACTCTCCCGTCTGTCCACGACCTAGAGAATTCTCTCCCCTCAACAAACTACGACACCTCGTTGGATGCTTTGACGGCAGCTCACAAGAAGTACTACGAGCAGGAACCGCTGATCCACGGGATTTACGCGTCAAGAGAATGGAAGGTAGCGGTTCACGAGCACAGAATGGCGAAAATGTCGGAGTTGGATCTGGCCGTCGCTGGCGTTTTGCGGATGGTGGATGAGGCATGTGAGGGCGTACCCGTCCACCAAAGAAAAGTTTTTTTTGCCCTGGGGAATGGAACCTTCCGGTCTGGCTTTAATCTCTCTTCGGTGCACACCACGTTTCTCAGACGTCTTTTACAGCAGGTACGAAAGGCAAAAAAAAATTGTGAAAGGCATGGTTGTATCTTTTTGTCTTGATTGTGTGCACTCATGATGCCATGGCAAATCTATGGAACACAATTTTATTATTCCTGCACCGATAGAGTGCTGCGCTCGGATACAAGGCTGCCCTGGTCGACGAGTATCTTACTTCCACCATGTGTCCAACATGTGTGGTTGAGAACCGAGCCACCCGCCTCGCCAAGCCGTCGATGAGGACATGCGCCTGTGTTGAGTGCACTCGGTGGATTCACCGAGATGGAGTGGGGGCGCACAACATCGCTTTGATCGGAGAACAGTACCTCAAGTCTCTAGGACGGCCCGAGCCCCTTGCAAGACCCCCCAAACAAACCTAACCTCTATAGATAGAAACTATAGTTTACATTATCCCCTTCTACGGATTAAGGGATAGTTGACATGCATAAAAAGTACTTGTCTTGTTTTTTTCGTAGTTGTTGCAGACCACGTTCAACCCATTTTTCCTGTACTTCCTCTAGGTGATATTTGATATCACTGGTGATGCAACTTTAATCTGTTGGCCATAGACAAATTTGGTGGCGCGTTCCCTCTCTCTCCTCTCCCTCCCTTTCTCTCACACCTTCTTCCACGAAAGAAGCAAACAAAACGGACAAAGGCTTCCTTTCTTGGGATCGTGGGACGGAGAGATGGATGAGCGTGCATCATCTTTTTTCGGGCAAGTAAGCCCCTCTATGAACCCTTTCTTTTTTTTTTTTGTGAGCTAGTAGGAAAATCTTTGCCGGTTGCATTTTCATTGGTGGGTCTGTCATTTGTGTGAGCATGCACTTCTTTGGTCGTGGAAGGATTAAGGAGCTTTGTTGAACCACAACAAAAGAAGATTTGTTCGATGAGCAGTGAGGCGAGAGGACGAGAATGTGTCCTTGGTGTCGATTGTTAGTGCAGGTCCCACCATTCATCGTTTTTTTTTTGTGTGGCGAGGTTCCAGCAAGAAGGGAACAAAATAGGCCAATGGTGGGTTGGACAGAATAGTGGGGAAAGGAATATTATTCAGCGAAGGATGGGGAGAGTGGAAGGAGAAGGAAGCGTGGCAGGGAAAGAAGGTACAGAATACGTATGTATGAAATACAGCCAATCCTGTCCGACCGATCCAATAGGAAGGGGAGTAGTACACAGACAAACTCAGCAAGTTTTTGAGTCCGGGGCAATTGCTGTGTCGACCCACCCTCTGGGAAACTCACACGCTCATCTACTTTACATCTCGGGGATTCATCTCCGAGGGTTGGACATTCATCAGGTCATTGGATTCGTTCATTCTGTTTGGTTATGCATTGCAAGTGAAGGGGCTTTATTGACAAGAGAGCGTTGTGTGTGTGTCTGTCTGTCTGTCTGTCTGTCTGTCTGTCTGCGCAAAGGGTACGAGTGTGAGAGAAAAAAAAAAGGCGAAGAGAGGGTGAGAGGAGGAGCGTGGGGAACAAACAAGTTGGCGATGAGACACAGAGAAAGAGAAGGAAGGACGGCGAAAGGCATTTCCGGAGAATGAGAGCAGGTGGATGTTGGGCGTAGACAAAGGGGGCATGATGTAGTGTCAACAAAGAGAGAAGAGAGTGTTACAGTGACACCAAAAACTATTAACGGGCTTAGCGACAGAATAATTAGAGAGTGACCCCACAGATGCAACTCAAAAAGATACACATTTCGGACAATGAAGGGGCTTACTTTGCCCTCTGTTCATCCGAATGGACGACGATTAGAAAGAAACAGGACGAGTGTAATAGACTGAGAGACAAAAGGGCAAAGGATAAAAAGGAAGCCTTATCCCTTCCTCTTTTCTTTTTTTTTCTTCTTCTTATTCTTTACTCCATAACCCATCCCACTCCACTCTCTTTCTCCCCTCCCAATACCACTCTACCAACACAACTCACATACAATGGCTGCTGCTCAGGTACGATGACAGACAGTCTCAACAAGGACATATTCACAACACAACTGCCATCCAACACACTTATCTCACTCTGCACTGCACACCCCCTTGTATCACAAACATATCAACTGTATTTATTTCGCCCAAAAAACAAACCATCCTGACCCTCATTCCCAATACTTCCCCCTACTCCAATAGAACATCGGAAACTACGAGGGATTCGACCATGTCACCTTCTGGGTCGGAAACGCCAAGCAGGCCGCTTCCTTCTACACCACCCGTTTCGGCTTCAAGGAGATCGCCTACTCTGGCCTCGAGACCGGCTCCCGCGACATCTGCTCCCACGTCGTCCAGCAGGATACCATCACCTTCGTCTTCAAGTCACCCCTCAACCCCAACAACAAGGTCTTCTCCGACCACCTCGCCGTCCACGGTGACGGTGTCAAGGATGTCGCCTTCACCGTTGACGATGTCCACTCTATCTACACCCGTGCCGTCGAGAAGGGCGCTCGCTCGGTCCAGGCTCCTCATGAGTTGAAGGATGAGCACGGTTCGGTCTGGTTGGCTACTATTGCCACCTACGGTGACACCGAGCACACTTTCGTCCAGCGTAACGGTTACAAGGGTATCTTCATGCCCGGATTCACCCTCCCCCGCAGCAAGGATCCCCTCGAGGAGCTCCTTCCCGTCGTTGGATTGAACTACATTGACCACTGCGTCGGTAACCAGCCTGACGGTGAGATGATCCAAGCCTGCGAGATGTACGAGCAGCAGTTGGGCTTCCACCGCTTCTGGTCCGTCGACGACTCCCAGATCCACACCGAGTACTCGGCCCTCCGCTCCATCGTCATGGCCGACCCCACCGAGAAGGTCAAGATGCCCATCAACGAGCCCGCTGCTGGAAAGAAGAAGTCTCAGATCACAGAGTACTGCGAGTACTATGGCGGTGCCGGTGTCCAGCACATCGCTCTCAACACCAAGAACGTCATCCAGGCCGTCTCCAACCTCCGTGCCCGCGGTATGGAGTTCTTGTCGGTTCCTTCGTCCTACTATGAGAACTTGCGTCTCCGTCTTGCTCACTCTTCGACCAAGGTCCAGGAGGATTTGGAGGTTATCCAGAAGTTGAACATCCTTGTTGATTTCGATGAGGGTGGATACTTGCTCCAGATCTTCACCAAGCCCGTTCAGGATCGTCCCACTGTCTTCATCGAGATCATCCAGCGTCGTGGTTTCGAGGGTTTCGGTGCCGGAAACTTCAAGGCCCTCTTCGAGGCCATCGAGCGCGAGCAGGAGCTCCGCGGCAACTGCTAAAGCATTTTGCTTCCTTGTTACAAATCTCATTCACACCACACTTTGCACACACAACAACAACCCTGTATAATAAACGCATCTAATTCAAAGAATATCATATCATCGTCCCATTGTCCTTGTCTGTTTGATTGTTCATGTTGTCAATTGCAGGGTATCTCCTTCGCTAGTCTCGGATTTTCTTGTCCGAACCATATTCCATTGGACACATATATATACTACGCCATGGGGAAACAAAAAAAGAGAGAAAAGGAAGACTGTCCGGTCAGCCCATCATGCTTCCTCCTCCTTTACCTTTGCCCGGACACCATTTTCCGAAAAACCCAACTCTACCGACTCAACCCAATGATGGGTCCAGCAGTAGCAATTGACCCCAAGGTTGTTCTTACCCCCAGAAACTCTCCCGCTTTACATTGATTTTTTATGAGTGTTGTTGGATTTGTCAAAAGAGCCCGCCGAAAAAGCATAGCGTGGGAGACCATAACCACGGCTAATCCCCTCAAGTGGGCACAGAGCCTCTGCATCTCGTGTTGCCCCTGTGTCCTCCCCCTACGTCATTCATAATTGGATAATTGGGGAAAGGCAGTAGGACGAATATGTGGTTGCTCATGTGTGCATGCTTTGCCACTCACAGGAAAAGCACACACACGCACGCTTTCAATCTTTGTCTGTTCAGGTCTTTATTCTTATCCGGACAAATAAATGATGGGCGACGCTGAAATAGACCAACATTCAAGCACGCGCATCTATCTAAAGCAATGCTTACAAGTACGCCTCTTCCCCCCGCCCTCTGCCTTTCTCTACATTCTACGGTCTAAACACCCCCCAATCAGGGATTTTTATTTTTTATTCAACATGCCGATAAGGCTCGACCTTGACATTCAACATCCTAAACAGACTTCGGGCCCTATCCTCCAAAAACTCATCATCCCTCAGAATCGTCACAACCTCACCCCGTTCACCCATCCGACCCGTCCGCCCGGCCATATGTAGGTAACTGGATGGTGACGAGGGGAGTCCGACGATGAAGACGTGGGATAGGCCGGGGAGGTCGAGGCCGCGGGCGTTTTCTTCATGCGCAATGTAGATTCCTGCACTCCTCTTCTTCGTCGTTGCCGTCGTTGTGAGGGCAGAGGTGGAGGTGGAGGTAGAGGAAGGAGGGAGTTGGGAGAGGGGGAAGGCGTCCTGGATAGTCTTGACAGGTAACCCAAACTCAAACTCGAACCGGGTCGCCAAATCCTTCAAACTGAAGGAAGTACAGAAGAAGACGCATGCGGATTTGACATCGTCCAGTTGACAGGCCATAGCGACACCCTCCAACATCCTGTCATCGTCGTCCCGGAACTTTTCTACAGCACCAGTGTCGATGTCGGGTGAGATAACGCCTCGGGCTGAGAGGCTGCGTTCCTTCCATGCTGCCTCCTTCTCCTTTGATGTTGGGGTGTTGGAGGCGTCCTTGGACTGGTTCCATGCGCGATCCGTCTCCGCCATATCCACCTCCAGCTCCTCCCTTCCTCCATCACCACCAACCTTCTCGCTCTCACTGGTATCAAAACGCATATTCCGGACAGAATCAGGCCCGACAATAATACAACGGTGCTCAATCCCCTCGGGCAGAACTACACTCTTGGTCGTATCCACCCAAGTCGGGTCCTGAACCCACCCCCGAACAGTCTCCAACCAATGCCGCATGGGCCGATTCATCGTCGCTGACGCCGCAACAATCTGGATCCTGTCTGCTCCCTTCCCCGTCCTTGCCACCTTTCCGCCGCTACTAGTGGTGGTATCCTGATCCTCCGTCGATAGGCCAGTTTCCTGATCAGTGGCCTCTACTGGTGCTAAGGAGGGAGGGTACCGCCCCGCAGCCTGGGCAGATCTTAAGATCTCGCTCACGGCCAGCTCTGCAGGTTTTGGATGGAGATCCCTATTGAGAACCTGCTTCCTGCTCGCAAACCGGTTCGGCAGCCTGATCAAATGATCTACTTCATCCAAGACTAGCGTCTCAATCTGCGAGAGGTCGAGGACCCCACGTTGGAGAAGGTCCCAAAGTCGGTGTGGGGTTGCGACGAGGACGTGTGGAGGATTCTGGGCGAGTTTTTCGATCTGCTCTTCGTCTGCTTTTGTGTTGGAGGAGGATGTGGCTCGGGGGCGATGGCGCGTCTTCTTTCCTGTTGATGTGTATCCTCCTGGTCCTGGTCCTGCTGGCTTGCCTGTAGAAGTAGGATCGACTGGCGACGGTGGAGGGGTAACAACCGCCTGAATCATCCCATCTAAAAACCCGTCCCCTTCCTCCTCCCACAAACTCGGAAACAGCTCCTTTGTCCATTCAACCAACTGAAAGGCCAACTCCTGATTCGGAACCACAATCACCGACGTAATCCCGTTCCCGCCGCCTACGCTCACCCCATTCCCTACCACCATCTTCCGCCGGGGTTTGTTGAGTACTGAGAGGAGGACTCCAAAGGTTTTCCCGGACCCAGTAGTGTCGCGGATAAGGACGTCATTGTTGAGAAGGATTGGAGGGATGAATGATTTTTGGAG
This sequence comes from Linnemannia hyalina, assembly GCA_019671135.1. Lineage (NCBI taxonomy): Eukaryota > Fungi > Mortierellomycota > Mortierellomycetes > Mortierellales > Mortierellaceae > Linnemannia > Linnemannia hyalina. The sequence continues at coordinate 293,251 of JAHRHY010000007.1, read as the reverse complement.
TTTTGTGGGCTGGGTGATTTGTTTTGTGAAGGCGAGGTTCTCGGCGAGAGGTTTGTAGATCCCGAGGGTCTATTTTGTTGGTTCGGTAAATAAGGACGGGTGGGTTAGTTGATGGTTGTTGAATGGACGGATCAAATAGCAGGTTCATAAAATGGATAAGTTACCTCAAAGGCGTTTTGTTGAAGGTATCGCCGGGTGGTATGAGAGACTAAGTGTCCTCTTGCGGTAACTAGCCTTGGAGATCCTGTCGTTAAAGAGGTGATGGCGGGTATCGATGTTGTAAATGTGGTGCGATGTAAGAGTGGTAGGCATGAACGCCTTGTTGTTGCGGTGCAGAGCGTCCTTGTCCATTGTGCCGTTACCGTGTGTACCGTCCTCGTCGTTCGTCGTAGCATGATAGTTCCTATGATCCTGTGCAGAAGGTGCGAGAAAGTAAAGAAAGAAAGAAAAAACGAAAGGAGTGTGCACTTGTATTTGACGGAAAAGGTCATTTTTTCGTTGTCCCCTTTGCAGATCAACATTGCTTAAAGGTGGCTTATCACAACTGACTGCCCTTGGATTTCACTCCCAACGCTCACATACAAAGTGCAAAGTGGCGATTCTTCACTCCTTCTTCTCACACAGACATCACACACAAGGACAACAGGAAGCACACAATGGACGTGGTCATGACACAGGCACCGCCCGCAGAGGACACATCAGCTGCTACTGCTGCTTCTACTTCTACAGCACCAGCACCGGCAGCAGGTGCACCAGCGACAACAGAAATGGCCGTCGACAACACACCAGTACCCAGTCCTACATTATACATCAAGAACCTCAACGAAAAGATCAAGCTCGATGGTAATCAACTCGCTTTTAACGGCGAAGGAGCAGTTGGTGGACAAGAGTGAGGGATCACCGTGTTGTGCATGGCGTACATATGCATCAACACTAGCCAACCAGATTTCACACACCTCCAGGACCCCACAACTAACTCAGCCTCCCCTCGCGATCTTCTCTTCTCGTTACCACCAACCAAAAACAAACTAGTACTGAAGAAGTCATTGAAGGTATTGTTCGGACAATACGGCCAAGTCCTCGAAATCGTAGCACACTCCAACATCCGGATGCGCGGTCAGGCGTTCGTCGTCTTCGAGGACCAGGAATCGGCGTCCAAGGCCCTTGCTGAAGTCCAATCTTTCCCCCTCTACGGCAAGCCCATGGTAAACCTTTTCACGCTTTTTTTCTCAGTTTTTGGAGGATTTGTATGTCTCTTGGCTGCAACGCGATCTCCCAAGTGGTATTGTCAATTAACTCCTTGAGGCGCGTGTTTTTTTTTGTTATTGGCGAATAGGTGATCCAATTCTCAAAGAACAAGTCGGACGCACACGCAAAGAAGGATGGCGAGTTTGAAGAACATCACAAGCAGCGCCTTCTCACCAAAGGTAACACTCACTCACCCACCCCTTCTTTCCCTCTAACCATGTTTTAACACCTCCCTATTGACGTACGATCTACAAACAGACATCATTCCCTAACCCTGTCTCTCTCTCTCTCACTCTCTCCTCTCTCACCTCCAAAAACAAAAAAAAACCGCTATAGAAAAATTCGCAAACGAGTTCAAGCACAAGAAGCGCCAACAAAAGCTCCAGGCAAAACAACAAGCCCTCGCCCAGGAACAGCAACGCCTCCACGAAGAACAACAACAAGCCCTCCTCGTCCAACAGCAACAGCAACAGGCCCTCTTTGCCGCCCACAACCAACAACACCAAAACCCTTACCAACAATACCCACCCTATGGCGCGCAACAACCGGGCGCTGGCGGCGCATCATCACTACCTGGAGCAGGAGCAGGAGCTGCGGCGGCGGGTGGAGTGCCAATGATCCCAGACGAGTATTTGCCCAGGAACAGCATTCTCTTCCTCCAGAACCTCCCCCAGGAATCCACTGTGGAAGCACAATTGGTTTCGTTGTTTCAACAGTACCCTGGTTTCAAGGAGGTCCGTATGGTTCCGGGCAAGAAGGGCATTGCCTTTGTGGAGTATGATAATGAGTATTATTCTGCGGCTGCCAAGACCGCCCTGGCCGATTACCAGGTTGGACCCGAGCATAAGATGAAGGTTACCTTTGCTAGGAAATAATTCAGGAGACGGGACTGGGAAGGAGGGAGAGACCTTTTTTTTGCATTCTTTGGCGACATTGCTCTTTTCTTTTTTTTTTCGCTTGTACACAAAACTTTTACGATTAAAACATTGCTTGAAACAATATGCAACGCGTGGAAAAAAACGAAATGATGGATATGAAAAGTAATGTACATTTGGTGAGGGGGAACAAAAAAAAAAAAGGAAAAATTGAACTATGTAAATCTAAAAAAAAGCAAAACGCGCAACGACTCACACTAAGGAGAGATGTTCAAGGTAGCATGGCCACCAAGTCCGAGCTGCGAAGCGACAGGTGGCAGGGCGACGCCAAATCCGGAAGACATACGACCAACAGACCCTTGGTTGAGCAAAGACTGGAAGCGACTGAACTCTGTCAAAGACGTCCGAGCAACAGCCTTACCCTGGAATGACGTGCTAGTCGCACTTGTCGTGACCACCTGGACATAATCCCCCAATTTGATCTGGACCCGTCCCTTCTCTCCTCCACCTACACCCCCAGAAGTCAAGGAGGACTCAATAGTGGGGAGGATCAAGTCATCATCAAACACAATCTTGAACCCTCCATCTGCACGACCAATCCACCGACTCTTGTCCCTCCGACTCCGTCCCTCGACAAGCACACACTCTCCAGCAGGGAGCCCCACACGTGCACGGAACCGGTTCTCGGCACCCTTGTGGAAGATTCCAATGATATCCTGCAACCGCCTCAGTTTGACATCCTCAGGGACATCATCCTGCAGTCTGCGGCCCGCATGTGTCCCCTCACGACGAGAGTACATGAACATGTACGCCATCTCGTACTCAACCCTGCGCATTAGGTCCATGGTGTCCTTATGGTCTTCATCCGTCTCGCCACAGAATCCCGTAATGAAATCCGAAGAGAGCGCAACGCCAGGAACAATGGTTCGGATGTTGTCGACGAGTTCAAAGTACGCCTCGCGAGAGTAGCCGCGTCGCATCTTGGAGAGGACGGTTGTAGACCCAGACTGGGCGGGCATATGGATCTGAGAACAGATATTGGGACGGGATGCCATGAGGTGCAACAGCGCTGTCGGGAAATCCTTTGGATGTGGGGACGTGAACCGGATCCGCATCTCCGGGTCGATCAACGAAACTTTGTCCAGCAACTCTGTGAACCGCATGCCACCATCCTTGCGCTTGTAGATCGTATTGAACCCAGGGTTACTCAGTTCTGCGCCTACGCCCTCCGAAAGCTCAACTCCATCCTTACTCGTATCCCGATACGAATTCACATTCTGGCCCAACAGCGTCAGATCCTTGACCCCCTGATCACTCAACTGCTTGACTTCCTTCAGAATACTCTCCACATCCCTTGACCTCTCATTGCCTCTCGTGAATGGCACTACACAGAAGGAACACATATTGTTGCATCCACGCATGATCGACAAGTGGGCCGAGAAGGATTCGGGGGAGATGCGGAGTGGGACAATGTCGGCATAGGTTTCGTCGGCAGAGAGCATGACGTTTGCGACGCCCTGACGGGTGGTTTCAGAGATGGAAAGGAGGTGCGGGATGGATCTGTATGCGTCTGGTCCACAGACTAAGTCGACCATCTTGTCTGAGTCCAGTAACTTGTCCTTCAGTCTCTCCGCCATGCACTATTCTCAAAGGATAAAATAAACCACCAAATTAATTCTTTGCACTTTCCAATCAAGAACAAAACCACAAATAAAGAAAGAAAAAAAAAGAACTTACGCCAAGGACACCAACAAGCGGCGCACGATCCTTCAAAGGCCCCAACCTTTTCCTCTTCAAATCCGCCAATCGGTTCCAAATCCTCGTCTCGGCATTCTCCCGAATCGCACAAGTCACCAGAAACACGATATCTGCATCCTCATGATCGTCGGCTTTGGTGTACCCGGCCCCGTTCATGATGGCCATCAGGATCTCGGTATCGTTGACGTTCATTTGGCAGCCGTAGACTTCTACAAAGTATTTCGATCCTTGTCCGAGTTGGCGGCCTTTCATGGAGAGGTAGGGAATGTCGAGGGGCGTTGTTGTTGTGGGGTCGAGTGCGGGTTTTGAGGAGGGGGAGGTGGTGGTTGAATTGAGAAAGTCTTGGAGGGACGGGCCGCGGTTTCCAAAGACGATGTGCTTTTTCTTTGTTTTGTCGGTGGCAGTCTTGGTGGAGGTGGAAGGAGAAGTGGTGGTTGAGGCGGACTGGTTGTTGTTGGTGGACGAGGAAGAAGAGTCGGTAGAAGTGGAAGAGGGAGGGGGGACGATAGTGTTGGTGGTAGTTGCGAGTCCACGGTGGGAGACAAGTGTCCGTCTGAGGACGAGTCTGCAGGCCCTTGTAGTCAGCATCGACATGTCTTTGTTCCTGAATGAAAGTCCGGAAGGGAAAAGTGTAAAGGAAAGTTCGGCGAAAGAGGGTGTTGACAAAAAAAATCCGAGCAAGAGCCAGAAGTGGGTTGTGGACCGTGACTGCCAGCAATGGTCCGAATCTGTGGCTTTTCTCCCATTTTTTTGTTTTGGTTCTCACTTTTTTTATCTTTTTCAGCCCACAAAAAGGGGAGCGCCCAACACCTTTCATTCATCACCACCAACAACAACAACAAAAAGATGTCGTCGACTGCCCGTGCCCCACCACCACCACTGAAGCTCGAGATCATCGACTCGCGTTCGTTGACCGCCACCGAGACCGTTGTCGCCCTCCACAACTTCCTCTCCAACGGCACCGCCATTCACTCGGCCCCTACATCCATCAACCACCAAGTCACCCAGTTGTACGAGAAGCTTCGTCTCGAAGCCAAGCGCCACAACTAAACGAGCGAGAGGGACTTGAGCAGTCAGGCAAGGAGGAGAGGGTCAGGAGCAAAAAAGGAGGTTCCCGTTTTTATTGCGTGATTTTTCGCAAGACTGGAAGGAGATCTGGAGGATTGGGGGGAGGATACTGAGATCTGTTTGGTTGGCGGGGCGACTCTTGTTTTTTGACGGGATCAAGGATAGCATAATTGCAGGAAGGAGCTCTGCCACTTTTGTCTACTCGCGTGCACAAGGACCCACTTTCTATCAGTCAACCAGCCAACTCCAACCAACCAGTCACCTCCAGCCAGCCAGTCAAATCAGCCCACTCTTTCCTCGCCCCTTTGATCTGGCACTGTCGCTTCTTCACCATACAACACAGCAAACACACAACATGCATCAAACACATTGTACAATAATAAACTTTCATATAGAACAAGCAAAAAAACCCCCCGAGAACAAACGCTTAAAAGGACCAGATTCTCAACCGTAGGGAGAACTACTGGAGCAGTGTCCATTTGGTTGTTATGTTTGGGCAAAGCGCACTGAGAAATCTGTGTGACTGGGGATTGGTCAGGACTCTCAAGTTACAAAGAGTCGAAGGGGAAGGCATGAAAGAACCGGGGGTTTTTTGGCAGAAAGCGAGCAAAACTGCGACGATGGTGGGATTAATTGAACGTGTAGGAAGGTCGTTTATTGGAGACAACGAGGAGAGAAGAGTGTTGTTTGCTGACGATGGGGGGGTATATTGAAGGTCGTTCTTGAAAGAAACCGTGTCTTTGCCAAGTAGGTGTCGTACTGACTGCGACGAGCTGGGTGTGCTCCTGTTCCTGCTACTGTTTCCCGCCTTCGCTCCATGAAGGGCCAGACTGTGTGCTGCAAAAGTACCTCAAGACTACTTTCAGGGAGAAGGGGCGCCAAGGCGGAGGTGAGCGCCCTGCTTGGTGGCGACCCAGGTGATGAATGCACAGGTGAGAACGTATCCTGAGAACTTGAAGAATGCCGAGCGGGAGATTTGGGCTTCTTCCTCGGCCGTCCTAGAGGATGCGAAGATTCGGCGCAGGTTGGGTAATGCCATTACTGAGGAGGGGGATTGAGGGTGTTTGGTAGGTGTGTGGTAGGGGAAGGGAGAATAAGTGTTGGTGGTCTGAGAGGTGATGAGGAAGAAGTTGGGTGATGAAAGGGACAGACAGGAACAGAGCTGGTTTGGTTCGTCCAGGTCAAGCCAAAAGAGTCCAATTCCGACTGCAAGTCACGCAGAGGAGAGATAAACATTGAGAGGAGGCATTTTTCTTTTTTTTTTCTTTTTCTTTGTTCTCACACACCCATCTCGCCACCTACTCCGCATCCAACAACTCATCATCAACAATGGCACAGAAGGTTATCAAGAAGTCCAATGTCGTCAAGGACAACGTCAAGAAGCAGAACACCGGACTCCTCCGGAAAGGAGGTACTTTTACTACCTGGATAATACAGACAAAGACAAACTTGCACACCAGGACACTACACGGATAAGTCGGACGAAACCCAGACGACTGACAACCCCTATGCCTATCTTCTTATTACTCACCCATCAACCAACAACAATAGCAAGATCATACGCCCCCAAGAGCAACATGCTGATCAAACAAAAGTCGACCCAGCAGAGACTCTCGGCCCAGATCAACAAGAACATTGAGACCGTCATGGCCACCCGTGCAGGAGCCACTGGAAAGCTGACCATCATGAAGTCTCTCGCCGATGCTGGATTGGCGGCTGAGCGCAAGGCTGGTGGAAAGCGCAAGGCTGGAGGTATGCCCAAGGTCGGCACTGGCAAGATCTCCAAGGCTTTGCCTACCAAGGCCAAGCCTGCCCCCAAGAAGTAAAACTCTGGAGTCATTTTTTTTGCCTCAGGAAAACCTGGATTTCATTTTGCTCCTGGATACCTTTTTTTCAACACCCCCCCTCCTCCTCCTCCCCTTCCGCCTTTCTCCTACGCTTGACCTCATTTTTTTCGCATTAGTATTGTACACTAGTTTTTTTTCCGTTTTTCAAATAATGGACACCCCAACCACCAATTATTGGATATGATATGGATCTCAAGAGTGTTTATTACTAAGTTCATGACAACCTTTCAGCAACTACCATCAAGGATCACAACAAGAGAGGAATCACAAAAGTGTAAAGTATTAAGTGCATTGGATACATACAATATGGATGAGTGACCGATACGGATAGGGGAGATATAAGTATCAACAGCGTCCATGAATAGGAAAGGGGAGAGTATAGAGACCGCTTAGAGCTGCATCCAGACGAATAGGGTTGAGGTAAGGGCCAGGACACCCTTTCCAGCCCACTCCCACCTTGTCACTGCCGCCGCCGCTGACGAGGGATTGGTTGTGCCTGTGGTTGTGTTTGCTTTTGGTGCTATTCACAAAGGGAGTCAGAGGGGAAAAAAATGATTAGTCCTCTGTTCAAAATCAAGCAGTTTTCCTCTCAGCACAAAGAAACCACACAAAAAAAAAAGTTGGCGTACGTGCGGTGCCTTCGGGCATGATGGAGAACGCAGGGCCCTGGGCAAAGATTGTCGCCTGGTTATTGACGTTGGCGATCAAGAGCACAGAGAAATTGGCGCCCGCGAAACCGAGTTTGGGAACTGACCATGTGGCACTTCCTGAGGCTGTTGCCAGGCTAGAGAAAAGGGCCAGAGGGCCCGTGAACAGCGCCTTTGACTATGTGTGTCCGGGGGGGGGGTGTCCGTGTGTTGTGTGAACGGGTTTGTTTGGTTGGGCCAGATTGGGTCGTGAGTCCAGTATAAGAAAGGGGGTGGCATGAAAACATTCCAGAGAGTGAGAGCGACAGAGATGGTTTATCGAATGCATTATCCAGAGGCAAGTATGGTCCGCACAGACAAAGAAAAAAAGAAAAGAGTGACAGAGAGAGTTAGTAGGTGACCCCTTCGTTTGGTTTGTATGTACCCCCTCAGAAAGAATACTTAGAAGATACATACGTTGTCAACGAGCTCGACGGAGATGGTGGCAGGGGAAGGTGGTTGGGGACCAGAGTAGGACCAGGTGATGGGCAATTGACCGCCGGCAACAATGAACGACGTCGTAGTAGGTGATGTGATAACCAGGTCCGCTACGAAGTATCAAGAGGAAGAAAGGGAAAAGTGATAGAGCAAGGTTTGTTGGTGAGGACCTATGTTCTTCTCTGCTAAAGCTAATGAGATGCTTGTGAGAGACCACTGAAGCGACCCATGCTGCTTACCGAAGGCGGTGGAGACAAGGGCCAAGAAGGTGGCGACGATCAAGAGAGGCGAAAATGTGTGCATGGTTGGTTACGATTTCTATTGGTGGGTCCGTGTCAAGGAAAAGTGAGAGAATGGTGTCAGCGTCTATTCAGTTGTCGTGGGCCTTTGTGTGACAAGAGAAAACAACAGGAAGATGACATCGAAAGTGGGAAGAGGGTAGAGGCAGGTGGAACGAAAAGAGGAAGAGTGGATGGGTTGTGCTTTACCTGTTGCAAAAATGGCTGTTGAGGGAAGGAGCGATGGAGAACGATGCAGGAATGGGGCTAGAGGGAAAAGGGTTTAGAAGGGAGAGAGGAAAAGGAACAAAAAAGAGGTTGTGAGCGAGAAAGTGGAAGACAAAAAAGAAGAAAGGGCAAAGAAGAGAGGAGAGAAGGGGAGCCAGGAAAGATGCAAACAGATGGAAAAAGGGGGGAGAGGCTACGAGGCAGACAAGACGGATGGCAAATAAAAAGATATCGGTCGGCACCTTCTCTATCAACTCCCTGGTCATCCACCACGGCAAAGAATACAAAAAAATATCAAAACAAGGCCCTGTTTCTGCTATCGTATCCTATACCCGGCAGCTAGCCATACTGAAGGATTGCTGACTGGTCAGGTTGAAGAAGTCGAAGGGGAGAGAGGAGGACAAAGTAACCAAAAAAAATAGGAAAGAAAGAAAGAAAGATGGGACACAGGAAGAGAAAGAAGGGGGTGTGAGGGACAGAGAGAGAAGGGGAGCCAGGCATGTTGGTTGTTTGAAGGGAGTAAAGAGGACGAATTAAAGGGGAAGGACGGATTCGGACACCTTCATTTACTTGCCGCTGTTAGCAAGGACGCGCATCTTCAAGGAAAATGCCATGCTCGAGTTGACAACCTTCCGGATTTACCTTGTGCCTTTTTTTCGCTCAAGCCCATGCATGCAAATACGGCACGAGCTTTCCTTTCACGCTATTCTTTGAGACACAAGCGCCTTTTCTCCCTGTCTGTCGAACCCGGGATGAATGTTGTCTACAGCACGCAGATAGGTGGGCGGGGGGGAACTCTGATGAGTGGTTATTCGTCTGATCTAATTTTTCTGCGCCACCCAGATAGATATCGACGCGTTTCGATATTTTCGTGCATCACATAGTGACGCGTTATGGGGCTTTGCACCCTTCGATAAAAGGTGATGGACTTCTCAGTCAGAAGACTAGGGACATAAGAAAAGAGTCTATTCGATTACCTACATGTTCTTCTCAGCCACAGCTTCGCTCCTCATTTCAGTCAGTGCCATCTCTTTTTTTTCTCTCAATTTGCGGTCCCCTCCTTCATTTCTACACTATATTACTCCAAAAGCAACCGTTTCTCCAACTTTCGTGAAGGTAGACATGTACAACTTTCTTTTTATCCTTTTATTTTTCATTGTCGTTCACAAGGTAGAAAAGATTCCGCAACGTTTGTTTCTGCAGTTTGCATAAATGGGACAAAAAAAAACAGGCGATAACCTTCTATAGTAACCGTGATGAGACAGTGCACTCACTCTCCCTAAGGTTGGACCTCGAACATATCTAGTCATGGAACGCATAAGCAATGAGAATGATTTTTTTTTCCTCAACAATTTTTTATCATTAGTCGTCAAAAAAAACGTTTTGAACGATAGAAATAAAAAGGATGATGGAGTACGACGCGCGTAAATTGATACGCAACCAACTAAAAAAAATGATGATGCAGACCTTGACAAAACTATCCGTGCGCATCATCATGTGGATCAAAGCAAACGCCAGATGCTGAACACACCACATCCAAGAATCATAACAGAAGCATATTATCCTGAACACTATGCCTTCAGCCAACAAAGGCGAGATGCTAACACATTCCTATATCCGCAGCTCCCTTTCTTCCTAAAAAAGGGGTAATTAAAACTGCGTGAAATGAGGCAAACCGAGCCTAGCAAACCGATCGGATCCAAAAGAAAGCCACATTGTGATCATGAACAAAAAATCATAAAATAAAATGGAGCTTCACATGTCGACAAACACAAGCACGCCTGTCACCCAAAGAAAAAAGAAAAAAAAGAAAAAAAAGAAAAAAAAGAAAAAAAAGAAAAAAAAAGTGCTTAGTCCCTAGCACTACATGCACCCTAAATCCTCAACATGCGTGAGCTTTGAAAGTGATGAGAGGGAGTAGAACTAAGCAATGGTGACACGTATCGTAGTCTGAGTGTCCGTGAGCTTCTCATCTGGACAACCGTGTGCGAAAAAGGGGACTAAGACACCACCAAATCCCCCCCCCCCCCTTCCCAATCGCCTACGTAATGACAGTAGTCTGCCTCAGATCCGAATATATCTGTTACTGTTCCTCCCCAAAGGGCAACCACTCCCTTCCGACAAGCCACTCAAACCCGTCATCCCGGGAGGATCAACTCTATCGCTATGCCATTGCTGCCGCACCAACGACATGCGCCACAACTACCGTCCCAATGGCGAAATCGTCAGCTGCGTCGACGGGTACAACACTGTCTCTGGGCGAAAACATGATGTTACCCGAGGACTCGTCACGATCACGACCTTGATCCCCATCCACGCCATTATCAATTCAGATCCGGAGAAGGCAGGAGTTGGCGCTGTCACTACAGAGCCTCATCACACAACCATCCCGACTGAGCTATTTGATCGTGCGCAGGTTCAGGATGTCGCCAAACGCGTCCACGGCGTGTGGTACAGCATCGATGCAGCGTGTACCCCTAAGAAGTAATGAGGCATATGACGATCTTACGGCAGAAGACTTCGGGCTCCCCAGCAGATCTAGCGGAAAGACGGGGGATGAGTGCCAAGGGAGAGTCGAGGAGGAAGGAGGTATAAGGACGGAAGGATTAAAGATGAGCTAAGGGATGACGGAGAACAGGTGGCATAGGACGAGTAGTAAAGGACTAGAAATGAAGGAAGCGATAGTGCGACAACCCAACAAAACGTCCTGCGGTTTATTTCATATTCTCAACACTCAGAAAAAGTGCTGCACATGAATGGACAACAAAAAAAAAAGGAGTTCTAGCACCAAAAAAAAAAGTCGACACACAGTCTTCTTTTCATCCCCGATTTTTTTGAGAGTAGTAAAAAGCCCTCACAATTGGTACATTTATTGGTTGAGGTCTTGATTATGTAAAGGAGAGCTATTCAGCAATGAATGACAAATATAATGGAGAGCTTTGTGTGGGTAAGTTAAAGGGTAACTCTTGTCTATTTTGATGATGCATTCAATGGCAAGCTACCTTGTTGAAACAAAACATGATTGACGATGTGTGAACCTTGGAAAAAATAACCCTGGCGAAAGAAGGAAACCAAGCGGAGCCTGTAGCGTTTGAAAAGTGATCTAGCCGTACAGAAAAGGCAACACCACAACCAAATATCCGACTACAACTTGTACCATTTGTGTCCCTCTCTGAAATCGACTTGTGATGAATTGATGTGAGTTCAATCGTCAAGATCCTAACAAGTCCGACATCCGCGGCTGGCTGCAGTATGCGTTTGATTCAACAAAGGTAATAACGAATAAGGCTACACACTATTTGATTGTACAGTTCAAAAGAAAAGGATAGCAAAGACAAAAGGCATAAGACAACAGATGGATATCGCTCGTCAGTACGTGTGTGGTTTAAAGAAGCGTTTCTAAACAGGGTATATCTTACTAGTAGAGATCTACGAAGCCAATGGGGTATAAAAAAGACTCAACAGCATGTTGGAAAGGGATGGAAAGCATACAGCGGTCAAATCTCTCGGGGCGAAATGTCTGAAGGAAAGAGTAAGGTCCATGTGTAAGAGCACGTCTAAAAGTGGGGCACCATCTCTGAAAAGTTCAGTGCCTAGCGACGCGCTTGTTTTCCGGAAAATAAAAAGAACATAGGAGAAATCACCGACACTTACGATCTTTTGTAGAACTTAGCCATTCGAAAGAAAAAAACCATCAACTTGTCCAAACTTATCGGCGCGTACTTGACACTCATTGGAAAAAGAATGGTCAACATGACATAAAACACACACAACACATTCAGGCAACCAGCGCTTATTCTTCACAGAGCGAAAGTTAGCTTACTGGCTCCAGGGTCGGCTATCGGTTCAAGACAACTAAATACAAACGAAGATCGGTCAGAAGGCCCATGCATATATATTCTCCTGGCAGCTTTTTAGGGTCAATCGGAAAAACACGACCTAGAATAAACACCAAGATAACCGAAAAAGAAAATGATTCGTGTACGCTCGAAGGGACCATGCATCGGGTACGCGACGCGTTGCAATGAGGTCAGTCATTTCAAAACACAAATGGACACCAAACGATGGAGAGGAAAGATTCTAAGACCATGAAAATAAGCACTAGATCACATAAAATAGTTCTTTTGCAACAATCACATCATGGGTTACGAAGACGACGAAGGAAGTCTTACGTCCATTATCCGTGCAGACGAGCCATGTCTGTGTAATCAATCTTCATTGGTTGCACTCGAGAAACTAAACAGAGGAAAAAAAATAAAAATGAGCCCGCTCGATCTCTGCACACCGAGCACGAAAGAAAAGAGAAAAAGAAAAACTAAACTAAACGAAAGGGAGGGTTGGGAGGGCACAGACATGGCTCGTCTGTTCGGATAATGGACGCAAGACTTCCTTCGTCGTCCTCGTAACCCATTATCCAGCTAGGGCAGACGAGCCATGTCTGTGGCTCCAGAGTTGTTATTGTTGTTGTTGCTATTGGTGGAGGTGTCGGAGTTTGAACATGTGATCCGTTGTTACTATTGTCCTTGTTTCCAGAATTTTCGAGAGAATTGTCGAAATAGTTGTTGTTGTTCTGTTGCCCATTGCGATTGCCCATGTTGCTGAATCCTCCGCGGCCACGGCCACGTCCACGGACACGTCCGGTTTGGCCTGAAGCTTTTCGAAGGGAGTAGGTGAACTTCTCCTGGTCAATAAATTATTGATGGGTGATGAGCGGCGTTTTGTCGTTAGGGTCAGCAGGGGGAATGATTTTCTTGTCTCGATACAGAGCATCCTTGCGCAAGTGAGTGATTTCAGTGGCGATGAAAGCAAGGTTGTACCGAAGGATGTCGAATGTCCCGATGATGTTGATAAGAACAGGGTCCTCAATGTTCACGGGGTTGGATGCGAGGATTGCGTGTACTGTTGCGTCGATTGGTCGAGTGAGATGGGCGAGACGTGCTTGAATTGTTGCCATGTCCTGGTCACGCTTGAAGATGTTTTTGTGTACGTTAACATCCTTGGAACTGGTGAGAGGGGGAGCTGCATAGTCAAGGTGCTGGACTCGGTGGAACTGTTTGACGTCGGCATAGTCTTCCAGTTCGCGTGTCTTGGTGAAGTTGAAGAATTCGTTGCGCTGCTTGAAACTGGTAAGCCATCCTTCCAGTCGGTCGTAAGGCTCCAAGATCTGGACCGCGGGTTTCGTTGACAGATAGGGGTCAGGGTCGGTGTCAGTGGAAGAGGAAGAAGGGGAGCGGGCTGATGCAAGAGTTTGGCGGTCTGCAGGGGAAAGAGTGCCGAGCATGCGGATGAATTGGGCGAAGTTGTCGCTCGAAGGCTGCTGGTGGATGGAATTGCCATTCTCTGTAGGGAGTTGATGAGAGGGATTATCATTGATCGTTTGTTTTGCTCGAATGGATGTGTTCCTGAGTGCGAGAAGAAGAAAGATGGTGTGCAGAAATCGAGCAGGCTCATTTTTATTTTTTTCCTTAGGTTAGTTTCTCGAGTGCAACCAATGAAGATTGATTACACAGACATGGCTCGTCTGCCCTAGCTGGATAAGATCTTAAATCTACGATATTTTTACTACGCGCGTCAAGACAAGCTGGTCGACACGACTTGAGATCGCATTCTCGCCAAGATATTTACTACTCGGCAAGGTAACAGTAGAGCGTCAATAGGGAGGCCCATTGTCTTTCTTATTAAGGCATCAATATATCAATGCCACGTCCAGTTCACAATACTGGCAAGAAGGAAGCGAGGCGCTCCTCGAATCGTCGTCCATTTGAGCGAAAATAATATGCGCCCTCCATTCATTATACAACAAAGGTAGACTAACCCTTCTTCCACCTTCATTGATCTTCCTTCCGAAACTAAGGCGAGCGAAAAAAAACAAAGCAACGCGCATCCAACTACCGAATCCTTCTGCATATTACACATCCAATGAAACAAAGAGTGCCGATTTCTCAATTCCCCTCCCGGTATCGCCGGCATTTTTGAACGGAACATAGTAGAGCTGATTAGAGCAAACGGTAACCAAATCCTGTTGCCATATGTCAAACGAAAACTAGTTCAAGCGGATGCCACGGACGTCCAAGAATATCCTCACAATTATTCCATTCAAACAAGGCCTAACGCTTCAACAAACGATAATCGTAGATCTCAATTTAAAAAGGCATAAAGCTTGGAGTGAGATTAAAATATGAAAGGCTGGTTATTTGATGCTATACAATAGTATTTTTTCTCTTAGTTTGGCAAAGATAACATATATCCTTTGAGACTATCCGAGCACAGTTCAATGATACAAAAAACGCGGTCAGAAGAGGTACTTTTAAAGTCTGAACCACTAGACAAGAGCGCCGTATCCTCTCACTGTTGCAAATTCAGGAGGCCCGATAACGGTTGAACAGGCGATCGTTGCATCTGCAGTTGATATAGGTTATTGGTTTGTTGTTCCTTCAATAGACACTAGTTTCGGTCATTGCAATACACGCACATTGAAATGGTGGCCAGCCAATCGTTAGTGCAAGTGTCTCTGAAAAGAGGCAAAGAACTGAGAATCACCGTGCTTCTCATCTTCTACCTGCATAGTATCTACATTATTCTAGCACGGTGATGGATAGAAGGGGTATGGATTTTGTAACATCACCAACAAAGGTGCTTGAATGTTGCGGCCATGGAAATTTACGATCGAGGGGACTTTGCATATCCAACAGGAAGATACCCTCTCAAGAATATTTTGAGTGAGCAAAATAACCACAGAACGGCAATTGGGGCATCTTCGTGTACCTTGCACCGCAAAAAAGACAGCAAGGCATACCGTTAGACCCAACGTGTATCTGCAAACATGTGTGCCATAACCGGACAAGAAAAGTTCATTACTGAAGGTATTATTATTGTGAGGAAACATCTGTGGGATCACCTTACAGACTGCTAATATCCTAGTGTTGACTAGAAAGATTGCTCCTCATAAGGATTATACCCTAAACACGAAGCTAATTCAGATGCACAATCTGGACGGTTTGCATCAGGCTTGCCAAGGCATGCGTCATGCGCGGCATAACACGCTTTGTTGGCTTCTTTGTTGGGTGCTTGTGTGGAGGTTTGTTTTATGTCTCGCTTGGTAGAAAGTTCTCCGTAATACCGTTTCTTGGATTCATCCAACGTGATGCATGTCTGCAAATAACCATCAACTGTTGCGGAAATGTTGGTTGGAACCATGGAGAGGGCCAAGCAGAGGGCCATTGCGAGTGTTGTGTAAATGTTCACAACGTTGCGTTTCTATATGAGCATGTCAAGAGGAGAAACGGTAGTGGTTTGAGCATGGGATGAATCAGTAGCAAATACAAAGAGAGTGTTGCGTTACAAGGCGACAGCCGTGCGTGAGAGAGATATCACATAGGTACCTACTATGTTGGTATTGCAGGCGACGACGAACACAGTGACGAAATGTATCAAGAGGCAGGAAGAGCGTTGGCTACACAATGCGAAAGTGGTGTGAGACAGCGAACGAAATCCCTATTACTTATTGCCGGTCAACGACAAGGGTGTGAGATGAGAGACTTACCTTGTTGGTGGTAAAGGGTATTGATGTGAAGAGAAAAAGAAAGTGGGAGGGCGTGTTTATATGGTCCTGAGAACAGAAATAGGGTGGATGCGCGCATATATTCCTGGGTTTGCAGCTCCGAGAAAAGAAGACGTTCTTGCATCGCTCTAAGAAAAATCAGTGATCTGGTCCAAAGAACAACTCCAAGCGTGTTACCAAGGGATACGCGTCAAGGGACAATACCAAGGGAAAAAATCAAGGAGCCACCAAGAGTCAAGGGATGATATCAAGGGATAACATCAATGGACAACATCAAGGGACAACACCAAGGGACAACCTCAAGGGGCAACACCAATGGACAACATCAAGGGACACCATCAAGAAAAACTATCAAGGGCCAACACCACTAGGAAAAGATCAAGGGACGGCAGGAAAAGTGCAAGGGATGCTGGAAAAGGGACATTGGAAATGGAAGGCCACGGACATGGTGGGACACCTTAATGATCAAAGGGGCCTCGATGTCAGCTCTTTCAGCACTTGCTTCGTTATATTTATATAAAGGAGTCGCTTCCAGCACTAGTTTAACTCACACATCCAGAACATTCCCGTCAGCTGAATCGCAAAGCAAGAATCAATTCAAGCGCCGTCAAAGAGCGTCCACCTAACTTCTCCAACACCATTCCACGAATCGGTCACGATAAGCAGCAGATTCTGCAATGCTTGTATTGTGTTTTTCATGTTACGGCACACGAAGGGATACACGCAATGGCTCACACAGTGTACATCAAACATGGAGACAATGCGTACCACCGTCGTAATCATTACAGTCCTGTGGTTTCTCCAATTGAGCAGCGCTGGTGGATCGATCACGTCAGAAGTAAATCCCACCCATCTATCGATAAATGTCGAGGATGTCCGATGCCTTAGGAGACGTAGCCCGAAGCCATGTAAAGCTAGGGGATCTAATTACTTCTTCGAACCCAAATCCAACACGTGCGAATATAGATATGTAACAACTTCGTGATGGGAATTTTTTTTCCCTTCTCGCAGTGAATGCAGAAGAGCCTGTGTGAAGTCGACTACGATTAGTCTCGTATAACACTTGCCCCAAATATTATGTGGAAGGAATAAAACTTTTGCCGTTCATGGTGACGTTGCGTTTTGATCCTTCGATGCCGGCTCTTTCAATCATTGCTTCGTGATGTTCGAGGTCGCGTTATTCTGTTCATGGGGGCAAAGTCATATTGTTACAAAAAGATGCGGTGGCTAGGCAGTGGCGGCGATGCCTTAGGTTAGCAGTCATATTCTTTAGTAGACATAGTATTAGTAGTGCGCCGAGCCCTCTTGTCTGCTCTTTGTCCTTTTACACATC
Source organism: Linnemannia hyalina (assembly GCA_019671135.1). Taxonomy (NCBI): domain Eukaryota; kingdom Fungi; phylum Mortierellomycota; class Mortierellomycetes; order Mortierellales; family Mortierellaceae; genus Linnemannia; species Linnemannia hyalina. Next base: position 275,931 of record JAHRHY010000007.1, on the reverse strand, counting down.
ACTTGGACGAGAGCAGTATTGACAAGAGTTTCGCTGGCACGCTGCAGGTAACAACCCCCTCTTTAATAATATGAATACAAGGTCCTTTTACACATCACTTGGACGAGAGCAGTATTGACAAGAGTTTCGCTGGCACGCTGCAGTGTATCGTTTTGTGTGATTTTTTTAGGACGCTATTATCACTTCCCCTCCCTCCAACCTACAACCCCCTTCCCCCCCTCCTCCGTACCAATTGAGGACCTAACAGCGGTCCTACAACTCTGGCCGTCGACCCTCTCCCCTGAGTAACAATATGGGTAATTATCTATTATTAAGGGGCTTTAGATGTTTTACCGCGAGACTCTTAGTTTTCAATAGCATGGTCGCGTCAAAAAGGTGTCATCATTGCGATTTGAAGAATAGAAATAAAAGCAAGGCGTTTGCCGATCACCGATCCGTATACTCCATATGGTTCAAATGCGCACGCACGGTAAATCGAAACGACTGAATCCAAGGATTTCCTGTAAATTGAAAAAATGAGCCTGCTTCGATACACGGAGAACCCTGGACTGTTGTGTTAGTCTAACTAGCAAAGGGGCGATCCTTGTCCGTCATTGTTTTTCTTCTACCATGAAAACAAAATGAGACGTGCGTGTGACAGAGCCTCCAATCCACCAACCAGAGATATCATCGTCCCGTCTCTTCAGCTTCATTCTAAAAGAGGCTAGTACTGTGTTTGTTTGTCCTGACAAATCGCTCGAGGTAGTTTTTTTTTCGAACTCTTTGTATATGGTCCAGGTGCCCAAGAACCACGTGTGATCGTTTGACACGAAAAATGATGTTGTAAAGATAAAGACGCAGAGAAAATCATATCACGTTCACGTCGTCGCAGTAAACCCCATACATAACACCTCTAGTTGGATATGAATGTAAGAACAAGAAGTCAATTGAATCAAATGTCCATGCTATTTTCATGCTATCTAATACACCAGAAGCGTACGCGGTCTTTGCCTTCCTTGCATCCGCAACAAAGCCCTCCAATTGATAAGCGCGTCGAGGTCTATCCCAAAAAGACGGCAAGGATGTCGCTGAGGGTGATACACCCAACAGGCCGGTCCTCACCATCGACCAACCAAGACCGATGGCCATGGCTGCGAACCACGCCGCTCATCAACTGTCCCAGAGAAAATCTTGCCCGGCAGCTCAGTGGCTTCTTGAGACTTCCTTGACATGTCTTCAGGAACACTAGGACGGGGCGATGTAAGTCCTCGATCCTGTTAGGGTTGATCCCACGCAAGTCAGCCGCCGACATTTCTGCTACGAGGGCCCCATCTGAATCTAATTCAGAAAGCAAAATATAATGATCGTTCAGTATGTCACGCAGAAAAAAAAGAGGTGAGGTCTTCATCTCGGCATGCAGAAAATACAAGAGGTCTTACCGACGATGGCAACACAGGTGGCATGGGAAGTGGACATCTTTTGAAGGGCGTCCCAAGCCTGGGACTGGATGGTGATGGACACAGGAGTCCTCTTGAGCTTGCTCGCCGTTGCTTCGTCAAGGTACTCCTCTGCATATTTCAGGGCATATCCTGCAAAGCTATCCGCTGAGATATCCAGAATGGAGCCTAGCTCGTGATTGTGCTCAAGCAGGTATCGAATGACATCTGTCTGCGAGATCAAGCGTCCTGCTAAGGGCTTGCGTTCCTGCTGTTGCTGCTCAATGGCAGTGTTCTCCTCCGTATCGGCCTGATCTGTGCGGACAGGAATGTCCTCCACCACCAAAATGCGGTGCACACGGTGCTTTGTAAACAATTCGATCCTAAAAAAAAGTGAATGGGGTCAAGGGAAACAAAAAACGTGGTTTTTTTTTTGGTTAGGAATCGTTGCACAGCCCACATGCGCATGCCGTATTTGCACATCCGTCGAGCCCCCACTTTTCTTGTACGCCCGTGAATCCGTCTCCCTCCGATGTTCACTTACAACTGCGTCAAGGAGAAACTTGGCTGGCATGTCCACAGCTTGGAGGAACTTTTCGTCATCCCGACCAGAATCGCCACGGGCATCGACAGGAACTCGGTGTTCAACCCTTTCGCCGAGTCTGACGACAACCCTTGCTCCTACATGTTCGAAGGTACAAAATAAAATAAAGAGTCGGTGTGTCAATTCCATCGTGCTCCCCAGTTTGCTGCATTATGACGGCAGCAAATACTACCTTGTCGCCTTTTTTTCATCTGTTTCCCACGGGGGCAGGAGGAGAGTAAAGAAAAAAGTCCGATAAAATACTTCATTCTTCTTTTTGCCCATTCATTTACCTCAAGGGTCGAAAGAAGGTCAAAGGCGTCAATGATGGCGACATAGTCCTTCCGATTGTTGAACTTGCGGTACACGGGCACCGAGAGGATGTCTACTCTCCATTGGGCGTCCAGTCAGGAGTGAAAATTTTCCGTGTTGTTGTGTATGTTCCCATGATCCAGAATCAGGCAGGTCGCGGGTCCAGACGAGACCAAAAAAAGGGTCGCAGAGGGAAACAGCGAGAGAGAGAAGAACGCCATCCAAAGCGGCCGGGCGGGACATGCGGAGAGTAGAAAAAAGGCAAAAGCAAGAGAGATAAAGACGACAATCAGAGTCAGGTTCAAGTTCGGATTCATGTTCTGGCTCAGTTTTCAAAGTGCACTCCTCCACCTGTTCTCTCTTTTTCATGACCACTGTTGGGCTCATCCGTGAGAAAACCAACGTATTCGCTCCCTTATGACGGCGCAATTGCACCCGGAGACGATATATTCAAGGGCGCCATTCAAAGTTGTCAAGGTGACAACACTTGTATTGTATTCTGGAAAGGCAACAATTTCAGTGACCATGGTGTCTTTTTTGCAAGTGTCAACTTTATTATCTGTCGGGAGCTCGTTATGCCATTACAGATAAATAAAGGCAATTGCACAGAGAAACGAGGATGGTTATTCTTACCGTTGGCAAGGAGGGTCTGAAAGACTGTTTCGACGGTGGCGGTGACCTGGATATCAATTAGGTCATGGTCCTGTTTCTTCTCGCTGAGGACGTTGGCGACAGTGTGCGTTGCCAGGAACTGTGCATGGAGTGAGGTCATTTCGAGTTAAGGTTGTTGTTGTATGTAGGTAAACGTGGGTGAAGTAGTGATGGTCGTGTGTGTTTTGCTTGTGTGCAAGTGGAATGCAAAGTGCGAATGAGAGAAGGGTGGGAGAAAGTGAGTGAAGAAGTGTGAATGCAAAGTAGAGAAAGAAAGAAAAGGAAGAAGAAAGAGGAAAAATAAAAAAAAGGGTGCGCCTGTCTGTCTGTGTTTGCTGTCTGTGTCTCACTGATTGTGTTGTGTGTGTGTGTTGGGAAAAAAAAAGAGTGCAAGGGAGAAATGAGACAAACAAAAAAAGTGAACCCGACGAATCCATACACAGACAATTCGCACGCGGGTACGCACCATGACATCGTCCCTCCTCTTTGTTCTTTGCTCCCTCCTCCCTTTACACTTTACAATCCAGTCCAGTCAGCCCTAACACATGCAACAGTAGCAACAAGGCGACGACACATAGAACACAGAACACAGACTAAGAGCAACGAACACTTGCTGCCCCATTGCTCATCCTTCGACTGCCCCTCCAAATCCAGCACCCTTTCTTCTTGGTCTTGATGCGCAAGGTCTACTTTTTATCGAGCAAATTAAAGTTGTAGAATTGGCTATCAAGGGCGCTGGAAGGTGTCCACTGACCATTTACTTTTTCGAAAGTTCCTTGAACGCCTGTCGGACCTTCTTCATAAATCCATAAAAGTCCCTCGTCTCGTTCAGGTATCGCAGCAATGCTGGCAGTTCCGGCAGCTCGGGCGAGCAATCCGACGCTATCCATCACAAATAACAACGATTCACAAAGTACGTTAACACATATGTCCTGTCACACTGTTGTCGGACACACCAAAAGAAGATAACGAGAACGAGCCACAAACGGTACCTGAAAACTCGTGTTGAGAGACATCTAGAGTGATCGAATATTCCTTATCCCAGTCCTGCTCACTTATCCGCGTAAAGATAAATCCAATGTGGTCCACTATGCAAGGGATAAGGAACATAAAAGTAACCCAGATACAAAGACGGTTAGTTGATTTCGATCGAATCCATGTCACGGGTAGGCATAATGGCGGCGAAAGCACAAAAGGGCAAACACTATACCTTTGACGCCGACAATACGCAAGGAGAGGAAGGACTCGTAGCTCGCCAGCTCGGGTTTGTTCTTCAGGACCTGTTCATCCAGCGCCTTCTTTAATGCAATCTTGGCTATTCATAGTGAACAATAACGGCAAGAAGGAGAGCGTTCGTCTGGTCAATAAGTCCTTGTGGTGCCATGTGAACAAACACAAGAATTTGCAATTTTTCATTTGTTTCTCCTGCATGCAATGTCTCTTGTCTGTGCTCGTTCGAAAGTTCCCTCCCGGGTCTCCAGATGCAACTATCATTACCTTCCCGCTTGGCTTTGACTTCTTTCCGGAGAAGGTCGAGTTGTGTCTCATGCGATGACCTTGTCTGCTTCATGTCCTCGTATGTTGCCGATAGCTGCTGAATCGTCTTTGTCATGATTTGGGCCTCCTCCCTTTCCTTCTGTAATGCTATCATTAAGAACAAAAAAAGAAGAGCCCTGGGTTAACGAAGCTATCCCTGGTTGCAGACCGGAATCACACACCAAGCAAGTCCATCCCGCGTCCCGTGACATACTTTTGTTGAGTGCGGCCTCCTGTGCAACTGCAATCTTCATCTCTTCCCGCACTTCCCGATCGTACTCTAAGACACAAAGTGGAAGGGGTAGAGACCGAAAGTTAGTTTTACCGTATTCCTGGACTGCCAGAGCCAGATACTCCTATGCAACAATATCCAACAACGCGCTTGTAGTCCCGTACCTCGTGCCTCAGCAGTTTCCCGAACCCACTGCTCAGTGTTTTCGACGATTTTTGACTTGATCTTTTGAATGGCGCTGTTGACCTCGGTCTCGAATGTCGCAGCACGCGCCAAAAGCTCATCACTGTCGAACTGTGGTGTCGGGAGTGTTGGTGTGGATAGGTTGGGGGTCTTTGAGGAGAGGAGGGAGAGGCGTTGGCTTCCAAAGGAGGAACGATGGTTCGAGTGGTCCATCATGAGCGAGGGTCTCCCCCCTGTGCCTGGGCCTGTTCCAGTTGAGCTCCTGAGAGACGACCGTGAATGTGCTTGTGCTTCTGAGTATGCCATGCTTTGCTTTTTTTTCGTTGTTTGTTCTGTGCTTCTTGTGGTATTACGGTGATGTAGACTGACGTTCCTGTGTCCCTGCTTGCGAGTGAGAAGCGATGGTGGCAAAATAAAAAAATAATCGTGGAGGAGCGAGACGCGCTCACAAAGAATCAAGTCCCTGGTCCAGTAAGGAGAGCTAAGCCACTCCTCACACTGCCCTAATTATTTCTCGCTCCCGTTTTCGTTTCGCTTTTTCCCTTTTCAACTCACACAATCACGCACTCGTACACATACAGGCAAGGAGAACTGTCACCTACACAGGAACTAGGAGGATGTCGATTCACATAGCAAGAACGCGGGTACTACTCGCACGTTCTCGGATATCACGGAGCTACAGCAGCGGCAATGCCGCCTCCACCAGCAACTCACAGTTGCCAAAAGCAACTATCCGTACCTCAAGAGGACCTACTATCCCACGTAAACCGCGGATACAGGACTTGTCCAACGACATGCCGCCACGTTCCTTCATACTGGACCTCCCCACAAGACCAACACCCAAGCGATTATCTCCTGCAGAACGAGAGCACGAAGAATTGACTTCATTTGAGAAGAAGATTGCCAACAACCCCTATGGTATGTCGCCACTCGACACCACTTTGCTTTGGTGTGATCGTTAATGCTTTGAGGCGACCAGGGAACACCGTTTTTCTTGTACTCGCTGACCTCTGACCTAACGATATCGTTTTTCTGCACCTGTGTCCCTTGTAGCTGCCATATTGGCCACACCTGTCCGGCAATGCCTTTATACCCGGCTCATTCTCCCAAGTGGTACGCTCTCAGGAACTTAGACACCCATCATTTTCACCGCAGTGCTAAGGAAATGCAAACAGTCTGGACTAACACTGAACCTACTGTCGCACTTCATGATATAAAATAGCATTCCTGACAAAGTTCATACAGGCAGCAGGACCTGACGACCGGCCCTGGATCGTACCCGAACGGATCTTGCCCCACGCCATCACCAAGAAACCAACACCAAGTGCCTATCAGGATGACCCACGCAACGGATTCGGCAAATGGATGACCACCACATCTACCGTCATCAACAATGTCATCAGAGAAGGTACCACCCTTCACCTACGTAATTGTCAACTAGGACACTGTAATTATGGCGAAGGATAAACATGCTAACGTCTCTCCATGTGTGACCTTTAATACCATAGGAAAGTATAAGAGCATCAACACGGTGGCGTTTATGAGACAGGACATGTCGAAACTGGTCTATGCGCAGTGGTCGATCCGAGTCGCGCATGAGTTCAGGGTGCTGTACAAGACGTCGTTTACAAAGGAGACCAAGAAACAGCCCACGCTTCGTCGACCTCGGTTCATTGTCTTGGATGGAGCGTATGCTCATCCACCTGGAACTAGAGGAAAAATTGACATTACTGGCAGTAACGGATTGGTCGAAGGGTTGAGACCGATTCTGGGGTTCAGGAGTGCGCAGAGGATTGAAGTGCCGTGTGTGATGTACTTTGGCAAGGGGCTCCAGCTGACTTCTGGGACAAGCACCAGCAAGGATGCTGCGGCAATGAGCAAGGAGAGTAAGAAGAATAAGGATCGGGATCTCTCAATGTCGCGGCGAACCTCAAAATCAGGACTACTGGATGAAATCGACATCACGAAACCTAATCTCCCGACGCTCGCCAAGGATAGGCAGCTCGCACATGAGAAGATGGAGATCTGGCAATCCACTGGACGGCGGTTCAAGTCACCTGTGTATGACATGGAGCGGCTGTTTGAGCATCATCCTCAGGGTCTGGATGTCATCAAGCAGAAGTGTCTGGAACTGATGCCGAATGCTCAGGTGCCATCTAGTGACGAGGAAGTAGCACCGGTGTGGTTGGGCGTGAGAGGATCAAGGGAGACTATCCCGATCTGTATCGGGCTCTGGAAAATGACCTATTTGTAAATAAACCCCAAACGCCTTTTCTTTTTGTTTCCCTCTTTGTTTCATTTGGATCGAAGGAACGTTATTCTTTAATTTTATCTTAGAGCTCGCATCGTTGGTCCATCGCTGGTCCATCGGTTAAAAAAAAAGGAGAGTGGTGATTAAAAGTAAAAAATGGGATGTGATGGCCTGTAACCTGACGAGAGGGGGTTTCGCCACTGCTGATAAAACCAAACAATACAAACGCGTTGAGAAATTCAAGTTCGCTTTATTCAGAATTTTTGTTGACGCGTTTTCTCATTACAGATATCATCCACTCATCTATCACACCAAAAGTAGACTCTCATACCTCTGCTTTCAGGGGTACCTTCTTTTGTTATGTGCATAGGAAATCGTGATTAGCGACATCCTCGCGTTTCTTTCCTCCTTACTCCTCTGAAATCTTTTTATTCATCATTCACTTCTCTCGCCCAATATAAGGATGTGCCATGATGTGCCTCGATTAGGAGAAGGGGGGTTTCAACTTTTCATTCATAAGACATAAATATAGAAAGAAAATACTAGAGTACAAAAGCGCAATCAACTACAAAACACGTTAAGCTTGTAAACACCCATCTCAACAATCCACTCAATCCCCCCCCCTCCTCCTCCTCCTCCTCCTCCTCCATTCTGCTTATACCGCTCAGAGGTTTTCGTACAATCCGCCAGTTCCCTCTAATGTTCCCTGCCGCATCCCTCAGTCCACTTTTCTGGAACCTGCCCGTAACTTTGCCATGGACTGCGCAGTTTGTATGGGTAGAATTGGTATATACCCTGCAGTTGCTTCTGGCAGCGTCAAGACCAGCGGTTATGCAAGCCTCTTTGATGGTTTGGAGAGGATTCTTGGGGCATGAAAGGCTGGGGTAGTTGAGGCGGCCAACGCAAGGGTGAGGGTTGTGATAGTGATGAACTAGACCTTCATGGTAGCTTGAAGCGAGCGTTGTGCGTCTAGGGTGAGCGGGGTTGGTGAGCGAGCAAGGCGGTCGATGGAGTGCTGAGTCCTGTTTGAGACGCACTGAGAAAATTAGTAAGATTGACTTTCGTGGATTAAGAAATGGCAAGGTTGACTTTTGTCAGGGTAAGGAAGGGGTATAGAAGAGAGAGAGCGTACGAGTGTGAGATAACAGACTATTTTTACGTTGTCCTTCGTGAGGCAGTCGGTAACAAAACATTTGTACATCCAAGACGCAGCACAATGGAGATATCATTCCTCATTTTTGGCGAAACAGCGAAAAAGAGAAAATCATTAGGACCGGCACATGAGAAGAGAAAAATAGTGTAACAGACTGTTCAAACGGTGACAACACGATCGGGTCATTCGCCATCAATTTTATTTTCGAATGCACAGCCCAAACGGTGGCAACAGTGGCAACACGATCGGATTATTTGCCGCGCAGCGAAATGAAATTGAGTTTTTTAAAATATTTCGACTTTTTGTGATCCCATTTCATTCTTTCTCTCATCCCATTTTATTCCTTCTCTCCTCCCATCTCATTTCTTCTCTCATCCCATTCCATTCCTTCTCTCGTCCTATTTCATTCCTTCTCTCCTCCCATTTATTTCTTACTCTTATCACAGTCATTTCTCACTCCCCTCCCATCGGTTCTTGTCACGTCTGCGATGTTCCCGACAAATCCCCTCGATCTACATGAGATTCGCTCAAGGATTGCCAGAAGCTTTGGCCTCAAAGACCTCGCGACCTGTGCGCGTGTGAGTCAGGATTGGAACGACTCATTTACACCGCCACTCTACAGCTCTGTCGTTTTGTCGACACAAGGCCCCAGCATTGAATCTATCGAGAGACACAAGCACCTTATACAACACCTGGAGGTTCAGAGCTGGGCCTATGGGAAACTATCATCAACATCTGCACGAGACAAACTAATTTGCAACATCATGGACAACTCCACTCTAGCCATTTTGAATTTGACGAGCAACTCAATCGGACCCGACAGGGCTGCTGCGCTGTTTGAGGCACTCAAGACCAACTCGACTCTGACCACTTTGGAGTTGGGACACAACTCGATCGGGGACAACGGAGCTGTTGCGCTGTCTGAGGCACTCAAGACCAACTCGACTCTGACCACTTTGGACTTGGGACACAACTCGATCAGGGACAACGGAGCTGTTGCGCTGTCTGAGGCACTCAAGACCAACTCGGCCTTAACCACCTTTAACCTGGGGGGCAACTGGATCGGAGATAACGGAGCTGTTGCGCTGTCTGAGGCACTCAAAACCAACTCGACCTTAACCACTTTGGACTTGTCCGACAACTCGATCGGAAACAACGGAGCCCAGGCGCTGTCTGAGGCACTCGAGACTAACTCGGCCCTAACCACCTTGAAGTTGTTCGAAAACTCGATCGGACCCAACGGAGCTGTTGCGCTGTCCAAGTCACTCAAGACCAACTCGACCCTAACCACTTTGGAGTTGGGGGGTAACTCGTTCGGAGACAACGAAGCTGTTGCGCTGTCTGAGGCACTCAAGACCAACTCGACTCTGACCACTTTGATCTTGTGGGGCATTTCAACCGAAGAAGATAATTCGGATGAAGACAACTCGATCGGGAACTACGGAGTTATTGCACTGTCTGAGGCACTCAAGACCAACTCGACCCTAACCACTTTGGACTTGTTCGACAACTCGATCGGAAACAACGGAGCCCAGGCGCTGTCTGAGGCACTCAAGACTAACTCGGCCCTAACCACCTTGAACCTGGGGATCAACTTGATCGGAGATAACGGAGTTGTTGCGCTGTCTGAGGCACTCAAGACGAACTCGACCCTAACCACTTTGAGATTGCAGAGAAACTCAATTGGACCCGACGGGGCTGCTGCACTGTCTGAGGCACTCAAGACGAACTCGACCTTAACCACTTTGGAACTGGGAGGCAACTCGATCGGGCCCAACGGAGCTGAGGCGCTGTCTGCGGCACTCAAGACCAACTCGACCTTAACCACTTTGAACCTGGGGGGCAACTCGATCGGGCCCAACGGAGCTGAGGCGCTGTCTGGGGCACTCAAGACCAACTCGACTCTGACCACTTTGTACTTGGGATACAACTGGATGGAAAACAACGGAGCCCAGGCGCTGTCTGAGGCACTCGAGACTAACTCGACTCTGACCACTTTGGACTTGGGACACAACTCGATCGGGGAAAACGGAGCTGTTGCGCTGTCTGAGGCACTCAAGATCAACTCGACTCTGACCACTTTGGACTTGGAACACAACTCGTTCGGAGATAACGGAGCTGTTGCGCTGTTTAAGTCGCTCAAAACCAACTCGACTCTAACCACTTTGGAGTTGAAATACACCTGGATGGGAAACAACGGAGCCCAGGCGCTGTCTGAGGCACTCGAGACTAACTTGGCCCTAACCACCTTGAACCTGGGGATCAACTTGATCGGAGTCGTTGCGCTGTCTGAGGCACTCAAGATCAACTCGACTCTGACCACTTTGACCTTGTGGGGCATTTCGACCGAAGAAGACAATTCGGATGAAAACAACTTGATCGGGGACTACGGAGTTGTTGCGCTGTCTGAGGCACTCAAGACCAACTCGACTCTGACCACTTTGGAGTTGGGATACAACTCGATCGGGGACAATGGAGCTGTTGCGCTGTCTGAGGCACTCAAGACCAACTCGACCCTAACCACTTTGGACTTGTTCGACAAATCGATCGGAAACAACGGAGCCCAGGCGCTGTCTGAGGCACTCAAGACTAACTCGGCCCTAACCACCTTGAACCTGGGGATCAACTTGATCGGAGATAACGGAGTTGTTGCGCTGTCTGAGGCACTTAAGACGAACTCGACCTTAACCACTTTGAGATTGCAGAGAAACTCAATTGGACCCGACGGGGCTGCTGCACTGTCTGAGGCACTCAAGACGAACTCGACCTTAACCACTTTGGAACTGGGGGGCAACTCGATCGGGCCCAATGGAGCTGAGGCGCTGTCTGACGCACTCAAGACGAACTTGACTCTGACCACTTTGGAGTTAGGATACAACTGGATGGGAAACAACGGAGCTGAGGCGCTGTCTGGGGCACTCGAGACTAACTCGGCCCTAACCACCTTGAACCTGGGGAACAACTTTATCGGAGATAATGGAGCTGTTGCGCTGTTTAAGGCACTCAAGACAAACTCGACTCTCATCACTTTGGACTTAGTAGGCAACTTGATCGGAGCTAACGAAGTCGCGGTGCTGTCTGAAATACGCAAAACCAACTCGACTCTGACCATTATGGGCGTCGTATTTTATTGACTGTCCATGTCTTGTTAATAGTGATGAAGAGAGAGAGTATAATATATATTCTACAGCGACATTAGTAAAGATCCCCACCACCGTTTTTCTCACCGACTTCTATTCACACACGGGGTATAATATGCCAACTCGCATAAAACCACTAACCCTGGTTTGGTGTTTAAATACCTCTTTAAACCACAAAAAACTTTGACAAGTGAACAAAGCATCAACGAGGCGATCTCGAATTCTAATGAAGCAAGGATTGAAAGAGCTGACATCGAAGGATCAAAAAACAACGTCGCTATGAACGCTTGGCTGCCACAAGCCAGTATCTAAAAAACAAAGTTCATCATGGTACTTTTGACATACAGCAATAAGAAGAATTGCTACAATCAAAATGAGTGTAAAAAGTTTTATTTACGCCAAGAGTGGGTAGTAGAGAAAAAAAGCGCATCGTTTATTGTAAGGGTATCCACACTAAATAAGAGAACTAACATGGTATTTATGGAAATCGGTGAGGATGAAAAGAGGACCATCCTCAGTTCCAGAAAATTTTGTAGGGTTGAATGTGAGGATATTGCCAAGCAGAGATATAATCTCTTTCTCCAGTATGCACTCCCAGATGTCAGCATGGTTCTCCCGAACGCAAGATAGACCGACTGGATGGACTTTAATCAAGAGCTCGCCATGCTCACATTTGAATAGGACTACATCGATGTCCGCAGAGACTACAAGTCGTTCAGTAAACCAGCTATACTGTTTACAGATTGCGTGAAAAGAATACACCCCCAGATTGCCATTAGTGCTGTTCTTCAATTGGCGCGTTTTGGTAAAAGCGCTGCTGTTGGTTCGCTTAAGTATCACGATTATTTCTTGTGGCAGTAAATGAACTATTTATTTCATTGTAATGGAGGATGAGGATGAGGATAATTGAGGATTGAGGATTGAGGATTGTAAGTGAGGATTGAGGATTGAGGATTGTACGTGAGGGTTGAGGATTGAGGATCAAAAAGACAGGTAGCCCTTGCGGTTATGTCGCACACTCCACCAGAGATATATTATCAGGAGAGAAAGCGACACGTTCACAATCACAAGAACCTGGTTGTTTATCAGGTAGCTAATTGGATTATCAGCGTCGTACAGTCCTTTGTAATAGCCCTTATCATGGCCACTTTTAAACCCTGCTCCAAACCCTTTAGCGAATCCATCATCTGATCCTTTCAAGAATCCGACATCAAAGCCTTTCGAGTATCCGACATCAAAGCCTTTCGAGAATCCTTCTTCAGATCCCTGCGTGTATCCGACATCAAAGCCTTTCGAGTATCCTTCTTCAGATCCCTGCGTGTATCCGTCATCATATAAGAATCCGCAGAAGAGATCACATAATCCTTGCGAGGCGACTGTATCGTTACACATGATTGACTACCTCACAGTATTTGAAACAAACAATGTAATTGGATTAGGGTCCATTAACCTCGATTTCGACGTTGACATTGCAATGACCATCGCACTCACCTTTAGACAACAGGTTGGTAGGAGAAGGGTATCAAATTGTTTAAAGAAGGTAGACAAACACCACGGGTGAAAGAGCGGATGTAGTGCAGGAAATGGTGAGATTGAGTGGGTGGGATGGAGCAATGGGAAAACAGTGAATGGATGAATGGGACAACGTAAGTCAAAAGTCCCATGTACTTTTTTCGTGACGTGATACCCCGTTTCATCCGATGTCTACCTCACTGTACTGGGATAATGTAGACACTGTGTAGATAGAAAATGGGAAGCACAGTGATTCTTGTGTTCTTTGCCCCTTTTTTAGTCTCGCGGCCATCCCCTCCCTTCCATGGGTTGGAATCTAATTCTTCGCGCAGCGTACACCTCACACAGTGAGGGTCTGTGTCAAAATTTGGAGTTATTGGCGGAGCGGGTCGTAATACCAAAAAGGAAGGTTCTTAAGGGTTCTGTACGGACATGGTACTGAACAACCTATAGCAGCTGCAGGCGCAACGATCGCCTGGTCAACCTAGTCTCGATCCAGTCCTTCAGATTTCGAGTGCTGAAAATCTGAAGGACTGGATCGAGACTATGGTCAACCGTTGTCGGACATGACGCATAGAGCCCCTTAAATAATAACCATATTTAACACGCGTGTGCACAGACCATACCCAGGCACGGGTCACACCAAGTATAAAGCATCGACAACGCGACGTCGAATTCTAATGAAGCAAAGGTTAAAAGGGACGGTATCAAAGGATCAAAAAGCAATGTCGCTATGAACGTTTGGCTACCACACGCCAGCTATGGCGCACATAATAATGCAAAGCATGGTTCAACGCTGTCCCGATAGCAAGGAAGGCAGTAGATTAGAGTATTCTTTCCTACCAATGTTATCGTATCCTCGAATTTTAGCCCAGTTCCCTTAAAACCTTCTTTGTGTAACCATTATCGATTTGTCGTCACTGCCAAGGGAGCTTTTGATCGTTTCGAAGAAACATGCGCAAGTTAAGCAAATGGCAAAGCAAAAGACAAAGCAAAAGACAAAGCAAAAGACAAAGCAAAAGAAAGCAAAAGACAAAGCAAAAGACAAAGCAAAAGGCAAAGTATGGATTGACCTTTGAAATTTTCTTCAGTTCCCTTGAAATTTTCTTTGTGCAACCAAGTTCGATATTGTCAGACCAATTTCAGTTTGACGATACCAATAACATGAGGAAATGGCCATCAGAACTAATGCCTTCGCCTTGACGTAATAGTATTAATCAGGCACATCAGGTTGCAACACTCCTCTGGTCTGATTTTTCAAAGCCTCATCTCTTCACTTCCCGTTCTTCATCTTCATCTCATCGCACTTCCATTCCTCACCTCATTGCACTTCCATTCCTCACCCTCAACAAAACCGTATTCTCTTCTCTCACCAGGCTGTTCTGTTCTATGGTAAGGAACTAAACTGGATGAACTCATCTTCTCACATTCGCAGGAAAAGGTGACACTCTCCCTAATTCGCTCTCTTGTTGTTTGACCTTAGCAATTCCCCTTTGCATGCGAAAGCCTTGTTGGCACGGGAGCCTCCGGTGCTGTCTATAAGACTCGCTGGGGTGTCCAGCTAGTCGCCGCCAAGAAATTCTTCTATAGCCAGTCAGATCTTTACTAGAAGGCCATCCAGAAAGAGATTTCCCTCCTCCAGAGGCCTCGCCACCGCGACATCATCCAGTTCCTCAGAACACACGAGGAAGACGGTCAGATCTACCTCCTCATGGACCTTGCCGAAAACGGTAGTCTCGCCAGTGCAATCAACAGGAAAAGCGGTGGCGGACAAGAACTGTTGCTCGACTGGCCGACCAAGATGCGACTCACACACGAGATAGCGTGCGGTAGAGTTTCTCAAAAATTATTCGCATGCGTGCGAGGTCCATGCAAAATTATTCGCAGCACATAGGACTTGAGAAACTCTAGCATGCGGGCTCGAGTACATTCATCACGAAGGCGTCCTTCACCGCGACCTCAAAAGCGCCAACGTCCTCTTGACACGACACATGGAGGTCAAGCTAGCCGACTTTGGGCTTGCACAGGTCCGGTAGTCCATGAGCACTGGTGCGTCTATGTCCAATTCATCAGCCGGGGGTGTGGGAACTGTGAGATGGATGGCGCCCGAACTCTTTTTGGAGAAGCCCAAGTACTCTTCCAAGTCGGACATGTGTGCGCTGGGCATGGTCATGTGGGAGATGGCAACCAACTGCACGAAACTTTGACCATAATGGAGGAGACTTTCAACAACCACGGAAAATTAAGGAAGCAACAGTTCAAGACCCTCAACAAAGCGATTGTCGATTCCTTCTATATTACCCATGAGCTTCGACAAGCTCTTGTCCAACATCTTCGCGCAAGTGGCTGGATCGTCTGTGGTTGCCGCTCAGAAGCCGACACCTGCATCGGATCCACTTGCAAACAGGACGACATCGTCATAACCCGTGACAGTGACGCGCTAGTTTACAGCAACATTAACACCATCTGGAGACCTTTCGGTCGTGACCGATATCTTGTCTACCATGTCTCTGACCTGTTACGCCAGCTTGAGCTTTCAAGAACAGGACTGACCACCCTTGGAATTGTCACCCAGAACGATTACGGCAAGGGTGTCCACAAGATGGGAGTCAAAGGAAACTTCAAGGTCATTTGGACTCTGGAGGCAGAAGGTAAGGCGAAATATATATATACTCTTTTGTTTTAGTTCCTTGTTCATTTTCGACTCACATTTCCTTAACTTTTTTTTGGCTTTTTTTGTTTAGACACGTTAAAAAATGCGAGTGTCCAAGAGCTTGTTGATGCCTACTTGGAGAACACTACCGTGTCTAGCAAGCACCCTACTGAGAGAATCTTTGACCCGGCTCTTCAGATATTCACTCTCCAACAATTCACGCCTCTGACCCTACCCCACATTCAGAATCCCATTAACGAGCTACAGGAGATGACCCAATGGCTGGCAGACATCCGCTTACGCCTCAAAACCAGCCGAAAAACATCAAGGTATAGGCCGAAATGATAATGAACAAACCTGGATGTCTCCATGGCAAAAATAGGCTCTTTTTTAACAGCTCAGTTGGTGGATACCCATCATTCTTAGATCGGCCACTGGTGATCAAGAAGGAGAGCGATCTACAAATTTCATCCGATACTCCACTGTCGACCGTCCTCCAAGTCAGCTACCTCACCCTCACACCTCGGGACGGCCTTACGAGTATCGGGAGCGCTACGCGGTCAAGACGAGATCACGTCTCATCTCACACGAGAAGCCCGATATATTCAAGCAGTACTTCTGGAAGCCTCCAAAAGAAAATGCCGAGTCAGCAAAAAACCCCTACAGCACCACCAGTACCGGCACCAGTACCGAGGCAGGACCCAGCACCAACGTCGGCGCCACCAGCCCCCCACCGAAAAAGAAACAAAAGTCTACCCCTAAAAAAATTCAACCTGCAGCAGATAAGATGACCAAGATTCAGCTCGTCAAAGCCATGCAACGAGAACACCCTCTTCGAACCTTGGACATTGGAACCCTGAAGGCGAATACGTCTCGAGCACTAAAGAAGGAGATTCCTTACGACGCGGATTTACAGCAAAAGCTCCAGCATGCGATCACCACATGTCTCTCGGACATCTCTAAACTTACTTCGAGAACGAAACTTTGCTGTCAACAGATAGTCGGTCAATACCTCGAAAACCTCTCTGTCGACCACCTTGACGAGGACGACAGAACCATTCTCAGCTACTTGACCCCTTACTTCTCGGCCCAGGAGATCGAGGAGGCCAAAAACGGCATCACCCCGAACCCAGAAGAGAAGCCATCTGACAACAAGAACAACCCTGAGGCAAGCGTCGACAACAAGAACTCTCCAGAATCTTTTTTCTTATCGCTTCTGGTTGCCATCTACAAGGCTAGCGCTCCTCAGAAAACAAAGAATGCGGGTGCAGCTGCGGCTGTGGGCTTGTTCTTACATAAAGCCAAAGACTATTTGCCACCGAAAACTGGCAGTGGTAGGTTTGCTTCTTGTAATTGTGGCAGCAATGTGACCTATTGTAAGACCAACTCTCTAACCATTCTCCTCTCCATTTCTTATTTACATGCACTGCCTGCAGAGCCTTACAACAACCCCTCCATCTTTCTCCCGTCCACAGCGATACAACTAGCGACTGAGTACACAAATCATTTCAAGAATGGCTCCTTCGATCTTTGCAAAAAGGTAATAACAATTGGAATGGTTCAAACTCCTGTTTACAAGAAACGCGCCTGACATTTTTTTTATCTGTTCTTTTCCGCTACAGATTCAGCAGCAGAAGAAGAAGGGACTCTTGCCCGAGAGCGCTCCAGATCATGTCAATACAGACAAGACCCCAACGGAGAACTTCATCATTCTGAACAGGACGATCGGAAGAAGCTGGCGATTATCACCAATGTCACCCCGTGGAAGAAAGTTCGTCAATCTTTCAGAGGATGAGCTGGTCAGGATCTTCTGGGCAGACGTGACCCTACGGAAACAGCTACAGAGTTATGCCCATCCAACTCTCCCATCTTTCACCGACCCTAGCCGTATTCCTCAGGATGATGTTGTTGGTTGGCTCAAAAACCTCGACCCAGGAGAGCTGATCAACAGGCTTTTGACCGACATTGGAGGATTTACAGAGGATGAGAGGAGGAAACGGAAGGACTGGTCACGATCCGCGCACCGTATGTCGATTGGTGATATGAATGCTCACATCTCCAATACTCGGGACAGAGATTTTAATCCCAAGGCTTCGTATTCGAGTAAGGGCTATGCTCTCCGAGGATCGGTCAAGACGGACGGGTATCGGATCCAGTTGCTCGCCTTCAAGCTGAATGAACTCAATTGTGTCAAGTACCAGCGATTGGGTGAGGACAAGCTACCAGACCCACTAATATCGACGCTTGGAGGCACCGACCACTACCTCAGGGAGATCCGTGGCGTGGTCAAGACAACGGAGGACGTCAAGCGGATCTGGGATTGTGACCCGAAGGAAATCAAGATCCTCGCGATTGACTTGGGGCAGGCATTTGTCGTTGGCGCCAGTGCCCTCTTACCCTCGTCCGCGTCGGCCACTCCAACTGATGGAGAGGAGCAAGGAGCCATCACCGAGATCGATGTACCCTTGCCAGCTCAGTTCCACAACCTGGTAGCCAGTCAGAAGGCCGTCTACCAGCCAACGTCTAAGCACAGACGATGGCTCGAACAGAGGAAGGGACGTGCAGTCGAGGGCTTGGAGGCAATTGCTCACAAGGAGACCAACTTGCCGTCGCTCCGTGGAGCAGAAGCGTCGATCGCCGAATATGTCAACCAGTCCAGGGCTGTGGAGACTGATCTCGAGACATTTTACAACAATGTTACTCTCAAGAAGCATCAGTGGGATGCAAAGCGAGCAAGGGATCAAGAGTTCAAACTGATCGGAAAACGCCTTTTGGAGCTGGTGGGAGGTACCCCAGGCGCGAAACGAGACAGCAAGAGCAAGGTCGTAATCGGTATAGGACTCGGAGAGTTCTCTTCGAACTCACGGTTGTCGTCCCTCCATACAGCATTTTCCGAGTACTTTGTGCAGTTGGTAAGCAGTCGAGCTTTTCTTGAACCCACCTTCACAATGACTTTGCAAGGATCTACGATTAATGCTATCGTATTCTGGTATTGCTTTATTTAGGCCCGATCGTTGGGTTATATCGTAGTCGGCGTAAACGAATACTATACGTCCAAGAGGTGTCCAGTCTGCCATGAGTTTGTTGGCCAAGTCGACATCCGTCAGCTGTATTGCCCCACTTGTGGCGCCAAGGTGCATCGAGATGTTATGGCAGGTCATACCATGTGCAACATCATCCAGGGGCACCTACTTCACCACAAGCGCCCTCGCTACTTGCAACCATACGACTAGAACGGCGTCTACATCTGGGAAGAGGAGGAGAACACTCGGTCTGTCGAGTCTATGTTGGCACCTTTGGCCGTGAAGGACGTGAAAGCAGGCGTTGATCGGATGGACCTGAAGCGGAGGAGGCTGAACCGCGTCGACGCAAGAGAGCGATTTAGCTTTACTTCAATATGTTAGACAGACCAATTTATGTGTATCAGTCAAAAAAAAATTGAACCTTCCCGTAGGAAGGCTCAGTAAGGAGAGAACAGTCCCAGTGGTGCAACAAGCCACCAGGGGTTTTTTATTTCTGAAGATGGTACTTGAGAAAGAAATGTGTAGGGGGCAGTGGCAAGACTCTGAATTTGAGGGAAGACTTTGTGCTGTAGAAGAGAGAGGAGCCCTCAACTCCATGAGTGTGAGATGATGAGATCATGCGCCAAGCCAAACCAAACGCTCTCCTAGGACTCGAACCCAGGACCTCAAGATTGTGAGAGGGATGCTTTACTACCGCCAAACGGGATCCCAAGCCCCCACAATACATAGGTTTGCGTTTGGGTTACGGAAGGCGCTACAATTACACACTTCGGTGACGTAATTATGGCGTCCATTGTCCTGTAACCTGACGGCCATTGCTCACACCCCCTTACTCCCTGACCATCATACTCCGGGGCCTTCATCACTCGCACCCTTTCCACTTTTGCCCCCACTCCCATGCCTCCCAGACTTTTCTTTTGCCACCATTCACACGCCCTTTTCATCGCTACTCCCAGTCTTTAACACAACTTTTATTCGTCTCTCTTACTCTCAACATCTCTTTACCCTTTTTTTGTCTTATCTTCTAAACAGCAGCCTTCTCGCCATCCCTGACTGAGACCAGAAAAGGTAAGGAGAGTGTGATGGACGCTGCAGTCTGGCGCATAGGGGAAAGTGAATCGGCTGGAACCCTTAGATGGGAACCGGTGTTCTCGGCACGCTTGCTTCGTAGAAAGTGTGGATGAAGACTAGGGACACCTGTAAGGTTTTCTATAGCCTGAGGCGCGATCCCGATAAAACACTTTCTCTGCCTGGGCAGTGAGATCGGTGAAAAGCTGGAACCTTTAAATGGGAACCGGCGTCTCTGACGCTGCAGCGATGCGGCGGATAGGTGACTTAACCTGCTGATGGATTGCAACACAGTAGCTCAAAAACACCGAAAGTCTATTACGTTTATGTTGAAGTGTTGTTTGCGCTGCAGTCTGGTGCATAGGGGAAAGTGAATCGGCTGGAACCCTTAGATGGGAACCGGTGTTCTCGGCACGCTTGCTTCGTAGAAAGTGTGGATGAGGACTAGGGACACCTGTAAGGTTATCTATAGCCTGAGGCGCAATCCCGATAAAACACTTTCTCTGCCTGGGCAGTGAGATCGGTGAAAAGCTGGAACCTTTAAATGGGAACCGGCGTCTCTGACGCTGCAGCGATGCGGCGGACAGGTGACTTAACCTACTGATGGATTGCAACACAGCAGCTCAAAAACATCGAGAGCCGACAACACTATTTGAATGTGTTCTTGTAAGGACAGAGTTTTTTTTGAGTGTAGACTGTTTGGACGATATTTGATTTAATACAGCCTTTTTCACCTTTTTCTATCCCTCTCACAGCATAACATGGACCAACTTCCTACACACTTCCGACAAGACCCCTCTCGATGGAACGACATCAACAGTTTCATGAGTAAACGTCCGAAGAACGACGCCAAGGTTCACTATAAGGCCTTTCGACAGTTTTTGCAATTGATTCGCGATGCATCGGAGGCCGGAGACACTGAAAAGGCAACCGCTCTTGGGCTTCTCAACACAATTACGGCATTGCTGATTCATGCAAATGCTTTATAATGATGCAGTGACTAATGATTTGCACAGCTGCCAGACTTTCAAGTTGAAACTCATGTGATGAAAAAGCGGGTGCTTTATCCTCTTATTATTATAATTGTAACTTTTTCTGACACCAACTTCATGGACAATTGTCAGAATAGCAGAGAGGTCAAGTTTTCACGAACGCAAGACCTCAATGTTACAAAAAAAAAACGGCCAGTTCTCACAAATGCAAGACCGGCCAAACCACCGAAATCGCGCTCAGCTCTTAAGGTTATGCCAAAAGCAGCCACAATGAGCCACCAAGTAAACCGGGGAGGCCCATTTCGATGTTTAAAAGTATAAGAAAAAGTAAGTCAAAAATAAATTAATTAACACAAATATGTCAACAAGTGTGCTTTAGGCGAACTTTTATCGAGGGGCCTTGGATTCTTCACCACTGCAGGACAAGCGAATCATCGTCTTAGTATCACTGGCCTTGTTAGTTGCTACCACTTTAGCAGGCTCCCATGCGAAAACGTTTCAGGAGAAATGGTTAGAATGGGGAAAGGAAGAATGTAATGGCGATCCTTCTTGCATTCCGGAGGAACTTGTCCCGTATGATGATGAGATACTGAACAGACGGTATTGTCTAAACGACATGAGCCTTGAAGTTATTTTCGAAGACTTGCCTGACCCTGACGACCCTGACGACTTCTGCGACTTAACCCCAGAGTTCGATCCTGATCGTTCAGAGTGCGCAACTCCTTATGAAGCCCATGGATAGATACATCAAGACGCAACACCAGAGAGTCTGCCCAAGAAAATAATTAGTGTTATTTATTATTTTTATTACGTGAAATACATGCTCTAATTGCCTATCCTTTTTTTTTTTTTTTTTTTTTTTGCATGACTTCCATGTGCTTCACCAAATGCAACAATCTGCGCCCTTCCAAGAATGAATGTTGGTGTCCGAGGCTTCCCCCCCCCCTTTTTTTTTACATGCTCTTTAAATCTGTGGGTGTGAGTATCAACCGCATCAATAGTCAGATTTATCTTTTATTTGCTCTGCGCCTTTGCCATCTAACATTTATTAGCAAGCCTTTGTGCCCTCTTTCTTTGTTACTCAGGTAAAAATACCTTTCCTATCATACTCCAGAGCTATGAAAAAAAAATGGTGAATAGCGTAAATCATTTGACGGTGAAGGGGTACATGCCTTGTATTGGAACTGGTGATGGATATATTATATTATCCAGCATGAGCGGATTAAATTTTTGGTGGCGATGCATGAGCGGGTTAGATTCTTTTCTTGTTGGGGTAGTGCAGATACCGTATGATACGGTGTTGAAGACACGAAGAAAGGGACGAGGACGGGACGAATCGAGGTTGAGTGACAACAGCCATTTCGTGCGTATTTTTTTTTTTTTTTTTCATTCGGAAAACTATTCCGTCTTCGAGAAACGTGCAACCTGAGTTGCCTAGAACAACATCAAGACGCGACAAATAAAAGTACAAGCCAACACCAGATCTACCTACTTCTCTGAGTTGCATCACCGGTTCAAGTGCCCTCGGAAGGCTTTATTCTCTCTAGTGAACGCGAGAGAGGATAGCACCTACGCCACTTCGTGAAATTGGAAGGGTTCATCTGACCGGCGCTTTTGTTTGGGCGTGAAAAAAAAGTGCAGTACAGCAGGTATGCAAATATAGTTCCACGCCTCGAGCGGTTGTGTCCGCATCGACAAACTCATTGAGTGACGGTAGCTTGTTCAGCTATGTGGGATACGTCGATTGATGATATACTTACACGCACATGTCTGCGGGAGAGAAAAAAAAAAGAGGTGCAGTTGGGGTGCGAAAGTGCATTTGTCGATTCGGCATGTGATTGTTCACGTTTTTTTCTTTTACTTTTTACTTTTTACTTTTTACTTTTCGTAGTAGGTGCCCCCTTTCGATGGCCAACAGTCCAGTCTAGGCGAATTGCAGCCACATACTGTTGCTTTCTAGTACATGCTGATTCTACCTTACTCCAAAGACGAATTGACTATGAGTCCCCTGAACCTCGGAGCCAGTAGCGCCAATAATGAGAACTGATCAACGACACTAACATAATGCGAGAAAAGCGCGTCGAACCAATGAATAATCAGCCACCATTGATCAACCTTGGATCACAGTCTAATGCTCTATTAATGTTGCTCTATCCTGTTGTCTATGTTTGTTACTTGAACCACCTCTTCCATCTAAGCAGACTCGGCATGGAGAAGGGCCTCAGCAGCAAGCCAAGCAGAGTCAAGTCCCTGCCAGGACTTGGCCTTGCCCTGCCATCTACCCTTACCGCCTCCCTTAATATCAATCAACTTGGAAACCTCTGCCCCAATCTTCTTGACGGCGTCGTCGCTCTGTCCAATAATAATCATGGGCCCTCCATCCTTCTTCTCGCCGGCCGACAAAATAAAGATGCGCTGTCCTTGAATCAGATCGTTGTCCTTGAGCAGTGCTGTAATGACGCCCAAAAAGTCCATGTCCACATCGTCGCGGTGGTACTTGACCAGGTAAGGTGCAGAGTTTGATTTCCCGTCCTCCTGGGTGGTGATGGGGTTCTTGTCCTTCAACTCAGAAATCCAGTCGCGAACCTGGTAAGCAGCAATCTCCTTGAGCAAGTTCTTGGCCTGCTTGACGGTCTCACGGGCAGCCTTCTGGTTCTTGACGATAGTATCGACATAGGTCTCGGGTCCGCCGGGGGCCGACAAGACGGATGCGAGGTCCTTGGTGACTTGGTAAGTCTCCTGAAGCAAGTCCAGAGCACGTTGACCGACCGCAAAGTAGAGACGGGAGTTGTTGCCACGGATCTTTTCCTGGTGGAGAAGCTTGATGCATTGAAGATCCTTGAGAGATTTGACGTGGGTTCCGCAGCATGGGTTGTAGTCCAGTCTGACGAGTCCGCGCTTCTCCTTGTGGGCATGGTTGACGGGATCTTCTTCTGCTGCAATGACGTCCAAGTCTTGCATGATCTCGATCACCCTGAACACTCCGTTTGGTCCCACATAATCTGAAATTGAATAATGATTCTGGTAAGTATTATGAAAATATGAGGGAATGAGCCATAGCAAATACCAACGGAATGAAGAGGTTACCTTTGGGGAGGGTGGCGGGGCGCTCTTCAGTGAAGGTGACGTGAACGGGGTAGTTGCGACGGATGTAGAGGTTCAAACGGTCCTCGACCTCCTGGACTTGCTCTGGGGTGGGTGCCTTGGACAGTTCGACATGGCAGCGAGTCGCGTTCATACCCCTATGAACAGTAAATACAGATATCATTAAGCGGAATTAATTATCTTATCCCTTCCAATTGGCTGACTGATTTCTGTTCCTGAAAAAATAACCCTTATCAACTTACCAGGCGAGGGTGTCGCAGCCATACTCGGGCTGCTCAAAGAGAGCACTGACAAGGTGCTGTCCGCTGTGCTGCTGCATATGGTCAAACCTACGCTTCCAGTCAACCTCCAAACGGGCCTCAATACCCTCCTCAACAGGGGCGGTGGTATGGTGGACATGGCTTGTTCCTACACGCAGCACATTCTTGACCTCGATGCTCTCGTTGATTGTGCCATAGTCGCAAGGCTGTCCGCCTCCCTCTGGGAACAAGACTGTTGCATTTGGTAGACAAATCAATTGGTTAGAATATCGTGTACAAAGTCAATGGAACTGAAACATGCATGTAGGAGGGAAAGAGGAAGGAGAGCGTACTGGTGTCTTGAAGTTGGACTTCGTAGAGCTTTTGTTTGTTTGGCTTTTTGGAGCAGGAGAGGACGGTGGTGTTGAATTGACGGAGATAGGGGGTGTGTTGGCAGGTGAGCAGACCCACGGGGACTTGAGTTGTTGTTGTTGTTGCGTTTTCGTGCATTGTGAAATTGTCTCTTTTGTTTTGAGTGGTTTGTTGAATGAGAGTTGTGTGGTGTGCTGCGTAAGTTAGAGAGAGAGAAGCGGGAGAAGAAACGAAGAGGGGGAAGGGTGTGTGGAAATGAGTTTAAAAAGTGTAAAGAGGAGAAGAAGAGAAGAAGAGTGGGGAGATGGAAGGGCGTAGAGAGGGATGGAACCCTTGACCTGACTGGGGCTGACAGATCACCTCCCCTCGCTTTTTTTTTCTCCCACGTTTCGCTGTTCCGCCCACAGGAAGAGTCATATTAATGAAGGGCTCCATTCGTTCCAACTGCAAGTGTGACCGTGTGACTGGCATTCGACCCAACAGACAACAGAATCGCAAGTGCTTTGATTTGTACCACCCAGCCAATGACACGCTGTGTGCTGAGGGAATTGACAAACGGACAGGATAGGGGGTGAGAGTGCGCGAATAAATAAACGAGTAAAAATTAAAAAGAAACCAAAGAAGGGAGACAATTGTCGAAATCACTCGAGCTCATTCGTTCGTTCCATTCATCATCTCGCGCACACATTGTTCTTGTCTCTTCCAAGGGTGCCTGCTGTTTAGTAATACACAGGCTAACGCTGATAGAGTATATAAACGTTCGCTATTCCCTCTTTCTTTTTTCTTTCGTCTTCATACAACAAACAATATTCTCTCTCACACACACATATACCCCCCTGAACACACATTACATACCACAAACACTTACTTCGCATACAACAAATCAACAAAACACTTGCTTCGCCGATACTCTGCACCACAACCACTCTACACAAACACACACTTTCTCTCTTCTTTTCTCCCCACACCCTCTCACATACACTTCCTCCTCTCCTCATACCATCCACACAACAAACAACACCAAAATGGACTCCCTCCAAGTAATCGTAACCGACACAACACCCGCAAGACTCCAAAAGGCCACCATTGGCATCCAAGGCATGACCTGCGCATCCTGCGTCAAAGCCATCGAGGACTCACTCAAACTCCTCCCTTCCGTCCAACCCGGCTCCGTCGCCGTCAACCTCCTCCTTGGCTCTGCTACCCTTATGGCTTCCCCTGAGCTTTGTCCTGTCGAGCTGTTGACGGAGACTGTTGATAATGCTGGCTATGACGTTACCGCTTGTTCTTATGTCGAGGATTTCTCGCAGTTTACCGCAGCCAAGAAGACTGCAGCGGTTGCAGGAACAGGAAAGGCTGCGGGATCGGTGTTGCATAAAGTCAGTCTGAATATCTCGGGCATGTTCTGTGGTTCGTGCTCGTCCAAGGTCGAGAAACTTCTCAAGTCCCTTGACGGCGTCAACCCAACCTCTGTCAATGTCTCCTTCTCTACTGGACACGCCCAATTCGAATACTGGATCCAGCCCTCTTACTCTCCCTCCACAACAAGCACGACTATGCTGACGCCAGGAACGATCGCAGACAAGATCCGTGGACTAGGATTCGAGGCCGATCATATCAAGACCGAGAAGATTGTCGACGATGACCAAAAGACTGCTCTGAGCACTATGGAGGAACCGGGTTCTGGCGCGGGTGCTCCGGCGTTGACGACGACTCGGTTGGATATCTCGGGCATGACATGTGCTAGCTGTGTCTCTGCCATTGAATGTAAGTATTTTTTGGTATTAATTTGATGGATGGTGGAAGAGAGGTGACACAGGAATGATGATCTACAAAGGGCAGTTGAACTAATCAAAATCTTTTTCAAATTAAATAGCATCGCTGATGGGGCTGGACGGAATCTACCAGGTCCAAGTCAACCTCCTCGCAAAATCTGGCGTCATCATCCACGACCCCACCATCATCGGCGTCCGCGACCTCATGTCCGCCGTCGAGGACACCGGATTTGACGTCTCCCTCGCCCCCGACGATGCCCACCTCAACAAGAACGCCCTCCAGGAGAAGATCAAACGTGAAGAACTTCTCCTCCGCCGTCGGCTCTTGCTTTCGCTTCTCTTTGCGGTGCCCATGTTCATCGTCTCGATGGTCTTTATGATGATGTTGCCAAAGACGAATTCCATCCGGGTCGGGTTGATGAAGGAGGTTGCGCCTGGGTTGAGGATTCAGGATGTTGTGCTTTTCGTCTTGGCGACGCCGGTGCAGTTCTGGTTGGCACAGCCGTTTTACAAGAAGGCGTACAAGGCGTTGAGGTATACCAGGACAGCGAATATGGAGACCCTGGTTGCCTTGGGCACGAGTGTCGCATACTTTGCGAGCTGCGGGAGCATCATTGCCAACATGGTCAGTCAGAAGAAACCCGCCTCTGCGCACGATGGGATGACGGGGATGGGCGGAGAGCAGCAAGAGTCGATGACGAACGCCGGGATTGATTTCTTTGAGACGGCCGTCTTTCTGATCACGTTCATTAATCTGGGCAAGTGGCTCGAGGCCATGGCGAAGGGCAAGACTGCAGAGACGATTACCAAGCTGATGGACCTCCAACCCGAGACGGCTACTCTTGTCAGGGCGGACGAAACTCTGGAAGAGATCCCGGCTTCGTTGATCCAGGTCGGAGATATCTTGATGGTCAATGCTGGGTCCCGGATTCCTTGTGATGGGCTTCTTTGGAAGGGAAACACTATGGTGGATGAGGCGATGATTACTGGCGAGTCCTTGCCTGTTCAAAAGACCGAGCGCAAGTCAAAAGTCATCTCTGCGTCCATCAATCTCTCGGCGGTCATCCAAGTCAAGGCCACCCGTGTCGGCAAGGATACTACCCTCTCCAGGATCATCCAACTCGTTCAGGATGCCCAGGCCAGTCCCAAGGCTCCGATTGAGGCCCTCGGTGACAAGATCTCTGGTGTCTTTGTCCCGATTGTCATTGTTCTGGCCATCCTCACCTTTGCCGGCTGGGCCATTGCTGGTCGTGCCGGCGCTATCCCAGACGGATGGATCCCTGAGGGCGAGAGCTACTGGGTCTATGCTACTCTCTATGCCGTCGCGGTCTTGGTCATTGCCTGTCCCTGTGCTCTGGGTCTCGCCTCCCCCGCGGCTGTGATGGTTGGAACTGGTGTTGCTGCCAAGCACGGTATCCTGGTCAAGGGTGGTGGATTTGCGCTCGAGATGGCCAAGCGGTTGGATGTGGTTGTGTTTGACAAGACTGGTACCTTGACCACTGGAAAGCCCAAGATGACGGACTCGTGGACGCTTCATACGGCCGCAGTGGACGATACCAAGATGATTCTGCAGATGTTGGGCAAGGTCGAGTCTGGAAGCAACCACCCCGTCGCACTCGCTGTTGCCAAGGGCGCCGCTGACCTACTCTACAAGGCTAACCCTTCCTCCCTCACCTCCAAAGTCGATCTCCCGGAAGAGGATGAGGACGAGGAAGAGTCGGAGGCCCGGGTCCTTCAGAAGCAATTCAACCACGTCAAGATCGCCCACATGCGCGAAGTCGCCGGACGCGGACTTTCGGCAACTGTCACCCTCGGTGATACCCTCCACCTGGACGGATACGGACAATTCCGAGCCCTCAACGTTCTTGTCGGAAACGAAAAGTGGATGGAAGAGAATGGAGCCTCTTACCCGGACTCTGTGACACGCAAGGACCGCGAGGCTGAGTTGGGTCTTTGGCAATCTCAGGGTAAATCTGTCGTCCTCTGCGCGGTCCACCCCGCCGTCAACAACTCCTTCCCCTCTGGCAGTGGCAGCAGCAGCAGTGGTCGTGTCTCGATCGACGCAGCATCCATCGAAAGCGAAAGGACTTGCAAGTGCGAACTCTGCGAGTGCATTGACTGCAACTGCACAACTCCAATCCGCCATGGCAAGACCCTCGCGCCCATCATCGTTGCCCAAGTCGCAGTCGCAGATACCGCCCGCCCCGAGGCTGCAGAGGTGATTGCTGGTCTTGCGGCACAGGGGATCGAGACCTGGATGTTGACGGGAGACCATCCGATTACTGCCCAGGCGATCGCTCAACAGTTGGGCATCACGCGCGTCATGGCCGGTGTCTTGCCCGAGGATAAGGCTAACAAGGTCAAGCAGCTCCAACAAGCCGGTCGACCCTCCTCCTCGTCTGCCTCTGCCCGCTGGCACAAGATCATTGGTGGTCGCAAGCAACAACAATCTACATCCTCCGTCGAACTCGGTCCCATCTCCACCTCCACCCTTCAAGACTCCCCCGCCACATTCCGCGCAATGCGCCCCGCAATCGTAGCAATGGTCGGCGACGGCATCAACGACTCCCCCGCGCTCGCACAAGCAAACCTCGGCATCTCTGTCGGATCAGCTACAGACATCGCCATCGAAGCCGCCTCGATCGTCCTCCTCCGTGACACACTCACCGACCTCCTCGTCATGCGCGACCTGGCCCGCACAGTCGTCCGCCGAATCCAAATCAACTTCCTCTGGGCGTTCATGTACAACGCTGTTATGATCCCTATCGCGGCTGGTGTCTTGGTCGCTTGGAACCGCTCGGCTGTGATTGGTCCCAGTTGGGCTGGCTTGGCCATGGCCGCCTCCAGTGTGAGTGTTGTGTTGTCGAGTTTGAGGTTGAGGAGTTATCATTACCGCTCTCCAAAGTCGTCTTCTACTCGCCAGTGAAGCACGCCGATGGGGGGAGGGCCTCCTTTTTCTTGTATCTTTTAGCTATTATACATAGCATTTCCTTTCTTTTTCTTTTTGTATAAAAAAAATTATTATTGTTGACATAAAAATCAAAAGCCCTTACAGCTCTCGCACTCTGGCCTCTGCTAATGTGATATGGGGGTATTCACAAGTTTAATTGGGGATGAGGATGCATACAAAATTCTCTAATAATAAATTCTATGTGTGTTTGTTATGTGTGTCAATGTTCTGAAAAATGAAAAAAATGAACGAAAAGGGGGGGGGGGGGAAGGGAACGAACAGAAGAGACCAAGCACAAGTCGCTTAGAACTTCATGGCCTTCTCAATGCCCTCAGCACAACGGATCATGTCAGGAACATGGAACTTCTCATAGATCAAGGGGAAAGGAGTATCATACGAGCACATGCGCTGAATAGGAGCCTCCAATCTCAAGAAGCACCGTTCCATAACCGTAGTGGCAATTTCAGCAGCGAAACCCTGAGTCTTGGGTGCCTCATGGGCAATCAACAAGCGACCGGTCTTGTTGACAGAATTGCAGACGGTCTCGACGTCCCAGGGAAGGATGGACCGGAGATCAATCAGCTCGACAGAGAGACCGGGCATCTTCTTCTGGGCGATCTGGATGGCGTTCTCAAGGACGTACAATTGGGCGCCCCATCCAACGATCGTCAAGTCTGTGCCCTGTGTCAGCACCTCGGCCTTACCCAGTGGCAACTCGTAATCTCCAACGGGGACCATCTCAACTATTTTCATGTAAAGCAAAGAAATGATTAAAAATTTGTCTCTTTGCAATTGTCTAGGCCCTGCGACAATCAAAAGAATGATGAAAAGAGTACATACCAGCGGCACGGTAGAGAATCTTGGGCTCCATGAAAATGACGGGGTTGCGGTCACGGATGGAGGCCAAAAGAAGACCCTTAGCCTGGATAGGGCTGCGGGGGACAACGACCTTGAGACCAGGGGTGTGAGCGAAATGAGCCTCGGGGTGCTGCGAGTGGTAGTGACCTCCGTGTCCGACGGCTCCACAGGGCGTGCGAATGCAGAGTCCTCCAACGTTGAACTCTCCTCCCGATCTATAACGGTACTTGGCAGCCTCGTTCACCAGCTATTGTGTTCAGGAAGAAATAGACAAAGAGACAGACAAAGAGACAGACAGTTAGCTTCAGAAAGTAAACGGCACATTGAGGAACAATCCTCTTAGTTGATCCTATTGCTCTGTCACTTTCTAATCCGCATAGGTGTTCATACCTGATCGAAGGCGGGGAAGATGTAATCGGCAAACTGGATCTCGGCAATGGCGGTCGATCCCATGGCAGCCATACCAATACCGAATCCTGCAATAGCCTGTTCCGACAATGGGGTGTTGAACACTCTGTCACGACCTAGTACAATTGCACACAATCAAGAAATAAGGGGGTGAGTCGACAATACCCTCATACACCAACGTGTCGTTACCCTCATACCCGCTCCTTTTATGATTCATACACATGCGTGAAAAAAAAAACGTACCAAACATGTCGGAGAGACCCATGGTGCAACGGAAGACGCCTCCAAAGGCAACATCCTCTCCAAAGACACAGGCGGTGTCGTCGGTGGCCAAGGCAATGCTCATGGCGTCGTTGACAGCCTGGAAAGTGTTCATCTTCTTTGTCTCTCCTACATATTCACAAACACGCAGGACCAAAATGAATGTAAAAAAATGTCAGTTACACACGAATGTATTACAACAACGCTCTTGTCCCATATGCCCTTCCAGACAAAAGCGATTAATAAGAAACCAACAGAAGAATAAATGGTACCATTGGCGACACCAGCGAGCTCGGGGTTCCGGAGGGCATCGTGGTGGGTATGCTTGATCAACTTGGAGTTGGCGACTCCTGGCATGAAGCCCTCGGCGGGAGGGGGGGAGTTGGCAGCAGCGTAGTGGCTCTTCATCGAGGTGTGAAAGTTCTAAAATTGAATAAGTTTCCCACGGTTCAACAATTTTTTTTTTGTTCGGCCGCGAAAGTGGATCGGAGTAGGGGTGGAAATAACAAAGCTGGGTAAGTCGTATGTTCGTTGATGGTAATAGAGGGGTGCCATTCTTCTTTTCTTGTATTCTGCAATAGAAGGCCATTGTCGATGAAGGTATCAAGTTGTACCTTGATGGCCATGTTCTGGTGGAAGAAGGTCTTTGAGGCCGTGGCGAGAGTGGAGGCTAGGCGGGGGGTCTTGAAGAGAGAAACGGACATGATGTAAGAAGATGTGAGAGTGAGAGTGAGTGTGAATGAAAGTGGGAGAGAGGAGAAGGGTGTTGCCAAAAAGTGATGAGAGAGTGGATGGGAGAGTGGAGAGGGGATGGGATGACGAAGAGTGATGAAAAGAGAAGAAGAAAAAGAAAGAAGAGGGTGTGGAGGAAAAGAGAAAAGAGAAAAAAGGAGTGGGGTAAGAACAACGAGGAAAGTGAGGTGGGAGGGCACAGGAGTGAGAAAAAACAACAACAACACACTCCAGAAGACAAACTTTGTTATCGACCCGTGGGAATCTTTCTGCAATTTATTCCCTTACTTCCTCGCAGCAATCGAATCATCGGCAGGATTTAACACATGCATATCATACCCTCCGACGGAGATTCAACCCCGTCCAAAGGAACCGTGGTGAGGAAATCCTCCACGCTGGCTGTTCGATCCTTGCGTGAACAACACCGTGTTCACTCGACCATCTGCTGTCGAAGACGAATGCACGGCTCGTCCAGCTGGTCCAGCTGGGGTCAAATGAACAGAAGGAGGATCATACGCAAACGCCGCCGAATCTATATGCAGAAGATATGAAAGCACTCGTTAGTTGGCTGAACGAAAACGTGGTGCTGCAGCTGATCCTCGTAATACATCCACGTATACTTACCATTGGTGTACAAAGAGGGCATTGCGCTCTGTATATCCACCGCCTGCCTCACAAATGGTCTCGGTGTCGCATCCGTGTCCTATTACGAATCCATAATAAAGCCACTGTTAGGGATGCACTAAAACAATAGCAGACCGAGATGATAAGCCTAATTAGACGTACCATTGCCTGGTAGAGTTGATATGGATCACCACGAATGCCAGGAGCACCACCTGCACCGATTGTTCCACCAGAAGCAGTTTGAGTAACAGGATCCTCCGAAAATATCGATCGTCCGCCACCATGCTGCGACGCAGCATCAGGGAATAGGGGTCGTCTCTTCTGTCGATCATATATCGTCTGCACCTTGGACAGCTGTCGCGACTTTTCGTCCAACTGGTCTGTCAAATCTGCCGCCTTGCGCTTCTCCTGCTCGATATCCTTCTGCAGCGCTACAAAGTAAACATAGAAAAGCGATTCAAAAAGAGTGAGAGATGTAGGTTGAATCTCATAGCCATAAAGAGCAGCAAAATGACAATTTAACACCTACCACTGACAGTATCGCGGAACCCTATTCAATATGCAAAAAGGAAGCGTCTCAGTAAGTCTCAACACAATATCTCCACAAGCGCCTCCAGACCTTAGCAAAATCCACCGAGCAAAAAAAAAGGACAAGGGCTTACCATTAAGCTCAACATTAACTTCCCGGGTCATCCGCTGCAATTGCCTCTCCAACTGGCCCAACTTATCCTCCAAAGTTTTCTGTGCCATTTCCTGATATTTTGCCTCCTGCGAAGTCTGGTACGTCCAGAACGAAATTGCTCGTGTGCAGATCTCCATGATCACCTCTGGCCTCAGACCCGACAAGATCGACTATTGTGCGATGCGAAGAAAGGGAGAGGTGGGAAGTTTCGCTTTTGTTTTTTGTACGCCACCAAAATTAGCATGGATGGTCATCTTTCAAGGAAATGAATGGTGGTGAGCGGTGGTGCTTACCGAACGGTACTCTTGACTAGGGTTAAGATCCACAAACACAATATCGTCCCTACACAAAGAAATGGTGCGTTTATTAGCGGTGTCCTATCCATTGCCTTACAAGAGCCTTCAACAAAAGTGGTGGCAAGCAGATAAAAACTCCAGTAACTACATACTGCTGGGTCACACTCGTCTCACAGGCAGGACAGACCAACGCAGTGCCAAAAGACTTATTCGCACACCCGACACAAAAGATATCTACACAAAAGCACCAATAGTAGAAAATACCATCATGTTAATGCGACCGGTTCGTTTTGGTATATTTTCTCTCCTCGTGCCTGCTCTGCACAAGGCTTTGACGCGGATACCTACGCGAGCAGGTGGTGACGCAGGCCTTGCCGAGGGAACTCAACGTGCTTCGACAGGTCAGAAGGTTGCCTAAGAACAATGCAAAGGCAAGAAACAAAGACGCATACTTGTTAATCTTTTTCGTATCTGACACTTTGTTGGCGTGTCAGTAGACTCTAGACAGGAACACCTTTGGAATGAACGACCGGTCAACGCACACTTCAGGTCCTGTTCCGCCATCGTGTAAAGGTCCAGAGTAGTTATGTTGTCGATAATACTCCAGAAATAATCGTGAGATAGAAGCGCCGGTGTATTTGAAAAATGGGCGGGTAGCTTTGTTGCTGGTGTAGAAGAAAGAAGAGAAGAAAGAGCGATATGAAGATATGTGGCTTAAAAATTAATTTTATTCATTCAAGTGTTTTTTGGTGGTGCTCGTAGGGTCGAGGCAAATAGTAACTCCCAGGACCGACAGAAGACCCATTCGCAGCTTGCTCCAACGGAGTAGGGGGGACAGGGCGATAGTCCATTGGTGGTGCTGTCGCTATCGACCGTACCGCAGGGACTCCCCACTCCGTCGCTATCACTGCATGCGGGTTGCGCGGAGCATGGTCTACCCCCTTGCCATTATTCCTCTGGCTCTGTTGTTGTTGGTGTTGATGTTGCTGCTGGCCTCCATGATTTTGGCTATAGCCGTAGTTTGATCCGTTGCCATGGCGGTGATCCTGGCTGAAATACGACTGGGTATCACTGCTTCCTGTGCTTGGCTGACTGTGGTGGCTGGGCTGGCCATAACTCATCGAGGTAGGAGATTGCGAAAACTGATAATGCTGCTGTTGCTCCTGGTGCTGATGCTGGTGCTGGTGCTGCTGATGTTGTTGCTGCAATTGTAGTCGATGCTGCTGCTGCTGGATCCGTTGTTGGTGTTGCTCCATTATCTGCCGCTGCTGCTGTTGATAGACCTCATCAGCCTTGGACGATGACATGATAGACGCTGGTGAAGGGTAGTTCTGCGGGTGCGGGATTGGAGGTGATGCTGGTCCATATCCGAGATCCACAGCACTTGGTGCAGTCGGGATCTCTACTGACATGTTGATCGGCAAAGGGATGTTCCTATGCGGAGGAGCAGCTCCCTTTTCCAGAGG
Source organism: Linnemannia hyalina (assembly GCA_019671135.1). Classification (NCBI taxonomy): domain Eukaryota; kingdom Fungi; phylum Mortierellomycota; class Mortierellomycetes; order Mortierellales; family Mortierellaceae; genus Linnemannia; species Linnemannia hyalina. Next base: position 241,459 of record JAHRHY010000007.1, on the reverse strand, counting down.
GTAGCCATGTCCTGGTCCTTGTGCTTGTCCTGGCCGGGGAGGAGTGGGTGGGGCCACTGCAGGGGCGGTGGCAGATCTCGGCGACGCATTGGCCCTTAATGACGACATTGCTGACGAAGACGACGAGGAAGATGCTCCAGCAGATGCGCCATTATGCTGATCTGTAATATGGGGTAACGAACCTCGATGGCGGGTATAATACGGAATAGGCGGCGAAAGCGCTACTGCTCCCGTGGCGTCATGCGGTAATGGCGGTAAGGCCGGTTCATCTATTGGTATCCTGTGCACATTGTCGACGGATCGCGAGCGGATATCGTTGTTATAACTGGGTCTTAGCCCTGGCTCTACCTCTGTGTAACCAGGCAACTCTGAGGTGGGGGGGTGAACTTTTAGACTTGTTTGTGCGGAAGGTGGTGGAATAATGATGGGGATCATGGCCGCTGATGACGTCGTGGCTTGTGGCGATGAAGAGGTCGATTGCCCACGAGTAGGTGTCGCCGATCCCGAATACTGTGATCCTTCCTCGATCTGGGCGAAAGGGCTGGGCTTTTGGATATGCAGACTGTCCGAGAGAGTACCTACAATGACGGGCACCTCGATCGCGAAACCGCCAGGGGCACTCAACAGACGCATTTTGAGCTTTTTGGTGAGCTTGCCTTTGATCATGCCCTCAAAAAATCCCGTTCTGGCGCGCATGTCCAAAAGGATGTAGAGGTGATATTCGACCGAGATGATCTTTGTAGTTTTCATGGTTGGGATTGCTGTGTCCGGGATGGTGACCTCTGCGAGGATCTTTCCTGTCTTTGCCGATGAGTTGACCTCCAGCGGCTCCGATTTGCTTACCAGCGTCTCCTGATACTCCTTTGCATGGCTATTTGTCAAGAAGATAATTCTAGCAGTTAATAATTTCTCCTCTGTTGACAGCTCAAGTGGCTCGACCGCAGTACAAAAACCTTCTATACCAAATAAACAAAAGAAAAGAGACTTACTCGCCAGCGTAAAAGTATTGACGACAGACAAGTTGGATATAGCATCCTGGGCTCCGAGTAATCTTTGAAGGATGACTGAGATCGATCTCGATATCCACAACCTGACCTCTGAGATAGGCAGCTCTGGCCAATTTGACGGTTGCGACGGCCATGTCTTTTCGTTTTGTCGATCCTGGTTTGGTGCTGCTGAATCCAGTGACGGCGACGATTTCTGAGTAAGGGGTGACGCGGATGTTGATGAGGTCCTTGAGCTGGATGGTTTTGGTCGCCTTAAGTTCCTGTACGCCGCCCAAGAATCCTGCGGATGTCATCGTTGCCGTGAGCGAGTACTTTACTATTCCATGCCGGTACTAAATCAGGACGGAGAGCGAGTACGTGTTTGTGCGATTAGTCCTCACCTCCCTTTATGCGCCCCCTCTCTCTCCTTTTTCCCGCCTTCCCCTACTCTTCAGCACCCACTGCACATGGCTGTTGTCAAAGGGCGCGCTATTTTAATCTCGGACTGGGGCTGATAAAGTCGTTACGTAGAACAACCGTTCCACTCAAACAATCTCTAACAAACAGTCTCACAAAAAAAAAAAAAAAAAAAAAAGGCCAATTGGGCATCATGACATGCCATGTCATTCCTTTCCATATTACTCAAAGAAGTCAGCCTTACCTTGCCAGAAGAAGGCATATGCTGGAGGGGGATCGTAAACTGGAACGGCCAACTATGCTGTCCCTTTTCAAGCAAATGCTCAGTCGCATTATTGGCTTGTCCCAGAAGGACCACTTGTTGTTTAAGCACATAGACTTGTTCCTCTGTCTTGGCTACCTTGGTGGTGACAAGTCCTGTGAAATGGACCCGGAGGCATGTATATTTCATTGACGACGACAGTAGGAAATTCACATGGCCTGTTTGTAATGTAGATAGCATATTGTTAAATTATCGTTGAGATAGCACAGCAACTGATCACCAGAGATGAAGGATAATGTAAGGCCTATTACCACCGAAGGTGTCGCCGGGGAGGTAGTGGCCAGAGGCGACGCTGCTGTCGGGGACGAGTGCTAGTGTCAGTCTCCTCATTGTAAGGTATTTTGGAGGAAGGGAGGAGGTGTACGAATGGAAGGGAAAAAAACGAGGAAGTGGAGGGTGATCAGCGTGGGTGAGAGAGTGTGTCGTTAATGAGCGACTACGCAATTACAGTTGTGAATGGAAAGTGAATGTGAGTATGGCAAGGGTGAATTGAGGCTGAGAGGTGGGAAGAGAAAGAACTGCAAGAAAGAGAAGAGAAAGAAAGTAGAAGAGACGTTGAAGAAGAGGGATGGAAAGTAGAAAAAAAAAATAAAGACGACGACGACGACAGTCGCCGAGAGTGAGACCCAGTGAGAGAGTGAGAGAGAGAGAGAGAGAGGGAGAGGTGTCCAACACAACTGCGGCTGCTTTTCTTTTGGTAATGCCTTCTCCTTTTAGCGCAGACCGTTGGTCAACAGGCCACATACTCCCTTCGTGCTACGATCGTTCCATGTCCCTCCTCACTTTGTGTATCTGTAGAGCAATGAATAAAAAATGCCAAGCAAAATGCAAACAGCGACAGCAACAGACCACCTTGTCGATTACAACAACTAGCCAAGGCAAGCATCCAAGCCTGCTCTCAATTGCCACACGTCCTCGATGTTCAATTGTCTTTCGAAATAGGACCAAAGCCCAATATCTGGGACCTTGATCATCCACGCTATTCTCTCCCGTCCTTTTTAGTTAGCCGTTTGGGCACAACAACGAGGAAAAGGAGAAATATGACCCCTGAACAATGATCTTTTTCCAAGAATAACAAGCGGGCTATGCGCCCCTCGTACTTTCCTTCCCTCCACAGGCATATCCCTAAACCCTAAGGACTTGATGCACTTTGTGGTCAAATATAATATATCTAACTAACCCTTCAATCAATGAAACAGACAAAAGTCATCAGTGATGGTGCCTGGGATAACATCAAGACCATTCAATCCAGAGGATGACAGTAATCGACCTATCATGGATCGTCAATCATCCTTTGATACTTCAATTCCACACTTTACTTCCAAAGTGCATACCTGGCGAACGACTAGTCCATGATAAGTCGATCGAAACAGCGTTTGCTGGCTGAATGTGTTCCAAAAATGATGCTGTTGTTCATTTGTGAGCCGGCTGTTTGAGCATGGCCATTCTCTGTAATATTTGATGCCGCCTATACTTTTTCCGGGGACGGCTCCCTGGCTGAGTTGCTCATAGACCCAGCCCCCTAGTCCCTCCATCTCGCCATGAATTCCCAGTCGCAGTATGTGCGATCACATCTCCTTCCCGCGTTAGAAAAGTGTTCCCACGGAGCGCGCAAAAAGTCAAACGACCCCCCATCTCCGACTCACACCGCTCACGCTTATTTTCACTCAACTGCGCTCCCTCCTCCGAAGAACCAATATTCTTTTTTACTCTTTTTTTTTCATACTCAATCACACCTCACTCCTCGTCTCCCCGGACCACCCTAATCGCCCACCATTCACTCCCTCCGTCGCCTCACCCAAACAACCCGCCATCTCTCCACCACCAAAATGAGCACCCCAACCACCAAAACCATCACATTCTTCCACAATCCCAAATGCTCCACTTCCCGCAACGCCCAAACCCTCCTCACCTCCGCCTCAACAACCTCCCAATCAACTCTCTCCCCCTTCACCATCGAAACTATCGAGTACCTCAAGACCCCCCTCAGCCGTGACCAAGTCCGTGAGATCTTGACCTTCCTTGAAGCCGAGGAGCATCCAGAAGTTATCAAGGAGTTCTTGAGAAAGGACGCGCCCAAGGCAGGAACTATTGAGGAGGCCCAGGACGTGTTGGAGAACGATCCCGCTATGCTGCAGAGACCGCTGGTTGTTGATTGGAATGCCAAGAAGGCTGTCATTGGACGCGTAAGTTTTGCAGCTTCTTGTTTTTTGTTTTTGTTTTGTTAATGGATACAGCGGGTCATCGAAGGGAGTCGATGCTTTTTTGTGTGGAAAAAAAAATAAGGCCGAGAGAATCATGATATTTTGGCCGTTTCCTTTTCGCTTCTTTGACGCGCTTGCTTGTGTACAGTACACGACTAACTCTCCTTTCGTGTTCTCCGTTCTATTCTTCGTTTCTCTCTATTGCGTCTTAATCTCGTGGCTGTTGTTTTCCGCGTTCTTGCCTATCGAATTCCGTATTGCTCTTTCGATCTCTCGTTCTTTCTTCTTTCACAATCAACAAAACAGCCCGCCGAGGCTGTGCTCGAAATCATCTAGGACTCGTTTTCCTCTCCTCACACATTACCCACCACCTTTCTTTGACCATTGTGAACAACCTTTATCAGAAGATATCTACTGTGCACAAATATTAAAAAAACAGCCTATTCAAAACAAAGAAACTATGAATTGCCACGGTTGCTGGCGGTATTGCCACCCTTGGCATTGGCATGCCTAGTCGACTCACCCAAGGGATCGGACTGAGGAGACGCCGAAGAAGGCGACACCGCGCTCTGTCCACCACCAGGGGATCCGGCTAGTGGAGGTGTACCGGCCCCTGATCCAGCAACATAAGACCTCGAAGTATAGTTGCTGTTTGTTGTGTTGTTGTTGCCAGCGTTACTTTTGATCGTCGAGTTACGTTGACTTGTCGTCGTTGTCGTCGTTGTCGATGAAGCCTGTTGAGAGGACGACTGTTGCTGCTGTTGCATGATGTCAAGTTGGCTCTGACGATCACGCGTCCTACGACGCGACGTACCTCCCACATGGGTCCCATGGGCACTACCAGCACGGGATCCAGTTTCTTGCTCCAACGACTCTGCCGGCGCAAACGACCCATCTGGCTGCTGGTACGACCGCGCCGGTGACGTACCATTAAACGCCTCCCCAACATTCTGACCCTGCTGCTGCTCCCGCTCCTTCTGCTCCCGCTGCTGTTGCAAATACTGCTGCTGCTCGCGATGCGCCAAATCATAAAGCTGCTGCTGCTGCTGAACCTGCTGCTGCAATTGTAAATGCTCCTGCTGCTGCTGCTGCTTCCTCAGATGCTTCTGTTGATGCTGTTGCTGGTAGTACTGCTGCTGCTGGTTATAATGTGTCGCATTGGCGTTGTTGGCATTGACACTGGCAGAACCCGCACTCATAAGGCCAGAAGAACTGCCACCATAGGTGTTCAGGCGGAGTAACGCTTGGACGGCTTGACGACGCGATCGCTCATGACGCCCCTGAACTGCTCGGAAGTGTGACAACAGTTCTGGGAACTTGGGTCCTTCTGGGTGATGGTTGAGGTTGTTGCTGTTATTGGTGTTGTTGGCCCCATAGGATCCTGACGCCAACGACCCACTCGTCTTGGACCTTGATGTCGGAACCAATCCCGACACTGACACCGACGACGGTAACGCCCCCTGGTTTCCACCTCCCGATCTATATTCAAAAAACATAAGAGCCCTTAACAAGGTTAGAGACTGAGTAGCCTTTCGCATTTAATAACGAAAGCACCTCTTTTTCAACTTCAATAGTAGAGCCAGGATGATTCATACATTTTTGGGACGAGGTGGATAAAGCCCATGGAGCTGACGCTGGTCAGGCGATTTCGGAGGGTAGCAAACGCGGTACTCTGGGGGAGCAACATCAACAGCCCATAGAGGCATTTGAACAAATGTGGGTATCTCTCCGGCTCCAATAATTGCAAGCGGAGATCTATGTCAGTCGTTTGTTTGTTTGTTTTGTGCCAAGCGTAATTGATACAGATTGTGTGTGGTATTAGTAACTGCCTTGCATTGAGAACATGAGAGCAAAAATGTTCCCATGAGCAGAGAATGAAACCCACAGAATGAATAAGGAATATCTTACAAGTGAATACAGGGGACTCGATGAGCTGGACCAGCTTATCGACCTGGATGAGCAAGTTGACCGTAATTTCGAACTCGGCGCTATAAAAACACGACACCCAAGCGCGCACACATTAGTTTTCCCGGGGATCACGAGCACATTCGGGGGAACCGACTCTCAAAAAAAAACACAGCAGGTGAACAGAACTTACAAACTCTGAAGGAGAGCCACGGCGTGTTCATAATACTGCGCCATGAGACACAAGGCAAAGGTCGAGACCGGGTTATGGCACCACGATCTGTAAAGGACCGCAAACAGTGCTTGACCATCCTACAATTCATTTATGCGGACAAAAATATTTTTGCTGGTTAGTTACCCTTCCTTCACCCCTCTAAGAATAATTTGGGCTGTTGGTCTTTAAAAAAAGGCGTGAGCAAGACGCAAAACACCGCGCTTGCGCTGAGAGACACTTACTCGGCTGTCGACACTCTTGAGACGCTTACGGAGATCTGCAAGCTCAGGGGCAGTAATGAGGATAATGTTGAGGTTCTGGACCATGGTGTTGGCAAACTCGAGGTCCTCGTCCTTTTCCAAAATCTCGGCCAGCGTGCGGTAAATCTTTTCAGAGTTCAGACTGACACAGAGTTGTCGGATAATAACGCTCCCTCGGTTCTCCAGCAACCTACGGTCTGTACTGAACAGGGACAGCATGTTCAGCATAAAGTTGTGAAAATACGCATCGTCCGAGTACGACGAAATCTGCGCCAACAACTGCAAATCCCGCTTAATGACCTCCTCTGATGGATCTGACAATGTCTTCAGCAGGACTGGGAAACTGCCGTCGTCAATGGCAAGGATCAGATGAGGTGCACGCTTGTGAAGCATCAACAGCCATTCCAAACTGGCAACACGTGTCTGCTCGTGCTCGTCCAGGAACTGCAGCGTCAACGCGTTCACAGTGGCGACATAGTCGAATTCCAAGGCGTCCGTCGGGGGTTTGCTGTTGGGGACCGGCGATGCTGACACGGTCTCTCTGGAGGGCTGTACTGGTGACTCCTTGTTGCCCGGGCCTGCCAACTTGGAAGCAATCGATCCTGATGTTCCAAACGACATGCCCGATCGATCTGCCTTGGGCGAGTGTGGACGAGGCGAATGAGACTGTGCCTGAGAGGAACGATCCGAGATAGATCCCCCACCATTGGGTGCTACTGCTGGAGGCTGGGGCTGAGGCTCTGGAGGCAAAGCAGAGTCACATACCAGTCGGTAGAGACTGAGGTTAGTTTCGTTGGCAATGGACCGAATCGAGTCGACAGAGTGTGCGAGACAAGGGAGCACAGCTGGGATGAGCGAGGGTGTGAACTGGATCATGACATCCTTGGCCAGACTCATAAACTCATTGATCCACCTCAACGCTGTCTCCTGGATATCCTCATCGCTCGATGTGAGATGGGGTTTGAGGATCTTGACGATCTTGGCGTAGTTGATGTTAACGCCTTGTCCAGGGACCCAGCTTCCCTTGCCCTGACCAGTCGACTCGCTCTCCAACAAATCAAAGTCGCGACCTCCTGTCAGTGTAACACCGGAGACAACAGATCCATCAAAACTGTCTCTCTGACCTGCCCGCTGCTGTGACTCGGCAAGTTGTAGTTGCCGGAGTCGTGCCTGTAATGACTCGCGCTGCTGCTGTTGCTGGAGTTCAGCAACATCTCTGATCTCGGTCAAAAAGTCGTCCAGCAGCTTCTGAGTCAACGTCCTCACATCAGGATTGGAGTCGTTCAAGAAATAGAGCAATCCGTCCAAAAAATCCGGCAAGTATGAGACGAGCTCCAGATCCGGGATAGAGTCCAAGACCGCAATCCAGGTGACGAGGTAGTTCCTTGTCCACGAGTTTTTGCTGTAGACGCGTTCTGCGAGAAGAGGGATGAACCGAGGCAAGGAGAACTGCGAGATCCGGGGCAGGGCGAGTGCGAGTTGTTGAGGATCCTGATCATCGATATGGGTGATGGGTCCAGAGTAGGCGATCGACTGCTCGTGCACAATATCCTTGACCAGCCGGTCCAGAAGCTCTGCTCCATTCTTCACCGACAACTCCGAGTCCGCGTATAGCTATTAGTAATTGGATGCAATAGGTTAGTTCTAGCTCTTCACAACGTAATAAAAGGTTATGGCTGTGACTGCAAATGAAAAGGCCATGTACCTTGCTCATGGCGTCAAAGAGATCGTTGAAGTAGCGCAGAATACTGCCGCGGGCCACCTTGGCAATGTTATACATACTCTCACATGCATAGTATCGCACGCGGGAATCCTGGTCAACAAAACACATAAGCACCGGCGGCACAATGCTCTCCAGGTATGTCGACACACTCTATTAGTATTACAAGTATAGCGCGTTAGCGTATATCGTGGGAAGTGTTACTACCATCATTTGTCATCAATCGGTTCCCAACAAGGGATGATATCGATATATCCTAGGGACAACCTACACTGCCGAGGGAGATGGAAGTGGCGGCGAGTCCGATAAGGCCTCCGTTGCGGGCATTGGCCGAAACCGAGTAGACAAAGTCGGAGACGAGAGCCTGGATGGTCAGCTTGATCTTGGCCGCGTCGTTCGCAATAACATATTCGCGGATGACTCTATTCACGCGTTCGCACGTTCGTTCATGCAACGCGAAGGAAGGCAGGAAAAGGCAGGGCAAGCATGAAAAGAAAATAAAGGGTCATCAGTTACACCAATCCCCAATGTCTATTTTCCGTCTTCAGATTGGGGTGGCCATGTTCCCCGCAACAAGCCTTCTGTTAAAACATCGATGGCGATATCTGGTTCCTGTCGCTGTTTGCCTGTTGTGCGTCGTTGTTCCTCTGCCGAACTTCGTTGGGTGTACTCTCCCACACTTGGTCATTCCCTGCATCGTCCCTTTGGGGTCACCTCAGAGAGTCGATTGACGACTTGCGGGTTGTGTCGTGGTGGTTTTCTGCATGCCGTGTTCCTGAGTAGCCACCCCATAGGTGACCTTGTGCTTATTTTCTCGCATTCTTTCGCTCTTTGGTTGGTTGCACATCATCTACAACTTGCATTCCTGTTCTCCTGCTTGCGCCCTTATTCTGACTTGTCCCTCGAAACAGTCAATCACTCACCTCTCGACCTCGAGTGCAGCACCCTTGCGCTTGTCGTAGAGCTTGTCAGAGAGACCCCTGGAGACCTGGGCACTGAGAATGTAGTCCGCCATGAGAGGGTCGCTTAGGTTTGTAAAGGAGAGAGAGAGAGAGAGAGAGAGAGAGAGAGAGAGAGAGAGAGAGAGAGAGAGAGAGAGAGAGAGAGAGAGAGAGAGAGAGAGAGAGAGAGAGAGAGAGAGAGAGAGAGAGAGAGAGAGAGAGAGAGAGAGAGAGAGAGAGAGAGAGAGAGAGAGAGAGAGAGAGAGAGAGAGAGAGAGAGAGAGAGAGAGAGAGAGAGAGAGAGAGAGAGAGAGAGAGAGAGAGAGAGAGAGAGAGAGAGAGAGGGAGGAAGGAGGTCTGTGTGTGTGTGTGCGGTTGTTGGATGTGTTTCTCCTCTCTGGTAGTGTGAATGAGAAAGGGAGTGTGAATGAGAGAGGGAGCGCAAGAGAGACGAATAACGAAGAGGAGACAATAAGAGCGAGAAAAAGAAAGAAAAAAAAGAGGTCCGAATAAAGGGAAAGGATGCACGGGAGAAAATAAAAAATTGAACACCTGCCGGACACTTCTTTTGTTGTGCCCTGCAAAGTGGGCATTGAAAAAAAGAAGATGGCTCACACACAGACAAGAACAAGATATCCCACGCCATACGCAATCCATAGAAAACAAAAAAGATCTCCCGCCCGCCAATGCCACTGCCACTGCTCACGCACTCACTTCTTTGTAAGCATTCTTCACACAACATGGAGTGCATACGCGTTAATGTGTTGAACGACAACTTATTGTAATGTGTTCGAAAACTATTGAGAGAACACCTATCTCGTTATTGTGTACTGACTAGAAGGGGGCAATCGTGCTAAAATTAGGGGATATGTGGGTGATACGAAACCGCTATGCTGACTCCCTCTTTTCACCCTATCCTTAGAAAGGACCGCCAAAGGCACCTGGAACACCGAAACCAGGGCCGATAGGTCCACCAAAACCAGGTCCACCAAAACCAGGTCCACCGAAACCGGGTCCACCAAAACCAAGTCCACCGAAACCAGGACCTCCAAAAACAGGACCGCCACCAAGAGGCAAAGGTGCATCAAAGGGAACAGGAGCAGGGACAGGGGCCGGAAAAGGAACGGGAGCAGGGACCGGGAAGGGTTGAGGGACGCTGAAGGGGCGGGGGACGCGGATGACCCTGACACGGCGACGGTCGTCGTCGCAGCAGTCATCGTCATCGTCCGAGCAGCAATCATCATCATCGTCCGAGCAGCAGTCATCATCGTCACAATCGTCCCAGCGCTTAATGAGACCCAGGGCCCGGTCGGTCGAGACGGAGGACGAGTCGACAGGGGCGGCGTTGGCGGATTGGAAGGTCATGGTTGCCATGAGGGCGACGGTGAGTAGGAGAATTGTCTTGCGTGGAGCCATTTCAGTGGTGTTTGTTGTCGCTATTGTTGTTTGGTGGTTTTGGTGTGAGTGTTGCTTGTTCGTTGTCGTTGTCGCAGTTGAGAAGAACTGGTGGGCCATTGAGCGAGGGTGAAAGGCTTCTTTTATAGCCGACAGCACGTTGACCGACATAAGATGCTGGCAGAGAAGTGAAGCATGCATGGCGATGGATATCCATTTCGTTGTTCGAATGGACCGATTAATCATTCGATCAATGAGACTGATAGAGTGAGTAGTCTAATCCAGACGCGTTTATCGGTGACTGGGCTCTGAAACTCCAGGCTGGAGATCGTTGGGCGCAGTTGTCCGCTCTCCCTCTTTCACATTCTCACCCAAAGAACAGAGAGGGGTATGGGCTAGGTAAGGCGCACATGGTGATCTCTCTTATTTTGCCGGATTCGTCGCTATCCAAAAAAAAAGGGAAGAAGGAGAACAACAAAAAAAAATAACCGCCCTGCTGGCACGAGACATGGCAAGGCAACATCACAATTGTCTAATCCTCCCTCCTTTTTTCACGAACCAAAAGCCCTCAACCTCCCTCTCTTCCTTTCTTCCTTTCCTCTTCCCTTTCCTCTCCACCAGAAAATCCTGTCCCGCCAGCCCGCCTCCCATCGCCATCGTTACTATCGCTGCCGCTTGTACTCGCATTTTTTTAGCACGAGGAAAAACAATGATGTCAAACAACAGCAGCAGCAGAAAGCAGGGCGCGGACAAGGACGACGAGACACCATCGCTACCCCATCAAGTCTACCTCAATGGCGATCAAGTCTACACCTGTTCTGGATGTCACGCCCACCTCGCTAAAAACGACGACATAATCTCCAAAGTAACGGACACTTTATCACCTCTTAACTGTTCACATAATCAAACAACAACAACAGCATCAACGACTCTCACTGTATCAATCCATCACTTTCCCACTCACAACAAAGGCCTTCCTTATTTCTCTTTTTCTGCTTGCGCCTATCGGTGCTGTTAGGGCTTCCAAGGCCGACACGGAAGGGCGTACCTGTTCAAGTCGGTGCACAACATCAGCCTGGGACCCAAGGAGGATAGAGTGCTGATGACTGGGTTGCACTCTGTAGCCGATATCAACTGTATCATCTGTCAAAGTGTTGTTGGATGGATCTATGTAAGTTCCACCCCACCCTCTCACTTACTCCCTTTCTTCTTTGCGATGCGTGACCAAGAAAGAAACATGCTGCTTCGCTATTGTTCTGCTTACGAACAATCAGAACGTGATCGATTTCCTTGTTCCACCACAGGTGTCCACCTATGCTAACAAACCATGCTCTTTTTTTTTTTTTTTTTTTTTTTTTTTTTTTGGCAATGTAGATATACGCATTTGAGGACTCGCAAAAGTACAAAGAAGGAAAATATATAGTGGAAAAGGCAAAGATCTCTAAAGAAAACTTTTGGGTGCAACGTATGTAAATAAATAAAAAAAAACACCCCCCCTCCACCTCCTCCACTGCTTCTCTTGTACCATTTCTGTTTAACTTTGAGGGTGTCGATGATCAATCTCACATATGGATTTGGAAGTGTGGCGGGAACAGGATGACTTTCGGCAGGGAGAAAGAGATGTGAAACACACTTTTTTCCCCAGATGATTAAGGGGGTGGAGCAAGAAAGAATTCACAGATTGGCAAGGAGACGAAAAAGTGGGGCTGAGAGGATAAAGGGGTGAGGGGTAGACACATTCATGCGCACGTCCCCTTCGTTCGTCGAAACTAAGGCACCATTACATCCTTACCGTAGTTATTCAGGATAGCTTAGTCCATTATCAAAAATACTTCATTAGAAACCACATCGTTAGAAAGAGTGTAGTTGAATGAATCATGTTGGTTGATGCGTCCAGCGTTAGCAAGTAGTAGATCGTTTTTATACATAGATGAGGTTGAAACCCTGGTATGGTATGATGGAGAGGGAGGTATTGTCATTTTAACGCGTTCGGGTTGGAACTATTGGATAGGTAAATTGTTCAAAGGGAGGACTTGTCTTGGGGGTTCGCGAGGAGATCATGAGCTACACGAAAAAAAAATTGGAAAAAGGGAAGAGTAAATAAATCGGTTGCATCCATCGTCCAAAATACAATCACATACATTTTCAACATCTGGACAGAACAGAACTTACCGAAAGCACCAGCAAAGGCGCCACAGAAGGGCGCCACAATCGGCAACCAGAAATAATACCCCTGCCTCGAGAACGCTTCCGTCCCCCACCCAGCAATCGCAACAAATATTCTTGGTCCTAAATCCCTAGCAGGATTCAACGCAAACCCAGTCTGCTGGCCCAATCCCAAACCAATCGCCGTCAATGTTATACCCAAAGCCACGGGTTGGAACCTTGGGTCTGTGGGCGTGATTCCTCGACCCTCAGAAGTGGCCAGGACGGAGAAGAGGAGGATGGCGGTAGCGAGGAACTCTACAAAGAAGGCGACGGGGACGGTGACGCCGGCTGCACGACTTGTGACGAAGATCCCAATGGCGTGAGAGGGGTCTTCGAGGCGAGCGGCATAGATGGCGGGTTCGTTGAAGAAGTAGACAATGAGAGCTGCCATGAAGGCACCGCATGTTTGTGCAACCCAGTAGAATGGCAAGTCGGTGTAGCTGAAGCCGCGGAAGACGCACATTGTCAGTGACACTGCAGGGTTCAGGTGCGCCCCCTAGATTTGTTAAAGTCGTTGAGTAGTAATAGAGAGGAGAAGTGGAGACAGCAAAATTGCGGGATGGAACATGTATGCGGTTAATGTGATGTAGGCGGGGCGGGTAATATATTCATCCATGTGCTGTACTACCCAATATGAGTTACCGAGACGCCACCGACGGCATAGATGGCCACGGTCAAAGCTGTGCCCCAGACAGCAACCATGGTCCCCCAGGAACTGCTGTCCGTCAGCACCAGCTGGGTAGTGGCTCCGAACCCAAACGTCAGCAGGATAGCGGTACCTATAAACTCTGCCGCTGCCTTTCGAAGCTGTAACACAATGTTAACAACAGAAATCAAACATCGATCACAAATAAGAAAAAAATGTGGTTGTTTGTAATGGAAACAATCTTGTAGGGAAAAAAGGATTGGCTTATGGGACATACTTTATGACGAATGGATCCCCATCTGGCAGCGTTGATGTTGGAGGAGGAAGATACATCGCACATATCGACGGTGGCGAGTTGGACACCAGACTCCATCATGGCTTCGGCAAACTTGTTGTGGTTCTCTGCCATTGTGTTGGGTAGAGGTATGTGAGTGGAAATTAGTGGTCAAAGTTGAGTGAGAGTGAAAGTGGGAGGGATGTAGAGAGGAAGAGAGGAAGAGGATGCGTGAGAAAGAAGAGACGAAAGAAATGAAAGGAAGGAACTAAAAAGGAAGAGCAAGAACTGAGACTTTTTCTCGGATTACGTAGAAAAGGGTATGTTTCGAAACTAAGAGGACAAATGGGATGGGGGGGAGAGACTTCAGCTGACAGAAAAAAACAAGCAGTCCTTTGGTACCTTTTGTTATTGTCGTTATGATAAGATACGCTGTCGTGTGTTGTGCAAATATTTTAGCTACTTCACAACTAGTGTTACGCTACTGATTGTGACCGTCCATTTCCCCACAAACGCGCGCCCAGCGTGAGCCTCGCCCCAGCCCAACGGCTACTGATTCCGATCAATTTGCGTGAGAATCACACAATGCTCTACTCATTCCTCCTTGGCGCGTAGCTTCTATTTCGCATAGTCTTGTCGTCTATCCCGACCCATCCCTCGGGTCAGTGATGGTACTGATGACAAACTAACAACCGGTTTTTTCTTTCTGTCCTGCATTACTGTGAGAGAGAAAATTTAATACATATGGATTGTCTCCTTACCTCATATGTCTGTCATCCAACTAGCCTTACTTCACCTTTGAAAAGAGAGGAAGGGTATCCACCTTGATCCAAAGGTGAATTCCCCACACACATACCTCCGCAAAAAAAATCTGCCGTGCCTCCGCTATTATTGGTCCACCCTTGCAAACCTTGTTTTCCTTGTCGTCTTGTCGTCTGCTCCTCAGTTGGAACAAAACGGTAACCACCCCGTCAGGGTCAATGAAGAATAACAAGATATAGCAAACCGCTCAAGGCTTTACGCCTCTTTTGCTATTTCGGGGGACGACACTTTCCTCGCTCCTCCCCTTTCCTTTCGTCTCATTAAAAATCGCGTACATGGCTGTGTGGAATAGGCTTGGACGTAGCTTTTTTATTATTTTTGTTGCCTATTGCATTTTTGTTTTTGTATTTAACTACCGTCCTCCCTTTGGATTGACATGTGCTCGAATGTAAAGAAAGGCTGAGAAAGAAGTACCGGTAAGTTCATTAGGGTAAGAGTTCGGTCATCGAATTCTTTAGGAGTACATATGCGAAGGAAGGAACTACGAGGAATAGGCTGGGCGCAGAGGAGCCCATTGAGGTAGTACTTGAGGGAGGGTGAGTGGGAGTTAAAGCCATGGAACAGGGAAGAGTCTTGTGAAACAAGCAAAAAGAAAGGGAGGAGGCAGATCGCAACTGCCAACACCCCCGTGTCCCTTCTGGCTCCAAGGCCTAGACTCTGTCTTTCTTTCGGTCTCCAGGCCTCCACTCAGGATCTTGTCTTGGTTGCCAGGGCGGAGACTACGGTTGCCACCAAAGAGAGGAAAGGAAAGCGACGGAGTTGATCAACTTCTCTTCTCCTGCTGTGGGAGAGAAGGAAAGGTGGATTTTAGGTTGATACACAGACTCCGGCTGATTTCCTTTTGTGGATTTGAGCCACCGGCTGGGGTAAAAAGGAAAAGAGGGGGTGTTTCACTTTCAGAGCCATTGAAGGTCAGAAGTACCCTTACTTTGACCCTGATGTGCCGTGGGCTATGAGTGATGAATGTAAGAAAGGCAAGGTTGCGTTTTCTGGAATGGTGAATCAGTTCATTCAACTCATTGCCATCACCCTCGTCTGCACATGCGCCTCACTCTTTACCCCCCCAACAACAACAACAACAACAATTGACTTTTATTTTTTTTCCGTTTTGGGAGTTAATTCCACGTTGCACCAGAAACAACAAACTAAACCTCATTTTTTTATTCGTTGTGGCACCACCCACCAGGACCACCACTGCCTTTCTATCGTTTAGAATGTCGCTGTTCTAGTGTCAACTGTTTCTCCGATCTGTAAGAAGAATATGACTGATCTAGTGTAACCAACAATAGCCGGACAATTGAGTAACCGGTGTGCTCTTGGATAATGAGCGAAGGTGTAAACAAAGAGCAAGAAGAGAGCGCGAGATGAGAAGTAAATTACCGGATGCTAAACCCGACTGTTCGTTTGTTTGTTTGTTTGTTTGTTTTGTTTGTTTGTTTGTTTGTTTGTTTGTTGACATGAACAAGGTATTCCTCCGTAGGTCCCATCCATGGCCCAACAAGCTCTTATCTATGTAGGAGAGAGTACTGTACTGTAATGCATTGTACTGTATAGACACACTAGGAGAGAACCCATTGTCCACATCCAACCAAAAACCAACACCCAACCCCACAATTTGCACTAGTGTACAACGAACAAGTCGTCATGGTCAAGCTAATTAAGAACATTCAACCATCCCCGTGCATCCGTTTTTTGTGTTTGTGAATTTGTCCTAGGCCCAGGAGGATTTTGCTCTGAACACAATTGTTTTTCTTATGTGAATTGGACCACTACTATTCCACTAACTATGGCCATTCCATTCATATCCACTGCATGTGTCTCCCATGTCTTTATGTCTCTCCCCACCACCACCACCACCACCACCACCACCACCGCCTCCCCAATTCCTCTTTTTGTTTCCCTTTTTCCTTCCTCTCTACTCTCTACACTCATTCATTACTTCCCAGTCACCACGTTTTTAATCCTTTTCCTTCCCTCTACTACTGTCGACACGATTACGTTACAGCTTTTGATTGCTTGCAAAACCTACCGACAACACAAAATAATATCCTTCTGTCTCTCATTCTTACCTCCACTTACTCTCGTTCACTGCCTCATGCCTCTGCATTCACTCTGAGAGTTGCCCGCTCCTCATCCTTCTCTCTCTCCCTCTTTACTTCTTTTCCCTCTTCTCTTTCCTTCCCTCCCCCTCCTCTCTTTTCTCTCTCTTGCCTTGAGATTCCTTGTTTGGGTTTGATCTGGCATCTTGTAGTGCAAATGCACATACTGTCTTACTTATCTACCTAATTACACTTAATACTTGCCGTTGGGCAAAGCAACAAACAACAAACATGATCACACAAACATCTTCACAGCGGATATTAAACCTCCACCGCTCATCAGACACCCTTCCCTCCCCATACTCACGGGAGCCAAACACCAGTCCAACAGGACACCATACCTTCCGCAACATCAACACCCCCTTCTCTCATCACTCACCAAGCATGATGGCCGCCTCTTCATCCGCTCCCTCCCTCTCATATATCCACAACACCTCATCTTCATTACCGCCCCCGACAACATGTAGAAGGGTTGGATCGGAACCTCTCTCTGCTATTGCATCTACCCCAGCACCCCTCTCGCCTACCCTTCGAAGGAGAGCGAGCTATACAAGGCGATCTCAAAAGGCGATGCATAGGGCTGCCATCCGACGCATCATCACAGTGTCCAACCAACAGCAGCAACAACAGCAGCAGAAGCAACAACAAACCTCGACGTGTCGATCCACTTCAGCACCCCAACTGCCTCTGTGTGCGTCCGACTTGTCTCGATTAGGAGTGGTGACACAAGCTATTCTCAAGGATCATCCTTGCTTGAGTAGCGGTCGTTCCTTTGAGTATAACGGCGGACCAAAACAGAAGCATCAACAGCATATTCAGAGCCCTCCTTCTGTATTCTCCACTCCAACAACAATTCCAATGACAAAAAAAAGAACAAAGCAACCAATACCTCCTTCAATCACGACTCGCCAGGTCGTCTCCGCCTCCTGCTCTTGTCCAGTAACAATGACGACTCCAACCTCAATATCGTCCAATTCGACGACCTACTATTCAATATCGTCTTCTTCGTCCCCCCTGCATACATCAAACAGCACCAATACCAACACAAGCATCCATTCCTCAACCTCCCTTTCTTCCTCGTCTCCTTTTTCTGCTTCACATCCACCATCGTCGTCGTCCTGTCCTAACATCGACTGCAGTAACAATAACAGCAGTAGTACTGTGACCCCCTTTCAATCACACGCCGACGCTTTATCTTCTTATTCTCCATACAACAACAACAACTCCTCTCCTTTTCATCGTTCACCTTCTTCCACAAGGCAACCAGGTTCCACAACAATCGGCCAACATGCTTCTTATCGACATAATAAACTACGCCTACAGCACAGCGGTCCTATTTCTGCGCCTGTAACAACAGAAACGCCTTGGCGTGCCTTGCACACCTCCTCTCTTTTCTTGGACCAGGAAGAAGACAAAGCGGCAGCAGTTGGTCATCGGCGGCACTCGGCAGGAGACAGCGTATGGAACAAGATTGTCCAGCCTTCTGGCGAGACTTTCTTTGTGCGGCTCCGTTCAGGACCCACATCGGCGACAACAACAATAGCACCGAAGGAAATGATCTCCAAGTCCCAGAAGCCTCCCCCACGGACCTCAGCGACAGCAACACCCCTCCTCTCTGTCACGACTCAAGTCCCACCACAACAACACCGCCAGCAGCTCCTTCTCCCTAAATCGACGCCCCGATCATCCGTGGATCGCGATCTCACCAAACAACCATGTCCACAGAAGAGCGAGTTCAGCGCTAGTATCCGGGACGGCGACGATGATGATGCGTCAGAGTGCGTCTACAGTGCTAAATATCACCACAACAAGGAGTGCATCCGGGCTGTAGATGTCTCTTCTTGCCACCAATCACGTTGGTCTCCTTTTGGTAAGCCTGCATCCCTCCTTTTTCTCTCCCCGCTTGTTTTCCGTGTTTGAGTTTGCTTCGCACTATTTTATTTCCGCCCTTTACCCCTCCTTTGTCCTTGATGCCTTTACGTTTCACCCCTTCTCACTCACACAGATATCCCTTTTCCCCTTTTTTTGAACACAAACTACTAAATCTACAGGAGTGGCACAAACAGCAGCTATGGACTTTACATGGCCACAGCACACGATTCAGGCACCGTGTTCACGACCCCGTCCTCAGGGGAAGTCTCGTCGACACAGGATTGGGAATGACATCACTGTCCAGAGACGACCCTCTCTCCGCCCCTTGCAGCTTCAACAACAACAATTCCAGCAGCAGGCGCAGCAGCATTCCGAGGAGACATATCAACCACCACCTTCACGGACGCAACCAGAGACTGCTCACCAGAGGAAGCAACTCAGTGTACGATACATGCGCTACCTTTCGGCCAAACCTCTCCCTGTTCTTTCACGCTCATCTTCCACGTCCAAGAGTCGGAAACGCTCAAAAAACCCTGCAACGACCACTGCAACCTCTCGATATCTCGGATGCAATTTGCAGCTCAACAAACCCCTTCCTCCAATCCCGAACGCATTCAACCCCTGCATTGGCAGGTTTCCTCTCAGCAAGGAATGTCTCGATGGGTTGTTTGCCCCACAGGATGGCTACCATGAGGCGAGATCGAGTATGGTGGGCTTCGAGGCGGTGGGATCATCTTTGCACCGAGAGAGTAAAAAGGAGTTGCATGGATCATTGTCGCAATATGGAGGAGGGCCCAAGGAAGCGATTGATTCAACCATGGTCGGGGCAGCGGCCATGGCGGCAGTGGGAGGAGGAGGGAAGCAGGATCTATGTGATGATGGTACTCCTTGGGTTGATGGATCGGAGAGTAAAGTGGAACTGATACAAACTAACACTTTGACCAAACCATCGACCATGTCCCTGGCCATGTCCAAGGATGAATTGTTGGAGCCCTCCGAGGAGGATGCATTGGAGAAGAGCAACAGTGGGTTCAAAAACGAGATCAATGTTCAGGATGAAAAGTCAACTCATAATGATGCGGACTACACCAAGAGTTCTTTTTCAACCACAACAACATCAACAACAATAACAAAGGATTCACCTCTTGCTTCAACTCCTAACGCCTACAAAAGCACATCCCCAACATCCGTCGCCGCACTGCCCCTCAAGCGATTCGAGTCCTTTCGGTTCCCCGTGCGGAAGAGTCCCATCGAGAAGAGCTCAATGGCAAGACCTCGCCTCCACCAGTACCATCACCACAGCCATCATCACAGCCTGCTTTACAATACCCTCACCGCCACCGCCACCTCCGCTCATCATCTGAGCAAGGCTGCCTTTGATGCGCACCATCAGCCCCTCACCGTCTCGGATCTTGTCCGCCGGGTGCATGAGTCTATCTCGCGCTCCAATAGCACATCGAGTGTTGTTTCCACAACTACACCTGCCAATTCAGCATTTACTCTTCATAACGACGCTAAACCAAGACGCAGTCTTCTTGATGCCAATGTCACATCGTTCTCGCCCACAATACCACAAGGAAGCAAAGAGTCGGGTTCTGGCGGAAGCAGCCGACGACACGACATTGGATGGGTGTCAGGACGGTATCGGCGACAGATGGGTCAACAACGACTTTTGAGACGAAGCGAGAGCTGCAGCAACATCTCTCATCACCACTCCTCTCTCAGCTTTAACTCTTCCAAGAAGGCTCTCTTGAGTTTGCAAGCCCGCCGCGTCAACAAACCTGATGCCAAAGTCCACCTCCTGCCCGAAATCTTGACCTCAGCCACCACTTCTCCAGTTCCATCTTCTGGACCTGCAACCAGCGATGGCGATGGCCTGCTTTCGGGATTGGAGACCCCGGCGGCAACGACGGTCTTATTAGACACTATTAGGACCGCGACTCCACACGCGCTGATTTGTAAGTCCCCAGCGTTGGCCTCGACGAGCGTTGCCAAGATTGTTGCCACCGCTGGTATGGCATCTGCGGCCGTCGATTGTCCTCACGACAACACCGACTACCAGTTCCGTGTCTCAGAGCAGGACCGCGTCGCCATCGACAGTATCTTGACTGAGCTGGGTGGTACTGAAGCCTTTCCATCACAGACCAAGGCCGCCAACGGTGGTGAGGTGGTGGTTGACTCCAAGACACTTGTTCCCGCTCTTGTCGACGCCATCAAGTTCGAACAAGGAGCTGACTCGACAAAAACGGCGGCATCGGCAAAGGCTTCTGAGTTTACTTCCAAAGAAACACCTGCCCCTCTGTCAGAAAACATCCTACCGACAGCCTTGACCGCCTTCAAGATCGAATCAGGCCCAGTGATCGATGCAGGCGAGATCAAGCGGTTTGTCAAACGCTCGCATGCTCTACAGGAGCTCGAGACAACCGAACAAAGTTATGTTAACGACCTCGATGTCCTCGTTCATGTAAGTTACACAATTTGCTCTTGGCATTGTTATTGTCGCTACTCTTTTTTTTTCTTTGTAGCCTACGCGGCGATTAAACTCATTTTTGGATTTCTACGGTTTAGGTTCATTTGAGAGTCTTGGAGACAAAGTCGTGGTTTAATCAGAATGTGCATGCAAATATGCGCCGATGTGTCACTGGACTCTTGGCACTCCACCGCAACTTCCTTTCGCAAATCCAAGCCTACAAGACCAGTGAGACTGACTACGAGAAGCGCGCCCCGCTCACGGTCTACAGTTCCCTTGAGTTTGCCTTCCAGGCGTTGGTAAACAACAAAGCAATCATATTTTGTCATGATTCTTTGACGCATGTATTTTTTTTTAAGAACGCGTCTAACAACTCTAACGATTCTTTACTACTTACACACACCAACTATCATAGAGCCGAGACCATCGGCTGTACAGCCAATTCTGTGAGGTGCGTATGAGGACGGTGAACGAGATCAACAGAGCAGTCGGGCAGTCAACCATCACCGGCATGCAGAAAGAGAGCAAGGAGCTGATGGCCCAGCAAGGACGACCCAAATCTAGGACGGACCTCAAGGACCACCTCATCAAGCCCATCCAGCGTATTTGTCGATACCCTCTCTTGCTTAAGGAGATCTTGCGACTCACCAGCTCTGGCGACCCCGAGTACGAGTTCATCGACCGGGCGTACGAGTGTATGAAGGCCTTGGCACAGCAGATGGATGAGAATCAGCGGATCACTGAGCGCAAGCTGTTGACGGAGCAGTTTCTGAAGAAGTTGCCTGAGACCAACTTCCCACGAAAGTCCAGTATCGCAGCACCCCTTCACTCAGCGGGTACTTTGTCGCACAGCAACAGCACAGACAGCCACCATCAACATAACCATCATCGCCAAGGAAGCGGTAACGCTATCCACCCTCTCCCTTCCACAGGCGCTCATGGACCGTCGGAGGAGCTGTTTGAGGGTGGGCCCTTTGGAGAGGGTATCCTGCCGGGATCGCTTTCCAAGGCCTATGCGAGCACCCTGGGTTCGATTGTTCTTGCCGGTGCGCTGGAGTATGTGATCATGCCGGATATGCCGATCCGTTTGCGGTACTATGGATGTTTCTTGTTCGAGTCGATGCTGCTTGTTGTCAAGGCCAAGAAGATGAGTCTTTATGAGCCTCGGCAGTGGCTCCCCCTGCGGCTGTGTGAACTCTACGAGACCACACGCTTGGATGGTAATCGCGCAGGTTGCAGCTGATATTAATGACTCACAATGTATAAGTGTGCATTCTTTTTTGACCAATGCTTGTTTCTGCCTTCGTTGTCCACAAACATAGGATACACACGGTTCGGATGGAGGATAATGTACGACCAGTTCAGGATCGACTTTGGCGCCAGCTGTGAGGCAGAACGCCAGGCATGGATGACCGCCCTCCGGACACACATCCAGGCTGCCAAACTTGCCCACGCGAGAATACCCCAAAATGCCGCAGCTCTCGAAACCGTCGTCTCCTCTTTGCCTTGGAACATGGCTCGGCCCTCTGCATTACCATCTTCCAGTTCTATGGGATCCTTGGTCGCATCTGAATCCTCGCATCAGGTCCAAGTCCACCACCAACCACCTTCCCCAACTCCCTCACCTTGGTCGACTTGTTCTTCGGCCATCCCATCGCCTCTGATGCCCCCACCCCCTATGGGGACTTCTTCAATCTCGAGTACTATGATGATGGCCATGTCTTTCATGACTAGCACTGGCGAGCCTGAAAAGTGGAACGATCGGGGGACTTCTGGCGTCTCGCTTGATGCTTATGCACAGTACTACGAGCAGCATATCCATCCTCATTCTTATGAGCCTACCTCTGCCGAGCCCTATGACCCTTCCCGACTCGCGTTGACGCATCATTTGTCTGTGGAGAGCAACAGTGATACGCCGCATGGATACGGCATGACAGGTAACCAACCCGGCAACAATACTTCCAACTGCAACCATCAAGACCAGAGCTACAACCCTCTGAACCGGTCCCTCTCCCAGCCTCGCACACGGCCCTCCAACGAGCTCAGCCCACTGTCCGCCAAGAAATCCGAGAGTACAGCCAGTGGTGCTAGTCACTTACTCTTCCCATCTACTCCGTTCCCTTGGCTGGTCCCCGATCCTCGACCTCGAAGCCACTCCTTTGATGTGACTCGAGTCTTTGCGTCGAGTCATAGCGGAATCAAACCTAACCAACGCACATTGGTCCAAAGTATGTTCAAGGACGTCTCGACCGAGAACATCTGGACCACTACTACCACTGTTACCACGGCGAGTTACCATTCTCAACACTCTCCACAGCCCGTCTCTGCTAACTTGTCGTCGCCCATGACGTCTCGAGCAGGTCGGCACAGTACCCCTATGCCTTTCAGCTACTTCAACAGCAATTCCACTTCTTCATCGAACACTGCTGCAGGAAATACGCTCCTGCATCCTCCTACCTCACCTAAAGCGACCACTGGAATGGTAGCATCCACCTCTGAATATTCTCTGTCGACTGCAGGAAGCGTTGCTGTGAGTGGAGCTGGAGAGGATGACGAAACACCCGCGTCAACGACTACCCTGCAGTCTGCAGGATCTTGTTCGTCGTTGACGAGTCGACTCATGCGCAGGAAGAATTCTGGAACCAGTGCCAAGGGCTCGCCTAACGGCCTTGTCCCTGATCCATCTGAAAAGACGGGTGAGTTCTGTACTTTTTTTTTTTTGGCGGCGGCGGCGGCGGCGCAGTTCAAAGTGCCTTTTTTTTATCACTAATTGGTCGATGAAAATTAACCGGTTGATCGTCGATAATGGTTATAGAATGGGAGCGCCGCAGAAGCTCCGCCACTGCAGCAATTGCCGCTACACTCAACTTCCGAAAGAACTTTGATCCTAACACCCACAATCACGTTCAACACCACCGACGACGACTGTCTATCCCAGACCTCTTCAACAACAACGGTGACCACTCGGCTATATCAGGGGTTGCGCCGCCCACACGAGATGGTGGTAGCATATATCAGTGGACCTCTGTCAAGGCGCGAGCACAAGTGATCGAGAAGAAGGCTACCCATGGACTGAATCCTCCGTTCGCGTCGGCGCCTTTGTCGGCCGGGTCCAGGAGCAAGTCCAAGAAGGGCGGTGGGTTAGCCGGAGGGAGGTTGAAGGCGAGTCAAAGTTGTCAAGATCTGTCTTCTTCTTTTGCAGTGGATGCTTCGTCGTCATCTTCGTCTCTGGCGTCATTTGCGATGCCTGGAACAAGTGGTGAGAGTTCGGCGACCTCTTTGCTAGGTATTGACCTCGTGGCTGACGGTGAAATTCTAAACAGTTTGAGCAGTGCAGCAGGAGAGGCTGCTCGGTTCCGACGCGGTAATGGAAGTTCTGAAAGGATCCAACGGCGATCTCTCGGAGTCGCGTTGACAATGACCAGCATCGACCACTCATCTAGCACCGCTGCGCAGTCTTCAACCTCGTCCTCGATCGCCAGTACGAGCGCGGCGGTGCAAGGTTTGCGACCTTCGAATTCCACGCAGTCTCTGCCGGTGTACTTGGAATCCAATAACTCGAGTACGCATTCGCTGGTTGATTCACAGGCCGCAGGGGACTCAGTGCATAAGGAGAGTGCGGTTGAGAAGATCTGGATGGCGATGGGGCGGCTGACGCATAAGCGGAGTGTGGGCGGTCGACATGGCTCTTCCAGCTCCAACAAGAGCCATCAAAGACAGCATCAGCAGCACCAAGGATGCACTCAAGCCTCCAACCAGAGCAGCGGCAGTATTGTTGGTGAGGGTGGTGATAAGACTGGCGTTGCTGGGTCTCCTCGTCCCTTGCGTCGGTCTTCAATTCACGCCTCTGACAGTTCTTCTTTGACTATGGGTTACAATTCTGGAGACGCTTCACCTGTCACAGGATCATCCATGGCGCATACGAACGCCAGTGGCCGGAACCATTACAGGACGGTCTCCGGGTCGACAGTGCAGTCGATGGACTCCGCGACCAGAATAATGAGCAACGGTTCCGCCCCTAACCACCAGGGCATGATTTCTTCCTCGCCCTCATCAGTCCCGCGATTGACATTGACACCCTCTGGATCCACCCGCAGTCGGTCCTCGTCGAATTCTTCAGTCGACTCGAGCCTTCTCTCTATCCATGACCAGCCCAAGTCGAACGACCTGCACTACCAACATCACCATCACAACAAACCGCAACACCCCGATACGCGACATCCACTGCTGCCATGGCCGTTTTCTGAAGACCATAATCACAGCGAAAATGCTCTCACGGGAGGGATGGCGGTCGGCACCAGCTCCCCACGATCCACCTCAACATCATCATGCCATCACTCTGGCGGGTCTGGATCCCGAAAATCCATCTCTTCCTCCTCTGCATCCTCCCTCTCGCCCACCTTGCACTACAACCAAGACCCTTACCAACTTCAGCCCTCCGTACTCCACGACAGGTCATCCTCAGCCACCAAAGTACCAATTTCCTTCCAGGAAGGTTACACCCCTGTGCCCTTCCCTCACACTCCCCACCTAGACCCCAGTATCCAAGACCGCCGAAAGTCCTCGTCGATCCTTCAGAACCTGACACAGGCGTCCCAAAAGTTCAAGACGATGATTCGGCCTCCTGCTGGGATGCGTCGCAGGACTGTGATGAACATACCGCCTATTACTATCGGTCCTCGCAACAGCGGTGGCGTAGCAGGAAGTGGGATGTCGATCGAGCTAAGAAGTGATGGCACCGGTGTCGGCGTATTGACAGAGTTACTGGAAGATGAGGTTGGTAGTATGGGACTGAGTGGTGGGGATACTGATGTAGGGCGGTTGGTGTCTGAGAAGGATATGGAGGAGATCTTTGGTGCCGACCGTGCCGCCAACGATGCCGTCTAGTTAATCCTATTTTCTATTCGACTTATTATTTTCTCCTTCTCCTGGTCTTGCACTCCTCTTCATACTTTTTTTCCTCGTTTCCTTTTCCCTCTTCATTTCCTGATCCTCTTTCGTTCTTAAGAGTTAGCTCAGTTCAACTTATAAATTCCTTACCTTCTTTCTTCTCGTCCTGTCTTCCATTCCTTCATTCTCAGAAGTCAAACGCCCTACAAAAAGCCAATTGTTGTACGAATCCACACTCCCTATACGTCCCCCGTCTCGCTCACCTTCCTTACTATCCAAAAATAAAAAGCATAGTTCACTTCCGAAAATTTCGTGATAATACAACCTATTTGGGGGTTTCAAACCTTGACATTTGATTGCCTATAGCCAAAATGCGCCCTCCATCAAATGCGCCTTTGCTTATTTTGAAATACACTACCTCGAGGGCAGATGTATTTCAAATAAGCCATCGAAATCAGCGCTTATTTTTTTTGGCCAATGTCAAGGATTGAAACCCCCTATTGAATTCAAGGTTTGCCTGTAGGTCTCTGCGGGTGCGGTGCGGAAGAAGAGAAGGAAGGGAGGAGGTGGAATTGAGCACGGTGATATGAAACGACTCTCTGATTGGCTCCAACTCGACGCGTGCCTAAAACATGGCGAATCCCTTTTGTCCGTTCATTAATTTTGATTTGTGGCGCTGGCGCGAAGGTTCAGAAACTCCGCTCTTTTTCTCTCTTTTAAAATCATTTTTTTGTTCGTCTCCTCTGTCTTCATACAATCGTACATTTTGGTGTACCATACATATTTTTCAGGAGCAAGTAAAATTCGACTAGTCCACAGAAGGCACGCTTGTTTGTGTCTTACACCCTTCCTACACCTCGTCTTACACCTCTTTTAAACGCTTCCATCTTTGAAACTCATATCCTTAAACCAAGAACGACATCCTAAACAGGGGGGGGGGCTGTAGCGAGATGTCAATATGCATGTTGAGAGCCGCAATAAAAATGTTCAGCATCCGAGGAAAAATGTGGACACCACTTCTCATTTTTATGCTCCGACGCATATGCCGCGCCTTCTTTTGCCATGGCGCTGCCCGGGTTTGGAGGCAAAGCTGCTTCAAGTGCGCCAGCAAAAAATGAAATGTTATGGTACTACTGCAACCAATCCTTCCTCCACATCCTCACGGCCACCTTCTTCATCTTCATCAGAAGAAGCGCCCAAAGATTGAATCATTCAAGGAAAAGAAGTAAATAAAAAAAGACGAAAGAAGGTTCTTACCCACTGTTCTTCAGTTTCTTACTTTTCATTTTTTTTCGCATCATATCTTCATCTATATTCCACATGCACTTCATTTCAGGGATGAGCCAACAGCTCAATTGAGATTCTTTGTCCTCCTCTTTCCCGACAAACCCACAACCAAGCAAGACAATCAAGCACCACTTTACATGTGACACATGCGCGTCGGATTAGCTTCCCAAGAATATTAGTCTTTGGTAGTATTTCTCGAATCTTGTGAACAACAGTCTTACCACTTTCCATCTTGTCTCACCTTTTTCTTCCTCTGAAAACGTGGATGAGAAACTATTATTGACGTTCTTCATTCTCTTTATCCACAGTTTGCTGTTCCGTCATCTATCCCACAAAAGTATTCTTCAGAATGAAAAAAGGTTGCGCATTTCCTTGTGGTGTTGTAGGAGGATGACTTTGATGTGAGTACAACGATGGCATGATAATTGCTCTCAATAAGAGAGACAGCAACTGCAGTGAACATGCATGTGCATACTTCTACTTCTTTCCCTTGGACTCGAAACAAGGCAGTATCCCATTCCTTTGGCAGTACCCCTTCTGCGTTCTTTTTTTTCAGTTCTACTCTAGGGAGAAAAAGGAATAAGCACTGATTTCACGTTTTTCTTTTAAAACTCCATTCCACTCACCCCGCTTTGACAATTGACATCAATGAACGTTGTAGGCACCGATCAGAAGAATAGAGACACGAGTTGAAGACGATAGAATGTAGTTCCTCCTTCCATTATATTTAATGCTCTCAGTTGTTTGTTGTTTGCGGTTACACCAACAGTCCAACTTTCTTGTTAGTTTGTCCATTTGTTGGCTGTTTTTTTGTATCCCATTGCCCAACAAAAAGATTGATAAACATACTATGTCAACATACAAAACAGAACACGAGCATAACATGGGTGCCCTACCTCGGTTCTCAGTCACCTTTCTTTTTTTTTTTCGTGACGAAGACAACTCGTTTAAATGCCCTTACCATTTCTCGGCATTGTCTTTCCTTTATCTTTCGCCATTCCTTTCCTCCTCTTCCACCTCTTCCGCACCAGTACCTTCTTTCTCCTTCTCTGATTGCCAAGGTAATCTCTCTGATATGAAGGTCTCCGCCATTCTCTCCGCCTTGATGGCCACCGCCCTCATCACCGTCGTCCACGCCGCACCATCCAAACCCCCCTCCGGAATCGACGATGACGGTGACGCTCTTCAACGCCTGGTCATCAACTACAACCACACAACTGCCGCAGCCATCGTCGCCGAGTACAACAACGCCCTCCACAACAGCAACCTCCGCTCCAACTCCATCAAGGCCGCAGCCCCCGTCGTATCCAAGGACATCCTCCCCTATTGCGTCGCTCTTTCCCCCATCAAACCCGTCCGTATCAAAATCTACAAGAACCAACAAACCTGCGACGTCAACGGATTTCGAACCCTCTGGGTGTTCACCGCCCATAACAAGAAGGACAAACACCACGCCGCGACTCCTGCCTGTATCGGGTCTGCATCCAGCCAGGACAGCCACCAGTTGTTCCCTGAGCGGTCCGAGTGTACGGGGAGTATCTGGAAGCAGGAGTTTGTATTCTACATGTCTGGGAAGTACGGGGCCGAGAACCCTGCCGTCGGAGGGGTTCGCGAGACGACAGAAAGATGGATTGCCGATAACGAGAAGAGGATGCTCATGTACCCGTACTATGACGGAAAAATCCATTGGTGGACGGACGGATACCAAGTCGGATACCGATCCCGTTGGAGACTTGCCTCCGATCGCGAGATGACGATCCTCAGAGCCGAACTGCCCAAACACGCCGCAGTCAACAATGGTGTCTCGGTCGTGCCCCCACCCAACGCTGCTACTCAATGGTGTGCCCAGGACCTAGTCGCGGCCTACAACTGGGGAGCGATCGTTTCCACCCCCAACACTGTCCCCGGAACGGTCCACCCCTATTTCCAATCCGATGCTACCAGAGACGAGTGCGCGCACTTAGTCCCAAAATCCTTCATCCGAATGGCCCGTGTCAACGTCGACGGGTTCATCCCGGTCGAGATTATGATCGACAATAAGGTCCATGCTGCTGTCTCGATTAAGGCCGATACTCCGATCATTGCGGCCTATGTTCGTATCGCACTTCAAGAGAGTTTGAGAACGGGCGCCCCCTTGCCGGTGGTGGTGGATCCAGCCCAAAGTGATTTGATTATCACGGTTGTTGCGGGGACTATTGCTGTCATTGGCGGGTCTGCTGCCTACCAGCACCCCATCTAGAATAGTTTTCTTTGTGAGGCGCTAGATAATATTGCGCGTTTCAAGTAAAATAATTAATCCGGACAGCTATTGCGAACCTCAGTTAAAAGTGCGCACCACTTTAATTTTTATCAGAATAAAAAGTATTCAGGCGCGAATAGTTCTTTAGTCCTCATCTTCAGGAATCTACCTTTACATCTGCCTGACGCGAACGCTTTCAGAATAAAACAGCACCTTGAGTAATAAGAAGCGAAACACGCCGAACAAAAAATTGAGCCGAAGAGGTAAATTGTTTTCTGACTGCTCCCCCGCGAAAACTTGCTCTCCATGGCCGTCTCAGAAGCCTTACGGTGGCGAGCTAAATTTATGTCTCCAAAGCATCCAAGGTATTTTCCTCACTGATGTGGCTAACTTGCTCACTGATCGCTGTCGTTGTCGCTCTCTTAGCTATCAACATCGCTGAGCTCGCTATTGTCGCTATCGTTGGTGTCGACTAGAGGGAAAGAAGGGTGTGGAGTGTGTCTTGTTGCTCGATGTGTTGGATGGGGAATAGGCTTTGGCGTGGTTCTTGTTGCTCAACGTGTAGAAGGGAGGAAAGGGTGTGGTGAACTTCTCGTTGCTCGACGTAGGGCCATGGTGTATAGCTGGGAGGTTGTAAGGTAAGAAAGGAAGAATGCTAACAGAGAAGACAAGCGTGACTAAGCTCTTCTTATTGTTTTTAGTTTTGGTGTGAAACAATTTTTGCTGGGAGTAAAATAGTCTCGGTGCGCTTTTTCAACTGAAAGTCGCAATATCAACTTTTTTTTCCATCTTTATTCACGCTCAGTCGAAGGAAGTTCGCATCTTTCTAAAATCTGCTACATCGCGTTCATCTACGCTCTTGTAGCTTTCAAATGCTTGGACCATGCGCCCCATCTCATCTTTGGACAGCTGATATATATGGCCGGTCACTGTAATCATTGGATTGTTGTTTTTCACTCTGCTCTTGTTAACTCCTACGGTCCCTCTAATGTCTATGTCAAAATCGACCGCAACCTGAGCAACACCCCGTGGTGCTGGTGGAAGACCTGTGATTTCGAGCATGCCGATCATGGTGTTGTCCTTGACACGCGAGCCCTCTCCCTCGTAAACAGGGACCAAAAGACGCGTCTGGTTGTCTTCTTCAGTGCAAACTGTGTGGGTGATCTTGGTGGGGATGGTATAGTTGCGCTTGATGACAGCGGTCATCACACCGCCTCCATCCCCAACTCCGATGCTGTGCGAGACGACATTTAGAAGGATGATATTTTGGAGCTTTGGCGCGAAAGAACCGGTAAGGATCGCCGCGTAGATAGCAGTACCGTGAGCAACGGCGTCATCCGTATGAAAGGTGGTGATGAGCTCCTTGCCGCCGAAAAAATCCGAGACCAATTGCTGAACCTTAGGGATGCGGCTCGACCCACCAACAAGGATGATCTCGTCGACGGAAACCTCGCCTCTTCTTTTGGAATCACGAAGGACCTGTGCGATTGGTTCCAATATGCTTTCGAAGAGATCCTGATTGAGTGTCTCGAACCGAGCGCGGGTCATGGTGGTGGAAAAGTCGATGTCGGCGGTGAGATAACCAATGTCGATGGTGGCCTCGGTAAAATCCGAGAGGGTGCGTTTCGTACGCTCACAGATAGTTCGCAGTCGAGCGAGGGCGCGGGTGTCGGAGGATATATCCCGCCCACTACGGCATTTGAACTCCTGAACTAGATCGTCGACAAGGCGGTTGTCAAAGTCCCGGCCTCCCAAATGCGTATTGCCTGCTGTGGCGACGACGTCAATGATATCGAGCTCGAAGTAGAAGAGTGTTACTTCTAGGGTGCCGGCACCGAGATCAATGATGAGAATATTTTTTTCGTCGGTAGTGGTTGCCCTGTCCACGGCGAGGGCGAGGGCAGCCGCTGAGGCTTGCGAGATGACGTTGAGGATGTTGAGTCCCGCAATCGTTCCAGCATTAACGACGGCCTGACGTTGGGCGTGACTGAACTTGGAAGGGACGGAAATCACAGCATCTGTGACGATGGTTCCAAGATGAGCCTCGGCAGTCCGATGCAGCTCGGCTATGACCATGGCAGTGACCTCCTCCGGTGAAAGTTCCTTCATTCCATCCTTGTAGGCAACACGGTAGTAAGGCTTATTACCCTTGCCGATGACCTTGAAAGGCCAGCGCTCTATATCCGACTGAACGTCCTTGTCGTCGAATTGGCGACCGATAAGACGCTTGATATCGAAGATAGTGTTGAGAGGGTACCTGGAAACTCGATCCTGTGCTTCCTGACCGAAGAGGAGTCCTGTTTCCGAAAAGGCGATCAAGGAGGGGGTGGCATGAATGTCCTTGCCATTGGAGATGACCTCGACGTGGTTCTGGTTCCAGATTGCAACTTTGGAGAATGCCGTTCCAAGGTCGATCCCGATGCCCACCTTTTCGTCTATTAGTCAAAGAACGACGATCGAAAATGCAAGGTCGTGAGTGTGAGTGTTTCATGCTAGGCGTTGGTTTAAGTGACATAAAAAGAGAGCAGCTTGGGAGAAAAATACTTGGAACAGGGTAGAAGGGAGAGCGGCGTCGCCGATGCGATTGAGAAGAAAGTGGAGAGCTGTGGACATGTTCTCGCCCATACATGTTTGTTGCCAGTTCACGTCGAAGCTTTTAGTGGTAGACCCCTGTTCGGGGTTGGTATCGAGCTGTTGAGGGACAGGTTGAAGATCGTGATTGTTTAGAAGGGGAACGAAACGGTGGCAGTAGGAGGGGGAAGGCTGACGAGAGGTGATAGAGTGTTCATTTCTATCTTGGGCGAAAAGGGGTTACCTTGTTCACGGGTCATGGCGTTGGTGTGCGAATTTTCACTTTGTCTGTGTTTATATTGAAGCGTCCAATGGGTAAAAAGATCCAGAGGTGCAGGGTTCAGAAGGGGTAGGTAAAAGGGCTGTAGATGCGAGGCGAGAAGCTCAAGAGAACGTGAATATGAAGGGCAAGCAAAGATAAATCAGAGATAAAATGAAATAGAAAGGTGACGAGGAAGGAGGGCGGAGGAAAGGGTAGAAGTGAAGAGGAAGGAGAAGAAAAGAAGCAAACTCGAGGGAAGTGCGTGAGGGAGGTAGTAAGTCCCCTCACTTCCCGTGGACTTCGCCGTTTTGAGTGACGTTGTTACAGAGAGCCCATTCCTTGCAGTGGTTTGACCTCACCGTAATTTTGACCAAAGTAGATACTGCAGTAGTAGAAATAGCGAGGCAGCTCGATCTTTTGCTCCATGTCCTTTCAAAAGACAACTTCACGAAGCCGTTTATTTCAGTGTGTATTGTTTGCTTGCGTATCGTGTCATAAGATCCCCCCCAGTTTCAACAACCTTCTTCTACATTTCCTTTACTCACAACATCAACCTCAACTGTGAGTGTAACAACCACTCCACAATATCTCAACCGAACCCACCTGATTCCGTAACAACGTGAGCACATGCTGCATTGACGAGAGTTTTTTTTTTTTTTTTTGTTTGTAAGAAATTTATTGCGTCGTGGGAGTGCGTGCAGTAAATTAATACTCCTCGCCTACAGGAGTCACCACCGTTCAAAAGATATAAAAATAAATACTTTCGAAAAAAGTACAAAGGTTACATCTAAACTGGGAAAAAAACAGTGAACAGAGAAAACAGGAAGACCAGGCAAAATAAGTACAGAAAGGTAAAGAATAAAAATACAGGTTAGGTGGGAAAGTTGTTTTCGACAAGGGGGAGCTCGACTGGGGGCGGGGGTTCACGCTCCTCGCTCTGGCGCTTCTTCTCAGCCAACTGAGCGCAAACTTGGGTAATGGCCAAATCCACCGCGGCAAGGACCGTGCGAGGTTCAAAGGCTTGATTCTCACGGACAAAAGCGTGATGGTACCTCCAGATGGAGGCCAAGATGGTACCGATCAAGATGAAGATGGGAATATCATGAAGTGGTTTGACTGGGTCCGGGTCAGGAAAAAAGAGGCTGCAGATATAGTCCGCAGTCCAAGTTCGTTCCTCCATATATCTCGACAGTGCGGCTTGCCATACTTCCAGCTTCTTGGGGCAGCTGAAAAGGAGGTGCTGACTTGTTTCCAGATCCGTTCCACAGACACGGCAGAGGGGCTCAACCATATCGGGGATAATGGAATGAAGGTGGAGGCCAGAGGGGAGTTTGTTGATCAGGAGCCGCCACCAGACATTGCGCGCATTGTGCGGGATCTTGTTCTTCCAGAAGGATGTCCAGAAGGTGGCAGTGAGTGGTGGGGGCGGTGCGACCATGGGTGGGTGATGTGGTGTTGGGGTTGGAAGGCGGTAAGACTTGGAGAAGATCATCTGTCGAAACGCGCGGGTATTGGCTAGTTCGAAGGTGCCATTCTCAGACTTGTTGATAGCGATCCCGTTTGTGCGTTCCGCCAGGTCGTCAACCAGGTCGAAAGGCCCGTCATTATCTAAGGCTCGTCTCAGGGTTTACACTTAGAGATGTAGTTCTCATACATGAAGCTCCTAGTATAACTGTAGATGAGAACCCCCCCAAATGGATGGGACAGTTACTCTATTCTTAACATCTCCAGAAACAACTGTCAAATCATCCATGGAAGATATCTGCTTCACACGAGCGAAAGAGTCCATACAGCGATCTAGTCACCTGTGTTGAAGCAGAACCTCTTCTCCTCATAGAAAAACCTGTTGGATAGCCTTGCCGCACAGAGCATTCAACCACAATTTAAGCATTTCCTTAAGAACTGGGTTGAAAGGGATCTTGACTGCTTTTTCAAGCTTCCCTTCTTTTATAAGCGCATCATACTCAGCCTTATATCTATCCTGTTGCTTTTTAGCTTCCACTGGAGGCTGCATATATCCAACGAACACTCTGTTATCGGGACATTCCCCGTAATACTCCTCTATTACCACATAAGTGGCCCCGAATTTCTTTAGAATCCGGATGTCCTCATGTGTAATACAAGTTTCTATAACATCCGCATAATCCCAGTCCCACGTCGTATCTTTTTCCTTACGTTTGGGTATTATTTTTTCCTATGACTGTTTGTGGATATATACGTGATATACTCCAATTTTCCCATCTCTAAATACCTTTGTATATGTGAACGGATAGGGTTGGTGGATCATGACATCAGATATAGAGACGTAACGTCGATACAATTGATCTCCGCATTAATAACACCTACTCTAAAAACCTGGGTTCTCCCACCTATGACTGTCTTACGAATAATAACATACATTTCATGATCCAAAATCGGGATTTTATCGTGTATATCAGCAGGCAGACTAGTTAGAAACGCCTTGTATGTCATATCAGCAGTCGTGAGCGCACCCTCAAAAATTAGCCCTTCATGTTCCTCTATAGCAGTTTGTTCAAGAACGATATGTTTAACCGCAAGGAAAAGCTCCCAAGTAATCTCCACATCTCTGAGCAAGTATTGCAAGATCCCTTCTTCGTGGTCTGCAATGTATCGTGAAAATTCTTCGCGGTAATAAGCGTCTTGAGCTTCATGATACTTCAGCTCTAGCTTTGCGCTTTCTATGTGGAGCGCCTCGCATGCCATGGCGTCGAAGCGAACAGGCGTAACTTTTTTCTCAGATTAGAGAACGATCAGAAGTTCTTGAATCTGTCCTTTAAACACCATGCGACCCTTCCTTTTCTTCAACGGGTACGTTGGGGGTACGCGAATGTGGCGCGCGTGCGCATTTCGTTCTGTTACATGCGCTGCGATCGAACTCTCGAAAACATAAGTAGAGACGAGGATAAAGACATTCAGCGAGGAAATAGCATCATTGTGGACAAAGAATAATAGCGCAATGAGGATGAACAATGGACTAAAACTGAGTATCAACGTTCCAGTGCCTTATATGCTTTCATATACCAACCAAACCCTTTCTTTTCAGTATGGTTGTCTTCCACTTTTAGTTTAATCGGAACATGCATCAATGCAATTCCTGCTTTCTTCCAGCTTTGATCGACTAGCCTTTCATCATCCAAATTATTATCGTACGGATAGCTAGCTCAAGTCCGAAGTCGTTTTGTTTTTCTGTGCCGTGAATGAGATACGGAGATAGATTGAAAAGTATTATAATTCTTACCTCGTTAGCGCGCCATGGTGATAGGAGGTATGCAAGAGGATGCTCAGAAAATGAAGAACCGTATGTTTATGAAAGGAGAGATATCGAAATGAGTGCCGATAAGGAGCTGCGGGATTGAGATGGTGTCTTTCACAATAAAATACCCAATAGAAGGGGATCCGATGGCATCTTTCAGCTCTACATTTCATTTTTATTTCGCTTTTAGGGACGCAGTCGCTGCTGAAGAGAGAGGCGAGCAGTCTTCTATTCACCTTTTTCCCCCTGAGAACGATAGGCGATAGCTGACTGGCGTGAGAGCATCTATATTGAGTGGTCATCTTCGCTTGCCTTTTGCTTTGCAATTTTTGTTTTCAGTGACATGTATGTCATCAATACGTTTAACCAAGCAGAAAACAATAAACACAATAGGTCAGATTCAAGAGGATATGCCTTAGTTGAATAGGCGAGCAATGGAGGGCCACTTTGAGCGAGAGAGGGAGAAGAAAGAAAATGCAAGCAGTGGCCATGTGGGCCTGTCCTTCATATATAGTCGTGTATCGATCAAATAATCAGATAAGCTCTTGCTCATCTCACGCGTCTAGACTGCGACGTGTATCAAATGCGATGATCAAAAGAAAAAAATCTGGACGTGCTGATAGGTCCTGGACGCGTTTCTTCACATAGCAGAGGTTTCGGTCAGCTGACGTCGTACTTTCAATGTTGGCTCAAAACAGTTGCTCATGTTCAGTGGAGGCCATTCTGGATGATGAAAAGGAGAGTCGTCTGGGCCGCGCCGCGTAACTGCCTTTACTCTTTGAGCCCAATGCACAGTCCCGCGATCGATGAAGGACAAAAAGGCCCTACCGAAGAACATCAGTTTCTGTCCCTCTCTTCAATCCCCTGGCTGACTCATGTTCCTCTCTATCATTATTTTCACTGAAATTACAACCTAATCCTGCATGCTAACAGCATCTTCGCCAGAGTGTCCATTTGTTCCATGCTTTATTGTCCATTTGAGATTCCTGTCCCTCAAAATCACCTCCGACTACATCCAGACACAGCACTCATTAACCAACTCAACCACATTCTCAAACAACTCCCGATCCCGTAACCTTTCTTCTTTCTCCTCCTCCCCACTCTGCCCCCGTTCCAAATTCGGTTCCTGAATGTCCAGCGCCAACGACAACACAACCGCCCTAGACTCCATCGGATTCTGGTGTTGGATCATCTGGGTTATGTGAGACGCGTACACTTGATACAGCTGTGTCTTTTTTGAAGCCGAGGATCCGGCGCCAAGGAGGAACTTTGAAGATGTTGAGGCCAAGTCTCCCGCTGCTGTTGATGCTATGAGTGATTGTTGGTCTACCGTCGTGTGGATCTAATTAATTGCATCGTTAAATAGAGATCATAATAACCTTGGGTTAGCGTTCAATCGCCCCCTGTAGAAGGAGTTGTTGTCCAGATGGGTGTATTGACTCCAGTTCTGAGGTGAAGTATGAAGATGTATGTATAGTACCAGACTACCGATTTTTCCGTATTGGCTGACGAGGATGAGGATCTTGTCGACGAATGAGGTGACGAGGACTTCTGTGTGCCGGCCTTGGATGATGCGGGCGGCTTGTCTGTTGATCAGCGGAAAGGGTGCCTGTTGCTTGTCCATTGTATATATGCCTCCTGTTGTTGTCGTAGTTGGTGGTGAGTCCTGATGAGAGTGAGAGAGTGAATGCAAGAGGGGACGCGCAACCTTCTGTTCAAGACGTGTTCGTTGCCTTAGTCCTTTCGTGACATTTTGGCAGTCACTTTGACTGCCTTGCGATTGGTCAATTGACGTCGGGTACTCAATGTGCCGAGCAAGCCCTCTTCTTCAAATCCTTGCATGAGAGTGTGTGAGCAAGTGGAGAAAATCAAGGGAGTCATCGCCGTCATACCCACTGATATCACACTGATCAAACCATGTTAAATAACGGCCATTCTCACTCCTCTTACCCCCTCTTCTTTCCTTCGAAAACCTTCTCTCCTCCCACCACACCACCTCCCTCCTTCACCAACCCAACACCGACCAAGCAATGACCCAAGCACTCCCCCCCGCACCCACATCGGCCCTCGACTGGGACAGCCTCGGATTCAAATGGGTTGACACCAACGGCCATGTCAAGTACATCTTCAAGGACGGCAAATGGGACCAAGGCGAATTCGTCCGCGACTCTTACATTAAAATGCACGTCTGTGCTCCCTGCCTCAACTATGGCCAGGAGGTAACTACTTTTTTTTTTTCCAAAGGGAATGAAGGAGTGAATGAGTTGTGACGGGTGAAGAAGAAGAGGGGGAGGGTTTTTGGGAGCGAGGCGGCGTGCGAATAGATAGTCAACTGGCCTGGTTGCTCTCACTTCGTACAAAACATCAGCGCTTGGACTCCCCCACCCTTTCCGTCATGCCCACCAAAAAAAAAAAAGTCCGATGAAAAGATATCTATGACTAACTTCATCTACACCCACCACTCACCATCCAACCATAGTGCTTCGAAGGAATCAAGGCATTCAGATGCAAGGATGGTCAAATCCGCATCTTCCGCCCCGACGCAAACGCAAAGCGTATGATCTACTCTGCAGAACTCGCTTGCATGGCCCCCGTCCCCGAAGCTCTCTTCATCGAGGCCTGTGAACGTGCCGTCGCCAACAACCTTGAGTTTGTCCCTCCCTATGGATCTGGTGGTGCGTTGTACTTGAGACCCTTGTTGTTGGGTACGGGCCCTGAGATTGGGCTCTATCCTGCTCCCGAGTTCACCTTTATCGTCTCTGTCATTCCTGGTAAGTTCATGGACTTTGTGGATGGAGGAGAGAAAAATAACGATGTGGGAATTGTGTCGAATGTACTGGTGTGGGACGCAATGTGATCTGGGAGGACCCTCGGAGGATAAACTTTTGCGGTTTCTGACATGTTTCCTTTCTTTGATCATGTTTCTAATAGTCGGAAACTTCTACAAGGGAGGTGTCAGCCCCGTCGACTGCCTGGTCGTCGACAGCTTCGACAGAGGTAACTTACACTTACACTTTACATGATCCAATCTACATCTCTATGTACCCACCAACAAACACATCATATGAGTCAACCCACAAAACCTTCTCTTGCTTACCACATTTCCGGAACTACATTGAACCCTAAAACTAACCCACTTTCCATCATCCCTCCCCCACCCATCTTACCAATTAGCCGCCCCATTGGGAACAGGAGCCGCAAAGCTCGGCGGAAACTACGCCCCCGTCCTTCGCCACAGCTCAGAAGCAAAGGCACGCGGATACCCCATCACCCTCCACCTCGACTCCAAAACCCACACAAACATTGACGAATTCTCCACCTCAAACTTTGTAGCCCTCACCTACCCTTCCTCCACCACGGAAACCCCCAACCCTACTTTCTGTGCTCCAGAATCTCCCTCGATCTTGAACTCGGTGACAAAGCAATCCCTGGTCCAGCTCGCAAAATCCTTTGGATGGTCCGTCGAGAACCGTGTGATTCCATTCACAGAAGTCCAAGAGAACCGTTTCGAGGAAATCGCCGCCTGTGGAACAGCGGCTGTGATTACTCCCGTCAAATCGATTGAACACCAGGGAGTCAAGACTTTCATCGGGACTAGCAAGACTCAGGCTGCGATTGGACCCGGGTTCTTGAGACTTTTCACGGCTATGCGTGGGATCCAGAATGGAGATCTTGAGGATCCTTATGGATGGATGCAGCCTGCCCAGGGTATTGCTCCCCGCAACGAGGCTTAAAATGTACACTTCCGTTTTATTTACTTTCCAACTGAATAAACAAAACAAGTAATAACAGAAAAAAATAACGGCATACAATGATAGCCAATAAATGAGAAAAAAAAAATGAACTACATGCTCGGATTTATTAATCAGAGGCAATTTCACCTTCTTCAAGCTCACCCTCTTCACGCTCATCTTCGTCTACTGGGGCAACGACAGCAGGGGCAATAGGAGCAGCAGGAACAGCCTTGGGTGGCTCCTCTGCAGCAACTACGGGAGCAGGTTTGACAGTCTCGACCTGCTTCTGCTGAACTGCGACCGGTGCGGGTGTTGGCGTTGATGTCGGTGCGACGAATGCTGGCGTGACCTTCGGCTCTGCTGGTGCTGGTACTGGTGTGATTACGGAGGAGTCGACCTCCATCGCCTCCAGATCCTTGCTTGCTGCGGGTGCAGGCACAGTAGGAACCTTCGTTGGTTCTGCTACTGCTGCTGTGGGTTCTTGCTCTAATGCCGAACTTGCTGTTGTTGGTGTCGATTGTTGTTGTGGTTGATGTTGCTGATGTTGCTGTTGTGGTGGTGGAGCTGGCAAAAATTCGACTACTGCAAGAGCAGGAGAGACCTGCTCCTTCTTATCTTCCTTGCGGTCCTCTGGTACTACTGGCGATGCGACGGGTGTGCTAACAGAGTGCTCATGATTAGGTTTGGCAGGGGCAGTATCGATTGCTGTTTTGACTCCTGAATCAACCGGCTCAGCCAACAACTTGTCCTGACCAGCGTTGGTGTTGTGATGATCTGAAACATCCTTGGATGATCCGTTCTGAATAGCCGCAACGGAGGCCGACTTGACTTCAGCAGGCTTGGCAGCAGCAGGAGTGACAGTGCGTTTCGTAGGTCCATTCTCAGACATCGGCCTCCAGTAGAGTCGGCTCACAACACAAAAGACTCCTTCCTGATGTGCGTCGTCACTTCCCTGAGCATGGTCATCAGCTTTGCTCGACGTCGCTGCCTGATGGGCAGACTCCTTGGTGCCATCATGGATCTCGCCATCCTCCATATCGACATCGCCGTCCTTGGATGTAGGCTCGACACCCTCCATCCCATTCCACGTCGTAGCGCCGTTCTTCCCTCTTGGGCTAGGCTGGATGACGACTCCACGCTCGACCCACTCGAAATCCTGCCAGTCAAGGTCCTCATAGAGAACCTCAGTCAAGTCGGCAGAGTCCAAAGGATAGCTGGCTTTACTCCAGCTCGAGAGCGACGTTCGTGGAGATATGACGGCAAAGCGATATTGGTCAAATCTCCGGGCATCAGTTCCTGCTTGGTGCTGCAGCGAAATCTCGTAGCGCTCCTCCTCATTCTCCAGAATCAATACCTCCTTCTTCAACCGCCAGCTCGTCCATTTGCGCGACAGTCCATCATGACGATCCATCACCAACTCTGGTGAATACTTGAAACTATTTCATGTACGAGAAAGATAAACGCTTGGTCAGTTATTGCCTTCTGCCTTTACAAATATGAGTCGCACACAAAAGTACAATACGAAGCAGAGGACTTACCAAGGATCGCCTTGATGCGTGAATTCAAAGGTAGCTGTCCGCATGGCCCGCTCGTTCTGAAGGCTCTCGGTGGTCGCGTCGTGAATGTTGGCCAATACACGCATTCTCTCTTGGCTATACTCCTTCATGCGCCGCTTACTCTGGCTGCGACCCTTGTTGAGGGCCTCTCCTGCTTCCAACTTCCGGATCGACTCGATCTTGAAGCTCACTCCATCATGCCCTGTGCTCCATGTCCTACTCTTGATACGGTGCCGGATCGACCCTTGGTACTTGATGAGTTTTGGCATGACGCGAAGGGTTACTGCAAGATCAAATCCAGGGCAGATGTGTTTGATAGGGTTCGACACAAAGTTGTGATGTTGACTAGTGGGGTGGAGCGAGTCCTCATCAGTGCAATGAGAGTTGGTCGGTGGAATATAGTATCCCGCGTGAATCAGCACTATCGTCAACATAAACGTTAAAGGTCAGAGTTCAGTTCTGAACAATCCTTGCGCGCATGTTCACCCTTCATATAAATCCATCTATCAATGCCGGCACTTACTGGCGACAACGTCGGAATCGTCAGTGTAGATGTCAGTTCCCCAGACCTCCCGCTTCTTCACCTTGGTATTGTCATATGTCAAGTATGTAGAAGCGACACGAACTTCAAGCAAAGAGTTTTCCTTTCCTTGCATTGCAGGTAACAACACTGCAGGGTCATATCGGTAGTATCCTAAGTATCACAACCGAAATAAGGTAAATGTTAGGATTTATCTTGATATCACCAGGGGTCAGTACGCATATTTGAGGAAGTGCAAAGTGACAAGGACATACCTAAAAAGAGCTCAGGGCAACCGTTCATCTTGAGGCTGGGGTCGTTCTTAACGATCAACCGTGGGACATGACGCTCAACGATAAGTACCGAGTTAGACAGAGATGGAAGAGGAGCATTGGGGACCATTCCTGAAAGGTGGTGGTGATGAGATGGTCCATTGGGTGGGTAATGAGGATGAGGATGACCGTTCATAGGAGGTGAATGTGTCATGTTGAGGTGCTGATTAGGTGAATACGAGTTGGGTCGTCCGCTGTTCATAGGCGGTGGATGGTTGCCTTCTGGTCTGTACATTGGTCTGTGGCGGTTGTGAAGGTCATGAGAATGGGGTGGGGGAGGGGCTCCTCCTGTGACAGATCCCAATCCTGGAAGTTTGTTGCTGCCTGGTGGGGCTGGACCTCCTGGTACTCCTGGTCCTGGCAACGGCTCCTGGTGAGGACGAGCACCAACTGGAGAGGGCAGACGATGACGCTGACTGCCGTATCCAATCACTCCGCCAGACTCCATAACTTCATCTGCTGGATAGTCCTTGGAGGCGCCGCGAATTCCTCCTCCAGGAGCAGAGGTGAAATCCTGACTACGTCTCGACGATTGACTAGGATCG
This sequence comes from Linnemannia hyalina, assembly GCA_019671135.1. NCBI lineage: Eukaryota > Fungi > Mortierellomycota > Mortierellomycetes > Mortierellales > Mortierellaceae > Linnemannia > Linnemannia hyalina. The sequence continues at coordinate 199,494 of JAHRHY010000007.1, read as the reverse complement.
GGCATTTCGCGACCGTATCCGGAGTGGTCAGAGTGACTAGACATTGGAGGCTCCACTCGATGAACACTTGCCAATGATTTTGGAGGTGGGACGGATTGTCCAGGGAGAGGGGCGGAGGAATGCTGGGGTGCTCCTGGTCCTGGCTGGTGGTGTTGTCCAGACAAGGTAGAGTGTTGTGGCGGAGCCATAGGTGGCGGCGAAAGGGATCGGTTATGACTAGGAGGGTTTGCAAAGGGATCAAACATACTTCCGGCCGTCCGCCTACCGCGATCCTGCTCCTGTTCACTATCGTCATCGTTATTCAGCAGCAAGGCGGACACTGACATTGTGCTCCGAGATGGTCGAGCGCTTTGTGAAGCAGGGTGGCTGGGTGCTCCCGCGATGGAGCTCAATGGCGGCAGGCTGGTAAGTTGAGCAGGTTTGTTTATGGCTAGGTTGCCTTCCATGAGTGCTGGCCGGGAAGGGTCGGGGTGGATTGGCGACAAGGTGTTCCTGGCCATCGTAGGAGAGGATCTGGGAGGATCTTGTGTAGAGAGTGCAGGTGGTGGGGCAGCCTTGAACAGAGCACTAGGGGGAGAGCTATTAACTGCCTCGTGTGGGATAGGAGCTCTAGAGGTAGGACTGACTGGCTTTTGGCTGTCTGTTGTTCCGTTTCCGACTACTGACTCAGTCGCTGTCATAGGGACATCTTTGGTCTGGCTTGTGACGATGGCAGCGTCGGATGGAGTTAGATCAGCATTCGACTTGGACTTTTCTGCCATCTGAATATCCTGATCCTGTACAAGCTGGCCTTCTTCAGCAGTGGATACTCCCTTTTCATCCTGTCGGGCGACTAATTGCTCTGAAAGTTTACCCTGTGCTGCTGATTCAGCTGCAACGGATAAGACTGCATCTTCCTTCCTGTCAGCTCCATTGGTAGCTCCGTTCGCGGTAAGATCCGAATCTGTTGATTCAAGCTCTCCCTCTTCTGGTTCTGATGCTACTGTTGATTCAGACAGTTCGGGGTTGATGACCAGATTGGAAGCAGCAGGGACTGCAGCTGTGATGAAGTTGACGTCTGCCTGGTTGTCCAAAGTCTCGAGTGTGGCGACCAATGGCTCTGAGAGCGAAGCGACGGCTAAGATCGATCCTGACAGGTCCTCATGCGAAGGCTCTGTGGTAGGTGCCAAGAGAGCATTGACAAGGTCCTGCCCTGCCGTCTGTTCCTTTCCTGCTGCTGATTCCTGCTTGTCTGTCGAATCCGTAGCTTGAATTTCTGAGGCGGCTGCAGAATCAGCCACTAATCAAGTTTAAAAGGGAATATCGTATTTAGCCAATTATTTGGAAGGTAATTATTAATCACACGAAATCCATTGAATGAGTCTCCTTACATCTTTGCAACAATCGATCCATACCTGAAGACTCGGCATCATCCGTCTTGGCCTCGGCTTTAGTTGAAAGTGCACTTGCTGCTGTATCGTCTATTACATCCAAAAGACCAGTTACATGCCAATCATTAGTACAGTTGTCAGACAGACTGGCGAGATCTTTTTTTGCGCCTTGAACAAGTACGTTCGTCATCTAAATGAAACAATCAAATAAATCATGATTGATCGATTACCAGTAGAATGGGCATCGTTGTCCATTTCCCCGACCCACTCGGCAAGTCCCTTGGATTCCTGAGAAGGATCGGCCAGATCGATCGAGGGTGAAAAGTCGGATCCAGTATGGTTCATCTCCATCATCAGTTTGACTCTCTTATTAGCCTCACTACCGAGTGGTTGCATGTTCTCGGCCGCCATGGTAGCAGCAAAATGGGTCGCAGGACTGGGCTTCACAGCCTCGGAGGCTCCTGATTTTGTGCCGTCAACCTCCATTGCCGACGACAAGCCATCTCCAACCTCTGTGATAGCTGCAGCGACGGAGGTAGTTTCTGATGGTGGTAGCAGTGTGGTTGATGTGGTTGCTGTGGTTGCTGGCGAAGGGTCAGCGTCAGAGTCGAGGAGATCCTCGTTGGAGCGTTTTTTGGTGTCCATTTTTGAGAGTACACCCCCTGGTAAAAAGATCTGCTGCTGGGCGTGACACGGCGGTGGCTTGATCCAGATCGGCGTGTCGAGTCGTCGAAATTGGGAGCGATTTCAAAAATATAAAATTGTGAGCTATTGATGGTGCCACGAACAAAGGAAACAATGGATGGAGCCGCATAGCATGTTGTTGCAAGCAGGCGATAAGAGGAAGAAAGAAAGTGTGTCAATTGAGTGTTTGTTGTTGTTCCTTGTTTGTTGACATAGAATAAGTACGTTGCTTAGAGTACAAGAACAAAACAGGTGAATAGCGAGTTGTAATAAGACATACACCGAGGGCCGGAGAGGGAGTGCTGATCAACTCTGAGGTGTGTTTCGAGTGGTGTGAGATGTGAGAAATAGCTCCCCTGGGTCCGAATGCACACTATTTTGTTGGGAGCAGTAGTGTTCCAGGTATGTGTTAGCTATGAAAAATAGAGAGAGACTGATTCCCAGGAACGTACTTGTTGTCGACAGTAAGGCGTTGTTGTCTTACCCTTCTGGAAGTAGAGGAGGAGTTGAAGTGAATGGAAAAGTGACGCGTCAAGGGTGATGCGGTGCTTGTTTGTTGTGTTTACTGGTTGAACGACAGGAATTAAAAAAAAACGGTGGCGGCAGAAGAAAAAAAAAGGGTCAGAGAGCAATCGAGGTGGAGGCTGGTGCTGACGGGAGAAGAGACTCTTGTTGTGCGTGGACGAGAGGCGAGGGCGAGTGTTGGCTCGAGAGGAGAGAGAAGAGAGAAAGAGAGAGGAAGAGAAGGAGAAAGTAGGTAAAGAAGGGAAGAGGGCGAGAAGAATGGAAGATGGATGAGCTCAGGAAGGAGGAGGAAGGGGAAGAAAGACCATGGGAGGGAAAAGAGAAGAGATGGAGGAAGAAGAAGAGAAGTCAAAAAAAAGGGACGACGGAGAAGAGGGAAAGAAATCATTCTGCTCTGTTCACACCCTTCCTCAGTCTCACACTCATACTCAATTGATCTGAAGTAAATACGACCAAAATCATCTACCTTGACGTATGCATCTCTCGTCTCTCGGCAGGGGCACTACAAACCTCACACATTTACTCACACTCGATAACACAGAAATTGGGACACAGTGTCCTCGTTCATTTCTCCACAGATCAACAGGGTACCGGAATGGAGCCTCGGGCTCGTCTTCATCCAATGATCGCCGTTCAAAAGACATACATAAATTAACAAATGCAATATCCGCAGACCATTTGGCAACGACAACCAGGAGACAAGAGTTGGGTTTTGAAAGCAAGTTTAATTGTACATGTTTAGCCGATAGAGTAATAGGGGGTACGGCAAGGTCCGATGGTTGAAAGGGGACAAAGAGGGGGAGGAAAAGGTATGAAATACAAGTTCAGAGAGTAGTAAAGGTTGGAAAGAAAAAGAGAAAAAGGTTTGTTTTTTGTATGTGTATGCAAGAAAAGGGAAAAAGTCGATCCTTGAATGCTCGAAAAAAGGGTTCCTATTTCTTTTTTTACAACTCCTGGGAGGCGGGGCCACCCTTCTTGGTCTTCTTGGGCAAGAGGGAGTCGTGGATGTTGGGGAGGACACCACCCTGGGCGATGGTGACGTGTCCGAGCAACTTGTTCAACTCCTCGTCGTTGCGGATGGCGAGCTGCAAGTGGCGGGGAATGATACGGGACTTCTTGTTGTCGCGAGCGGCGTTTCCGGCCAACTCGAGGATCTCAGCGGCCAAGTACTCGAGGACGGCAGCGAGGTAGACGGGGGCACCAGCACCGACACGCTGGGCATAGTTACCCTTGCGGAGGTGACGGTGGATACGACCGACGGGGAACTGAAGACCGGCCTTGGAAGAGCGCGAGGTCGAGTTCTTGGGAGCCGAAGCAGACTTGCCACCAGATTTGCCGCCAGACATTGTTATAAGTTTTTGTTGTTGAGGGGGGGAGAAGAGGGAGAGAGTTGGGTTGGGTGTTGATTCAAACGAAAGGGAATTAAAAAAAAAAGTGGGACTTGTGGCTGGGAGTGAGGATGTTATATATGTTTTTTGGAATCACACGAACGATGAACGATGACTGAAGGGAAATGAAAGTGACTTTGAAGATGAAAGTCGGTGGAATGAAAACGAAAAACAAAAGTGAAAATGAAAGTGAGAGGTGTGGCGTTTCTCTTTTCGCGAAAAGACAAAAACAAAGGCCGCGTTTCTGTTTTGGATGGAAGAGGGGGGGGAAACGAAAGTGAAAATGAAAACAGAAAAGGAAGAACGCGCGTTGGAGTGGGCAAGTTAAGGTAACTTGGTCGTGCACTTGAGGAAGTGGCCAATGGCAATGTTAGTCAAAGACAGTCACATTTGAACATTGGACGCGTTCATTTGTGTTTTTTTTTGTTTTCACTCAAAAAGTGGAAAACAAGGCAGGTCCAGACAAAAAGATAAGCGAAAATCATTTTCACTTTTCATTTTCAACTCCTCTTCTCCAATTCACTTTTTGCTCTCATCACACCGCCCCTTTGTTTTCGCTTCCCCTCACCTTTCACTTTCACTTTCAATCCCATGGGCCTGAGACATGAACTCTAACATGTCGCTCCAACAAGACACAACCTGATCCTTATATAAGGGTCCCGTCACACGCCCCTCGTTCCACTTTTTTTTCCCTTTTTCTCTTTTTTCCCTTTTTTTCCCCTTCTCCGTACATAACCAACCCTCACCAATCAACAACCACATCATCATCGCAAATGGCTCCCCCCAAGACCGCCGAGAAGAAGCCCTCCACCGGAGGCAAGGCCCCCGCCAAGACCGCTGCTGCCTCTGAGAAGAAGGAGCGCAAGCCCAAGTCTGAGGGTGGCAAGGGCCGCAAGAAGTCCCGCTCCGAGACTTACTCTTCCTACATCTACAAGGTCCTCAAGCAGGTCCACCCCGACACCGGAATCTCCAACAAGGCCATGTCCATCTTGAACTCCTTCGTCAACGACATCTTCGAGCGCATTGCCGGTGAGGCCTCCAAGCTCGCTGCCTACAACAAGCGCTCCACCATCTCCTCCCGCGAGATCCAGACCGCCGTCCGCCTCATCCTCCCCGGTGAGTTGGCCAAGCACGCCGTCTCTGAGGGTACCAAGGCCGTCACCAAGTACACTTCCTCCAAGTAAAAAGTGTCCTTTTTGACTTTTTCTTTTCCTTCTATTGTTTTATAATAACTCCTTTTTCCTTGCGCTCTTGAACATTTGTTTTTTTTGCGTTCGGGCTACCCACTCCAAACACCCAAATTGTACATCATAGCTTGCTTTCTTTTTGTAGAAACATTAAAAACTTTGCCAAAAACAACTCCTTACCTTGTTCTATTGACTTTAATGTACGCTTTATGTTTTCTTTTTTGGTCCTTTGGTTAATCTTGGTCTGTGTTCTTGTGCAGGTGACAAGGCCGATGGAATGTGGCAAAGTGGGCTGAGCAACAGGAGCATAAGCAAATAAGTACAAGAAGTGAAGGAGCAAGATCAAAACGAAGAGGGTGAAGTAGAGACTCAATCAAATTGTGGTCTCTTTAGTCGTCCAACTGATCGCAGGCCTTGGATTGGTGGCAACGGAATAACGCACATAAAGTCCACCTTATTACTTGAAGTGACCCAGTTCACGCGTGCCAAGACATGTTTTTTGAATGAGTTTTTTTATTACAACCAATGGCTGGCTTTCATAACAATTGAAGTGATACTCCAACAGTCAATTTAAGCAACCAACTGGACGGCACCACCAACAGCCTTGATCTTCTGCTCGGCAGCACGGGAGACGTAGCGGGCCTTGACGATGACGGGCTGGGCGGGGAGACGACCCTTGGCGAGGACCTTGCCGTAACCGGCACGGAGGGTGTCGATGACGGGGACGACCTCGGTCTTCTTGGCGGCGTTCTTGCGGGTCTGCTCCGAAACGAGGGACCAGAGGGTATCCAAGTTGACGATGGGGCAGTGCTGGCCGTTGCGGGTCAAGTGGAAGCGACGCATACCGACCTTACCGAAGTAACCGGGATGGTACTTGTCCATGTTGATACGGTGATGGTGCTGACCACCAGCAAGACCACGTCCTCCGGGATGCTTGCGGTGCTTACCTGGAAGTAGGGGAGAAAAGAAATATACTGGTCAATTGGCTGTTCTGTTGGTTGTGTAGTTGTTTTTGAGTGTGAAGAGTCCTGAACGATAGTCTCCATCTTGTCCTTGTTTTGATGTCGCCCTTTCTTGCTCGCTTTGAGGAAGTTGATCGCCTGATGCTAGCTGTCTCGTTGCAAAAAGTAGACGAGCCTCATCCATGTCCTCTGTTGCAAAACAGTGCGCTGCTGCACCTTTCATCTTCTACTCCAGTGGCGAATAAAAGTCAACGCTACTGCACCGCAGAGCAGAGTAGACAGTATCGATTTCTTGTTCACAGACGACTGGTGTTGAAAAAGTAAGGTGTCGTAAGGTCGAGTGATCGCAAGGTCGTTGTAGCGAGGATGTAAGGTAGTGGAGATGTTGAATCGCAGTTCGCCGAGGCAATCCAGAAACGTGATGGATTCTTTACTGATCGCTGTTCTGTACTGATCCTGATGTTGACCGTCATCCTGCCAATCGTGTCTGCTTTGTTGGCTGTCGTTTGTTGCTGTGTGCCGGTTGTAGCCGTCAAAGAGGTACTACTGCTACCAGCAGACTCTGTTCTCCAGTCCTCCACCAAGTTGACCTCCATCTGATGCTTCACAACAGCACCAAGTCCTCCGGGTACAGTAGTACTCTGTTTTCACTCCTGCTTCAAAGGAGTAGTCGTATTCCCGTTATCCAGTTAGAAGTAAAGGGCTGGTCGATTCCTGATATGGCTCCAGGAGCTTAGACTTGAGGCGTAGAAGGGGGAGACTCACCAACACGACCATGACCGGCACTGACGTGGCCGCGCTTCTTGCGGTTGTGATGAAGACGGGTAGGCTAATTGATTGTACAATAGTATCGATGGTTGCCGGTTAGGATAGCCGTCGATGGATGAATGGATGCATTGGTTTGACATGATCATCAGATGGATGATTTCTACAAGTCCAGTAGTGATGGCTACACACCATCTTGACTAAATGAGAGAGAGGATTTTTCACTTTTCTGCGGCCCTGGGCTTCAACTATACTTACTCTGTCGAGTAATTTTGCACGTGATGAAAATGATTTGTGCTAAGCCACGCTCACCAACCGCCTCTCCTCCGACTTGATCGTTTTTTTTTCACGAGTGAGTCGGATCGAGGGTGATCCACGTCTTCTGAAATGATGATGATGTTCTCAATCTATGCCGTGTGTGTGTGTGCCTGGACATTGGACTTCCCTTTCTTGCTGGCTGAGTTTTGTGCTTGTGTGCTTATGTGCTTGAGTGCTTATGTGCTTGTGTGCTTGCATCCACAGTGCGTGTGTTGAGGCGCTGTTTTTCCTTCCTTGTGGTTGGTCCACTCGCTCTTCTTTTTTCTAAACCTTGACGTTCTCTCTCCCTTCTCTTCTTATCAATCCTTCTTCCTTCCATCTTCATCTCTCCTTTCTCATTCACACCACTCACACCCTTCCTTCCTCCTTCCTTACTTCTATTCCTAATACACATCACACATCATGTCTGCCGAAGCTATGGTCTTCTTGTTCGGCGTCATCATCGGCGCCGCCTTACTCTTCGTCAAGGTCTTTTTTGTATGTCACACACAACTCTTCATCAACAAACACGCTCACACTCGCGGTGCTCATCCTTCTCGCCTTGCAAACCCCTCTCTCTCTTTCTCTCTCTGGATGCACCACCTATGCTTTCGTCGTCATCCACCAACTGACTCGTTCTTTCCTCTTGCTTGAATAGGTCATCTTGATTAGTGATCTCGAGGTACATACAAGTCTCATCTATATTCATGCGCGTGCCACGCTCACTTTTGGAAGTTGGCTCCGAGACAAAACAGGCGTTGCCGACACCCTCATTCTTGTCTTTGAGCTGCCCTATTTGATCGCCTTGTTGGATGTTCGCTTTGCTGTCACCCATTCAACAGCGGATCGGATAATGCGAATTCGATCGACGATTTAATGACGCGCTCAGCGAGAGGGTCAAAAGGAGCTCAACATCAGGACCCCTTCAGCCCCTCCAAGGAACGACAATGACAATCATACAAGGGGACATGATGAAAAAGACAGGCGGTCACCCAGTCCATATTTGCCACTTCGATACCGGGATGCCATGCTAATGACCAACGTTTTACCCATTGTCTGACGTGATGAATAACGCATTTCACTTAGGTCGATTATATCAACCCTATTGAGCTCTGTAACAAGTTAAACCAGGTATGAACATTTGCTTCTTTTTTTCTTGTGGCAGCTTTGTTTTGCGTGGACATGAGTCGAATTGAAGCGAACCACAAGACCACAATGGATCCTCCCTCCCCGCAAGAACCCCGCTGACCCAATGAACCACAAAACCGATACCGTTCTTTTCGTTTCTCTGTTAAAATAGTTTGTGTTGCCAGAGATGTTTGTGCATGCATTCTTGTCGTTCGTCTTCCTGATCAGTGGACAGTGGATTGCCACCGCCTGGAACTTGCCCCTTGTCGCCTACAATGCCAACAAGTACGTTCTTTTCCCATACGGATCGCATGTGAACTTTGCAAACTGGAAACGATCGATGACAAGGGAGAAAGGACTAGAGGTCAAGGCTCCGTTATTTTCAAACCTTCACAGAAACTGACAATTCGTTATCTTGGTTCCTTGTGCGTCAACTAGGGTCATGAACGGAAAGCACATGTTTGACGCCACAGAGATCTTCCGTACCTTGGGTCAACACAAGAAGGAGTGCTTCATCAAGCTTGGATTCTACCTCCTCAGCTTCTTCTACTACCTCTACCGGTGAGTTTCTTTTTGTTTCTTTGAACAACGGGGACACAGGAGGAAACTTCACGATCCGAATCGAGAAGTACTGTTCGCTTGATCTTCAAGTTACGCTGTGCTCACATTTTTGTCTCCTTGTTTTCTTTCTTATCTGCTCTCTAGCATGATCTTGGCTTTGGTCAACGACTCCTAAGTACAGGATGCTGCAACGACGACGAACGACCTTGTCTGGACTATAGACGGGACAGATCAACTTGGACATATATGGAGAAAGGGACGGCGCTGGTCGTTCTCTTTTTCAAAGTGTCCGTTGCAAGAGAGAACGCTCGCATTTTGACCAAACAATAAACATCAGAGAAACATTTTTCATCGCAACGCGTATACCATTTCAAAGAGACGACTCATGGGCGACCGCACAAAGACCACGCAAGGTAGCAAGCAACTGATTCAGCCTCGCCGCACAGCAGGCATGGGCGGTCATGGGTCTTCAGGTGACTGGTTTTGTAATCCTTTATTGATACTACTCCATTGTGTACTCTTGCCGGGGTGAAAAAAGTGAGGATTTACTTGAGAAGCTTGGCGCGCAACCAGGCATCAGTGAGGTCATCGGAGTCCTGGAGATCAAAGACTTTGCCGAGTCCGACCTTGTTCTGGAAGTAGGTCTTTGCAGAGGCATAGAGCACGTTAAATTCGGGCTTGACACCATTGGGGGAGTAGTAGAGGAATACGAGGGGGAAGGATTGTCTTCCGTCATCGTGCTTCAACTATTATTTGTAGAGAGGGGAAGGAGAGGGCGGCTGATGTTAATGGGTGGAACATTAAGACATAACATGATTGCTTTGCTGGGTGGGGGTCAAGTGGCGGGTTCTGAGGGTGATTTGACAGGGAGTGAGGTGAACTGAGGTTAATAAATACCTCGTAGCTGAGAACGATATAACGAGGAGTGTTGTCGGGCAAGAGGTGGGCCAATGCATCTATCGACAGGTTGTCCTGATCATGCTCCTCGACAATCAGCAACCCTTCCTTGTTAATCTTGCCTACAGCACCGACAAAAAGAGGATGTCAACGTCAGTCAACAATGCCAAGGGGAATCGTTTTGTTCGTCTGCCGTTTCTGTTGCTTTATTCTTCCTTGAGAAGTGGCATGAAAGGTTACAGATGATGGTGGCGTTTCCTTTGGAGCGCTTGGCGAAGCGGAAGGCTTCGAGCTTTTCAAGGAGGGCGGGATCGACGTCGCAGGTCTGTGACATGTTTGTAATGGATGAGAATAAGTGGGGGAAGAGGGGGGGTGGGTGGGAGGGTGGAGACAGGAAGGTGAAGTGAATGAAAAGAAATGCGAAGAAGTGGTGGATTCGCTTTGTTGCAAGGGGAGGGCTGTGAAATAAAAAGGTGAATTCGTGTGAGAGGCATGTGACGAGGTGACTTTGACCATTCGAAATTTCTCCATTTTGATCGTACCTGAACAATGATACCCTCATCCTTTAGTCAGGGATGACAATAGACCCAGCCATCTTTTCAGAGACCATTGACAACACGTTCGCTTGAACATGCTTCTTTATTTTGTGTTCCTTTCGGTTCAGTTCGACTACATTCATGGGATACCGCGACAAAAAAAAATACAAAAAGAGGTAAGACCTTCTATTTTTGAAGCTGCCGACCAGGCTGGCTTTGTTTAATCAGATTAATGTTACAAAAGAGAGGGGGAGAGAAAACAGATTATAAGACAATGAGGAAAAGGAGTGCTAAACGAGAAGGGGCACAACACTTTAGGTGCGCTCGCCACGGAGACGGCGGGCCAAGTGGATATCCTTGGGCTGGATGGTGACACGCTTGGCGTGGATGGCAGCCAAGTTGGTATCCTCGAAGAGGGAGACGAGGTAAGCCTCGGAGGCCTCCTGGAGGGCACCGATGGCCGAGGACTGGAAACGGAGGTCGGTCTTGAAGTCCTGGGCGATCTCACGGACGAGACGCTGGAAGGGGAGCTTGCGGATCAAGAGCTCGGTCGACTTCTGGTAACGACGGATCTCACGAAGGGCAACGGTACCGGGGCGGTAACGATGGGGCTTCTTGACACCTCCGGTGGCGGGTGCCGACTTGCGGGCGGCCTTGGTGGCGAGCTGCTTACGGGGAGCCTTTCCTCCGGTGGACTTGCGGGCGGTCTGCTTGGTACGAGCCATTGTTTGTTATATGTGTTGGGTTGGGTGGTGGTGGTTGTGGATTCGGTGAATGAGGAGAAAAGAAAAAAAAGAGAAAAGAGAAAAAGAAGGGTGGGGTGGGTGACAGTCCTGGAGGGCTTTATAGTCCTGATGGGAATGAGCAAAGTCCGGTTTGAAGTCCACGTCGCGTCGAGATGAGCAAAGGAGATGAATTCACTTTGTTTTGTTTTTGTTTATTTCTGAGAAAACCATGAATTGTGTTTTGAGAGGGGAATCACGCGACTTGCACCAAAAAAACAATAACAACGCTGACCTGTTGTTGTTTTGGTGTGCGAGAGAGGGGTTGTTCTTGAAGTGCAAGGAATCAACAGGACACGAGCGTGCATTTGAGGGATTCCTGGTTTAGAGTATGCATTTGTGGGAAGATTGCTGGAATGATTAACTTAACTTTGAAATTATTTCTCTCATCTGTTCCTTTTTTGTTTTCGTTCCCGACTCCGAAAATATTTATCTTTTTTGTTTTTCAAAACAAAAAGAGGCTCACCCCTTTTTCCTCAGGTGCACGCGAAATGTGAAATTTGGTTTTCGTTTTTCATTTTTAGTTGTTAAGGTCTCTCGTACACGGAGATACTACGACACTCGCAGCAAGTGGCTGCTCCCTTATAAGTAGGCCAGCCCCCGTCCACCCCGCCAATCTCTTTTTTTTTTATTCTCTCTCCTCTCACAAACACAAACTTCTCCCCCTCTCTCCCCCCCTCAAAAACAACTTCTTCACATCATGTCTGGCCGCGGTAAAGGTGGAAAGGGTCTCGGAAAGGGTGGTGCCAAGCGTCACCGCAAGATTCTTCGTGACAACATCCAGGGTATCACCAAGCCTGCCATTCGTCGTCTCGCCCGTCGTGGTGGTGTCAAGCGTATCTCTGGCCTCATCTACGAGGAGACCCGCTCCGTCCTCAAGGTCTTCCTCGAGAACGTCATCCGTGACGCCGTCACCTACACTGAGCACGCCAAGCGCAAGACCGTCACCTCCCTCGATGTCGTCTACGCTCTCAAGCGCCAGGGACGCACCCTCTACGGTTTCGGCGGATAAATATGCAGCTCTACTCTGCCGCATCCTTGTCCTCCTTCCTTATGTATAGAACCAATTCTCTTTTCTTCTCCCTTTTATTGTTTTAATCCAACCCAACCAACCAACCAACCAAACCCCCCGGGACCGCCCAAGCTTTCAAAGATCAGTCTTTATCTTTCCAAGTTGCTTTTTTTTTGCCAGCCCACAGCCCCTGGTTCTTGTAAAATAAAAACAAATCCTTCTGTACTCTTGCAGAAGCAGAAAAAAAATATCCTATGCGTCCTCTTCTATGCTTATTTGAATGTGTATGTATCCAGGCGGAGAAGAATGAGTTTGTGTATGAGGAGTGGGTTCGATTGTTCATATCCTGGGTCATTTGTGAACCATGATCCATGACGAAGCCAGTCCTTCAATCTTTCAGAGCAAGTTCCCCTTGTTCCCCCTGTGTTGCGATATCTTCCGATCAGATACCCTCTGTCCAAGTGGTCAGAGTGATAGGCTTCTGTCCAATGAGGTGCGAGCTGACTAACTTGTCGTCTTTTTGCCCTTTTCTTGCTGCACTGTTTCAAGGGCCACGCTTCTCTTCTTCCTTCTTCTTCATTCCCCCTTCCTCTCTCCTCACTTCTCGTTCCGCTTTCAATCAGTCGACACTCTATCACACACCTCTAATTAACGACAACCCACCCAGCTCACAACAACACTACATACAATATGGCTGCCATCTCAAACTACACCGTCATCGGTACAGACGACGACTTCTCCGCCGTTTACCAGCCCACAACCTCAACCGTCTATGCCATGAACTTCTGGGCTGCCTGGGCCCCTCCCTGTGTCCAAATGAACGACGTCTTTGAGGAACTCGCCTCCAAGAACTCCAACATCAAGTTCATCAAGGTACCCCTTTTTTCCTATTCGTTTGCAAATGGAGTGAAAAGCAAGAATGGGCGTCCTGTTTTGCCGATCATTTGGATTGTTGACTAATCATTTGTTTTGCTGATTGTGACAATCTGTGTGGGAATAGATCGAGGCGGAAAAGTTCCCTGATATTTCTGAAGAATATGAGATTGCCGCCGTCCCCAGTTTTGTCTTCGTCAAGGTAAAGACATAGGAAGAAAGGAAGCACGCAGAGCAGGAAATTGGAAGTGCTATCGCTAGCGTACTCAGGATACGACTTTATTACCTCGAAGCAGAAGGCCAGACCATCCACACAAACAGATATCCACAGCGCAGCAGGATAAATAACACCATCGGCGGTCACTCTTGAGACGATTAGGAGGAGGGAGACAGGAGGAGACGGTGGGAAGGGGATGGGGTGAGATATAGATGCTTACACATCCTCGTTCACTGCAGGAAAGACATCTACAGGAAAGACAAACAGCAACAAGCGCATACTTTTCCTCATTGACACCAACACAATCAAAAGGAACAGGTGCAAGAACAAGCAACTCACACATTACTTCATCCCATTACATAAACATGAATAGGAGGGCAAGGTGGTGGATCGTGTTGAGGGTGCCAACCCACCAGAGCTGTCCAAGACCGTCGCCAAGTACTCAAAGTCGCCAGCCTCATCAGCAACCAATGGAACCACTGCTGCTGCTAGCCCTTCGGTAGCAGCAGCCCCCACTATGTCCGCAGAGGAGATGAACGCCAGACTCAAGGAATTGACCAGCAGCTCGAGCGTCATGGTCTTTATCAAAGGAACCCCCACTGCCCCTCGCTGCCAGTTCTCGCGCCAGTTACTCGAAATCTTGACTTCCCAGAACATTCGCTTCAGCTCGTTCAACATTTTGGCTGATGATGAGGTCCGTCAAGCCATGAAGACCTTTTCCGACTGGCCCACCTTCCCCCAGGTAACCTTTCTTTCTTTGCCACTCGACTCTTGTTTTCTTTCCTCGTTCTTGTTACACCTTCGTGCATTAGTACTAATTTACTACTCGTTTTTGCTTGAAATAATAGGTGTATGTCAAGGGAGAGTTTGTAGGAGGATTGGATGTTGTCAAGGAGCTGGTCGCTACAGGAGAGTTCCAGGCCCTTGTGCCAGCAGAGAAGGATCTCAAGACCCGCATGGACGAGCTCATCCAAAAGGCCCCCGTCATGATCTTTATCAAGGGCAGCCCAGAGACCCCCCGCTGCGGTTTCTCAAAGTAAGGCATCTCCTTATTCTACCTCTGGAACCAGGACCATTTTCAGATCCCGTTCACGTTCATATTGCTGTTCAGGAGTCCAGAGAACTAACATATACCTACTCGTTGATGTATCATTCAACAAATAGGAAATTGGTGGCATTGTTGGCGGATCAGGGTGTGACCTACGACTCGTTCGACATTCTGGAGGACGATGATATCCGTCAGGGACTGAAGACTCATGTTGACTGGCCCACCTTCCCCATGGTCTTTTTCAAGGGCGAGCTTTTGGGTGGTTTGGATATCGTTTCTGAGATGGTTGAGAACGGCGAGTTTGCTCAGGTCGTCGCTGAGGTCAAGGTTCCCACTGCATAGAGTGCCTTGGTAAAATGACTGTCTGGACGGGATGAAAAGATAATAAACCATGTATTTTGGAAATATGTCGTTTCGGAGGCATACTGTTGACTTTTCGTGCTGTCATTGAGTTCGTGGAGTACTTGCGTTGTCAGGCCGTAGTCAGGGTCTAGGTTGATTAACATCCCTGTCTTTGTTCGTGAACCACACCGCATTGTTTACGTCCAAAGGATACATCCTTGATTCGCAGTCGCTCAAAACACAGGGGCGCCTTCAAACGCGTACTGATCCAACACCTTCCACTTACCTAACCTTCCCCTCACGCGTTTCAAAAGGCTTAGACAAATCGCGTCTCAGCCACGTTTTCACGCTTGTTTTCTTCTCCATAAGTGATGCTCTTCTCGTGATTATATGGAGAAATGGGGGGAAAGAATTGATGGAACTTGTACCATTGGTTGCTCAAGGTTGTACTCAAAAACAATACCCGGTTGAATGTATTTTTATTTTTGTTCAAGGCCAAAGCTCATTCATAACTGTGAAAATGAATGTAACATATCCCTTTGTCAAGTATTAAACGCAAGTAGCGCATCATAGGCCATAGATATTTCAGTTATAGCCCTACTAATCACTCTCAAGGTTGCCATGACGTCTTCCATCTTTTACTCGAGAAATCGGTCGCCGGATACCAAGCACCAGATCATGGATGGATAGCCAAATTTGAATCGCCAGAACTCCCGATGTCACATTCCTTGCAATCCGCAGCAATTTGGACATCCGCCTCCGTTGGGGATCGAACCACGCTCCAGTTTTCCTTTTCGAAATGGGCGATCAAAGACTCGCGAGTCTTCGGGTCCCATTCAAATGCCTCGAAAGGTTCATGTGTATGTCGATGTAGTGTTGCTTTCAAATCCTAAGGCCATTCTCCATTCCCTCGGCAAACTCATCGACCTTCTTATTTGTATCCTTTAGAGCCTTCTCGCGGGCGTTCACTCATAGTTGATGTGTTTCCTGCTTTTCTTTTGCCGGATTGCCGTCAAATACAAGACCAAGTCCTCACGGCCACCAAGCTGCTTGATGCGTCTCAATACGAGCTTGTTAGCGGCATCCAAAGACGAAGAGTGCCAGACCAGGACCCTAATACAATCTAGGCTTGTTTCCTATCATCCAAACTCACCAAAAAATCTTCATGACAAAGTGCCTCAAAGTCAAGACCTTGTCCTCTTTCCCTTCTCCCACTCTGCCTTTTTCTCCCCCTCTCTCTCGTTATATTCTTTCATCTGGACCTACGTACACATTTTTTCTCTTTGTTCCCTTCTCTCTCTCTCTCTCTCTTTCTTTCTCTCTCTCTCTCCCACCCTTCCTCCTTCCGTCCATCTCTCAATCGTTCGTTCATTTACTCATCAGGAAGACACATATAACATACACATACACATACACATTGCAATATCCAGCTGAAATAAAAACTGGTATTAGTATAAGAACTTTGCTGCCCTCACTGTGCCCGTGACCTTCTTTCTCTCCTCCAGCAGTGCTGTTTAGACCTTGGTAATATTGTTAGAGAACAGGATGTAACGAAGATTGGATATACTGAGATTGGCCCTGCGGTTCGATGTAACATATCTGGCCTTGTTGAAGACACGCTCAGCCTCACACGACGTCGACCAAATGTACAAAAAGCGCCGTGCAACGTTAGCTATCATCTCGTGGCGGCCCTTGTATTTCCTCCAAAAAAAGATGTAGCTTGCCCTCAACTCATTCCTGATCCTCAACACCACCACTTCGTGTTCAATAGCCGCCCCCGCTGGTTCCGACATATCAAGGTCCTCCAGGCCTTGTTCTTTGTTGCCCTTGTCCAGATCCTTGAGAATTTCGATTACGAGAAGAGCCTGCGCCCTTTTTTGGCCTCTTCGCCACTTTCGCCCTTCCAGACGTTGTTGTTTAAGAGAGTGGGGCTCAAGTACATGGCGACAAGAAGAGAATCGAGTTGTCGATTGGTGATATTGAATCTATCCATCTGGGCCTGATATTCGGCTTGCTTGTTAGGGGAGATCGGACATCGATCCCGTTTACTTTTTTTGGCGACCAGGGCAACTGGACGTGTTGGAGGAGTAAGGGACCAGCGAGATCTGATTCCTGCTTCCAGATTATTGAAGACCTTCTTGCCGATATCTGTTTTCATGGCGCTGAAGTCGGGTAGAAGTTTGAGCGCCTGTGTGTACATGGTTGATATTGTTGGTGTGGTCGATGCTCTTATTTTGTTCCCGTATTCGCTTGCTTTTCCAGAAGGATTTCGATGTCGTGAAGAGTATCGAGCTCCTCGTGCGATAGTGAGCAACTTTAGAGCTCGTCAAGACCGATATGTGCGGGAGGTGGGGAGGTGTTGTTGGTGGAGTGGCTGATGGTGGAGTGGCTGATGGTTCTATCAATGTGTCCTTGAGCTTGGTAATCCGCTTTTTCAACTCATAACGAAAACTCCAGCGGGTTTCATCCATGGTGATTGGCTTGATGTCGTCCGTTCCAGCGGTTTGCCGGGACTTGGTAAGTCGATCCGCTACCGCGTCCTTGTTCTTGAACATCTTTGAGATTCTCTTGCACTTGTCCAGCAATGGCAAAGCTCCTCAATCCCTCCAGGCGTTGTTGATGGCGATCTGGACCTTGTGAGCAGCACATGGGGGGCCACGTAGCTCCAGAAATACCGCTAAAAAGCGCCATGCACTTCTTCATGTTCGACCCTTGGTCGGTAGTAGTCGAAACCACGTTATCCTCGAGGCTCCATTCGCGCAAGGGTGTGTCTTCGAGTAAAAGAACAAAAAAAATGGAAAAAAGGCGGCAAAGGTTAGAAAAATCGAATACATAATAGATTGCAAATAGGTTGTCAATGATTTGACATTACAACGCCATTGCACTTGCTTAGACTCTTCAAAAGGACCTGTGGCTCCTCGATCTGGTCCATACCAACAAGCACCTTGCCCATCTCAAAATCTGGAGTCAAATAATGATAGGATACAGCTTGAAATTTTCTGCCGGCCTCGCTTGTCCACGAGTCCGCCGTGAGCATTGGGACAGTGTCGATGTAAATTTATCAATGGGCTGCTCACTCTTCAGATAAGGTCCTAAGGAGCAAGGCTCAATTTTTTTTGAGGGGTATGGCATAGTTACTCCACTCCCTAATGATGTTACACTGGTCTATATCGAAGATAATTGCACAAAGGACATACCAATGGGAAAGAAATAATGATTTATTGCTCATCAGGCACCCTGCATGGCACTGTATGATACGTTCCACGTCGCAAGTCAGCATTGATTGGCTCGGCCATTGCAGCACTCATCTTACGCAACTTTCCCAGCGCCTCCACGACGATTTTCTAACATCAGAAGCAAAAAGGGGGCTATCTATTTCCAAACTGATACCGAGAAGTCACTAGATCGACCTCCCCAATATGAACGACTAGATAACACGCTTCGTACCTCAACGACATAGCGAAAACCTCTACTCTTTGACTTATAGGATGGAAAAAGTTAAACAACGTCAGTAGGGCCCTAAATGTCAGTAATTTGTCTTTGCAAACGAAGGCAAAAAGTGAACGTATGTTAACCTACTAGATACTAAAAACCCCACAGCAGATGCGTTGATCCCAGAGCTTAATAATCCATCAACTGCCAGTTTCATTTGATCGTATAGTTTTCGTCTATCATCTCTGTACCCGGCAATACTCCTGTTCGGAGCCTTGGCCTCCATAATGGCAACAGCATGTCCTTTAACTGAAAGAAAGAAGCCAGGATACAACTTCTCTTCATTCTTGTAAGACGGACCACACTGCAACTCATCCCTTGTCCTTAATATAGAATTTGAATAAAGAATTTGTTAAAACTAAGAGATATGAATCATGGTGCGCTTTCTTTTACCAATAACAATAATATAATGAAAACATACCAGTGCATTGTACAAGTGGCAAGACCTCCTAACAAACCAATCATCAATGGCTTGAAAAAATCGTTGATGAACGTGTCTTCATTAACTTGGCGGAGCTGTCCTGGAACGTCCGTAGTCGTACTCCACAGAACTGACGTCCTCAGATGATTGTCGATAATTGAGTGAAGGGGGCTGGTGGTGTCCATGCGACGCGCACATGCAATGGCGTCACTCAACGTTGTCTTCGCATGCATATTAAAAACAAACGAGACAACATCAGCTAGCTCCGCCTCAATCACGTTGGCGTCATGCTCCTCCTGCCACAATTCCACTTCTTCTGTCCAATGATCGATAGACATGACGTCCTGCAAAACTTTGGGCGTACAGATAGAATTTCTAACGGCCAATATATCCGGGTCCTCTAGCTTCTCCAGTACCAACATCACTTCTGAACGACGGTCGGCTAGATCTTGTGAAACGTTGACGTCCTTGACCTTCCATGGCTTCTGAGTCTTTAGCCGTGAGGATGAATCGCCAGGGCCGACAATCCAATTGACCTTTTCTGGTGGCTCTCCAAAACCGCCCAATATACTGACTGTTGTCTCCTGATCCTTCTCATTCCCAGGGTAAAAATCCGAGTCTCCGCTGTCATCAAAGCTGAGAAGTACAAATGGTGTCTTCTCGTCGTCACTTGCACTGGACTGGGCAGTAGCATCACCACCCTCGAGTTGCTGGTTGAGCGTTGGTGACAGTGCTGCTGCTTCTCGAAATGTAGCTGCGCTCCTTTACGTTTTTTCAGTCGGATTTCTGATTGTCGAGCCATGTTATCGTCATAACATTGTTGCCAGGCACATTTGACGGAGGCGCGCTTGGCCGACACGAGGTTACTTGCAATGCTACGTATTACTTGAGACACCTCGACAGAATCCCGAATGCGCCGTGTGTTGCTCTGAAAATGGTCATAAAGACCATCACCTCCAATCCTGTGATCCTTGTCGAACTCTGCATCGCAAAATCCGCGCACTGACCAAAGGTGAGGAGGAACTTCAAGAAAATATGGGGCTACACCGGAAGGATCGGATAACAACAGATTCATGGACTTGGTGCGTTGACGTTTGCGTCGCGTGTCGGTTGGTGTCGATGCCATTAGGAGTGACACACGAATGAATCGAGGCTTGGCCCTAATTCTCACCAATCAATTCAGATAGTTAGGAGGATACATGACTCTAATAAAACGAAAACCCTTTTTCACCAAATAACAGCACCAAAGTAATGGATGACACCCTGCGACTCGAGCATCTCAGAGTCCCATCCAACAGCGATACAAGAGGGGACAACCAACAAGCTGAATCGAGTCCAACCACCACATTCTGTTGAAGAACAGGTGCCCCATATGACACATAGCCATCACCAGTGGTTGCTCAATCCTTCACGAAATACAACACAGTGCGTGATGCATTAAGACCATGTTGAAGATCCTGAAAAGGACAAGTTTGAGCATCTTAACGTAAGGTCGTGGGGGTATATCGAGGCAACAAAGATGTTGCACTCGCTTCAGTAAGGCGATTAGCGCGAATCCGCAACCAATCTAAGAGGACTCCAGCTTCTTATACTACTCACAATGCGGTTTAAAGAGTAATGACTTAGTGGTAATGGCAAACATTACCTTCAGTGAAATGAAACGCGTGTATAATGCAACAGCAAAAGATTAAGATAAGGGCGTGGAGTGGTGACAACAGCGAAAACAAAAAATAAAATAATACTGAGCGATGAAGACAGAGGTGATGTGATATGCGCCACAGGAATGAGTCAAGAAAGGCAAAAGCAAATGATGAGAACGAGTGTGATTGATGAAAGGTGCAAAGAGGAGCATAATTGAGCAGTAGAATGGTTGGCTGCAGGACAATGGGCGCCAAAATGACGTCACCGAAGTAACGCCATCGTAGAACCCAGTCCCACAATCCTGCACTAATGCGTGGTTTCGCACACGCGTAAAAAACTAGTCTAAGCTCGGGCCGATTTGCCTTTCCTGCCCTGATCCTGACTGGAAGCGGTAATGGCCCTCTTGCGACGTCCTGGGACTCGATCGGTGGGGGTGCTGCCGGTGGCCATACTGCTCGAACTTGTACTGGATCCCTCGCCCGACCTAGCCTTCCAAGGGTACGATCCATCTGCGTTGATAGGCTGGAGGTAATCGGGTCTCTCCTGCCTCACCAGGTGTCTTAGAGCGATCTTGGACATGTTTTCGGCTGCCATGACATCTTTGTGGTGGTATATCTGGCAGTGGAAGCAGTACAAGGTCCGTAAGGTCACCTGTGCGACAAAGTGAGTGCACCTCGGACACTTCTTGGAGGTATAAAACTCGTTCAGGCCAACAACCACATAGCCCAACGAGCGTGCCTGAAAATCGCGAATAAATAACCATGTTAGTTTTTTTTTTTTCATTCAATGACATTCACTTGCAGTGCCTTGTATCAAAGGTATCGATAAAAACAAGCCTACCTTCTGAATGAAGTACGATAGGAAGGTCGAGTGTAGGGACGAGAGCCTAGACTTGCTTGCGAACTGTCCAAGACCAACGCCAATTAGGATAGGGTCGGTGTCCTTGTTATCTTCCACACGCCGACCTAGACTACCACCAACAATCCCAAGCAGTCTCTCCGCGATCGTTTGATACTCTGCTTGTCGGGCCCGTGCCATATCCCAACGACGTCTTTGATACCGATGGTCGTCTCCAGTATAGAACTTTTTCAGCCGTTGCTCGACCTGCTCCAGCTCTGTCACATACTCAATAACGCTCGCATCTTGTCCTCAAAGAGGTGGCAGATGGGTTTCGATGTAAGTAATCGACTTCTCCTCGTCGCCTTGTGGTGTAGCCATCTTCTCGTTCTCGAGCCACCTTCTGAAGCGAAATGTTGGCTGATATGCGGCCTTCTGCTTCACCGCCAAGTTATAGTAGGCAGGTCTCGAATGGTCACGAGCGAATCCGTTACTGGAGGCTGCGCAGAGGTGATGGTGGAGGCTGACGCGGGCACTGCATCCACGGACGCTAACCCTTGGCTGGCGAGGCTGGTCGATTCTTGGTTGGTGGTGATGATTCCGTCCATGCTGGACTCCTCCTCAGCCTTCTCCTTGCCACCCAAGCCATTGGGTAGATGTGCGAACGCGCCAACCACACACGCTTGGCCCCCATCCAAGGTTAGAATCTCCATCCTGTCCACGTTCTTTCCAGGCCAAAGTTCTTTGATGTCCTGCTCGCTCTTGATCACATTCCGAATTTCTTGAAGGAAACCGTTAACCCCTGCAACGGTTGTAGTGATTCGTGAGGGTATATCCTCCTCGGCCAGTCTTTTGAATCGAGCGTCCTGTCGTTCACGCAACTTGAAGGCCATAACCTGGACCAGGAAACCGTCCGTCCGTATCGATCCTTGAGGGATGTAGCCGCTATGGTGATAGTCCTTTGGCTTTGTCTCTTCAACCAACTCCAAATGATCCCGAATCTGACTCAAGGAGAGCAGCTTGATGGCCCCGCGATGACCAGTCTTGCGCTTTTGACGGTTTGACAGCCCAACTGGATCAGTGTCGGAGATGAACTTCTTGACGATAACCCCAGGCTCTCGTCCTCCGATCCAGTCCTCGAGATCCTTAGTAGACGGGAGGGTGGTACTATCTTCGTCCGAGAGGGCCAGCTAGACCAGTCTCTGTTTCAACAAAGGTCGCTTCCAAAAGAAAAGAGCCAGCTCTCGCTCCGAGAATGTCACAAACGGTTGCTGCGAGGAGGTGATGGGAGCGAGTCGCCAGCTGTTCGGTATGAGCTCGTTGAAGGCAAGGTAGTTTTCCGCGGCCGAGATGTTTTCCTGAATCCGGATATCGATATGGTCCTCTAGTCGTCCCTTATCCTTTAAGGTCTTGACCTATAGCGAAAAGTTAAGAAGCATGAGCTATATATTTTGCAGCAATGAACTTCAGCCCATTTTGTTAATAGCCCTTGTATCCTTACCTGATCATACAAAAGGTGGGTGCCATTTTTATACATCTTCTTCAGTTCCACCGAGAGCTGTCCAGCGACGGACCGCACCAGATAGCTCGCCGTGAACGGCATTCTTTCGTTGAGCTCGTTTCGATTTCTACAGATGTCGAAGAGTTGAAGCCCTACCAGGATGTTGATGAAGGTGTTGACGACTTTTCCGATTTTCGAGTTCTTGTCTGGAAGGTTACTTGAGTACAAGTAGGCCAAGAAAGACAGAAGGAATTGGAAGTATTTGTTACCCTTCCCTTCTGTATCCAGGTCGTCTGAATCCTCTTGACTGTCGTCGACGTCGTCGTCACCACACTTGTTGACTTTGGGCTCAACCCTCTCACACAGATAATCCAGAGTATCTCGCTCGTCCATCGTCACCGCATCCTGCCGTGCCTCCAGCCGCTCCGACTCCGACATGGTCTTGCCTGATTTCCTCAGTTCCTGTCGCTTAAACTCCTCCGCTGCCTTCATACGATTCCGCAACTTCTCCAGAAACCCACCAATGAGGCCCTGAGCTTTTCTCTTGATATCCACTGCAAGCTCTGAACCCTCGCTGATACAGTTGATCACCTCAAGCTGTAGATCAGGCCGATCCGTTAAGACTCTATCGATGTTGGTCTTCAAAGTACCGACCTCCAGCGATGATATGGGGTGGTGCCAGCCGAGAGACCTCACGAGACTTTGCTTGCCCTTCTCCCCGTACGAGTTCGATCCTTCATTAGATGACGGCTTTTCTCGAGTCTTCTTAGTCTTTGCATCCTTCTTTTTGCTGTCCTTGGTGCTGCTGGTGGAAGTGTCGTCGGGGGACTCGGGAGCCTTCTTGGGCGGTTTCCAAACCAATTGCTTGGCCTTGGGTGGGGGGTCATGAGCCACGTTCCCTCGTCGCTCCTTGAAGGAAAATCGTTGACGATGTCGAGGTATCCGTGTTCTGGTTAATGTGGATGGCTATGATCTTGCGGATCCGAAGAAGTCGAAGTAGTAGGCTCCAAACTAGCAGTGGGTGGCCTCTGAGGAAAGGATTCAGAGTCCTTGGAAACCGGTGCTGGGGATTCGATAGTCCGATACCGATTAAAAGAGCCCGGAACTCGCAATCGTGCGATAGTATCGTCGGAGGACCTATCAATTTTTTTAAAAAAATACAAACATGATGAGATACAGTTCACGTATATAGCCTGATCTCGATTGGCCCAACAGTAAATAGTTACTTGGGCTGAACTCCCCGCGTTTGACTCTGTTTATATTGGTCATATCGCGTGCAGAAATCCTGAAATCGGTCCTGTAGTTGCTGGAACAGGATCTGAGAACCGGGCCGGGATCCGTCGATTTCAAGTCTGGTTTGTCGGAGATCCACAAAGACTCTGGTCGAGAAGGCGAAGTCCTGATTGTTGGTGTTTTTTGAGACAACCCTGCTGTTAGATAGATAACTCAACACGATGTCCTTCGGGTCTATTAAGTAATGCAAGATATCGAGCACTGTCAGAATTTCATATGAAAAAGCAATCAATATCAAGGGATAAAATTTCCCCATTTGATCATTACCTGTACGGTCAATGGACTTGATAATAGAAAAATTAGTCGCCGGGCCGAGGGAGTGAATGTTCCTGTTATAGTCGTTGCGACTCACAACTGCCAGAGCAGTCAACTGGGAACGGGTGACACCAAGAGCTTTTAAAAGATCTGGAACGGTGTAAGCGAGGATGAGACCTCCGGATACGGGACGCCATAGAGTTTGGATGGAGGCGTACGCCATCATATCCGAGTCACTAGAAATGACAATATCGTCTGGCTCCGCATCGATCGCAATGGCCAAGTCCGCTTCAGTGTCGGCAACTTTGACAGTCCAGCCCGCGTTCTGCATGTACTGTGCAAATCCCAAGCGACTTTCCCGAGACCAGTAAAAAGACGACGTCAGTCCCGACCGAACGTCAACAAAGTGGCGTTTTCTAATGCGGAGACCGTTGTCCAGACGGGACTCGAGTGTGTCCAGGGCTGTGGTGGTGCGTTCTATTGCTCTGTCCCGTACTCCTTCTCGCTCGGCGGCCGTGTGACTCTTTTCCACTGCTTGATAGCCGTCGATATAGAGTGACATATCCAGAGAAGACCCATACCGGCTCACTTCCTTCTCGAGCTTACGGTGCGCGACATCTGGAGGATTGTTGGAGTAACTGTTGCGAATGACACGGTAGCATGTTCCGAGGACATCGAGTCTGCGACGTCTGTTGGGAGCGACTTTGGCGACGATCGACTGGTACAATTGAGCAGGGTTGTAGCCCTTGCGTCGTATGAATGGGTACCAAAAAGATAGACCCATGGCGGTTGCACATGTGTTGAAGAAAGGAGAGAGAGTCGTTGTTGTGTACGCGCACTTTGCGAGCTGTTTATGGGACAGTGGGCGCATTTCTCACGTCACCGAAGCAAGTACACGAAGTCTTGTATGACCCATATTAGGAAATATTTCACGTGTAGCTTCAGCCAATAAGAGAATTATGGCGTCCATTGTCCTGTACCCGGACGCTTAAATTACACAAAGTAGAATGTGTGTAAGTGAAGTGTTAAATTTTTTTTTTGTACACAATTTTATTTCTACACCATGGAGAAGTAAGAGACCACAAACTCTTCAGTGCACGATCCACCAGTCGCGTCCTGAACCTGGCTCTGCGCAGCAATTGTCGCTGCTCTTCACAGCTTAAGCGGAAGAAAATAAAACTAGATACGAATGAAGGGGATTCTTCCCATCCCCTCCATCATTGACAACCTCCTCCTTCCTAACAAACTCCCCAACAACCGCTCGTCAGCAGCGCGTGGGTCCTTGGTCGCTCCAGGGCACCTTCCTTCATCATGTGTGGCTAGCGAAGCGCCACACGGGCAGAAACCATCGTGGGTGATGTAACCGTATCCTTGACTCCAGTCACCTCGGGGTCCTGTTTACTTGGATGTCTTGTCCTTGGCAGAGATGACCTGGCTCTGTTCCCACGCGATCGTCGCGGAGCATCGAGGTTTCCAGATCAACTCCAAGGCCTGCGCCTCCAGGTAGCCAACAAACTTGTGCAGGACCGTCTTGGCGATGGACATTGGAGTCCGGAAGACTGCGGACCCTTGTTCACCTTGTGCTCACACACGAGGCTGATATTTGAAAAAAAAACGGAGATTCCATACACACACACACTTTTTTTCACTGCCACTGAGGTGGTATTCAAGACTTCCTCTATCCAACTAGCTTGTTCTTTTTGCTCTGTTGCACCTCCTTGTTATAGGCATGGGGGTTCGTTTTGCATGAATTAGCCATCATCATACCTTTCCGATTTTTTTTTTTCACTTTTCTGCCACCGGGGTGTTATTCCGCGACCTCTTTTCTATCATACTGCACTCAACACCTCCACCTAGCGCCTGTTTCTGTTTTTGCCATTCCCGGTCATTAACATGATGGAGAGGGCGAGAAGAGCTACACGGAAAAGAAGTGGTAGGTGTTGACAAAATTAAGATTTTTTAGTCACAACTTCACGTACAACTCCCTCACATCCTAACTATGGGGTGGCCGGGCAATAGTATCCGTTATCGATAATCGTGTCCTTGACTTGTGAATTCTTTCTGGAACCTCGGGGTTGGCTCATTCTTGGCTTTGGTTCCGTCACTGCTTTGCGCTTCTTGCCTTGTTGAACTGAGCTGTCTCCTTGCATGGAACCATCGCTACACTTGCGCTTGCTGACTCTTTGAGCTGGACCAACTACGGCCTTGAGGTTAATGGCTTGTTTCAACTCAATCCATATATAAAAGTCATTAAAAGGCAACATCGAGTTTGTTTGTTACCTGTTCCTGAAGCTCGTAAGTTCCATGATGATAATTTTTTTTTCAGTTCGGTTGCAAGCTCGGTGGCAACTGATCTGACAAGTGTAATCGGGATCCTCCTTCATCAGTGGCTGGTCACGCGGCTCTAGGATTTTCATCTGCTTGAGGCGCGTAATGAACTCCATGACGCTGTGTCCCACCACAGAAGCCCTTGGTGTCTTGCCAGAAGAAGCCGTCGAAGCGCCAGAATAAGAAGTGACAGGGGCCTTGCCTGAGTACAGATAACGCACAAATTATTCGATAAAGGCTTCCTGTTGGTCCGGTTTGTGATCGTCATCGTCCTATTTCTGATTAGTGCCACCCATACTGATCAAGTCCTTGAGAGGGATGCTGGGACAGATAATGACAGATAAGTCCAAGAACCGACGGTTCAGTGGGAGGAACCTCCCTGCAGTCACTCGCTCTACGTACCTTCCAAAGACGTCCTGACACCGTCTCTTGACCTTGCAGGCTTGGCGAGCAGGGCCTCTCAGACAAGCGACCACAGCGTTGGCCACATCAGCCCGCTCTGCCACACCAGCTTTGACTTGAACAGTTGATGTTTGGATCAGACCAGCCTCTACCGCCATATCCGCACCGGCAGCCTTGCCCGCCTCAACCAACGATCCCAGTCCAATAAACCTTAAGTCCATCTCTGTGTGCCCACCTTGCTTCATGCATTGAATTGATAAGATCAAACTTCCCACTTTTGACAAACGTTCCGTTTTCGACCTCTCCACACCACTCAAGGGTGTGAAAAAAAGGTTTGTTGCGCACTTTAGCTTCTATAAACTCCGAAGCTTCGTTTTTGTCACACCCTTGAGTGGTGTGGAGAGGTCGAAAACGGAACGTTTGTCAAAAGTGGGAAGTTTGATCTTATCAATTCAATGCATGAAGCAAGGTGGGCACACAGAGATGGATTTAAGGTTCCCCAGACGCACGATGTAGCTCATGTCTGGTGAGATATTCGAGACGTTGACAGAAAGGGATTGGAGGGTGAGAGATGCCACCAATGGCTACATCGGAAGAGGGGCCGCTATCATCAATGTAAAGATGGAATGAACGAGGGGAGGGGATGGAGACAAAGTAAAGCGAGAGCGTGAACTTCAAAACAGAGCAACCTGGCAATGAGAAAAGAGAGAGGGGTCAGTTAAAAAGTGATGGATTGAATGTAGACGATGCTGTTGGCGACGAGCAGGAAGGCAGGGGAGGCAGATTGGAGAAGTAGATTGACATTAATGAAAATGAAGCCATGTTGGCAATGAAGTTAGGTGGGTTGTCCTGGTTTTGCAAACAGTTTGCGATGGCTCGCCATAGGTTTGCGTTGCTCAAACAACCACCCGATGTTGCTTTCGGAACAGTGTGCTATTTCCATCCCAGGACTGGCCTCAGCTCGAAACATGTACCCAAACCCTCAAGCCCTTCCCTTTGGTTTTACCATCCACTCTACGATTAAGCCTACATTGGAAATACGTCTATTATTTATTTATCTACGCCATTAGGCGTTAATAGAGGAGACGGAATGAAAATAAAGGCTCGGTCTAGGAGGCGCCGTGCTTGCGTTTGCAAGCCTCGAACATTTCCATTTTGCACCAACCGGGAGCGTATTTGTCATTGTAACATCCCCAGGCGACGCTCTTCTTTCCCCAGTCGTACTTCGACATCCACCAGAAACCGCCCCAGTCCGTTCCATCGAAAGCGGCACTCCATCCTCCACCAGTATCAAGATCAACACGGCCTCGGCGGTTCGTGAAAGTTTGGGTCTTGGTGCTGACGAAATGCTCTCCAGACTGATCCATAATAGGGTTGGCCTCGTTGCTGTGTGTCAAAGTAACGTGATAGTCGTCTGTAAAATCGCCGTACTTTTTGTAGGCACACATGTTATGGCTTGCGGCTACCGAGCCAACAAGGGCCAAAAGGCCAACCAAAGTGAAACGTATCGTGTTGCTATTGTATTGTTAGAGTACGAATTGGACAAGGGTCAGGCATGAGAGATCCATTTGCTTTCCCTTCATAGTGTATTCATGGAAGTCTGGTAACATGGCCTTACAAGAGTCAAGGTCTGGTGAGATTTGAAGAGGGTTTCTGTGCCAGTTCTTGTTCTTGCGGTGGTTCTTGCGAAGGAGGGTTTTGTGGTGGTTCTTGCGGATCGAGAGGGTACAGGGACGGAACAGGAGATAGGAGGGTGTAGACGAAGTAGTAGAGTAACTTGGTGAAGATCAAATTCGTGTTTGGGGAACGATGGACTATTTATGTGTCTTTTTCTTGTGGGAGTGCAAGCGCAACATCGCTTGCATGACCGGTTATGCCAATAGTTGACCGTACACTTGCAAATACACAAGAGATGCCAATAGTTGACCCTACACTTGCAAATACACAAAGGATGCCAAGAGTTGACCGTACACTTACAAATGCACAAGAGTGGATAAGTTGCTAACTCTAATACCAGAAAGAGACACCGACAATCTGCTGCTCTGAACAAGTACGGAAAGAAGAAATACCAGGCATGGTTCGATATAAAGTTGACTCCAATTTCTCGGAAAGAGGTACCGGCAAGTCGACAACCCGTAGCTCTGAGGACGTACGAAAAGCAGAATACCATGCATGGTTCGATGTAGAGTTGGGCTGTTGCGAAAAAATGCCAGTGCTTGAAAATGCGCTACTCATCTCGATATCCTTGCTTCCTAAGTGTGGCAGTGCATGTGCCCCAGAAAAAAAAAGTCATACAGTATACCATTTGGATATCAAATCATACCATTCGCTCTTCATTATTGACCGTTTGGCAATGAAACGAATGCGGCATTACAAAAAAGTACACGCTTATATCCGATTGCTTTCTTACAGGTTACGGCACACTGTTACTGAAGTAAAAATACTGAATTTCATCTATTCGTGAAAGAATAAACGCAGGTCCTCAGCTTTATCCCCATTTTGAGTGTGTTTGGGCGAAGTCCAGTATCAGCGCGGCGGTTTAGATCCTTGACTGAGAGGAACAATAGGACGCATGCTCATGGTGGCAGATGGAATTGGTACCGGTACCTAGTAGACAAGTCTAAGATGAGCTCGAGAGGTTAAAAGTAAGTCGCATGTTGTCCTGGAAGTGTGGGAGAAAAAAGTGCCAAGGAAGAAAAGAAGGGCTCACAAGAAAACAATGGCGCAAAGTCATCTTGAGAAGATGAGCCCATATTGACTCGATTGTCTGTGCAAGCGGTGATGAGAGGTAAAAATTCAAACGCCCAAGAGGAAGGAGATTCTCCCAACGCTAATGTAACTTTCTTATTCTTCTTTGCCGAGGTTATGTACAAGGGAGAAAAGTACGAGATCTTATGCTTCTGTGGTGTCGCTACATGTAGACGGCGCAAGATGTGAGGAAATGACTGTACTTCTTAATTTTATTAGCTTTTGATTTCTGTTGTGCGCGATGTCCCTCCTAGCAATAGAGTAAGGCTTTTTTTTTCTTTCTCGGCATTACAAAGAGTAAAAGAGAGTGAAGGAGTGAGAGTGAGACGAGAAGGCAAGTGACTTGATCGACGTACATCACTTGACAGGAACAACGTTACTCCCATATTCGTGGGCATGTATTCAATTGTGTGTTGTGTTCTAAGCGGTTCAAATAACCTTTTTTTCAGTTAAACTTTAGCTAGGGCTGTTGTGCATAGGAAGAACGTGTTTGCTCTTCATTCCAATCGATAGACAAACACAATCCATTCTTTTACAGTACCCTTCATTTCACCTTTATTTTTTAAAGTTTACGGCACTACAACTCCTAACCTCCCTGTCCTTATTAAGTTTTAATAGTAGTCTAGTTTCTTTCCTTTCAGTCAGCAACACCAAACACGCCTATCTAGCCTTCCTTTCTAGTTAGTTTCCTCCTAATTCGCATTGATGTTCTTTCTCATATTCTTGAATTTTTTTTTCCTATAAAAATGTGCCCGACATAATACTAGAACACATTTTTTTCAAGCAATTACAATGACATAGACTTGGGAGGGAGAAGGTTGTCGGCGAGCACTTCCAGCGTTACACAAAATACGTTCCGTTAACTACTTTGGGCGTAAGAAAAGGACAGTGCCCACTCTACTCCACCCACATTATCCGCCTATGGCGAAGAACAAACGCTGCTACAAATCAGTTGTCCCGCGCGGCCACTCGGCGCGCCGAGAACAATATTCACCCCCAAGCTGTCAGTCTTCACTGAAGCCATGACCGTACAATTGGATTGAGCGCCGTTGTCACTGCCAAAACAACGAAACTTGATCATTTGGTCAATCCCTGTGTCGTCTGTTAGCCTACTTTTTCTCGTTGCGTCTCATACTAGCATATACCATTAGTAACTCTGACGGGAGAGAAGAAATGCGCGAGAGTGGAGATGAGGTCGCCAGTTGCCAATGAGAGAATGTAGTACAAAAAAAACTTCCTAGCTAATAAAAAGCGCCTCAGCGCGAGAAAAGACGTCGTTGGCAGCTTATCTTGCCGCAACACAATGCAAAGCACTAGTTATTGGCGAGGATGCACCCAACAAGCTCTGATGGCTCTCCAGAATTACCAGCATGGCCACTGGTGTTCGAAGTCTCATAATTGGCAATCTTGACGCTTCGAACGTTATCATTTACGGTCGGGAAATTGTTGATGTTGTATGGGTCACTGCCATAAGGACGCTGAAAGGGCCATATGTTGTCGTAGCCGTTTCGGATGGGACTAGAATTGAACGTGCTGCTGAAACGCTTCAGGAATAGCTCCGAGTTTACAAAGCGGGCGGAGGAGATGCCTATATTATAGACGTTGGCAGCAGTGCGGTAGCATGTGTCGAGCTTTATTGCCTATTAGCAGGGTATGATGGGGTTGTTAAGGACGTGGTGTAGGAAAAGGTTGATCGCTGCGGCGTTGGAAATTGAGGCAGCAAATGCGAGGGTGAGAATAAGTGTGGACCTGAACATCCTTGTGTCTGTGCAATTTTTTCAGGAAAAATGAGAGTTTGTCAGTGAGTGGATAAGGGTAGGAGCGTTGTGAGAGATGTAATTAATTACATGAGCTGCGGATGATGCGTATCATGAAGAGAAAAAATTAGCGAGGACCCAGGGGTTCTTATACCCGCCCACGCCTCGGAGTAATATGAATGTATACAGATGATGAACACTTTTTCCCCTAACCTACTTGGATGACGTCTGGACGCATCCTGTCATCAGGAACAGTGACAGTGCTGAGGAGACGGATGGGCGGAAGGAGGAGGAGGTGTTGTGTTTGGCGGATCAGTTGGTCAAGGGTCATGCTGCTGCTCCTCCCAGGCGGCTCAGGATGGTATCCAGCTTTAACTGGGACAAACGAACAGTGCTTTCAAGACATTCGATTCCCAAGGGTGTTCAACTGGAAATCTTTCGGATGCTGTAACCGGTCCAATGGATGAAATAATTGGCGGGAGACAACTGCATGCAAGTCGCTGCACATCCAGAGGCGACCGATCTGTAATTTCTCGAGACGCTACTTAATAATATACCAGTACAATAATCATTCAGTCCCCAGCAAACGATTATCAGCAACTGTTGCCGATGTGTCGAATCCTGAAAAGCTTGGATATATCACCGTTGGGACAAGGCAGTTTCGCTTGAGCAGTTCAGGAAAAGAGAGACCACGAGGGCAGGATCATCGCCAGCAAGGGAGAGGGAGTGGTATCATGGGAGAGGATCCTCTATCTTACGGTCTGGTGTCTCTCGAGAACCTAACTATGGAAGAACAACTCAAAGCTCTCATGGGCGAGGTCAACGATGTTGCCTTCAGTCAAACACTGGCTGCTATCATGGTCACGACTTCAGGAACTGACACGGAGGTGCACTGGATCAAAATTCGGACGAGGATGGGTGGATCTTCCTATGTTGACTCGCCTCGAGATCCAGTCCGATTTTGCACGTCTGGACCTCCACCCAGAGCTTCTGACACACTGTCGTCTTTCTGAATATGACGTGTGTGAGACTTTCCGACAGGACGTACGGGGATGGGTGCAAGGATATCGTGCCCTGTCAGGTAGCGCACCTTGCCCATGTGGAGACCTTGACTCTGACGGGATGGAGCACTTACTTTCCACCGGGCGACCCTTCCTTCGGCAAACAAGTTGACCAAGCTGGAAGTGGCGCTGGAATTGGACAGCGAGGATGGGTGCTTTATTCCACCAGGCGAGTTGAAAAGTCCTATGGAATCGACGACGACAGTCGAGTGGGTACAGAGTCCAAGGAGCCCCTGCGCTATCTTGCGACCTCGATGGACGTGGGATTGGTATCTTCCCTGTCTGCCGGATTTGCAGCTGACTTCTAAGTTTGCCAGTTCCAATTCCTCTCGGGTTGCCCGTCGTTGCGGTCTTTGTCGTTGGACATGCACTCGGTCGACAATGACAGCCTGACCATGATCCCTGAGGACCTGGTCGAGCCCTTCATCTGCGGGGACCCTACTTCTTTCCAAACAAGGACCGCTGTCCCTTCACTCGGACGGTTGAGTCTGCGGGGTCGGTGGATTATGAACGATCGCGTACATTCTGGACTTTATGAAAGGGATGTTTACGAATGTTGAGGATTGGATCCTGGATGGGGTGGGAGGATATTACGGCTCGAGGGTTGATTGCTGTGCCGAGGACCCAACAGGCTGCCAACAATTACAAGGACGTGCACACCAGTTTTGTGCTGCCTTCAAAGCAGGAAGCAGGAAGCAGGGGAGTTTGGGATGTTAAAAGAATCGAGTGTTACGGACGATGCGGTAGTTCTCTTAGTGATGTGTTCTTTTATGACATGCCTTATGGCGAGATCACACTGTTTTTTCTTTATTTTCCTTGCTTCTTGGCTTTTTATTATAAACCATAACATAGAAATAGAAAAAGGAAGCGGTAGCAGCATGCACGCATGCACGGGAAAGTAAGCAATAAAAAAAATAAAAGTCCGCAAATGGCGTAATCTTGGACCATGCACCCAAACAAATAAACAAACAAACGAGAGCGAGTCGGGTCTCCCTCCTCCCTTTTTTCATCTCTTCCCTTTTCATTTTTCTCACACCACCCTCGCTGATTCTTCTTTTCTTTTCCTTTGTCACTTTTCTCAGCTCCACTTTTTTCCTCGCTCTTTTCGCTCTCTTCTCACAGTTCATTGCATTGCAATATCGTGCTCTTCTGGGTTCATCCAAGGACACACACACATACACACAAAACTGTCCCCTTTCAACAACTGTTCCTCTCCTTATTATCCATTTTCAAAAAAAACGGTCTCCCTTGACCGGCAAAGCAACCTTCAATATCACCGATACAGAACAAACCAATTCAACAAAAGCACAAATTCCGCAAGCCTCTACTCAAAAAGTACATCGAGAGAAACACTTTTTTCGCCGCTCAGATAGCGATTGCTCCTCATGCTGACCTCTACTCACCCCTTTCCTATTACACTTATAGACAGTCTACAGCTCTCTAAAAAACCACGTTCAGGAGACTTTCTCCTCTGAACGACCAATCCAAAACTCAACACGAACACAGGCATAACAGACTCAAACTGGTCAAGCAAAAGGAAAAAAGTCATACGTCAAATCCAAAGTAAGTTAGGAGAGACACTTTTTTTTGCCAGACATATAGCAAGCGCCCGCTTACGGACCTCTGCTCACCTCTCCCCTCTATTTCTCTTTTAGACAGTCTATAGAACCCAACAACTCCATTGCTCACGCATAGCCAGCACCCGAACCAACACGTACAAATAGACCCTTGCTCTTCCTTTGTGTAAGTGCAGTACACTTGCACGTTCTCTCTGGCGGTAGTACACACATTCGAAGGCAGGAAAACTAATTATTTTATTTTTGTCGCCTCTGCAGCTGCTACTTCTTTGACCAAACTTACAGGCCCATTTCTTAAATAACAAAGTAAACCTATGCTGCTTCAGATCGTCAAAAGAATGATACTTTTTGCTAAAAAAAAAGATGCAATTGCTAATGGTATTATCTATTGCTCACATCGACACTGCTAGCACTCTCACCATGTCCGACCATCCTCTCGACCAATTGAATTCCCACACCCCTAGCAGCGACAGCGCTAGCAGCATCGTTCGCATCAGGAGGCGTGACAAGTTCCGCGAGTTCTGGAGCCTATCCAAATCCAAGACCAAAGAGGTCAAGCTCAAGATCTCGAACCAGTCGCCGCACTCTCGACTCTCATCTCAACAATTGACGCGACCTTTGTCTGTACTCTCCCAAGCCAGCAACTTGCCTTCAGGAGACAATCAGTCCACCCCTTCCAGGACTGCACAAGAGAAGGCACTATCAGCGCCTCTTAACGAGGCACGTGTTCTCGAGATGATCTTTGCCGAAAATGTCCCCAAGCCCACCATGAAGACTGAGCTGCCTCAACTTCAGCAACGCATCGAGATGACGCAGCAATTGGTCTACTGCAATGCCTTGCTCCTACGGGATACATTGTCCCCACTGAAGGCTGCTACAGGAGAAGCTGCAAAGTGCGGTGGTTCCCTCGTTCTTCGGGAACCCGTTCTCGACAAGACCGAGCTCGACTGGATCGAGGCGACGAAGAAGGACCGGATGGAAGCAGACCGTTTGCGCTGGCTGGCCACTCGAATGGTGGAAGAGTTTGTCGCTGATGCCGGTAAGGACTCTACCAAGATCGCCGATATTATCGCTCTTGGACCTGTCTTAGAGAAGGAGCCTTACCACAAGCTACTCGTGACCTTTATCAAGGAGTTTGACGATTCTTGTACCCTTGACGTTGTTATACTTCAGGGACTTGTCCAATTGGTGCAGGATGCTTCGCCTGGCTATCTCGTTTCTGACGACCTGATCAAGATCCTTGGCATCCTCAGAGTTCACCTGCAAGGCACTCACCAACAGTCGGCCGAGCACTCGTACCACCTCACTCTGGCTGTCTCCAGGATCCTCGATGTCATGGCGGACCACAAAGTGCAAGATCTATATCGCGTTCTTGAGCACGAGCCGTTGTCGGATGTTTTGTCGGGACTGAAGGGTAGCTCGGATCCCTATCTACTTTACCAGGCCTGTTATGCCTTTCAGGCTCTTCAGTATGTGCCTGATGACGAGAGCGCTCTTCGGGCTGTATTGAGGCACTCGACCGGTGTGGTTCACGGTTTGGTCAATGTCACTGCCGTCTTCAAGCTGGATCTGGCGTCAGTTCTTGAGGGTCTGGGTAACCTGCAGGAAGCTCTTGGAGGCATGATATCAGTGGCTGGTATTGTATACGAAGGCGTGTCTTCGCTGATGGAGAGCGGCCGAGGGGTTCTGGGCAGTTTGAAGGAGGGACTTGGATCTGGCCAGAGGCGACTTTGGTATCCTGCTGTCAAGGCTGCCTCTGCTTTTGCCCAAGCTGGTCAGCTGGAGGATCTGAAGAAGCTTATCTTTGAGGCCCCATGCCGTCGCGATCCCTTGTTCCAATGGGGCGTCTGCCAGTTGTTGGGCGAGATTGCGGTGGATCCAGCCTGGTCTATTTCTGCACGTCAGCAGACTGTCGGTCTCTTCGGTCATCTCTGCCAGCACGATAAAGACTGGGGCCAGGATGAGAGCGTCAAGGCATGGATGCTGACTATCATCACCAAGCTTGGAACCTCTGACCGATCCGTCAACGCGACTGCCAGTGCTTTGCTGCAGGATCTGACGGTGGACCAAAGTGCCTTGATCAAGCACCCTTATCCATTGAATACCCGTCTTCCCTTGCCTTCCGCATCGCCACTCCTTGCCAAGGTCCAAAACATCCAGTATCTAGAGTACGAGCTGCACAAGTTCCGACTTCAGCGACTGGCGGAGGAACATTTGTCAGTTTTCATCCCTCCTATGGCCAAGGCAAACCCGCAGGCCCGCGACGACGACATTTTTCCCCTCATGGAGAAGGTCCAGGAGTTCCTGGCCAGCGACCGTCACGTCATGCTGATTCTGGGTGATTCTGGATCAGGAAAGTCGACATTCAACACACATCTCGAGGCGAAACTCTGGAAATCTTACGCCTGTGGTAGTTCGATTCCCCTGTTTATCAACTTGCCTGCAATCGACGAACCCAACTGCGACATGATCGAGAAGCAACTGAGGTCTGACAACTTCAACGACGAACAGATCCGTGAGCTCAAATTGCACCGCCAGTTCATCCTCATCTGCGACGGTTATGACGAAAGTCAGCAACTGGTCAACCTTCACAAGTCCAACATGTTGAACCAGCCAGGCCGGTGGGATACCAAGATGGTCATCAGCTGTAGAACACAGTATCTCGGTCAGGATTACCGAAGCCGATTCATGCCTCAGAGCCGCGACCACTACGCCTATCCAGCTGTCGAGCTCTTCCAAGAGGCTGTCATTACTCCGTTCTCCAGGGAGCAGATCCAGAGCTACATCGAACAGTACGTCCCTCTCGAGCCGCGCACCTGGACTACCAAGGACTACATGGACAGGTTGACCACCATCCCGAACCTCATGGATTTGGTCAGGAACCCCTTCGTCCTAACCCTTGCCTTGGAGGCGCTGCCACTCGTCACCGAGGGCAAGCAGGATCTATCGGCCATCGATATTTCTCGAGTCCAGCTTTACGACACGTTCGTGAAACATTGGCTGGACGTTAATAAGCGACGTCTCGAGAGCAACGCATTGTCCGCCAAAGACCGCGAGATTCTGGACCAGCTTTTGGAGGCAGGATTCACATCGATGGGTGTTGACTATTCTATTGGGCTGGCATCGGCGATCTTTGAGAAGCAGAACGGAAACCCGGTCGTTCGATATACCCACCTCAAGGACAACAACACATGGCGCGTCGATTTCTTCGGTCCCGATCCAGAGGTGCGACTCTTACGCGAGTCATCCCCATTGACACGCTCTGGCAGCCTGTTCCGCTTCCTTCATCGATCCATGCAGGAATACTTCTACTCGCGCTCCGTCTTTGACCCCAGCAGCCATGACGACCACGACCAATTTGGTCCGCAGTCCGATATTGGTTCCACTGACCCTGCGTTGCTCGACACCGAAGGTCCTTTGTTCAAGCGTAACCTTCTCACCGAGCCATCGGTCATTCAGTTCCTGTGCGAGCGAGTCAAACAGCACCCCGATTTCGAGAAGCAGCTCCTAGCCGTCATCGAGCAGTCCAAGACCGATGCCACTGTTGCCACCGCTGCCGCCAACGCCATTTCTATCCTTGTCCGAGCCGGAGTCCGATTCAATAGCGCTGACCTCCGTGGTAGTCGGATCAAAGGAGCAGATCTTTCCGACGGCCAGTTCGATCACGCGGAGTTTCAAGGAGCCGATCTGAGAGGAGTCAACTTTGCACGAAGTTGGCTGAGGCGGGCGGATTTCGGCAATGCACAGATGGACGGTGTTCGGTTCGAGGAGCTGCCACATTTGGACATGCAAACCTTAGTCAAACGCGTCGCCTTTTCGCCCAATGGGAAGATGTTTGCTGTCTGTCTAGGTAACGGAGGTGTCATTACTTACGACACTACAACATGGACTCGAGTTCATCAATACGAACAACAGAGTAAGGTGACGAGTTTCGCCTTTTCGCCTAACAACCAACATCTTGCATTTGGGAACAAAGACACGACCTGTCGATTATGGGATTCTGTCAGTGGCGAGACTTTGTTGGTCATGGAAGGGCACACTAAGTGGTTGCGGTCAGTGGCATTTTCACCCTGCGGCAAGCAGATCGCGTCGGGCAGCGACGACAGCACGATTCGGTTGTGGAGCTCGGAGACAGGAGAGTGCTTGTTTGTATTGAACGGTCACGAAAAGGCTGTTTTGAGTGCTGAGTACTCAGCCGATGGACGGAGACTTGTTTCGACCAGCCACGATGGCACGATTCGGGTGTGGGATCCGGAGACAGGAGCACCAGAGGCTGATTGGGTCATTCCTCATGTTCATGGTACGCGCGTGGCACCTTCTTCAGATGGAAAGCAGTTCGCCCTGAGAATTAGTGAGAGGAGAAATGAGATTTGCCTGATGGATGCAATCACCGGAGAGACGGGTCTGATTCTCAGTGATGATGGCACCAGGGTACAAGTTATTGTATTCTCTCCAATTGGCGATTTGATTGTTTCGTCGAGCGAGGACGAGACCGTTCGACTGTGGGACTCATCGAGTGGACAACTCATCTCCAGGTTCACGGGTCATGGCAAACGGATCACCACCTGTGCCATTTCCCCAGACGGCCTACAAATTGCCTCAGGAGATCTGGGCGGGATTATACGACTCTGGGAGGTGAACATCAACCGGTCGAGTCCTGTCACACAAAAACGCGCCGAGGGAACTGCAGCATACTCTCATGATGGTCTGTTTGTAATCTCTTATCATGACGACTACACCGTCCTACGCTGGGACTCTTCCACAGGAGCTTCCAGATCCATTCCGTGCTCGTCCACATTCGATGTCATCTCGGTCGCGATTTCACCAAATGGCCGTTGGTTTGCGAACGGTTGCAGGAACGGGAATATTCGGTTGTTGAATGTCCGAACCGATGTAGATGAGCGCCTTCTCCTCGGACCTTCCAGCGACCCAATTATTGGCTTGAGTTTCTCACGCTGTGGTCGGTGGTTGGCCTCATGCGACAGAGGGGTGCTGTTGTGGGATCTTGATAGTACCAATGATCAAGTCAAAGTGGTGGCAGAGGCGAGCGATGAGCACGCGAGAGCTTACGTGGCCTTCTCCCCCGCCGGAGACCAGATTGCAGTCGCATTTCTATCCCGTTCAGCTCGAATTCGTCTTTTTGATCCCCGAGCTACAGACTTTCGACAACCTCTGAAGGAACTGTGTCTATCAGACACGCTATTCGCATTGAACTACTCACCAGATGGCCAGCGACTCGTAATCGGCACTGGTATATCCGAGGCCCTGCTCCTCTGGGACCTTCAGTCAGACAAGCCTAATGTCAAACTGGAAGGCCACACAGATACGGTGAATAGCGTCGCCTATTCTCCTTGTAGCAAGTGGATCCTTTCCGGCAGTGACGACAAGACTGTGCGTCTCTGGTCAGGCGAGGTTGACAGTTGGTCCTGTGTTGCTGTTGTCAGTGGATGTTTAGAGGCCGTTGTAAGCGTTGCATGGAATCCGGTGGTCCCCTTGGAGTTTGTCACTGGTTCCAAAGATGGGTCTGTTCGAGTCTGGCAGATTTCGGGTGCCAAGGCAGGAGATGTGTCGGTTCGTATGCAGTGGGGATCTCACATTGGACGATTGTGCATCACGGATCTGACTTTCAAGGGAGCCGTTGGTCTCAGTCCGATCTACAGCAAGTTGTTGGTCCAGCGCGGTGCCATTGGCGCTTCAGTATTGCCGGAGGGAGATGAGCCAGAGGAAGGGAAGAGCGAGTAGGGCTGTTGCTCCGCGACGTGTCAAGAATGGCGATGTGGATAGAGCGGACACCTACTATATCCCTAAACAACTCAATACAACATTTTTTATCGTTGCTTCGTTCTTTGTAATTATTTTCTACAAAGATATGAAAGATAGGCTTGGAAGCATAGCCTGTCTCTTTTGTGCGCTTCGTCTTCTCCTACTCTCCCGTCATCCACTATACACAGTCTGCAGTGCAGATTTGCGTTGCTCTTTTCGTCCCAATAGTAAAATCTCAGCCCTTGTACCACCAGACATGGAGGATTGGGCGTACAGTACGAAAGGATAACCCTTCTCATTCTTTCCAGCAAACGGCGTTAATTTGATTCCCTCATTTTTTTCCCCTGGCCGGGATCACAAGAACTCTTCATGCCTCTTTATTATATCGGCAATGGGTGATATTGACTCTTCCATCGGCGCTTGTCCTTCTGGTAGTAAGGCTGCGAAGACTACATGCATAAAGGACGTTCGAAAATACAGTAGGGGCCTTTTCAAACGGGACTAGAGGCAACCACCACACTACATATATTAAACCAAAGGCAGTTTCCTCGTCCATAGTTACTTTTATTTACTAAAAGATATGCTCTCTAGTATTTGTTCCTCATGCCATTCCTCATTGGTACTCGTCTACTCGTCTCTTTGTCCGTTTCTTCTCTCCCTCTTCCTTCTTACGAACTTGTTGCAAGTGGTGCAGTGGGTTGGTCATATTTGAGGTCCGGGAATTGGTTGGTAATGATGACTTCTTCCATGACTACTCGATGGAAACGGAGGATCTTGAGTCGCAGGATAGTAAAAAAAAGAGAGCAAAAAATAAAATGGAAGAAATAAAATGAAAGAAAAGAAATGAAAGGAAAATGAGAATGTGAAAATAAGAAGAGGAAAGTGAATAAAAAAGAGGGGGACAGGGAGGGGATATCTATACCTTTGCTTCATAATGAATGACAATGCATTGCCATCATATCATTGATACTGATAAAACACGCGATATGTTAGCGTCCAAGGGATCAAACGCAGTCCACCTCGTCTCAACCAAATCGCGTCCTGTTTGTCTATCCGTCGCGTGAAATCTGAATTTTTTTTTTTTCAAGGTAAAATCCGATTAAAAATAGAGTTGTCTAAGTATTCCTCGTACACGCACATAGCTTATCTAACTCAGTGATGTATCCTAAACAGTACATGAGGATTGTACAGCCCGTCCTCACCGGGGACGACGCGTGCGAGTCCAGACGATCTTTGTTGCATTGTGGGACCCGTTCAACAGATCTAGGTGTGCTTCTCTTCCAACTCCGTGATGGCCATGTTGCCTCTCCAATCCATAATATCCATGCGCCTCAGTCCCAACAGGGTGTCGGCGACTGTTCGATCAGTCACTTGAATATCGCTCTGCTCGCCTGGGCACCGCTGTTCCCTGTGTTCTGTTACGGCTTGTCCGCAAAGGCGCTCATCCTCTCGGGGTTTCCGCCTATAGATCTATTGCCGCCTTTGAGTCCCTGTCCACTGTGCCCTCTGGTCCATGATTGTGCGTGTGCGCTCATCTCGCAGCGTGGCTTCCATAACTGCTCCGTGGCCTCCTTCTTGATAAATCGGGAAAAGACACGGTTCACGTGCTGGGTAATGCTCTCTGGTACGTCCATGGACACCTTGCCTCACTGTGTAGCTAGGGCTTTCGGCACTACTTTGGCAAGGCTGCTGCCTCTGGGACTGTGGTCAACCTCCATGAGCTCATGTATGCCTTTGCCCTCGACTCCTTTGGCAAGTATGTTTTCGGGGTGAATATTGTTCTCGGCGCGCCGAGTGGCCGCGCGGGACAACTGATTTGTAGCAGCGTTTGTTCTTCGCCATAGGCGGATAATGTGGGTGGAGTAGAGTGGGCACTGTCCTTTTCTTACGCCCAAAGTAGTTAACGGAACGTATTTTGTGTAACGCTGGAAGTGCTCGCCGACAACCTTCTCCCTCCCAAGTCTATGTCATTGTAATTGCTTGAAAAAAATGTGTTCTAGTATTATGTCGGGCACATTTTTATAGGAAAAAAAAATTCAAGAATATGAGAAAGAACATCAATGCGAATTAGGAGGAAACTAACTAGAAAGGAAGGCTAGATAGGCGTGTTTGGTGTTGCTGACTGAAAGGAAAGAAACTAGACTACTATTAAAACTTAATAAGGACAGGGAGGTTAGGAGTTGTAGTGCCGTAAACTTTAAAAAATAAAGGTGAAATGAAGGGTACTGTAAAAGAATGGATTGTGTTTGTCTATCGATTGGAATGAAGAGCAAACACGTTCTTCCTATGCACAACAGCCCTAGCTAAAGTTTAACTGAAAAAAAGGTTATTTGAACCGCTTAGAACACAACACACAATTGAATACATGCCCACGAATATGGGAGTAACGTTGTTCCTGTCAAGTGATGTACGTCGATCAAGTCACTTGCCTTCTCGTCTCACTCTCACTCCTTCACTCTCTTTTACTCTTTGTAATGCCGAGAAAGAAAAAAAAAGCCTTACTCTATTGCTAGGAGGGACATCGCGCACAACAGAAATCAAAAGCTAATAAAATTAAGAAGTACAGTCATTTCCTCACATCTTGCGCCGTCTACATGTAGCGACACCACAGAAGCATAAGATCTCGTACTTTTCTCCCTTGTACATAACCTCGGCAAAGAAGAATAAGAAAGTTACATTAGCGTTGGGAGAATCTCCTTCCTCTTGGGCGTTTGAATTTTTACCTCTCATCACCGCTTGCACAGACAATCGAGTCAATATGGGCTCATCTTCTCAAGATGACTTTGCGCCATTGTTTTCTTGTGAGCCCTTCTTTTCTTCCTTGGCACTTTTTTCTCCCACACTTCCAGGACAACATGCGACTTACTTTTAACCTCTCGAGCTCATCTTAGACTTGTCTACTAGGTACCGGTACCAATTCCATCTGCCACCATGAGCATGCGTCCTATTGTTCCTCTCAGTCAAGGATCTAAACCGCCGCGCTGATACTGGACTTCGCCCAAACACACTCAAAATGGGGATAAAGCTGAGGACCTGCGTTTATTCTTTCACGAATAGATGAAATTCAGTATTTTTACTTCAGTAACAGTGTGCCGTAACCTGTAAGAAAGCAATCGGATATAAGCGTGTACTTTTTTGTAATGCCGCATTCGTTTCATTGCCAAACGGTCAATAATGAAGAGCGAATGGTATGATTTGATATCCAAATGGTATACTGTATGACTTTTTTTTTCTGGGGCACATGCACTGCCACACTTAGGAAGCAAGGATATCGAGATG
Source organism: Linnemannia hyalina (assembly GCA_019671135.1). Taxonomy (NCBI): domain Eukaryota; kingdom Fungi; phylum Mortierellomycota; class Mortierellomycetes; order Mortierellales; family Mortierellaceae; genus Linnemannia; species Linnemannia hyalina. The sequence continues at coordinate 156,565 of JAHRHY010000007.1, read as the reverse complement.
AGTAGCGCATTTTCAAGCACTGGCATTTTTTCGCAACAGCCCAACTCTACATCGAACCATGCATGGTATTCTGCTTTTCGTACGTCCTCAGAGCTACGGGTTGTCGACTTGCCGGTACCTCTTTCCGAGAAATTGGAGTCAACTTTATATCGAACCATGCCTGGTATTTCTTCTTTCCGTACTTGTTCAGAGCAGCAGATTGTCGGTGTCTCTTTCTGGTATTAGAGTTAGCAACTTATCCACTCTTGTGCATTTGTAAGTGTACGGTCAACTCTTGGCATCCTTTGTGTATTTGCAAGTGTAGGGTCAACTATTGGCATCTCTTGTGTATTTGCAAGTGTACGGTCAACTATTGGCATAACCGGTCATGCAAGCGATGTTGCGCTTGCACTCCCACAAGAAAAAGACACATAAATAGTCCATCGTTCCCCAAACACGAATTTGATCTTCACCAAGTTACTCTACTACTTCGTCTACACCCTCCTATCTCCTGTTCCGTCCCTGTACCCTCTCGATCCGCAAGAACCACCACAAAACCCTCCTTCGCAAGAACCACCGCAAGAACAAGAACTGGCACAGAAACCCTCTTCAAATCTCACCAGACCTTGACTCTTGTAAGGCCATGTTACCAGACTTCCATGAATACACTATGAAGGGAAAGCAAATGGATCTCTCATGCCTGACCCTTGTCCAATTCGTACTCTAACAATACAATAGCAACACGATACGTTTCACTTTGGTTGGCCTTTTGGCCCTTGTTGGCTCGGTAGCCGCAAGCCATAACATGTGTGCCTACAAAAAGTACGGCGATTTTACAGACGACTATCACGTTACTTTGACACACAGCAACGAGGCCAACCCTATTATGGATCAGTCTGGAGAGCATTTCGTCAGCACCAAGACCCAAACTTTCACGAACCGCCGAGGCCGTGTTGATCTTGATACTGGTGGAGGATGGAGTGCCGCTTTCGATGGAACGGACTGGGGCGGTTTCTGGTGGATGTCGAAGTACGACTGGGGAAAGAAGAGCGTCGCCTGGGGATGTTACAATGACAAATACGCTCCCGGTTGGTGCAAAATGGAAATGTTCGAGGCTTGCAAACGCAAGCACGGCGCCTCCTAGACCGAGCCTTTATTTTCATTCCGTCTCCTCTATTAACGCCTAATGGCGTAGATAAATAAATAATAGACGTATTTCCAATGTAGGCTTAATCGTAGAGTGGATGGTAAAACCAAAGGAAAGGGCTTGAGGGTTTGGGTACATGTTTCGAGCTGAGGCCAGTCCTGGGATGGAAATAGCACACTGTTCCAAAAGCAACCTCGGGTGGTTGTTTGAGCAACGCAAACCTATAGCGAGCCATCGCAAACCGTTTGCTAAACCAGCACAACCCACCTAACTTCATGGTCAACTTCATTTTCATTCATGTCAATCTACTTCTCCAATCTGCCTCCCCTGCCTTCCTGCTCGTCGCCAACAGCATCGTCTACATTCAATCCATCACTTTTTAACTGACCCCTCTCTCTTTTCTCATTGCCAGGTTGCTCTGTTTTGAAGTTCACGCTCTCGCTTTACTTTGTCTCCATCCCCTCCCCTCGTTCATTCCATCTTTACATTGATGATAGCGGCCCCTCTTCCGATGTAGCCATTGGTGGCATCTCTCACCCTCCAATCCCTTTCTGTCAACGTCTCGAATATCTCACCAGACATGAGCTACATCGTGCGTCTGGGGAACCTTAAATCCATCTCTGTGTGCCCACCTTGCTTCATGCATTGAATTGATAAGATCAAACTTCCCACTTTTGACAAACGTTCCGTTTTCGACCTCTCCACACCACTCAAGGGTGTGACAAAAGCGAGGGTTTGCAACAAAAAAAGATTCATCGATTCACGATTCCGGCTTTCTTTTTTTAAAAAAAATATGTGATCATCTTTCACCCTCACTAGTAATCAACCTCCCAGATCCCCTTCAGGCTTTGATTTTATTTCTGTATTTTTCTTCTTTGATCGCCATTGACGTCAGGAAAACCAAACGCGAGAAAACGCGCTTTGAAATATTGACGTTGGATGGATCATTTGTGTAAATAAAGTGAATATTGCAATCATTTACGCTTTCATTTATCCCTTTCACCCAAGTTCAACCACGCCCCTTACATTCATTCATTCTTCACACCCTAGACACAATGCCACAAACAGCAAACGAAAATAATAAATATAACAGACAAATTTCTTACCAAAGAATTTGATGCTGCTAAGAATTGATCCAAGGATATTCCACCGGAGAGGTGGCGGAATCTCTCTCGGATCTGCAGTCAAAATCAGGAAGAAGAACGAGGAAAACATCCGTCCTTGAAAAAAAGGTGCGCTCCCCAAGATCTCCCCAAGGTCGATGGAACTTCTCGTTCGCCATCTTAATACTAACAAAAGACGATGACCAACAACTCATTCAAGTCACGGATGGAGTACAGGTGCATGTTGAAACGATCCAAAGGAATCAACGGCTACAAGGAACCAGGGCGTAGGTCCAATAGAGGACGCCAGATCTCAAACCGAATCGTGTGCAGAAGCGGTATGCATTCCCACTGGAGCACAGTGACTGGACGGAGGACGACTGGAAACGCGTAATGCTTTCCAGTAAGAGCATGGTCAAGAAGAAGGACTTTTGCATATAAAACGTCCATCTTCTCTTTTATCCTATCCCTTCCCTTTGAAAAGCACCACATGGTCATTGACACACGTATACTTTCACAACAGCTTTGATTAATAAAAAATAGCGATTGCAATCGATCTTCTCAGGTATCGGAGCCATATTCCTCAAGCGAACTGTTTCTCGTTGCGTTCGCAGTGGTTGCCAGGTTGTGGTCCTTTGTTGTTTAGGCAAAGAACAAAGAGACAAAACGTGGCTCTGTCTACCGTTTTCTGTCTTTTGCCTCAGTGTTTCATGTGTGCACCCCTTCACCCTTCTTTTCTTGACTGTTTCCCCCCCTCTCTCTCACCCCCGACCCATCTCGTTATCCAATCAGATCCCTTCTTTCAGTCCCCCCTTGAATCTTTGAATTCATGCGACAGACCCGACCCTTTTTTATTTGTCGCTCTTGGGGCTCAGCAATCTTTTTTCTCTCTCTCTCTCTCTCTCTCTCTCTTTGTCTGCCTCCCTCTTCAACGCTTCCTCTTCCGGCCGTTCAATTAGCCAGTCCACCCCCTCTTTCTCTTTCATTCACTCCATCGCCTCCCCTTCGATCCTTTATTCCCCTTCTCTTCACTCAACCAACCAACTACACCTACCCCACTCCCCTCCCTTCTCTCTCACACACTCACACCTTTCACACTCCCACTTAATACTCCGCCGCATTCATTCACACACCACCTTCTCACTCTCTCTCTCTCTCTCCTTCCCACACATTCTCTCCATGTCTCGTCCACGTGGCAACGGCGGCCAGTACGAGACCCTGGCTGGTGATGACCACGACTTTGACGACCTCCAGACCGTTTTGACTTCTGACCAGTTCGACCTCTCCAGCAACACATCACAACACCAACACGGTGACAGGTCAGCCTCGCTTCTCCAAAAGAGACCCTCGACCCACGACGACGAGGAGGACTATGGCGACGACGACAGCGACGACAGTGAACGCTATATCTACTCTTCCTCTGACGATGATGGCAACAACAACGAGAAGGGCTACCTCCCCACCTCTCGTCGTCGTCGCTCGAACAGAGGCCCTTATATCGAGACGCCCATCGTAAGCGCACCTTCCTCCCTGCTCCTTTGCATCAATTGAACGCGAACCACCCGTGTTAAATTGATGATCATGTTACGGAGATGAGCTCAATATCTCATCTTCTCCTATTGTTATTGTTACCTTCTATTCCTTCGTAGCTCACCCGATGCAACCGTGTCTGTCTGACCATCTTTGGTGCTATCCTCGCTATCTGGGTCGTCATTGCAGTCATCCTCGGCGTTCGACGCCTGAGTAAGTTGCTTTGTTTTCCTGCTCGTACACTCTGCAAAAAAAAAGGAGGGATCGAATGCTTTCCTTTAATGGAACCCAAAGTCCGCAGCTCGGCTAACTGCCGCTCTTCTTTTTTTTTTTCTTCTTCATGAACCCTGTCTGTCAACTCTGTTCTGTTGGCCATTCATCTATGCTACTTTGGGACGCCACCCTCCATTTTTTTCATGGGAACACAATTGTCATCGCCGCGGAACAACAGTCGTACTCTCCCACGCATCCATGGCAGATATGAGACCATCGTACCAGCTCGATGACATGTTCAACCAATCCTTCACACCAAAGTACCAATCCCTGGCCTGGATGCCCTATGGTAAGCAACCCAAAATTGTACCTCAGCAGCCGTTATTAATGAGCAATTGGGCATCCGTTCACTCTTCTGTAAGGGTCCCGAGAGAGAGACACAGCTGACCCTTTTCCAACTTGTGGTTTTGCTCATTCTAGGTGACGATGGCGTGTATTCGACTGTCAATGACAATGGCGATATCATCCTCAGCAACGTCGATGGATCTGAACCCAAGGTCTTCCTTCCTGGCGCCAATGTGACAGATGTAAGTCTTGCCGTTCTCAATCTTTCGCTTTGACGTGCCAACTATCAACGGACAGACAACAATATATCTCAGCTCGCTCCCCCTTCTTTTCTTTCTATCCACGAATCCACCTCCTGAGCGCCCTAAGTAACTAACCATTATTGTTTTGTTCAACTTTGCACCCCTTTAGGCCCATGGTAAACGTATCCCCTTCTTTTCGTTTCAAGTGTCTCCAGATCAGAAGTATGTGCTCTTGGGCACTGACCGCCGCAAGGTAATTTGGCGCAAGTTAACACTACGACAATACCATATTCATGCGAGATATGCAAATAGCTGTCTAATACCCACCTCAACCCCCTTTTTTTATTTTTATGCAGCAATGGCGCCACTCCTTCAATGCGACATACTTCGTTTACAACATGGAGAACTACGAGTTGACACCCCTCTTGGATACGCCCAACCAACCGGGAGTCGAGTATGTTGAATGGAGTCCTGTTGGCCACACCTTGGCCTATGTCCAGAACAACAACTTGTATCTCTATGAAGAGCTTCTCCTCCGTCACCAGGTCACCTACGACGGCGCCGCCACCATCTTTAACGGAATCACTGACTGGGTCTATGAGGAAGAGGTCTATGGATCACCCGCAGCATTGTGGTGGTCGCCCGACGGCACCGCCATTGCCTTCTTGCGCTTTGATGAGACTGAGGTGCCCGAGTTCCATTACTCGCTCTACATGAACAACCAGCTCAATGCCCCCTCTTACCCCAAGGACATCATAATGAAGTACCCCAAGGTCGGATTCCCAAACCCCATTGTCAACTTGCACCTCTACAACGTCAAGACCGCCCTTCGACCCACTGCCGTCCAACCCTTGGAGCCCATCCACCTTGGCAACACCTTTGACGATAACAACAGGATCATTGCTGAAGTCAAGTGGGCCACTGAGGGATCATCAGCGTTGCTTGTCAAGGTCCAGAACCGTGTTCAGAACCACGAGAAGCTTGTCCTTGTTGATCCTGTGTCGCTGAATGGAAAGATTGTGCGCGAGTGGAATGCAGGCAAGCAGGATGGTGGCTGGATTGATATGCAGCAGAGTATCCGCTATGTTCGCCCCTCGGATGCTGTTCCTGAGGGAGGTTACCTTGACATTGGCAACAACAACGGATACAACCACATTGCGCTCTATACCCCTGTCGAGAACCCCCACCCCAAGTGGCTGACTAACGGCGAGTGGGAGGTTCAGTCCATGGCTGCTGTCAATGAGCAGGATGGTCTCGTCTACTATATCTCCACCGAGAAAGCCAGCACCGAGCGTCACCTCTACAGGTATGTGTAACTCTATTTGTACTTGCTAGGCCGACCCGTGCCTTGTTTCGAGGTCTAACCAACATGTTTATTTATCTTCATGTATATCTTAGCGTGGCGATGGATACGATAAAACGCAAGGCGCTGACGGATGTCACTGAGCTAGGATACTACACGGCATCGTTCTCGACTGGCGCTGGATACTACTTGCTCTCGTACCGCGGACCTGACGTCCCATGGCAAAAGGTCAAGAAGATCTCTGACGAAAAGTTCAACACCAACGTCGAGGATAACGTCTCTCTCCGTGCTCTCTTGGATGAAACCCAGCACCCGACCCGTCGTTGGGGAACTGTTGAGTTGAACGGTCGTGAGTGTAACTACATGGAGTTCTTGCCCCCCGGTTTCGCACCTGAGCAGAAGCACCCTGTTCTGTTCCAGGTCTATGGTGGTCCCGGATCACAGTTGGTCGATACTCAGTTCCAGCTAGGATTCAGTGCAATGATGTCGTCGGCTGAGAAGTTGAGGTATGTTGTTGTGGTTGTTGATGGACGTGGTACGGGTGTCCGTGGACGTGACTTCAGGATTAGTGTTGTCAACCAGCTGGGGAAGTATGAGACGCAGGATCAGATTGCTGCTGGTGAGCACTGGAAGACTCTTCCTTATGTCGATCCCGAGCGCGTTGCCATCTGGGGCTGGGTAAGTCACATTCCTCCATTCACATTACCGATATGAGATTTACTACAACCTGCGACATTGCCTAACATTCAAGTATTCTACATTGCAATTAGTCGTATGGAGGTTTCATGGCGGCCAAGATTACGGAGGCAAACAGCGGGGTGTTCAGGGCAGCGATGTCGGTTGCACCAGTCACCGACTTCCGGTTCTATGACTCTGTCTACACCGAGAGATACATGAACCTGCCCACGACCAATTTGAAAGGATACGAGACCACCGCCGTCACCAACATGACCGGCTTTGAGAACACCGACTTCCTCCTCGTCCACGGCACCGGCGATGGTAAGCCTTCTTTGTTGACTTTTTCTTTGTTGTTTCATGAAACACGAAAGTGAGTGAGTGGGCACTAGTGCTAACCCATACGTCTTTTTTTTTTTACAATCGTACCTCCAATAGACAACGTGCACGTCCAAAACGCGTTTGTATTGATGGATAGGTTGACACTTGCAGGCAACCACCGCTACAAGTCCCACTTCTTTACCGACAGCGACCACGGCATCCGCACACATAATGCCAACCATGAGATCTACTGGTTGCTTGCGGAGAACCTTTGGGATATCATGGGTGGGTTTGTCGCTCCTGCCCATCACCATTAGAGAAATTCATTCTGACGCAATAACTAACATGCATAAGCAAAATAAACACACACTTGTGCATAATTTGCAAACAAAAGCTGGTTCAAGGAGGTGGTTTTATGGATGTGTTGGGAATGTTTTATTTCTATGGGTGAGAAGTTGGAAAATGGCTTTTTAGATGGTGAGATCGTCATCTGGGTCATCGTCGTCAAAGTCGTCCGCTGCGTCTGGCTCATAGTAGATCGCTCCCGTTGATTCTATCGTAGCAAAGATTCAACACATAAAAGATGATGTTAGCAAAACCATGCTGGTTGTTGTCTTTTGTTCACATGCAGTTTTGATAGTGGCTTACCTTGTGTTTTGAGGTATGGCAAGACAGTGTCGTTCTTGGCCTTCCTCTGCTCCTCAGTCAAGTTCAAATTGAACGACAAGTTTGCGGCCGGATCAGACTACATTCAAAAGAAAAGATGTGAGAATTCAAATCATATCAAACATAAAACATCGTTTTTTTTGATCCACGAATAGACCCAACAAAAACGATAAAAAAATATTGCTCTTACGGTCTGCGACTCTTCCAGATCCATCTTTTCGATATCGGGCAAGTCGCCAACAACGTCCCAGACATTGACGACCGTCAAGTTTCCTGTCGGCGTTCCCTGATGGTACGCATTCGTCTAATATAACGCAGTGACAAAATAAACCAGTGCAAATAACCGCCTTAGTACGTCAGTCATTCTTCCAATCGCGCTTCTCATTGCTCCTCTTTTTTTCGAATGTCGAAATACAAATGGAAGTTACCTCCTTGGCGACTTTTCCAGACTTGCGTTTATGTTCCACTTCACAAACGGCCGAATCCCATGCATTGCCATCCACAGTCAGATAACAAAACTCCTTGGCCGCCACAGTACCCTTCCGGAAATCCTCCTGATCCTGTCGGAGGGCTTCGCTGGATTTGAGGGTGATGAGGGTGGTGGCGATGTGGGCGAGGGAGTTTGAGGCTTGGGGTTTGGACGAAGAGTTGGAGAGGTAGGAGTCTGCGTCTGGGATGTCTTCATGGTGAATGGCGATTATACGTGATGTATCTGTTTTGGGGGTGGTATATGATATTGGTTGGTAGGGTGAGTATTTGTCTGTAGAAGGTTAAGTACGCGCAGGCTGGATTCGTACGAAGAAAATGTAGGAAAGGTCAAAGTATGTACCTGTGAGGAGGGCGGTGATGGAGCGGAGCAAATTGAAGGTGTCCGGGACCGAGGCGATCAAGAACTGGGACAAGGAATCAAAGTAAATCGTGAAGTTTGAACGTTCTAAAAACGAAGAAAAAAACATGAAGTTGTAAGCAACCAGGTCGAGGCCAGAAAAGTTTGCACTGTCGCGTTGTTGGCACGCTAGTTGGTCAAGGAGAGACACTTACGAGAGGTGATAAGGTCTGTGATGACTTTGGTAGCCTTCCTGATATTGCGCAAAGTCAATGTTACGGTTGTCGTGTTGTCCGAGGGCGCGTCCCGATTTGAAGATGTGTTTGTTGTAGAGGTGGTATCCTTGACCCATCCAAGAGGGTTCGAGTAGCAGTCTACAATCGCCTTCCTATCAATTAAAGACACGAACACGGTTAGGTCGATCAATGTGACATGAGAGCAGAGCGCGAGAAGTGAAAATATATTGGCTCCTGCATAAAGAAGTGGTGCTTACTTTTGGTTTCCCTTGACGAGAGGCAGGAGTCGATCTGGTGCTGTCTCTGCGCATACGAGAATGATAGCGTGGCTAATCCATTTGAAGATAGTTTCTACTAGTTAGTCCCTTTGCTCTGAAAGTTCCAATTGAAGATGAAATCAGGCGAGCATGGCGAATGGGAATGATGGATGTGACATACTCGGAGGGCGAGTTGCTGAGGAGTTCGAGACCGAGGACCTGTCCGGACTGTTCAAGAGTGTCCTTGACGAGGATAAAAGGCGACGCCTCCTTCCCCGTCATAATCTTTTCCAAGATAGGCGCCATGTTTATTCTTGTTTGGTTTTCGTGAGTTTCTTCTCTTGCTATGGCTCTTCCTTTGGTGGTATTGTGTGAATGTTACTTCCTTGGTCCTGATTCCTGTTGGTGAAGTGAGCTGAAAGTCAAGAAGCAAGAGATGGACAGACCTCACGCCTCCCCAGAATGCTCAAAAGTATTTTTTCTAGTGGTGACTGCTCCCACTTACCCTCTCTTCTGCGCGATGTTTTCGTGGCGCTGAATTTGGTATATGACATGTCACCCTCTCAACGCCACCACTTTTTACCCTTTTACTTTTTCTCCTCTTAGAATCTCAATGACACTCATCGCTCACCTTCTCAGCCAACAAGCACAACGCCACCCAGGAATGACACTTTCTTGAAAACGCCCGCCAACACAGCATTCTCCCTCTCTTGACACCAATACATTCACACTTTTTCGACAACCTCCAACAATGGCTTCCTCCCGACCGGCTGTCACCCTCCGTCTCACAATCCAACTCCGGGAAAAAATCATCCGGTCCGGATACACCACTGTTGGAGACCTCTCTGCCATCCCCACCGCTGACCTTGCAAAAGGTACTTACCTATCCTTATTTACCTGCTACTGCTTCGTGCGGTAACCGTCGTGTTTTTTTTTCTTTTTACTTATAAGTACCATATTTTCTTTCTGTGAACAAATAGAACTGAAGTTGACTCCGGAGCAAGCGCAAGAACTTTTGGATCAACTACACCCTAAAAGTACATACTGAGGAAACACGTCAGGAAGAAACTACAATGATACCTCTGACAACGAACAAAAACCTAATGATCTCGTTTGAACTTGTAGGCCTTGGAGTGAAATCGTTCACAGCGGATCAGACATGGGAGCAGGAAAAGAAACTGGCGCCCATCACCACATCCAGTCCAGCAATCGACAGTCTCTTTGGTGGCTCACATGGGATCCCTCCAGGAAAGATTACCGAAATTTGTGGACTCCCGGGATCTGGCAAAACGCAGCTCGGGTATGACCTCCTAGCATGCCTTCACTTTAACCGGTTGTTCATTGATTTTGACAATTCTTCAACATGCGAGCTGACATGGAGCCTGTTCGATACTGTATAGGATTCAACTATCGGTTAATGCCCAGATGCCCAGGTCCATGGGTGGCGCTGGAGGATCGTCGATCTATATTGATACAGAGGGCAGTTTTGTGGCACGACGCGCCTCTCAGCTGGCTAGCGCATGTGCGGCGAGACTGAGCGAGTCATCCAAGGCTGCAGGGGCGAAGCCATCATTAACGACCGATGACTTACTGAGAGGGATTCAGTATTGTCGCGTTCACAGTCCAGTAGAGTTCATTGCGATGGTCAGGATCCTCGCCGGCATATTGCAGGAACACCCCAACGTATGTTCTTAATCAAATTATCCTGGATCAGGTCGTTTTAATGACATTTCAGAAGGGTAGAAGTGCTGACACAAGGTATTCGCATTTCTCTTTTCCTACCATATAGGTCAAGTTGGTGGTAGTGGACTCGATTTCGTTTTTGTTCAGGTCGAATTTTAGTGATACGCGCTTACGGACCAAACTTGTGGTATCACTTGGTCGACAGCTGGCGGATCTAGCACGGCAGCACGACTTGGCGGTAAGCCTTGAGGATTCATCTCAATTATACTTGTACACCAACGACTCTCTCTCCAAAGTCCTTCGACTAATTCTGCTTGATCTTTTTTGTAGGTGGTGGTGATTAACCAGATGACGACAACAATAGACGCACCTGCAACAGGAAAACGGCCATTCGACCCACTAGACGACAATGTCCATCCAGCACTAGGCGAGACGTGGGGCAACATATGCACACACCGGATACGGCTGTACGATCAAGGAGGACACGGTCAACAGCGATACGCGCGAGTGTTCAAATCACCGACGATGCAAGAACAGACCGTCTCGTTTCATATTGGAAAGGACGGGATCTCAGATATTGTTGATCCTGAACCTGTCAAGGTCAAGGGAAGTGGTGCCCGTGTTGGGCAGGAAGATGATGATATGGACTTTGGGCATACCTCGTCGCAATCGATGTTCTTCTGGGAAGACGACGATTTTTCGTAGTCGACTAGATCCTAATTTTGGCCAGCAGTCACCCACTTTTGAAACGTGGAGGAACGTGAATAGGCAAGCAAACCGTCTCCCCATTCCACTCTTCACGACTTACATTCATTCTGCATCAAGCAACCCACCAACTACCAGCAGGAACATCAGCAGGCAGGCAACAACTCTCAACAAGCAACCAACATATACCCCTCCCTCAGCATAACAAGGAAGAGATGCCATCTGCAAGTCTCCCACCCATGCTACCGTATGGGTCACCCTCAGTGAAGGAGATCAACATGCGGCGACTGATGGCCAAGTGCGACGCCAAAGTGCAAGCAGATAGGATCCTCCAAGGCTCAGAGCGGAGCAAATACCTCATGGTACACCTTTTTTTGTTTTGTTTCTTCTTTATAAAGATACAGTTTTGTTTTTGCTTTATGACCTTGTGTGCGATTGAAGTGGCCGTTGGCTGACTAGAATTTCGCTTTGCGTTTTTGGGTTATAGAACATTAAAGCGCTGGAGGAGATGCTTATAGGACTGGAGGAGGATCTTTCAAGAAGGTACAAGAGCCGTACCTTTTAAATTGCAAGAGATGTTGAACCACACGCACCTTGCGTAATAGGCGAAAACTAACGTATTTCATTATTGCACTTTTATTATTTTTCTAGTGGTAGGATCGACAAGGCAGCGATCCAAGGATATGCGGACAAAATCGAGGCATTGACAAGCGCCGTCGGTGGACCTACAACCGTAAGGAATAGCGCAACGGCGGTAGACAGAGCAGCAAGACAAACGAGATACTGCATTCTCTGACTGGAAAATTCTCTTTTTTGACTTCAATTAATCAAAATAGGTGCAACCTAGTCATAAGGGATTGGTTCAGACCAGGATGGTGTCGGACGCGTCGCAGCTTGTTGATGGGAGACATGGAGGACAGGATTATGCACTGAGGCGGCCGTCTGTCGCCGTTGACACTGAGAAGCATCACGAACTGGTATGTGGGTCGCAAGAATTATTTTTTTTTGTGAACGGGTTGCTCAGACGTATGGATGCTCGCTGCCGACTGATGACAAATGGATGAGGCTGATATGGTTTTACTATTGATTTATGAATATAGAAGCAACATACACATGCACCAACTGACCCAGCATCACAAATTCGGGAACGGAGGTATGAGAACACTGGAAGGACTATGCTGGTTTTTCAAGAACGCAGTCAGGACGAGGGCAATGCTGACATCATGCATGTATCCTTTTTTTCGCCTTCGTTTACATGAACCATTAGATCTGACAGGAACGGACTCTACGGGAACAGCAATAGCAACCACCAGAACAGCTTGGGAATCACGACGGGTCGAAGTGGTGGTGGAGCCAGTGCCAGCAACAACAATAACAACAGCAATACTGTGCGCGGGGATCAGGCACAAGTGGAAGCAGCGCTCCAGAACGATCGTGCGGCGCGTGAGGAGATGGAGGCTGGAATTTCGGCATTGATGCAGCAGCTCCGGCACAATGCCCTTGCGATCCAGCAGACCCTTGTCGATGAACAAAAGTCCGGGGTAAGATATCATAATATAACGTTACGTCTTTCGTGCTCATGATGCAATGCAAATTGACAATGGAGACGAAATGCAAAGTGCGACACTGACATGTTTTGTTCTTTCACCTCTATCTTGCTTTTGGCGAAACAAAACAAAATAGGTGTTTGATGATGCTGATCAGGCACTGGATACGAATATTTCGCGGTTGGGAAAGGAGCGGGCACGGTTGGAGTTGTACTCGAAGCAGAGTCGAAAGACCAAATGGATGATTTGGGGGATTGTCTTGGGTGTCAGTGTTGTCTTTGTCTTTATGTTCTTTATCATCCGCATCTTTTAGAAACAGGTACTTTTGCATTTTTTGTTGGGCCGAAGATGACGGAGAGAGTGTGTGGGAAGAAAAAAGGAATAAAATATCAAACAAGCAACAAAGTACATTTGTATGGCGCGGAACGTTGTTTCTCGGTGGCGACAATGACAATGTGGGGGAAACAAGAAACAGGAAACAAGGCTGCAAGAATGAATTGACCATCCATCGGACATTAGATAAATCTATGGGGGTATGTTTGTATTCTAAAAAGGGAGAAGATGCACTCTGCGCTGACCTCCGCAACCTCCATCACCGTTTACAAGGCCAATCTCAAAACATTGAAATGAACATCCTCCTGCTTAGTATTCCCAACATCCGGGTAAGGTCTCTTCTCTCCATAATCGACAAACCCAACCCTCTGATACCACTCCCTCAATTCCGTCCTCTGGTACAACACATACACCACGGCCTGTCTCCTGCCCATGGCTTCCCTTGCGTGCTTCAACCCGGCTTCGACAAGCTTCCTACCGGTACCACGGGATTGTTGGGTGGGGTCGACAGAGATTAAGCCGAGCATGATCTGTTCTGTGCGCGGGACAGCCTCAGAGGTGGTGTAGTCAAAAGAGTAGGTAGAGTTGGCGGTGTAGTGACCGAAATCGGGGTAATGTTCTGCGGGGTCGAGTTGGAGGGTTCCGAGAACACTGTTGGACACAGAGTCAAAGGCGAGGAGGACGGGGTTGATGGTGTCGGAGAGGACTGATTTTACATTTGCACGGGAGATACGGTCTTTTGCAATCAAGTGGGATTCGTGTGTCCATCCTGCGTCTATTAGGGGTGTGTGGTGAGAATATTTGATGTAGTAAAAAAAAAATGAAAGAGGTTAGGTTAGACCGATGAATAGACCATGCTGGGAGAGGAGGGACAGGACAAAAGAAAAAATGAGCAATGAAAGGGAGGTGTGAGTAGACATTTACTGGAGCGGTAGGCGGCGTTAACGATTCGGTAGATATCGTCGCCATAGAGGGCGTCGTCTTCTGGGCGTGCGAGGCGGATGATGACTGTGGCTGTGGGGGGTTGTGTCTCGGTGGTCATTGTGAATGAGGGTGTAAGAGATGGAATGAGGGGAGGTTGAAGGATGAAGATTAAGAGAGAGAGGAAGAAAGAAGTAAAGAGGACGAACGGAAATTTCCTTTCTGAAAAAAGATAGGATGGAATAGGATCATCGTGCCTGGGAAAATGAACAGGAACTGACTCACGCTTGATCACTTTTGAGGTTGGTGGCGCTCATTTTTCAAGAAGGAGAGAAAGACAATGAGAATGGACATGGGGGGTATGACTAGCTTGCTTTTATTACAAAGACAAAATGAAATGGGAATGTTTACAAGAGATGAAAAAAGTGATACTGGTACAAAAAGAGGGGGGATGAACAATAAGCATCCTCCTCTTTAGTAGACCTCAAGAACATAGCGCTCCTCCTCCTTCAACTTGTTGACAATACGGTTGGCATCAATCGCAGCGCAAGCCTCACCGTCCATGAAACTCTGCACAATCGCATCCTTGACATCTCCAGCGGGCCAGGTAGGTCCGCACAAGTAGAAGTGTCCGTTCAACTGGGCATCCAAAAGGTACTTGTGCAACAGGCTGCCGTCCTCGTTCATCTTGTGCTGAATGTAGATCTTTTCCTTTTGGTCACGCGAGAAGGCAAGGCGGAGGTGGGTCAAAAGTCCGTCGGCGTGGTAGGCTTCGAGTTCTTCACCGTACAAGTATTCGTTGGAACGGTTGCGGGAACCAAAGTAGAGGATCATGGGACCGACATCCATGCCTTGGGCCTTTTGCCAGGCGCGCTCCTGGATGAAGGCGCGGAAGGGGGCCATGCCTGTACCGAGACCGGCCATGATGACAGGCTGGTGGGGCGATGGGGGCAGGGTCATGACAGAGGGCTTGATGGAGACGGTGACATTGGCGCCGACGCTCAAGGAGGTCAAGTAGCGAGTGCACTGACCAAGGCGGGCCTTGCCTGAAGGGGAGGTCCACTCGACAGCGACGATCAGAAGATGGACCGAGTTGGGGTGCGCCTTTTGGGAGGAGGCGATCGAGTAGTGGCGAGGCTTGATGGCGGGCAACATGTTGATCAGCTGGGGGATCGAAGGGTGGGCAGAGGGGAACTCGCGAAGGATATCGGCGTGGGTAAGGGTCTCGTCGACACGGTCCTTGAACTCTTGGGCGCCCTCGGCAGAGATCAAGTGGGTGAGGCGTTCCTTCTCGGCAGCGTTGGTCGCATAGGGGATCAAGTCTGCATAGAAACGCTTGGAGGGGCGACCAAAGAGATCCAAAGTCTGTTGGAGAACCTGGAGGAGTGAGTTGGTCTGGTGGCGGGCGACGGTGCCCTCGGGGGCGTTCTTAGCCAATGCACGGGGGACGATGACGACGGTCTCGGGCTTCTCACCGTAGAACTCGATGAAGTCGAGGACCTCCTGGGTATCATTCCAGCCGTGGATGCCGAGAGCATCTCCGATATCGTACTTGAGACCCGTGTTGGTGGTGTCGAACTCGAGGTGGAAGACGTTACGGTCGTAGGTTGAGGGGGTGAGACGACGGTTCTCGGTGATCTTGACCAAGTACGAGTGGTCGCCATCAGAGAGGGCCTGGCGGGTCTCGTGGGCCTCGGAGAACATGAGCTGCCAGGCAGCTTGGTGCCAGTTCGAGGTCTTTCCAAGAGCGACCTCTCCTTCCTCAGAGACAGACTCCTCAACAATTGTAGTGTTGGAGCCCTCGAAGGCGTTGGCGATACCACGGACAGTCGAGGTGACGTGCTTGGGGAGGGCAAGGGCGGCCTGATCGGCCTCACCGAGCTCAATGGCCAACCAGTTGGGGTTCTGGGGCACCTCGATGACCTCCTTGTCGACACGGTCGACGAGGGAAGTGATCAAATCGTTGAGCAGCTTGTTGTTGGAGGTCTCGTACTGGCGGGCAATGGCACCAAAGGCGGCATCCTGCAAGTTGGAAGAGTGGGTCTTGAGGAAGGTGATCTGGCCCAGAACGGTCTTGCCAGCACCCGAGAGACCCAACTCCTTGGCAACGTTGTTCAAGTCGATGAGAAGGACCTGGATCTGCTTGGCTCCCAAGGCGAAACGGAAAGCAGCGGAGGTCTTGGCCTCCAACTCTTCCACACTCCAGGGGGTGTTCAAAACAAGGACAGCGCCCTGCTTCAAAGACGCAACAACGTTGTACTCGTCCAAGATGGCAACATCCTGAACGGTCGCATAGTTGGCCAAGGAAGACTCGCCAAAGGCAGTAGTGTTGGACTTGGAGTACTGGACGCGGGTCTCGATGACAGCCGAGTGGCGGTAAGAATTGATACGAGAGCTGTGCTGAGTACGCTGACCGAGGGCAGAGTGGAAGTGCTTGGCGACATGGGCAGAAACGGCGGTCGAGGCGGCAGTCTCCCAGAAGATGACCTGGTTGACATCCTCCTGAGCGACCTCGGGTTCTGCGACAACAATCGAAGTCAGATCCAACTTGGCACCCTTGGAGGAACGAACCTGGTGGACGAGAGCCTTGATCCAGCCCTGGGTGAGAGAAGCGCCGTGGAGACCGTACTTGACGTCGGTGACGGTGGGGCGGTGGGCACCGGTCCAGAGGTTGAAGGAAGCCGAGACGTCGAGGAAGATGGGGCCGTGGGCGGCGGTGTTGGCGACGGGCTCGACGACGATGACGTTCTTGGTCGATGTGGGGATGGACTTCAAGAAGTGCGAGAATGACCATGGGCGGTACAAACGAATGTTCAACACTCCGACCTAATTTGATTGAAAGGTAGTCACAAGAGAGTCAAGGAGTTAGTGTCGATGCCAATTAGACCTTACAGAACGAACAAATAAAACGCTGCAACAAAAAGAAATAGTTACCTTGTCACCGAGGTGGTGGGCGACGTTGGCAGCGGGGCCGTAGACTACAACGACGGTCTCGGCATCCTTAGGGCCAGAGTATTCAAAGGCCTTGTAAGTGTGTCCAAGAAGAGATGAAGCACGTTCAAAGATACCTTCGATCGCAGAGACCAAGGCCTCCTCATCCTGAGCGAAAACTGCATTGTGCTGCTCTTGCTTGATAAGGGCAGCAAGAGCCTGGTCGCCAACAGTCTTGATGGCCTCGACTTGCTGGCTAGTCTGAACACCGTCCAGGACATGAATGACGGACTGGTTGGTGCCGGCAGCGACAGCGTGGGCGAGGACCGAAATGTTGTAGGCCTCCTGGACAGAGTTGGAAGCCAAGTACAAGAGACCGGTCTCGCGGGCGACAAGGACATCAGAGTAATCGCCACGGAGAACGTTCAAGTTGGAATCGACCGACTCGGCAGTAACATGGAAGACAACAGGGCGGTTGGCTTGGGCAATCTGGTACAGGTTGGGGACCATGTTGACGATCGCAGCGGAGGAGGCCAAGGTCGAGATGGCAGATGTGGCCTTTGCAGAGGCAGCCGAGGAAACGGCACCGAGGACAGCAGAGGCAGCGTTGGCACGGGTCGACATCTGAAGGACCTGGGGGGCCAAGACAGAGTTGGTGGCGTTGCTCAGTCCAGCCTTTGCCCACTGCTCCGCGCCATGTCCGAGGTAAGAGTGCTGGGAGGCCGAGGAAGGGTAGACGAAGAGGAGGTCACTGAGGGCGTAAGCGACATGCTCGACGGCAAGGTTTCCAGAAGTCAACTGAAGGGCGCTGGCCTTGGACTCTCCCTGGATGCCGAGGGCGATGTTGGATCGGACGGAGAGCGAGAGGTGGTCGAGCTCATCGACGACGGTGACGGCTGAGGAAGGGCCCTCAGAGCTGGTGACCGAGACGGTGTCGTCCTCGTTGATGATCGTTCCATTGACAGTCTTTGTGATAACCTTTCTCGTGGTGGTGGTAGTAACAGTCGAAGAGCGAATAGTCGAAAGAATCTGGGTCAACTCCTTTGAAGTGGTCGTAGTCGAGGTCGTAGAAACAGTCAAGGCGGTAGCAAGATCCTGGAGCTGGGAATAAGTCAAGACAGAGAGCGAGTTGACTGAGATCTGGTCAAGGATCTGGTCAAGACGAGCAAGAGCAGCCTGTTCGTTGTTCTCGGATAAGTTCTGGGTGAGGATGATCTTGCGGACGACGTGGAGGTTCTGGAGGGCCTTGTTGATCTTTTGGGAGGGGTCGGCGGAGGAGTTGGCGATGGCGGTTTGGTTCTTGGAGAAGAGACCTGCCGAGTTGGCGAGGGTGTGCAAGACTGTCAACATGTTGGTTTGTGTATGTTATATTACAATAGAAAAAAAAATGCGAGGAAATGAAATGAAAAGAGAAAAAAAAAAGATGAAAGGGAGAGGAGAAGGGAGGAGGAGAGGAGGAAGGAGGGTTGACGGGGTGGGTGGAGAGAGTGAGGAGGAGTGAAGAAGAAGAGGAAAGAAAGAAAAGTAGAAGTGAGCAAGGGCCTGTCCTTCTTAAGTATGAGGCCAAGATAAACAAAGGAAAAGATCGATCTTTGGGGGGGGGGACGGACAATTGCATGGCGATTAAACGATCGCGCCATCGCCCAGACAAAGGAATGGGCAAAGAGGGCAGGGACAAAGGCATATCCATGTCAGCACAGTCAACAGTCAACAGTCAACAGTCAGCAGTAAGCAGTAAGCAGTAAGCAAATGAACGGATACATCGCGAAGTAGAACAAGTCAAGAGGAGGGCAACAGAGGGCAAAGATCATTCGGAATTAGGAGAAATGGGCCGCAATGATTGGATGGATGTGACTGTGTATCTATGGGGAGAGCCATCACTTTCACGAAGGATGGCGACATTTTTCGTCTTTTCGCATAGCCAAAGGGGAAAGAGTTATCTTTTCTTCCTCCGGGGTTTCTCTCTGATCTGTCAAGCTCAACAATTGGTTCGGTACTTTCTTCTCTTTGTCATCCATGATGATGGGTTCCCTTGTTCTCTTTGCTTGTCGACTGGTCAACTAGACAAAGACCCCCATTCATGTTCTCTCATATCTTGATGGGGATCGAAACAACAACATTCTCTTTCTGTCTCTCTCCCCTGTGGTTCCTCTTCTTCTCTCAAAAATAAAGCAGATCGTCGATGGATCCTTCCCTTGCTTCCGAATGCACCATCCTCCTCTCTTCCTCCAATTGATCTGGGTGATCTGGGCGATCTGGGCGAATGAGTTTGCCTGGTTCGTTCGAGAGAAGCGTTCCTATTTCCTTCGGTGCCTGACCCTTTGTCCACCTGCACCTACCACAATTCGGAGATGATAAATGAGCCTATTTTGCACGTGACCCATACCCCAAGCCACTCCCATCTCAATGTCGCGTTTTTGTTTCTCTTGAACCCTGAAGACACTCGAGGCTCAGGCACACACAAACAAAGACACATCCTGTCCGCCCATAATTGCCACCAAAAACTACTCTCGTCTTACTTGCCACTCCACACTTCTACTTGCCACACCACACTTCTACTTGACGCTCCTCACTTTTACTTGCCTGGCGACCATCCACCACTCGCTTCAGCCAACACAGCAATACATTCACTCAAACAAACAACAACAAGGACAACAGCAAGGAGGACGCAATGGGAATTCAGGGTCTGTTGCCCCTGATAAAGTCAATCGAGAGACCAGTACATCTCAAAGACTATGCAGGAAAGACCCTCGCTGTCGACGGATACGTCTGGCTCCACAAGGGCGCCTTCTCCTGTGCACAGGAACTCTGTCTCGGTCAGCCTACCATCAAGTACGCGTCCTTTTCATCACACTTTTCCGTTCCTTTGCTGAAGAGCGAGGGCAATCTCATTCCAACCTTCTGACGCTGCATAATGCAACATACATCAAATCATTCCAAGTAGATATGTCACGTATTTTATGCGCAAGATTGAGATGTTCAAGTTCTTTGGCGTCAAGCCCTACGTGGTCTTTGACGGCGGATATCTACCATCAAAGGCATCAACAGAACAGGAGCGACTGAGGCAAATAGCAACCACTTCCACGAAGCAACATTTAACGTTTATCGTTTGCCAGGGTTTTTTTTTGGTCGCGGACAAAAAAGGATTAACATATCAATTCTCTAATTGAATAATAATAGTCGAAGAGAAGAGAGCAAGAAACAAGCATTAGATCTTCATCGAGCAGGAAAGTCAAAGCAAGCAATGGACCAGTTTCGCAAGTGTGTGGATGTAACACCAGAGATGGCCTTTGAAGTTATTCAAGCTCTAAAGGCCGCAGGAGTCGAATTTGTGGTGGCACCCTATGAGGCTGATGCACAGTTGGCATATCTGGAGAAGCATGGGATCGTTGACGGCATTATCACCGAGGACTCTGATCTCCTCGTCTTTGGCTGCAAGAAGGTACCTACTGTCTCTGTGTTACGTGGATATGAGCTCGCTGTGCGAATCGGCACCCACTCACTTTTTTGCCTTCCCAAATGCTCTTAGGTGATTTTCAAGTTGGATCAGTTTGGCGCAGGAGCAGAGATCCTGTTTGACAAGCTGGGCAGAGTGCAGGAGGTATCTTTCCAGGACTGGACACTGACCGAGATTCGCCACATGTGTATTCTCGCCGGATGCGACTATCTGCCATCGATTCCGGGGATGGGTCTCAAAACAGCACAGCGACTTTTACGACGATACAAGACATACGACAAGGTCCTTCGGCATGTGCGCATGGAGAATACCAGTATGAAGATCCCACCAGGCTATGAGATGGACTTCCGGCAAGCCGACTTGACTTTCCTCTATGCCCGAGTTTTTGATCCTAGATCAAAGTCAATGGTCCATCTCAATCCTATCCCAGACGACCTGCAGGAGCTAATGCAAACCGAAGAGTACCACTTCTTGGGCCCGTAAGTTTCTATTTGTCTTTGTTGATACGTCAGTTTGTGAGGCTTCATTCGAGGTGATAACTGATGATATAATGGTTTATTTCGATGACTAGACCATTGGATCCAACTGTAATGCTAGGAATCGCGGAGGGAAGGATCAACCCAATCGACAAGACACCACTCAACGGACCAGTCAACCAAAGACCTAATCATTATGTAAAACATAACTATGTTGGCAAGGAGAACCGACCTGTAAGTAACACTACAACTGAATTCTAGATTGGTCGTTGTCACAGGCAAAATGAAACGCGCTGCTAACATAATCTTTATACTTGCTCACGCTAAACAGGCTGCTGGAAAGGCTATCAACACGTATTTTCAAAAAACCTCTGTGACAACAACCTCGACACTTACTGGAACGCAAAAGCGCGAGCTTCCCAAGAACAACAACTTTGCGACTATTAAGCGGCGCGTGCTTGAGGCATCTCCAGTACCCAATTCATTTGCCAACATGCCCAGCATCTTTCCGCCAACAACACAGCCCTATCAACTCAAATACTTGCCAGAATCAGCACCCCAGCCTCGGAATGTCATTGTAGAAGCAAGGAGTCGGTTCTTTGGGCAGTTTGATACAATCGACACATCGGACGACTGCGACACCTTGACAACGACAGCTCCGACTGCCCAGGATACGCGATCTTCAACCCCGAGGGTAGACAGTGGCATTGGCCTAGACGAGGCTGCCTTATTACACGCAGTGGACATGTCCAAGGCGAAGTCACCTTCAAAGCATCGCGAGTCCATGACCGAGAGCCCCAAGAAGTCTCGGCCCGCAATTGCAAAGGAAACCGTTGCCAGTCCTAAAAAGGTTTCTGTACCAGTCGAGTCAAAGGCAGTGGAAGAGGAAGTCATTGAGTATAAGCGGGCAGAGGCCAAGGTGATTCAGGGGTGGCGGGAAAAGTTCTCCAACACAGCTCAGCCTGGACGGACACCCGGTTTGAAGCGAGCCTTTCAGAACTGCGGACGGATCCAACTCAACCCCAAGGCCAAGCCAGCAGCATCAACCCCTGCGTCCTTAGGAGTACAATCAACCTCCCTTACCATCACCTTGACTGGTGCTAGCACAGGAAGTTCAAGGACTGCTGAGTCGGTCGCCGAAACAGTGGATACCCAATTGGAAGCTGCCGAGGCACAGCCAGGACTATCTATTTATCACTTCGACGCCGGTCACCGAGCTCATAATGTGATTCCTGCGAGTAAGGCGACAACTGGAATGACGACAGTGTGCCCTGTAGACTCTACCAGGCGGTCATCAGGATCCTCCTCCCCGTCTCCTTCGTTCACTCCTTCATCGTCATCGACAGATACGTCCCAGTCGATAGCTGAGGAAGAAGAGGATGTACGGCCAAAGCTGTGTCTTGATCGGTTCCGATTTACATCCTCCTCGTCCTCAACACCTATCCGTGCCCAGCATTAGAATTCCCTCTACCGCTCTGTACTTTTATTACTATATTGTCATCACCAACGTCCGTACAAACATTTTTATTATTTTCTGTGCTTGTGTGTGTGTGTGTCTATGTTGTGTGATTTCGTTGAACACGCGAGCTGTCATTTCGCCTTTATGCTTTATCCTTCTGTGACATCGAGTGTGTGAGCCATGTGACCTGTGGTGAGACAGTGTAACGACACAGCGCAAGAGCAAAAGCGCGATATGATTCCCAATTTCTTCAGTCGACTCCTTTTTCTTCCTTTTCTCTTTTTCCCTTTAGACTCCATTCCCCATAGACGCACTCTTACTCATTTCATTCACTCGCACTCCCACACTTTCAACAACCAACAAGACAAACAAAGAAACTCGACAACAACCTTTACTTCAAATGAGCACAGGAACACTCAGCGACGATGACTTTGCTGGTAAGAGACATGAAGAACAACGACAACATCAACAATAAACTCGCCCTTCACTTGTACACAGCCAAGGACATAATGACGCAAAACAAGGAGACTCAGCACTGTTGAAAGGAGAGGAAGGACGCACATACGCACGGAACACAAGACTGTGAATGAACAGAGTGGTTGAGTACCAGCTGGGTGAGAGTTGGAGCATGCCACCCATCCCCTTTCCCTCTTCTCGCATACTCGTATTCACCCACTCTAACCTCATCACCCAAATGCACAATGCCATGGGGGCTGCATTCACACGTATACTGACTTGCAAGCAGAGGAGGATCACTTGCAACAGGTGTTTCTCTTTGGTCGCAGCTAGCCTTTTTTTTTGTCTCTTGCTCAACGATGACTAATGGAATCGCACACTCCTTTTCTCTCATTGCCTTGCTTCATAGGCTCGTCTGACTATGACGACTTCGATTCACAGGAGGAAGGATCGGGTAAGGAGAGAAACAAAGTCGTCCATTGTCGGGACTTGTATATGGCATCCATACCAACGGCGACAATGTTCAAAAAGCACGCATAAGAGGCTTCTAGAAGGATAAAATCCCTCGTTTGGGCACTGATGAAAACACGATGAAAAACGCCACCAATAGTGGGTCAATTGGACAAGCCTCAACTAACAATCACCCTGGAAACTTGTTTAATCAACATTTTCATAATAGACCTGGAATACGAGCAGACAGAAGATATTGGGTTCTCGGACATGATCACGGAAAAGCAGCGCAGGAAGGCGTACCAGGTCGACTTTTCTGTCCTGCCCCTTTCCGATATTGTGTCAGCTCAGGCGAGTGCGTCGAGCCATGTCGCCGGTATTCTCGGCATGACGCAGGATCAAGCAGCGGCTCTTTTGAGAAACTTCAAGTGGAACAAGGAACGCCTCGTCGAGCGGTACATGGACCACGCCCAAGAGATCCTGGACAAGGCCGGTGTGGTTCTGGATGATGTTCACACTCCTCAGGTGAAGCGGCCCAGAGGATTCGTCTGCATGATCTGCTTTGACGACAGCAGTGCCGGCCCTGCATTTGGATTGCGCTGTGGACACGTCTTTTGCCAACCCTGCTACGAGCACTATCTGCGCCAAAAGATTGTCGAGGAGGGCGAGTGCCGTCGTATTCTCTGTCCCGAGACTGGATGTAATGTCGTCGTCGATGAACCTACCATCAAGAAAGTCGTCCCCGCAGCCGTCATGTCCAAGTAAGTTACTCCCTCTACTGCGTTCTTTGCTAGTGCTCTCGTTGTCCGTTCCCCTTTGCTCTCTCCATTTCATAACCACGCATATGTCATTTGATTTCATTTGTGCTCCTTAATCTAACCAAAACACACGAACCATTCAATTCAAATGACCATAGATACCGCCAGTTGCAAGACAGGGTATATGTGTCAGACTTGGACAACCTGGTTTGGTGCCCTGCACCCAACTGCGAATACGCAATCGAATGCCGACTTTCACATTCTTCGTTTACGACTATTGTTCCGACAGTGTCTTGCGACTGCGGACACAAGTTCTGCTTCAACTGTACTCTGGACGACCACCAGCCTGCGCCCTGCGGACTGGTCAAGATGTGGAAGAAGAAATGCGCGGATGATTCAGAGACGGCCAACTGGATTTCGGCTCATACTAAGGAGTGCAGTAAATGTCAATCGACGATCGAGAAGAACGGAGGATGTAACCATATGACGTGTCGCAAGTGTAAATACGAGTTCTGCTGGGTCTGCATGGGCCCTTGGTCTGAGCACGGTACCTCGTGGTACAACTGCAACCGTTTCGAGGAGTCTAGCAGTGCCGATGCCCGCGACCAGCAAGCCAAATCACGCGCCTCCCTCGAGCGCTACCTCCACGTACGCCTTTCTTTTTTGTTGTGTGCCCTGTTCTACATATTGTCATTGATTGCCTTCATGTCCTCATTTATGTCTTGTTCTCTTTCGTCGTACTTTCCCTCTTCTACTTTTTCTTTTGATGCCTCCATCAATATCTCTTCCTTTTCTTTTCGATGATTTTTTGTCCATCATTGTGTATTCGATGTTGTGACCGTTTACTAATCATCACCACCCTTCATCCTACTTCCAAATGATGCAACAAATAGTACTACAACCGTTACGCGAATCATGAACACTCGGCGAAGCTGGATCGGGACTTGTATACAAAGACAGAGAAGAAGATGGAGGAGATGCAGAGGACGAGCGATTTGTCGTGGATCGAGGTGCAGTTCTTGAAGAGGGCTGTGGATGTGTTGACATCATGCCGTATGACATTGCGATGGACATATGCGTTTGCGTTCTATTTGGCCCGGAACAATATGACGGAGCTGTTTGAGGACAACCAGCGCGATCTTGAGGTGGCGGTTGAGGCATTGAGTGAGTTGCTTGAGAAGCCGATTGAGCGGGAAAAGATTGCTGAGCTTCGTCAGCAGGTGTTGGACAAAACTGTGTATGTGGAGAGTCGTCGTGAGGTTGTGCTTGAGGATACTGCCAAGGGGCTCGTTGATGGTCGTTGGGAGTTCTTTGTCGACTTTAACAAGTAAATTCGTGAATTTTCTACCATGAGTGAGAGGAGGCGAATGTTAGTTTATGGCAAGGACGATGTAATATCGTTTGGGTATCAGGGCGCGTCAAGACAACAACAACAGGAAACACCTATATCTTAGCACACACCAGCACACACACAACTATAAACATATATAAAGGCACTTTTTTTGTGGGTATCAAAGAATGCGAGAACGACCAAAGACAACAGCCAATGGGTCAATAGAAAGTGGGATCTATGCTGTCCGGATGTGATCGACCCACGGACACATTTCCTCCACTTCGGAGTAATTTTTCATTCTGTGAGAACAAGAGTACAAACAAACAAACAGGTATGCGATTGAGCAAGGCAGGAACAAATGGCTCTCTCTCTCTCTCTCTCTCTCTCTCTCTCTCTCTCTCTCATTCTCTCTTTCTTTTTCTTTTTCTTTTTCCGTGGGTACCAACGAAGAAAAGGAAAGGAAGAAAAGAGATCGAATGACTCGAAGGGTTCAATTGTCGTACGAGGGGTGAAAGACACGAGAAAAGAATAAATGCGAGTTTTCACGTGCGTCCTCCAGCGCACAGGAGCCAATCAGGGTGTCGGAATGACATGCTGAATGACAAAGACACTTTGAACAAGAGTGCGGGGAGGTATGTTTGAAGAGGAAGGAAAACATGAGCCCAGATGTCATAGTGAAGCGAGTGCGAGTTGGGCAAATCTTTTTTTTTTTTTTTTTTTTTTTTTTATTTGAGCAAGATGTCGTTACTTGAGACTTCCTTCCTTCTCCACGGACACAACTCCTATGTACTTCTAAAACCGCAACTCTTTTTCTCTTTTTTCCTTTTCCTTTTCTTCTTTCTCCTTTACTTCTTCACTCTTTCTCTCCACTCCACTCCATACTCGCCGATACCCCTTCTCCACCTTTCTCTTCTCTACTTATCCGCCCCGACGTTCCTAACTTTGCTCTTGTTTCGCATTCTTACCCTCTCCATCACCAACAACACCACATCACCAAGAACATACCAACAATGGACTCAATCAAGAACGCCGCAACACATTTCATCCTGACGCCCGAGTACCATGACTTGCTGTCGATCGTCAAGGGTTTCAGGAACGGTCTTGTTTACGGAGCGAAGATCCGTTTTCCTCATGCCCTCATCATGACCTTGCTCTTCCGTCGCTCCAAGTAAGCAGCTGGAGCTTTGGTTGTTGTTTTTCGATACTTTACGCAGACACAGACACAGACACAGACAGGGTAGGGCGTGGGCACACAGACATACACACGGACAACAGGAGAAAAGGACAGTGTCGAATGAGACAGCTGCACACAAAGGAATGCAAAGAGGGAATGAAGCAACATATCGGAGACATGCCAACCGGATCAAATCAGATCTCTCTGCCTGTCATACACTCACCCCTCACTTCAACCTGTGCTCTCTTTGTTGTTCTTTTTTACTTACACGATATCCTTTGCCCCCTACCATGTGAACGAACAAAATAGCTTCAAGGATATGGCAAGATTTGTTCTGAAGGCGACTAAGCAGCACGCCAAGAACCTGGCCTTCTTCGCCACCATCTACAAGACCCTGTTGATTGTCCAGCGCAGAATGCACGGCAAGGAGCGTCCCTTGGATTCTTTCCTCGCTGGTCTTGTTGGAGGTTACGTGGTCTTTGGCGAGAACAACAATGTCAACCAGCAGGTAATTAATTATGACCTTCCCCCTCTCTCACGACAATTACGCCGAAACATCTCATGGGCGTTTTTTTTTTTTTTTTTTTTTTTGGTTTCGCTTCGTTACTCTTTTTTTTTTTTTTTGTCTCCGCCCCGAGCCTTTCTCCAATCCCTGTCCCTCCTTTCCCCCTGCACCCAATCTTCTGTTCACCGGTTGCGGTTGTATGATTACTCAGAACCAGGGAGTGACCCGATCGGCTGGGGAAACAAGCTCATGACGAACCCTGTTTTTTATCGGCACTCTTCTCCCTCCACTTCACTTGGTGCAAGAAGAATCAGGAACGAGATATGATTGGGCGGACATCTCCAAACTATTATAGGCGCAGAGGGGAGGGAACAAAAGAAGACGGGAACCGAACACAGGCAGCAGCTGTCCGACCCATCGACTCAACCGATCGACTCCAACCGATTCGATTCAAACGACGGCAGCTCAGCAATGCTACAAAAGCACATTCGAGTTTGCAACTCTGCCTTGTCACGGACCAGCAAACAGCTGTCGACTTTGTTGCGCTCAATTGCACATGGACATGCTCTTTTTTTGTGTTTGTTATCTCATTTCTTGTTCAGTTTAGACAGCGGAAGAGCATCACATTTTTTGTTGTTACTCTTTACAGCGACCTATTACTTTTTTCGGGAGACGAGTTGCTTTTACAGTTGGCCTGCTTATTTCTAGTCGGGATCAGTGGATGCGATCGATCGCACGGACACTTGGTGCAGGAACACCGGACTCTTTTCATTCTCACGGACAATCGTGAAAGGCACTTGAGCAATCAGACATCGCCATCCTGCTCGCCCTCTCTCTCTTCCTCCCCCTCTCTCTCTTCCTCCACCTCCCTCAGACCACTACCACAAACGGACAAAGACTAACAGCCCTTCTCCTACCAACCTCTTAACCAAATTAGATCGTGTTGTACCTGTTTTCGCGTATTATGATCGGATTGGCCAAGCTGCCAGTGAAGAAGAATGTGATTGCAGAACCAACACAGACGTTCCCTATTTTTGCGTCGTTGGTGTGGGCGACGGTGATGTTCTTGTTCCAGAACGAGCGCGATGTCCTCCAGCCCTCGCTCCAGGCATCGATGCAGTACATCTACATCGACTCTAACCGCTGGAACACCCTCAAGAACTTTTTGTGGCACAACAAATAAATCCTAGGCCGCGTTCGCTGTCGGGATCCTCTCCGCCTTTGTTTTTTGTCCTCCTCTTCCCCATCCGCCTCTTTAGACATTCTATCCTTCGTTTTCCTTCATATACAGGATACCAATAAAAGATCCTCCACACTGCTGTTGACCAGCAGACTGTTTATTTCATATTTACTTCTCATAATGTCCGAGGGAGGGATTGAGATCGACAAACTGACAAGATAATCCGGGTATGGTTTAAGCGCCCGCATTTTTCACTATTTTTCTTGGTCATACCTCCACCTTCAAGACTGAGTGAACTTTAGTTCGACTGGGCGTTGTCATTTTCTCGAGTAGTTAGGCCAACGTTTGTTGGTCGTCAACTTCTTAGAGGGACTATTGACTATTAGTCAATGGAAGTTTGAGGCAATAACAGGTCTGTGATGCCCTTAAATGTTCTGGGCCGCACGCGCGCTACACTGATCAAGTCAACGAGTTTACAACCTTGGCCGGAAGGTCTGGGTAATCTTTTGAAACTTGATCGTGCTGGAGATAGTCCATTGCAACTATTAGATTTTAACTAGGAATTCCTAGTAAGCATGAGTCATCAGCTCGCGTTGATTACGTCCCTGCCCTTTGTACAGTACACACCGTCCGCCGCTACTACCGATTGAATGGCTTAGTGAGGCTTTCGGATTGGACTTTGGCAGCTAGCAACAGCAGCTAAGGACTAAAAAGTCATCCAAACTTGGTCATTTAGAGGAAGTAAAAGTCGTAACAAGGTTTCCGTAGGTGAACCTGCGGAAGGACCATTCATAATAAGTGTTTTATGGCACTTTTTTAAATCCATATCCACCTTTTGTGCAATGTCAGGTTGGTTCTCTTATTTTTTAAAAAAAAAAAAAAAAGGGGGTCGGCCCAAGCATCAACCGTATCTTTTAACTCCTTTGTCTGAAAAATATTATGAATAAAGCAATTCAAAATACAACTTCCAACAACGGACCTCTTGGCTCTCGCATCGATGAAGAACGCAGCGAAATGCGATACGCAATGTGAATTGCAGAATTCAGTAAATCATCAAATATTTGAACGCATATTGCGCTCTTTGGTATACCGAAGAGCATTCTTGTTTGAGTATCAGTGCACACCTCAAAGCTTTTTTCTTTGTTGGAATAGGCTTTGGACTTGAACAATCCCAGCACCAATCTTTTTTCAAGGTCGGGGAGGCGGGGGGGGGGGGGGGGTTGTTGTTGTTTGAAATGCAGGTGCAGCTGGACTTTCTCCTGAGCTAAAAGCATATTCATTTAGTCCCGTCAAACGGATGATTACTTTCTGCTGCAGCTAACATAAAGGGAGTTTGACCATTTTGGCTGACTGATGCAGGATTTTCACAAGAGTCTTCAAAAACCCTTGTTAAACTCGATCTCAAATCAAGTAAGACTACCCGCTGAACTTAAGCATATCAATAAGCGGAGGAAAAGAACCTAACAAGGATTCCCCTAGTAACGGCGAGTGAAGCGGGATGAGCTCAAATTTAAAATCTGACTGGTTTACTAGTCCGAATTGTAGTTTATAGAAGCGTTTTCGGTGACAGCCTGGGTATAAATCCTTTGGAATAGGGTATCATTGAGGGTGAGAATCCCGTCTTTGACTCAGTGCATGCCACTATGTGACACGTTTTCAAAGGGTCGGGTTGTTTGGGAATGCAGCTCAAAATGAGTGGTAAATTTTCATCTATGGCTAAATATTGGCGAGAGACCGATAGCGAACAAGTACCATGAGGGAAAGATGAAAAGACTTTGAAAGGAGAGTTAAACACCAGTTATGCGGGTGTAAAATCGGCCTTTTGCAGTAGGGGGTTATGGGCGTAAGGCTGGCGTTTGTTTCGTCTTTGTTGTAAGTGATGCACTTTTTCATTTTGCAGGTCAACATCAATTTACTTTGCTGGACAAACCCCCAAGGGAAGGTGGCAGCTTAGGCTGTGTTATAGCCCTGGGATGATACAGTGGAGTGGATTGAGGTGTTCGCAGTGTGTGCTCTCTGGGCAAGGCTGACTGGGTGCTATGGGATCCGTTGAGGTTAGGTGCTGCAATTATGCAGCAGCCTTTTTTAATTGACGAACTGAGAATCAAATGTGGCTTGACAGGATCACTAAAAGGATCCTGTCTTCGCCAAATTGAATAAAATCTCCTTTCTTTCCCGTCTCCATCTCCCCTGTACTTTTCACACTTCCCAACAGAATGACCTTGAACGAGTTGTTAGATAGCGTTGGCGACAGTTGCGAGTGGAATTCGCTTGTCATCTTTTATTATTGTTGTGTTCTACTGGTGGCATCGTAACAGGTGGCGGGAGGAGTGACGGAAATTACATATGATGAAAGAGCAAAGAGTGAATGAGAATAGGTTCCTCTGACGTCAACGGCGACGAGGGAGCTAAAAGATAGAAATAACATATAGGTGTGAGAACGATGCGGGGTTGATCGCAGCGATGGAGGACGAGCATCTCCCAAAAACGTCGAAAATCGCGAAAAAATCTTTGTATGGCAAAAGAAGGTACCACGAAATGTCAATGCTTTTTTCATGAATCTGCTTGCATCGGTTGAACCGCCTTCACATCTAACCACCTCCACACCCAACCATCTGACTTTCTTCTTCGTTCCTTCCCTAGTCCCCTTGTCCCCTTGTCTTCCCCTTTGACTGTTGCACTGCTCAAAAAGAATAAAGAATATATACGATAAAATAAGGTTATGTATTCGAGAAACGATAAGACAAGGGTCTTTCGTTGGCTGCTACGCTAGTAGTGTGTCTATTGCTACTTAGTGTGTGACAAGATATGCGACAATGCGCAGCTAGATTGGAGTGGACCCTATGGTTCAAAACGTCAGACTTTCGCCATCAGCGGGGACCAAGACACGATCCTGAATGTTCTTCAGCTGAACATATTCTCGCAGTTCCTCGCGGCTCAACGCTGTGTGGTTGATAGCATCCATATGCACGGCGATGATGGTTGCGTTTGGCGCAGCCTGATGAGCGCGGAGTGTGTCGTCCTTGCTCATGATGATGGAGTCGCTGAAGCCAATCAAACGAGCATCGCCGGTATTCAGGATGATCACGTCGGGGTTGAACTTCGCCAAGGTCTGATCGACGTCGCTGTCCCAGACGGTATCACCGGCGACGTAGACGGTTTTCGTGCCCGGTGCCCAAAAGACAATGCCCATGACCTTGCCAAGAATATCCGCCACCTCATGTACGGAGTACATAGCATCCGTACCGTGCTGCCCTCCTGTCTTTGCCAAGTGAACGCCTCCGAAAACTGTGTCCTCGCCCAAAACTCGAACATCGGTGAAGCCCTGTGCGCGAATAACTTGGGCATCGACTTCATCCTGTGCAAACAGAGGAATGCCTTTAGGGAGTAGCTCCTGAGCCGCATCGTCCCAGTGGTCGAGGTGCGTATGGCTCACGATCACCGCATCCACGCCCTCCATAACGTCCTCAACCGGCATCGGAAGCTCGATCATCGGATTGCGCAGATGGCTGCGATACGTCCCCTCAAAGCCTGGATATGCATCCTTCCTGGCAAGCATGGGATCGACAAGGAAGGTCGTATCTGCGTACTTGATCTTGGCGGTAGCATTGCGGATATGCTGTATCTGCACCGATTGCGTGGTGAGTGTGCTCTCCATTGAAGGCGTGTAGAGGAATAGACTATAAAGTTTTGTAGGAAAGGTGACCTAGAGTGAAGGCGGGTAAGTCAAAGAAATTCTGATAAGAAACTAAAAAAACTGCTTCAGAAAGCTCTGCTATTTAAGTCTTGACGGAAGAGGTGACGCTTGAGCAGTTGCGCTTGAGGAAATGATATCTCGATTGGCTTGGAGCAAGTTGGAGGAATCTGACTTAGCAGAATCTGCCAATCCGGTAGCAACGTAATCCATAGCAATCTGTAAGCGGCAGTAACGCGTAATTTTTTTGTTTTGTAATTTTTTTTTGTTTGTAATCTGTTTTTTTTTTAGGGTAAATATGCCCGTCAGTGGTGACACATCAATTTTATTGGAGCTGTTTTTTTACCTTTTTTTTAATTGGATACCTTGAAGTAGGGCATTGTGTTTCTGTACAACGGCAGTGGCCAGTTGTTCTCCCTCCGCAATTCATCTTAGCCCTTATCCACTAATTGCGTCGTAACAGTTGGTTCCAACTCAACTGTTGTATGACTTGCCGTCTGTAAAACCTGGTCGATATCAACAGATGCGGCGAATATATCCTCGTCTGTTTCGTAATAGACCCATTAGGGGTCATTCATATGAAATGTGTCAATCCTTACACTTGTCGTTTGTTTGCCCTTGTCTTAAAGAGCGGCGATCCTTGAACTTCCTTGAAAGAAGGGGCAGACACGACTTGTTGATCTTTGATGATTGCCTCCACGACACCTGGTGCTTTTGCAAATGGAGGGAAGAAGGAAGAGTAAGGAGTGGTGGTAGTAGGTTTGGTAGCGGAAGTACGCTTGATGGAGTCAAAAAAAAAAAAAAAAAAAAAGAGTGCTTTGCGCAAGATGGCCTTGATGGCCGCACCATGACGCTCCCTCCCGCACGCAGCGCCAGGGATCACACAGCTCGGGCTTTGCCCTCACAAAATACTGGCGCTTTGCGCAAGATAGTCTCTCACATTCTCGTCTTCCGCGTGCGCGCTGCGCTGACAGCATATGGCGCCACGGCGCTCCCTCCCTTTTGCTTCCCATGCTCATAACTTATTGAAAAGTACGTACAAGAATCTATTTGACATACAATAAAACTTAGCAAACAGGTTTGTCGAAGGCTTAAACAGCTTAGTCGAAGGTTTAAACAGCTTAGTTGAATCTTAAACAGCTTAGTCGAAATCTCTACTGGAACATTTAGTTTTACCGTAACCGTACCGTAACCGTACCGTAACCGTACCGTAACCGTACCGTAACCGTACCGTACTCTCCAGGCTAACTCCAATAAAGTGCCTCATACAAGCTATCATTCTTTGTGCTAGTCCTTTTGATAGGTGTTTTGAGTGTTGAGAGTGATGTCGCGAGTCCAGGGACTTGGGGCAGGATGAAGTGTGTGTCGGTGCAGGACGCTGGGTAGGTGCGACTTCGTTTATAGAGGCCGCGTCATGAAGTCCTGCAACGATATACTATTTGATTTTGAAATACAAATCCTTTTTTGTAAGAGATCAAGTCTTAATATATTGATGTAGCGAAGGGAGTATCTATTGTAGCGGCTCGTCTTCGTCCTCATCTTCGTCCATCCGCACTTCCCCATCCTCATCCTCCTCCGCGATTAATGGATCAATGCCACTATCGTCAAATGATTCACTGCTTCAAATGCCAGAACGTTACTGTTACTGTTGTCAATCATTGCGAGAGTCGTGTCCCAAAAGCTTTCTGACAACTGTTCGAACACCTGTTAGTCATCAAATACTGGCCCGATCTTCCTTGCCTTCTGTCTCGGAAACCTCGCCATCGTTATCGACTTGAGCAGGATTCTTTGCAGCTCGCTTAGTCTCCGCTGACAACAAGTACAGTCATTAGAAATATTGATTCAATGACTCGCAGTTTTCGAGACGCAGTAACTTTTCTCATTCTCATCCCGACCCTCTACTCTTTAGACCCGCTCTATCGCTACACTCTCCTCCATTGTTCACTTGAAACCCCAGCTAATGTTACTTAATAGAATCGTTATCAATACCACTTTGAAGAAAACAAGTTCATTGAATCAGTTATAGTTATTCTAATTGGCTGAATCTGGCGCATGCCTTTTATCTGCCGCGGTCATCAGTACCTGGTGTTGCGTCCTTTGTTCTGGATCACCATCGCCAGGCGGTCGGGCATGCTCTCGTACAGTTTGTGAGGATAGTCCGTAGGAATCCCCCTCCAGATCGCCTCCACACGTTCCCACAGCCTGTCCAGATCCTCAGCCGCCTCTGAGTGCCGATCCAGCTCCTGTTTGATATACGACCAAACGTTCTCGATAAGGTTGAGGTCGGGCGAATTAGGTGGCCACTCAAGAACCTTGTTCCTATGCCTCGCAAAAAAAAGTGCATGGACTTGAGTGCAGCGTGGGCGGGCATTGTCCTGTTGGAATATGAATTTCTTTTTTGTCCATGCCTAGCCAATCGCGGGACTGATGAACACGCCTTTGGAGAACTTCCAGATAGGCATCCGAATCCATGTTGTCCTCGATCCAGCAAAAGGTCTCCAATGCCAAAATATCCGATGCAACCCTAGACCATTATTTTCCCTCCACCGCTTTGTTATTTCGGTCGAACTTGGTGAGGCAGGTATTGTTGTTGTTGGCGTCTGTGGTAGTAGTACTGCTTGCCGAAGGACCCACTGCGACTGAAGATGCCACTCATCAGAGAACATCACGTTCTTCCAGTCCTCGACTGTCCAATGAATGAGTTCTTGTGCGAATCTGAGCCTTTTTGTGAACTGTTCCTGTGTGAGTTTCCGCTTCTCCGGTGCTGAGTACGCCCGGATTCCTTCCTGATGTAGATTCCTCTGTACAGCGGTGAGGTGGACATGTACTCCCTCGGTCGATTCGACAAATCGTTGTCCATCCTTCAGCGATTCCAAGTTGCCTTGAATAAAATGGGGTTCAAGATTCGTCCTTGTCCTTGTTGAGATCTTCCTTGGTCTGCCGGGATGAGGTTGGGGGATGTTTTCCTTTTCCTCGTTCCTGATTCTGATAACCGATGAGACAGAGATCCGAAGGTTGCATGCAGCCCCCCTGGTCGATTTCCCTTGTCGAAGCTCTTCTGTGACAGTCTCTTTAATGGATCGTGTAAGGGGCTTCATGTTGATAGTTGTTAAGCTGGGGAATCGTTTGAAAAGGTAGAAAGGAAGTAGCTGAAGGTGTGTGAAGGGTGAATCAGGGTGATCACAAAACAAAAGAGCGACAACAAAGAGTAGAAGGATCGATGATAAATTGAATTCAATAAACGTCACGATGCAGAAAGATGATAGCAAAGGTCTATGTTATCTATTTTCTGATTTCGCGTCAATATTACGATTAGAGAGGGCAAAGGTAGATTCCTGACGCGTTTGGAGATTGTTGGGTGAGATGGACACAAGAAAAGTTGATGCATGTCGAAAACTGCGATTCAATAATGAATCAATATTTCTTATGGCTGTAATTGAAGTGCTATGTGGGGTATGTGAAAAAAGGACGAACGGAACTACAACAACCCTGTTTCTTGTATCTTTCCTGAAAAAGGAGTACAGTTTACTCACGGAGAATCATGCCAGCCTTCCTGTAGACGTCATCGACGACCTTCATGTTGGCGATGGTGTCCTCGCCTGAGACCCATCCAGGTATGGCATTCACGACGTCCTTGTTGTTGCCAGACTTGACTGCCTTAACGAATGCTTCCAACTGGTACTTGTAGGTCGAGAACCCCCCGCCGTATTGTTTGGGCAGGGCCTCTGTTTTTCCTGTTGCTTTGTCCTTCACCGAGATATAGTGGTACACCTACATCGAAGGGGGAAAAGATGGAGCCTCAGGATCAAAACGATATTCGAAAGGCGCTTTTTTTTTAACTGCCATCCGTTTCATGTAACACTTACAGCGGGGAGGACAAAGACGCCAAAGGTAAAGATCTTATCATCGGTTTCGACCGTAAACTTGGGGAAAACCTCCTGATAGGTCTTGACCGAGAACCAAGGGTTGGTCAGACTGGCAATCAGTTTCGCCTCAGCCCCACCCTTCAACCTCAACGTGGCCTCCATCCGCCCATCGATATTCTCCGCTACAATCTTTGGTTTCGCAGCCTCGACCGATTCGACTTCCAATCCTGAAAAGTAACGGATCGAATTGATGGTGTAGCATCCGGCGTCCATGTTGATCCCGCCCGCAAGCTTGTAGTTGAACCGGATATCATCTAATCCGAAAAGCGTCGGGAACGCCATGACGGCTTTGACCTTTTGAATAGGATGTCCCGAGGCGACATGAGTTTGGACCAACTCACGGAATTTGATCGAGGCTGGGTGGAAGCGGAAATGGAATGCTTCGAGGAGAACCAGGTTCTTGGATTGGGCGAAGGCGACGAGGTCCTTGGCTTGGGCCTCGTTGGATGTGGCGGGTTTCTCGAGGAGGACGTGTTTTCCGGCCTCGAGGGCTTTGCGTGTCCATTCGTAGTGGAGGCCGTTGGGGAGGGGGTTGTAGATGCAGTCGATTTCTGGGTCGGCAATGAGGGCGTCGTAGGAGGCGTGTGTGTTTGGGATCCCGTTCTTATCCGCATAAGCCTATTCA
Source organism: Linnemannia hyalina (assembly GCA_019671135.1). NCBI lineage: Eukaryota > Fungi > Mortierellomycota > Mortierellomycetes > Mortierellales > Mortierellaceae > Linnemannia > Linnemannia hyalina. Next base: position 120,109 of record JAHRHY010000007.1, on the reverse strand, counting down.
TGTACATGGGTTTTCCAGAACGATGTTGCGTGAGAAAAAAGAAAAGGGGAATTGAGAGAGTACAGAGTACTTCATCAAACTACTACCGCTGTGTAGTTCATGCAAAACAAGTTGGAGTTGCATTATTTTTTTTTCTAAGGTACCTTGGCTTTGGCTGGATCGCGAGCGGCGACAGAGACGACGATGATGGAGGGGAGGTGCTTGGCGGCACCGATGAGGGCGGGGGGGCCAATGTTGGCCGCTCCCAACATACCAATCCTAAGTGCGTCCTATCGGTATAGATTAAATCGCGTTAGTTACGAATGAAAAAAAAGTGAGCAACTGAGTAACGACTACGACGAGAGGAGAGTGGGGAGCGACTACGACGAGAGGAGAGTGAGTAGCGACTACGACGAGAGGAGAGTGAGTAGCGACTACGACGAGAGGAGAGTGAGTGAATGAGAGAGTGATGAAATAAGGAGTAAACGGGTGATAAGCTGGATGTGAATGAACGGATGCAAGAGTGAAAGACGTACAGTGTCCTTGACGACTGAGTGGGAAGGGTTGAGGAGCTTGATACGAGCAAAGAATCCTGGAGAAGACATGTTGGGTATTGGTTGCGGGGTGGTGTGGAGTGGGGAGAAATAAAGAAATAAACGGTGGGAAACAGGAGACTTTATGCACACTTGAAAAAAAAAGATTGTCAGGTTCAGGTGAGTGGCTGTTGGACATGTGCATGGTGTAGGATTACTGCTTTTGGAACCTTAAATAAATTCATCAAAAAAGAAAGAAAAAGAGTGATCGATCATAATTATGTCGTTTACTTTTTGCATGTCATGACGCGTCTCCTTTTCACACCAGACCCAAAGATACCAAAAACACTCGAGACAAGGGAACAACGTTTGCAATTGAAACCACTGCTACATGGCGGCGGCACAGACATGCATCAGGCCTCGATCCTTCTTCTCATGGCTCCTCAAAAAAAAGGTATACGTCCTCCATTGCGTATGCTCTCTCTCTCTCTTTCTCTCTCTCTCTCTCTCTTTCTCTCTCTCTCTCTCTCGCTCTCTCTCTCTCTCTCTCTCTCTTTTGTCTTTAGCCCATCGAATGCATGTCTAGTACCCTCCCTCATCGCCCACATCTTGAACAGACTTCCAACCCGCGCGTGGAGTTATCTTTTCCTGTGGTTAATCTACATTTCTATGGCGTCTCTTGGGCATCTATGGTTCTTAGCGCGTGTTGTGGCTGTCGAAGGAAAAACCAAAACACCGAGCGAGAAAATCGAGATCAAGGTGTCGTTAGTACCATCGTGGTCTCGAAAGAGATAGACGTCAGCTCTCAGTTGGAACTATCACTCCCGTCTTGGAGCTGTCCTCTTGCGCGCCAAAACAAGGCAAGGGATGGTAAAGTGGGCGTAGGTAAACGGGAGAGATGGAAAGGGGTACTGGTCTGATCCTGTTTGTCTGGTCCAGCTGGACAAATATAGGGCTATCCCTTAATCCGTAGAAGGGGATAATGTAAACTATAGTTTCTATCTATAGAGGTTAGGTTTGTTTGGGGGGTCTTGCAAGGGGCTCGGGCCGTCCTAGAGACTTGAGGTACTGTTCTCCGATCAAAGCGATGTTGTGCGCCCCCACTCCATCTCGGTGAATCCACCGAGTGCACTCAACACAGGCGCATGTCCTCATCGACGGCTTGGCGAGGCGGGTGGCTCGGTTCTCAACCACACATGTTGGACACATGGTGGAAGTAAGATACTCGTCGACCAGGGCAGCCTTGTATCCGAGCGCAGCACTCTATCGGTGCAGGAATAATAAAATTGTGTTCCATAGATTTGCCATGGCATCATGAGTGCACACAATCAAGACAAAAAGATACAACCATGCCTTTCACAATTTTTTTTTGCCTTTCGTACCTGCTGTAAAAGACGTCTGAGAAACGTGGTGTGCACCGAAGAGAGATTAAAGCCAGACCGGAAGGTTCCATTCCCCAGGGCAAAAAAAACTTTTCTTTGGTGGACGGGTACGCCCTCACATGCCTCATCCACCATCCGCAAAACGCCAGCGACGGCCAGATCCAACTCCGACATTTTCGCCATTCTGTGCTCGTGAACCGCTACCTTCCATTCTCTTGACGCGTAAATCCCGTGGATCAGCGGTTCCTGCTCGTAGTACTTCTTGTGAGCTGCCGTCAAAGCATCCAACGAGGTGTCGTAGTTTGTTGAGGGGAGAGAATTCTCTAGGTCGTGGACAGACGGGAGAGTGGTGAGCTTGTCCAGGTCGGTAATCCGTGTCCAAAGGGATGAGTCGACAACATCGCCTGGACCAGCTGTTGGGTGTCGCCTTTTCCAATGCTGTTCCCAATCTCGGAAGGCCAGAGTAGGCTGGTATAGGGAGGCCCTCTTGATCAGCAGATTGATGACTTTTCCACCGGGAAGTGTCAAACAAAATGCACCACTCACTACCTCTCCGGGATCAATACCGACGACAATGACTGAATCCAGGTCGTCGCCAAACGCGTCGATAAGATGCTGCCGCGTTGGATAAAGCTTCTCGATCCTAGAAAGAAACTCACTGTAATTTGGGGATTGGCGGGGTTTTGTAAGGTCATACGCGAGAATCTGCAGCTGGTGGCCATCCGTCCTGATATAGTTGTTGAGGGCGTAGCGGTAAGAACGCGGCTGCTGACGTGGGGTGGGAAGAGGCGGTGGTCGATGACGATGGCGTTGATGATGGCAACGGTGGTGTCGGGGCCGTGAGGGAGGCGTTGTGCCGTTCTCGGAAAAAATTGACCTTATTCGTCAAATACCGTGCGAGCTCTAACTGTCCGTAGATGTGTGGATGGGCCTCCTCACGCTCAGCCATGGTTGTTGTCCTCTTCCCGTATGTCGTCTGCTGCTTATTCCTGGCTTCCTTGATGACATCTCGGTCACCGATGAATAGTTCTTTGATCACCTCTCCGTACGAAGAACGCTGTTTTGCCGCTGCCCAGTTGTGAGTGTAGCGGGTGTCCTCCCATACGTTGTCCAACTGAACTGCCTTCTCTCCCCAGAGAAGCGCAACCAATGCTTCCTCGTTGATGTCGATGAAGGAATCGCTCGTTTTGGCCTGGGTGCAGAACCGGGGCCGCTTGGATGATGGTAAGAGGAGGAAATATCGCCAGCAGAGTTGAATATGACCCGGCTTGAAAATGATCTTCTTGGATCGCTTGAGGGCGTCGTCGTCGTCCACACCCTCGTTAACGTCAGCAGCCCCGGCATCACCACCAGCGTCGGTGCCATCTTGATCTATTTCAGGAAGACCATCGCAATCAATGGACAGCTTGGAGAGCTGGCATTGCATAAACAAAAGGAGTGTTAAAATATGTTTTACACCCCATTGAAAATATTTGACAAACTGAATGGATATGGATAGATGGTACCTTTGTTCTAAGAGTCTCCGGTATTCTCCTGTAATGCAGTTTCTGATCTAGGCAGATCTTGGGTGCAAGTTCCGCGATGATATTACTCAAAGCCAGATCCGTTGAGTTGAGGGCTTTGAACCCTGGGCACAGCGTCTTCTTGAACTCGTTAAACGTCGAGATTGCTTCAGCGACAGCATCCTTGCTCTTGTCCGACGCGGGTGGACGTCCTTGGGGGACAATGGAATTCCTCAAGACGAAGGACAGTAGGTTTTGGACAAACCTTTCCGCCCAATCGGAATCCAGGATCTTCTCTAGGAAGCTCTCGTCCGGTCCATCCTCTGCCTGGTTCAGTCCAGTCTCGATCAGCGGCTGTAGAATGCGCATCTCGATAAGCTTGTACACAATGTGTTTGGCGCTATTGACGGTAGAGACTGCCGAACTCACGTGTTGGGTTAGCTGCGCAACCTCTGCTTTCGACAGATTGGTTGATCTTCCTAGGCAGCCTTGCAGGGATCCAGTCGTGAGCGTGACCGTTGCGAAAACAGACTGGAACGCTCTCTTCAAGGCCTTGGGTCCAGCTATTCCTTTAGGTTCGCCAAGGAGTTTTTTCTTTTTCTTCTTGGCAGCGGGGGCAGGCACTTGGTCGATACGGGGGGATTGCTCCTTGGGCTTTGAAGGACGGGGGGTCGACGGCTTCAATCCTGAAAGTTCCACGACATCAACAGGGCTGGCCTTTTCTAGGAAAACAGTGTCCGGCACATAGCGATCTTGCACGTCTGTGCGCGAGCGGAATCTAGATGCGATTTTGCAATGAGTTGTGTTAAGGTGGAAATATATGTATATAGCTGGACAAGGCGGAGAAAAATACCAGGAGAAAAGACATACCTGGAACGACGCCACTTCTGTCGTCGCCGCTGGAGGGCACGTGAACCATGTCGGCGTTGTTTTTTAATCTTTTGCTTGTGCGATGGTGGATGTTCGGCTGGGCCATGCGTCTGCCTGATGGAAGGTGATCCCGCTGATGTAGCTTGCGGATATGGTGCTGATCCTGCCTTGGGTGCCGTTGGGAGTGGTGGTGGCGTTGCCTCTGCGTCTGTCGCCGCCCCCTGAGAAGCTGGATCTACTAGCAGCCCAGGCGGCAACGATCCCGTCCGACTCGCGGAAAAGCGACGCCAATCATTGTAGGCTTTGTTGAATTATGTTTCCTTAATTATGGCCATCAGTCGTGTGTGTGTATCGGCCGCCGGGCTGATCCTGTTGTTGTCCAGAGTGGTTTCCTCGCAAAGCACGAATGTCTTGAGAGCATGGCCGAATTCTGTCACATCTACACGCAGCTGTCGATCGGCCGTTTCGATCCTCCTCAGATCCTTGTCGTGTGCCTTCACCGTTGGGTTAGGATTGCATCGCAGTCGACGACGTGCGCTTTGGGTGGCTGAGTCCTTGATTGTACGGGCCTTTTGGTGTATTATGTCAAGGTAGCGCCTAACATAGATCCGAACCACCTCCACTCGATCTTGGCCAACCGTTCCATCAAGACCTGTCATCTTGAACTGACGGATCGTATCGACATTGGATGTCAAGCCATAGGAAAAAAACTCCGTTGGTGTAGTCGTTGTTCGATACCAGAGCGGCAAGCGTTAGATGTACAGGGGTCGGAAGGCCATGCTCGTTCAGAAGCTCATCTTTGTGGAAAGTAGTCCAAGTGTTCTTGACTGGCATGGTGACGGACATGATTGACTCGAATGCCATGAGATCGGAGTCCTTGGTGATAACTCGGATATCTCCGGGTACGGCAGCGTTGTTGACTGTCCGCGCAATGCACGTGTCGCTTTGGTTGAGACATTGGCAAATCGTCCATCCACTCTGACGCAGTACTTCCGAAACGGCGCGCAATGCCTCCGGTGGTGCTCGGTACGACGCCTTCAGGCGTTTGTATAGCTGTCTTTTGTTGTGCAGCTTGCCCTCCGTGTAATCTCGTTCAAGTGTTTCCAACTGCTTGGACAGCGCCTGATCTCGTTTGCCGTGCGCCCATTCCTTCTCCATTGATCGTAGACCATCCATATGGAGCATTGTAATGTCCTTAGACAATCGTGAGGAGAGAATCTTCTCAATTGCGGCTCCGACAGATCGAAAATCCTATTGGAAACAGCGAATTATTATTTTGGTCACAGCAATTTAGCTTTTCTCCAGATAGCATGAATCATTTAACTTTTTTCCAGATCAGTACAATCCATTTAGCTTTCTCCAGATGGTATGATTTATGGTACTTACAATGACCTTTTCCTGGGCGCAGATTGTGGTCAGAGCGCCGCTCTCGTCGAACCGAATCTGGGATGGCTGTGTTGCCAGCAATCGCTGCATGTCTTCAACGAGAGTCGACGACCCGGAGCTGATTTGGAGGGGTCGGAGGCGTTTGTCGGAGGCGTTTGTTAGAGGAAGCAGTGTCGGCGGTGTCCGCATCGTCGACGTCGGCTGCTCGTTTTGGGCTGGATGAAGCCTGCCGTGTAGATGTTGTTGTGTGAGTAGACATGCCCGCGCCATCGACGTCGGCTGCTCGCTCTGGGCCGGATGAAGCCTGCTGTGTCGATGTTGTTGTGTGAGTAGATAATTGACATCGGGCGGACTTTGCAGCGAACTGCACTGTTTTATGGAAACTCAGCGAGTTCACCAACGCAAAAAACATCGACGCAAAATCTACTTCACATCTCTTCTTGGTTAGATCTTCCTCCACTCCGTCTGTCGCCTTGATCCACCCGGTGAGATTTGTGATGCCCATTGCTGTAATTCTAAGTAATTCACAATTGAAGGTTGATGGTTAGCGCGAGTCTGATTTCATAGATTCTCTCAATAGCACGGGTCGCAATCACTTTCAACATCGGCCTTACATAGGTCTGTTGAAGCTCAATTGAGAAGGGGGGCAGTTTAGGAGAAGGGGGAGAAGGGGGCAGTTTAAATGAAAGGGACACGAGGCGATGCAGAACGGTGAAAAAGAAGCTAGTGGTCTTTATTCACTCAGCCTCAGCCGCTCACTCAGTCACCGTGACCATCAGAGCTATGAGCTAGGGGTGAGCGAATTAAGGGGTAGGATGGTTCTTTCGCACCAATCCCATGCATTTCAGCCTCAGTGGACAGACACTGAGATGCAACGCTATCGGCGCGGGCACAGGACCCTTTCTAAAACTCAGGGCGCGTATGATACTCCTAAATCATTCTTGGTGCAAAGAAGACCTTGCAGAGAGAGCAGATTCGCTGGGTGGGTTGAGGATATGCTTGTGTTATGCCTTCTCGTTTATTTTATCTGCACAGGATGCAGCCAGTCATGAGTAGTTCAGTAATTCATCGTTTGGTCCCTTGAATTTTTTCGAGACATAAGGGGATACTTAGGTAGGGGTGTCGCGACATTTGGCGGACACTATCAGATCCTTAGCCAGGAACTATCGGAACTCCCTTTGATGCATGGAAGAGCCGAAGAGTTTGTTGATAAGGTACGCATTGATGATTGTTGTATCCAGTAATCAGAAGAAGATCGGAGCCCATGCGCGATAAGTCCTGAGCTGAGTCGAATAGTAGCTGCATAACTGGTCGGCAATGTCGACTCCGTTCATGTGGTGGTTGTTGTCATCGATGATTTTGGGATGGGAAGTAACGCCATGGAACGTCCTTTATGAGCAGCCCGCACTGACTTTGCGCTGGCGCTTGTCTCTCGAGGGCGTCTGCGATCTTGGACAACGGATCAGTCGTTGTCGCCGAGGCTGAGGGCATGGACGGTGAAGAGTATGGAGACAGGTCTATTGTCCATCCAGAACACGGTAAGAACCTGAAGTGGGTCTGGCGATTGTCGCGGTTAGCTTTTATAGCCTAGCAGAGGGCAAGAGTGGTAACTCTCTTCGTTAAATAAAAGAAAAGGAAGCGAAGCACCTATCTATCACAGGCTCTACTTTTGAGAACCAATGTTGCTCAGGCTCGTTGGGGTTGGAGACATGAAAAAAACGCTTCAGTTGTTCGAAGCGGACGAGGGACATGAAGGTAGTGATGTTGTGTTGAGGACATTCAGGGAAGGTTGACCAATACTCAGAGACAGAGTTCTGCCTGAACACGCCCATGTAGACAATGATGCCGAGGAATGTGCGCAGTTCGTCAGGTGTGGTCTTTACCCATTGGCGCGATCCCTCTCCTGTGCCGGCTCCTTTTGATGCTGCATATGCGTTAGTGTTGTCTGCCAAATCCGTCAATACTGGGTCGGAGAAGATTTTCTTTGTCGGTGGAGCTGAAGCATCTATCACCCCTTCATCTCCTGCCTTCTCCTCCTCCTCGTCCCCAGAGCTATCTGTACCAGGCGTTGGTCGAGTACGACAACGGACCGAAAACAACAACTCCTCCTCCTCCTCCTGTGCCTCGTCAACCTCCTCCGCAGATGCTACTACGGTGCCTTGAGAGTCAGAAACGTCAAAGGAACCGAGGAACTCGAGACTGGAGTCCATGAGTGAGTAGGGTGAAGTCGATGTGTGAGAAAAAAAAGGTAATGGGTTGCGGGATGATGATGAGAAAAAAAGAGCTGAATTCGAGAGTGATGAATGTAATGTGACGAAGACGACAAGGACACTCCCACGACGTAGTCTTCTAACCCGTTTTATTGGAAACCTGGATAAATCGAAAAAAATGTGGTGCAAATTTGCACCACAAACAAACTAGGGGATAAAGCGGCTTGTATTTTTTATTCTGTTTGTCTCGTTTCTTTTTGCTAGGCCCACAGCAGAATGAGAGAGAGGGCTGTAGCTCTTATTATTGATGGCAAACAAATGTCCCCCTTTAATTTCTGTTGGCGCTGTTGTTGTTGTTGTTGTTGTTGTTGTTGTTGACAGAGCAGACCCGTTCTCTGCTGGTATGGTTTGACATTCTAGTTTTCGTTACTCCTCCTCGTTTCCTTTACTCCTTTCGATTCTTTGTCAATGCTCACTCGACATTGGAAATAACTCCTTTTTGGATATGGATTGTGACGGAAATGGTCAATGCTCAGTGTGTATCGGGTGCAAGGTATCAATCGTCACTCCTTGTACCTTTACATCCTCTAGCTCCTTCTTCACACCACTACCCTTGTGCTCACCTTTATCTTTTCCACTTCTCTGTCACACATCATCATCCTCAACTCTCTTTTTCTCGTTCTCGCCACATTCACTCACACTCTAGCTCTCTTTCCAAGGAGAGAAAGTTCACTGCTGAATGTTGTTCTTCTCCCCCACTCCCCGACAACTACATAAACGGACACCCTCCAGCGACCACACTTTTGTATCCTTTCCGCCTCCTCCTCTCCTCACTCACAACCACCAACTACAGGATCAGCAGCGATACCCTTTCCTTGCAGCATCTCCCATACAACGCCGGCATCATCGACGTCGACTCTCAAGACATTCACAAATACGAACAACAATCAGAAACGACCCCTTCAGACTTTTTGCAACAATAGTCCCTCTTACGATCCCTTCCTCCTCCTTTCTTTTCGCGTCCTTCACAATACTCTTTTCATCCAACCCCTGGAAGACCATCATTCCCTCGATCAACATATTTCCCTCAATCTCGACCACGACTCAACATCCTCCTCACGCACTCTTATTTACAACTCTTCATCACACGACGATACAACAACAGCAACAGTCACCTAAGCACAACAGGAAAAAAACCCTGGTCACACTCCTCATCATGACCTTCTCACTCTCATCACTCACCCACGCACAACTAAGCCTCGGCTGCTTCGCCTCCGGCCTCTCTCCTTCCTCCTCTTCCCCTACCCTCCCAGTGCTACCAGGATTAACCCCACCCTACAGGGACATCTACATGTCCAAGGGGGCTTGCTCAAACTACTGTAAGACCAGCCAATATATGTATGCGGTCGTCGAGGCAGGGACAGAGTGTTTCTGCTCGAACCAGGCTCCACCGGACGCGAATAGGGTCGAGGATAAGTGGTGTGATAAGCCTTGTGCGGGGTACCCTTTTGAGATGTGTGGGTCTGTCCTTGTGGCTGAAGATGTTGATCTGGCAGGTGGAGGAGTAAGGGTAGGCGGAGGTGCGTATGCGAATATTATGTTGGTCGGGAATTCTCTTGCTCCAGGACCAGCTACTCCTCCTTCACCATCAGCAGCAGTAGCAGTAGTATCGCCAGTAATATCACTAGTGTCAGGAGACAGTCTAGAGAAGAAGGGTTCACCTCCGGGGACGGCGACAGCAACAGCAACGGCCAAAGGATCATTACACCCAGAAGTCAGGCACGATTCCAAATCTGAGGAAGAAAAGAGCAAATCTTTAGGCGATGATCAGGATTCTGAAGAAGAGGGAAGCGACGATGATGATGAGGATAACAATGATGGTAAGTTGCGTGGCAGTGTGGATGTGTATAAGAATGGGTTTGCATTCAGGGGAAGAATGACTGTTTGAAACTAGACTCTTTGGAGATTTGTGATACTGAAATGCTTATTTTATATTTCTTCGTTTTGTGATGATAGGCGGAGATGTAGATGAAGAGGGTGATGATGGTGATGATGATGGCGATGATGATGAGGATGGTAGCGAAGAGGATGACCAACCTGGCAACTCTGGAAAAGCCCTCTCCGGACATGGTACGCAACTTTTTTTTCTGGTGGTATAAACTCTAAGAATGTACCTGCATTTGTTGACAATTTGAATTAACCTTGATTTCCCTTTCTCATGTGTACCCAGGCAAAAATTCATCGTCATCGTCATCCAAGATCCCCTTCGCGTCGATTTCGGTGGCAGTTGCATGTCTGATCGGGATCTGTGCGTTCTTAATCTACCTGAGCAAGAAACGGAAACGGGAACGCGTCCGTGCAGCATGGGTCGAGTCTGTCTTTGGCGCCAACGGGGGTAGTACGCAGGGAGGACCAAGTCCGGGACCGTACAACAATAGTACGATGAATAGTGCGATGACGGGCCGGATGATGAGTGGGGTCAGTCATCCTTCTGCGGGACATGGAGGGGTGTATCAGCAGAGGGGGAGTAACATGTATGATGATCGAAACTCGATGATGAGCGATTCGCAGACGGATAGGGATAGAGGGGGGATGGTGGATCGGCGGCAGAGTACTGCTTCGACGGTTGCTGGTGTGGCTGCTACGCCGATGAGTGCTAGAGAGGTAGGCGGAACACGACGTGAGTCTACCATATCGAAGGCGATCCACAACACGGTCATGCTCCCGGTGCCCGTTGTCCGTGGGTCATATGGATCTACTACTGTTGCAACACCAACGTGGGGAGGAGGATACTCCGGCATTCGAAGCCCTGAGCCACAACAACAACAACACAACGACGGATACCATTACCGCCAACACCAGCACCACCATAGCAACGAACGGTATGAAGAGTACTTTGACCAGGACGAGTGTGAAGGTGATGCTGCAGAATTGCCCCATCTGCCGATCGATTACACGCCCGGTCCTGGCACCGCGCCGGCAGCACCTCCCACAAGAGTCCAGCGACCAGCAGTGGTGGTGTATTCCAAAAATAGTAAGGGCGTCCGGACATCGGTACATCCTCACCGACCAGGTGGATCTCCCTTTGACCAACCCACAACTACGATATCTAATGGCAATAGCAATAGCAATTGCGGTAGCGGTGCATACAAGTACTGTAATGACGACCCCTTTCAGGACCGACTGGAACACCTCCATCATCACAAGCATCAACATCAGCACCACCACCATAACCACCAGCAACAGCGACACTCGATGCACACTTCAGCCGGACCAGGAGAAGGACATCGATCGTCAGTGGTGGGAGTGTCGGATTATCGGAGACCCCACAGTTACTCCTCAGGAAGCCAAGGAGTTGGAAGGAGAGACGTGGTCGATGCAGATCCGAGGACTCTGTTGTATCGGACACATGTCCTAGACGAATCATCAGATCAAGAGAGTATTGCTGACAGTGAAGTCGCCGTCGTCATCGTTTCTTCTTCGTCTACGGCAGCAGCAGCGGGAACTGGAGGAGAAGGAAGTAACAGTAGTACGATGGGCAAGTTGTCAGGAAACCTGCTGAAGGACCATTTCAAACGCTTGTCGACACCCTATGTGAAAGCGATCCGAGACCAACAACAACACCAAGTGACCAGACCGACGTCCTTGTCGTGTATTGAAGAAGGTCATCCTCACAGGGATGTGGATTTGATGGTTGGTGGAGGGAATGGGTATGAGAGTTCGATGCCTGTGCCTGGCCTTGCTTCTGGGAATGAGCGACGATGGAGTCGAGCGCTGTTGAAAGGTGTCGTTGGGGTTGGACATCGCTCGGAATCTTTTGGTGAGGAGACTAATGGAGCAATTGAAGAATTGTCAGGAGATGAGCAAGGGGCGATATCGCGTGGCGAACAGGGTGGACATGGACATTTCCGTGGACATCGACAGGTGCATTCGGGTAGTTTGGCGAGTTTCCGGGGTCTGGATGATCCTAGTCATCCTCGTCTGAGAGTCATGAACCCTGACGATGGAGTGTCTTAGTAGTATGTAGATACATGTAGATTGAAGTAAAGGGATAGTATGTAAGATGATATGAAGGTATCTGGGATGACACTGAGATTCAATTGTTCATGCCAGTGCAAGAGGGAAGGGGCATGACGGAAGGAGGAGAATGAAGGAATTAATGGAGAAAAGGAGAGATGGGTACAAAGCAAAAGGTGGATATTTTTAGTGGCAAACTGTACCTGTACCTGGTATCCCTGGACAAGTGGACAGGGTAGAGAGAGACGTAATAGTTGCAAGAATAATAACTGATCGGACAGAACTCTCTTTCACGACTGTGCATTTATTTCTCTTCCTTCTCTTGACCGTTGTTCGTCCACCCACGTTCTTGGTGTCCCTTCTTCTCCCTCTTTGTCTCCTTCTGATCTCCCTCCTTTTGTCTTTCCCTCTCCTCCATCGCCATCGTCCCGATTCACACTCTTTTCCTTCCTCTCCTTCTTTCCCTATTCTGCCTTTCCTTCCGACCAACACCCATCGCTGCCTTCCTTCTCTTTGAATCAACCTCCCCTCCTTCCCTCACCATCCCATTCTGCTCATACTCCTCCACTCCTTTTCTTTTTCCACTCCACACACAACGGATCATCCATCCTCCGCATTCCACACACTCTCACCCGCACACAACCCCGTCTACACTCTTGAATCACTTCCATACCAACTCACTTTCAACAAACACACCTCATAACGACAATGAGTGTGGCCCGCCGTGGCAACTCGCCACCACTTGCTCGACATCCACAACAGCCTCTTCACAGCCACCTGTCAATAGCACCAAAAATTGCCACCAATTGCTCAGGAAGAGGCACAACAAGCAACCGCGCCAATCCATCCCCGTCCTTACTCCTCTTTTTCATCCTCCTCTTCCTCAACTGCCTCTTCTCTTCCTTCTCGTCATCCTCCTCAACATTATCAATATCACCCTCTTCATTTTTCCTAGTACAACCGTGCGATGCAATTCCGCGCGACAGCGACAAGAACCAACGTGTCGATGCTCCCTCCCCCGACGACTACCCACCTCTTGAAGGACCCAACTTTGCTTTCACCTCACAAACACCTCTCGGGAACCTCTCTGAACCTCGTGAATACGCCGATGGCGCCCAGGCAACCCAAAAACTTATTGCTGACCCCATCGTCCCCATCAACCGACAACTCTGGACAGGGATTGATACCAGGACCGCATATTTCAAGAACGACTTCGGGCAGGACAAGATCTCCAGAGTTCCAGAGTTGCTGCAGGCGGGGATGCGGAGGCTGGTTTTGGACCTTTGGTGGGATAGTGCCGCGTTGGGTTGGCAATTGTGTCCGCGACTGAAACGGGACACGACAGGGAGTCCATTGACTACTCTCAGGTTGGCTCTCGAGCAGGAACAGGAACGCTTTCGTGCCATGTCTGGTTCAGCAGGGGGAGTTGGAGGGGGAGCCACAGATGATTCCCTCTCGCAATTGCAGGGCATGGGTAATAGTGTACCTGCTGTCGAGGCCACTGCGGAGGAATTCGATCAAGCGAGCAGGCTGGGACAGGAACAGGAGCAGGAACAGGGACGACAGGGCAATGTAGCGGAAGGCGTGCCTCCTCTCTCTCAGCCATTCGCTTCTTCCTTATCGCCATCTGCACCAATATCACCGCCATTATCCGTTATCGGCTTTTCATCTTCTTCAGCTTCTTCAGGAGAACGCTCCACGGTAAAAGGTCCAGACTCGCATCCAACGATGAATAAGAGAGCCTCCCTTCCAAAGAACAACTCGAAAAATTCGCCCACGAGCAGTAACACAAAGCCCAATCACAACAACCACATCAAAAACATCCACAACAACACAAAGGCGGCACCGGTAACAGGGGTAAAGGGAGCTGAATCCAAGGGCAAGAGTAAGGGTAGTCGTGGACGGGAATGGTTCAGGAAAAAGAAACGACCGGTGCGCCCTCCGATCAAACCTAATGCTTTTGGAACTGACCACCATCACAAGGAACCCATAGCCTCTGACGCTACAGGATCGTCCGTCAAAGGGGTCTCTCGGTACGCGGCCTCACACCATCCACACAGAGTAGCGCCCAATCGTCTGGCTATGAGTAAGGGCGTCGTCGCATCCTACAACCCACTTGCAGCTGGAGCAGCCGACCAAACAATGGACGGGATCACTTGTTCGACTGGCGAGGATATCGTACTGCTGTTGCAGGCACTTGAGGCTTGGATCGAACGTTCGAGATCCCCAGAACTGGAGGATATCATCCTTATCATCCTCAACCTCAATGAACTCAACAACAACAGCCTGGGCACTCGACCCAATACTCCGCCCACTACTCCGCCCACGCCTACTTCAGCAACTCCTGCGCCGCCTGGGGCAACTCCAACTACCACTCCACCCATCAGCAACGCAGAGTTCTTTGAACACATCAACTCACCTAACACCAACAGGACCATCAACGAGTTGGCTGCGACCAAGATGGTCTCACTCCGCCAACTCTTTATCGATGCGTTCCCTCAATCGATATACACCCCCAACCTACTGGAGCTCGACCGTGCAGATGTGGAAGCAACCTGGTGGAAGGGTGGTCCTGTCGGGTTGGACTACTACAACACTACCAGAAACCCTACAACAAACAAGCTGGAAGCGCCAACAGGATGGCCAACTAGTTTGTACCTGCGGAAGGAGGCCAATCGACGGATTGTGATCGGGATCGGGTCCAACAACCTGGCCGCCAACACCACCTACAACATCACGGACGACTATCAGACATTTCACCAACAGGCAGCGATGGGCCCGTCGATGACCAACAGCAGTCTCCTGCGGGTCTTACCCACTTTGAACCAGGACACTTGTTCTCTGCCTGTTCCAGGTGTGTCGATGAGCCCGACGGGCTCCGAGGAGAGCTTTGCGGAGATAACAGCGTTGAGGAGGAGAGGCGAAACCATCACCGACGACGTGACCTGGTCCTTCGCAAGCATGTCTGACAACGATATGTCGCCCTGGACCTTTCTCTCCGGGCGCGTTGTCGTAAGTCTTTGTCCCTCATCGCTGTTTATATACGGATCATGTATCTTCAATACTAACGATTATATTAATCCACGTTGATACAAACAAAAAATAGACGAATTGCGGGTTCTCATCGCTGGTAGAGGGTAGATCTCAATCGCTTACATACTCGGAGCAGACGGCGATGACGATCTGGTCGTGGGACTTGGACCAACCGCCGGATGAAATCATGCGGGATCAAAGCCGTCGCTGTGGCGCTATGAAGAGAAACGGTCGATGGGTCGTACAGGACTGCAACGACAAACTCCCTGTCGCCTGCCGCAAAGTCGGCACCTCCTATCAGGTACTTTATTTTACCTTTTTCTTTTTCTTTTTCTTTTTCTTTTTCTTTTTCTTTTTCTTTTTCTTTTTCTTTTTCTTTTTCTTTTTCTTTTTCTTTTCTTTTTCTTTGTTGCATATTTTCTCTTTAATGGAGAGTTGTAAACACTAACCACTTCTTACTCCTTTTTCTACGAATAATAGTGGATAATAAATGAAAAGGGCGCAGGAAACTATCGGGATGTGACATGTCCAGAGGGGTACAAGTTTGATGTACCACGGACAGCACGCGAGAACCAGATGTTGTATTCGACTATTCAGGCATTCAGGAATACGACAGCCTATTCGTCCTTACCTTCATCCCAGCCACTCACCCTTGGTCAACTGGAAAAGTCTGCGTCTTCGCTCAAGCCTGCTTTCAATCGGTTCACGGATGCTGTCAGTGATGTATTCAAGAACCTCAAGAAGCGGGAGGAAAGGACAGGAAAGTTGCAGCCACCCCATGATAAGAGCAAGAGTCACGACGACGATGAGGATGATGCCAGGAGTAACAACGGTCGCAAGGCCCAATCTGTGTCGGATGAACATCAACAACAACAGCAACACTCTGGAGGCAGCACGGCGACCAGAATCAAAGAAGTCAAGGCGGAACCTACAGCTATGGCTGGAGCCAATGATCAGTCTGGAGGAGGTGTGATCTGGATCGATATTTCGAGCTGGCAAACTGCTGGATGTTGGGTCCCCGGAGGCTCGGATGGTATCTGCCCTTACCAGGAACCAGACAACACCGTTGCCCTCCAAGATATCATCAAAGTCTCCACCATCGGTAACTCTCTCTGCCATTTCTCAATTGCTGTTCTATGTTGTTTGGTCATCGTTTCTTTGGCTCCCCCTACTAACACTTTTTTTTTCTTTTCATTGCTATCAATGTTGCAGGAGGAGTGATTATTTTGGTGCTGGTGGGTATCTTTTTGTACATGAAGTTCCGTCGGAATGGGCGTCTACGCAAGGCGGGTAGGCGTCGTGCTGATGTCCGCCGCAAGATCCTCCTCACCGAAGTCGAGACTGTCCCTGCCTAGATCCCTTTTTTTCATTTCACCAGTGGTCAAATAAACCGTTGTTCTTTTTCTCTTTCACCGTGGTCCCTCCCTTTTTCTTTTTTCTCAATCGTGTTCAACCAACGAATGTATGCAATTGAACAGCGCACGTCCGTCCAATTCCAATATTATTTTTTATGAAAATTGTGGGATTTTGATTGTAAATAAGATGTCTGTACACCGTGGTGTTCAACATGTCATTGAAAAACGGCAATGTCAAATGTTTTATTTGTGTACATCAAATTCGGTCTTAGGAAGTGTCTGGGCACTCACCCACGCCTCAGAACCATAGTTTTTCAGGCTATGGCCAAGGTAAAGAGATTCATGCAATTTGAAATCCTGTATAAAATGTTGTGAGACATTATGAGGAAAACCACTAGGGCTGCAATGCGCCGTTTTTATTTATAGTCTCCAGGCAATGGGACTGTTCTTTTGAGGGATCCATGGGGGGTTGAAGAAACTGGGTTTTGCATATTGAATTTTTTATTTGACGTGCCGAAAAAAAAACAAGCGGAGTTTGCCAGGTTTGCCCGTTGTCTCCTGGTTCCTGTAATCCAGTCCGGCTGTTTGTGGTCGGAGTCTGCCTGTTTGTAGTTGTTGGTGGTGGCGGTGGTGGTTTTTTTTTTTTTTTTTTTTTTTTAAGGCTGTCCTGGTTGTGCATGGTTGCATTCTGCCATGTCGCCATTGCATTTGTTGGTAAGTAACTTGAACTGCGGTCAATGCGCAGAGAGAGAAGGAGGACGAATTAGTCCTGGAGATCGTCGGTAGCGACGACAACGGCAAAGGTCTCCAAGGCCGGCGAATAGCCCTGATCGCCCTTCAACCGATGGTCAATCCACAAATCCAACACTCCCCAAAGGCTCTTGGGCGGCTGCTTAGGATCCATGACATTCACAACTGCATCCTCCAGGTCCTGATCCTCCCCAAGCCCACGATACGCCTTCTTGGCATTCTCGCCATGTTTCGCAATCGAATCTTCAATCCACTCCTCCATGGCCGCCGATTTCGCCGTCGACGAGTCGCTGTCCTCGATGTAAGAAGAGTACGCGGTCCCGGAAAAGTACCACTGCATCTGTTTCATAACGTCGGCGATCTTGAAGGGGTCGTCCCTGAGGCCGTTGAGGTAGTCCTGGCAGAGCTTCGAGTCGTTGCGGAGTTGGAGGCCGAGTAGGCGTAGGCGGGTCTGCATGAGGCGGTTGCGCAGGGGTTGGAGTCTCTCTCGAAGTTGGATGTTGCTGCTGCTGTGGGCTTGGATTCCGATGTCACCGCCGTGGTGGCGGCGAGCTTCTTGGACGATCGATTGGTTTGCTGGCGTCTGGGTCTCCTTTGTCTCCACCTCCTCCTCTTCCTCTTCCTCGCCGTCGCCAGACCGATCGCTCTCATCATAGGACATCTCCCCATCCTCCTCGCCGACCTCGTCTTCCTCCTCCACCTCATCGCCTTCTCCTTCATCCTCATCGTCCATACCCTGTTCGTCCTCAAGCTCAGCCTCAAAACCAGTAGTGGCCGACTTGATCACTGGCTCTCCATCAGCATCATATCCGCCATCCACTGAGGTGCATCGGATATCGCTGCTTTGGCCGACCAAGCTGCCCTCGGTAGCAGTAGCCTCCTGGATCTCTGGCTGTTCATCCCATGCAGGCTTGCCGTCGATGGTTGCACTAGACGACTCGTCTCCCTGACCGACTTGACCGCCCTCAGTGGCTCCAGAGTCCTGAACCCTTTGTCCGTCATCTTTAGTATCACCCTGAATGACACCCATCAGAACCTGAGCAGCCTCCTCAGCGGCAGCCTCACGAGCATCCGCCTCCCTCGACCACAGCTCATCCTCTTCCAAATCCGCCTCCGTCGCAAAGTAAAGATCCCCATCCGAATCCCAATACTCATCATCCGTCGAATCAAACTCATCAAACTCATCAAACTCATTAAACTCATCAGACGAATCAGAGCCCCCATAATAACGACCCCCACCACCCCAGTGCTCACGTGGATAGTAATACGGACGACGGGGAGCAGGTGGACCCGTAGAGCGAGCCACTTTGGGCGGGTGTCCCGGGAGGCCATACAACGAGACCTGGTCCTCAGCCTTGTACACTCTCTCGGGTTCTGGGTAGCGGTCATAATAGTCTCGTCGACAGGGGCGACACATCCAGACACGTCCCAGAGTGTCCTGTCGATCGACCGGTAAGGGAATCGCAGACCCACACCCACGCTTGGACCGCATCAGACATAGCTCACAAATAACTAGCGTGTGACCAAGCACAAGTTCCGGGAACGTCTTGATAAACCCAATCGGCATCTCGGCATGCTTAGAGTCCACATCCAGATCCGGTGACAAGGAGTGGTCCAGAAGTTCGGCCTGGACGGTAAGTACCTTCCAATAACTCGCGACCAGGTCTCGTTCGATCATCAGTTTCCATCGTCGACAGACTCGAGTCAATGTGATCAACTTGGCAGGCGGGACGAACGAGAGCAAGAGACACCAGACCTCGTCCGGAATTGCCTCGAGGATGCTGTCGGGAAGCACTGTCAACTCCACGGGGACGATCACATCGTCCCCGTACATATCGTTGTCATCATTGCTAGCATCAGCATCGTTGTTCTCAGAATCGGGTTTTTCGTCAGAGGCAGAGTTTCCTTGCTGGCTGTCACCGTCGTCGTTGTTTTGGAGGTCCCGAGCTGAGGAAGCACGACTCGCAAGTGTGGAGGAGATGGAGGCTTGTTCCAGTTCTGTTGTTGTTGGTGCAAGTGTTGCAGTTGCTTCCGCAGTGATGGAAGGAGCGAAAGGGGTGTCTGAAGCACGAAGGGTCTTTGAGTCACCAAGTGATGGTTGTGAAGGGATTAGTTTCTCGGGGGTTGAGGAGGGGCCAGTAAAGCCCTGTTCAGGGCCGGGCTCTGTGTTTGTCGTCATGGTGTTACTGTGGTCGTGGGTTGTAATAGTAGGAGTAAGTGTAACAGGGGAAAGGTGTTTGTATGTTTGAAGAGTGAGTGTGTGTGTTTGTTGGACTGAGATGAGTGTGGGAGCAAAGACGTGGTGATTTTACAGGATCAAACGGGAGAGAAAGAAAGAGAACGTGAACATCAATCCCTCAAGGCAACATTTGTACCTCTCCATTCGCGATTTTGGTGGCAAACAAACCATGGTTTATTCATGTGCAAGGTTGAAAGCAAAAAAAAAAAGCTACACTGTGTCGTCGCTCTGTTCTCTCAATCACCACTTGTCACCTCCACAACATATCTGTCTGCCTGGCTAGTTCGCCCTATTGTTTGCTGTAGTTGTTGTTTATGCTCTCATCGCCACCTGTCCATCTGTCTGTGTGTGTTTGCTGTTGCAAGCCATGTTGGCTTACTCACTTTGCTCCTCTTTGCTCCTTTTGGTCGTTCTTGGTCGTCCTTGGTTGTCTTTTTGACAAACAAAAAACGAAAAGCCTGGCCTACATGCCACTCGCCTACTCCGTCTATTCCGAGCCACTGTCCCCGTTCAGAATTTGGGCAGAGTCCACCTCAATATCCTCGGGGGTGCCCCATCTATTTTACATGCAATACAATAAAAGGCAAAGGTGTTAGATACCAACAGGAAACACCTCACTTCCGAGACTTTTCCAGTCAACTAATACACGCAGGATCCAAGGATCCAAAGAACTTACATCCGGACAGTGTTATCGTCGCTTGCAGAGGCAAACATGGTCGGGTTGGTAGGGTTCCACGCAACCATGGTCACTGAACGATCATGTCCATCTAGCGTCTGGATCAAATTGCCATTCTCACGGTGCCAGATATACACCTTTGAGTCTTCGCTTCCACTGATCACGAACCGCTCATCCCACCCTCCAAAGCACGACCTAATAACAAACAGACCCTGCTTGTATCCTGAGTACTTTCGTACAATTCGTCCCTCAGGGAGATTCCACAAGTGAATTTCTCTATGCATCGGCAATTGTGCAGGCTATTATTACATATAAAAGAATAAAGCACGACCTGTAAGTAAATGGTTCATTCAATCAAGAGTCCAAACAAGACATAATGAAAGAGGTCAATGGTCTAAGGCTAACCTTGACGGTGGTGTTGACAAGAAGGAATTGTCCGTCCTTGGACAAGCTGATCGCGGTAATACCATCCGTCTCTTCCAGTTTGCTATATACACATACATTTTTCATGGTGCATATGTTAGCCTCAATTCGTTGTGTTTCCTTTCATCGTAGACATTGACCTGCCATGACTCAATTACCTGACTTCGGTAAAATCGACAAGGCTGATCATCCGGATGATGGTGCCGCCCATTGCCACCAATGTCTGTCCGTCTGCAGAGATGGCCAAGTCTCTGACCGGGAATGGCCACTGTCGGAGCAAGTTTCCTGCCGTTGCCTAAAGAACACATGGAGCGAGATACATGTCAGTTCCCTAGTCCATCATGAAACAAAGCAACTCATCCAGGAGAGCACAACGTTCACGCTGCTTACCATCAGGAACAAGTTCTTTTCACTGCCAGAGACAAACCTTTCTCCGTCGGGAAGCCATCCCAGGCATGTAACAACGTCGCTGTGGTGAGGAAAGGTCGACTTTAAAGTAGCAGTCTAGAAAAAAGTGAGAATGAAGTGGTAAAATCCTCAATGTGAGTGAATTTGTGCACAATGGTCCCAGAGCTCATGTTCAAGTAAGCTATAATAATATCGCCATTGGCGCACCTGAATGTCCCAAAGTTTGACAGTCCTGTCGTAGCCTGCTGTTAGGAGTTGCGTGTCATTTGGAGACCAGGCGCAGCAGGACACCTTGTTGCTGTGACCCTGGAGCGTGTGCATCGGTTGGAATGTCTACGTGTTCCCGACAATGCGCGAGGTAGAGGGTTAATGACTGAGATGAGGTGAATATATGTTCCGCAGAGAGATATAGACACCGAGTCGCTAATTGCATACCTCCAGATCCCAGATAATGATCTTGCTGTCAGCAGACGCCGAGGCGAGGTACTTTCCGTCGTGTGAAAAAGAAATGTACCACACCTCGTTTGTGTGCCTCTCTAGGACCTGTCTTGTCACTGTCGGAATGCCTGTCCTAGATTTGATCCACACCCCAATTAATTACAAAGAATGTGAGCAGGCAGTCGAAACAGGAAACAACAACAATCACATGGCGCGAGTGAAAAAGAAGCATACTTGTCGCAAATATGGTCACTATAGAGGCTCTTGGAGGTATTGCGATTGTCGTGGTAGAAGCAGTTCTTGATCTGATGGTCCACTGCCTGCTTTAACATGGTCTCCAAACGGTTCTCAGGCACCATCACTGCTGGCGAAATGAACTCTACAACACACAAAGAAGTAACCTGTTAGCAATTTGATGAAAGATATATTGTGAGCTTTAAGTATATACTCAAGGACCTGCAATGATACGTACTTTGCAATGAAGAGAGCAAATTCTGACGCGATGATCCATTGACACCATCCCAGTTGGCACGCTGACGAAGATCTTCCTGACTGCTGCTCATCATATAGCTAAGTTACGTGAAGGGAGGTATGCGTGTTAGGCGATTGTTTGTTGTACGGCATGGTGCCATATCATTCCCGAGTATCAGATAACCATAGAATCAAGAAAGTCCAAAGTACCTTGTGAGGGAGTGGACACGGTCCATGTTCTGATTCAGAGGGGTCAACTCGGATCGTAACACAATCAAAGCGTTCTTAATATCGCGTCTCTCCAGCAGCTCCAGAAACTTTTGTTCCCGAATCAAAAACTTGACCTGGATAGAATAGAAAGTTGAAGAACAAAAAAAAACAACATGATTAGTAAACAAGTATATGGTTTGTCATGTAACTTTTGGAGCAGCATGCATATTATGCAATGGCCGCACATTTGCTTTTAGCCCTTTTCTTTCGAATGCAATGCGATGGATAATTGAACGGTCAATTACCGAGAGTTCATGTGTCGTGTCAAGGTTGAGGTCTCCGATCAGCGTTTCGACCGTATTCCAATCACCCTGGAGGACACTGTTCCTGAACCGTGTTACTGCCGGGCTCTCCAGCTGGAATCCAGACTCTGCTTCGAGTTCGTTGGCAGATTTCCTATCGACACCGTAGGAGTGTTCGCATGTGAGTGAAATGTGACTGGTTCAGAGAGCAAAGGACAAAAGGCAGGCACGTTTTGTTCTTCAGGTCTGGGCGCATTGCAACAAGCAAAAGTTGAGCACAATGGCGAACATATCCACATCCAACAAGACGTCGACTTACTGGTATCCAAGGCTTTGGAGAGACTGCACCATTAACCGTACTAACTCCAGACGACTAAATCCTGAGGGTGTGGTGTCAGCGTCGACACCATCGACATTCATCGACATTGGCGCAGCACTGTGTCCGTTTTTGTCGTCTGAAGAAGTAGCGTGAGTGCCGTTGTGGTGGTGGCGCGATTCCGACTCTGGCTTCATATCGAACGTGGGGTTGGATGAAGTGATCGACGAGGAGGTAGAGGCCGAGGGGTCCAGGTGGATCCGTTTAGCTTCTTGTGCAAGAGATTGAAATGAGGATAGGGCCCGAGGGGAAAGGTCGGACACTTGACTAGCCAAACGAGCTCGACTTGGTGCTTGTTGCGGTGACGACGAAGAGGAGGTTGGACGGCCTACCGACGAGGATGGCGGTTGTTGCTGAGGCGATGGAAGCTGGTGCTCCTGAGGTGACAAAGCCGAGTCGTCCTGAGTAACTGGAAGAGGGGTTGACGATTCCACCGTGGGTTGAAGGTTGGGTTGAAGATGGTTTTTAAGGAGAGGGGTTTGTTGTTGGTTTTGTCGTAAGTCGAGGGAAGAGTTGCGTGTGCACAAAAGGGGTACACAGAAGAGAAAAGAAAGAAAAGGAGAAACTTACACACACAGATATAACGAGACTAAAGGTTGGGTTGGCGAAGTGTCCCTTTTTTGTGTGCAGTTTGTTGTTCAAGTAGAGAGACGTCTTGTATCAACGGCCACTGGAAGGAAGAAAAAGAAGGCAAACGCCAAGGTCTTGTGTGTCTTTTTCTCGAGCGTGTGATAGATGACGACAAATCTATGAGCATCAAAAGAATTTAAAAAACGATATGAGCTTCTTCTACTTCTACTTCTTCGGTGTTCGTACAAGAGTTGCATTTCATTGTTGACGAAGAGAGTGTTTGCATGTAATGCATCCAGTTCATTTTTTTATACTCTGTAAATGTTATAACAAGGGGTTAAGGCTGGTTGTATGCACTGAAAAGGCTCCTTTTTTGCTGGTAAAGGCAAGAAGAGAGAACGAGTGTGAAACAGCAAAAAGGGAAGCAGGAGAATGAGGAGGAGGAGAAGAGAAGGACTTACGCACCCGTTGCTTGAATGAGCGCTTACTTTGAGTTCACCCGAGAATGTCAGGTTTAGGTGAAGAGAGGGAGTGATGGGACCAGCAGAGTGGTGTGAGAAAGGGGAGTGAGAGCAGGAGTAGAACAAAAGGTTCGGGGGTTTGTAGTTGCGAGTGGGAGGGCGAAGGAGGGTGAAGGAGGGTGGAGGAAGGTGGAGGAAGTGAAGAAGAGGTGTGAGAAGGAAAAAAAGAGACTCGGGCTGCATGGCTGCAACCTCAAGTCACGTTGCACCTTTGCTCAAGTGGAAGGAAAAGCGCGTCACTCATTCATTCTTTTTTTTTTTTTTTTTTTTTTTTTTTCGTTGCCACTAATAGTCTTTATTCAAGTACGCCGTTTCTTTGGCGACGGGTGTGCAAGTGGAATCGTGAACGATATCGGTTCTGAATCTAAGATAGTGGTTGTTCCTTTGAAGAGATCCATGGCGGATACTCTCTTTCTCTGCGGTGTCAGAGTTCTCACAATATCACGTTTAAGAAGCATAAATATTTCCAACATCACAACATTCTCCTCAAACGACTCGATACTGGCTGCCAGTGTCAATGGTCTCCGTCGTCGAAATACGGCCGATGCTCCTCCAAGGGATGACATGACATGAATCTGTATCGTTGGTCCTATCGTAGATAGAAATTGAGAAAGAATAACAGAGAACGTCAGCTTTACAGAATAAGAGTGCGCAACAAAGCACATTGCGTACCCCCCTCTCCCCAGCTTACCTCCGAAAATGAGTCCGTATGTTCGAAAGTTTTTCAGAGTACTTGGGTCTTGATCTGCTGTCCTCGCACGGAAGATATCATGCATTTGCCGCGCCAGCTTCCAATAGGCTTCCGACTTATACTTCTTTGCGAACGGGTCCCAGTTTCTCGCACCCTCAATAGTCAACCAATCAGACTTGGTGGATCCAAATGAGCGCAAGTAGCCATCGGATTTTGATCCTCCTGCCTTCCTCAAAGCACGACCTGGTTGTTGCTGATTCCTTCTTTCTTTGGATTCGATTCCATGTCCCTCACCGCCAATCATCAATGTGTTGGGTATGTCGTAGAACAGCGTATCCAGTACTCCCCAGACCTGGGATCTCCAAAAGTACTCCAGCGTTGCATCCGATGTAAAAACTGAGAATGGCATCGTGTAGATGTCTATCCTAAATGACCGAAAGAGAGATGAATAAGTCAATAACTATGGCTTCACAGGCAAGACCATCACGCGCTTATTCATATACCTTGTCACTAAATACCATTTGGAGACTGAATCAAAGAGCCACTTAAAGTTGTAGTCATGATCTATCCGGTAGGCTTTTCCAAGACGAGGGTGTCGGTGGTTCAGAATCTCCATAATCGCTTCAGCGCTGCCTGCATCCTTGAGAGCGTCCAGAGTCCCGACAATATCTTGATCATCCTGTCCTACAGCCATATCCTGCTCTTTCATGATGAATGTCCAGTCCTCCTCCTGAAACAGTTCCCGAACAGAGTCGTCATCAACATCGATAATAAAGGAGTGCAGCAGACTATTGAAAACCATAAAAGCAGTTAGAACAGACCTGGAAGATGCCCTCACATGTGTGTCGAGCACATTCTTTATCGGTAGACTACATCGTTACCCATGTTGCTTCTTCGTGGCACCAGCGGCGAATAACACGTCCTCGACATGGTTCCCGCTTGGCAAGAGAACTTTGTTTTGGATCTTGAGAAAAGTGCTGGCAAATGACTTTCGATCCTGCTCCGTGAATGGCGCCTAGAATATGCGCAAAACGAGCGAAAAAAGTGTGTCAAGGTAGGTCTTGGCCATAGTCCATACCATGAAAAATGGAGTAACAAGGAAACAAGCAAGATGGATCTTACCCAAAAAAATCCGTCTTCGATATCGTCGGTCTCCTCTTCCTCTGATTCTACCACTGTCGATGCGTCGTCCTTTGTGGCCGCCTTTTCTTTAACACCCTTCTCCAGATCCAAATTAGCCCTGCCCCTGTCCGATTTGGCCGAGTCATCCTTGTCGGGCGCACCGCCTGTTGACGTGTCGAGTAGAGCGGAATTATCAACTAGCTCTTTCTCCTTATGTTCCTGGGTTAATGTAACAGTCTCAACATGATCATGACGCGATGTGCTGGCAACGCTGGTCGAGCTTTTCGTTTCCGTAAAAGTTTCTACCCAAAGTGGAAGAAATTGATCAAGAACGAATCAATTCGCCATCCCGAGATGACCAGTATGAAATCTACAAGGGCAAAGAAAGTCCATACCTTCGCGCCTCTGCAAGGTATGACATAGATCTTTGTATGAATGATCCAGAATCTTCGCTTGATGCTTGTGGACAGAGTCCAAGACAACTTCAGCCTGCGCCCGAGTCTTGTCCAACTGCTTCCTGTAAGACTTGCTGGCCCATTTTTTCTGCAGAGTCAGACCAACTTTTCTCAGCTCCCCATGGCTGCTTGATATTAATCGAGGGATCACGGTGGAGGACCATATTGATCTGGCCTTTCGCTGGTCCTGGAATCCTGCAAAGTAGCCTTCTGCATCAAAGTCTCGGGGGCTGGTTTGGCGCAAGTAGTCTCCATTTTGAAGATCTTTGACCAGTGCTTCAATGGCATACTCTATGCTGCTTTTCCCTATCAGCGACCAAGAAAAAATTGTGAGTATGGTAACGTTCATATGGATGAAAGTATCTTAGAAAACGCGGGTCTTTTCACGTGCCAATGCTTGTCCAATTGATAATTAAAAAGACAGTTGATGGGCTACTTTTCAAGTCACCTTGCTTCGGCATCACGATTTAGCTTCCAGTGTTGTTACCGACGAGAATGAGTAGAGGTCTTGAGAGTATTGTTTCGCCATGGCAAGAGCGAACGCGCTTCGAGACTTCCAGGGGGAGGTTCAACTTTAATTTTTCGGCTGACGGTTAATTTTGCGATCGCATTGGCCACTAATACGTCATTGATTTTTTTTTTGCTGATTTCACTAACTCTCTCCCATCACTCTCTTCCTTTTACTTAGTAACAGGACATGATGCAGACACCATGGACAAGGTCAGGAATAGCCCCTCAAAAGCCTCACCGTCGCCTCCCCCACCCTTCTCAGGTGTTTCAGTGTGCTTACTCTTCAGCCGACCCACTTCTTTTTCGAAAGTCTGGGTGTCTGGTACGATTTTCCTCTTCGAACAAGATGCCGGTGATGAACCGCATCAGCCTGGCTCCGCGACTTGTTAACTGCTAGGAGTTCGCGCAGGTCGTTCGACTGGTTCTCTGAAGAGTATTGAGTGCCAAGCTTCGTTCCTTAGCAGAGGTTCAGAGCCGCCTCACACTTTCCCACTGCTCGTGCTCTTCTGCCGGCCCCACCTCTTTCTTGGAAAGTCTGGGGCGTCTGGTACGATATTCCTTTTTGAACAGATGTGAGGTGTACTTTGTACACTTCTCATCAGCCTGGCTCCGCGACTCGTTATTTCTTGCTAGAGGTTCGCGCAGGTGTTCGATTGGTTCTCTGAAGAGTATTTGTGCGCCAAGCTCGGCCTTAGCAAGGGTTGAAGCCGCCTAGCGTGAGAGACACTTTCCTATCACTACAATTCATGTTTTACTCCTGTAAAGTATTGACTCTAATAATGTTTTTTTTTCGGATTTTATCTTTGAGAGTGATAGTCGGCCCAGTAACAAGGAAAGACAATGCATCGATGGGCAGAGTTGATAGCAGAAGTTGTACGTACAATTGGAATAAAACGAAATCACTGTCGATTGTAGATCACGTCAATCATCAAGGGCCATCCTCTTCGTTTCGACTTGTACTTTGTCTAACTCATTGTTGAGGTGAACACGACTGACATTTTGATGACTAAATAATGAGGAAAGAAGAACGCGCCATCATTTGCCATATTCGCGCCACTGCCTTTTGCGTCCTTTTCTTGTTCTCAACAGCCTTTGAAAGCGTGAAGGAGGAAGCTCTTTGAGAATGTCGATACATTGTTTTAATGACGACTGTTCCTTCAATTGCACTGCAAAAAAAAAAAACTCTTGAGCAATGATAAAAGCACAATGTGTTCCGTGAGTCTAGCCAAGTACTCCTAGTTCTCCTGTCTCTGCTGCTGTTGCTGGAGGATAACAACAGGTGGGGTCTTGAACCGCACGGCTCCACCCCAGATATTTTTCCTGCCCTTGTTCTGGTCCAGCTCCGCATAGTCGATCGCGAGTGCCTCCTCTGTCCTAATGACAGATCCGATCGCCATGAAGAATGCAAACATGGCCGTTGAGGACACCATAGTCTGGGCCAGGTTGTTGACATATCCGTTGCGACCAGGACCGTTCCTAAGAGGAAGGGAAGGTCGAAAGAAAAGGCGTTGTTAGTTTGTTGCATGTCGGAAGGAGGGTGATCTCCTGCACAACTTTTCTCGACAAGAAAAGGAGCGAGGTGAGCGTAATAAATGATAACGAAAGGGAATAATAGATACCTCATGGCGGATAGACCGCCAAAGACAAGTCCGATACAGAGACCGACGGCGCCGCCCATTGCGGCTCCGTACTTAGCGCGTTCCCACCGTGAAGGTTCCATGGTTTATGATAATAGTTTTTGTGGTTTTTTGTCGGGTAGAGGGAGAAGGAGCGAGAGTGTGGAGAAAGCGCTAAGTCAACGGATGGAACAAATCTGTGAAAAAAATATGTCACGTGTAATGGGCGTGAGAAGGAGAGGATCCTGATTTCGCACATGGGGCTGGGTCGGATTGCTTGTACATCACATCCGATACTTTACTTTCTTTCTCTCTTGCTTCTTTCCGTTTTTTGTTCCTTCTCTTTCTTGCCTTTTCTCTTTCACACCTACTCCCTCCCTTCCTTCACTCCACTCCACTCTTCTCTCTCAGGCTAGGTAATACTCTAGTCAACTACACAACCAGTCTCTACTACATATCCAGGAACATTCATTGTGACACTGAGGACTCAACACTACGCACGCACTTCAACCGCAGAAATATACGCACCTACAACAGGAAAGAACACTTCGTTTCAAGTAGGAGAACGCACTGGACGCAGGCGGACAAGGAGCAACTCAACGCAGACAATAGCAGGGCGCAGGTTATTAAACGAACGAATGAACTGCATCAACTCAGGCAGAGAGAAAAAGCATGCGAGGCAAAAGGACCTATGCATCAAACAGCAAGCAAGTAAACAATCAATACCCACGACAACGGGATCACACCAGCATGATTCTCTCGCATCAGTAATTTCTTCCCAGAGTAACAAAGAATGAACAATGACAAAAATGACTAAGCAACGCCATAGAGCGGACACCGAGCACTAACTATAATCTCCGACTACAAAACGGACAATTCTATCTTTGAACAATAGACCGCCTCCTTCCTTCCTTCGTCAAGCAACCCCTTGTCTTTAGCCCAGCGCGGATCGCATCCACTTCCCCTACGAACCATGACGGCCCTTACAACCTCGGTCCAGTCGCCGAATGTCAACAGCACGGACCCCAAGATCGCCGATGAGGTCGGAGTGGTGTTTGCGCACGAGTTTTACACTTTTCTCAACAAAGACCCCACCCGGCTCCACTGCTTCTACAACAAGCACTCGACCATGAGCCACGGCTACCAGGGCGAGCAGATCCAAGTCTTTAACGGCCAGCAGGTAAACCTTTGTTAAATCGAACTGCTTGAAAAAAGGAAATGAAACCAAGTAACTTTCACTGATCACTAATCATCTTCACTGGTTACTGATCAATCAATTTCTACTAGGCGATCAACGAAAAGATCTTGGAGCTAGACTTTGAGGACTGCAAGGTTCTCGTGAGCAACCTCGACTGCCAGGGATCAATCCACGGAGGCATTGTTGTCCAGGTCCTCGGCGAAATGTCCAACAGAGGGGGACCCGCTCAAAAGTTTGTCCAAACCTTCTTCCTGGCCGAACAGCCCAAGGGCTACTACGTCCACAACGACATCTTCCGCTTCCTCAAGGACGACTACGAGGAAGAACAGGACGATGAGAACGAACAGGAGCAGGAACAGGAAGAAGATGACGAGGACCTGACCGAGATGTACGCCGAGAAGGCCGAAGACGACGATGATGCGGAGGTTACTCCCCTTCAGCCTGGGTCTGAGGTCGTTGTGATTGTCCCAGTAGAAGCAAAGGCTGCCGTCACTCTGGAGCGTTCTGCTACTGCCGCTGCCGCACCAGATGTTACTATTACTGAGCCAAAGGAGCCCGTTGCTGCCACACCAGCCAATAAGCCCGAGCCGGTAGAACCCGTCAAGGCCCAGACTGCCTCAGTAGCACCTACACCTGCCGAAGCTGCTCAACTTATCCAACCCGAGCCTACATTTGCACCTGTGCAAGCTCCAACTCCAGCTGGTCCTCCTAAGGTCAAGTCATGGGCAAACCTGGCTGCCAAGAACACAGATCAACGGGTGCCCCAGGTGGCAACTTCTAAGGCTGCAACCCCTGCTGTCGTACCTGCACCCGTCAAGCCTCAGACTCCAACCCCTACTGTCGCCTCTCACAACCACGGACAGGCTCCAACCCATGGACATGGTCAAGGACAAAACCATGGAGGATATGTTCAGCAGGGACATGGGCAAGGACAAGGGCAGGGACAGGGTAGGAGATACCCGGAGTACCACTCCATCTTTATCAAGAACGTCAATGACAGGATCACAGAGGAGCAGCTTCGGGAAGCATTCACCAAGTTTGGTCGGATCAAGCATTTGGACATGACGCAGAAGAAGAATTGCGCGTTTATGGACTTTGCTACCCCCGAATCGGTTGTTGCTGCCTTGAAGCAGAGGAATGTCCAAGTTGGCAGTGAGGTTGTTCTGGCTGAGGAGCGTCGTCGTGGCAACCATGCGTTCAACAGCAACTTTACCAACAATGGACCTGGAGGACCTGCCAATGGCCGTCAGGGATACTATGGCAACAACAACAGCAATGTCAATGGCCATCAGCAACAGCCTCAGGGTGCCTACAGAGGCGGACGTGGTGGTGGGAACAGCAACGGTGTGCGGGGAGGTGGCCTCCCAGACCGCAAGCCTACCCCCAACAAGCCCCAGGGCGTCAAGTCGTAACCTTTTGATGCACCCTGCGACTTTCTAAATAAAAAAATAATCCCACATCCTTATCCTTGACTGCTTTTGGCTCCAGCTTTGAATTTTGAAGAGAAATGATCTTTCACTTCGCAAACGAATCTCTCATTCACACAACGTCAACAATGGACCAAGTCGGGATTCAATCACCAGCAGGAGGAAAGCACGACGGTCATGACACGGAGTGCAACGCTGAATATGACTTGAATCACCAAAGGATGCAAGAATACCTAGAGACAACCATGCAAGGAAAAGAAGAGGAGGAGGAATTCGACCGGTACAAGAACAACCCAGAGCTGTTAGGCGAGACAAAGTCCAAGGCAACCCGCATGTTCTCCTATGACTGGTAACAACCCTTCTCATTCTGATCACTTTGTGGACCACAGAACCTTCGCTGCCTTTCTTTTACTACAATTCTATTCAAAGCAAAGAGAAAACTCAACATCTCGTATCTTGGTGCACAAACATCAATACGATTTTAGGGCAAATGGGTACGTGTCCCCCTTCAGACCAACACCACGCGACATCCTCACCAACATGCTCCAGCACGTCGACTTTTCCACCACAGAAACCAACAGAGGCAGCAGCGCGATACTAGACCTAGGATGCGGAGACGGTTTAGTCTTGGTCCAAGCACTCGAAACTTTTCCTCGCTCACAACTCTCACGCGCGATTGGCGTCGATCTAGACCGACCCCTCCTCGAAGCCGCCCACGACCGCATCCAACAACAACACCCTTCTTCCACGCAACCACAATCGGCATCAGAATACGATATCTTGTCACGGTTAGAGTTGTACCATGGAGACTTGACAACCATGCAGGACCCTCTCA
Source organism: Linnemannia hyalina (assembly GCA_019671135.1). Classification (NCBI taxonomy): domain Eukaryota; kingdom Fungi; phylum Mortierellomycota; class Mortierellomycetes; order Mortierellales; family Mortierellaceae; genus Linnemannia; species Linnemannia hyalina. Next base: position 88,604 of record JAHRHY010000007.1, on the reverse strand, counting down.
CCACCATCATGGCACCACCTACCCCCCAAAACACGACACCATCACCAACAGCAACAATGGACACATTGATCAGCGAGAGCTCACACCTATTCGTCTACCTACTCCCAGAAGCACTCTCAAAACTGGCCCCTTTGCTGTTAGACGCGATGGTGACAAAACATAAAGTCGTTCTGTCGATGCGGTGGGAGATTCCAGAACTGAGCGACTACCTCGTCCATGGCGGCGAGCACCACCAGTTCTACATCTACCAGTCTACTATGCAGTCGTAGCTTTTCAATGTGTCGATATATAAAGAAGCCATGAAAGGGGGGAAAGGCGTCGCAAAGACAAGACACTCCTTGGGTTGAATGGGGGTTGCTGGATTTATTAGCGTTGCCAAGCATGACAAAAAGATGTCAAAAAAACAAGACGCGCGTACGCCAACTTTCATAGAGGAAGATATGAAAACTGAAAAAAAGGAGAAAAACATGATCTGACAGTTTAGGCCTCAGTGTCCTGGGGTTCTGCGGCATCACCCTGCTCAGCGTTGGCTGTTTGGTGTGGTATCCAATTGTGTCGATAATATCAACGATATCGGGTCAACGTTTTGGCCATATGGTAGAATGAAAATGAGAGAAAAAAACGTGGTTAGTTATGTTACTTCAAAGACCAACAACGCCATTAGCAACAGAAAGAGCATTAAAGAGTGACTTACAGCCCTGCATGTCGGAGGTCCAGAGGGTGAGGTTGTCTCTGAGGAGCTGCATGATCAAAGTCGAGTCCTTGTAGCTCTCCTCGCTGAGGGTGTCCAACTCAGCAATGGCATCGTCAAAGGCCTGCTTAGCCAAATGGCAGGCGCGGTCGGGCGAGTTCAGGATCTCGTAGTAAAAGACGGAAAAGTTGAGGGCCAGTCCGAGGCGGATGGGGTGAGTAGGGGGCAACTCGGTGATGGCAACTTCCGAGGCGTTCTTGTAGGCCTCGAGAGACTTGTCGGCAGCGTCCTTGCGCTTGTCACCGGTCGCAAACTCGGCGAGGTAGCGGTGGTAATCGCCCATCATCTTGTGGTAAAAGACCTTGGACTCGCCCAAAGTGGCCGAAGGGATAAGGTGCTTCTCCAGAACGTCGAGGATGTCGTTGCAAATATCAGCGAGCTCATCCTCGATCTTGGTGCGGTACTTCTTGATCATGGCGACGTTGGCATCCGATCCCTTGGACTCCTCCTTCTGCTCGATCGAGGAAACAATGCGCCACGAGGCACGACGGGCACCAATGACGTTCTTGTAGGCGACCGACAACAGGTTGCGCTCCTCGACAGAGAGCTCAGTGTCGGAGAATGCGACATCCTTCATGTTGTTGACCATCTCTATTCAAGTTGAAGGTAATATGGATGTGTCAGTCATTTCAGGTTCAGGGTCAGTGGCGTCATAGTAACTTGTTTTCCAGGCTTTTAATGTGTACTAGACCGACCATCCTGCTTCTTGTTGAGTGATATCACAAACAAGAAGCACCATGTCTATGTCAGTGTCTACTCTTCCAATTGCCATTAGAAGGTATTATGCTGGCGCTTCTTTTTCAGTAACATGATAGGTATGTCAACGTAAGAATGGAGAAAATATGAAAGATATGCAAGGATATCTGCAGGAGCGGTTCAAGATTGGCATGAACAAAACCCAGCGTTATTTTCTCTCTTTCTCCTCCTTCCTTTCAACCACCTCACCCCTTCTTCTCCTTGAGATTTCCTTTTCCCCTTATGACACTTTCCCTATCAGAGAGAACCGATAGCGGTGTGTGTGTATCACTTTACTGGCCCCATCTTTTTCTTGTCCTTCCGGGCTACACCTCCGTACACGCCAACAAATACAAGTACAAGTATACAGAATGCGTGCCCTGTGGTTCCCTGCCATTGCCGAGTTACTCAGTTGCCCTTGTCTCCTTCTATTCTCCGTGGTATCCGTTTTGGCAGGTGCACCACCCACTCAACCCAAACCCAAAGGGCATAAGACAAAGACAAAATGTGACGTAGACTTCTTTTCATGCTGAAGGGGAACCAGATGACAGGGGATACAGCAAGCGGGAGGAAGAGAAAACAGCAAAGGAAAGGAAGGAAAAGGAAAAAACAAGGGGCAGAAACAGCTGACAACCGTACACTTCGGCAAAAGAACGAACACGAAGAACGACGTATAAAAAAATAAACAATACGTGTACGCATGGAGGCAAGCAACATGTATACATATCAGCGGCATAAATGCCATTCGACTACAGGCAAACAACGTCGTCGGAGAACGAGGGCGAGGAAGGGGATGAGGGTAAGATGGCAAGGCGGTACTGGGAGGGCAAAAGGGATGGGGAGGGGAGGGGAGGGGGCAAAGGCGGGACAAAAGGGGGTACAAACAGACATACAACGAGGCAGTGACGAAAGGCACGCACGCCCTCAACTCGTACACCACAATCACTCTCGCTCCGTTCTTGACAGAGGAACAACACACCGCCCCCCATTCGTTGTTCAATGACAAACATTCACACGAACCCTCTCTTCATATAGAAGCGCGCAGTTCAAGACATCTCTGTCTACATTCCTTATTATGCTCGCTCTCTCACTGTCCTTCCTCCTGCGCAATGGGATCTCTCATCCGCACAAAAGGTGGAAAAATAAAAACGCGCCTCTGGGTGTCATAGCTAACCTGAACTGACTTCCCCCACTTCCTTCTTCTTATTCTTCTTCTCACTCTCCACGCGTCAGCCCACACTACACTACCCAAGCAAAGCACGCAAAAACAACAGGGAAGGAGCAGGCTGAAAATGAAGAAAAAAAATGAGTGACCAGTCGACGAGCCAGTTGAAAGGCAAAATGGAGATAACATGATGGAGGTTGGGTATGTATGTATGGTCGTGGCATATGTATTGTAGTGGTTATGTGAAGAAAAAGAATGTAAGGGGAGAAGAGAGTGAAGACGAGAAACGCCAGACACGCTGTCAAGGGAACTGATAGAAGTTGGCTGATAGAGAGAAAGGATGAATGAAGAAAAAGATATATTATTTACCTTCGTAACGCTCGGCCTGCTCGGCGAGCTTGGCGAGGTAGACGTGGTTGTCGCGGGTGACGGTTTCGGCCATGGTTGGTTATGAGTAGGAATGAGTGTTAGTTGAAGGAAAGAGTGAGTGGAGTTGATGGACAAGAAAAAGTGAAAAAAAAGGAGCAGGGGAAAAAGATAAAGGAAGTGGGAGTACACGTGACATGCACGAAGGAAACACGATCATGCATCCTTCCCTTTGTCTTTGTGCATATTGAATTGTACGCGACAATGAAACCGAGCAAGCAAAATGACAAGGGGACCACGAAGTAGTATTGTTTTTTGCTTTATGTTTTTTATTAACAAATGGAATGCATGGGTGACCAGATGAGATCAAGTTAGAGGGAATATAATACAATTGGAAAAAAAGAGAAGCGGTTTCTTAGAGAAGCTGGGGAGAGCGGGAGACAAAGGCAAAGATGATGCCAGAGACAAGACCGGCAGCAGGAAGGGTGGCAATCCATCCAGAAAAGACACCGAGCAACAGACGCCAGTTCAGAGACTTAAAGCCACCACCAGACAAGAGACCAATCGCAGTCGTAGCGCCGGTAATACAGTGGGTCGATGAGACGGGGAGGCCGAGCTTGGAGCACGTCAAGATGGTGATCGAGGTACCCATTTCGGCCGAGAACCCACGGGTGGGGGACATGTATGTCATCTTGTTACCGAGGGTGCGCATGACGTGGTAACCGTAGGTCATCAAACCAATATCGATGGCAATACCGCCAAAGACAAGAATCCAGGTATCGACGGGAGCCTTGGCGACGTCAATGTTGGCGTTCTTCCAGATGTAGTAGATAGTGGCAAGGGGACCAATGGCGTTGGCAACATCGTTCGAGCCGTGCGCAAAGGAGGTAAAGCAGGCGGAGATGACCTGGACGGAAGAGAAGAGACGCTCGGTGTCAGAGTCAAACTTGGTGGCATGCTCGTGGACGGCGCTGACGCTCTCGTCCTCCTTAGACTCCATGTTCTGGTAGAGACCGGCAAAGACAGTGCTCTTCAACTTCTTGAGGATCCAGTGCTCTTCTTTTTCAAGAGCAACAAGCGAGGGGTTGGCCTGGACATCATCAGAGTCGATTGAATCACCAGCAAGCTTCTCGCCCTTGGTCTGGGAAATCTCCTCGTTATGGACGGCGGGCTTCTCGCGCTTGCTGACAAAGGGGATGTAGAAGAGGTGGAACCACTTGAGGTCCTCTCCGTCCTGGATCCTGCGGCGGAGGAAGGGGCTGAGGAAAAAGAGGCTCCAGATGAAAACAATAAGGCCGACGCCGACAGCAATACCGACGGGGATACCAATGGCAGACGACTTCAGCTTGGAGTCGGGTGCGCCCTTGAAGATGATGTAGAAGACATTGATCATGAGGGCAACACCAAAGTAGGCAGGGATGGCAATCAGACCGCGGCGGAAGGAGTCAGCGTGCTTGAGAACGACGTGTTTGGTGAACAGGAAGAAGAGCGAACAGACTAAACCGGCAGCAACAGGGGAGATGAGCCAGGAGAGGACAATCTTGCCAATGCCCTTCCATTGGACACCGTCGGCACCAAAGGCAGAGATACCAGCACCAGTGATGGCACCGACGATAGCATGGGTTGTCGAGACAGGCCAGCCGCGAGACGATGCAAACAAGACCCAAGACGAGGAGCCGATCAAGGCACAGACCATTGTCAACTATTGGGAGTGAAAGAGAGTAGCACAAGCAAAAAAATATTGTTAACACCGCTTTCATCGTGTGGGACGTTTCATGCAATGCTTTGTAGACAATAGGTAGAGTAATGCAAGTCAAGAGACAAAGAAAGTAGGCAGTAGAAGAGAACTCACCATCAAAAGCTCAGGGGCATCGGCGTACATCTTGGGATCGACGATTCCACCCTTGATAGTCTCGGTGGTGTTGGCGCCAAGGAAGAAGGCGCCACCAAACTCACAGAAACAGGCAATGATCAAGGCCTGGGCGAGGGTGATCGAACCGGAACCGACAGAGGTGGCAAAGGCGTTGGCAACATCGTTGGCTCCGATACCGAAGGCATCCAAGAAGGCAAAGAAGATACCGATCCCAAAGAGAAAGGTGTAGTCACCGACTTCCATCATTTTGAGAAGAGTGTGTGATTAGGGGGTGAAGAAGGGGAAATGGGTATGTGGGTATGAAGGTATGAGGATCAAGGAGGAAGAGGGAAAGGGGCCTGGATCGTGTGAGAGAAGGGAGAGAGGAAGAAGAAGAGGAGGTCGTTGGAGAGGAGATAGTTGGATAATGAACAAACCAACAAAGAGGCGAGGAGCATTGTATTTATACCAGTGGATGAAAGAAATTGTCGTTTTCCTCGGTAACAATGACAAGGGGTTGAGGATACTAAGGTGGCGACAGGAGATGAGTGTTCATATGAATGGCGAGAGGAAAGTGGCCCCATGTGTGGCCATTGTAGCCTCTTGATCGTAAGGGAGCTCGATAGAAGAGCAAGAAGATTCAGGGTAACATATATCCCCGACCACTTTGTTCAGGGCTCATGGCGAACTCGCATCTTGTAAAGCTCTATCTGAGTCAAACATCAACCAGTGCACCTTGACCACCTGCGTGGGCGCGATCTTCTCCTTTTTCCTCGGTATTCGTCTCTTTTCTCTCTTCTCTCTCCGACACGACTACTGTACCAGTATATGTATAATATGACAATACTGGCCAATCGAGCCATGCGATCCAACCTTAAGCTATAGCCTATAGGTTAAACTGTTCCAACATTGACCGCTAAAAATCACATCCACCTTTGTCAGTAGCCAATCAGATCAAGGGATATCCCATCGTGAACTCAGGGTTGGCCAGTTTGGTGGCAAGCTCTCCAACCAACCATCGTTGGATAGAACATAAGGAAGGCGTCCTTTCTCTTTTTTTTTTTTTTTTTTTTCTTTTTCATTGCTCTTGTTTGCTCCAATGCCATCTTCCTTCCTTACTTTGAACCATTATTGTTCGTCCATCAACAAAGGATTGATTGCAGCACCCACACGACCACTAGAGAAGGAGCTGCAGCTACAACAGGAAACAACACCTGCACAGACTGACATTTGCTTGACCGCTGTGTTGTGTGGGCACAAACTGTGGCCCCTTTATCTCTCCTCGTGTTGTATCGATTGGCCATCATCTTACCCCTTACCATTATCCCTACAGCAGGCACTTTGCCCAATATTAGTATATTAGCATCTACAGAATGACGAGAACATGCAGCCTCGGGAAAAGGAAAAAAAAAATAAAGTGTTCCGCGACAGGAACGTCTTTTGTCCACCTTCCGCCTCTTGCACATCCTATTCTTGCGCGAATGCAAACTGGCTATCCGAGTGATGAGCTCGGCTGTATAGGCAATGACAGCTCCACGAGGGCTTGGAGCATGTGGTTTTTCTGGTTCTTTATACTCGGGTGTCAAAAAATGTAGGTTGGATGCTGTAGTGAGATATAACACTTGCTTGACATTCTGGTTTCTATCACCATCCCTCCTCTGGATAGCTCCTTTAGTCTTTCTGTTCGAGTAAAATTGCGTGCCATGTCCAGTGAACCTTTTCCAATGTAGTGTGGTGAAGCACATGCCCTCCTCTCGGTTCCTTGGTTTCTCCCTCACAACAATGCATCTCTCTTGGTCCAATTATTTTGTCTCCCATCCATCTCCCTACACCTTACCGTGTGTGTTCAACAAAACAACAAGACCAAGGCCAACCTTGCTCTTGGTCTGCTTCGTCCTCTTTGCTTCCCGCATACTTTCGTGCGCACCTTGAATTCGTGTTGCTGCCGCATCGTTTTACACCAGCATCCTCTCTCCACCACTGACACTCGCGTACACCGCATCAAAAGCAGTAGTATGTCTGGGACCCAATGGCTATCACCGATGAGCTCCATCCGGGTGTCACTGAAGACAGGAGCCGTGCACTTCGCCCTTCTTACCTTTCACGCGACCAGCTGAACATGCCAAGGAGGCCCACAGACAGATGCAGGATTTGTAGGTCTTTGCATTGCAATAGACTATTGATTGTCGTTTTGACGTGCGTTTTTACTTTATCAGCAAGGATCGCTTGACTCTACTCCGTAACCTTTGGTGTTGTTCTTGGCCATTACGCATTTTTTAAGTAAAATGGACAATACTGGGGGGGGGTTTCAACGCAAAGATGCCTGTCCGTGACGACACATCGATTTTATTCAATTAAAAGTGGAGCTGTTTAAGTGTTCATCGTACGTGCACTTTGTCTACCTCACTCAGTAAAGCATCCTAAACCGTGCGGCGCACATGAAGATTGAATAACCCGTCCTCATCGGGTTAGGAACGACGCGTGCGAGCCCAGACGACCTCGTTGCATTGTGGGATGCGTTCAAGAGAGCTAGGTGCGCTTCTCCTCCAACTCCTTGATGACCATGTTGCCTCTCCTTCCCATAATATCCATGCGCCTCAGGCCCAACAGGATGTCGACGACAGCTCGATCAGCCACTCGAATATCGCTCTGCTAGCCTAGGCACCACTGTTCCTTGTGTTCTGCTACGGCTCATCCGCAAAGGCACTTGTCCTCTCAGAGTTTCCGCCCATAGATCTGTTGCCACCAGTGGGTCTGTGTCCACTGTGCCCTCCGGTCCTTAGCGGCGCGTGCGCGCTTCATGCTGCTGTTGATGCTGTTCTCCTCCTTCCACCTGATGGTCCTCTCGCAGCGTGACTTCCATAACTGCTCGCTGACCTCCTCGGCATATCAGCAAAAGAGACGGCTCACGTGCTGGGTAATGCTCTTTGCTACCTCCTTAAACACCTTGCTCCACTGCGTAGATAGGGCTTTCGGCACCAGGCCTCGGTAGATGTGGCTGACTGTTCACACGCTCGGGATGTGTTGTTCCGGTTCCTCCTCCTCTCCTTAGCTTGGCCGCTTGGTCGTCTGACACAGCGCCTTGCGGAGCTTGCTGGTTCTTGGTATCCTCCATACAGTCTCGGGGGATGGCTGTTTTCCTGGCTAGAGCTGCTTCTGTCGCTGTTTGTTGAACTGTCGTCTGACGATCTTTTCCCATCCGTCGACTCGGTCAACGGCATCCTCCCACAGCTCCTCTCGTTCCCACTGCTCTTGGTGCACGTCCAGTTGTGTTCATTATCCTCGGTCTCTAGACTACAATGTCGGCAAAAGTCGTCCTTGTACAGATCTGGACGCCTGGCACGTAAGACATCCATGGTAGGCAACATTCCGTGGACCTTCTTTATCCTATGGCTGCGTAGGCGTATATCCTGCTGTGAACTGAAAAATGTTGACTAGTTTGTTTGCTACGTATGTTTGAAAGGGTGCCAAGCCAGTCTGTGCCCTCGTAGTCTTGAATTGATCTCTTGATCCTCCTGAGCGCCCCCCACTCCTGGTGCCAGCGTCTGGTAGTCTACATCTTGAGCACTTATCTCGTGTCCTGATCGAGGATCACGCCGGACATCGTCGCAGAGTAATTGATGTCGTCGTGGACGGTTCTGTCCACCTCCCATGCCGTTCCGCCTTGTGATTGCGCCTCCTTTGCCGCCATATCCGCCTTTCCGTTCCATTCGTTTCCGCTGTAGCCTTTGAGCCACTCGACTGTTGTTGGCCCTGTGCGCTCGCCGCCTATCCGTGCGATCACCGCTCACTCTGCAGCGTAATCGCACCTCAGTTTTTCTCTCACCGACGCTCGCTTCCGATTGACAACGACCTCCCTGAACTGTTTCACCACCGTTTGGTTATCGAGTCGGATGCAGAGTTCGTGGTCCTGTGGTGTTGCGATGATCCCTGCGATCAATCCCATTACTTCCACTTTCACTGATGATGCGAATCCCTTGGTGTTTCCTTTCACCACCGTTTGCTCTTCTCCCACGACTGCAAAGGCCATGGCGCACGTCTCCTTCCCCTTGTCCACCATTGAACTATCGAAGTAGACGTGTTTCAGGCCAGGCCTGGACTCCTTCCTGCAGCTCTCTATGGACTCCTGTGTGTCTGGGTCCATGACAACGTGATTGTACCTGTGTGTTGTTTGTTGCTGTATTGTGATGTCCGGTAGGAGCTGGTAGGCCTCCTCTGCTATCTCTTCCTGCGTGCCTTGATCTGCCTTTGCTGCCTCCTTAGCCTTCGCACGCCTTTCTGCCACCGCCTTGCGTCGTGCCGCCTCCTCGAGCTTAAGCTCCAGCTTCTGCTGCCTCACCCTGACCTCGCGGCCCTTGTGATAGATAATAAACTCGTCGGCGATTTTGTTAACGGTTTACCGGTGGAGTTTCTTGTTGTGGTAGTCAGTTGTTTGTTTCCTGTCTGTGAGGGAGTGTTTAGTTGCTCCATGCGCTTGAGGGGTGATATTGCTGTTGCTGCTGCATCGATTTGTGTTGTTGGTGTTGTTGGTAGTGTTGGTGTTGTTGAACAGAAAATTAACGAAAATGGGGGAAGATTGGGGTGCACTGCTCTCAATGCCATCACAAATGAATGACCTCAGCGCGTCGACTTTTTCAACGCTATTTTCATATGCGGAGACACGACGTATTAAAAATAATCCCTCATGACGACCTGCACCCCCTCGACGCTTTTTTTACTTTTTTTTTCTCTCTACATTCTCCCCTTTTTCTTCAAACATCCATCAACACAAACATCAAAGGAAACAGGAAACCCAATTCCCATGGAGGCCATAAATGCACTCATCAGGACAGTCAAAGTCTTCTTCACTGTCTCTCTTTTCTATTTCAAACTCGGATTCATCTACTTTGCAAGAGTAAGCATGAATCTCTTCTTGTGCAAACGACGTGCAATGCAATGGGTTGTGGCAAGAAGACAGGAAGAAGGCACTTTGTCAAGACTCACAGACACAATTACTTGCATCAAATAGTGGTATGAACCAAAACTGAGGACAAAGGGAAGCTACAACCACACTATCGTGGTGCTAGGTAACAACACGTCGATCCTGTTCGCACATTCAATTGCTTCGTCTTCTTTTGTACGTTTCTCGTCTCTTAACGCTGCTGAACCATTTAATCCCTCTATAGGCGATGATCACGCTCTAGGAGTAGGCGACTACAGCACTCTCACCGCAGGATCAGGTATATAAACTGTCCCTATCAATCAGATCACACCCACTGACTCGCGATGAGTACGGGGAACGGGACTTACAGATCACTCTCTTCAATCGATGTAGGATTGGCACATAAACTTGGAAGAGAACTGGCCAAGGAAGTCTCCATTCGCCAATCGTGGCAGCTGTTTAATCGTGGGGAGTACAAGGCCTCTACCGAAGATTGGCTGCACCCTGCCGATTCAGTACGTTCTTGGTCCACGATTACTTTTCGTTGCGAATGCATTGGTGGTCGAGAAATAAAACACCAAACCTAACTCTTCACATCTCAATTAATCTGATAGAAACGGATGGAAAAGCCAGCCCTGTTGACAAAACTCTTCCAGGATCCCAAGTATCTCAAAGCAGAGATCGTCATCGTCATGCTCGGATCCAACGACGTCCTGTATGTCTTCCTGTTTATGCCCTTTTACTTTTGTACCATGTGTTATTCTACTACTCTGACGATTTTACTTATTGGACCAAAAACAAAAATAGGCGCAAGGACCCATCGATTACGCCACAGGAGACAGTGCGAAACCTGGAGTTGATCTGTCAGGCAATGAAGAGGACAGGAAAAGAAAAAAAATCTATCTACCTCTGCACCATCCCCACTGCCGGTGATGACACCTACCTGTCCGAGGAGCAAATGGCCGACAACTTGACCAGGAACCAACTCATCGAAGCCTATTGCGACAAGTACGTCCCCATGGTTCAGTGGACATATAAAAGATTGGAGGTAGATCTAGGAAAGACAGCAGGACTAACCCGATCCATTTCTTTCCTCTTTTCTAGGAACTCGGATGGCGTGCTCCCAGGACTGAAAGTGGATCTGGCGGGCAACTTTGAAATGAAGCGCAGAAATCTGTACTGGCAAGACGGACGCCATTTCAGTTCTATTGGATACGCAAAGATGGCCAAGGATTGGGTGCCCATTGTTCGACCTGACATGGTCAAGCGTGAGTTTTCCTTGTTCCGATCTGACCTTGGGCTTTGAAGTATCATTATCACTCATTTTTTAAATAAAGTACGGTAATCGATCTGTGTACCTTGGACACATGAACATGCAGTAAAGCAATAATTTGAGCTCAACACCAAACAAAAGACAATGTTGCGCCAAAAAATAGAACGTCCAATGCTTTTATTATCTGCAATGGCCATAAAACAAAAAAGCAACAGCAAAAGCACAAAGGCAAAAGAGAGAGTAAGATTACTTTCCAGCATTGTTCAGTTTCTTGACCTTGTATGGCTTGGCACGTTCCTTCTTAGTAAAGGCTTCGGGATCATAGGGACCACGAGGAGCCTTTGGTTCCCTGACAATCTCCACAGTGCGATCCTTCCATTGACTTTTCCTCAACTTGATCGGGCGGTTTCCAACATATTTTCCTATTAGTACCAAGTTGAAACAACACAATGAACAGTTAGTATATTTCTCTGCACACAAGATAACAACAAACAAGCATCGTATAGTAACGTAATAGCCACGACATGGTAAGTACCGTTCATTTCTTTCCAGGCGCGGGCAAAGCCATCGGGTTCTGCGAAACTAATAAAGCCATAGCCGCGGCTCTTGTCGGTGCGCTTGTCCCGGACGACCTTGGCCATCAAAAACGACGGGTATTTGGAAAAGGTCTTTGTCAGTATCTCGTCCGTCACCTCGTTTCCTAAATCTCCAGCAAACAACCGAAAGTCATCTATTTGAGGCGCAAATAAACAAAAGAAGACAATGGGTTAGGTGGTTATGTCCAGACAAGAGATAGAAGAGGTATACAAATAATCTCAATCCATTCACAAACAAGTTGGGTGTGCTCAGCAAAACGAAATATGTGTTCTTGCATAAAGCCTTCAAGTGAGATCGAAAAGAAAAGCCGTTAGGCAAATATCACAATTGAACCACAAGCAGAAGAAACAGGAAGACGTACTTTCTTCAAACTCAAGAAGGGTAGAGTCCTCCCAGGTCTTGCCGGCTGCTTTGCGGATGACGGTAGCGGCAGCCTTGGCCTTGGCAGCTTTGTCTTCCTCCTCAGCAAGAGCAGCAGCAACAGCCTCGGCCTCTTCCTGGGCCTTCTTGGGGTCGACAAAAAGCTTGTTGAGATCCTCGTATTCCGAGACCGGCGGCTCTTCGACAGCTCCTGGGATACCGTAGGGTTGGTTATAGCTGCTATTAAATCCAGGTCCTGCCACTGGACCTCTTGATCCATTGTGACCATGATAGCCTCCTGCTCCTGGCCCTGCTCCGCCCCCTCCGCCGTGTCGCCCTCCTCCTGCTGCATAGCCCCCACGACCTACTCCTCCTACTATCGATGGCCCAGTGACTCCGTATGGTTGGTATTGTTGTTGTTGTTGGTGTTGTTGTTGTTGTTGTGGGTATTGAGGGTAAGTAGGGACAGCAGGAGCAGGTGCAACGTAGGATGGGTCCATGACATAGCCCATTGACGCCCAGTAGGCAATCTCTTCTGGGGTGTACTGGGGCACTGCCGCACCGTGTTGTTGATTATAGGCCATTCGATCTGTTTGGTTGGTTGTTTATATAGCCTTCCTTATTACTGATAGGTGTCTTGACTGAGACAAGTATTGCTGCTGGTAGTTGATTGAAGATGTTGATGTCGCTGGGAGCACGAGGGCGATGGATGTGTCGAATACTCTGGATGTGTGTCCTGCCTGGATGTTTATGTGGGTATGTTGCATGTATGAGTGAGTGCTGATGGGGATTGTACGAATTTGTGTGCACCATTTTTCAAAGCCACCGATATTTCAATGGATCGACCTATCGAATGTTGGTGGCAAAATCGAAAACTTTACGCAGCGTTTCTGGAGCCATCCTTCCCTTTATTTTCCGACGGAGAGCAAAGAGCGAGGACAACAATGACCCTGCCAATTGACGCGAAGGTTTCCTACAGTCAAATCGGCGTTTAATAGACAGAGGGGCGAGGTAGACAGCGGTGCATTCTTCCGCGGGGCGAAGAAAAAATTAAACAAGAAAGGAAAATCGACACGCCCGATCCTTTTCTTGAAGGAAGGACGGCGGAGGGAGGGAAGGAAATGGAGAGGAATGGCGTGAAATAGTTGTATCATGGGAACAATGATGGGAGGGGAAGAGGAGGCTTAGTAGAAAGGGTTGGAGCTTTGAATGGGAATGGATATAGGATGTATGATGATGTTGCCAAGGATCGGACAAGAAAACAACCTCAAACGACACGAAATACGGAAAAAAACTTGCCACGAAAGAATTTTCTTTTTCTTCATTGTCCCACTACAGTGTCCGTGTCAGCGTCACTTTTCTCTCCGATCGACATTTTCTTCTTTTTTGTGTTGATGCAATGTTTACCGATCTATCGACCCTTGCCCCTGTGTTGCCAAAACTTTACGGGGGGGTTTTTTGATGGAAGTCGACATGTCGTACAGAAGTTCAATTCGAAAGAACAACAATCCTTTCTTCCTTTTTTGCTCTATTGCCTTTGCCTTCCATGGAAGCAGAGTTACCCCGATGGGTAGGTGCATGGCCTAAGGTCCCCTTGTTCGATTTCTTGGGGAAGAACAGTGCTCACATGACACCTTATTGTAAACGTGTAACAATAGTACATGCTTGAGTAGTACGATGCTGTGAAAGACACCAACCCGATCCGAACAACCGACCGCTGCCACTCAAGCATTCTACTCGCCACCTTTGCTGTTTGCTCCAATGGAAGGTAATCCGCTCACCATCATCATTGCAGCGACAGGCACTAGAACAAGTACGATCTTGTTTGCTCACTGCTCTGAGAAAGGAATGTCGTTGTTGCATTTATTTAAGCATTGCTGCTCACTCGTTTTCATTTCTTCTCTCCTTCTTTCCCTTCTTTCCTTCTTTACTCCACTCCACTTTACCTCCCAATCCCACCCCCTCCACCCACCATCAGCCTGTTAGTTTTATTACTGATCCCTCGCTTATGGTTGACCCTTAAAAACTTTCTTTGTCTCTTGCAACGTTATCAGTCTTGATCCTTGATCGCTCCTCCTTGGCCACTTTTTTTCTTGCTCGTTCTTCGTTCTTCGTTCTTCGTTCTTCGTTCTTCGTTCTTCTCAGCTCTTCTATTTCATATCGTTTATTGTTTGTTGTAATTCTTATTTCTTATATCTTATTTCTTAGTTCTTATTCCTTGTTTCTCCTTTGTTGTTTGTTGCTCTTTCTCGCGCTCTCTGGATTTTTTTTCCACCCCTGACTCTCAAAACTCAACCTTGTTTCCTTCTTTCCTTCTGTTTCTTTTCCTCCTTCTTCACACGACACGCGCTCCTTTCTTTCACCACCTAAAACATCTACAAGTAAAAAAAAAGACATACTACTACAACAACGGTACATCAAAAATATTTTCCTTCACATCGTCCATCCGTGTTGTCTTCCTTCCAATCCAACCATCCACAGCCCTTTTTCCTGACTGAACACCCCTTCGTCACCCTTTTCTTTCTGTTCTCTCTCACTCTCGTCACCACCCGCACTCTCTTCTTTCTTCTCTACTAAACCTTTTGAAAAACTACGCCTCTTCTCTTCCTGTCATATCTTTTCTATCCTATCCACTCCACCCTTCTTCACCCTTCACTTCAACCAACCAACCTTCAAACCAAGATGTATCCGCCCTATGACTACCAGAACACAACCACCAACACCGACAACACAATCGACATTGCCCCCAGTCTCACCCACTCCTCCAACATGTCGGCAAACTCAAACTCGGACGGAATGGACCTCGACTCTCGACCCATTGAGGCACACAACGCAATGATCCAGCATTATGCCTACAACGCTCCCTCAAGTCTCGAACAACAGCGCCAGTATCAACAGCAGTTCCAAATGATTCAGCAGGGCCAAGGGCAAGGTCAACAGGCGCAAGGGCAAGCACAAGGAGAACAGTACCCCCCACAATATCCATTCCCACAACCACCTTTGTCCCATCTCCAGCAGTATCAACAGCAATTTCAACAGTACCACAACCAACAACAGCAACAGCAACAACAGCAACAACAGCAAGCCAACCCCACCTTCAACTATCAACAGTCAACACACCAACAACAGCAACAGCACCTTTATCCACCCTCACATGCATCCGGCTACCCTGGAACTGAATGTCATTCGATGACACCTTCGTCGGGCCGATCTGTCGAGACCGAGATGCCCAGCCTGGCCTTCTCCGACAACTCCAACAACTCGACCTCCTCCAAGGTGATGATGCCTCAGGGGACGGTCCGGGCTGTCGCTGTTCCCCCTTCCCCATCACCTTCCGTCTCACCCCAAGCAGCCGACAGTCTTGAAGGGGTCGATGGAGACTATTTCTTGACCTCGGTCCTCAACATGATCGCCCCCATGGGAGTGGCTCCTCCCGTGCCTCATTACGACTACCTCGCAGAGTTCACCCAACGCCAACGGATCGCCAAGGGTGGCAACGGCGAGATTCGTCGTGCCCAATGGGCCTCGCGCCAGGCTGTCGTCATTCTCAAGAGTCTAATCGACACCAAGCACACCCCAGCCAAGATCGCCAAACTATTTGACAAGGAGGTTTGTACACCCAACCTCAACCTTGTGCCCCTGTCCATATATTCTATTATTATGCATTTGTGTATGCATTGGCTAAATATGCAGTAACTCACATTCCCCAACCCAATTCAATAATAACTAATGTACTAGGTCGAAGTGATGAACCAGTGTGGTCACCACGATAACCTGGTTCAGTTCTATGGAGTCGCTATCAGGAACTGTGGCGATGAACGCAATGGAGATCGATTCATGATCATGCAGTACTACGAGCACGGAGATCTTGTCAAGTTGCTCGAAGCCCCTGTAGGTGCACCCGAGGCCCCCTCCTTGGAAGACCGACTTTACCTCGCCATGGACATCGCCGTAGGTCTGGGGCATCTTTATAACTGCGGGTTCCACCATGGAGACCTCCACCCCAAAAACATTCTGATCGACCTCCGCAGGAACCGCGCGGCTCACGAGGGCCGCTATCTTGCCCGCCTCACCGACTTTGGACTTCGACGCATCCGTGACAACAAGAATGCCTTTTCAAGTCAACAGTTTGGGGGTGTCTGGCAGTTCATGGCTCCCGAGAGAATGGCCAAGAATCGACCCCGCTACGACATCCGATGCGACATTTTTGCGCTGGGTGTCATCTACTGGTTCATCATGGCCGGTCGATACCCCTTCAAGGACTTTTCTACATTCCGACCAGGCGCTCGTGAACGAATGATTGATGGCACCCCTCCATGGTACCACGCAGTTTACACTCAGGCATGGACCGAGGACCCCAATGCCAGACAGCAAACACTCTACGAGATTATCAATGTATTCCGACATCAATTGGGCATCCCAGCACCACCCTCGACACAATATCTGGATCCCAACTACACCCAACCTCCATACCCACCCTCTGCTTCATACGGATACGAGCATGGCAACTACCCTTCTCCACAATACGATGCACGACTCTTTTCGGACTCGAGCAGTACCAATGGAGGTATGACTGCTCGAGGCTCTCCCATGTTGACCCCAGCACCGATGCTGACCCCAACATCCCTCAACAGGAGCGGCTCGCCCCACCCACCATCACCGTTGCTTTCAAATGCAGCTGCCTCCTCATCGTCGACATCGACTCCGCGCGCCAGTCATCCCAACCACCCTCGCTACCGGAAACCAGTTATTCCGAATGGGTTGCCTTCTAATCCTTACCGTGCCTAAACTATGAGGTCCCTCATACCCGCAACAAAAACAATATACAGCTGTAGTCAAAGGGGAAATGTCTGTACATTCGCCATACAATTGTTCTTTATTCTTCATTTCTTTTATTTCCTCTTTGCTTTTTTTTTTGTCGGCGATTGAAGTCGTAGTTTTTGTTTGTTTAATGGTCATAGGTGCGACGCCTTTTGCTTCTGCCAGTATTGTGTAGTTTACATTCCCTCCCCCTTTTTTTTGTTATCACTTCGTTCTTGCTGCTTGTAATAAATGAAAAGCCTAACTGTATCATAACCACAGCCGAATCGTGTAACAGTGCCATGAGATCATATATCTCCCGACGCCCAAAAAGTTTGGATCCACAGCTGCTTGGCAATGAATAGAACGAAAATAATTGAAGGCTGTCGTGTTTTTTATATCTTGTTTTTTTTTGTTTGCCGCGAGATGTGCGCGAAATGGAATGAAGGTGCTACGTCGATAACAAGCAGGAAGTGACGCTGTTATCACCGATCTTCGTTGCCCGAGTCATCGGCACTGTCATCGTCACTGGAGTGTTGAAACCGATTTTGATCCCAGGACACGTTTTCGAGTCTTTGTGCGAGTTCCTGACCAAAGAATGCTTCAAAGCCTGGACTCAATGCCATGAGGAGGGCCTCGATGGTCTCGTATGTGTGCCCTGACACAGCCTCTTCTTGGCGGACTGATAGCTGGAGGTTGGTGAGTTGTGGTGAGAGGGAGAGGGAGACGACGCGAAAGCCTTGGCCGTCCAATGTGATCTCTGCTGTTCCTTTTTCGAGCGTCACTACTGTGAAATTGACAGTGAGGGTGTTGTTGCCGTCGCCGTTGTTGTCCCTGCTTGGGATGTTGTCCTGGGGTGTGGTGACTTTGAGAGGAAACGTGTCTGAGCCTAGTCCTTTGGAGTAGTGAGTAAGGTCCGGGATCATCTCCATGGCAGCCATTGTCGAATGCTTGTCGCTGTGCATGCTGTCGCCCGTTGCAAGAGAAAAGCGGCAAAGCAGAAAGAGGACAAATGTCATGAAAGGTGCACGTGACATCTACCAGTTCCAGGCTTCCAGCCACCGGCGCAAGTTTTTTTTTTGCAAGGACTAAGAAGGCGAGGCACTTTGTCGAACTTTCATAAAGTGTTCCCTCCGAACGTGGTGCTTCTTCCATTCATTCCCACACTCCCACACTCCCACACTCCTACACCCCCACACTCTCATTCTCTCCTCCCTCCTTTACTCCAATCCACCCTTACTTCACTCCCACTCCGCAACAACCGCAAACGCCAACTCGCAAATAGATTCCCCCTTCCTTACAACAAACACACGCACACTCTCACCTCTTTGCTGCCATGATCAAGTCAAACCAGGCCTCACAGGACATGGAGGTACACACACAACAAATAGCAGCTCATAAAGATCACTTTTTGCACGATGATTGATAAAAAGGAATTACTTCCTTGACAACAAAAACTTGCAGAGGAATAAACTAACACAACAAAACACGTTACTACTGCCTCTCTCTCTCACACACATAGGTTCAACACCCCCCAACAGACGGTATCTCGGAGATGCAGTTCTCCCCTACAGCAGACTTGCTCGCAGCGGCTTCGTGGGACAACAACGTAAATAATTTGGACCGCAGACAGCAGGAGCATTATTGGGAAAACAGGACAGCGACACAAAGACGGGACGTTTAGAATTTAATTACGTTTTCTTTTCAAAATTAGGTCCGCATCTATGAGATTCAACCAAACGGAACAAGCGTCGCCAAGGCCATGTACCAACACTCCGCACCCGCACTCTGCTGCGCATGGAGCAAGGTACGATAAAGATAGAGAGCAATCATTGACTGCATGGACTCAATTGCATTGGGCGCAGCGCATGGATGGTCGAAAAAAAATCGAATATTACTAACCCGAAAACTATTATCCTCTTCGCCTTCTATTATATCATACAGGACGGAACAAAGCTAGTGTCGGGTGGCGCGGACAAAATTGCAAAGTTGTTCGACATTTCCACAGGACAGTCTACACAAGTCGCTCAGCACGATGCGCCAATCAAAGAGGTCCGATGGGTGGACGGAGCCAGCCCGATCTTGGCTACCGGAAGCTGGGACAAGACTGTCAAATACTGGGATACACGGCAACCTACACCCATCTCTACCGTCAACCTCCCGGAACGACTTTATGCCATGGACAGTGTTTTCCCTCTGCTGGTCGCAGCCACTGCTGATCGTCATCTGGTCATCTACAACCTCAACAACCCTTCGACTCCTTTCAAGTCCATGACCAGTCCATTGAAGTGGCAAACTAGGACCATCTCGTGTTTCCCTGCTGGCACAGGATATGGAATCGGCAGTATCGAAGGACGTGTCGCTATTCAGTATGTCGAGGACAAGGATGCCTCACTCAACTTTTCGTTCAAGTGCCATCGCGAGGGTGGACAGACTGTCCGCGACAAGGCTACGGTGTACTCTGTCAACTGTATCAACTGGCACCCCATCCACGGGACATTCTCGACTGCAGGAGCGGATGGATCGTTTGCCTTCTGGGACAAGGACTCTCGTCAAAAGCTCAAGACCTTCCCCAAGGTCGGTAGCCCCATCTCAACAACGTGCTTCAACCGCAACGGCAGTATCTTTGCCTATGCCGTCAGCTACGACTGGAACAAGGTAACATTTTCGTCGATTTCTTATGTTTTCTTTTACCTATGGTGCTGTTAGGAGGCAAGACTAATACCAATTGCTGACTATTCTTCACCTCATCTCGTATAAATGTACTCCACAGGGTCATACGGGAGCAACGGCTCAGACACAAAACAAGATTATGTTGCATTCTGTGAACGAAATCGATGTCAAGCCACGAAAGCGAGCATAAAAAACCATTTTCAAACTGAAAATATTTGTATCAACGTTTCTTTTCTTTCATCTATTTTTCTCGTTATTGTCCATACCACCCTTCTTTCCTTTCACTCCTCCCCCCCCTACACCACTGCACAGTCTTCACCCCTTACCCTAGCACATAGCCATAACTTCAACACCAACTCCCCATCCCCCTAGTATTAGTATTATCCCCACCCATTTCACCAAAACTAAGATATGAACGAAAATAAGTAAAAACGGTATATATTTAATTATTACTCTCTAGTGATTTTAAGACGCGTGCGTAGGAGGTGCAAGAGTAGATGATGAAGTAGGAGTAGGCTCAGCGGCCATAGAATGACCATCATCATCGTTCTTCTTCTTCTTGCTATCCAGAGTCTTTCTAGGATCGCCCTTCAAGTGTCTCTTGACAATGACCCATCCAGCCAAGAGAACCGTAAAGGGAGGGAACCAGGCGAGGGCGGTCCAGAAGGGACTTGGTTTGATGGTCTCCAAGACTTTGAGGGTTGCGGTGTTGAGGGATTCGAGGTCGGAGGTGTTGTAGATGACATGGTCCGCATAGTCGACTTTTTCGATGAGTGGTCTTTGTGCGTTGATGCGCGCCAGGGCGTCTTCTTCTGATAAGCCGTCCCGTGTTTTGATTCTTTCCAATTGCACCTCTGGCGGGCTATTTTGAATCGAGGAATGTTACAAAGGGAAACATTAGAGCCATTGTTTTCTTGGTAGACAGTGTAATAGTTGACAAAGTTAATCAAAACCAAAACGTGCATAAAAGTTACCAGTAGACGACGATGACGTCGCTGACGATACGCCAGAGCTCTCCTTCAAGCAAGAGGGGAACATCCACAACGACTAAAGAAATACCCCTAATCCAATACTTGAACAACCTCTTCAGAATCTCATCCCTGACCGCCGGGTGAATAATACCATTCGCAATCCGTCGTTGAGCAGCATCCGAAAAGATAATAGTTCCAAACTTGTATCGATCCAGAGGTTGACCGTCTTGTTGGTTCTGGAGGATAACGGTGCCGAAATGTTTGACGAGTTTGCGATAGCAGGCATGCGTTGGTTCGACGACCAGGCGGGCAAGGAGGTCGCAGTCGATGAGCGGGATGTTGAGCGATTGAATCGTCTTTGCGACCGTTGATTTGCCTTTTGGGTGTGAGGATTGGATAAGAGTAGAGAAAAGAAAATATGTCGATGGAGTCAGTCAGAGTCTTTTTAGTGGCAAAAATTTGTAATAATGCAGTTTGGAAGGAGAAAAAAGACGAGCCGAAGCGTTCCAACAGCCCGACAGGAAACGAGACAAGGTGCACGGGCATGGATGTTGCCGAGGCAGCAGAATGAGGGATGCGGATGGCAGTTGCCAACAGTGTCCTCCAATAGAGAAGAGTGGGTGTGAGTATACCTGAGGCAATGCCACCAGTGAGGCCGACGACTTTCATGGTGAATGGATGGTCGGCTAAAGGTTGGATTAGTGAAGAAGGAAGGAAGAGGAGAAAGGATGTGGGCAGCCAAGAACATGCGAAGAAAAAAAATTGAGAGCGAAATGATTGCATTCCGGAATCATGTGATACCGATCGATCATTTGAAAGCAACTCGACGCGACTTTATTTTTTGGTAGAAAACAAAGGGGTTGAATGAAAAGAAAAGAGGACTAAAGGGTGTGGAAGAGGATAGCAAAGACAGAGCGGAGGGGGAAGCAACAAAGTATAAACGAAAGCAAGCATGCTGTTGTTCCTGGAGCAGTATGGAGTACGACACAGTATTCAGATTAGTGCAACATCATCATGTCCTCTGCCCAAATGGAAGTGAAGGTGGTGGTAGTGGTGGTGGTTTCGAGAGCAGCAGCTAGTCGCTCAGGCAACTCGCTGCTGTCCCTCACTGTGGAGAGTCGACTCAGGAGCAAAGGAAGGAGAACTGTTCTTGTCAACGGCAATCGACTGACTCTGGTGAAAGTTGCAGGCGTGCTCCTCAAAGAACGCCTTGGCATTGTTGCCTCGCTCGCCAGTGATCTTTAGCAGATCACCCGACTGGAAGGTCGCTCGGCTTTCGTTGATGTAATCCAACAGCTCCAAGACCAAATCGATCTCCGTGTCGTTGGGTGCTTCCAACACGGGTGCGTGTCCCTTCTTGGGTGACTTGCATCCAGGGCAGCTGTCGTCGTCACTCAGAGCATTAATCAAAGCAACACCGTCGTCATCGTTGCCCTCAGCAGCAGTAGTCTTGGCGACATCAAACTGGGATGCAATCTTGGCAGGAGAAGAAGAAGAAAACTTCTCGTCCTTCTCTTTGGCGGGTGACTGGGGGTGATGATGATGGACACCTTTGACAGCGTTGGTCATGTGCTGAAAGAATCGCAAGAAGCTGGTCACAGGTTGGAATCCAGCGGTGGTCATCGGGATAGCGCCACCAGACTTGATTCGAAGAGTGAGCAAGTAGTCGCGGAACTCTTCGCGCGTCAGCTCCTTGAACACGATCGGCTCCGGGTGCTATCATGGATTGTTTTGTTGTGAGGAAGATGTGTGTTTCCTTGGTTAATGTGTGTTTGCGGTTCACGCGTGAACAATAAAAATAGATTTAACTCGGTCGAGAAAGAGAAATGGATAAGGAGTTGCATACAAGCGTGATAAAAAATTGAAACGTAGTCGTAGTGGTAGCTTATCAGCAAAGAAACATGAGTAAAGACGCTGAGAGTCACCTTGTCTTTGTGCTTCTTGTCGGATTTCAAGGCGCGGGTGAGTGCATGGGCGAGCTTGGGTCCGGTGACAGTCTCTGGTCCAGTCAGGGTGTAGATCTGTCCGTCGTGTCGATCGTCGCCGTCTCCAGGTCCAGCAGGAGTGATGACAGTCGAAGGAGTCACGGGGAAGGTAGAGACGGCTTCGTGTGCGGCGCGAGAATGAGCGCCAGTGAGGTTGAGCTTAGCGAGTGACTTTCGGATATCATCATCCAAAGGGAACTCGCCAAGCACAACCTTACCACTATCACTTCCGCCAGGGTGATGCTTAGACGGAAAAGTCACCGAGATCAATGCCCGGCCGAGATCGGTGATGTCGAGGGGCGCAAACTCAATGTCCCGCTTGATCGGCATCCCCAGCACACCTTGGTCTTGCACCATCGGGATCCAGTAGAACAGCGCCTGGAATGGGAATCCCTCTCTATTTAGGAGGAGGAGGAGGAGGAGGAGGAGGAGGAGGAGGAGGAGGGATTTTTTTTTTCATTCGTTGGTAGTTAGATAGGGGTGAACAGAGTAGAGTGGGAAACAGCAGAAACAAGAGAAAGAAGGAAAGGGAGTAAAGGGGAAGGTGATATGTCGGTGCATGCATAAGTGTAAGAGAGAGAAGAAGGAGGTTAGTGTGTACTAGGTGGTGATGGCCTTGATCACGATCATTGAAAAATGATGATGATGCAAATACACCGAGAAAAGCAAAAAGTGCGTGTGATCAAGAAATCAATGCCAAGACGAGACAAGAACTGCCTGTATGTCAAAAGTACCTGAGGATGGTCCAGCGGGGAAGATCCTTCTTGACACGGTCCTCGACACGACGGAAACGGTCGAGTTGGTCCTTGTCAGAGGCATCAGTGCCAATACTCGAGATGGCGATACAGCGCGTCACACTCTCTTGCTTCATGACATCGACAATACGGTCAGCCCAGTCGACCCGCTGGGGTTCGATCTCGGGAACAAAGACAACAGTATGGATACCTCGAAGAGCGATCCCAATGGTGTTTGGGTCTTCGTAAGAGATTTGGACAACTTTGCAGGAGTCGCGCTTGCTGAGGTCGCCACACTTGTTCTTGTCGCGGGTGAGACAGACAAGTTGAGAGACGACGGGTGGAGCAGGTTTCGATGGTTCGTTATGGTCATGGCCTCCACCCTCTTTGCCAACCTTTTTGAAGTTGTTGTAGTTGTGCTTGTGTTCGAGGTAGTCGGCGAGAGCGAGGGCAAGAGTCTGGCCTTCGAAGGAGTCGCAGTTTGTGATGGCGAGGGTGGGATCTTGGGGGACAGAAGGCCTGGTGCCGGTGAGAGTGGAGGTCATTGTGGTTGTGGATATGTGTGTGTCTGCGTATGTGAGAGAGCGAGGGAGAGAGAAGAAGAAGAAGGAAGGAGAAGAAGAAAAGAACAAACACGATAAGAAGACAAGGAGCGCGACGTTGTGTTTGCGATCATGCAATCTTCCCTTCTATGTGTGCCACACCACGTGTGCAATGAACATGAACATGATGAAATAATGAAAACCATCCGACTGGCCGTCTGTCTGCCGCCAAAAAAAAAATTACCGTGTCTGCTTCTTGTTTTATTTTCTTTCATTTTTCTTTTTTCTATTGTGTTCACAACCACACACACATCACACTCGCACCACCACCAACATACTCTCTGTCAGATTCACCTTCGAGACACACTTCAAGCTCACTCACACCACCAACACGACTGCAACAAGGACGACGACGCACCATCCGCACCTTCTTCTAGTGCGTTATCACGCGAGTCCTTCTCATTCTTGTGTTGCTTCTACAACCACTCAAGTCATCTCCAACCACAGACACCTTGACAGGGCTCCGACAGCCTGCTACAACTACAACTGCAACGACAACGAGGAAGGCGCAAGGCACAAGAACAGGAGACAGGGAATCCATTTGCACATCATTCAACATAATCACACACCAGGCAGCTGCATCGCAATCTATTATACCACATGGCAACAAAGACAGACCCTGACTACCACCAATGGCGACAACACATCACCAATACCAACAATAACACATCGCCTAACTCGCCTGGCACACCTCCAACACCATCACCACCCATGGTTCCCCCTGACTCCCCACAGAGCTCCAAGCCCAGCCGTCCGACTTCACTCACCACATACCTCGCAAATTTTCCGGGCAAGTGCAGCCCATCTCGCTACAAGTCGCTCTACTCGGAATTCGACAAGCTCAAGGAGACCAACCCTTTCGGATACGAGGCCAACGTTGGTTGGTGGCAGACAGCCATCCTTGGAGCGGCACGAAACGGACTCTTATCTGCCTACCTTCCCCATGACGACTCATTCCTCTACACGATATCACCTTATACACATAATTCCGGGCAAGCAGACAGCGGCGGTGGAACTTCTAGAGCCAAACCACGGTATGAGCCCACAGGGGCCGCTATCGGAATCTTGGAGCTAGAGCTGGACCACCTTGCAACAAAGTTTTACAGGAGAGATGAAAAGCGACCTCAATCTCTTCCGACAGTCCTAAGCGAGATGACCAGGATGGGTGTTATCATACCACGATCCGAGTTTCTACCTTGGGCTGGTGTGGGCTGGACAGGGTGGATATTTCACAAGGTCGTCAAGGCACCCCTGCTCTGGAGTCTCAAGCAATTGAGTCTGTCAGATTCCAACACCCCGCCGCCGGGATATTCGGCATCCCCTACACTGGCCTCTACAGGGGTAGCATCCAATGGAAATCTAGGCCTAGGCAGAATAGGGGCTAGTTCTGGGGGAGCTAATTCAGGATTGGGATTGGGGTTGACACCCTCGAGCTCACCCTCAACCGGATATCGGGACACATTTGTGATCATTTCCTTTGTTCAGGAGGCCGCTGCGCGCATCCACAAGATCCAACAAGAGTCCGTCAACTATCCCGCCTCCGACAACCTAATGACCTTTGCTGACTTTCGACAAAAGTTTTCAAGGACGGCATTACTGCCTCTCCGAACCAGGAGTTCATTGTCAAATGATGGGGCTGTCGCAGGCGCCGGACCAACGATTGTTTTGACGGACAGGGATCTCGAGATATTGATTCGCTACATGCAATATGAGCTGAAGGTGCTTGTTACCGGGAAGTTGGACGAGAGCAAGCAGGCCAACGAACTCCAGGATCACGAGCTGGTAAGGACCTTTTTCTTTGATGCATTCAAATTTGGTTGCTGCAGCTGTGTGCGGAAACCAGTCTTTCAATTATTTACCTCGATTTGCATTTTGGTCATTCTAGGTTATCAAGTTTGCCAACAAGGAGACCATTCGGGACAAGGCAAAGCAGGAGATTACGAAAACAGACCGCGGCATCATTGAGCTACGCGAGACTATTGGGCGGCTTGAGAAGCAGGTTCAGGACATTGAGGATCGTATTGCCGAGTAAGTGAATGTCATCTTTTTCCGGTGAGGTGACTGAAATGCGTTGTTTCTGCACAACACTCACGCTGGCATTTTTTTTTCTTCCTTAGGTTAACAGAGAAAGCAAAGGCGTGTCTCAAGAAGAGCCAGCGTTCACAAGCTACATATGCCTTGCGTCAACGAAAGCATCTTGACGAAGTGCTTAACAAACGGCTCAAGTCTATCGACACGATTTCGTCCATCTTTTTCAGGATTCAGTCGTCAGAAACGGATGCAGAGCTCCTTCAATCCTACAAACTGGGCGCCAACACTCTTGCCTCTGTCATGGCGACCAAGGATGAGAACGGTCAGGAAATGCTGACCAGGGACAATGTGGACGCTACGATGGACCGCTTGGCTGATGTGTTTGCAGATCAGCAGGAGGTGGATCAGGCAATGAACGATGGCGCGAGCTTGCTGATAGAGACTACCCACACTGGCGATGACGACGAAGATGCGCTGATGGCTGAGCTGGAAGCAATGGCAGAGGCAGAGTCGACATCTATATACGCCCCTTCGACTGTCAAGGCAACGTCGCCTCCGAAGAAGCACGCCAGCCCCGAGAGACCTTTGGCAATCAAAAAAACGACTCCACCACTACCAACCGACCCTTTTGTTTCACAGTCCTACGGTCCTACACCAACAACCCCAGGAAAACGTGTCGCCGAGATACCCGTACAGGCCTATGTCAAGCAGAGAAAGGTCAGCCAGGCGACAATCCACCCACCACAATTGATAGGCGAGGGGCGTCAGGCGGGCGACATGTCGAGCAGCTTGGTATCTCCACATGAGGCATCAGAGCAGGCGCAACCCATGGCCACGGATTCTTTACCAGATATGCACACTACCGCGCCAATGGATACTGAAAGAACCGTTTCGGAGCCAACGGGACAGGAGATCAAGAGCCAATCAAAGCAGAGTTCTTGTGAGGATGAGATAGAGGACGACGCATCGAACCAGGAAAACTTGATGAATGAGCTTCAGGATATCCATGTACCAGAAGACGACATTCCTATGAAGTCCGCTTCACACAGGGACGAGTCTGTAGAACTCTCAGGAAGCGAAACTGAAGATACTGTGGAGGAGGAGAAGAAGAGGGCGAACACGACACGTAAGGAGACCAAGATGATGGAGCATGCATGAAAGGTTGACCTAGTAGCGCCTTGCATTTTTATTCCTTTTTGTTCAATGTAATAATACTCTGCAGAGAATGATTTTGTCCACCTTTTCATTTACATTTGTTTGTTTGGCCAATGTCGATATCCAGGAACGAAAATTCGGAGAGAACACGAATGGGCGCTACCTGGTGCGTTGAAAGACGTGTTTCTTGTTCGTCAGAGAGTTAATTTGCTGATGGTGTTGTTGTCGTTGTACTTTCTGGCAACAGCCCTCGCACACCAACAGCAGATCCTTGAACGCGTTATTTTTGGTTGAGCATCTCCTTTTCGTCCCACACCGTCTTCCTTTCTTTTGTTTATCATCAACCCATAATATTTTTACCATTTCATGTCCTAACAAAGGGCATGAACCCTGGCTGACTCTTTCCAAGACCCGTTTTAAATTTTCAAACATTGTGATTAATGTGATAGGAAAAATAGTATAAGTCATCACTCGATTCTTTTCTTCCTTCTTCCCGCTCCCACGCCCTCTGTTCCACTTTACTTTCCGTTTGTTTCTCATCTTCCTCGCGCTTGCCACCGTTCCTACGCCCTTTTAATCCTTCTTTCCCTTTTACGCTCACACCCTCTTTCATCCTTTTCGCCTTTTTCTCTTTCACCCCTCGACTTCTCCATATCCTTCATTCACCTCATTTTCACTGATACTTCGCAGTACCATGGCTGACGACCTTGTGACCCTGTTCTGTCTTGTTGATGGGCAGTCCACATTGAACGCCTTCTCTGCCGAGATTTACCCCACTAAGACAGTCAATGGCCTCAAGAAGCACATCAAGACCGAGGAGACCAACGATTTAAGCGATGTCGATGCAGACAAGCTCCTTCTCGAGCGTCTCGATCTCCATCACAGAGCTCACCCATATCGCCAGTAGTGACAAGAAAAGGCCCGGTCCGGTCATGCGTCTCTCGAAGATGTTTACTGAGGAACTGCCTGAAGAGACATGGCCGAGAAAAGTCACGCGAACATATCTCAGAGAGTGTGCCATCAGATGGTACATACTAGAAGCTTTAGGAGTTCCAGGAATCCGATAGCGGTAAGGACTATTCTGGGTCCACAGTGATACCTTCATTCATTCTGCCGTTGTGCAGAGCTTTCATGAGCAAGCTCAACAAGAGAGTCATCTTGAGCTTGTAAGAGAAATGACCGATGTTTCCCTTTTCAAACCGAATCCAATCAGTGAAGTACAGTGCCGTGTGATCTCTTGATAACCATATAGTATTGACTCAACGACTGCATCAGTCAGGCGCACAACACACCCTCATCACACTCACCGCACTCACACAGACACACCTATCGACAGCTTATCTATCATGGCTGAGCTGCTGGATAACCCAAAGTATTTTTGGGATCAAGAGACACTCATGATGATCAAGTCAAATGCCGAGTTGAAAGAGCCCGTCGTTCATCAATACTTCAAGTGCAAGCGAATCTGCGACTGGATTCTCTCTGATTTTCTCCTGTCGAACAATGATATCAACGACTTCATTTGCAGCGCCAAGGGAGCTATTCGAGCATTTGCGAACTCATGGTACAGAGTCTGGAAGGCGACGCTGGAACGTTGCGTATATTCACGGCTCAGAAGGTAGCTATGAACTCTATCCGTCACGCCAAGCTAGCAGAGCAAGCATGCGGTCTCGCGCAAATCGACACGAGTGGAGTTATGAATAAGAGACAGGTATGTATGCACTGTCTTTCACTCTTTGCATTTTCTGTTCCCATCATTTTATCTAGCGGAGCCGAAGATATGAAGGCTCAAGCCTATTATCCGAAGGCCAGGACCATATATGTATTATCTTCTTTTATTGTATAAAATGCAAAATACAGAAAACTAAACGAAAGTGAAAAGAGAAAAAATGAAATAAGTTCTGCTCAGGCACCAGATCTGTCCCTTATCTTCGTGGTGTGAGCCAGGTGCCAGGAGACAAAAAAGGGTGGGAAAACAAAAAATCCAAGGGCGGGACATATATGGTCCTGGCCCTCGGATAATAGGCTTGAGCCTTCATATCTTCGGCTCCGCTAGATATTATCCGTCGGGCCAGGACCATATATGTGGATCCAGAGCAGAAGTTATGAGAGAAACCAACGACGTCAAATTGGTCGCGGTTGCTCGCGTCAGGCGGTAGTAATTGTTGAAAATCACGTCGTTGACATGGGCGCCCTTCTTGATGGCCCCTGCAGGGCCGATCGCGCGGGCTTTGGGTCGAGTCTTGTTCGGCGGGAGGCCGAGTAGGTCGGTGATCGCGGCGATGTGACTGCTGATCGTTTGACTGGTGACAGTTGTCTTGGGGAAGCGGACGTCGCAAATGAGAGGTCGATGGGGGACCGATTCGTCCTTGTGATGTGGGACCACTATCTCGTGGTCCTCAATGGTGGCGTACTTGATGGTCGGCTGGTCGTCGCATCCTTCGTCCTCGGGGCGGCGCCGCTTATGCGCCATGCTGTTAAAGACCAATGAGGATTCTTGGCCAGAATGTCGAGGGCGTTTCCTGGAGCTGGAAGCACGTGGTGTCGCGGTATCGCAAAGGGGGCTGCGACTGACATCATCTTGACCGTTGGGTACCATACTGCTGAGAGCCAGTGGGGTGTTACGATCGTTGCTGAGATCTGCTCCTGGCGAATCTTCTCCAGGACGAGAGGGAGGAGATTCCAAGGTGGGCAAAGGTAAACGTTGCCTAGGGGCTGCCATCGGTGTCGGAGAGCATCGTGACCTATTGCGCCTGATGATGGTTTCCAGGTCATGTACTGTTGTAGATGGTGGTTTTCGGGAGATGCGAAGAGATCGACGGTATGGGGACCCCATTTTTGGTCCATGTGGTCGAAAAAGGATGGACTGATTGACCACTCGAGTTGGCCCGTCAGTTGACGGGAGGGGCATCTGCTGGGTTGAAAGCAGATGGGACGTACGTTGTTCGAATCCTGGTTCCGGTCTTGAGGCACCAGTTCCATATTGATGTCGCCAGCTTCATCAGCTCCGGCGACCTCGTTCCGCCAAAGTGGTTGATGTAGGCGATTGTCGTGATGTTGTCCGATATGATGTTGACTGTGCGACCCTTGACCTGTGGTCTCTGAAGGGCGTAGAAGACCGTCAACAATTCCTTGTAGTTGATGTGTCGGGGGTAGTGAGTTGCCGGCCAGGTGCCACTGTATGATCGGTTGTTGATTACTACTCCCCACCCGGACGTGGAAGCGTCCGTGTAGATGTCGATCTGAGGATTGGCCACTACCCATGAGAGACCGTTCCATAGTTGAAGGTGTGTGCGCCACCAAAGCAGTTCCTCGGTTGCTGTCGTCGGCAGAGTAATGGAGCCCTCCCATGGTATTCCCGATTTCAGTGCATTGATCTTGACCGCTTGTAGGTGCTGCACCTTGAGTCGAGCCGGAAAAACTGCTTCTGTCATGGCGATCGCCTTGCCGATGAATGGTGATAGCTGTCGTACTGTGCATCTCGCCTTGTTGATTAACTTGGATGCCTCGCGTCTCATGTCCCGGATCTTGGTTCCTGGGATCGGTAATGTCATCGCCGTTGTGTTGATCTCGTAGCCCAGATGTTGTAGTGTCTGGGATGGCGTCAGGCTCGACTTGGATTCCTTTGTCAGAAAACCGAGGCTGGCTAGCTTGTCCGTCACCATCTTGGTGTGTATCTGTGATAGCTCCTTGGTCGCTGCTGCAATAATCAAATTGTCCAAGTAGGCCGATATCCTGATCCCGCGTGATCGCGCCCACCGTAGTAGCGGCTTCAGAATCTTGGTAAAGATGAGCGGAGCCAGAGATAGACCGAACGGGAGCACTTTGAACTGGTACAGTTTGCCTCGCCATTGAAATTATAGGTAACGCCGGGAAGAAGGGTGAATGGGCACGTGTAGAAATGCATCTCTTAAATCGATACTGGTAAGAAAATCGTTCCTTTTTATTAGGCGAACTACCTGAGAGATAGTCTCCATTTTGAAAGGTCGGATCGGCAGATACTGATTCAAGCAACGCAGGTTCAACACCGGGCGTAGTTCTCCTGTCTTCTTTGGAATCACGAACAACTGGCTTGAAAAACCGGGTCCAGTGCTGGGCTCGATCGCATTCTTGCTCAGCAAATCGGACACTTCTTTGTCGATGCTCGCCATTGCTTCCTCCGACATTGGGTGTGGCGGGAGATGCGAGGTCGATGTTGGTGGTGGCGACTCGAAGGGGATCCTGTAGCCGTCCTTGATAATGTCGAGGATGGGGGACTCTTGGGTAATGCTCTTCCAGGCTCCTAAGAATCCTTTGAGCCGCCCTCCGACCTTGGGATCTGTCGTTCCTGCAGGAGGTGCTTCGTCCGCGCTGTTGGCTGTTCCACCTTTGGTTTCCGGAGTCCCTCTGAAAGAAGAGGAGGAACGGTTGCTGTTATTGAAATCCCGACCTGAGCGGCTCTGTGAGCGGCGGTCCTGGTTGTTATTACAATTTTTATCGGAGTTATCGCGGCCATTGCCGTGACTATTGTTGTTGTTGTCATTATTGTTGTCGCCTTTGTTTCGGCGATTGTCGGTTCCTGGCTTGCTCTTAAAATATGACTGTAGGGTGCGGATAGACTTGGTGTGGTCGTAGAAGGACTGTGGGTCGAACATGTTGAGAGCGTTGTCCTCGAAGTGTGCTCCTGCGGCTTCGCGAACGTTAGCCATGCGGGTCTCGTCCATCTTAACAGCCATTCCGCCAGGTGTTGGCGCATAAGGACTGCAAAACTGACGGAAAGGTCCAGAATCTGGTCTGGCTTGAGATGTTCAGGGTCGATCTCCTGAAGCTGTCGGAATTGGTGATAGAAGTAATCCACGGGGCGTGTGAGCTCGGCGCATCGCTCCTGAAAATCGCGGATCTGTGAATCATGCTTCCTGTTGAAGTCGAGGTTGTTGGAGACGACGTATGGGACCTTGGGTGCTTTATATTGGTCCATGTGAACGTTCTTGGGAAAGCCTCGAATGACTTCCTTGCGTTCGGTGTCGCTCTTTGTTGGTTTGGTGAAAAACTCGATAGGCGTTGCTGGTTTGATGCTGGGGCATCCCATGACATCCACGTCTGAGGGGCGGTAGTGTTGAAGTGGAGCTTGAGTTGTGATCGCAGGGTCGGAGCCCTGGCGAAGGCGATCTGCCATAAAGCGTTCCATGCGATCCAGCCTTTGGCTGAGGAAGAGGATCTCTGCATCCTTGGGATCGAGTGGGTGGTCGAGTGGGGGTGAGGAAGAGGAAGAGGAGGACGATGAGGGAGAGGGTTGTTCCATGGGGACCTGCTGAGAAGGGTGAACTCTGATGATGCGGACAATGTCCCTGGCGAAACAAAAGAAGATAAGGGACAGATCTGGTGCCTGAGCAGAACTTATTTCATTTTTTCTCGTTTAGTTTTCTGGATTTTCGCATTTTATACAATAAAAGAAGATAACACATATATGGTCCTGGCCCGACGGATAATGTACATTGAATTAATGGCGACGTTTTAGAAATCAGAGTTAGCAACCTTTAGTGGTTGGGAAAATATCTTCGAGAGCCCGAGGAGAAAAATGATAAGCTGAAATATTTTTGCTTATATGCCCAACACATGCTTCTATGTCAAGCGAGCTACTGACTTGTCATCAACGCCTTTTCAGGTACAACAATCAGCCGATGGGCCTTTTGCCAAGAAAGAAGAAAGCCTCTTCAATGATCCAGAGAAGGAAGTATGTGTGAGACATTAGCGCGAAATCGCTGCATCTTGGTGGTTCTTCATCAACCGCAAGTACTAACTATCCGCTCTTTTACTTTCTAATATGCCGACAAGAGCCTTGACCTGGATGCTGCAAGAACTTCACAGATGTTGTCTCATCTCCCTCTGAAACTGGTGTTAGATACAGACAATGACTTCGATTTCTACGGATCACTCGGCGATATCAATATCTCAGATATGTTATAGGACTTTTATACGGACTTCGTTGCTATCAATTACGATCCAAACAATATGGCGGACTTCTTGTAAGTCTTTTGCTAGCTTAATGTCAGTTTTGCACCTATGGCGGTCGAGATACTAATTAAAAGTTCACTTTCTTTTTATTGTGACACTTAAAGTAACAGCAGGAATCCTGTTTCTGAATAAGCAGCCAACGGCCCTGCAAAAGATTTTTTTTGGCGATACCTACGAGATTCTGTACAAGATGATGAAGCACCTACTACCGGTCATCACTAAGGAGGAGAACAAGGCGAAAACCTTTCGCCGGGACTCTCGTGATGTTTGTAACTGCCGCCGAGGAAACGCTGTGGTGTTTTACTTGCTACTATACCTCAACTCTGTAATGCTAAACCTCTTCTCAACCTTTTATTAGGTCTTTCGAGATGAAGAGCGAGAGAGCAAAGACAGGGAAAAGGCTCGAAAGGACCTACGAGGAGGGGTGCTGCAAGAAGACGAGTCCACACTCAGGAAACTGTACTTGCATGGATTAAAGTTGCATACCATATGGAGTTCTCTTACGGAAGCGGACCAAGTAGCCGGATTCGTGCTGAAGATGCTGTCGTATATCACGGACCAAGCAAATGAAACGCGAGTCGCATAGTAAGTAGAAGAATCGCGAGTATGCCCAGGTTATTGTTTGAAGTAGTTGCTTTCATATGCTCATTTCTATATTTCCCACATCTGCCTTAGCACCTCCACCACCTCACAACCGGATCGCTGTTCATTCGACTGCTTTCACAACATAGGATCAGAACCGCGACATCCGGATTTAGCTTGAAGCACAAAGAAGAGCAAGACATTGGATTTGGTGAAGTATCACATGTGCCATGCTACAGAAAAGTCATCGGGGACCTCTGTCGCTGCGCGATCTGATCGAAACGGGCATTGGACCAGCTTGTCACCAAATACGAGGGCACTGATGATATTGTCGTCCTCTTTATGCAAACGGTCGACAGAACCTGCTCCATCTATCAGATTTGTCGTGCGGTACCATTTGTGTCTGCTTTGATAACTTGCTTGCTGAGTTTGAATATTGTGCCCTCGATTGGCTTCCATTTTCATCTGCATTCGACAATATGTTGACCTTGATGAGCGGCGCCATGGAGCGTAAGAGTCGTCCTCCACCTTGCTACGTCGGATTGGCCACGCCGCAAGCCCGAAAAATGAAGCAAGACTGTGCCCGCAATCGTCATGTGTAAATTCCAACAATTCTTTCAGAATGGTTCGTACTATATTCTGCCCAATATTCTACAAAAAAAACATATTAGGCTGGAAAAAGTGCTTCAATGATTGTAAATTTCAGACATGTACGCAATTTCCTCTGCTCAATGCTATTGATGGAGCTTCCTCATTTCCAACCAAACAACGTTGGTGCTCCTGTATCACCCACTCCCGTCGCGATCATTTTGTTCCAAATCGCGTCCTTGATGCAACAGATTAGGTTATTATCTATTGCTTTCCATGTATCGGTCTAGACCAAGGATACAAAGGGATAGAAGTACAAGCAGAGAGGTACATCTAGGAACTGAGTCGTGCCGAACAGGTGGCAAGAATCTAGCTGGTGGCGGAAGTTAACGTGACAAATCAAAATGCGAGGCGCGTTCAACGGAACAAGGACAAAACCGACTATTGCATAAATCTGGCAACCTGGGGCGGAACGTGGAGATCCTCCTCCTTAGGAGCGAGCACGCACCGAGAGCGAGAAGGGGTTCGGTTTTATCGAGGAAGCGGTTGTGGAACTCACAAAGTAGTTCCTCAGAGTGCGTAATGTGTGGTGTACGGATGCCACTCGGTTCCATATCGGCCCAACCACTTCTTGCAATAGCGGTGGGGGTGGAAAAATATGACATTGTATGTCGTTGGTATGGTATGGTTCCAGTAAGGACACGTGGAAGACTGAGTGGGTTTTTTAGGGTTTTTTATATGATACCAAGCATGTAAGACAACCATTGTAATATTTTTGTTTAACTATCCTACTAAACACCAGGGATGTGCGGAAACGTATGGTAAAGTCGACGGCTATTGAACAGGGATGTGTGTTTGAGCGGTTCATGATGAAGGTCTTCAGTGAGACATTCAACACACGACCTCTATCTGAGTGGCCGCATCAGCCCCCAATCTCTGATATGTGTCCAGCTCTCGTCGGCGAGGCGGAAGTTGTTGGCTGGAGGGAACCTGGACTCGAGCAAGGCACGACTCACGGGATGATGTCGATGGAGCATTTCATGGACGCTCATATCAACCATAGGTCAACCCGCAACAACATACCTGTCGCGCCATTTTTCTTCCCAAATCCAAACCGTCGGGAGCAGACTTGGTTTTCTTCATTCGGATCGACGGTGCTCGGTTGGTCCCTGTCTTCGTTCAGATGAAGCTGCATCAAGGGTCGTCTAACTTCTCGGAAAAGGATTGGAATGACGCACTCAGCACAGTCTCGGCAGCCAAGATTGAGGGCCACGCAAAGAATTTTCGCAAGTACTGCCCTGACAACGTCTACATCAGCATGATTGTTGCACACCCTACCAAATGGACTGACAAGCTGCCAGCACCTTAAGAACTCCCAAAGGACCCCAATGGTGTTCAGCAGGTCGTGATCAACATCAGCGATGACAATTTCGGCGACATTTTCCCCCAGGAGCATGTAGAGTTTATTGATCGACTCAAGAATGCTCGAAAGCGCTCTGTTGACGACGATGACAGCAACGATGAGGACCGCTCCAAAAAGCAGAGGAGCTAATCTTTTATTGCAGCTTCCTCTGCCCACTTGACACTCAATAAAAATGCACTTTTATATTCTTAATGACGTGTTACCGAGTTAATTTTATCTTGTCCTCAAGCATTCCATCTCTTGCAAATAAAGCTCTTTCCTTTCTCTCCACATCTTAATTCACCGACCACATCCGCCCCTCTTTATTGTTCTTCACATCACTCCTATCGACTTTCTTTAACTTTCACCACCTCCATTGCCATGAATTCTCTCTCGAGAGACATTCTCAACAACAACAAACAACAAACAACAACAACAGCAACAGCAGCAACAACAGCAACTGCAACAACAAACAACAGCAGCAACAACAACAAAACAACGACAACAGCAGCAACAGCAACAGCAACAACTACTACTACTAAGACAAACATAAAAAAAGACAACAAAAAGACAAAAAAGAAAAAGAAAAAGAAAACGAAAACGAAAACGAAAACGAAAACGAGAAAGAAAAAAGAAAAAAGAAAAAAGAAAAAAGAAAAAGAAAACGGATTCAAAGGAGCACAGGACTCGTGGCTGACAGCGGCTCTCATTGTGGCTAGCGTGTGGCTCCCATTGTGGCTATCTGTGAAAGAATGTTCTAGCTGTCTATATTTACATTGATCGAGATGTGCTGCGGTTAATTTTTTTTTGGGGGGGAGGGGGGAGGGGGGAGTGGATTGAGGAAATTGAGGAAGTGGTGCCAATAAATTTATCTTAGGGTATAATATCTGGCTTGTGGCAGCCAAGCGTTCATAGCAACGTTGCTTTTTGATCCTTTGATGTCGGCTCTTCCTACCATACTGAAGCAGGACTCAGTAAGCATTGGATTGTTCACCCTGTAATAGAAGGAAGAAAGACAAAAGGATAACAAAAGTCTAAGGGATAAAAGTCTAAGGGATGAAAAAGTCTAAGGGATGAAAAAGATCAAGGGATGAAAAAGATCAAGGGATGAAAACGTCTAAGGGATGGACAAGACCAAGGCATAAAAAATCAAGGGATGAGAAAAACAAAGGCATGAAGGGGAGGGACCAAAAAAATTCATGCACAGACCGGATACAAATATATCCATGCACAGACGGGAAAGGAGGGCATCACGGATACAATGGGAAAGGAGGGACGCATTATGGGCAGATTGTGAAAGGAGGGACGCAAAAAGACCAAGGGCCAGAGTGAGAAAGGAAGGATGCAAAAAGAGGGGTGATTAAGGGCAAAGAGGGAGAGAATAGGTTGTCACAATGAATGGAGATGCGGTCATGGCATAGAGACACGACAGGAAGTTGAATGCGTCGCCTATGGAATGAGACTGATGATAACAGTCTCTCCGTGTTGCAATTGAGAAGGACATGAGCTCAACTGGCTTGTGGCAGCCAAACGTTCATAGCGACGTCGCTTTTTGATCCTTTGGTGTCGGCTCTTTCGATCCTTGCTTCATTAGAATTCAATGTCGCACTGTTTATGCCTTTATCCACACGCGATAGCTGTAGATTCACTTAAGGGGTAAGGTGTACCTCTATGCACGGTGAGAAATTGTTACAAAAAGATATGGTGGCTAGGCAGTGGCGGCGATGCCTTAGGTTAGCAGTTATATTCTTTAGTAGACATAGTATTAGTCGTGCGCCGAGCCCTCTTGTCTGCTCTTTGTCCTTTTACACATCACTTCTTGGACGAGAGCAGTATTGACAAGAGTTTCGCTGGCGCGCTGCAGTGTATCGTTTCGTGTGATTCTTTAGGACGCTACTATCACTATCCCCGACTACAACCCCTCCCCTCCGTACCAATTAAGGACTTAACAGCGGTCCTACAACACTGGCCTTCGACCCTCTCCCCTGAGTAACAAAATCAAGGGGTGAAAAGATCCAGAGATAAAAAAAAGTCAAGGGATAAGAAAAACTAAGTCATGAAAAAAGTCGAGGGGTCAAAATAGACCAAGGGATGAAGAAAAGGTCAAGGGATAAGAAAAACTAAGGCATGACAAAAGTCAAGGGATGAATAGGACCAAGGGATGAAGAAAAGGTTAAGGGATGAAGAAAAGGTCAAGGGATGGGAAAGGCGAAAACCATAGGAACCGCTTCTTGTATAAAAGAGCGTGACTTCGGGGAACCCGCACCCCCAATCAACCAACAACTTTCAAGACGTCGACTGCCGCACTCACTACACTCCACTTTCAAGAACCAACACAACAAGCTATTCCAAGAATCTCATACATTCCATAACAAGGACCCCATACAACTCGCCAAAAGAACAGGAACCCCACACGAATCGTCACAAGAGCCCTCACAAGAGCCTCAAGGTAACAACATCATAATAATATGGTTATTTACAAACAGCGATTATGCAACTGCATTGTGACACTGCGATTAACATAAATGATCTATTCATCTCATCCTCAATCATCCTTTTTATACTATAGGATTCCATTTTCTTAACACTCCTTTTTTTCGTACACCACTCATCCTTTGTCATAATGGCTCGCAATCTTTTGGCTTTCTTCGTTTTCTGTCTTTTCGTTTCGACACATGTCTCCGCCACTAAGAAAAATTACTGTTATTTTCTCGGTGAAGCTACAAGAGTCGCAAGCACTTGTTCGAGCAAAATAAGCAAGGGCGTTAATTGTTATTCAGAGTGGGATATCACAAAGCCTTATTGTAGTTTCATCCCTACCAAAAATGCAAACTGTGAGAAATCCTACTGTTGCTCTGTTGAGAGCGATTATGACAGTGCTATAGCTGACCAAGCTCACTTTGGTGTGACGTGCAACACTGAGAGCATTACGTCCATCTAGGTAGTACGGTCCCTACTATAACTGCCCATATCTCGTTTCTTTCTTTTTCCTATTAAATGGCCGTTCACTCAAGCATCTACAGTGCTCCAATCAATTGATCAACCAAAACGCGATTTCGACGTTTTTTTTTGAAATGCTCATTCATCAATGTTCTGAGCAACCCCCAGATTCCTGTCTTTCATTCTCTTGATTCGTAACCTCATTCATCACCGCTTTTCTTTTTTTGCATGAACCGACATCGGATCATCGCCGGAATTGAGATGCTTGATCTTGGTTGATCAATTAATTGGATCGCATGTGGTGGCCAATGATTTCCATGTAAAAATTTACATGGGTTTAGCACGGAGCAAACTGTTTTTTTGAATACTACTATGTCAATGCACTTTCTACAGGCAACCTGAAAGCAGTTCCATATAGAGCACATCAAGCGCGATCTAAAGTTCTTTGAGGTGCGAAGCCAGCTATTCTCAATAGAGTGCAATATCATGACAAAATGTGAAATCGTGCTAGATCCATGTAACAAAATATACTTCAACGATACCTTCTGTAAATGATACAGTATAAACGCTTTGTGCGTAACCTAGATCACATTCCATATCTTTTGTATGGAACTGCTTTCATTTTGCCTGAAGAAAGTGCATTGACATGGTAGTACTCAAAAAAACAATTTGTTCCGTGCTAAACCCATGTAAAATTTTACATGCAAATCATTCGCCACGACATGCGATCCAATTAATTGATCAAGATCAAGCATTTCGATTCCAGCGATGATCCGATGTCGGTTCATGCAAAAAAGAAAAGTGGTGATGAATGAGGTTACGAATCAAGAGAATGAATGACAATCTGGGGGTTGCTCAGAACATTGATGAATTAGCATTTCGAAAAAAACGTCGAAATCGCGTTTTGGTTGATCAATTGATTGGAGCCCTGTAGCAAACCGACTCGGCAAACCCAACTTATTTATTACCTTTTCTTTCAACCCCAGATGGCCAGAGATCACCAAATATCTCATTGAAGGATAAACAGCAACTGATTGCCCAGATCCCACCACACGGGACTTTGCTGTCAAACTTAGGGCGCTGGATGGTGGAATTTCAAAAGCGAAGACTATGCATTGTTATATTCTTCTTATTGTCCACCCTGACCACAAACCTAAAACACTTGCAGACTATGACACTATTGTTCCCATCGAGATCCCCGACTAAAACCAACACCCGCTGGCGTACGCTTCCATTACCCGCTCGATGATCCATGGACCTTGCGGTGAGCAGCACAAACACCAACCTGTGTTTGAATGTGTCGACCGTACCTTCCGAAATCTGATGGACAATCCAAACACCCCTTTTGGCGGTAAACTTATCGTTTTCGGTGGCGACTTTGGACAAACACTACCAATAGTTCAACGTGGCACACAACAAGTTATCAACAAGTCATCAATGAAAAACTCAACAAATATCTGGAACCATATCACAATATTTAAACGAACAAAAACCTTGCGGATTGGAGCAACACAAAGCACCAAGCGTACATAAACTATTTGCTCAAAGTAGGAGATAGCACTGAGCGAACCTACAGCGAGGGGATCCACCTCAATAACACTAAGATACCAGAAGAAGTGATCCTTCAGCCAACACGAGAAAACACAGATGACAAGTAACAAAACTCGGCGAATACATTATAGAAGCGCAGATCATTGCAGGATCATTCACTAGCAACATCGTTCTCATCCCACGAATTCCACTCTCCTCAAAAGACGGCGGCTCCACACCAATTAAATTCACGCGCTTGCAATTTCCAATCCGACCTGCTTTTGCACTTACCATCAACAAGTCGCAATGACAAACGCTAACAACAACAGGTGTCTATCTACAACAACGTGTGTTTTCACATGGGCAACTTTATATTGCACTATCAAGATGTTCAAACCCTAACAACTTAAAAGTCCTTATCCTTAACGCTTCCACAATGCTTCGACCCTCAAACACGCCAACAACACCCTTTACAGCAACCAAAGGACATTACACCAGAAACATAGTTTTCAAAGCAGCACCTTAACCAACACCAACTCATTCAAACAAACATACCACAAACCATTCTTTGTTTACTTGGTATAGTACACCTCCAATAATAAACACATAAAACAATGCATAAAAAATGAAGAGAACAATTCAAATGGCAATGCCCTAGTTTTTAATAAGTAACTCTTTACCTTCTCTCTTCCTCTTGCAATTAATGTGCTCAATAACGAGTCAACAACCACCTTCTTTCTCGTCTTTCATTTTCCTCCTACATCTTGACTGGACAAGTCCTAGGCGGAAAGATACACAGACAAACTAGAGGCATTCCTGAAGACCCCCTGCTTCTTCTATCCCCAGCTGTTCATATTACAGCAAAATGGATGATGAGCATTTCAAAAAAGTTGGATAATATTAGAAAGATATGGATCACTTTTGTGGAGCGCTTCGGAAATTTTATGCGAACGAATGCGATAAAAGAAGTGAAATTAGCGTACGTGGCGGAAAAGGCATTGTAGGTGAAATAGGCATAGTTTGAGACCATGGCAAAGGTTATTCTACTCGCTGCCTTTTTGCAGGCTGGAAATCTTGGTACGGTAAGAATCCCATCTCCTCACCAAATTTCTTGGAGCCCATTGCAGGTACCTTTTCAACAAGATCTGTAACAGGATTGTAGATTGCCTCCTGCTTTTGGCTGCCTTGTTCCTTACTTCCTTGTTAATATCTTGTGTGTCTGTCTTACACACTACCCCTGCTTATTATTACCTCACCATAATCCCTCATACCATAGACGTATAAATACCCTGTCCCTCCTGTACAATAAACCGATTCCTTCTTGCCCTTTCCTCTTGTCCCTACACCCTCTTGTCTCTTTCCCTTGCTATTCT
The DNA here is from genome assembly GCA_019671135.1 of Linnemannia hyalina. Lineage (NCBI taxonomy): Eukaryota > Fungi > Mortierellomycota > Mortierellomycetes > Mortierellales > Mortierellaceae > Linnemannia > Linnemannia hyalina. The sequence goes on along the minus strand of JAHRHY010000007.1, from coordinate 47,224 downwards.
CCTTGCCTCTTGTCTTCCTTCCTTGTCCTCACCCTTGCCTCTTCTCTCTTGCTCTGCTCCTATTACAAGATCGGCATACGAGCGGTAGGGCATGTTCTTGAGGACTTGGTCCGCCTCCTTGTCTCCAAGCCTATGCTTCTTTTTCAGAGTCTCCTGAGTCGTGATATTCCAGTTGAGATCCTTTGAAACTGCGAGGGCCATAGGTACACTGAATGCGTTGCCGAAGAATTTGTTGAAAGTTCGTCGGTAGATCAAGAGACAGTCGTCGGGAAACGAACTCTCAAGCTTTCGAAGAGCGTCATCCGACATATCCGCGGTAGTGATAAGGACAGTGATGGCACGCGCTTGTTTGATTCCTTCCTGCTCCAAGATCGATCCATGTGGTATGTTCTCGATCGTCCTTGTGTTTTTGTTATGCTCGCTCTGGATGGTCGCGGCTGAGAGTAGACTCTCTAGCTTCTTTGCCTGTAGCGCACAAAGGATGTTGTCATCGTTGTCGTCTGCCCTCTCACGATAAATGCATACATCTCCGAACTGCGCACCATCTGCATTCTTGATCACAATGCCAGACCTCCAGTCCTGTTCTTGTTCACCAACCGTCAGTCTTCCCCACTCTGGGAATCGGTGCGCCGCCTCAACAATCGATAGCTCCTTGAGCTTGACAATACGGCCCAATGTCTCTGCTTGTCCAATGGCTCCTGGGTAGATGTCCCCGAGTGTCGCTGATTCGCGGCCATCACCGATAAGCGGCCCCTTCATGTGCAGAGGATATAAAAAGGCATATAAAAAATATCCAAAGCCCAAGGAACGGAGTGTTTACTTCCATAACTGGCATATCTCTTCATAGTGGGCAACAGAACACAGAATAAAATAGCAGTAGACAGCACAAGAATTTTTAAAATGTAATCTCTCCCCTGTATTTCGCCCCAAAGATACAGTTGAGAGTACAAGTGCTTTAGATGGTCACATACAAGAACTACTCTGGCGAATCTTGCAGTGAGGGTTACAGGTTAATAGTAGATGGACACATTCAAGAGTGTGGTGTGCGAAAAATAAGAAGACTTTGTTGTTTGGAGAATAGGTTGGTGTTTAGTAAGATAGTTAAACAAAAAATGTTACAATGGTTGCCTTATATGCTTGGTATCATATATACATTCTCATCCCATAGTCGCTATGGATATTGTCGAGATCTACAGAGATGTAACAAACACCATATTATAACTTGGACGTGAAAGGCCTCCTAAGAAGGTTCGTGCGTAGCGCCTCATACTCGGCGATCATGCCTTCGAAGAATCTCCATTCGCGGTCCGCAACCCAGTTGTACAACAATGCGGATCCTAGGCGATTCCGGACTTCACCGATGGCTATGTTGTAGAAGTGGAGGAAGAAGAAGGGGATCCGGACCAACACCAGTTCTTTGCCTTCATCTATCTCTTCCAGAACGGTATGTATGTCGCGTTCTAGGACATCCAAGGTGAGTTCCGGAAAGAGCTTGGATGGGGCGAGCGTGCGCAGTGATGGTTGCTGAAAAATGTTGAGATGAACAAGCGCAGGAACAAGTTCCTCATATGCCTGGGCAAAGGCAGTAATAGAGTAATAGTTGTTGAGATTGTTTGCAACGTTCCTGAAAATTTGATCTGTGCTCATGTCGATGTGAGGCAGCGCATCTGGAAAAGTCTTACATTTCTCCAGTCGATATCCGAAAAGCTCTTCCAGTAAGAGCTCTAGTGCTCGCGGAAGACCGTCGGTGGCCGATAGTAAGTAAAGAAACGCCATCTTTGGCATCCACTCGCAGTGGTGGACATTGGCGAGCGTGGTGAAATGGCTCATGGTGTCGTAGCATGTTCCCAGGGATAGTGTTGGACAGCTGAGGAACTCGAAGGTGTAAGGCGTCGGTTGCGCTGCCATAGTCACTTCCCGCCGAGCGTTTCCCGAGAGAAAGGTCTGGATCATATGAGGCCTGAACGTACCGCTCATAAAGTCTCCTAGGGTGCGCATCATATCCTGGAACAGACAGAGGCCCTGCGGTGTGTGACACTCGGTTTTGTCTCCAGGCAGGCGAATCCCAGCTTGAGGTAGGGATGCACGGTGGCCGTTAGGGGTTCCCTTCCAGCGATGATCGAAAATCAGCTGAAATTCGTCAATGTGAAGGAAAAGGAACAATGGTCGTTGTTCATTTAGCTCCAAATCCTTGCAAATGGCGAGAATGACGTTGCTGACCGTAAAGAAATTAATATGTTCGACAGCTTGATGGCGGAAATCTTCAAATAATGTGAAGTATTTGCCTTGGAAGAAATGATAATAGGCCAAACGCAAGGCAAGAATGGTTCCTGTATCAAGGCTGGCATTGGTCCGATTCAATTTAACGTCCTTGCTGAAGTCGAGCAGCATGTAGTAGAAGCGAGGAGCGTAATCGACGTCGTTGGCTTTGGTTTTTTCTGAGAGTCGAAGTCGCAAGGCTCTGTACAGCTCTCGCCCGTAACGCGTTTTCCCTAATGGACTATGGATTTGATCTGGAGTCATTAACACGTTTGATACCAAAGACTGTCAGGCAACTCTAAAGAAATGAGCATCCTTACCAATGCCGGCTGTTCCGCTGCACACAAGGAATGAGCTATTTGCCTTTGGGACTTGATTGTCTTCTCGCCAAGACATGCATGTTTGGACATTTTTCAGGACTGTATCGAGAGCCTTATCCATTGAACGTTCCTGCAAGGGCATGGTTCTGGATAACAGAGGTCGTGGATCTGATCTTCGGCCGCGAAGAATGAGGGTACTCTGTATTTGCTTGATGACGTCCATAATGCCTTTGAGTGGATAACGGTGACAAAAAGAGCAGAGTGTTAGAGACTTGAATTTACTTTTAGCGGCCCCTTCATGTGCAGAGGATATAAAAAGGCATATAAAAAATATCCAAAGTCGAAGGAACGGAGTGTTGACTTCCATAACTGGCATATCTCTTCATAGTGGGCAATAGAACACAGAATAAAATAGCAATAGACAGCACAAGAATTTTTAAAATGTAATCTCTCCCCTGTATTTCGCCCCAAAGATACAGTTGAGAGTACAAGTGCTTTAGATGATCACATACAAGAACTACTCTGGCGAATCTTGCAGTGAGGGTTACAGGTTAATAGTAGATGGACACATTCAAGAGTGTGGTGTGCAAAAAATAAGAAGACTTTGTTGTTAGGAGAATAGGTTGGTGTTTAGTAGGATAGTTGAACAAAAAATGTTACAATGGTTGTCTTATATGCTTGGTATCATATATACATTCTCATCCCATAGTCGCTATGGATATTGTCGAGATCTACAGAGATGTAACAAACACCATATGATAACTTGGACGTGAAAGGCCTCCTTAGTAGAATACAGACGAATGGTAAATGTAAAAATCGGTTACCATTGGCGGGCGAGCCAGAACGAATAATATCCGACGGAGCAGTGGACACACGAACAGGCACAGGCACAGGGACTATGTTAGTGCAACAGGACACGAGAATTAAGGTTAGCAAGAGGAACAAGCTCATGCGCAAGGTATGAATAAGAGCGAAGCGCGTTTGATTACCTGGCGGGGGTCGCTGGACGATGATGTGGACTGTCTCTTCAGGCAGCTCCTCAGGGAACGCCTTTGAGAGATGCGTGGCCGGGCCAAGCCTGTACTTGTCGCTGGGGGGGACATCTTCGAGTAGGATGGGAGTGTCCTCATTGTCTTTTGTGATTGGGATCGAGACGCTCCCAAGGATGAGATCCTCTGCTTCCAGATCCTTAAACCAGATAGGCTTGCTGAGATGAATGTAGCTTCTGAGTTGACCAAAAGTAGTCTCTCTCGATGGTATGACCAGTTCGAAAGCTCTCAACATGGGGTCACCGTCAACAATACACTACAGACTCTGGCTATTGTCGGCCATGGTATTGCGAAGAATCAAATGAAAAGAAGAGTGAAGCCAAGGGGTGAAAGAAAAAAAGAGGTGAAAGGATGAAAGAAAGTGTGTGGTTGATGGAAACGAAAGAAAGACAAGGGATTAAAAGGGAGTGGGAACGGTGGCAAATGCAGTGAAGGTGTGGAAATGGGCGTTGAGAAACAAATGGAGAGTAAATTCGAACAGTAGAAAAAAGTGGGGAAGAGACGATAAAAACGATGCAGGGAAGGTGGTCCAGTAATTAGCTGAGTGTGGGAGTGACAGAGAAAGGAAGCAAGTGATTGTAAAGGCGATGACGAAAGCGTGGAAAGTGCTAAAGGGCGTGGGCATGAAACAGGACAATGGGCGCGAGAATTACGCCACCGAAGTGCATAAATCGCGCCGCCTTTGGAATACTTGAGGTCATGTAGCACCATGGGATGGATCCTAGGATCATTATACTTTCGTTGCAAGGCAATGTGTAGTGGCGGAGGCATTGATGAGCTCAACGACTCCAGCGACTAGACGATGCCAACAGGCTCTACGGACCAATGATGCGGATTAGCTTACGCAGAAGCGCCATGTTTGCCTCTTTAATAAACAACATTCTCGACATTTATGAACTGCAGCACGCACTCCAAAGATCTGGCTGGCTCCAGATGTTCCGCTTTCCCCCCACATCTTCCCTCCTCTTTTAACCTTCGCCTTTTTTTATCTCTTTTCTTTATTTCCTCTATTCTTTTCATGCTTTGCAACACCATAATCAACAATTGTCTGATCCTTTTCCGTCTTGTTGATGGAGAGGAATTATCTCGGGCTTTCTCTGTCAACGGCGACTTTGCTGCAGACAAGCTCGCCTTTTGGCTAGGGCATCTAATCGAATTCTGTTCGAATCCTTATGTTTTACAGGAGGTTTGTGCGCATTCGAATCGAATCCGATTCGAAGGCGCTTCTCCATCCAAGTCTCGGCCAACAAGCACAAGCCGATCGTCTTGAACGAGATTGATTCCTCGACCGAGCTTGACCCGACCGGACGACCTCTCTGATATCTTTTCGGACCAACCACTGGTGTGGTGATGTAGATGGGGATCTTCTTTTTGAGTGAATTTTGGTGGCGTTCTTGTGACCACCAGTTTATAGTGTAGAAAATGATAATAAAATAATTCGGAACCGAGCTGTTGGCTCGGGACGCTTCTTTTCTCTTATTCTTTTTTATCCATACTTTTGATGATGACTTCTGATAATCGTCATTGAAAGCGAGGGTCCACTACTACATCGACACATTCTCGACCTCCTTTGTACCCCAATCGACTATATGACTTAGATCCATTGCCTGCCTCGAGTCGTAGTTCCGCTGGTCCACCTGTCTCTGCAACATATTAGGTTTATCATTGCTCTCTAGTTAGTCATTCCTTGTCACTCTCTATCATCCCTGACTCACTATGACACTACACCTAGAAACCTAGTTGGCGACTTTGTATATATATTTAGTTGTACCATAGTAATAACATCAATCATCACTGCTTCAACTCTCGTCCCCGTTCTATACTTCTCTGTCCCAGTCTTCGCCTGTTGCAGTCTCGCTTGGAAACAATTCCGTGCCCAGCCAATATATCGACAACAGCTTGAAACGAGGTGCACGGGCGACCGAGAAGTCGAGACACAAAGAAGCGCACATCCAGGGGTCTACTTCACTGTTAGTATTCCTTTCCTTCATTCCCCTTCCCTCCCTTTTTATTTTAGTTTGTTTATTCTATCGATCTCACATATGTGAACTCCTTGGTCCTCTCCCAGCTTATCCTTACGGATATAGTCCTAGCTCTGCTGCCCATTTGTCAAGAATAGATCCCCCACAGATAGTCTTGTTTACTTCATCGCACCACCCCCAAAAAAAATATATAAAAAAACAATTCTCATCGTCGTTCAGCGCCTCCTTCCAGGTAATGCAGACACGCGTTGCTCTCATTCACACGTGTCACATGCGCTGTGTCCATTGTATCTCCATTCCTCGCCCTGGTCACCTCTCGGATGAATCACGCCCAGGCACACCGCTTGTCGGTAAGCGCGTCGTTTGTCACCTATCTTTGTATTGTACTATACACCTTCGTCCCATTCTTAACTTACGATAAAACTCTCCTTGTGTATTTAATCGAGGTCTTGCGCAGTGGCGTTGTCAAATCACAGGACTCAGAACCGATGCAGTTTTTGAATCTCCTTGACATTCCACCAAGTGTTCGCCTTTATTGCTGAGAGGCTCCGCTCCAATGTCCTGCTTCACATCCTCGACAAAATGCACGCACAAGACTTTCCCGTATTTGTAGTCACTGGATGTGGAAAGACTCGTTCCATGACCGAGATGCTCTGCTTTCAATGGGGCTTCGGCAAAGTCGGACTTTGGATTGGACGACATTTTCTGCCTAGTTGATTCCATTGACAACAAAACATTGGAAGACGCGGCCGGCACCAATACTGTTTTTGCCAAGAACATAACACTGGTGCTCTTATTTTCGCGCCTCGTGATCCTTGGTTATTGCTTGAAGGTCCTGGCTCCCCGTCATACATTCTCGACTGCTTGCAGGGGCTTGTTCCAAGTGTGCCCCAATACGTTCAAGGGTGAGTCCGTGCATCTGTGCATGAAAATCTACGATGTCACAACGGCACGCACAGTCCCTGTATACGACCTAGTGTAAGAAGACGAGGGCGGACGAAAGGAAGAACGAGGCGAGTGGACAAGGAAGACGAGTAGTTTCTCAACAGTCGAATCGAATCGAATCGAATATGGGCCTTATTCGAATTCGATTCGATTTTTTCGATTCGAATATCGAGTGCATTCAATTCGACAACAGTCGAATATGGACCTCATTCGATTCGACTTTTATTCGACTTTTATTCGATTTTAATAAGGTAGAATCGAATAAAAGTCGAATCTGGTTGAATAAAAGTCGAATCGAATCGAATCGGAGCTCTATTTGAATTCGAAAATATCGAATCGAATCGATGAGACTACTATTCAAATTTGAAAAAATCGAATCGAATCGAATCGAATGCCGAATATCGAATATTCTTGAGAAACACTAAAGACGAGGGAAATGTTACATAGTGATATCTTTGCCACGTTTTGCCCCAAGACAGCCAGGTCCCAGGTTGCCCGGGTAACATGAGAATAGGTTTTCTCCTAGTTCCATTGAATGCGTCTTGCAATTATCCCGTCACGTGACTCCGCCACCAGGTCACTCCAGTTCTAGGGGTACCTTTTGAAAACTCTTTCCCATGTCCCACGACGGTAATAACGTGGGCGGTGATACTTCCCCAAAAGCCCCGGCGCCGGCATCCTACGCCAATGCCACCAAAAGTAATAAATCCTCCTCTTCTTTCACTCCACCTCCCTCGAAACACCTCAAAAAATGCGAGCTCATCTACTGTGATTCCACTCTTCCCAATGGAATGAACCTGCATATCACCTCATCTCTCCGGACACCCTCATTTTCAGCATTCCCACCAAGGTCGCATCTGAGAACAACGTTCGGGACACTCTCATCGACACCTATCCTGGTCACGCTGCCGTAATTGAACACGCCATCCTCCACAACGTTAAATACGAGGTTGCACCCAAGGATCCCATACAAAGAACCGAGATGCTTCAAAATGGACTCACCATCAAGGACAAGTCCTACAGAGCCATCGTTCCCACCCCGCAACCTTCGACATCTGGAAGGCGAACTTTCGATACATGTGTCACGAGACAAGAGCTTGCTCTTGTGACTTCGCCCTAACAAATATAAAAGGGCCTTAGATAGTAAATCTATAGCTCTTTACTTGGTATCGCCAATACAACATACGCCTTAACCTATTCCTTATACTCATTTCCTAGCCCTTGATCAAGGTTCTCTTTATCTACTTCATTCTATTGCTTGGTCTGCTTTCTTGACAATACCAAGTTATACACCTAAAGAACCTTGGATCAAACTTTGTCTGTTTTCTATTGATATACTTCAGCGCTCAAAAAAAAAAAAAAAAAAAAATAATAATTAATCTATTCACACAGGGTTGTGTGACCTTATTCTCACAGGGACTGTCGGAATAAGACGAAAATTAAAGCGTTTTTTGATTTTCACAGGGTGTGTCCTCTATTAACAAACCACTACACAAAACACACACCACACCAAACTACACCAGATTGGAAAATAATAACCGGGGTTGTGATAAGCAATGAGGTTATGGAAAAAGGGAATAACGAAACAAAGAGAGGGATCTGTTTAATTCAGGGACGAAGAGTCCTTATGTACTCTTCGTCCTAATGATACACGTGATTATAGCACATAACCCTCCACGGGGGGAGAGGCTGTAAGCCGGGCTTAAGATTAGGGCTAGAAGTAGTGTATCTATGCTAGTAATTGTGTGTGCTTCTTACTAACTGACAAAACGACGTGGAGTAGAGTACTATGACTAAACGAAAGAGTTGTCGTTTGGATGTTTGAGGGAAAAAAAGGAAACCTCATATGAAAGAACGGGTATAAGGGAAAAATAGAAAAACCTTGGAAGGGCGAAGCCCTGGAGAGCTGGTGTAGAAAAGACAATAATGACTACAGTAGAATATGTATATGTGTGTGTGAGGATAAAAAATAAAAACCTCGGTAGATATGTTGATAAGCTGTGAGGAAAAAATAAAAACCTCAATATAGTGAATTTGATTGCAAGAGGAAAGCGGGAAAACCTCTGCGGATGTTTGTTATTATTGTGAGGAAAAAGGTTGTGGCACCATTAAAAAACCTCGAACAAATCGTCAGTGCGATTTTTGTTCAAACAAAACGTCGATGCGTTTTATGTGTCAATCGGAGGATATGATTGTCTTCAATCCTTCCCGATCCGAGAACGAGTTCTAGGTCTCAACTCATTGATTTTTGATTGACTGGACTGAGTGAGCTTATTGCGAGTAAGGTTGTGTTCACCTTTTTTAGGTGTGAACTTGTTCTTCTTTTTGTTCGAGCGATTGCTACTGTGAGGTTCGCTCATTTGCTCGTCGGTGGTAAGCGTTGGCTGATCCGTTTGCGAATCATGACGAGAGTGCGGACGAGGATCCTCATTACGGGGTGGGTGATCGGCCCAATAGTCCGTGATGCATTTCCTCTCAACAAAATTGTCCTCTGGTTCCCAGGTGTTGTCGTTATCAGAATAATTTCTCCACTTGACAAAGTACTCCCATGTCCCTTCCTTTGTACAACGAGCGTCAAGAACTTTCTCGACTTCGTACGTAAGGAAAGAGTCTGGGTCTTCATATACAAGTTTGAGCTGCGAGGGCGCATAGTTACGACCAAGCATAGAGCCAGTGCCATCTTTGAGGATGTATGCACCGCCCTTGTTTTTACGAACAACAGTAAACGGTCCTTCATATCTCGGAGAGAGGGAGTCTCCTTTGATAGGATCAACCGCCATAACTGTGGAACCATCAGGAAATTCGCTGTGCAGTATCGTTTTATTGAATCTCTCAATCATTTTCCGCTGATTAGATTTCGCCTTCGCTTCAATAGCGGGGAACACGATCGTAGTCATAAATTCGAGTCTCTTCAGCAAGTCTTCATGGGACATGACCTGGTTCGAGAGGTCAGTGTAATTGTAGTGTCCGTTTTCCTTGCGTGCGAAGAAAAGAGAGTAAGGCGTGGAACCATGCAGACTCGCAATGTTTGCATTGAGGGCAAATTGGGCCATGGGAACATGACGATCCCATTCGTGGTTTTTGCCTTTGGTCTCTTTTCGAAGAATTTCTTTGACCGCTTTAACCCGGTTCTCGGCTAGTCCATTGCCTCTCGGATGATAGGGTGTGACAAGACGGTGATGGATACCCAATTGTTCTGTCATTATTTTTGTGACCTGATTGGAAAATTCTTTTCCGTTATCTGATTGAAGGACTCGGGGGAATCCGATCAGGGTGAAAATGTCAAACAGCGTGGTCGCAACAGTAGCGGCTGTTTTATCAGGTATAGCTCTCAAAATAACGAAGCGGGTGCATACGTTTGTCAGGACGAGAAGATATTTGTTGTTTTTCGAGGACAAATGGAATTCACCAGCGAGATCTACAGTTATATGCTCGCCTGGTAAATGTGCATGAATAGCCTTGAGGGGATGGTACCCTTTGCGAGTGATATTAATGCGTTGACACTCAGGGCATTGTTTGACGTGCTCAAGACAATCCTTGACCATGAATGGCCACGTCTTATCTTGGGCGTGAATTTTGTCAACCATTTTGTTCGCACCAATGTGACCGAGGGAGTGAATCTCAGTCATGAGTGAAGGACGGTCTTTCGCCGCGACAGTGATTCTAGGAACCGATTTGTCTTTGAGCATATGAATGTAGCCGTACACTTTCATTGGTGTTTTCAACTTAGGCCTGTCAGTCCACAACTTCTGAGGGAACTGACGAGATAACGCATCAGGTAACACATTGAGTACTCCAGGACGGTAAACAATGTTGAACGAGTAAGCCATGATGGTGTCAAACCAAGTTGTCATCATTGGGTTCAAATCTTGCTGTGAGTGAAGAAAAGTAAGAGCCCGATGATCGGTGAACAAGGTAAAATGGTAACCCCAAAGATATTGATGGAATTTTTTCAATGCGAAAACGATCGCTAATAACTCCTTCTTAGTAGCGGAATATTTTCTCTCTCGGTCCTGCAAAGTGCGAGCCATGAAAGATATGTAGTTGACGTTCGAGGGAACGGACTGCATATCCTTCGGTTCGGGTACACCTTCCGGCAACTGATACAGTACCGCACCAATTCCAACGTTGGACGCGTCCGTGGCAACGTAGAACGGTCGACTGAAGTCTGGGAAGGATAACACGGGAGCTCGTACAAGTAGTTCCTTGAGTCCATTGAAAGAATCCATTTCATCTTTTGATAATTTAAAAGTTCCTTCTCTGTGACGAAGTGCATCAAGTGGTGCAGCAATAGTACTGTAGAGAGGGATATATTCACGAAAAAAATTGAGGGTGCCCAAATATGATTGCACTTGTTTGGCAGTGGTAGGTGGTGCCCATTCGTGAATGTTAGCCAACTTGGTAGGGTCGACTTTCTTTCCAAAGAGATCAACAATGAATCCCAGCAGAGAGATCTGTGTGCTGAAAAAATTGCACTTGTTCTTGTTGATGATCAATTTCGCCTCGTTGAGTCTTTCGATCACACATTTGACATGAGCTGCATGCTCTTCTCTACTTTTTGAAAAGATAACAATGTCATCAATAAAGTTCAGAACAAAAGGCAAATCGCCAAGTATGCGAGACATACCTCTTTGGAACAAGCTCGAGAGTGGCTTCAGACCAAAGGGGGCCTTTTTGAACATGTATTGTTTTCCCTCATGCATGAAAGCAGTGAGGTACCTATCTTCTTTATGAATAGGTAGACGATGGTACGCTTGGGTGAGATCGATGGTGCTGTAAATGGAATGACCAGCTACTTTTTGCATTATGTCGGAGATAAGAGGGAGAGGGAAATTATCCTCCGGTAAATGCACATTGAGAGCACGGGGGTCAAGACACACGCGCCACAATGACTTCTTTCCGTTCAAATCTTTCTTTGCTGCTAGGATGAGTGTGTTGTTATGTGGATTGCCTGCTGGTGCAAGCTCAATCACATCATCCTCTAACCAGCGTGCGACTGTCTCGTCCAGGATAGGTCTCTGGGAGTGAGCAAATTGTCTTGGTCGTCGATACACAATGGTACCTTTTGGAACAGGTAGATACACCATCATCTCAGGAACGGGACAATGACTTGTCTTTGAGATATTTTCATTGTCTTTGAGTGCTTTGCTGATGGCATCTAGGAATCTTCCTTTCATGCGCTTAAACTCGGCGGTGAGTTCCTCTTCAGGGGTGGTAATCGGACGCAAAGATGGTTTCTCGTCTTCGACGGGAACATCATGTGCAGGTGCCATCTCTTTTATTTCTGGGAGGCCGCAGAGAGCGAAACCCATATGATAAAAAAGATCCATTCCGATTGTAAGAGCAAACTCTTGATCTTCGATTATTTCAAAAGGGGCTGAGAGAAACTGACCATTGAATTCGAATTCAACTTGATCAGTTACACCAATGCGTTCAACAGTAGTCTTGTTTGCTAGTGTAAAATTACCGAGGATTTTAGTGAAAGGAATGTTATGTTCCTTGACTATGTCCTGTCTGATAAAAGAATGTGTAGCACCAGTATCTATTAACACATGGTATGTCGTCTTGAATGCACGGATTTCGATTCGAAATCTATGGTCGTGTTCTACTGCATCCTTAATAGCAGCATAGTGTCTGATAGTTAATTTGTCAGATGCGAAAGTGTCGAGTTCCTCAGTCGTCATACCAATGCTACTGTCATCGTCACTGTGGTGGTCCATGTTAGCCTGACTTTGAGCAGCAAAGTTAGACAGGCTAGCAAAAGACGGTTCTTTTGTTTCAAAGTATGGCACAGAGACAAGGGCAGATTGTTTTGGTGGCAACGAGCGAAACGCGTATTGGGGTCGTGCACTTGTAGGTGCAGGTACATCCTTATCAGTTGTAACTGATTGTTCGCTATCAGGTAAAGGGGTAACAGATAAATCATTTTCTGTAGTCACAGACAGATTGTTTTCTTCTGCTGAAGAAGTATGGACAGCAAGCGAAGGAGACAGAATTGGACCAAGAGGGATAGTATTAGAACCAGTCAGTGATAATTGTTTATTACTAGGTTCTGTTATGACAGGAGAGGGAAGTGTCTTGTCGTTCGTCTCTACGGGGTCCTCAGGTTCACTTGTCTGTAGAGAAATAGTAGCATGAGTGAGCAAGGTTTGATCAGACACAGACAAAAGTTCAGATTCAGAAAAAGGAGGTATAGACAATTTACCTTCTTTCTTGTTTTTGTAGCTCTTGCCACCCTTGCTGTCAAAGTTTTTCTTGCGATCACTGTTGCAGTAGGGGGCAGTGTGGCCATTCTTGTTGCACTTGGTGCAGTGCCTGCAATTCTTGGTATCATGCGAGTAATTTTCACCGTGATTGTCACAGTGGAAAGTCTTCTTGCCAGAGTTAGACGAAGATGGGAACGACGACGAATCAGCAGTCGGCTTGCCTTTGCCACGGCGGTCGTTCTTGCGGTGACGCTGTCTCTTGTGACCATGGTTATTACTGGTCTTGGACGAGGAGGCATCCTTGTCATCTTCATCATCGTCGACGAGACTGTGGGGTCTCTTGAGAGAGTCGTCTGGTCCTTCCATTACACTGAGGTTGGTTAGGATCTCACAAATAGAGTCCAGTTTGACCTCAGATAAGGAGGTGCCAATCTTCTGAATCGACGTCTTGATCAGGTTGAGCTCCACCGATGGGATTGAACTCATGATGCCAGACAGTACAGTGGCGTTGTTATCATCAATTTGATACACGCGCACTGATCGTTGGAGACGAAGAGCGAAGTTTCGGTACGACTCCTTGTGACGACGGCCAATTTCGGCGACACGAGCAACGGTGTTGAAGCGTTCAGTCGGAGTCAAAACACTGTCGACGAAGGCAACTTCACATTCCTCCCAAGTTAGAGAAGAACTACTGTGACGAGTCAGCTCATCAGTGAACTGCTGTCGTTTCTGATCGTCCAGAATCGCCATACAGAGCAGGCGTTGGGCACTGGCGAGGAAAGGAGTCTCGCCGTAACTGTTCTCACAGTAAGTCTTAAATCCGTCGAGGAACAGGTGAGGGTCGCGGATGACTTGATACGATTGTCCCTTGCCGTGCTTGTTGTCACCAAATCGGGGAGTGCCCGAATCGAGTGTCAACTTCTTGCTGTCGACCCTGATAGCGGTGGCCATAGTCGCCGTGGGATTGGTAATGATCGGTGCCATCGGTTGGTCGAGAGCCAGTGCTGCTGACAGACGCGCACAATCCGCGGTCTTTTGTCGCACGACTTCCAAGAGTTGGATGGCTTCCTTCTGCCACATCTGGTAATTGACATCGAGAGGGTTCTTGTGCATCTTGAGCAGGGTCCGACGGTATAGCTTGGACCAAGTAGAGAGATCGTGTTTCTTGGTGGTGATGGCTTCCTCAAGACCGCTGGTGAGCTCGGAGTCACTCTCATCGTCAGCATCCGTCATGGCAGAAAAGGTGTTCAGGTCGAAGACTGGAGAGGGCTGCGTGTGCTGGTTTGCCGACAAGATGGACGAGGCTTGTTCGTTGTCATCGCTCATAATGATGTCCTCTTGGGATGCAGGGGTGGGAGATGGAACGACAACAAAAGTGCCGGTGGCATCGATAGCCAAGTCTTGGAGAGTGGGTAACTCGTTGTTGTCAACGTTGTCAGACATAGGAGTGATGATTTTTTGTTTTAGAGTGAGAGTGTGGGAGTGATCGTTTTTTTTTTAAAAAAATGAAGAGTGATCTCCTCCTCTCAAGAAAAAGCTTTCTGGTCCTTTTTCTGAACAGGAAGGGTCTCCATTTAATCACTCATCGCTTGTACATTTCCTAGGGTAGTAATGTTATTTGAACTAGACAGGATGTATATTGCAATAAGCGCGACACCATCCTATGGGGATGTCTACGCTTTTCATTATCACTCTCCCTTCTCGTAGCTGCAGTGCGTGATCGTGAATGCAGTTGGGACAGCATCGTTTGCATGCACGAGTCATGATGCGAATGAGGGTACTGTCGCATTTTTATGTATCGGTATGTACATGTGAGTGCAATTTAATGGAGATAGATACATGCGAAGAAGAGGCGTACAAATCTCTTGTTCATGGGATTGTTGTCTGGACATGTACCTTTACACCATTTGGGTCAAGTGGATCGATGGTTCTATAACATTAAGGGAAAATAAGATAATTTATGATAGAAACAGCAGTGGGCTAACTATCTGTGATATTGTGTTTATTTCTATTGAAGCATCATACACAACCTAAGGATGAGACTGCGCACGGGAGTTAAGGTACGTCAGGCGCTGCTCGTATGTACGAGCGAAAGATTCCCAGGCTTGTCGTGCTTCCAACATGTATCGAAGCTCCTTTTCTTTCTGATCTAAGTGTTGCTTCACCAACGTCAGCTGATCGTATTCCTGCTGCGAGGTGCAGGAGAGAAGCCTCTCGTACACCCGCCCGGCCTGAGCAAAGAGCTCTTGCTGTTGCTGAGTGTAGGCCACTAGCTGTTCTTGTTGGAGAGAGGTCCACCAAGCCTGAGGAATGTTCTCCGAAGATGGTGCCGGTGCAGACAACAGCACAGGTACAGGTGAAGAGACTGGTGGAGGCGATCGGGCTTCCGCGTCTTGCGAGAGCGGGTCCTGTGAGAGACAAATCGTCTCATCGGCCTCATGATCGATATAGTCTTCATGCTCAATACTGTCCTCCTGCTCGACGCTGTCCTCCTTGGACCAGTTGTTGGACGCAGAAAGTTGCTGTTGTGACGACTCCAGCTCAGCTGCAAAGCGAGTGTTCTTGACTGGCTTTTTGGTGCCATGGGTGGAGCGGGTTGAGGTCATTGTGAAAGTTGGTTTGTGTGAATGGAATGGAAAGCGAAGAATGTGGAAAGAAGTTGTATCTCTCATCCTCTTTCTCTTTTCTCATTCTTTTTATGTCTCTTCCTTTTCTTTTCCTGAATGCCAATTGGATCAAGGAAATCAGGATGTGGTGCTTGGTGCTTGGTCGAGACACTCATGCGAGGATGTCTTTCTTGACAAGATTCATGCAAATCAGAGCCGCATGACTATTCGTTTTATTGTCCTCTCTTTTCTTTTCATCAATCTGATTGGTCCATTCATGCATGGATGGTATTGTGTTGATGAAAATCGCTCTGTCTTTGAGGTGGGAGCGAGAGAGCATTTTCATGCATCTTCTGCAGGTTGTCCCGGACATTGTTCCCGTTGTCATGATAGTGTGCAGGAGTGAAATTGTGTAAGATGGAAGGTGTGGAAGGTGTGTGGTGAAGAGAACAATCAATCATGTTCCTCCCCTTCTCATATATGCCAAGTTCTCGCAAGGCACTCCTATTGTTACTTGTAGGTCATCTGCCATTGGTTCATGCATGAATCACGCAATCTCTCTCGGGGACAAAACGAACGATGACATCGTCTTTTTATTTTCAACATCATGTGACACTAATCATCAGTGGCGAGATCTTACCTGCGGTGAGGATTAGTCTCTGCTCAAGCATCGCAGTCGATGCGAGGTCGTGCTTTCGATACCCTGGGGTATAAGCAGTAGTGGTGCCAGTGTTTTCAGACTGGAGTGGTGCCAGTGGTGAGACGGTGCTCTGTCGGCTGCATCGCTGCATGGCTGACCTTCCATTCGGTGATGGGAGTGCATTCACTTGCCCTTTTCGCATCTCTCTCTCTTTTTTTTTTTTTTTTTTTTTTTTTTAGAGGAGTGAATGCGTGTAAGGGTGTGTGAAGCAGGGGTGATCCCCATTGTGAATTCGTTAAGAAAAATGGAAAATAATAACCGGGGTTGTGATAAGCAATGAGGTTATGGAAAAAGGGAATAACGAAACAAAGAGAGGGATCTGTTTAATTCAGGGACGAAGAGTCCTTATGTACTCTTCGTCCTAATGATACACGTGATTATAGCACACAGATAAATAACCTCCACTCCTCGCTGCTCTATGGACCAGCACAACAGCGGGTCTCCACCCAAACACCCTCCACGGCCCTCGTATGCCTCCATGCTGGCGAGAGGGTCACCTCCACCCTCCTCCCCTCCGACCGCCCTCCCGCGGATCACCTACGATCAGGTCTTCATCGATCCGATCGACGGCCACCTAGCACGCCTGCCAAGGAGGCCTTTCACGTCCAAGTTATCATATGATGTTTGTTACATCTCTGTAGATCTCGACAATATCCATAGCGACTATGGGATAAGAATGTATATATGATACCAAGCATATAAGACAACCATTGTAACATTTTTTGTTCAACTATCCTACTAAACACCAACCTATTCTCCAAACAACAAAGTCTTCTTATTTTTCGCACACCACACTCTTGAATGTGTCCATCTACTATTAACCTGTAACCCTCACTGCAAGATTCGCCAGAGTAGTTCTTGTATGTGATCATCTAAAGCACTTGTACTCTCAACTGTATCTTTGGGGCGAAATACAGGGGAGAGATTACATTTTAAAAATTCTTGTGCTGTCTATTGCTATTTTATTCTGTGTTCTGTTGCCCACTATAGAGAGATATGTCATCTATGAAAGTCAACACTCCGTTCCTTGGGCTTTGGATATTTTTTATATGCCTTTTTATATCCTCTGCACATGAAGGGGCCGCCTATAAGGCAGCAGGCCAGCAATTGTGGAGGGGTGATGTGTATTTGGGCTTAATGGGAAAGATGGGGGGTTTAAAGGAGAGCAAAGTATGGAGATCTTCATCGGACCATGTGGGCCTGTCCGTGTATTCTCGCAAAATGAACTGCCATGCTAGGTACTTGCCCTGTCACAGTATCATAATCTGTTGTGACCCTAGATCATTAGCGTCATCTAACCACTGTCTCATCTAACCACATTATCACCTAATTACATCCCCATCTAACCACATCACCACCTCACCACATCACCACCATCCTGGAGCCCATAGCCTAGCACACATAAATACCCTAGCTCCCCTGTACAATAAACACCATCCGTTTCTGCCTCCTGCTCTTGTCTATCACCCTTCTCCTGTTGCTATTACATGCCCTTGCATCCGAAGATATGGTGGTTTTTGTCAGCCTTTCTTTCCCTACATCCCTGAGCGTCACAATGGGCGTCCTGTTTCCACCTGTGGGCCCGAAGCGTGCCACATGGGATAATGTCACGCTTGTATCGCCACCAGAAAAAACGGGCTCTATGTGGAATCTTGGTTTTCCAGAACTTGCGCCATTGGGACTTGGTGCCGGATTCAGGGTGCATCGTCGAAAGGGGGTCGGGGGAGGTTCGGGTTCGAGAGTCGGGGACAGGTACTGTCGGATCTGTCTGGTGGAGGCAGTCCCTAAAGTTACCTTTGTCTTGCCGTTGTCGAGGAGGATGAGTGAGCGTATTCTCTGAGCCAGGCGACCTCCGACGACTCCAGCATGCAGTGTCTGTATCGCGTCCAGGTATGCTTGTGACATCCGCCGAGTATTAGTTCCTGCAAGATGTGTAATGAGTTCGTCTCTTATACACTTCGATTTCCGGGAGAGTCGGCGCTTGTATGCCGCCTTGAACTTGTTATTCCCGTCTATCTCCAACTCGAACAGGTCTCCAATCCGTGCGGTGAGAGTGGTGTTGTCATTATCCATCGAAGGGAACCACCATTCCAGCGGGCTTTCCAGAAAAGTGGTCGAATCTGGAAGTCCTGCCTGCATGGTGGGTGTCTTGATCGGGGGGAGTGTGCTGGCCGCCTTGACTAGCTACAGAAGGTGGGGGAAGTGTTTGAGTTGTTGGTGGAGTCTGTTCTCCTGAGGGTCCAGCATGAAGGATAGGCGATGGATGTCACTTGTCTTCCAGAGGATAATATCCAGTACAATGTCCTTCCCCCAGGAGACTGTCGTAGTCGTGGCGTTGCGAAGGTGCTTAATGAGAAAAGCTTGTTGTTGCTTCGCCGGATCTATGACCCCAAGGCCGCCGTTGTATCTAGGGGTGGTGATGACCTTCCATGATGCTGATGGTTTGAAGGTGCAAACAAATCGCGTAATGCAATCAAGAAAAAGAACTCAGCGCAAGACTAGCCACAAGCGACCTAAAAGTGTTGGACCTTTCGTCGATCACGACTCAAACAAAGAAAACGTCCCGTCTATGATAACTCGATCAGAAAACTATATACTTGGCGCATTGTGATTGATCTTTCACTCTCCGCAAATAAAGTTTGTTCAGCCACAATAGCCACAACGACCACAAGACTAGCCATCGTATTTCGATGTACGTCGGACATGCAAATCATGCCTGCTGATGGGGGCTAACCTGGACAAATAAGTTTATTTCATCCACCATTTCTTTCCCCAACATCACTGGGGTACCATACAACAATGGTCAAATCGTCATGCTTGAGAGAAATGAGCATTTGTCGATCATTCGCTAATCGCTCCTTCCCAGAGACGGACACATTAGCCCTAAGGAGGCCTTTCAGGTCCAAGTTATCATATGGTGTTTGTTACATCTCTGTAGATCTCGACAATATCCATAGCGACTATGGGATGAGAATGTATATATGATACCAAGCATATAAGACAACCATTGTAACATTTTTTGTTCAACTATCCTACTAAACACCAACCTATTCTCCAAACAACAAAGTCTTCTTATTTTTCGCACACCACACTCTTGAATATGTCCATCTACTATTAACCTGTAACCCTCACTGCAAGATTCGCCAGAGTAGTTCTTGTATGTCATCATCTAAAGCACTTGTACTCTCAACTGTATCTTTGGGGCGAAATACAGGGGAGAGATTACATTTTAAAAAAACATGTGCTGTCTATTGCTATTTTATTCTGTGTTCTGTTGCCCACTATGAAGAGATATGTCAGTTATGGAAGTAAACACTCCGTTCCTTGGGCTTTGGATATTTTTTATATGCCTTTTTATATCCTCTGCACATGAAGGGGCCGCTACCGAAAAAAATATAAAAATATATTTGTATTCTCAACTATGTGCTTGCTATATGATAGATACCATCCTACATGCTGTTGTGTATGCAGTTAAGTATAAGCCTTTTTAAAAAATTGTTATTGTTGGTTAACGTCATGACAATCCAATACATAAATATTATTATGGATCTAACAAAACACTTCCAACAACTGCTTGATGACCATTGGACTTTCCTCAACGCTGGATGGCCAACAATTACACCACGTAATAATCATCGTACTGTAAGCAAGGAAATTGGGTATATGCCAGAAATAAAAGAAACCCTAAATCGACGCCTTGGTCCTATTCCAGTGTACTTCTTTCTTGTTGACATCTGGCCAAAGGTTAAGTATCCTGGTCCATACAAAGAAGTGGAGAAAGGTCTTTTAATGCTCTATCATCTTGTCAAAGGACTGTCTATGGAAGCAATGGAACCACACATGCCAAAAAGTAGTTTTCATGCAATGCACTCTGTGTTTTATAAGAAAGAATATACTTTGCACAACAAGTACATCACCAACTGTATTGCAACAATGTTCTCCACAATTAAAATACGCCTTTTGTCTGCAAAGGAAAAGAATCCTCCATTATTTAAGCATGTTACATTGCATCTTGATGGTCATGATACAAGAGCAACATACAAAGGTGAGAGTAGTGCTGATATGTACTCTTACAAGCTGAAAAAGTCAGGATTACGCACACAGGTAGCAATGGATTGTAATGGCATGGCTTTATTTGTCTCCAAATCTGCATCTTGCAAGAACAATGCTGATGGAACAATGCTGCTAACGATGAAGTTGGACAAGAGAGTGCATGAGATGGATTGCATTGCTCTCGATGGAGGGTATCCACAGTTCTTAAGGAGGCTTATAGATGAGTCTGATACTCTTAAAGTCCAAAATTTCGCTCATCCATACCGTAAACAGAAGAACAAGGAACTTACACAGGAAGAAGCGTTATACAATACCACCTTTGGTAGTTTCCGCTCGCAGATGGAATCTCTGTTTGCAGACCTTGGTTCCACATTTGAGAAACACAACAATCGTACTCCTGTGTTGGTGGATAAGAAACAAACATATAATTTGCAGTTGAAGTTATCTTTGTTACTCTTAAACATGAAAAAGATGGTTGCTTTGTTGAAGATTTCTGCAGAACCAATTCATACAGCTTGGCTTCGCGAAGGATTCGAGTATCCGACGACAGAGAACGACGTTGAGCAACCAATGGGATATGTTGATGTTGGTGCGCTAGTGGAGGATGGAAATACAATGGCACAACTCCAGAACAAATTTCTTGGTATTAATCTTCATGGTGATGTTGATGTTGATGTTAATGTTGATGAGGACACACCAATGGATCAAGCAGTAATAATGCAACCCGGTCTTTCCATTGAGCTTAGAGGTACGAAGCGACAAATGGATGTTAATGGTAATCTGTAGACTTATTGCAGGTTTTTAAAAGAATAGACATACATGGCCTATTTAGTCAGCTTTAAGATACGGTATTAACTGCCAAGACGCTAATATGCACCGGTATCTATTATTAAAAGCCATGGTATTATTGTAGTAGATCGGATGCTATTCTATGCTATTCTACAGCATTCCTTTTTATTTAACTAAGAGGATAAACACATGTACAAACCTACGTCATAAAATAATACTACATTCTTAACCATTTTTAAACCCCGTCTTTAATGCCAAGCAGTCTTAATAAGCAAGATCTACGTCATACGAGGAACACTACATTATTAACCACTTAGATGCCTTTTTAAAACTCTTTTGTTACTAAGCGCCAAGCAGTGCTAATAAGCAAGCGCTATTAATGTCCATTGTGGCAGTGTTCCTGAATTAGTATAAATAAAGGAGTCCACTTCCCTCTTGCTTAATCTTTATCTAGTAACCAACCAACAATTATCCATATCTATACAACCATCCATACCTATACAACCATCTTTTATTGCAATTCTTTATATCAGTGTACTAAGCAGCTGCAATCTACCACACATAAACTGAAAACTCATTCACACCCACCATACCACAAGTACAATCCATATTATTCATATCCAAAAACATGAAGTACGTTCAGCTTACAATCGAGCTCATCACCAAGGCCTTTGAGACATTCTCCTCTAAGAAGGGAGTGGAGTTTAACAAGAAAGATGCAAATAAGATCTTTAAGGCGCTTGATGAGGATGAGGAAGTAGAGAGATACTACTTTTGTGGAGAAAAGTGCACCAAGTCCAAGCGCAAATGCATGAAGGAAGTTGATGATGAAGGCATGCATTGTTATGTCCACGATCCTGCGCGCAAGTGTCAAGGCACAACTATTAAGGGTGCTAATTGTGGTAGTGTAGCCAAACTTGGTCAAACATACTGTGGACGTCATCAAGATCAAGATAGAGGTTATATAAAACGTAGTAACAACAACGCACCTGTCGACAAGCGTACCAAGTCTTCCAAGGCTTTAAAGAAGACACATACTTCTAAGTTTGTGTCTTCCGATGACGATATGACTTCCGAGGATGAAGAACCAAAGAAGCGAAAGAGAAACAAGCAGGAGTCATCGGATGAAGAGCCGTCCGATGATGATGATGAAGAAGATATAATTGCCGTCTCCTTTCCGTTGAGTCCAAAGGTAGTTGACATAACGTCCAAGAAAAATGTACCACTCGCTAATACATGTATATGGACGCGTTATGCAACTAATCCAGCTTTCCTGTATGCAAAAAGCTTTACTGTAAATGGCAAGTACATTATTAGGCTAAAGGAAAAGAATCTCTACATTGCATTGTGTCCACCTAAGCTCATGGGCAAGAATCTCCCTGCGCCAGAAATATCTGAGAAAGAGGCACGCATATTGGCCAAGATGGGTCTTCAAGAGGCAACTTCAGCAGATGTAGAAAAAATAGAAGAGTCTTCTGCTGATGAGAATTCTGACGATGATACAGATGATGGTGATACGTCTGATAATGCTGACTCTGACGATGATTCCTCTAAAGATAAAGACTCTGATGATGGCAAGTCCAATAACAGACCTGATGTAGAATCTGGAGATGATACCTCTAAGGATAACCCTGATGAAAAACTATCTCATAAAAAGCCATCTAAGGATGATGAGAAGAAGACTTCTCGAAAGAAAAGGCATTCAGAGATGCCCAAAAATGCAGAGCCATCTTCTAATGTAGATGTTTCTAAGGATGAAAAAGATGAACACACATTTGCACTGGCCACAACGGTGCGTAACATTAGATCAGAGAAAGACATACCACTTGCAAAGGATGGAGGATGGATGGTTCATCCTAATAACGACATGCTTGAGTATGCAACTAACTTTACGATGAAGGCTAAGTACATTGTCAAGCTATGTGGAAAGAATACATACGTTGGCCTGTTTACGCTTGATCATCTGCGTGGCGGTGGTGATGTTCCAGAGATGGATATCTTGGAACGCTCCATGCTTAGCAAGATGTGTTGCGTATTTGCCTTGTGGATCATAGATAGATGAAGACATGAACTAGCTAGAACTAAGCCACCAGGAACGACATAAGAGATCGTTCCTGGTGGGCCCTAATACAACCTTCTTCTTGTCTCGTTACTTACAAAGTGAGTCTAAACCTTATTTTATCGCAGTTTTTTTAACGAATCCAAGTGGTTTGTTTGTATTGTTTTTATCTATCCATTGAACTGTTTTTGCATCCTTCGTGCATTCAGTTTCAATCCATCAAGCTGTTTATACATCCGTTGTGCATACAGTCTTGTCGAGTTGGTTGTACATCCTTTGTGCATCCATTCTCTTTCAATCCACTCTCTGGTTCTTCTAGAGTAGTGATTGACGTACACCCCACAGGTTCAATCCCGTGTGTATCGTACTACTGTTCTTTCGTTCTTCGGTTCTTCTGGAGCACTGTCAAATTGTGACTGTGGTGATTGAACTACGTTCCGCAGACTCAACCCCTGTGTGTATCGTACTTGTTTTTGATCGATTCATCTCTCTAGTTTGCTTTCCCTCAACTTTTTTGTTGAGTGATCTTTTCGCTTCGTCATTATCTTGTGTCGTCTATCACTCCGGTGTGCGAAGCATATAGACACAGACGTTTGTGCAGCAATTCATAAATAAAGAACGTTTATCGCCTTTACCTTTCCTTTTGTTCGTGATCGCAATCGTTGTATTGTCGAGACGCCGAAAAAAGAGATCAGTGAATCAGAATCATCAAGTTTATTTTATTTTTTGTTTCTTTGCTCATTCCCTTCTTTGTTCCTCACTCTCGTCATGACTGTACTTAGGACAATGACTCTGAGGAATGGAAAGAGTGTTGCAAAAGAAGGTACAAGTGGTACCGACGATGCAGAGGCTGTCGTGGAGGAGGCCATGGAGTCCATGAGTATTGCTCAGGGAGAATCGTCGCAGACGGTACAACCCAGCGGAGAGGTCGACATGGAAGTTGACGACGAGGCGGAGAACTCATTGAGACAGGAATCCCCCTCAGTCGGTCATACACGAGGTCAGTCTGGCGTTCTGCCCATAATCACAGCGGAGTATTGCCAGGAGCAGGTTAATAATCTGGGGCAGCAGTTGGAGATTCATACGGCAACAAAGGGACAACTGACGGCAATGATGATGATGAACGGTGGAGGAACCCCGGAGCAGAGCCAGAGGATGGGCCAGTTGCAGGATACGGTCCGCAGCATCAAGGCGTAGCTGGAGTTATGGGAGTCGAGTCTAGATGATATGAACTTGGCGAGGAAAGCCAAAGCGAGGACTGTCCACAGCGCCGCATCGTCATCGTCTACACCCAGCTTCCCAAAGTCCTCCTATGGCGGGAATGGCACTATGGACGACAAGCAGATTGTGCTTCTCAATGTTATGCCCAGGTACCATCGCAAGGTGCCAGATCATGAGATGCCTAAAGTCGACGCTAAGACGTCCGGTCCTATCCGAACTTCAGTTCGCTGTTTCCTGTATGAGTTTCATACCCAAGGTAACCTTGCCTACGGCACTACGACGTTTGAAAAGATTTGTTATCGTTTATTAGCGTTGGCGAATCTAGATGTCAAAGTGCAGGATGCATTAACAGGAGCGAGGAAAAAGGATACGGGTCCGGCGTGGACGTGGGATCAGTGCGAGCAGACATTCGTGGATTGCGCCATGACTCTGCATGAGAAGACGTCTGAGGTGGAGGAGTTCGCCAAGATGGGCAGAGAGAAGACAGAGTCTTTTAAGGAGTATGAGCTGAGATTGCGACGGCTGGTCGAGGTCTACCGTGTCAAGGAGCTTCCTAAACACACCGATGTCACCCAGACTCTGAGGATGTCAATCCCGTCACTGACTTTGACGGTGATGCAACTGTCTGAGACGGTGAACATGTTACTGAAACATGTGGGTATGGCGGTGCCGGATGTAACGTCGTTGGACTTCCTGATGAACGCGATCCCGAACGCCCTTGGTCCTGATGAGTGCTCGGAGTGGAAGGTCTTCATCGATGCGTCGAGGAAGGCGAGAATGTCCAAGGAGAGCGACGGCATCAACCAAGGAGGCAGCCAACACCATAGGCAACATCAGCAAGTAAAGAAGACGGTGGCCGCTCAGACGAATGCAGGAGCATCGTCAGGAAGCAATACCGTCAGCGCCAACAACAACCATAACAGCTACCCAAACGGCCATCAAGGTCAGTATCCCGGCAATCGAGGTAGAGGAGCACCGCAGGGACGATGGCAGAATCGTGGCAAAGGAAGGAGCCATCCGTATAATGGTACGTCCGTTGATCCTGCTTTGCTACTGGACGTTGTTGAAGAAGAACAAGATTGCGTTATTAAGTACAGTGCCATGTCTATTCCACACACACAGGCAATAACAACCAAAGCCAACGAGGATCCTCGTCAGCTTGATGTAACCCCTCTGGTGACGGCGCAGATAGATGTGTTACCCATGGTTGAGTCGAATAAAGTGATGCGTGAGGCGACCAGCAGTAATACTGAAAACAGTGTGGAGGGCA
The DNA here is from genome assembly GCA_019671135.1 of Linnemannia hyalina. Taxonomy (NCBI): domain Eukaryota; kingdom Fungi; phylum Mortierellomycota; class Mortierellomycetes; order Mortierellales; family Mortierellaceae; genus Linnemannia; species Linnemannia hyalina. The sequence goes on along the minus strand of JAHRHY010000007.1, from coordinate 21,765 downwards.
ATCTTGTTGTAAAGAAGAAAAGGAGAAAGAAGAGAAAAGCGAATGCGGAGTCCCGCTTTGGAATGTCGGTTCATGTAGGTTCACCTCCTCCATCACCTCTCGACGGAGGGGAAGGTGGGAGAAGTGCTGAAACGGCTGGTATTATAAAAGCGAAGATCAAGTATGGGGCAGTTGGTGTAATCAGTAAAGAAGATGATGGTTGCGCTTTTGGCTCGTACGAAGTCGAGGATGACGAACTCGCTCAAGCGTTTGAAAGACACACGTTAAAAGACAACCCTGTTGCAAAGATGTGTGACGGCTACCCGTTATTTAAATTCGGTGACGATGATTTTTCTCTTGTGCAAGTTGCGTACGGATCGGTCAAACGCAAGAACCAACCAGACCATCGTCTTTTTGTTCCTGTCACCATCCACGGAGAACAACACCGAGCGCTCATCGATACAGGCGCCACGCACTCGTTCATCAGTTCAAGAATAGTCAGCAAATATTCGATCCCTGTCAATAAAATGAAAGGGTACATCGAGTTAGCGGATACTTCGACTATTGCACGCATCGGCGAAACAGAGAACATGGAGGTTATCTGTGGAAAGAATTTGCTTTGCGCACCATACGAGGTTATTGATCAACCCCATGCCATTACTATTGGTATGGATCTCTTTCATCGGTATGGCTTCAACATCATAGGTTTACCTGACCTAGTAGAGTCTCCTGATCGAGTACATATGCCTGTTGAGGACGAGAAGCCGACTCTCATACCTCTTATGACACCCCCTGTGGAGACGACGCGGGAGTACATCGAGGAAAAGAAGTCATTTATGGAGTGCGTCAAGGAGCTACTGGAGGAGAACGCAAGGATCCCTTCCACCAGCTTTTGCCCAATTCCGGAGATGAAGGTGTTTTTACCTGTACCGGAGGGCATTACTTTGAATCGACGTTCAAGAGTTGAAAATTTTTACGCTAGTCACGCACAATCGAATTGATAAGACAAGAGAGGGATCTTTGTTAACAGCCCAGACACCTCCATTTATGTCGGTGTCTGGTCATATGACTAAATTACTGTCTCTAGCCTAATTACATTAGGAGGCCATCCATGTTCGGCTCCACCAACCATAGACTACAGTATAAAAATATCTGTCAACACCTATTAAAACAGTGTGTTCCTTGAGAGTACAACAAATCTCATCAGCTTTTTCCTTCCACCAGTCTCCATTTTCTACATTCACCACCACTACTTTGTAACATCATCTACTTTAGCTGAGAAAGCCTTGGACATGATCATCTCATATTGGAAAGGAAATTACTATCTGTAATATCCAGGATCCAATATGAGATGATCATGTCCAAGGCTTTCTCAGCTAAAGTAGATGATGTTACAAAGTAGTGGTGGTGAATGTAGAAAATGGAGACTGGTGGAAGGAAAAAGCTGATGAGATTTGTTGTACTCTCAAGGAACACACTGTTTTAATAGGTGTTGACAGATATTTTTATACTGTAGTCTATGGTTGGTGGAGCCGAACATGGATGGCCTCCTAGTAGAGCATTTGTTTTCGTGTTTATATAATTAGCGATGGTTACTAATATCTCCTTTTCATGATATATCCTATGTGTATATCCAATATAGCACTCGTGATACTGGTGATGATGTAGTGGTAGTTTTAAAAAAAAGTTGGATCACGATTTTTTTAAAAGTAGCATAGTGGCTTTAACAAACATTGGTTGTTGGAAAGAAAGGGTAGCTGATACGTTTTTAATGGCGTTATTGCTACACTTTCTCAACAATATTCGACATTCGACATTTGACATTCGGCATTCGATTCGACAGCTGACAAACTGTAGTTATTACCATAGTTATGATATTTGATATGAACGCATTTTGGATGACCTCGTGATTATCGTGATGTTTAATTTTAATACATTCTTGATAAACTCGTAAGTATTACAATGTTTAATGTTGACATACTTTAGGTAAGCCCACGATTTGCACGACGTTTAATATTATTACACTTTGGTTAACTTACAATTGTTATAGCATTTATTGTTATACAGATTGTAGGTAATTACGACAATGGTAAAAACAGAGATATCGCAATTAGACCATGCATTGTGGGTAGTTGTAGATATAACAATTATATCGTTTAAAATAGACGTTTCTTAAAACACATCACATATTTTATAATGCAAATGGCTATTATATTACAACGTTTCTATTGCATTTTGTGTGATAACAAGATAGAAAAAATGTATTGTTAATAGAGTAATTATGTCGTTAAAAATAGACGTTTCTTAAAACACATCACATATTTCGTGATGCAAATGGATATAAACATCGTGGCGTTTCTATCGCATTTTGTGTGATAATAAGGTAGAGAAAATGTGTTGTTAACAGAGTAATTATGTCGTTTAAAATGGACGTTTCTTAAAACGTATCACATATTTCGTGATGCAAATGGGTATGAACATTGTGACATTTCTATCGCATTTTGTGTGATAACAAGACAGAAAAAAGAAGTTGTTAACAGAATAGTTATGTCGTTTAAAATAGACGTTTCTTAAAACACATTACATATTTCGTGATGCAAATGGGTATGAACATTGTGACATTTCTATTGCATTTTGTGTAATAATAAGGTAGAGAAAATGTGTTGTTTAAAGAGCAACTATGTCTTTAAAAATAGACGTTTCTTAAAACGTACCCCATATTTCGTGATGCAAATGGGTATGAACATTGTGACATTTCTATCGCATTTTGTATGATAACAAGACAGAAAAAAGAAGTTGTATAAATAAAAGTTATGTAGACTTAGGAAATGTCTATAAAATATCGTTTGTATACTTTGGTGGTTGGGAGAAAATTGGTGGTTACAAAAAAGTTGTCGCAAAACCGCCATGATGAAATACTTTGACATCTGGTTGAGGGGCTTGTTCCCCTATCGTGTTTATCGTTAATAGTTTTAAAAAATCCAAAAGTGTGTTATATAAAGGAATTTTTGCTAATAGTTTACCAGGTTGTAATTACAGTCATGGCAAACTTAAAGCGCCTATTTCAACGGTTGTTAGAGGATGAATGGACTTTTTTGGATGTAGAATGGCCTACGCAAGAACCATCTAATAATCATAGGACTGCGTTGAAGCTAGTAGCACATATGAAAACTGTTAAAGACTTACTTATAAGAAGATTAGGTGCAATTCCTGTATTCTACTTTCTTGTAGTTATTTGGTCTCTCAAGCAGTATCCAGGTCCATACAGAGAAGTCGACAAAGGATTGTTGATATTGTACCACTTAGTTGCAGGCTTGGCAATGGATGGAATGTCAACCCACATACCAAAAAGTAGTTTCCACTCCATTCATACAGAGTTCTACAAGACTAACTATAATGTGCATTCGAAGCATATTAACCATGCACTTGCGAATATGTTCTCCACATTTCCTATACGCTTGATGTCTGCTAAGGAGGCCTTTCAAGTCCAAATTATCATATGGTGTTTGTTACATCTCTGCAGATCTTGACGATATCCACCGCGTCCATTAGAGGAGAATGTATATATGATACCAAGCATATAAGACAACCATTGTAACATTTTTTGTTTAACTATCCTACTAAACACCAACCTATTCTCCAAACAACAAAGTCTTCTTATTTTTCGCACACCAAACTCTTGAATATGTCCATCTACTATTAACCTGTAACCCTCACTGCAAGATTCGACAGAGTAGTTCTTGTATGTGATCATCTAAAGCACTTGTATTCTCAACTGTATCTTTGTCGTGAAATACAGGGGAGAGATTACATTTTAAAAATTCTTGTGCTGTCTATTGCTATTTTATTCTGTGTTCTGTTGCCCACTATGAAGAGATATGCCAGTTATGGAAGTCAACACTCCGTTCCTTGGACTTTGGATATTTTTTATATGCCTTTTTATATCCTCTGCACATGAAGGGGCCGCTACCGAATAAAATATAAAAATATATTTGTATTCTCAACTATGTGCTTGCTGTATGATAGATACCATCCTACATGCTGTTGTGTATGCAGTTAAGTATAAGCCTTTTTAAAAAATTGTTATTGTTGGTTAACGTCATGACAATCCAATACATAAATATTATTATGGATCTAACAAAACACTTCCAACAACTGCTTGATGACCATTGGACTTTCCTCAACGCTGGATGGCCAACAATTACACCACGTAATAATCATCGTACTGTAAGCAAGGAAATTGGGTATATGCCAGAAATAAAAGAAACCCTAAATCGACGCCTTGGTCCTATTCCAGTGTACTTCTTTCTTGTTGACATCTGGCCAAAGGTTAAGTATCCTGGTCCATACAAAGAAGTGGAGAAAGGTCTTTTAATGCTCTACCATCTTGTCAAAGGACTGTCTATGGAAGCAATGGAACCACACATGCCAAAAAGTAGCTTTCATGCAATGCACTCTGTGTTTTATAAGAAAGAATATACTTTGCACAACAAGTACATCACCAACTGCATTGCAACAATGTTCTCCACAATTAAAATACGCCTTTTGTCTGCAAAGGAAAAGAATCCTCCATTATTTAAGCATGTTACATTGCATCTTGATGGTCATGATACAAGAGCAACATACAAAGGTGAGAGCAGTGCTGATATGTACTCTTACAAGCTGAAAAAGTCAGGATTACGCACACAGGTAGCAATGGATTGTAATGGCATGGCTTTATTTGTCTCCAAATCTGCATCTTGCAAGAACAATGCTGATGGAACAATGCTGCTAACGATGAAGTTGGACAAGAGAGTGCATGAGATGGATTGCATTGCTCTCGATGGAGGGTATCCACAGTTCTTAAGGAGGCTTATAGATGAGTCTGATACTCTTAAAGTCCAAAATTTCGCTCATCCATACCGTAAACAGAAGAACAAGGAACTTACACAGGAAGAAGCGTTATACAATACCACCTTTGGTAGTTTCCGCTCGCAGATGGAATCTCTGTTTGCAGACCTTGGTTCCACATTTGAGAAACACAACAACCGTACTCCTGTGTTGGTGGATAAGAAACAAACATATAATTTGCAGTTGAAGTTATCTTTGTTACTCTTAAACATGAAAAAGATGGTTGCTTTGTTGAAGATTTCTGCAGAACCAATTCATACAGCTTGGCTTCGCGAAGGATTCGAGTATCCGACAACAGAGAACGACGTTGAGCAACCAATGGGATATGTTGATGTTGGTGCGCTAGTGGAGGATGGAAATACAATGGCACAACTCCAGAACAAATTTCTTGGTATTAATCTTCATGGTGATGTTGATGTTAATGTTGATGAGGACACACCAATGGATCAAGCAGTAATAATGCAACCCGGTCTTTCCATTGAGCTTAGAGGTACGAAGCGACAAATGGATGTTAATGGTAATCTGTAGACTTATTGCAGGTTTTTAAAAGAATAGTCATACATAGCCTATTTAGTCAGCGTTGAGATACGGTATTAACTGCCTAGACGCTAATATGCACCGGTATCTATTATTAAAAGTCATGGTATTATTGTAGTAGATCGGATGCTATTCTATGCTATTCTACAACATTCCTTTTTATTTAACAAAGAGGATAAACACATGTACAAACCTACGTCATAAAAGAATACATAAACACATGTACAAACCTACGTCATAAAAGAATACTACATTCTTAACCATTTTTAAACCCCGTCTTTAACGCCAAGCAGTCTTAATAAGCAAGATCTACGTCATACGAGGAACACTACGTTATTAACCACTTAGATGCCTTTTTAAAACTCTTTTGTTACTAAGCGCCAAGCAGTGTTAATAAGCAAGCGCTATTAATATCCAATGTGGCAGTGTCCCATGAATTAGTATAAATAAAGGACTCCACTTCCCTCTTGCTTAATCTTTATCTTATCTAGTAACCAACCAACCATTATCCATATCTATACAACCATCCATACCTATACAACCATCTTTTATTGCAATTCTTTATATCAGTGTACTAAGCAGCTGCAATCTACCACACATAAACTGAAAAGTCATTCACACCCACCATACCACAAGTACAATCTATATCGTTCATATCCAAAAACATGCAGTACGTTCAGCTTACAATCGAGCTCATCACCAAGGCCTTCGAGACATTTTCTTCTAAGAAGGGAGTGGAGTTTACCAAGAAAGATGCAAATAAGATCTTTAAGGCGCTTGATGGGGATAAGGAAGTGGAGAGATACTACTTTTGTGGAGCAAAGTGCGTCAAGTCCAAGCGTAAATGCATGAAGGAAGTTGACGATGAAGGCATGCATTGTTATGTCCACGATCCTGCGCGCAAGTGTCAAGGCACAACCATTAAGGGCGCTAATTGTGGTAGTGTAGCCAAAATTGGTCAAACATACTGTGGGCGTCATCAAGATCAAGATAGAGGTCATATAAAACGTGGTAACAAGAATGCACCTGTCGTTACGCGTCCCAAGTCTTCCAAGGCTTTAAAGAAGACACATACTTCTAAGTTTGTATCATCTGATGACGATATGACTTCCGAGGATGAAGAGCCGTCCGACGATGATGATGAAGAAGATAAAATTGCCGTCTCCTTTCCGTTGAGTCCAAAGGTAGTTGACATAACGTCCAAGAAAAATGTACCACTCGCTAATACAGGCATATGGATGCGTTATGCAACTAATCCAGCTTTTCTATATGCAAAGAACTTTACTGTAAATGGCAAGTACATTATTAAGCTGAAGGAAAAGGACCTCTACATTGTATTGTGTCCACCTGAGCTCATGGGGAAAAATCTTCCTGTACCGGAAATATCTGACAAAGAGGTACGTATATTGCAAAAGATGGGACTCCAAGAGGCAACTCCTGCAGATGTAGAAAAAATAGAAGAGTCTTCTGCTGATGAGAATTCTGAGGATGATACAGATGATGGTGATACGTCTGATGATGCTGGCTCTGACGATGATTCCCCTGATGATAAAGACTCTGATGATGGCAAGTCCAATAACAGACCTGATGTAGAATCTGGAGATGATACCTCTAAGGATAACCCTGATGAAAAACTATCTCATAAAAAGTCATCTAAGGATGATGAGAAGAAGACTTCTCGAAAGAAAAGGCATTCAGAGATGCCCAAAAATGCAGAGCCATCTTCTAATGTAGACGTTTCTAAGGATGGAAAAGATGAACATACATTTGCACTGGCCACAACGGTGCATAACATTAGATCAGAGAAAGACATAGCACGTGCGAAGGACAGAGGATGGATGATTCATCCTAATAACGACATGCTTGAGTATGCAACTAAGTTTACGATGAATGGCAAGTACATTGTCAGGCTATCTGGAAAGAATACATACGTTGGCCTGTTTACGCTTGATGCTCTGCGCGGTGTCGGTGATGTTCCAGAGTTGGATATCTTGGAACGCTCCATGCTTAGCAAGATGAAACTTCAACCATTGTCTGATGAAGAGAGAAAGACGCTTTTCAACGAGGAGATCGAAGTAGAAGAAGAAGTACCAGTAGAAGGACCAACAGATAAATCCAAGGTGATATGGAAAAAACTTAACAAGTACTTGGAATATTCCGAGAATGTACTTGTAAATGGAATGCACATTCTCAAGATGCGCAAAAAAGACACTGTAATCGGCTTGATGACTGATGACCATATTGCTGCAGAGAATGTAGAGTGTCATTCTCTTAGCCAGAAGGAAAAAGAGAAGTTGTTTGCTATGGGATTTAAACCGCATGAGCATAAGCAAAGCTTGCCACAGAAAGATGAGAGCACATGTGAGGATGATAAAGATGCTGAGGGCGATAAAGATGCTGAGGATGACAAAGATGCGGTGGGTGATAAAGATGCTGAAGATGACAAAGATGCTGAGGGTGATAACGATGCTGAGGATGACAAAGATGCTGAGGGTGATAACGATGCTGAAGATGATAAAGATGCTGAGGATGATAAAGATGCTGAGGATGTTATGTGGAAAAGGTACCCTAAAGATAAAAGCTCCTCGGGTATAATCGTCATAGATAAAGACGAAATTAAATGGACAACATGTTCGTTTGACAAGAAGCATGAATATGCAACCAACTACCTTTTCGACGGATGTCATCTGCTCAAGAGGTACGAAGAGGACATTATTGTTGGACTGCTGTATAAGATACCTGCAAACGGTGACAGTAACTATAGTCGAGACAAATTTACCAACAACAAACAAAAGCAGAAGTTAATTGCCATGGGGTTCACGATCGAGGAATTGCCTAAATTGTACTCTCCAGATGTAAAGTTTTGGTAGTTGTTGAGACAGATGAAGAGTAGATATTTTAAAAACTATCCAATTGTCAACAGTTGGCATTTGTGGTTGTATATATAGCATGAACTTTTTAAAAATGTAACATGTCTTCGACACTTCCACCTAGGAGGCCTTTCAAGTCCAAATTATCATATGGTGTTTGTTACATCTCTGCAGATCTTGACGATATCCACCGCGTCCATTAGAGGAGAATGTATATATGATACCAAGCATATAAGACAACCATTGTAACATTTTTTGTTTAACTATCCTACTAAACACCAACCTATTCTCCAAACAACAAAGTCTTCTTATTTTTCGCACACCAAACTCTTGAATATGTCCATCTACTATTAACCTGTAACCCTCACTGCAAGATTCGACAGAGTAGTTCTTGTATGTGATCATCTAAAGCACTTGTATTCTCAACTGTATCTTTGTCGTGAAATACAGGGGAGAGATTACATTTTAAAAATTCTTGTGCTGTCTATTGCTATTTTATTCTGTGTTCTGTTGCCCACTATGAAGAGATATGCCAGTTATGGAAGTCAACACTCCGTTCCTTGGACTTTGGATATTTTTTATATGCCTTTTTATATCCTCTGCACATGAAGGGGCCGCTAAACTCAGGAATCCACCACTATTCCCACATGTAACATTGCATTTGGATGGTCATGATACACGTCTTTCATGTGAAGAAAAGTCTAGCTCAGACATGTACTCTTACAAGCTGAAGAAATCTGGTGTAAGAACGCAAGTGTGTGTCGATTGCAATGGCATGGCAATACTAGTCTCTAAATCGCTACCTTGCAAGGATAACAACGATGGTACTATGTTGGTTGGTATGAAGATACATAAGCACATCCACGAGCTAGATTGTATTGCATTGGATGGAGGGTACACACAATACATTAAGAAAATAGTAGAAGAAACAAGCATGAGCAAGAAAAACTTTTGTTATCCAATTCGCAAAAGCCGTGGGAAAGATCTTGCACAAGATGAAACTAACTACAATAAGATTTTCGGCAGTTTCCGCTCTCAGATAGAAGCCGAATTTGGAGATCTTGGAGCAACCTTTGAGAAGCACAACAATAGGAAACCAGTGTTGGTAACCAAGATAGAAACATATAATTTGCAATTGCGATTGTGTCTCTTACTTATGAACATCAAGAAGATGGTGGCACTACTGCAGTTAAATCTGGAACCCATTCATAGTGCCTGGATTAGAGATGGCTTCGACTTTCCATATGCCAATGGTGCAATGGAACAAATCTTGGATTATATTCCAGTGGATGAGATGTTGCATGATGCACGAGATATAACAAAGTTACAAGAGCAGTTCTTGGAGATGACTACTATGGATGTCGAGGATAAACAACGGGAAGAGCCGACTAATAAGCGACGTGAAATTTTTGCAGGAGTGGAGATTCCATCATATAAGCGTACAAAGTAAGCCCATTGTAATTTTTAAAAACTATCTATTAGCATTCTTAACGTATATAAATATCCTTGAACCCGCGAACAGTTCTGCATTGCAATGTGGTGAAATTCATATACGGAACTTGGCCATCGGGATATTCTTCCAGCCATGCAACGATCTTTGTTTCTAAACTAAGTCCACATCGTACTTTAATACCATTGGACAATGTTGCAAAAATATACTCTTTGTTGTGATACATATCCATTGCAATTGCTATGACTGTATAGCTGGTATTTATTTCAAGTACATTATATCCAGCTTTATATGTTGCTTTGTGGATAGCTCTATCATGGACTTGTATAAAATTCTCACCATTCATGTTTTCTAGATGAATATCAACAATTGGTGGTGCACCTTTGCGGATTCTTCTCTCAGGCCATTGGATCTTTACATTATCTACCTCCACTATACCCATATCCTCGAATTGTAAAACATCATCATCGTAAATGTATGGGTACATGCCTTTATGTGCTCCTGCAACAAGTGTTATTGCTGTACATTCGTCAGGCCGTTTGTACTTGGTAACTGTAATATCCTTGATGCTATTCTCATCCATCTCAACCTCCAAAAAGTATATTGGTCTATCGTTGAAGCTATAGTTGGCTAACAACGTCATTGCTTCCTCTTTCTCGACATTGTTACGATATGAACCATACTTCTTACCTGTAACAGAGTTCCACCAATGGCAATATGCGAATGCCGATTTTTCACCCATTGTTACATGAATACCTACCATGGATGATATATTGCCAACTATGTACTTCCAATATGCCTTGTATTTTACGCAGAACGTGGGACATTCTTGGATCTCTTCCTTTATGGCATCCAAAACTCCTTTATAATAGGAGAATGTATATATCTCCTGTCCATAAAAGGTAATTTCAAGTCTTGTTAGACCTGTTTTCTTCGCCTTTCGAAGTCTCTTATGTAGGTCCTTATCCACATCCATAACAAAATTCTCCATTCTTGAACCCAACGACATTTTTACTTCAGCACTCTCCAACATCTGTACAAGTTTGTTATAAACCTTACAACGGACCTTTTGGTCTTTTTCGGTGACTCCAAACCAAGAGAGACAGTGGTTACCAACCTTATGGAGATCGTCGGCAATATCCAAATCTTCTCCAAATCTCTCTTGAAGGTATTGCTGAAGAATTGGACGGCTTGTAACATATCTACAATCCGTAGCAATGTCTATATCATGGAGGATAATATAGTCAACCTCAAGCTTATGAAATATTGGTGGTAACTCGGAAATTAAAGAGATGGCCTCCAGTTCATTGAGCGTTACCTTAATGCTGAAATATCCTGCATGGTATAAGGCCGAACTTCTAAACTTTTTTCTATGTTTTCGTAGCATTTCAGAGCTAAAAAAACTATTGGGTTTGATATAACCCTCGTTAACAACTTTAACCATGGAGTGGCTAATATCAAGGTCTTTAAAAGCTTCGCAAATATTGGCAGTGGTGTTCTTGCGTTGCTCGTCAACAAGGTCAGCCCGGTTGTGCAATCCCCAGAGTATTAAACTATCGCAGAATATCTCTGAGTACTTTTTCCAGCCAGTCTTTGGTTTGCCAGGCAATGCAATCTCTTTGCCCACATCAGAGATAAGATGGGCATATGAGTTCAGCGCCTTGTTAATGGATTTAGGTATAGCGGACATGTTGAAAAGCTTACTGTTTGCAGAGATATGTACTACAAACTTTTTAAAAACCACTTTACTCTGAAGCAAATTTTCGGTGTGCTGACCATGATAATGCACCAATTGTATGCATATGTTTTTGTAAATCTGGTGCAAAAAAGTCTACCAATCCCCACAGTTCTTCCTTTGACATACCATTAAGTTCTTGCTGAGACTTACCACGTAACAAAACAGCTCTCAAGTACATTGCCATTGTAGGATGCATATGATGCTCATGTATATAAATGGCTATTATTTGCTTAATTTCTTTAAGTGTTGGCATTGCATAACTAGTAAACCATTAGGAAGAATGCCTATACTACAATACACTTTTAGATTTGTTGCACTATAAAAGAAGTTATCTCATATTCCATGATAGATTGGATAGAAATATAATGCATATATCATCTATTTCAAGAGAATTTAAACGTAAACTATTAGCAAAAATTCCTTTATATAACACACTTTTGGATTTTTTAAAACTATTAACGATAAACACGATAGGGGAACAAGCCCCTCAACCAGATGTTAAAGTACTTCATCATGGCGGTTTTGCGACCACTTTTTTGTAACCACCAATTTTCTTTCCACCACCAAATTATACAAACGATATTTTATGGACATTTCCTAAGTCTACATAACTTTTTTTTATACAACTTCTTTTTTCTATCTTGTTATCATACAAAATGCGATAGAAATGTCACAATGTTAATACCCATTTGCATCACGAAATATGTGATACGTTTTAAGAAACGTCCATTTTAAACGACATAATTACTCTGTTAACAACACATTTTTTCTGTCTTGTTATCATACAAAATGCGATAGAAACGCCACAATATTCATACCCATTTGCATCACGAAATATGTGATAAGTTTTAAGAAACGTCTATTTTAAACGACATAATTACTCTGTTAACAACACATTTTTTCTCTCTTGTTATCACACAAAATGCGATAGAAATGTCACAATGTTCATACCCATTTGCATCACGAAATATGTGATAAGTTTTAAGAAACGTCTATTTTAAACGACATAATTACTCTGTTAACAACACATTTTTTCTCTCTTGTTATCACACAAAATGCGATAGAAATGTCACAATGTTCATACCCATTTGCATCACGAAATATGTGATAAGTTTTAAGAAACGTCTATTTTAAACGACATAATTACTCTGTTAACAACACATTTTTTCTCTCTTGTTATCACACAAAATGCGATAGAAATGTCACAATGTTCATACCCATTTGCATCACGAAATATGTGATACGTTTTAAGAAACGTCCATTTTAAACGACATAATTACTCTGTTAACAACACATTTTTTCTGTCTTGTTATCATACAAAATGCGATAGAAACGCCACAATATTCATACCCATTTGCATCACGAAATATGTAATGTGTTTTAAGAAACGTCTATTTTAAACGACATAATTGCTTTGTTAACAACACATTTTTTCTATCTTGTTATCACACAAAATGCGATAGAAATGTCACAATGTTCATACCCATTTGCATCACGAAATATGTGATACGTTTTAAGAAACGTCTATTTTAAACGACATAATTACTCTGTTAACAATACATTTTTCTGTCTTGTTATTATACAAAATGCGATAGAAATGTTACAATGTTCGTACCCATTTGCATCACGAAATATGTGATGTGTTTTAAGAAACGTCTATTTTTAACGACATAATTACTCTATTAACAACACATTTTTTCTATCTTGTTATCACACAAAATGCAATAGAAACGTTGTAATATAATAGCCATTTGCATTATAAAATATGTGATGTGTTTTAAGAAACGTCTATTTTAAACGATATAATTGTTATATCTACAACTACCCACAATGCATGGTCTAATTGCGATATCTCTGTTTTTACCATTGTCGTAATTACCTACAATCTGTATAACAATAAATGCTATAACAATTGTAAGTTAACCAAAGTGTAATAATATTAAACGTCGTGCAAATCGTGGGCTTACCTAAAGTATGTCAACATTAAACATTGTAATACTTACGAGTTTATCAAGAATGTATTAAAATTAAACATCACGATAATCACGAGGTCATCCAAAATGCGTTCATATCAAATATCATAACTATGGTAATAACTACAGTTTGTCAGCTGTCGAATCGAATGCCGAATGTCAAATGTCGAATGTCGAATATTGTTGAGAAAGTGTAGCAATAACGCCATTAAAAACGTATCAGCTACCCTTTCTTTCCAACAACCAATGTTTGTTAAAGCCACTATGCTACTTTTTAAAAAAATCGGGATCCAACTTTTTTTTTAAAACTACCACTACATCATCACCAGTATCACGAGTGCTATATTGGATATACACATAGGATATATCATGAAAAGGAGATATTAGTAACCATCGCTAATTATATAAACACGAAAACAAATGCTCTACTAGGAGGCCATCCATGTTCGGCTCCACCAACCATAGACTACAGTATAAAAATATCTGTCAACACCTATTAAAACAGTGTGTTCCTTGAGAGTACAACAAATCTCATCAGCTTTTTCCTTCCACCAGTCTCCATTTTCTACATTCACCACCACTACTTTGTAACATCATCTACTTTAGCTGAGAAAGCCTTGGACATGATCATCTCATATTGGAAAGGAAATTACTATCTGTAATATCCAGGATCCAATATGAGATGATCATGTCCAAGGCTTTCTCAGCTAAAGTAGATGATGTTACAAAGTAGTGGTGGTGAATGTAGAAAATGGAGACTGGTGGAAGGAAAAAGCTGATGAGATTTGTTGTACTCTCAAGGAACACACTGTTTTAATAGGTGTTGACAGATATTTTTATACTGTAGTCTATGGTTGGTGGAGCCGAACATGGATGGCCTCCTAAGTCCTAAGGCCATGGTCGCGCTTGTACTTGTTGAGGATGTCCTTACAGTGTGCCAGTTCACTCTCTGGTTCCCATGTCCAGTCCTCGCGCGGGTATCCTTGCCATTGTAGAAGGTACTCCATGTTGTTGTTAACCTTCCTATGATCTGCAATGGCCTCGACCTCATACTCTTCCTCATCTTCAACGATAACCGGTGGTGGCCGTGCTGGTGTTCTTGGTCCTAGCGTCGCAGGTGATGGTTGGTAGCGTCGGAATCGGTCGACGTGGAAGACGGGGTGAATCTTCATGGACGGTGGAAGATCAAGGCGGATGGAGACCGGGGACAGCTGTTCAACAATGGTGTGGGGGCCGGCAAAGCGAGCCAAGAGTTTCTGCGACGTGCGGGTGCGGTCCGAGGGTAAGGTGATATTCTCAAGGTTAAGGAGAACGTGGTCACCAACCTTGAAATCATGCTCTCGCCGACGGATGTCGGCGTTGGCTGCTTGACGTTCTTGGGCGGCAGCAAGGGACTCCTTAGCGAGGGTGAGGGCTTCGCTTCGAGATTGCACGAACTCGTTAACCGATGGGTTGGGGCCGGGAGTAGGGGTCAACAATGACATGGGCATGTTGGGATGGGCTCCGGAGTTCAAGAAGAACGGGGAGACTCCAGTGGAGGCATTGGTGGCGTTGTTCGTGGCAAATTCGGCGGCGGAAAGTAGGAGGTCCCAGTTAGACTGCCGTTGGTCGACAAAGTTACGGAGCATGGTGATAAGGGTGCGGTTGGCACGCTCGGTCTGGCCATCGGTCTGAGGGTGGAAGGCAGTCGACATGGCAAGGTGGACGTCCATCAGACGGCTCAATTCTTTCCAAAAGCGGCTCGTGAACTTGGTATCGCGGTCGGAGACAATAGTGGTCGGCATGCCGTGCAAGCGGAAAACATGGTCGAAAAAAATGCGTGCAACTTGCGAGGCGGAGTCGGTGGTGTGGCAGGGGGCAAAGTGCACTTGCTTTGTGAGTTTGTCAACAAAGACCGTAATGGAGTCAAAGCCGCGTGGGGTCTTGGGTAGGGGGCCGACAAAGTCCATTGTCACCGTTTGCCAGGGTCGATCGGGAATGGGTAGGGGCTGGAGGAGGCCAGCAGGTGGTTGGTTGCTGGGCTTAGTCCTTTGGCACGACTCACAGGTCTGCACATACAGCCGGGTGTCCTTCGCCATAGATGGCCAGAAGAACCGCGAGTGGAGATGACCGTACGTCTTCTCGAAACCGAAGTGACCAGCTATAGCGGAGTCGTGTGCATCGTGAAGAAGAGAAAGCCGAAGGTCAGAGTTCGAGGGGATACAAACAAGTAAAAGATCATTACGTTGAATGCAAAGAACACCATCAACAAGAGAGTAATTAGACGGTGGACTTCCCTGGAGGCAGCTTTCATAGATCGGTTTGAGGCGGTGATCCTCTTTGTAACCATCCATCAGGCGCTGCCGGAGCCTGGGGTCGAGCTGTACTGAGAGTGTGTTAATCTCTCTATGGTCCGGTCGGCGAGACAGGGCATCTGGGACAATGTTGTCGGCTCCTTTCTTATACTTGAAGGTGAAGTTGTATTCCTGCAACAGTTCCATCCAGCGGGCCTGACGGCGGGTGAGTTTGGGTTGAGTGGGGAAGTGTTGGAGGGTGGCATGGTCGGTGTATACAATGAAGTGGGATCCGTCCAGATAGTAGCGCCATGTCTTCAATGCATGTACAACAGCCAACAGTTCCTGTTCGTGTGTTGGGTAGTTGCGTTCGGCAGAGTTCAGCTTGCGGGAGGTGAAGGCGACGGGGCGCGACTCGCCATGCTCATCGGTCTGAAAGAGAACGGCACCGAGAGCAAAGCCGGAGGCATCGGTTTCGACGGTTGTTAGAAGGTCGGGGTCGAAGATATGTAGAACAGGTGCTTTACTGATGGCCTCCTTCAGAGTCGTAAACGCTACTTCCTGCTCCTGAGACCAAGAGAAAGGAACGCCTTCACCTAAGAGAGCGGTCAACGGTAGGGCGATCGAGGCAAAGTTAGCGATGTACTGATGATAGAACTGTGCAAGACCAACAAACTGCTGAACATCTTTCTGCTTCTGGGGACGGGGCCATTCACGGATGGCACGAACGAGACCGCCGCTCGTGTGGATACCGTCCTTGGAGATGACGTGGCCGAGGAACTCGGTCTCTTCCTGCATAAAGGAGCACTTGCTCAACTTGGCGTAGAGACCGTACTTGCGGAGGAGCGTGAGGACGGATCGGAGATGTTGTAGATGTTCGGCCTCGGTGCGCGAGTAGATAAGAATGTCGTCGAGGTAAACAACAACCCACTTGTCGAGAACAGGGTCTAATACTCGTAGCATCATATTGGAGAAGGACGCCGGTGCATTCGTTAACCCGAAAGGGACCACATTAAATTCGAAATGGCCGTAGCGGCAACGGAAGGCTGTCTTGTGTGTGTCCTCTTCTGCTATACGTTGCTGATGGTAACCGGAGAGGAGGTCAAGTTTGGTAAAGTAGCGTGCCCCGCGGAAACGGTCGATAAGTTCATCAATGCGGGGAAGGGGGTGTCTGTTCTTTTTTGTAATCCGGTTTAACCCTCTGTAATCAACACACATACGCAAGGAACCATCCTTCTTTTTCACAAACAACACAGGGGCACCATAAGGGGAGGTAGAGGGTTTGATAAAGCCTTTGCCAAGTAGGTCGTCGAGTTGCTTCCTTAGTTCATCCAATTCAGCAATCGAGAGACGTATAACAGGGCGAAAGGGGGGATCAGCGCTCGGATCAGTTTCGATCTTCATTGCATCGCCTCTGTCAGGGGGAAGGCCAGAGGGGAGTGAGGAAGGGAAAACGTCGGGGAACTCGTTGTGGACGATGTTGTGAATGTCGGGTGAGAGTGGAGGGGAGGTCGGCTTGTTGTCGTTACTGTTGTTGTCGTTGGTCTTTTTAGCGATTTTGACGAGGGCGAGGTAGACAGCGTTTCCAGGTTGGGTAGCAAGGGAGTGAAAGTGAAGGTGAGAGAGGAGTTTCCCTTGTGTGCGAGCGGAGATGGAGTTGGCGTTGGCACCACGACAGCGCCAGAGAACAGTGTGTCCATTGTGGGTGAAGTGAAGGTCGTTGTTTCGCCAGTTGATGAAAGGGTTGATGGTCGTTAGCCAGGGTTTTCCAAGGATGAGGTCGTAGTTGGAGAGGGGGTAAACGAGTGCTTCCAGTTTGTCGGAGTAGTGGTCGCGGTCGATGGTAAAGGTGGAGGTGGATGATGAAATGGAAGAGGAACCGTTTGGAAGGATGATGGGGATGGAGGGGCCAGGAGTGCGAGTGAGGGAGTGTTGTTTGCAAAAAGAAGAACTGATGACGTTCCCTTCCGCACCGCAATCGATTAAAATACGCGCAGGGGCACCAGCCACATTACCAATAAACGACAAGAGCGTACGGGAGGCTTTCTCGGCCGTAAAAGCGTGCAGGCGGACGGATTTGTGTCGCAAGCGTTTGGTCCTGCGCTTGGACATGGGTTGGTCTAAAGCAGCAGGAGAGGAGAGTGGGTCCAGGTCCACTTCTTCTGATGGGCTAAGACCAACAGACGAGGTATCAGATACGTCGTCGGTGAGTTGTAACTCATCGTCAAAGGGTACCGTGGTGGAGTGAGTGTTGGGGGCAGTGGTGGTCGAGTCGATGGCAATTGAGGAGGGAGTACGAGGCGAGGCAGGGATGGATGAGGGAAAAAGGGAGAGTGGAGGAGGAGAGAAGGAGAGTTTGTGTAGGCTACGAGGTGCGGATGTGGTAGTGCGAATAATGGATACAGAGGGGGGAGTGTTTTTGATAGCAGAATTTTTATTCTTGGAACTGTAACTTAACTCTGGTAAGGAAACACTCCCTTTGTCCAGAGGAGAAAGGGAGGGAACGTCGACGATCAAGTCCTGGACTAAGCCTGATCGTCGGAGGCTTTTCCCGACTCGGGGGAATCACCCACGGCTACTTGATAAACCCATCGTCCTTGGCGGTTGTTGTTGTTGCCACGGTTGGTGTTGTTGTTGTCGCCGTAGATGGGGCACTCCTTTGCATAATGTCCAGGTTGGCGACAGCGACGGCAAGCATTGTTGTTTTTACACCATTCGCGTTCCTGAGGGGTCAGGGAAGGGGGATTACCGTTGTTGTTGTTGTTTCGGGGGCCGTTGTTGTTATTGTTGTTGCGGTTGTAGTTATTGTTATGACCCATGTTTCTCTCTAGGCGATTAAATCGTTGGGTGATATTGTTGAGGGCGATCTGGATGTTATCGATTTCCATGGGGGTGGCTTGAGAGAGAGCGGAGGAAGAGGTGAAGGAAGAAATAATGGGGGCGGAGGCGATGGCGAGCGAGTTGGTCTTGGGGCCGGTGTCGGGTTTGAAGGAGTAAATGCGGTCCATCTCTTGGGCGTATTGAAAGATCTGAATGAGGGTGATATTGGGGTTTTGAATAATGTGTCCTTCGATCATCTGTTGAAGAACCAAGGGGCAGTTGTCGATAAAGGATGTTTGGGCAAACTCGTTGACCGTGGTCTTGGCAGCGTCGGTGGAGGCATAACCAAGGAGGGCGCCCAAAAGTTCCTTGAATGTAGATAAGTAGGTCGAAAAGTTGTTGGTCATGCGAAGATTGGTGAGGTGTCGTCGACAGGAGCCCGCAAAGTTGTTGGGAATGTACTCTAGCTTAAAAGCAGGAGTAAACTCGGTCTCGAAGTTGCAAGTATCAGGGAGCCCACATCCATCAAACCATCGGGCAGGGCCAGGCGTGCCCAAGTACGAGAGAGCGTGGGGTGTTCGTTCAGTCTCACTTATCTTAGCAAGGTTGAAGTAGCGGTTAACCGCAACGAGCCAGGCCAAGGCAGAGAAACCGTCGCGGGCGCCTGTAAAGACAGGAGGGGGGTTAAGGCGGGCAGGGGTAACCATGACTGGTAGTGCAGATAGAAGTGCGGAGAGGTCAAAAATGTCCAGAGTGTAAGAGGGTACGAAGGAAAATAGGGGCAGGGAATGAAATTCAGGGCTGGTGTGCAGAGAGAGCTGGGACGAGGGAAAATTAAAGTAAAACGCGGGCAGTGAAAACGAGGAGGGAAAAATCAAGAGATCGGTGGAACGAGGGAACCTTTGCTACCATGCAACAGGCGAAGACTGGGACAGAGAAGTATAGAACGGGGACGAGAGTTGAAGCAGTGATGATTGATGTTATTACTATGGTACAACTAAATATATATACAAAGTCGTCAACTAGGTTTCTAGGTGTAGTGTCATAGTGAGTCAGAGATGATAGAGAGTGACAAGGAATGACTAACTAGAGAGCAATGATAAACCTAATATGTTGCAGCTTGGATCCGCGGCCCTTAAACGCGCACCTACCCGATGATAATTTTCCGGTACCACTTATATCAGACATCATGCAATTTGCTGGAGGCAATGCAGTGTTCTCGACTGTGGACCTAAAGCAGGCGTATCATCGATTACCAATCCATGAAGAAGATCAGCCGTTGACGGCATTTATGCATAACGGGATTCAATATATGTTCAAGAAGGCTCCTTTTGGATTGAAGCCCTTGTCCAGTTTGTTTCAGCGTGGCATGAGCCGAATCCTTGGGGATTTGAAATTTGTCAGAAATTTTATCGATGACATTCTTCTCGCATCAAAGAACAGAAGCGATCATGCGATTCAGATGATAGAGTTGGTTAAACGGCTAACTGATGCCAAGCTTATTATTAACCTTGACAAGTGCAAGTTCTACAGTACGCAGGTGGCGTTGCTGGGCTTCATTGTGGATCTTGATGGAAAAAGAATTGATCCCAATAAATTGGTGAATATCAATGATTGGAAACCCCCAACTACGGGTAAGCAGGTTCAATCTTATATGGGGACTTTTAATTTTTTCCGCGATCACGTACCCATTATAGCTACCATTAGCGCTCCGCTAGATGCTATGCGTAATGTGGTGGGTCCATTTACGTTGAATGCTGCTCAGTTGAAGAGCTTTGAGGCACTAAAGAATTTGTTGGTCTTATCGCCCATAATTTGCTGGGTGGATTTCAATTTGCCGTTATATGTTGCTACAGATGCATCTAACGTTGGAATTGGAGCAATTTTATATCAGCTGCCGGAAGGCGAGGCGAATCCCAAAAACATTAGATATATTTCTTTTGTTGCGCGCTCATTGCAACCCAGTGAACGACGCTATAGTACAACTCAGAAGGAGTTATTGGCAATTGTGTTTGCACTGAAGAAGTTGCATTACTATTTGTGGGGCCGTCACTTTACGCTTTTCACGGATCATCGCGCTCTTACTTTTATGCATACGCAGAAGGATATGAACTCGATGCTTACCGCATGGCAGGAGACTATTTTGGATTACACGTTTAAGGTTGTTTATCGACCTGGCGTTCTGAACGTTTTACCAGACGCTTTGTCTCGCCAGTTTCCTCAAGAGTTGTGGACAGCCCGCATTCAAGGATCTGCTCCGAGCAAAATTTATGGTTATGTTCACTTAATCCAGGACGCCGACACTCAACGTGTGACGGTAGCTGTCTCAGAGAGAAGAGGAGTGTTAGTCGACGCACATGCGCTTGGTCACATTGGGACCAATGCCATGGTCAAGCATATTCATTCGTTGCAAAAGACGTGGCCTAATCTGGCCAAGGATTGCTTGGAGTATGTTCAGCGTTGCCAAGAATGCCAGCGAGTCAACATCGCACGCAAGGGATACCACCCTCTGACGGCCATTCATGCTCAGTTACCAGGTGAACATATGGCGGTTGATTTGACCGGTCCATTCCCTGTGGAGAGCGATGGAAACCTATTCCTACTCATTTTGGTTGATGTTTGTACAAGGTTCGTCTTCTTGGAACCCATACCTGACAAGAAGGGGATGACCATTGCAAAAGTTTTGTTCAAAATCTTCACCACTATTGGTTTTCCACGTATCCTCCAATCTGACAATGGCAGAGAATTCGTTAACGAGGCGGTGCAAGTGATGACTACCACTATGGGAGTGCAACATAGGTTACTTGTCGCATATTTGCCTGTCTCGGGGGTGTCAGCTAATGTAATTAGGCTAGAGACAGTAATTTAGTCATATGACCAGACACCGACATAAATGGAGGTGTCTGGGCTGTTAACAAAGATCCCTCTCTTGTCTTATCAATTCGATTGTGCGTGACTAGCGTAAAAATTTAGGTGTTTTTTAGGGTTTTTTAGGGTTTTTTAGGGTTTTTTAGGGTTTTTTAGGGTTTTTTAGGGTTTTTTAGGGTTTTTTAGGGTTTTTTAGGGTTTTTTAGGGTTTTTTAGGGTTTTTTAGGGTTTTTTAGGGTTTTTTAGGGTTTTTTAGGGTTTTTTAGGGTTTTTTTAGGGTTTTTTAGGGTTTTTTAGGGTTTTTTAGGGTTTTTTAGGGTTTTTTAGGGTTTTTTAGGGTTTTTTAGGGTTTTTTAGGGTTTTTTTA